>OY970791.1:23749493-24999325 GCA_963853775.1 Xanthia togata
ATATAAGTTATCGCTACAGATTTCGTAATGCTGTCCGTATACGTCTACCGCAGAACACGTACCATATGAAGCCGATGGAAAGTTAATGTTGAATTGAATGTCATTGTTTGTTTTGAGAAACTCATTTTCAGGTAATTCCAGTACATAATTCAAAATTACAAGACTAGTCTAGAGACACGAAACTCATATTCTTGGGTCCCGAGACAATGATCTGTAGGCTACCACAAGTATTGTCGTGGTAGCCCCAAGGTTTCCGCACTCATTTCACCCATCAGACTGTCAACTGAAGTTATTGAATGGACATGTCAATATGACATTTTCATTGTCATCATAATTGTATAAGTACGTACGTAGTACGTCTGGAATTGGAACTTCTACACCCATTTCTGTACTAAGTGGTGCACTCAAATGCGGGCATGGAAATACCAATGTGACAGTTTTATTTTCATAATTACGTACCTCAAAAGTTTATCTCAAGGCACTAACACGCAGAGCAAGCGTGGTGAATGATAATTGATGCTCAATTGGTCATTCCTTTTCAGTATGAGCAGAGGCCTTTGCCCCACAGTGGGACAATTACAGGTATTACTTTTACTCATACAAATATTTTTTCTCCTTGCAGGAACTCTCGACTTGTAAACTCGCTGTCAGTTGTTTCTCTAATCATCATTTCGAAATTCGAACGGTGTCGAAGTCTGAATCCGCCATGTTTTTTTTTTAAGGGTGCGTTTTCGAATTTGTGTGCCCGCTACTTGAATGAGTCAGTGGTGACCCTGTGGTAACTACGAGTTGTAGATTGTGGGTTCGAACTCAAGCAGAACTCATGTGACATCCATCCATCGTCGATTCTGGCCCATTTCCTCTCACAGAGGAGGCTTGTGTCCCAGCAGGGAACATTATAGGTTGATTATACTTGAGTAAGGTTCAAATTGAACTTTTCAGAATAGCACTACAGGAAGCCAAGTGTAAACTGCGCCAGTAGAGTTAGATAGTCAATTAATTATAGAAATATTTTAGTGCGCAGACTAATTTGGCAATATCGTCGAATCATTAAATTTTATTTATCATCCTTTGTATTACAAGCGGTAGTAAATAATTCACCTAGCTGCCATCCGTTTTGCGAATAGATGTCGTAGTTAGATTGTGACTGAGATGTTTCTCCAATCACCCAAACTAATTAATTTTTTCGCAGGATAATTAGCTAGATTACTTATCTACTTACTTCTTCTTTATAAGTAGAGTTTTTCAAAATACCCTTACCCGTTGTCCTACCGACAGCCTTCTGAAAAAGTTAGGATTTTTAGTGTCACTTTCTGACTGAATTTTGTAGTTCTCTAATCATTCAAAGTAATGTTATGTAATGTAACTCTATATTGCCAATAGGAGCTACGTAATGTATTTAAGGGTACGCTAGTCGGTCATTCTTCCATACAAACGTAGTACGGTGATTACTCGTATTTTTGACACTGTACGTTCAAATCTAAAATTATTTAATTTCGTCTTGTCAACTAGCCCTGTATGGAAACAGAATTGGAAAAAGATATTGGTTTGGATGTTACGAGCATCGAAACTTACATATTTCAACACTAATTTTAAGTTGTCTTTGGGTGTAAATAAATAACTTGTGTAGTAAGAAAATGGCAAAATTATAACCGTACAGGAATAGATAATTTATTCAATAGTCAAATAATTTTATGTCCAGTAAATATTAGCATGAGCTTTTTCATAATATCTATACGCACAAAAGCCTTTAGCGTTCATGAAATTATACGCGCTCGTTTTCGTTATAAATCGTCGTCTATTTAACTAAATAAATTAATAGCTTGCATATTAGTCACGCCAACCAACGAGGTCGAGCCATCGACTAGTGTACCCTTAATTTACAAAATCTTGCTCTGCTATATACTTTCAACCCACCGTAATAAGACTCTCGATTCCTAATGTCTTAACTTAGTTTAAAGTCGTCGAAAATTCAAACCGGACCTATATCTTTAACCCTCGACACTATTTCTGTAGATTGCTTTTAGTGTTAAGACCACCAAGTCTGTAACACCCAATGTAACTTTGAAATTCCCTAGCATAATCAGTCTATAATATTCCCACTGCTGGGACAAAGGCCTGCTTTCTTCGAGGGGGTCCAGGGCGGGTTGGTAGATGTCGTATATCCTCGATTTTTTGGTTCTAGAACATGCCGGTTTCTTCACGATGTTTTTCACGTCACCGTTTAGAGAGCGGAGGTGATTTATCTAGCACTTTGGCTGCGGGCAATTTACCGTTGGAACGATTCATAGTTATTGTATAGTTATAATTGTTGATATAAATGGTTTATTTATTTAACAGTTTATGTACACATAAAAAGACAAGAAAAAAAAGGAACAGAAAAATACGTAGGTACAAAGGTGATGCAGTATTCCTGGTTCTGTTATGTTCATAAAAATATATCCATATTCAAGACTTTTTCCGGTGATTTTGTCAAATGAAATGAAATTGTTTATTCTGTAAATAGGATATTAGAATCACTTTAACATGTAATCCTAAAAAAAAAAAAAAACTAGATGAGTTCGGCGTTTCCTATCTGACTACTCTGAGAAGAAAGGCCGAAACAAACTCAGAGGTCACAGTCTCTTTTAAAGTCCAGACATAATCTTGGCCAGGCCATATGAGGACCATGTAGATTAGTCTGAAATGGTCTTTTGAGAAAAGAACTACACAGATTTGAGTGGACCTGTCCTGTCAGTGCAAGCATTTGTCAGTAATCGTGGAGCTCAACTCGACGAACAAATGACCAGTCTTACCAAGGAGTATCGTTTTACCCAGTAACTGGGTTGTCTGATAGGGAGTCGCTCCATGTAAAATACTGGTTTTGGCTGCATCTGGTAAGACTGCGTCTGAAGCTAGGCAGACGATGATTTTGTCAGAATTAAATGACTGAGTTTTCACTGACTAAGCTTTTTTTGTGCACTACTCGAATTAACAAGTCTTGAGTTAAGAAATAAAAATACGAGTCTTCATTTGAACTAAGTATAACGTAACGTTTGTCCGTAATACTTTCTTATATATGTAAGAATTGGGCATCAATAGCATCATAGTAGCCTTATCATTTTCCTGCCCTTATTCCAATCTATATGGGGTCAACGCAACATGTCCCTTTCTATATGGGGTCAACGCAACATGTCCCTTTCTTCCATACTTCTCTATCAGTCGTCATCTCGGTAGTCACCCCCTTTCTAGCCATATCATCTTCACACAGTCCGTGCATTATTTCTTTCAAAGTCAAAGTCAAATAATTTATTTCAATTAGGCACAAAACGGCACTTTTGAACGTCAAACTTTACAAAAAATAATAAAACTGATTCTAGTCGCCCATTCCAAAAGGTAGTTTTCGTATGGAGAAGAATGGGCAAGAAACTCCACCGTAACTCTTTTAAAAAAATCATTATATCTTGTATACACTTATTATATAATTATATGTGAAGACAATGCACCTAGAATAAGATTACTATACCACGATAGGTAAAAAGAATGAAAAATGAAGGAATGACATAATTATGTGATAGATGCATGATGCTCACATACTTACAAACATTGTAAAATTATACTATATTTCTAACTTTATAATAAGTAATACTAATAATAATAAGTCAGTGTGTGAGTTCAAATAATCACAAAAAATAAAATAAAATAAATGTTTAAAAAAATAAAAATAAAAATTATACAATTAAATTAGCAACCAGTTCGATTTTGTCTAGATTCTGAATTGACCTATGGAGCAGGATCAGCATGTTTCCAAGCATTTTTATCTTGGATATAATCCTCTAATTTGTAATATGCTTGTTTACAAAGTGTACTTTTTATATGAGTTTTAAATTTTCTTTCATTTAATTCTAATATATCACAAGGTATTCTGTTGTAAAATTTAACACAGTACCCCATAAAAGATGTATTTACTTTAGATAGTCTGAAAAATGGTTGATCTATTTTATCTTTATTTGTAGTATTAAAATTACCATTTCGTCTACCAAACCTCCTGGAACCCTTGATTTTTGAAGTGAAAACTTCTTTTGGCGCGTTGAGCACTTTTTGGGTGAACCAAAATCATGGAACTCGCGTCATCGTCACCGAACGCTTTCCATGAGGTATATGTATACTGTGTATATAATGTGTAGGTACTTTTTGGGTGAACAAAAAGCGTGAAACTCGTGTCATCGTCACCTCACGCTTCCCATGAGCTATATGTATACTGTTTTCACTTCTATCGGCAGTTCCCAAAGACTGCCCCGCATGTTTTTTGAAGTGAAAACTTCTTTAGCGGCGTTGTGCACTTTTTTGTGATGGGTAAAAAATGTTAAGAGTCCTATTACATTTTTGACGGAAATTCATGATTTTTGACGTTGTAATTTTCAGCAGCAGTAAGATATTTGAATTATTTGATTATGAATAACGATAGTGCCATTCTCTTTATTGTAAGTTGGAATTACACATTTTAACTTTTCTTGTCGTGTAATTTACTATGAATATTTTACGAACTCAGTTTACAAGGAAAAACGTCGGCAATGGAACTTTGACGCTCAAATTCACATTGTTTCATTCAGTTCTAATAAAAGCGAAAGTTACTAAACGATAATTTTAATGTTTTACTTGTTTATTGGAGTTCTAGAATTTCTTTAAATTCCTTGAGTTTTCAGGGAAAATTCGTAAAGGAAACCAATAAATGTCTTGATTTTCATGTCCATTATATTCCAAATAAACACAATGAAATCAAATAAACTAATATGATATTAAACTTCGATCTACAGTGAATACGTTTCATTAGTTTTTGTTTCTCAATATAATAAGACAAAATTACAATACATTAAATTAAAGTACTATATAATCCGCGTCAATTCAGCAAATTACACGAAAATAATGTGTAACTCCAACTTACAAGAAAAAGAATGGCACTATAGTTATTATAATCAAATTATTAAAATATCTTACTGCTGCTGAAAATTACATGGTCAAAAATCATGAATTTCCGTAAAAAAATGTAATAGGACTCTTAAACTCGGGTCAGGACACGTGACCTGATAAAATATTCGTAAGACGGAGGGAGAGTGGACCGGTGCAAAATTTTTCCCTAACCATTCCAAAATATCAAAAATGCACAACGTTAATAATCAAGTTTTCACTTCTGCTGGCACTCCTGGAGTGCAACCCGTTTTTTTTTACAGTAGCCACATCCGAAATATTATTAAAGATATCAATAACATCAAATCGATTACGATACTACCGCCCATTATTACCGTTTCAAAAGGTATTAATAAAGGTAGTGCAGTAGTGCTACAATGAAAGCGTCGTAAATACGCTTCAGATCGCAAGCGCTCGCTCCGGATGTTAGCCAACAAACACCACTTTAAATCAACGGAAAACGACTTAGGACTCACGTTAGGGCATGGGTACACGATTTGTGAATTAGCTTTTTTGGTGACGTAAGCTTATTTTGTGGCAGAGTTGAAAGAAAAAATAGCAATTGATTAAATTGTGCCTGAAAAATAGTTAGTTTAAATAATAAAAAAAAATAGATTTAGTAACCAGAAATGACAACACTCTTATTCATTAACATAACATACTTAATTGATTATTTCTACTGCGTAGGGTATTGGCACATAAAGTTATCATAATATAACTTATTTTATTTGTTATTGCATATAGAAGATATGCATATTATAACGAAACAAACACTGTATTTATTAATAATAGTCCCAAAAATCCATTACAATAATTCAAATGATTATTCTTCCACGTTGAAATGTATGAAAGGCCCATTTGTCAAATACATTATTTCGGTGCGAATAATGTGTCCTGAGCACAACAGCGGTCGAAAGCTGAGTCCCGGTACGCTCCACATGATTGTTTTGGAAATAAACGCCATGGTCCGGTCACGCGCGCGTGATTTTAACGTAAACAAAGCGGTGTGAGCGCCCGCGCGTCTGTGTGTACCCGCCTTAGCAACAAAACGAATTATTTGTCATACATTCGCGCAAGATTATACGCCTTCTTATTGCGCGGTTTGAAACAGATGGTATGCGCGTGCGCTTATTTTTATCGATACTTTGTTTTTTGTTTTTGATTGACGTTTTTAAGTTGTAATTATTTAACAGTTTACAGCTTTTAAGCGTATGGGTGAATTATATTTTAATGGGTTTATTTATACTTTGTTGTATGTACATTTCCGTGAGAATTTATTTATATAAAATTAAAAATCCGTCTCGAACCCTTCCGTGAGAACACAAAAGTTTTCCACGTGAGTAATTGATGAATACCAGGTTTAACGTAAAACGAATCCTATAGTCTTCTAATTAAACGTGCATTTCCATTGAAAGAAAGTGTAATAAAACCAGCCTATTATTGTATTGTACCATCTTCTCATACAGAGAAGGCACGAGCACTGATCACCACGCTTGCTCAAGACGGGTTGGTGATTTCAGACTTAAATTATCTATAAGTCCAGGTTTCTTCACGATGTTTTCCTTCACCGATGTCAGTAATGTCCAAGATTAACTTAGAAAGTACGTATGTATTGAAAAAGTCACAGCCAAAACCTCGTGTATGAGAAGCAAGGCCTTAACCAAAAGAAAGAATTAATAATAATAATATTTATTTGGACACAGTTCGTGAAACACATAATAACAAAATATTAAGTGAAGACCACTGGGCCATCTTATCACAAAAAGCAACATAAAGAATCATAACGCCTGTAATCCTCGCAGGGTTGGGCAGAGATGTACTTACCTATACTACTTATGTACACCCTCATTTCGCCAGTTATGTTTAAGTCCCATGTAATAGGGGCGAGTCTATTGCCATCAAACGGGCACAAATCCAGACTCAGGGCTACTAAAAATAACTAATGGAAAAACCCAATAACACTTTGCCCGACCTGGGAATCGAACCCAACAATCGAAGCATGAGCGACTTTGCACAGAAAATCGCACTTATCGCCCGCTGCACATACCAAAATTGATTTATCTAACGCTCTAAGCAAAATCATGGTTATTACCGTCGTATATATTATAAAATATGTATTCAGAAACTGATCATTATAGAGTGTTTATGTGACCTATGTTCGTAGCTAATTTATATCAAGACTCTGCTAGAGAAGTTTATTGGCTACTGAAAATAAATTAAGACTGGGTGTTGACAGTAAGTTTGTGTTTCGACTCTTGCGACGCGGTAATTGCTTGAAATGCTGTGTCTTGAGACAGATATAGGGATGAAACGGTTCTCCATGTGTGTTGAAGACCATTTGTGTCTGAATTATGACACATTTTCTTTGCATTTGGCTGAAAACGAGACTTTCGAATGGGAAATACATATTTAAATGATCTTCAAAAAACTTATTGACCTTCAAATGATGGATACTTAAGAGCTCGTGGCTAAGTAATAAACGTGGATGGGTGACCATCTTTACATACCGAGACTCCTCCGTGCCTCGGGAAGCAGAAGTTGGTCCCGGCTGTCATTCGTGTCATATTATGAAGCCCGAAAGTCTGACAACGAGTCTCACCAAGGGGTATCTTTTTACCCAGTTACTGGGTTGTGGAGGTCAGAAAGGCAGTCGCTCCATGTTCTTCTTCTTCTTAGCGTGTCGATAGCAATCTAAATGGACTCGACCCAGAATTCGGCGACTTGTTTGGCGCCATCACCAACGTCCATTAGTTCCTGTAACGTGCAGCTGACAGGACACGCAGGACACGATATTAAGCGTCCCATGAAATGTTAAAAATGAAACCTAAAGGGCACGGTCTTGTTATTCAGCAAAACACTGTCCCCCACTAGGTTTTTTCTGAATTATTGATCAGATACATAGACCAAAAAAGTTGGTTCGCCAAACTTTTCGTAGAACGAAATCAATCATTAGCATCTGATCTAATCATGGTCATCAATCATAGTATATGATGCCGCCATATATGGGCTACGGTGGTTTCGGGTTAAAATTATTGAGGCTAGCGTTCATTAGTACAGATAGCGTTATTTCAGGCTGGATTAATTCGGAATAGCATTGTTTGGGTTCAGGACTGGTTCAAAACGTAAACACAACTTATCCTTCGTGGACCTGTGATGGATTCTGAGCAAATGGTGTTAGATCACTTTTTACTTTTAGTACGTCTTTCACATTCACACCACCTCACCTTCACGCTACCTTCTCCAGGACCCTCCGTCCATCTGGCTCCATAAGTACCCTTTAAAAAGGCCAAAGAGGCAAACAGTTTCTCTATACAGCGCAATAAACTAGGAATCGCCACTAAAAGGAGTAAGTACATAGTTTGCTGGTCATATGACCCGACTGGACACTTAACTGTTCTTACTAAAAGTGTAGAAAGTACTGCCGTGTGTAACAAATTATTGCCTTTAAACATCACGACACGTAAGGTTTTATATCTTAATGTAGTAGATAGTAACTTGATGGTGGTTGCAGATTTGTCAGCAGTTTTGATGGGGCATTGTTATGATGTTTGGCTGTTTTATCTTCTGTCTCTCTTCCTTGCTTTACGCCGTTTGTCCACCGCTAATTTGGACGTCACCTAGAAACCGAGATTATTCAAACCGAACGTGACGTCTCGGTGATAGCGATCGTAGGTCCACCGCGACCGAACTCAGCAGTTCAGTATGTTATGGTAGACAAAACAAAAACCGGACAAACGGAGCCTGTGCGACGGCATTTTGTATTGCCGGCATCGGCACGTCTCAATCTCGGACCGAGTTCTAGCGGTTGCGCCGAACTGCTCGAAACGTCGGCGGCCGGGATGACGGCGCTCGGGTGACGGACGTGCGGTGGTTACGCGGCCATAGTAAATGTACGTATCGCTACTTCGGCGCCGTCATCTCGTTCTCGGTGACGTCACGGTCACAATGGTGTTGGACGAACTCCCTTAGCGCCTTATTCCTTCCGTCTTTTTCCTCGTCTGCGTTGATTCATCATCTTCATCAAAGTAGGTCTTTAGACCTAATTTGATAAGACATGAAATGGTTCTAAAAAGCTTCTGCTTTCAGATCTTCCTTCATTTACCATAATCGCCACGCTTAGCAAATTAATTATTATAATTGATAGACAGAACAAATTGTAACCCCGTGAAATTAATATGGATATGTTCAGAGTACATTTCGCTCCAGCCAGATCGATGAGGGTCCTATAAATAATATGGCAAGTCTATGGCAACAAAAAAAAAAAAAAAATTGCAACTGTTGGAAAGAAGCCAAGTGAAGTTGAATTGACTGGGCGGGCCTTTTAAATCATTCCGTGTTGATTTGGTAATAATTAAGGGAAACTATTTTTTTTTGTGGTGCTTGTCATTTTGGGGGGTATGCCATAATCACCACGCTTGGCAGACGGGTTGGCGATACAGTAGGTGTTAAAATGTATTGAGAACGCTGCTACCCATTCTCTAATAAGTCCCTTAGTCGCCTTTCAGTAAGTGAAAGATTTACGGCTGTCAAGCGAGAATGGTAGAAGATAACGTGGTGCGCCGACCCCACGTAACATGGACAAGGAGAGGAAGATTTTGAATGGAAACTAAATAGTCTAAGCTAGGCCATGTTTGTCGAAGGCGCGATGGTTGTTGCAACCATCGCTCCTTCGACATCTTGAGTGGAGACTGTGAACCAGCAAAGGTACCATATGACGCGCTCCTGATAATTGGACTGACCACCTCGAAAAGATCGCTGGTAGTTGGGACAGACTGGATGCAGAAGGCGGTGAACCGAGTGATGTTGTGTTGATTTCTCTCTTAACTTGAGTGAAGCCTATTTTGAACAGTGGACTGTGATATGTTAAGATTATTATAATCATTATCATTCAGCCAACAGACTCAAGCCCCCAAGCATCGCCAAAACGACTGGTCCTGCATTTCCCACATCCAGCGGATTCCTAAGATCTTCACCAGGTCACCGATCTACCTTACCTACCCATGCTGCGACTTCAGTATCTATGTGGTTGTTATTATTATCTAGTTGATTGAAATAAACTTAGCAGAAGAGCTCGTGGCTTAGTAATAACTGCCGCACGGGTCGATCCATCAGGTTAAGCTATGCTTGCCGGGGTTGGTCTGTGGATGGGTGACCATCTTTACATAACGAGACTCCTCCGTGCCTCGGAAAGCAGCCGTTGGTCCCGGCTGTCATTCGTGGATCTTTGACAGTCGTTACGGGTCGTCAGAAGCCCGAAAATCTGACCACCAGTCTTACCAAGGGGTATCGTATTACCCTGTTACTGGGTTGTGGAGGTCAGATAGCAGTCGCTTCATGTAAAATACTGGTATTCAGCTGCATCCGGTTAGACTGGAAGCCGACCCCAATATAGTTGGGAAAAGGCTAGGCAGATTGATTGATTGAAATAAACTTATCATGCTCTCCGGTGATGTCTTAGTTTTGAAATGCTAACCTATCTTAAGACGGCCATGTTCATGAATGGAATCTTTTCTTAGCTATCCTACGCTGTTTCCCTGCTGGACAAAGACCGACCCCAAATTCTTCCAGGTATCCTTTTCCTGGGCCACCTCAAACTAGTCCTTGCTTGATGGCCAATAATATCTGAAATCCTAACGAAATCCAAACTAATATTATAAATTCGAAAGTAAGTTTGTTTGTTACGCTTTCACGCTAAAACGGCTGAACGGATTTTGATGAAATTTGGCACATGGGTAGACCATGATCTGGGTTAGGGCATAGGGTACTTTTTATCCCGATATTCCTACGGGATCGAGACTTATGTGGGTGAAACCACGGGGCTCAGCTAGTAATCTATATTCTTGAATTCCTTTCAAAGATTTCCTGTCTGCAAACAGTTAATCCCGCGCGTAGACAAATATTTTTATGTTTTCCTTTCATAGATTTGTGACGGAAGTTTTTATGACTCGGATGTAAAAATTTTGCAAATAATATGATTGCCGATTGTAACGAGATTCCCCAGTTGCCTTTTATGTAATCAAAGTGTCTGCGTATTCTATAAAATCTTGATTTACTTGACTTACCAAATAATCAAAACCTTTTTCGACAACGTCAACCAATTTTATGCGCCATAATATTCGTACACAATAAAACTACTACTACGCTGTTATAGCCTTTAAATTATAAGCGCTAAAGGTCATTATGCCATGTTAATATATTGTATTGTGTGACAAACTGTGTTATTAGGAGTCTACTGCACTCAATCAGCCGTTGGGATTACAATGTCTTTATTTATAAACGCTGGTAACACTGGTTGGCACCGCAGTGACAGAAATGCATAAAATAAAATTAGGTTAACGGTTTTTTAGGGTGACAATACTGAAATGCATCAAGGATATGACGCAGTATTAAATCGTTTTTAGAATCAGAGGAACCATTTCCCAAATAGGATAATTTGCAAAGATGGTGAATTAATAATACAAATAGTAACCTGAGGGAATAAACGTAAATGGAAAACCGACTTATTTATGCAATGTGCAAATCCGAAATCACTGTAGTTACACGATGAAATTAATTTCATCGTTTTTGTATCTACATGTATCAGCTCAATAAATTAGTACACATTTCAGAAACTAACCGTGACGACTTGACTCGTTAATCGGGTTCTCGGAAAATTTCCTTTTTTTCTAATAAAGTTATAAGCCAGGCAGGAAAGCACTGTGCATCAGATAAACATCTTTTAGACACACTGCTTACGTGCGCGTGCGCCCCGATGCGGAACCATTGGGGTCCAAATCTTAGGTTTCATCGTTCACGCGCCACAGACGAGCAATAATTTCAATAAATAAAAAAATTATAATAAAAAAAAAAATGTTTATGGATTACGGTATACATTTCTAGTTACTAATTGGCAGCTGTTTTATTTACACTAGAATGTTAATTTACTGGTCGTTAAGTCTTTCATTTAGTAGAAAAGTAAATAAATAAATATAAATAAATTATTTGCTACATTAAACCTGTTATGATCCTGCTACTGTTGTCTTGGGTCCAAAGTGGGGGAAATTTAAAATAGGTAATCGATAATTATTTTCAAAAGTACAAAGTACATATGAATTGAAAAACTCACATTGGTACTTGTCGGATTTGAACCATAATATTGTTGCTTCGTGCATGAAGCCCCTTTCATTTAATAAGTATGTCACACGGTACAGTTTTCAAAACTATATTTTTTTCCAATTTGCCCTCGAAAGGTGACCTTGTGTCTTTTAATTACGTTACACGTTCGTGTTTGCGTCACAGAAATATATATGTGTACTAAATTTCAGTAGATTCGGAGAAATTTGGCTGTGACAGACGGACAGACAGCCAACCAGACATGCGAGTAATCCCTAAAGGATCACTCCGGTTCAGGTTTTTCTTTTGAGGTATGAAACCCTAAAAATAAAAAATAAAAAAGGAAAGATATTATTATAAAGGAACCTAATACCAAATGTTGGCATTTCATATTATATAACCCTTCAATCAACTATACAATATGTGAGTAAATCTATCTAAATTAGTAAAATATGTTTTGTTTCGTAACTTTTTTTTTGTAACTGCATTTCCTACTCCTATGTTCAATGCATGGCGTGGCAGCCTTTAATTAAGGCTACACTATAAAATTTAAAATAATATGGGTATTTTATCATGTATTTTTGGTGTAGGTATGCTTTGTTGGTTGTCCTTAAATAAATAAATAAAGATTTTTAGGACAAATCTTGCAAACAAATTTTAACCGACTTAAAAGTACTTACTTATTAAGTTGAAACTTTGAATACGTTTTCCGTTCCGATAAAAATACATTTATTTCAGAATATTGTCACCACATCTTAAAGAACTTGCTTCATCTAGTGGTATAACAATTTATGTTCAAACTAGTCATTGCTCGTAAAAGTGAGTTAGATATTAATTTAGAACTGTCCGCCGATGGTCGTAAATTATGGAATTAGTCGCGCGAAACTGACTGCGTACCAATGATGCGCGTGTCAATAAATCTTATGACTTTTCACTTGATCTTTTTAACTATCGTACCTTTAACCTTTGGTTACCAAATTCAAATCAAAATATTTTATTTCACATAAACCTACATGGGCACTTATGAAACGTCAGAAGGTAGGTGCACGGTTCCAATTGTTTTCCTATGGAGAAGAGCCGGCAAGAAACTCCACGGTTACTCTTTTAAAAATAATTGGCTATTACAATATTTTCAAATGACAGTGTTATTAGGTATGGGAGGACAGTGTAGGTCTTTCAACAAGTACCAGGTACTTAACAGAATAATGATGGTCAACAAATCCACAGTCAACTAAGCCTACAGCGTTCTCAAATTCACAAAATAGAAAATAATCTATTTAAAAATAAATAAATAAATAAAAATAAAAACGTATTTTAAACAAAATTACGTGATTGCTATCACGCCTGTATTCCCCAAAGGGTTAGGCAGAGGTGTACCTACCATAGTACACCAACATTTCGCCATTTATGTTTAAGTCCCATGTATTAAGGGCCATCAACCGGGCACAAATCCAAACTACGGACTGCTACTGAGACATTCCAGAAGCATTTATACAATTACATATACGCAATAACACAATTCCCGATCCGGGAACAGAACCCAGCTATCTAATAACGCAACACATTTTCGTACACGATTACAACAAATTTGTTTCATTTTGACAGTTCAACAACATTCATTGCGCTATTTACGTTGTTGAGCAGATTTTTTTTCGATCTTATGAAGCTATGGATTAGCAATTTGTTTCAAAACTATTCAAATTCCGATGTCATTAGGGTACAGGACCTCATGTTCAGCGCTAGCGCTTTTTTATGAATTTGTCTACTGAATTGACCTATGCCATCTTTCATTACGAATTTTACTTACTTAGTTCTTTGAAACGGACCATAAAAATGTAATTTCAATATTCAGGAATACACAAAGTTCTCTAAGCAAATGGGAAAGTTTGTACAAAACAAATGTTTATTGATTGTAAACAAAACATTGCAATATTATTTGGAATCCTCCAGCAATAAGCCGTAACGTTAATGTGATTTATAATAGCCGGCTTTTCGGAGAAATATCGGGAGTCCGCTCAGTGTTGCCAGGTTAGAAAACAATATTTTGCAGGACTGATATAATGTGTGAGCGTAAAACAAACTGTATATTTTTCTAATTACTATTTTATGGGGTGAAATATTTAAAAGTATATTTGTTTAAATGAATAATAATAGAGGAGAGATTGTATAAATTAATAAAACCCTCGTTATTTTTTTATGGCTAAGTAAAACTATAAACCACTCAGACAAGTTCTTAATACTTCTAACAAATTAATTGTAAAACCATTCCTTTTGACTCGAGAAAGTAATTCCACGACAGTTTCCATAAATTTTCCTCTATTCCAAATTAAAAAAAAACCGTTCTAGAAACCAGATGGCGTTCCGAAAAATCAGCAGCACTTCTGCAAAACCTATTCCTGGCAACACTGGTAGCAGGCAATAAAAGTAAGTGGATGCAGCGTTTATAGCCCATTTTATGGGACTTCGTATAAGTTGGCGATACCCAACGTTACCATGATTAAACTATGCCGTTCATAATCTTACTAAATTAAATTTCAACTGAATCTGGTGATCCTCTTTAGTGAACTAGTTATTTATACACGTCTTGTATTAATTTAAAGTGGTTTATACTCCATTTATATCCCCCTTTTACGACGCATAGTGTAGTGATTGGCACTCGCGTGGTTTTACTCCAGTTAACGATGTTGGATGTAAAGTTTCATCATTGAAAAAGTTATCTTAGTTTAATTATAATTTTATTGTGACGTTTTGATGGTCAGGGATAATGATAGAGTGGGACAATTGCGTGTCGACATTGGCAGGTTAAGCTTAGTTTAGGTGACACGCACGCTGTTGATAATTATTGTGGAGACAGCGGGTGCAACGCAATTAGGGTTAAATTCGCAATAGCAAAATGGGTATCCCTGTCGACTTCGTATTTAGCACAAAAGGGGCCTATGTAACCATTGCTGATGCTTACCAGCTGTTATTATAAAAAATACCCTGCTTATTATAAAAAATACCCCAATAAATTTTAATAGTTAGGTTAGGTAAACTAAGTTATCGTTTCTATCGTGGTCCTTGCAGATAGCTTAGTATAAATCTGTCTCGCATAGGGTCCCAACGATCGCAAATTTTCCCCCAAATTGTTTTTTCGTGTGTTTTCGTTTGCTTGCGTCATATGTACCGCAAAACGTATTTTCTTTCTTTAGCTACGTTTAATTCTAATGAAAGAGAGAAAATACGTTGAAAACTTGATGCAAAGAAAGAACATCAAAACAAAAACACAAGTTAGGGTAAAATATGCGTCACATCCACGCAAAACGGCCATCACTCAGCATAATGCTGCGACCCTCTGCGAGACAGAGCCCCAGCGCTGGTTTTCAGCGACAGCCGGCACGGCCGGATGACAAAAGCACCCTTAACTACTAATTTCGTTTGAAATCCAAATTTAAACAGAAGATCCTGCGATTTCCGTCAGATTTTTTAGCTCCCCGACAAAAAAAAAGTCCGAGATTGGTTCGTAAAACTGTCCATTTATCCATATTTCCATAAAATTTAAAAATAACAATACAAAGAATAAACTCAGTTCAGAATGTTTTTAGAAACGTCATAATCTGAGATAATGCACACTGGCCGATCGTTAAATGCCTTCAAAATTATAATTTAGGTCATTTTAACTCGTAAAACTTATATTTCTTAAATGACATTCAATGTATAACGTTTCTGAGAATGTTACATTGATAGCTTTTCGGCTTTCGGCCTCCGTTTTGTATTTTAATTAGTTGTAATTATTGCAAATTGCTTCGTTATGGGAATTAATTGGGTTATTTGTTAGATAACGTAAGGTCTTGGTTTTAACCGTTTCATATAAATTGTGTACGTCACGTAAAAATAACGTTGAGTGACAGTGCAGGGTATGTCTGCGCACGGATACAGTAGCATCCTGAAGTAATAGGTTTTATAATATAGGTAAGTGTAATTGTTTTATTGTAGAATCATCCTTACTTATTTTATAACAAAGTCCCCCGCCGCGTCTGTCTGTTTGCCTGAACGCGATAAACTCAAAAACTACCGAATGGATTTTCAAACGATTTTTACCAATGGATGGAGTGATTCATGAGGAACGTTTTATAGTGTAGAATTCATTAAGGTTTCGTGTAAATTTGCTGAAATATGAGGATTATTGTTGGAGATGTCGGATAAAATCATGCCGACTGGGAGCTTTACTGGCGTGCGCCGCGTAAACCGTGAGAGTATGTTCTCTAGGAATGTATATCGTAAAAAGTTCAACAAAAAAGTCCATCATGGCATATGTCTATCTTCTAAGGATGACCTACAATATCCAGTTTTATCTTTTATAATTTGATAAAAATTTAATTATTATTTCCAAAGCTATTTTCACCGGTATTTATACCTATTAAACTTATCATTTAAATAAATAGTTTAAAAGATATCACAGATTCAAAATTACGTAACAAAGTAATTATGGTTGACGGCAACGCGGGCGCAGCGGTAGGAGTCAATGACCTTTTATTTTATTTTATTTATTCGGTAAGACAAACAATTACACATTAAGAATTACAAAAAGATAGGATACAGAAATTATACAAATGTGAAATCAACCACGTTCTCCACAGATATACAATGAGACAATTTGGTAAATTTTCCTCGGCTGTTAGGTATGATATGCCGGTAGTATCTACTATCGAAGAACTTCATATCTAAGCAGTTTGAAAACAAAATCCCGTGAACATGATGACCACATCTGTTGCCGCCCCGGTTCTATAGCAGCCGAGCACTGCAAGCAGAAATAGTCCTTACGGTGCATAGATTTATGAACTTCTTCGATTTTCCGACACCCACGCGGGCAAAAGCTAGTAATAGATACATTATTAGCTACTTAGTACTATGGAATAGGCTGGAATCGATAAATCGCTCAGTGCGCAGGTAAACGGCCAGCGTTCTTTTTACGTGACGCGCACTGTACTAAAACCTTTTTTGAGTAATTTTTGCACATGAAAACTTGACATAACATTACGCCTATATCCCCGAAGGATTAGGCAGAGGTGTACCTATAGTACACCCACATTTCGCCAGTTATGTTTAACTCCCATTTAATAGGGGGCGAGCCTATTGCCATCAACCGGGCACAAATCCAGACACCGGGCTGCTATTGAGAAATTGTAGATGGAAAAACCCAATTATACTGCCCTGGCGACCACTAGACCAACGAGGCAGTATTTACATGAAAGTGTGGTCAAAGTGTGATCCATCAGCCACGTGACATTATTACAATTTTCTTTTTTACGATCCGATTATATACACTCCATTATATCACTTCTGCAGGTGTAGCATGTCCGACGCGTTGGGAAACGAGAGATTGTAGGAAAATTTGAATTTGAATTTCAATGTCAAAAATTAAGAAAATTGTATGTCACTTTGTATGGAATGAGATATGTTTATTCTTCGTAGAGAGATATACTAGTGGTTGTCTCTAATCCTAACTTTATAAGTCACCTTTTGGGATACTTGATACAGCATGCTGACAACTTAGTCTAAAGTAGTTTATAAATACATTTTATCTAACGTTCTTTCAACTCTCCCAGGCAACCACAAGTTATATTTAAAAAAACATATCCGTTACATAATTACGAGAAAACTCATCATTTTGTAGGAGAACAAGATCACACAAATTATAAACATTCAGTTATAACTCTCAGTATGTTTATAGTCCCACTCAAACATTTGCCTGGTTTAATGTAAATGGACGATCTACTGCCACTAATATTATTAAACATATGCTGTTATATTTGAATTTGAAACATCGTCTAACGTAGGACAGTCAGAGAAAACGGTGGAAACATATCGGGGCGATACCGCTTGTTATTGTAAAATTATTATGAACATTGTAAAACAATGGAATCTGTGAACTACTCCGGTTTAAGTTTAGCGTTAAGTGTATGTTATTGTGGCGGGCTACACTTTAATTTACGTGGTGATCGCGGAAACGGACCTATGTTTAATATTTCAGCTTGTAATATTTTCTGCAGTAGTTTCTGTTCTTGGAATGACATTGAAAATAATATAACATTGTCGCAGGTGACAATTTCCTTTTTCATCATCTAAGGCTTTACATCCGCGGATGGGCCTTAGCCTGGTCTAGTAAATTTATCCAACGTAACCTATATCCGGATTTTTCTCTCCAATTTCTTAGTCCAACAGTTCTTAAGAGGGAACAGGGCCGGCGAGGAACTTGAAAAATAGGTATTTGAAGAAATTATTGCCGTGGTCTTACCTCAAGTCTGCCCCCGTAGAGTGCGATAGGGACAGCTGCAGCTCAGACCGATTAGATTACAAAAAAAATTGACGAGTTCGACGTTTCGTATTCTCGTATATTTCTCCTCGAACACTGAGCTGATTCAATTATTTTTTACATACAATTTTAAATAAAGAGTATGTTAGGTTCCTATAATTTTCTTTTATGTTAAAAACTTTTCGAATTTGTGTAGTAGCTCTAATCACAGCGGTAAAAATGGGGCATTTTTGTAATTTTTGAAGGGCCCTATTTTCTTTACCGATAAGTTGCTGAAAAAAGGATTTAATAGGGACGTTTCTACAGTAGACCTTGATTTTATGACAAAAACAAATATTGCTCTCTTTAGAGGCATTATTCAGGAAGAAAAAAGGGGAATACATTTGTATGGAGAATCGCAGGCCCTGTTCCCTCATATATCTTGGTCTACGCCATCCAACCTTCTGAGCTTGGGCCGCCCTCGACTTCTCCGGCCATCCGGTTTACTATCCAGTAAACGTTTGGGTGCTCTGGTCTCGTCCATTCTTGCGACATGTCCTGCCCATCGAAGACGTCCTATTTTGATGGTTATAATTTCATTAGGCTCGTCGCACATCTCGTAATAATTTCCTTTAACCCGACTTAAAAAAAAGAGGAATATCCCCGATTTCTCGGCTAAATATTTTTTTGTTTGGAAGGGTAAAGGGTTTACTTCCTAGATAGTCCCATTAGTATACATTTTACTAACTTGGCTTGGGTAGTTTTTGAGTTTATCTTCTTTAGACACCGACTTCCAATATTAAAGTTATTTTTCACTTTGTACGAGTAAGTAATATACATATTTTTTGGAAGTCGTTTTTTTTAATACTTTTTTTTGAGTTCTCAAAATTGCAATGAGCCAGAGTGATATTCGCACAGCGTAAGTTGTACATAAATATATTGTATATCTTTTGCCCGCGGTTTCGTCCGTGTGGAGGTCGGAAATTATCCCACGGGAACATACTACTGATACAAAACGTATCTTGTGTCGCCGCGGGCTGCAGCAGTACATAATATAGGTACCGCAAAGGTACTTCGTTCCAACCGGGGGTCCCACGACACCCCCCGACTTTTTTTGTCACTGTCCCAGACTTCTTTATGCTGAGATAGGCGCCTTTTGGCCTCACCTTCTGCTTTTATTTTATTTTTCCTTTTTTTTCTTTATTTTTTCAGTGAGTGTGTATTTAGTTTAATTTTAGAACTCCTGTGCCTGTTTCAATAAATACTTTTTCTTTCTTTCTTTATGGTCTCGTCACTTAAAAATAAAGCACACCATGAAAATGAATGTCAAAGTACCTAATATTTTCTTAATGTGTTTCATTGAATACCAATAATGTCGGAGCTGCGGTCATAAAGAGTGCTGCGTTAAAACTTGTGCACTTATGTCTGTGTTCGAGAAGACAGTCGTAAATTATAACTAATGCAGGGTTATGGTTCTCCTCTGTAACTTCAGGATCAGGATGTAGGTATGTACCTACTGTAGCGCTTGAAGAGCTAGCTTGTAGAGTAGTATTGTAGGGGCATAGAAAATAATATATGATCAATTATTATTATATTTGTTTTATATTTATCATCTTAGCTTACAACGTTCACTCTTCTACGCGTCTATTTTAACTTTCGTTTTTTTTTCTGAAACAAAAATCTATTAACACTTTCAGTGCCGGGAGCCCTCCTGGGCTCATTTTAGATGTAGGTTTTTCTTAGCGAATATAGCAATATAAACCGTGAAAATAAAATCTGATTTATGATGAACAAGATATGAAGAATATGCGTTGGTTTTAAAATCTATGCATTTTTTTTCTTTTAATTTTTGTTCACGATTCAACGCACTCGTCCCAGCGTGTTGAAAAAACAAACTGTTGGATTTTCAACTCTCGGCGCTAAGCAGAGCGTTGAAAATCCAGTGCACGAAAACAAATTACAAATACGCTCAACCCTCGCTTATAGTGTATATTATATATATTATTATAGGGTAAGTAGCAGTTTCAGTTATAAAGGTCCAAGTGTGAAGAACGACTTTCTTATACAGGATATCCGGTAAATAATGGATAACCTTGAAATAGCATATAATGTGACTAGAAATATAACAATATTTTATTCAGCAAAATCTTATCTTATGTACTTACTTGAGTTTTTTTTTTGTTTTTTTTAGAACGGCTGCCAGGTCTATTAGTTGCTATTTCAAGGTTTTCGTGGGTCAAAATGTCGGGACCTGGCAATCTCTCTCTCTTGTAGAGTTTTCTGGCTTATTCAGTTCTCGCTGACCCTGGTTTGACTGTATAAGGTGTTCAGGAAAATTAACTGTTAAAGAAATTGACTACCATCATAAATTGTCCGTTTATTCAAATCACAACTGTCATTATTTTTTTACAGTTGTTGTATAAAATGCCTGTAACACGGCAAACTGACGTAGGTCGTCAAATTGGTTAACAAACTAATTTCCCTGATAGTACCTACCTACACAGTTCATTCTAGTACAGGATTATGTAAATAATAATCAGCTTGTAGTTGTCCCACTTTAAAGTAAACTGCGATTTCTATCCGTCTGATAGCAAGTAACATCACGTCGTGTTTCTCCGAAGGTTTAGGCAGATGTATACCTATAGCTAGTACCTACACATACATTTCGCCAGTTATGTTTAAGTCCCATGTAATAGGGGGCGAGCCTACTGCCATCGACCGGGTACAAATCCAGACTCTGGGCTGCTATTGAGAAATTGAATATGGAAAAACAGAAGCGCTAGCGACCACGAAACCAACTAAGCCTCCTGATAAATGGGTTGAATTTTAATGGTTCTGGAAACATGCAAAGTTCATGCAATGTATTAAAAGGAGCTCCAGCAATGATCGTTGACGAAATACTGACTAACTTTGTAAACGATTTTCCCACGCAATACCTGCAATAGTAATGTCACATGGCTAATATTCAAACCATCGATTATTAAATAATACATCACTGGACATAATTTCCGCAAAATGTAGGTGCATGTTACAAGATGGTAACTATTGTTTACCGGCCACAGGCTGGGGTGCACCCACGAATGGTTCCGTACCCTGTATTATAGCTGTAATAGGTAGGTAGAAATATTAATTAGGGTTGCGATGTGCAATATTATTGCTCACGATATCATCGCGCTACTGCTGAGCATGAGGCCCTGGGTTCGATTCCCGTGTCGGGCAAACGGTTGATAGGGTATTTCCATCTTAAATTTCTCAGTAGTACCCCGAAGTCTGGATTTGTGCCCGGTTGATGACAATATAGGCTCGGCCCCTGTTACTTGGGACTTAAACATAACTGGTGAAATGTGGGTTTACCATATAGGTACATCTGCCTAACCCTTTGGGGAATACAGGCGTGCTGTCATGTTGAATCAGCACTCCCAGAGATTAAATTTTACAAACATACAAGCAATTTTACCTCTTTAAAATACTAGTACCTACCTAGTTCCAGTGTCGCCAACTGCTACCTTTTGTCAGTAGCTAGATATTATGCAAAATGTTGCTAGATTGTCAGATTTTTATGCTCAAAAGAGTTGCTACAATTAGCTAAATGCTAATTAGTTTTTGAAAAATGCCAAATTATTATAATCGTGTTCATCAAACTCGAACTCCAAATCACACTCCATATTATCCCATTCCGGCCTGTACTTCTGGGCATAATTCTTTTTTTTTTCATAGGCAATTCCATTTTCTGCAAGCATGCATTTTAAATGGTAAAGCAACACAAGACAAAACAACGCAGAAAACAGAAAGCACTGAAAATAGGAATATATGGTTTGAAATTGAATGTAAACAACCCAGCTATCGATCATCCTGGGGCCCAAGTCTGCTATTTTTATAAATTCGTCATTCCAACACGATTCCATTGTCATTTTGCTAAAAGTTCGTAATCTCCTAAATTCATAATGGTCGATCATTGGTTGATCATTGTATTCCACAAACACGATACTCGTAACGAATTAAAAGCAATGACTGCACAATGACGTTCTAATAATAGGTCACTGATCAAAGGAACTGTCAAAATTTTAGCAGATTACCGCCTAAGTCAGTCATTAATTTGTCATTATGTACGAGATTACCAATAGATGCCATTTCTTTCAATGGAGTGCCAGTGGCTGACCATTGGAAAGCCATAATGACGCCAATATATTAGTAGATTACCAAACTTGTCAAAATCAACAATTATGAAATCAATGATAGACCATTCTGACACTATTGTAATAGCAGACTTGAGGCCCACTGTGTTTCATCAAACAGTTCCTATACCATAATGTTGGCTCCACTTTACACGAACATGGTTAAAGTTTAACAGAGGAGCCAATTATTTATGAAACCATGATGGATTTAGCATTTCATACGCACTCTACCATAGACCTTCGTATAGATACGACGTTCAGTTTTTCTTTCAAGAACCGGTGCCCTATTACAGAATTACAAAAGTATTTACGTCATGTGAAAAGGTGCTAGAACAGGTAGCTAAAAAAGTATTGCTACAAGGTTTTATTAAATTGTAGCTGCCTGACACTGAAAAACTGCTAAATCTAGCTATAAAGTTGCTAAGTTGGCAAGACTTCCTAGTTCTTCGAATAGTAGACCTCGCGATCACAAACTTTTTGGCAAATTAGCCTTTAACTAGTCACGCCAAAATAATCACACATATTAGTCGCTTATTCTATCGTCGTTTATTTGTGAAAAAGAAACATATAAATAATTAAGTGCAAATGTTTATTTTACATAGGAACTTTAAGTACAACATCTCAACATAACTAAAATACACACATCAACACGGTCTAGGGATATTTCATACTCAATTAAATAACTCGAAAAGTACTGGCCGCATTGGAATCTTTTATACACCGATTTGTTTGTAATTTATCTCAGACTAATTCCAAATTAAAATTTTTGAAAATTCTTTTGTTTCGGTGGCATAAAAATGTCTTGATGTATAGGAGAGGGAGTTTTCATTTGTGCGAAATTTAGAAAACAATACGAATTACGTTTAGTTACAGTTTTTTTTCATTTTTAAACGAAAGATAAAGTTAAAATTGAGGTATTGTAGCCATGCAACGCCGACATTTGACGAGGGCGGAGATGTTACGAGCTGTGGGAATGCTGGAAGCTGGATCTGTTCAGCGTAATGTTGCTGAGGCCATAGGGACCCATCAAAATGTAATTTCAAGATTGTGGACACGCTATCGTGCCACAGGTGAAGTAGCGGAGAGGCACCGGGGGCCAAGTCGCATCACTAACCCCAGACAAGACCGATTTTTGCAAATTACTGCGCGAGCTCAACCAAATGCAACGGCGCACAGTGGCGAAATATCGCAAAAAGTTGGCAAAAACCTGTATTACGTTTTTATGAACGGGTTTTACAATAATTATTAGTGAATGTTATAGAAACTATAAAAATACCTTCCTATCATAGTGATTAACTGTACAGGATTTAAAATAAAACACAAATGATGAAAACATCAAACAATGATTTATTTGTAATTTTCATGGATTAAAGAAATTTCCAGGGGACTTAGAATTATATGCTTTTTCGGCATTAATTTCCTTAAACCAGTAATATAAGGATCTGAAGACACCATTAACCTTTGGAAAGTATCTTCCATGGCCACTTTTCTCGAAAATTTCCTTGAATAATTTTCTCTATATTTTCGGACATCTTTATTTCTGCTTTCTTGAGCATCTTCACTTAAAAGACCTATGGCAATACCAATGTTCTCCACGATGAGAGGCCCATGGACTAAAATTTTATGAACCGTAGTTGGCATATTGAACCATGGATAATTAAAAACAAAAACTGATGCAGTCCGTAGGCAAAACATGTTAAATCTTACAAAATTAATTTTGTAACCACTTGATATGATTTTCAAAATGGTGTGAAATCTATTTATAAGAGATACATTCACTCCTGTTATCTCTGCAGTCTCTTCTGCATGCTGGAAAAGTACTCTAGCCGTATTTCCATCTGTTGATGTCCCTCCTCCTTGGCGCGGCTTGTCTACGTGTAGACCTAGTTTTTGCCAAAATTCTTGTTGAATTCGTTTTTTTTCACTGCTAACAATTTGTTTATCGGTACCTCTTGCTTGCCACTTTCCTAGCTTTAACTTGTATCCCAAATGCAAGATGCACTCAGCAAATCGTATCCAGGCATGAAGAGATGAGAGTCCATATTCAAAATTTTCTTCACTCACTTGTTTCTTAATGCATTTTCTTATATGGTTAAAGTCTTTTGAAGTGAGCCCACACAGATAACACCGCATGGCTGAACTTGTATCGGTGAGTGCATTAATCATCTTACCATCAACCATTGTCAATTTTAGATCATGTTTCACATGACACTCATCAGTCGTAGTAGGTACCATATTAGATCTTTGATTTCTTACATTAGCAGCTTCCAATTTAGATAGTTCAACAGTCTCGTGAGCCATTTGAAGTCTCAAAGGTCGACAGTATCTCGGTGAGGACGGGCGAGGATTTTGCCACACAATATTTTCACCGCGATATTCCGAATCATTCATACTCACAAGGCGTAATGGTACTATTGATGTAATTAACATAAATTCGTCCGTAGAATCAACATTTTGAAATTTTTGTTTGTATTGTGAATGGCTACCGGAACCGTCACATCCCCACTTTGAAATCAAGCAAAGATTTTGACGTCTGCTTTCATTGAGACTATGAATAACTTCACTTAGTGATAGTAATAGCCTTTGAGCCGTATGATCCATGAGATTTTGAAGAGGTACTTCTGCTCGTGTTTCTGTGATAGTAACACCAAACGGGTAACACTTTTTTTTAGCTTTTGTAATTGCCTCATAATTTGGGTATAAATTACAGTTCACTTCCAATGCACTTTTTCTTAATACATTATACTGATGCTTCGTAAGCTGCCCTTCAATAACCATAGATAAGGCTTTATCGGGACAGAGAGTGGCATGGTTTTTATCCGTTTTAGGACTAACATCTTGAGAAACGTCTTTAACTAATTTGGATTTCTCTGTATCTCCACATGCTCTAAACTTCATTTGCGTAGCATAAGCCAGTTCTGCTGATGTCATTTCCTGTCGTACATTTTCAGTTCTGTGCCGTTTAGCTCGTTCAGTTAATTCTTCAAAATTCTTAGGCGGACGACCACCAGAAACTTTTCTCTTCTGAGAATGCGAGACATTAAAAGAAACGTATTGGTCAAACCATTCTTTATGCGCATCGACACATCTTTCAAAATGTCTTTGTGACTTTTCAAGTTTGGCTTTATACTGATGTATTAATTTTTGTAACACACTCTTAGCATCACTAGAAATATGAGTGATTTTTAGAGCATTTTCCACTTTTGTATAAAAGAATTGCATTTTTTCCGAATCCTTTCTTGAAGTAGATTCTCTATAATACCCAATAAGAGTTCTTCTACTTATGTAAATGTCTTCAGAGTTTGATCCTGGTAAAATAGAAAATAAATAAATAATTTATGAAATTCTACCTTAACACTAACATTGGTTAACTTTGTTCAAGGTGCGCAAAAACGCGCATCTAATTCAAAGTGTTTATAAAAGAGGAATGTGTAATGTTCATTTTAAGGCATATTTCAGGACTGGACTCCATTGGATATGGTACTTTTGCTCTACGACAAGTTTGACCATTCTTAAAATTTCGACCACCTTCATAAAAAATACGAAAAAAAATAGAAATACAATTAATAAACAATCTTTTTGTATATATAATATTAGTTCCTTACCTCCAGGAGTAGAATCCATCACTAAAGTTTGTAAATCCACCGAACAACGTTACAATATAACTATAGGAATTTGAAGTTTTAAATAAACAAAACACATCCGCTGCTTAACAAGTCAAACTTTGGACTAAGATACTACGTAAGACGGGGGTCGGGGGCATGGGGCGCTTACGCAGGTGGCTAACCCATTTTACTGAGAATTACGTCTACACAATAGAAATTAGTTATCGTGCAGGTTGTAAATTGTAGTTTTTGCCAACTTTTAGCGTTATTTCGCCTGTGTGCGGCGACTCAATTGGTCCAAAGGCTGCGAGTGGAACACCAAGTGCTTGTGAGTGACCAAACTGTAAGAAGGCGACTGCATGAAAGCAATCAACGCTCTCGTAGACCACTCCGGGTCCCACCTTTACGGAGAGGCAATCGTGGACGACGATTAGAATGGGTTCGGAACCACGTGGACTGGGGCCGTGAGCAATGGTCCAATGTGCTGTTCACGGATGAATCCAGGTTTGGCTTCCATCCAGATTCACGAAGGACGCGTGTTTGGCGAGTTCCTGGACGATGGAGCCGTCTCCAGAACCCTCAGGAAGTTCACCCATACCAAGGAGGAACAATTATGGTTTGGGCAGGAATTCGTCTTGGAGGACGGACGGATCTCGTTTGGGTGCGGGGCAATATGACGGCAGAACGATACGTCCAACAGGTGCTGGGGCCCGTAATCTTGCCCCACAGAACACAAATGGGGCAAGATTTCCTGCTCATGCACGACAATGCCCGGGCACACACGGCGAGAACGGTAGCAGCTTGGTTACATACACATAATGTTAGGGCCTTAGACTGGCCTGCTCAATCGCCAGATCTAAATCCCATTGAGCATGCGTGGGATATGCTGCAAAGAAGAGCTCTGAAGGAAGTTCCTGAAAATCTGGCTACAGAAGATCAACTTTTTGCGCACCTCAGAAGGACATGGGACAATATTCCGCAGCAAGACATTGACAACCTTGTTCTGAGCATGCCGAATCGTTGCCGATGTGTTATGAACATCATGGGCGCTTTCTCAGACTACTAAATTCAAGTTTATAAACACAAATTAAATGATTTTTCTATTTTTTTCAGTTTTTACTCACAAATTAAAAGTTAATTCATATACGGTTTCCGTCTATGCTTCATTTTTTTTCCATAAAATCCTGAAATTTTAATCTAAGTACCTTAACCATTATTAAAAAATGGTAGAATATTAAATAACGTATCTTTTAAATATATACATGTCATATAAATAATTAACACATTGATAGTAATTCGCTTTTTTTAAAATATCCCTAGACCGTGTTGATGTGTGTATAAGGCTTCTAGAAAACAACATAATATAAACTCGTAATTGTATTTACATATTCTCAACAATTAATTGGCACATTCACAATGCATGAATTTTGTGTGGTGTTAATTACACATATTTTTTTTGCATTTACCACACTTGGTTTTCATTTTTCTATCATTAGACCTCGCACACAAACGTAAGTGTAATTAAAATTGTGTTTTATTTTTTTATGTAAACTTATTTAACAAAATTATACTACTTACACTATTAGTCGCACGGGGCCGTTGGACCCCAAGCACCTCTGTGTAGTCTACCGGGACACTGAGAACGGAGGGGCACCTGAGTTAGGAAGCTACAACTATAATTAATATTGGCTAAAATCATATTTTAAAGTCTCGTGGGTCCCCACGCCACTAATTAAAGGTACCTGTGGTGGGGTTACCTACCTATACCACTAAAGTTATTTATATCCCGTTTTAAATAACTTTAGTAGTAAAAATAACCATGTCAGTTTAAACACGACTTCGAATTCAACACTTCAGTCTATTTCCATGAAGTTTTCATAGAAATTCCACCAGAGTCGCGTCGCGTCTGTCTGCGGGAGCATTAAACTAAAACGGTGTTTGTATGGGAACATAAATATTATTTTAGAAATTGTATGTCATTTTGCCAGGCTCTATTTTTTACTAACTAGTGCATTGTCTTGTCATACACATCTGGATCGAGTGCCTTCGTTTGCTCCGAGCCTTACCTACCTACTATTTATCGGGATGAAGATACTATCAATGTGAGTTACCTACTGTAAAAGCTCACTCATTGGGACTGCGGCAAAGTTCAAGATTATCAACGCTAGATTATCTCCGTGTTCAAAAATTAAATTAAATTTTGGGCTTTAAATCCTACAAGCTTCTAACTTTCCATTTTTTTTCTACTCACTACTGGGATGATCTTTGCCTGCATCTCACCTAACGTTGTTGTTGCTATTGTTGTTTGTTGTTGTTTATCTAATTTAATTCGTGTGAAAGCGTCTTAAATGTGGTTGTCCTTAAAATTTCCTGTTGATTGCACTATTACTTCAATTGTTTTTATTTATTTTTTAATTTGTTTTAATATTTACAAGTGGGTACAGAAAAACTAATAACTAATTAATTTATAAAAATAGCAAAATTATATACTACACTAATTGATTTTGAACTTTGAGCCAAAGAACCTCTTGAAACCTTAATATAAGTTCGTTTATATATGAGTTTAGTCATAATAATACCAGCCTATTACTGTCCCACTGCAGGGCAAAGACCTCTTCTCATACAGAGAAGGCACGAGCACTGATCACCACGCTTGCTCAAGACGGGTTGGTGATTTCCGACTTAAATTGTAAGTCCAGGTTTCCCTCAAGGGATACCGTGGCCCCCTGGCATTGCACAGGCAACAGAAGGAACACGGGTGGGTTTTAGTCAGTAAGAGTCTGACACGCCCTCCCGCTCCACCCAGAGCGGGAGAAGTCATTTGATGATTTCCCACCCAAAAAAAAGGTTCCTTCACGATGTTTTTCCTTTATCGATTTCATTCATGTCCAAGATAAAATTAAAAGTCGTGCTCGAACAAATTAAAAAGAATTCCAAAAGCATAAAGACGTTTTCTTATAACGTTTAATACATTACGTCACGAGGTGCATGTTGTCAGTTTTTATCACGAATCGGTTAACCGGCGGCGCGTGAGTCGGCCGCGTGTTTGCCCGAGTGTTGCTGATTTTGAGTATTTTTGACATGCCCGAATATGGCTTCATGTTGCAGGGCCGAATTTAGGTGTGACAAAGTATTTGCGAATAAAGTTGTTATCATTTCTTTTTGCTTTATTTTTACTTTTATTGGAATTTAATGATGTAAATAAATAAATAATCCGCGCATATAACTTACATACCTAATCAGAAAACACTTTAGCAGCGTTTAGTTAATTTGCGTTATTGCTGAGTTAGCGATCTTTACTGTTGTTTGGTTAGTGTTCGAAGCAAGTTAATGAATTAATATTATTTAATTTAAATAATTATGCAAAAAGATAAAGACGTCAATGCAATTAGTATTTATACGATACTTCCCTTTTATGGAAAAATATTGTAATATACAATTCAACACATTTAAAATGAATTCCAAGAAATTAGATGTTCAAGTTGCTTCAAAACACGGACAGAATGAAATAAAACCTAAGATTTTAAATAAAAGATAATTCTCTGAAAAAACTTTGGGCTTCTAGTTAAATGTTAATAGCTTCTAGAATCAGTAGCAACATCCACAAAGAGTCAATAATCTGTTAATTATAAATTTTTCTTATCATATTTTTAGAAAATACATATTTGAGTGCATAATTTTTTCATACTTCTTTCGTCATGTGAGACGTCGCCGAAGGATAGTAATGATAGATCTAAAATAGACGCGTTGTTGCAGGTTGACATAAATAGCGAACAGAAAAAAAAGTACTAGAATTCACAGTTAACTTTTATTTCAGAGACGAATTTAGAACACTCCAATAAACCAACAACTTAAAAAAATATCATCTTGTATGCTAAAAACGGGGAATTATTCGGTTTTATTTATAGCAATTCCTTTGAAAGTTTCAATGTATATATTGAATTAGTTAAATACTTTTACCTATTTTAAGCAATGCGAAATAGCTATCAAGAATGACGTCTTAAACAGAATGGGCTGCCTCGTGGACATTTGTCAATTTCTCAGTAAGCAATAAAATGAAAATACAAATTTATTTCCAGTGCCCTTCCACAGAATCAATAAGGGAACACGTGTCGCACTCCCACTTCGAGTTTTCTGTTCGAAGAAATTGTTCGCTCTATCACACCGTTAGCGAAAGGCTTATTGTCGCATAAACTGCTTCTCCGGCTCTGGAAATGTTGCTGCAAAACATCTTTTTTTTTACCATTTATACATAATAACACAGGATTACATAATAAATAGCAACCAAAAACCACTAAGGTTTAAACTTGTGCTATCATGAGTCTATCTCAACATCTAACTATACAATGAAGCATTTTATGTACGCGTTATTGCCGATATAGATAATATTATATTTAGTTCCTTAAATAGTTACAATCGTCCCTATAAAATACTTAAAAAATATTGCTTAGGTTTACGTTTGATATTTTTATGTGTAATACGTTTGTTTATTTCTGAAGGTAGACTATTAATAAGTCTCGGTCTAGTCTTAAGGCTCTGCGATCGCTGTCTGTATTCCTTCACACTAATTTAAAACATTGTGTACCGTCTACAGTCCAGCGTGGTAATTGCGTGACACACGTAAAATGGCAATCGATCGCAATAGGTACCTTTCATTTTGACATCCATTGATTCTTAGGTTTGAAAAATTCGTCTCCTCAACAACGTAACGTGAACTGTCACAAAGAAAGGCATTGCGATAGATTGCTATTTTATGTACAGATATAAAACAATTGACAAATGTTAAAACTATAAATGCTCTAAGTTTCGGTCATTTGGCAACAGAACACAGGATTACAATACCGTGTGATAGGCGGCCGCATTCGATGAATGTTTTATAGATTGCAGCAGGTAGCTATCGACCGACTTCGTCGTTTCTAATTAACAATACAATAAACTAATACTAGTATGTTTTGATTCCTATAAATGTGTCATAGTTAGTACTATAGTTACCTACTACTAGTATATTATTACTATGTCGTGAAATGTTGTACTATTTTACGTTAATCGTAACCAAACTGCTGGTTGCTATTTTTGAAATGGATGTATAAATCTGTTTTTGTAGACGGAAGTCTAAACACATTATTGTTAATGAGTTTATTTTAGGTCTTATTAGCACGGTCCGCTACATTAATCTTAACTAATATTATAAATGCGAAAGTGAGTTTGTTTATTTGTTTGTTTGTTATGCTTTCACGCTAAAACGGCTGAAGAGAGAGATTTGATCATGACCTGGATCACCTGTATTAGGACAGGATAATTTTTATCCCGATATTCCCACGGGATCGAGAATTCGAGACCGAGGAGCGTAGCTACTCAGCTAGTAATTAAATATTTCAAGAAAGAGTAAAAATAATTTACCAATGCCTTAAAGAAACAACGTTTTGTTTTCAACATTTTTAATATAAATAAATTCACTCGTCCCCGTCAAATCATTAAAAAAAAACATGACTACGTATTTTTGTACAACAATTTAACTATTAGCAATTCCTGTTTCCATAAACAGCCGGTTAACTCACAAAAATAGTAATTTTACGATATTTTAACGTCGCATCAGGCAATTATTGTGTTTAATCCCCGACGCCGAGTCCTGCCCAGTGTTGGGACTGGTTTGCAACTTTGTTGCGGCGGCACACGTAATTGTTTTATTGCTTTTTTATCCGAACAACTGTGCGATCCGGTCCGTATTGTACGCGCGTAGCACGTTGGCCTACTGACACATTGTTTTGGACGAAGGAAGATTGTTTTTGTTCTTAGATTTTGAGGTTATATTATTCAATACTCGCATACCTACCCAAAATACACACACACACACCCTCACACACACCAACATACTCATAGTTAGTACCTTTTATTTTATTTTATTAATTTTGTTTGTTTTTTATTACTAGTCTGGAACAAATGAACCATATTTTTGACCTGGGCGTTGATAGCTGCGCCACAGTTTTAACTTTTGTAGCTATCTTCGTTTTCTTTTGTAAACTTGTGTACTTGTAACTTGTTCCAAATAAACTTTTACTATTTTTTATTTAATTTTTTTATTTAATACTTTGAGCACACAAATGTACAGAGGCGGACTTAATGCCATAGGCATTTTCTACCAGTGAGAAAAGAAATTAAGAAAATGCCTTTATTAGCATAAATACAAAAAACATCTTGAAAGTAAAAAAAAATACTCTTGCTAAAATCCTCAGCTCGTATACCAAGAGTAATAGTTTGGGTTTTGTTTATTATAACTGTGTAATTTAGATTTTCATTAAAATAATATGCAACTTCTGATCATATAAATCAAATAGTAATTTAAATAAATATGCACTTTTGTAGCGTAATTTACCAATCAAAAAGCAGCAGCATAATTACGTAATGCCTAAGTTCTGATGACCATTGCCTAGAATTTTTCCCAACTATGTTGAAGTTGGCTTCCAGTTTTACTAGATGCAGCTGAATACCAGTATTTTACATGGAGCGACTGCCTATCTAACCTCTACAGCCCAGTTACTGGGTAACACGATACCCTTTGGTAAGTCCTAATGATTGGGGAAGAATTTAGGGTGTTCCAATTAAAGATATAAACCGTGTTTTAATAGTAAGACACTTGAAATGCGTGAAGACGTTTTAAAGGATAAAGGCATGTGACTATTATCACCATATACATTCATTGAATAGCTATCTTAACAGTATTCTATGCTCTAGAAATATCGTTGCAATTTTTGTATGTCAATGAAGTTAATGACCTTCCTACAATAGGTACTTTGTCGTATGAATTTCCTCAAACTTCGCCTAAGAGCTTTCTGAATATGTATATCTAGTCCTCCAGACCGTATTTCGGCCACGGCGGCCAATCTCAACGGAGACCAGCCGTCGGCGCGGGAGATATTATAGTGCACAAGTGTGTGCGCAGACACAGGTGCACTCTCTCTTCCCTCACTCTCATAGATGGGTCGTCATCCGATGGGACGGCAACACGACCGGAGAGATATCAGGCGCAGGACCAGCGACTTAACGCATTAAGTAGCATTTATTTAAAAGACATTTATCCAATTGATTTTCTAATTTCTACTTAATCAAGTGACAAGTCTTCGCAATCCACTGTAAATAATTTACCAGATTTAATTACTTAAAGTCCTCACAAACCAATGATTACGATAGAAATAATTATCATAATGTTTAATATTCTAGTAATTACAAATAATAAATAATGAAAATTAGGCCAATCCTGAGCGGGACTAGTATGTTTAGTTTGATGCAACTGAGGAAACTTGTATTAAGTTGTGTGTGTTCGTCTGTTTGTGTGAGTGCAAAGGTTAGCTGCTGGTCATAAAGTAAGGTCGGAGATTCGATCTTATGGATAAGTGAAGGTAAAGGAAAATATAATATTCAATTATTGTCTTTTTGTTACATGCTGTATAACAACAAGTTGATATTGTCACCGGTAATGAGTAGGTACAAATAAGTTAATAAAAAAAACGTTTTTTTTTTTTTTTAGGTAACGACACAACAAAATAAACCTTGTATTCATAATCTTTGGACATCATTTTTATCCCTAAAATCGAATAAAAAAAATAAAAAAAAGTTATTTTTATTTTAGTTCATATTATTTCTGATCTATGTAACATTTCATTGAAAAAATAAGATCTGAGTTCTTCTTCTTTTCGTGTGGTTAGTAAACTAACCTGGTGTCAGAGTTTTAAAGCCGCCCACGGGCCTCTGACTTGGCTGATGAGATCTGAGTTAAGACAAAATGAAATCTTGAGAACTTACTCAGAATGACATAAAACATTATGTGAATGTCATGCACACCTGTCATTTGCATGGTTACTGAAATGCTAATTTTAGTTGTTATTTGAATTGTAAGTGACTGTGCTGTTGGTGTGCATAGGATAAATAAATAAATAAAAAAGAAAAGACTGGCCATCTGACAATGTCAGACATGCTAGGTATCTTTTTCAAGAAACTGAATTATCTGTTTAACGCGAACCCGCCACTGTCGCGAGCAAAAGAGTTTTAAGTTCCGATCATCAACGGGAAAAGACGTAACTACGTCCTACTGTACTCACAAGCATCCTCCAAGACACTCGCGAAGTTAAATATGTTTGTTTTGTATTTTATTTGTACCTAAGTTTTATTGTAATAAACGAAATTTAATGTACTCGCATTCAATCTGTGACTTAGACCATTAACGAATTTTAATTTTTTTTAGATGCTGTTCTAGGGTTCTATAAAAATATACTTACTTTTATTTTCTTGTGACAGTTGCTGGTTTTATGTCATCTCGAGTCTCGACTATAAACAAGAAAACGTTTTCAAAGAGAATTATAAATAATCGCTAGCTTCATCACGCACTGTTGAGGAATTGGCATGAGCAGACGCCAGCACATCAACCTACCCGAAACTGCCAAATTTTTCCAATCAACTTTGAACCATAGGCTTTAGTAATAAAGTTGGAAAATCTATTGAAGAAATTTGACTGATTGTAGTAGGTTGTCGTGACATATTATGTGTGTTGCAAAGTACGCGCATTATAGCTTCGTTTATGAGCATTAATTTATTCTGAAAGCAACGTCGCAAATAGATGACTCGCTGTTTTGATTAATTTGGCAATATTATTGTATGGAAATATGAAATGTAGCTAACTAGCGAACTAGAATATTACTAATGAACACATAACATCACGCCTTGTTTCCCCGAAGGGTTGGGCAGAGGTGTACCTGTAGTAGGTACCTACACCCACATTTCGCCAGTTATGTTTTAAGTCCCATGTAGTAGCGGGCGAGCCTATTGCCATCAACCGGGCACAAATCCAGACTCCGGGCTACTACTGAGAAATTCCAGATAGAAAAACCCAATAACACTGCCCGACCCGGGAATCGAACCCACGACCTCATGCTCAGCAGTAGCGCTTGCAACCACTAGACCACCCATAATACCACTATTAATAATGAATTGCAAAATTATAATACTGAATTTGATGTTGTAACCGTTTTAGGTGTAAAAAAGACATTCAAAATTCCTTTTTTTTACATCTTAAACTAAGTATTCGGTGATATGACATTAATTATTGCATTTCATAATAAATATTTTAGTTCACTAGGTAGCCACATTTCTTAATTCCATACAGTAGTAGTAGGTAATGTATTGCCAAATTAATCAAAACAGGTGAATATTTGACAGCTATTTGCGAAGTTTCTAAATTTTAAATTTCTTACTGCTGTCAGAAAAAAATATAACAAACAATTTAGTTTGACAGAAATTAATTAAAATAACGTTCTCTGTCACTCGCAGTAAGAAAAGTTCGGAAATCCAATATGTTTCGTTTTGTTCATGGATTGCGTTCAACATTGATTTATAACCTAAAAAAATATTATGTTTTATAGAAAACAAAACCTCTTTTTAAATAGTTGTTCATCAGCTATAGGTAATTTTCAACTGGGCCCATTAAATAAATGACGGGAATTGCTGTCATCGTTTTTAATTCGTATTACAGAAATTATGTTTCTGGCGACCATGGTGCTTGGGAGGTCGCGAATATTGAATATAATAAGTTATTGCTAATAAATTACGTAACTAATTAGAGTTGGTGCAACTTCAAGTGCAACAGGCTGATAAATAATATTAGATATGAATACATAATTAAGTGATCTTTTGATTGCGTCTGTCGTCCGTCAGGTTGATGTTTTTATTGTAGAAACATTGAAGTTTAAATGTTTAATCTACAAATTATACAGGTGTCCGTGGAAGTAAGGATCAAATCGAATAGGGGCGTGGGCAAGGTCATTGCCAAACTTTTTAACCCTGAGAATGTCGGTGCAATTTTGTATGGTTCAAAAGTTGTGACCAATATTTGTTTTTTACATTCACTTCGCTTAGTGCTCATAGAAAAAAATCATTAAAAAAAAAACGAATAGGGCAATTTTTTTTTTCAGGACGTAGTGGTTCAGTAAGAAAAAACATTTACTGCAAATGCTTCTAGCAAAAATTTTCGAGCGATTTTCATGGGAAAAAGGTACACTAGCAAAACTTGACCACGTATTAGAAAAAACTTGCCTAAGTTGTAGAGATTCTTTAGAGTCATGAATCACTGTTTAAAGTTAGAGAATTTTATTTACAAGGTGGTCATATTTTTACAATTTTTTATGACCTCCTTGTTAATAAAATTCTCTAACTTTAAAACTAATAAGAATATCCCAGTGATTCATGACTCCAAAGAATCTCTATGACTTGGGCAAGTTTTTCTAGAACGTGGTAAAACTTCCCATGAAAATCGCACGAAAATTTTGTAAAATTTTCTCGAGACCGAAGCCTTTGAAGTGTATGTTTTTTTCTTATTGAATACATATTTTCTAGCTGCGTAAAAGTAGTAGGTATCACAGGAAAGACCTACTATTCTAGAACGTCCTGAAAATATATTAAATTGATAGCCCTGATAGTTTTTGTAGTTCTATGCGAAATGATTGAAATTGGTCATAACTTTTGAACTGTAAAAAAATGCACCGACATTCTCAGGATTAAAAACCTTGCCCACCCCCTTATTAAATTTGATCCATACTTCCAGGGACAGCCTGTATAGGTCACAAGAAAAAAAAGCTTGTTCACCTAAGTAAAAAAAAAAACCTTAACCGGGATGTAGGTACGTTGCGTTCCAAAGGACCATTTTCTTCAACAGTCAGCAGGATTCCATAAAAAGGAATTCTGAGTATATAAGAGGATCGATATTTTAGTAACTCGTATTCCCAGTTTTGTAATCGCGGGGAATGGAATTTCAAGTAGGCAAGTAGGATTGTTAGGAAACATATTGAAACAGTCAGAAGAAAGACATGGCAACACTACGCCAAAAGTCTTGATTTTATATTTCTTCATTATTCCGATGTAAATCAATTGAAACATCACTCAGTTCCACAGTAAGATTATAAATCCAGGTACGAGTTATTAGCACCTACATAACAGGCAATTATTAGTAAATCCTACTAATATTATTTATATGTGATAGTTATACGTTTGTTACTCAATCACGCAAAAATGAATAAACGGATTTGGATGAAATTTAGTACGCAGATATTTTATAACCTGGATTAACACAGGATAGGTACTTTTTATCTCGACCTCCACGGGGGCGAAGCAGCGAGCAAAATATAGTCAACTATAAACCTCTACAAGTTACTATCACGTGTTTTTGAGCTGTTTGAATGTTAAAATTTTTGTTGGAAATTTTATAACTGTCGTTACGGATAACGTATAGGTCGACAAAGTCTGACGTGGTGACATTTATGGATGGATTACGTATAGGTCGACAAAGTCTGACGTGGTGACATTTGGAACTAAATATTTTACGTAAATAAGTAGGTACTGCAGACCTATGTAAATGGCACTACTTTGCCGACAAATGTCTTTTGCCCAAGCAGCGTTTTTAAAAAATTGTTTAAATTCTTTTACTCATTTCCTATTCGAAGTGACCTAAGTGCGATAGTGGCGCCCTCATTTTTATTTTATTGTTTTTTATCAAGCTGTATGAAACGTAATAAGATGGTAACTACTTTTCCCAATGGGACGAAATGGGCCATGGCTGGCGACGTATGTATGGCTGGTCTGTTCAAGTTTAGTAATTATTGGTCCTTGTTTCTAGTTATAATATAATTCCGCCACGCGAATTTTGTTGGTGGTTCTTCCTTGCTATAGTTGCCACTCTCAATGTTATCCGGGTCCCTGTTTAAGTTTCATTACCAGCTGACACTTCATTATCAGCATGCCTGTTATCGCACGACATTTAACTTGTCAACCATCCAGCAGCTATCAGCCACCCCACGAAGATCGTCGCTCCACCTGAGCGCTACCGCGTATTTTTTTTACCGGTGTTGCGTCGCGATTGTCTCTGCCATTATACGATCCTTCCCTACATTACCTGATATTTATTTTATTTTTTTGCTTCTTCTTACAGGCGGCGCAGGAGCCCACGGCCCCCGCCTCGACGTCCGCGTCGACGTCAGCGGCTGGCGACGGTGCCAGCACCTCATAGGGAGCTAGCATCAATGTTGGGACTCTGTGTATATTTCCAGGACACCTAGTGCTAGATCTGTTAAGTTACACCCACACGAATATGTACCTTATGTTATGTTGTTATAAGAATTGTAATTTTTTTTTGCGCACTGACATGTGATTAGGCCTTGACGGCGTCGTAAATAAAGAGTGAATGAAAGGTAATCATGGAATGGATAATTCATTCAGATGTTGCGAATTGGTGACGTAACCTTCTCCTTAAGTCCACCGAAACCCGTAATTAATATGCCATTTCGTAAATTCAACATCATGATTTGGTAGTTACATATTATGTTCGAGGTCAAACCATCTTCAATGACACATCATTTTTTTCCAAATTCGGTTAGCTTGAAAACCTCAATTTCGACAAAAATCTCGAAGCATGAATTACCTATGTATGACCTCATACGAAATTACGAACCACCATTCAACAATGACAGTTAAAATAATATGTCGTTGTTCCGAAATTAAAGAGTAAAATAGGGCTGTATTCACTTATCGGTGCGTTCACGATCACAATCCATAGAGAAATGTTTATTTTTTTACAACACCTTGTAATTAGGAGTCGTACGATGTTATCAATATTGTCTGTCTTATCATTAAACTGTGTGAGCTTTACTTTGTATAACACTAACATTTGTATCATATGGTTCTTTATTTCTTGGGAATCAGATAGTGTGTTGAAAATAATGTTCCTTCCTTATTGGAAGCAATGGTCTATGTTCTGGGGCTGCAATTTGTAGGCACAAAATCATAGTGTAGTAGTGTAATAATCATAACCAATGTGGTCTGTTGTTGTACCTTCAAAGTTCTTTTGTATTCGCAGCTTGTTTTAGCATTCGACTTAATAATTGTAATAAAAACCAGCATTTCTGGCAATAAAACTACACTTCAGATAAGTACTCGTAACTGCAGTGGAACGTAATATCGCCACTTAGGTATAAAACATTCACAGTTAAACGTCCAAACCATTCTCTCAATACAGCATGGTCACTATGGATTTCTGATTTACTCGCGCATCGATTTATCAATTCCGAAAACGGGCAATGAAAATAATGAACGTCATTACTTCGATATTTTTTACATGTTTAATTTAAATATCTGTGTCTGAACAGTGTTCCATTCAACCATTTTCGAGTAAATTGGCATTTAATATTTTAAAATGAATGAAATAAAAATATGAAATGTTAAATGACTCGTGATATATTGACATTTGCATATGAGTCAAAAAAGGGGTCGTTTGGTTGTGTGACCTCTCCGGCATCCCCTTAATGGATTGCTGATATATAACCAATAATTCTATATAGATATTTACAGAATAATATAATCATTACAGTCATCAATACAACTGTCTAAGTTCGCCTCAAATGTCATGAACTCATGATTTCATGAAATAGTCGTTCCCCAGGGTAAAACTTAGAAAGTTGTAACGATGATTTTAATTATAACTATACTGTAAATGCATATTTGTTACGGTCGAAAATCATATTTTGATTAATATGCAACTAACCTGCAATTTGCAAAAAACGGCTTTTGCGGACCACTTCAAAATTGACTTCTAGTGATAATATTAGACTAGCGGACACTTGGCTAGAAGTCTAGCTATTAAAATAGCCTGTGACGTTAAGTCGTAACAAAATTAATGTGCTAGACACAGCTAGGGATGTACGCAGGCGTCGGGCGGGGCATGCGGAGCGCCGCCCCTGGGTACAAGTTAAAAGATACGTAAAATGGGGAAACATGGAAAATTGAATGCCCAATTTTGTCATCCTTTATTTTCTATCAAAAATAATTTATTATTCATTTCGTGCAAGGCAGGGCTGATTTTGTGCGAACAAATTGCAACTTCTTGGTGATGGTAAAATTAATAATGATTGCTGTGCAGTCAAGCTTGAAAAACCCAGTTTTTGTGCCGGTCTCTCCTTGATATGCAATGGCCTCTGTAGCCCCATACAGCATGAGGCTCCAGGGGATAGTGCTAATCTAGGGGTTTATTCGATGTATCGAGTCTGGTTAAACCACGCTGGGGTCCGGTTGGTGCATTTCATTAATTCATTCAAAATTGTGAGGCAGAAATTTGGGTTTCCTTGATGTTTTCTCATAACAATATCATATTGCCCAAAATATTGTAACATTCAGAATTTTATTGTTTTTGTTCCCAATTCACAAATAATCAACAAGGTGTGTAGGTATTTATACTGATATATCTGTACATGTTGATGTGTTAATATTAACTTTATTCATTCCATCCTGAAAAACACTGTATTTGCGTAGGTTTGGTCAAATTGTGATATTTACTAAATTATGAATTGGTTTATGATCTCAAATTCATTAACTGATATTTTTATAATATTTTTTTAATTCGATTTATTTAAATAAAAAATGTTGTAATACGGTGGCCAGATTTTTTTTTCTAACGTACGGAAATATATTTTATTATAAATATCTAAATTAAAACCATAACTTGAAATGGATTTTAGACGATACCTTACCTTACCTACTTTTAAACAATAATGAATTAACATTTTTGGCCACTGTAGGTAACCTACGACTAGGTACATCTTAAGTAGATTCTCTAGCGGATTTACTTTAAATGAGGTTGGCCGGAGAAAACTTTAGATAGATGGCGCTAGCATAGCTTTCACTTGTCAAGTTTGTGTTGTGTTTTGGCTTCCCTTGTTGACTGCGTTTTTTTTTAAATAATATTGAATGAGACCGGGACATCCGTATGGACCGTCCGTACACGAGAGACCCGTACGGGTAGCTCCCGCAGTGCTCTGAAACCCGTACGGGTCTCCCGGACAACTGTGAAACCAGCATACAAGCTGAATTTAAGTCTTTACGAGGAAGGAAAGCAGACCTTTTCAAATAAAATGTTCCATAGAAAATTCCTTTACTTTGGTTAAAGCTATGATAGAGCGCCACTTTGACTGCCAACCCCATTAAACAAAAAAAAATATACATCATTTTGTATTTTGATATTAAATTGTTGCTAGTCAGGACGAGAACATAACATTAAAAACACCTTTTCGTTAAGAATATTTTTAAAGTTTTTTGCTTTTTTTTAAACCGGTTTTAATATAAATACTTCAAAATTTAACGTAAGTATGTACGTACATCTTTAGACGGCGTTTTAAATGTACTGAATATGTTTATTTTGTTGATTTCGTTTTTCAAAAATACTAGAAGTCTATGAAATATAAAATCGCTTTTTACCCAATTTTTGGGTTATATTCTTATTAAAAGCATGTTCTATCCTTTCAAATAAAATTATACACTTAGTACGTCCATGGAAATTTATATGAAGCCGTACCAAACTTCGTCCTTATAATAACAACCGTCTAACTACTTATAAAATAGTTTATTAGGCTTGTCGCATACTTAAAGTTCGTTTTTGAATACCTGCCCCCCTAGCCAAGTCACAAACGATAAACGTAAACTCTCAGTAGTCTTTAATAGATTTTCAACTTTATTTTATTGGATATAAAGTTGAAAATCTATTGAAGATTACATAGTGTTTTCGTTCGTTCCGGTCGCTAACGCTCAGTAGTCTTTAATAGATTTTCAACTTTATGCTCTTAGGTATAAAGTTGAAAATCTATTGAAGATTACTAAGCGTTCACGTTTATCGTTTGCAACTTGGCTAGGGGGCAGATAGTAACTTGACAGGGGCAAGTGTTAAACTTAAAATTGAAGAAACAAACAACAAAGATTTTAAATGGCAAATTATTATCTGGGATTTAAAAAAAATACGAACTTCAGTATGTTTTCAATTAGGTACACAAAGACCTATTGTAATATTTCTATGTACGATATCTTGAATATATTCAAAAATCTAACTACATCGCACTTACGTCATTATGTAAATATTTTGTAAATATATTATATTATCGATTAATAGTCGGGATATTATTTAGTTTTAATTAGGTACGGAAATCTTCGCATGCGGAGTGGTTACCTAAACTGTTATAAAATTCTCTGAATATTCGTTTAAATAGTAAAAATGTGAAGTTTTTATTGATAGCACAGTAAGAACTGAAATAATTGTACCCTATTCTAATTGTAGATATAAATTGTGAATGGATCCTAGTAATTTTTAAGATCTTGTAATTATTAAGTCTTAGATTTAACGTTGACATTACTTATTTATGATTATTGTTGTAACGTTTAGATTAACATTTGAATGTTAAACTTCCGCCCATCGAATCGAGGCATCACAACTTTTGTGATATTCAAAATAAAAAATTAATGTACCTAATCGAAAAAAAAACTTCTTTGTAATTTTTGTCCAATTCGTGATGAGTCCACTAAGATTTTAAGTAGTGACAAATTATAGTAGATTTTTTAACTTTACGCAAACATATTTAAAAAGCCAAAGTTCTTTAATCTAGCTGCTTTCGTTGAAGAGATATTTGTGAAAAGATCATGAGTACCCCAATCGTCCGTAATGTCTGGTGCTTAAGTCACAATCTTCTTAAAATTACGATATACATTTTTCTCTTTTGTATAGTAGTAAGAAGTCAGTAACAGCACTTATATTAAGCGACAGTCCATCACAGTAGAGTAGCTAACAAAAATAAATTAACGATTTTAATATTTAAGATAGATTTAAGGACATTGAAGTAAGAAAGTGGTGGTTTTGGGTCGATAGGTAGTGGCGACATCTATTGCGGAAAAGTTTAGTTAATATTTTATCAGTCTTCTAATTGAGAATAAGCCGCGAGATGGAAGGCTACAGGCTAAAATATTTTGATGTAAGCTTAGACTTGTAACTATCATCAAACTGTTTCCTCAAACAAACGGCTGATTTGCAAAAATAGTTCACATTTGCAGTTACTAAAATTAAAATAACTACTCACCTTATTACAATAAATTCGTGTTACGTTATGCATTACAGTACAGTTAGAAACTTAGGACATAACTTACTTTCAGTTCAACATAAAACATAGACACTGAAATAAGCAATAAAGTATACTGATCAAAAAAAGTATCTGTTACTGTAAGTAATTTATTAATGAAGCCAGAAGCAACCCTATTGAGACCAATTGACTGTTTTTATAGGGTTCCGTACCCTATCAACAACTATAGACCTATTGAAACTCAGTATCTAGGATCTTTAGTTTCCAAAAACAAAAAAAAACAAAGACATACCCACGGGTCGAATTAAGAATATCTTCCTTTTTTTAAGTCTGTAAAAAAATCAAAATGGTTGTTACAAATGGTGAAACATTTTTGGTCAGTGAACTTTTGCCACCCAATAATAAGTTTATTAACTAACCGTTTTTGTAATAATAACTGCTCGTGTGAACTTGATTCAAAATTCCCATTTTTGTACAATAATTATTATTTATTAAGTGGTTGACATTTGTCTGAAAACATCTTTATCGTATTATAATTTTTTAAGTCTCTCAGTCAGAAAATATTCAATACGAGTCTTTTTAATATTAAATATTTCTGTTCAATATTCTTTCCGAGATCGCCAAGAAATCTTTTCTACTTATATCATTCATTAAGCCTCGTGCAGACAGGCACGACGCGACACCGGTAATTGTTCTACCGTGAAGTTTTCTTAGAAATTGTTTTGTTAGTCGCGTCGCGCCAATCTGCACGAGGCTGTATAGTTTGTACCTAACTGATATTTTTCTATAAAAATTGTTTTGTGGGTTTTGAATTTTCGAGCACGTAATTTTATTGGTTAAAGTGAGCAATTCGAACTGAGAGCGCTTTATGTATTGTGTCATCTTATGTTTAAAAATAAATATCAAATACATTTTGAATTTAGAAATATAAAATATTTCTGCAGTTTTGCTGGTTTTCTAATGTGAAAAGTGATATTTAAACTATTTCTTGTCAAATAAACGATTTCGATGATCGTGTTTAAATTGTTTAATTTGTGTTTCACCTATTCCCGAGTATTCACTGCCTATTTTGAATAATAGACCATGTCTAGGTCAGGTCAAGCAGAGTCTCAGGCTTGAGGTCTTTCACGAGGATGGTGATATTTTTAATACACCTTCACGCCTGTGCATTCCAAAGAGGAAGGCAGAGATATTAACACCCACATTTCGCCAGTTATGTTTTAAATCTCAAAGAATAAAGACTCCTGGCTGCTACTGCGCATTTCTTAATCGTAAAAAAAACCTAATTATACACCTGGGGTTCCGTTCTAGAAACAAAAGCTCAGCAGTTGTGTTTCTAAATACTAGAAACGTTTTTTATTTCCTCGTAGTTCAAGCATGAATGAATTAAGTCCTATTGGTTCAGTGTTACCGCTCACGTGCGGTTGATTGACTGTTCAAGAAGTCCACTGGCCACAATAGCATTGGTAAATAATGCGGACTTGAGCCAGCAGTAATAAAAAAAAAAATGAGTAAAATTGTTTTTACTTCCCAGTGAAAATGCAGATTGCAGCAAGATAGAAACCCATTTCTTCTAGTGAACGGTTCCAATAAAAATAAGCGCCATCTTCTGGTTTTTCTTAAAACTGCTTCAAAAGTGAACGACCTCAAGAAGCCTGGTGTGCTACATCTGATTGCGTAGTTTATACAGTTAAAGCTAGGTGGCAGTGTAAATGATGCCGACATAATAACATAGATGGCGCTGTTTTTATTTACATAGACGTGTGTGAGGATAGCTAAACATCGCGTTGCTCGGCGAGTTGAAAATCAAGTGTACGAAAATCGGCGCAATAAAAATACGTCCGTGCGAACCTGGGCTTAAAGAATAATATTTGATAGTTTTTATTCGCATTTCAAATATTTTAATGAAAGTGTCTAGACCGGTGCATTTCGTAAGAAATATATATATTGATATTGTCGTTTAATAATAAAAGTTCAGACGGTCTTTGTAAACACGATTTATTTGTTATTGCTGTCCAATCTGATTTGTGTTTATGGCTCAGCTAACTAAAATGTGAAGAATATAAAACAGAAAGTTGCTTAAATACATATAAACAGTGTGATATTAATGTTTTATATATAAATATTGACGACCTATTGTGAAACTAACATTTGAGGTTAAGTATGTGAATACAACGAAATATTTCAGCAACAACTTATAATCTTGAATAATTTACAATGTCGAACCCTAACATTGACGAGACTATCCTAAAATACGAGACTTTCATCAACGAAGTACTCAAAGAAGACTTACGCAAACTAGAATTTCGACTTGCACAAGTCAACGCGGAGATAACCGACTTGGTACAACAAAAACATACTTTAAAAGTTATTACGGACAAAGAAATTCACCCTGATGGCTTCAAAACTCAAGTAAATATCGGTTGCAACTTCTTCATGGAAGCTTCAGTTGAAGATACATCAAAATTGCTAATGAATGTAGGTTTAAATCATCATTTAGAGTTTACAATAGAAGAAGCTAATAAATACTTGGATGTAAGAATAAAGGCGTTTGAGGAGAAGGCAGCAGAACTACAGACAAAGGCGGCGGAGACTAAAGCACATATTAAATTAATGTTGTTTGGTATCGGAGAGTTACAAGATAAAGTTGTGAAGGGAAGTTGATTGTTGGGTTCTACGGGGTAGTGTAATTGTGAAATGTGCCACAATAAATTGTTTATAAATATAAGAATTACTTTTAGAGTTAAGATTACTTTGTGAAACTGAAAATATTGCGAAGGCATTGAAAGTTAAGAGTTTGAAATGATCATGTTCAAGGCTGAACTTTGGACTAAATAGAGTAGGTAGTACTTTAATTTAAGCAAATTGAAAGGTAGTGCTTCTTGGTTTGATGTTTAAAATTGATTATGTACTATCGCGGACACAGGTGACCCAGGGTGGTACCACCAGTGTCCGTGATGGTACGTAATTTGCAAAAAAAACATAAATAATAATGCAGGTTTTATCAGGATATTCACCAAAATGGAATGAATCTTAATGGGTGAAACTATAGGAAATATTGTGTGTAACTTAATATCACCGCAGCAGTCCAGCTCATAATATTGGTTAAGTATCCTTCTTTCTTAAATCTATTCAAATATTGTCAACACAGGAGAATTATATTTAATAGTTCTCATTCTCGTTCATAAAAATTTGTTTATTTAACTCAGGAAATAAGAGAAAATATTTTATAAACACTTGTTTGATGTACCATGGTTTTTCATTTCTTCTCATTAAGGGGGAGGGGGGTGGGTAAATATTTTTATTTAATTTGTGTCTACTAGTTTCGTTTACACCCAAAACACAAGACGTAAAAACTAGTTGTATTGTCAATACTGCAATACATCATGTTTTATAAACTCAAACTCAAAGCATTTATTTCAATTAAACCATTTACAGGCACTTTTGAATTGTCAAGGGGTCGGTCAGTCAAAAATATGAAGCTAGTTGCCCATTCCAAAGCGTCGTAGGTACCTATGGAGAAGAACGGGCAAGAAACTCCACGGAGCAGCTCCAACAGTATTTTCAAAATGTTAATCAGTGTGTATGTCAATTAGTTGTGGAGCAGGACCAGCAATGAGCCAAGCATTTTTATCAGTGATGTAATCCACCAACTTATAATATGCCTGCCTACATAGTGTGCGTTTTATACAAGATTTGAATTTCGTCTCATTATGTTGAAGTATACCTACAAGACTTGTCCAAAACAAGTACTGAGGTACGTAACACAACTTGGTAGGTATACAGGGTGGCATGTATTGACCGGATGACAACCTTTTGTACCTACAAGACTTGTCCATCGACACGAAAACTGTTACCATGGATTCAGTTACGATATGATTCTGAAACTCCCTGCCTTGGAAATTTGTAATACACGGTCAAAATGTATGGAGCAGCGTTTTTTTTTCCTTTTTTTTAAATAACCGAGTAAGTATTTCAACGAAGGGGCCCCTCTTCGTCGATGTCCCTGCCACCCTGTATGGGTGTTAAGTAATAATCAACTTTTGCTATAGGCATAGCATAATTAGCCTAAAATATTGCCACTGCGGGGACACAGGCCTCCTCTGTGTGAGAGGGAGAGGGCAGTAATCCACCACGTGGGCCCAGTGCTGGTTGGTATATGTCACATGTCTTCGAATTTTTCGTTCTAGGACATGCCGGTTTCCTCTAAATGTTTTCCGTCACCGTTTTGAGAGCAGTGGTGATGAAATAATTTACACAAAGTAAAGCGCCTATTTGGGTTGGATCCTATGACCTACAACACCCGTTACATAAAAAAAACCGACCAAGTGCGAGTCGGACTCACGCACCGAGGGTTCCGTACAAACCTGTACCTAGGTATATAAGTAAAAGTTCACCCATCATGACAATCGAGTCATAGTTATGGTATTTTTATTGCAAAATTAAATCCATAACATAATTTATTTTTTGGGTGAAATCATCAAATGACCTCTCGCTCTGGGTGGAGCGGGAGCCCCGTGTTAGACTCTTATTGACTAAATCCCACCCGTGTTCTGTGCAATGCCAGGGGGGCACGGTATTCCTTTCGGACTTTCCCGCAACCCCGGCAGAATATGGAAAGCAGGAGGAGCATAAATTAAAGAAAAAGGTCTCTCTAACGTTTCAGTAATCCTTTATTTTATATTAACACATATCATTTATTTTATAATATAACTGAAATATCTACACTAGCCTTGCAACAGCCTTACGAAAGTCTGCTGATGAATAGGCAGCCTTGCAAAAGTCTGCTGATGAATGATAGCAAGTTTTTTTTTAATCAAAGTTATTTATTTACAAAGTTTTTTAGTCACTATTTAAAAATCTGGTAAAAAAATACTAATTAAGTATTAAATTTGAACCTGATCTTTAAATGGTGGCTGAAAAAGGTATGAATACTTGAATAGTAGGTACCACATTGAACATTGAAGTTCGAAAAAACGTTATATAGATAGTTGTACTACCTACTTCGTGTAGTGCTAGTGTTTATTAACTCTAGTCGAAGAAGCTGAACTCCTTGAAACTAATCCTCACTATTCTCGTATTCGACGGAAACATGTATAGGGATGAAAAATATGTGGAAATTCCATTTTAGGGATTCATTCTAAAATCGATATTCAAGTCTCCCACAACAATCAGACGAGAATATGAAGTTGTATCTTTGCGTTTTTGCGTTCTAAGTATTTGATAAGAGAGTTTGAGTTTCAACTTGATATCTCTACGCGTTCATGAGGAAAAGGGTAATAAGTTTATAATTATTTTTAAAAAAAGTGCTGTAACTAAAAATTCAAGGTTTTCGGAATTTTTCCTATAAATGTGCTATAAAACATTGCTTCATGCCAAATTTCAAGATTCAATTCAAATTCAAAATATTTTATTTCACATAAACCTAAATGGGCACTTATGAAACGTCAGAAGCTAGGTGCACGGTTCCAATTGGTCGTTTCCTATGGAGAAGAGCCGGCAAGAAACTCCACGGTTACTCTTTTAAAAATAATTGGTTTTTACAATATGTTCAAATAACAGTGTTAATATGTATGGGAGGACAGTGTAGGTCTTTCAACAAGTACCAGGTACTTAAAAAATAATTATGGTCAACGAATATACAGTGTTCTCACATTCACCAAATAGAAAATAATCTATTTAAAGATGAAATGATTATGATTCTAGGTCGACTGGAAGTACCCTTTAGGTTTTGATTCCTTTGTGCGAGTAGTTGCGAGTTTGAAAATTGCTGTTTCTTCTGATTGCGTTGACATAGAAGTATGATTTTGTTACAGCGTATAGATAGGTATTATAGACTTGAGTATTTGATATAAATTTCAATTTAATATCTCTACGCTTTTATGAGGAAAGGGGTAGTAAGTTAATAATTATTAAAAATATTTTTATTATAATTATGATGTAGCTAAAAATTTACGGTTTTCGCAATTTTTCCTTTATTTGTGCTATAAGACGTTGCTTCGTACCAAATTTCAAGATTCTGAGTTCACGGGAAGTACCCTGTAGGTTTTGATTCCCTTGCGAGTGACGAAAATTTGGGGCATAAACGGCTATATCTTTTGATTGCGTTGGCTTAGAAGTTCGATTTTTTCACAGCTCCAAGGGACAGTAGACAGTCAGGGGGGGGGGGTAGTATTTGATATAAATTCCAGCTTGATACCTCCACGACGGACGGACAACAAAGTGATCCCTTAAGGGTTCCGTTTTTTCCATTCTAGGTACGGAACCCTAAAACATAAACATGTTCTCCAATACGGAATGTATGGGAGAACATAATAATATGTTTGTTTAAGGCTCCTTACACGAAAAAAACCCTTTTTCGTCAATAACTTATCTAATTGTATGAAAGCTCGATATAATTGAAACATTATTTCTGTGTAACTATACAAGTACAGTTTTCGTGGGGCTAAACCATTCGTGTCAGTCACAGTACCTGTTAATAGTTGCATCACTTTTGCGCTCTCAAAAATATGGTTTAATTCGCCTTTGATTTACTTAATGAAGATATTGAATAATTATCAAATAAAATATTAATTTTATCTCAAGGATAGCTGAAGACAATGACGATGACGGTGATGTGTGATTTTTAATTTTCTTGTTATGGTTTGCTAAATAATAAGAAAAAATACATAACGGAGGGAGTTAAAAAAAAAAAAGTGGTTTTTTCAACATTATTTTTCTGCCATATTTTGTATCGAAGTTTAAAAAGTGGTACATCCACACACAAGTAGACCATATAGCGATGTTGATGGTGTTTTTAAATGTTCAAAATCAAAAGTAGTTTCTTGTAAAACAGTGATCAAACGTCAGTCTCGCATATTTTTTCGGAAAACTTGTTGCGAATATATGCTATTTTCCATGAATACTTAACTTATTTGAAAAATCCCTTTCGACCACATGCAAAACAAAGAATACGACTTTTCAAATCAGTTAGTGATTTGAAAAGTCGTAATCTTTGTTTTGTTTAAATTCTTTTTACCTTTCTCACAACTAATGAACAAAATTGATCAAAATCAATCGATTTCTTGCACGGACCCACTGCATTTGTAAGTAGGGCGATTATTACTCGTTAACTTGTAGAGCCTACTTAGCTGTGATAGTTTTCCTTTTAATTTCGTTACATATACCTACTACTGCTGTGAATTTTTCCACTTATCCAGAACCAACCATTTAGCTGGCAGGGGCCCGGACACTTGACTGTAGCATAAATAGTACTTTAAAGCTTAATATTTCGCAAACAGATCCCTGAATCCAAAAACTTCCTTCCAACAACACCCTCCACCATGGGATAGACAACAAAAACAAAAAAACATCACCACTTTACAGGTAGGGGAGGTACCCTAATCCCTGAATTTATTTTACCACTTTATCGACGTGATTCATATGTTTACCCATGCCAAGTTACAGCTTGCTAAAACTAACAGTCTCTGAGCTAAGCCACGGATAGACAGACATACCGACTTGGCGAAACTATAAAAGTTCCTTGTTGTCTACGGAACCCTAAAAAAGGGCTGATTACAAAATAAAAACTTTTTTAATATACTTAGTCTGGCCTTAAATACTGTTACAATTAAAAATGAGAAAGATATTACATTTGAATTTTGAATCTGTCATTTTTATACGATTGTTCATTGATTTTCTAATTTTGGCGCCAATACATTGTACAGTCACGAGCTTTAATTTGGGACCCATTTCCGTTAAATGTTGACAATCATAATGCAATAAGGTCGAAACTTTGAAACTTTGCTTTAAGGTTGAAATGTTGAATGTCAAGTTAAGACATAAAATGTCTTATCTAATCGACCTATGAAATGATAACCTCGTTGCAAAAAGCTATCATTACGATTTTCTAATTACGAACATGTGTCGTGTCAGTGTCATTTAAGAAAATAGTTTTGTGATATTTTCACAAAATATAATTTACCAATTAATAAAATGCTTGCGGCTAATCGTGACCAAATAAGGCTCCAAATTATTGATTTGCACGAACAAGGAGTAGGCATTCACGAGATATCGCGACGAATAAATGTGACAAGAAACACAGTTCGCCGCTGGGTTCGACGCCACGGGAACGAGGAAAATATTATTGACTTACGACGAAACAACGCTTGATGCAAAGGCAATACCTGATGAATGGATTTACGCCAACGAGGCATTTTGCGGAAGCGTTTGAAGTCCACCCTTCAACAGTTAGAAGGCATCTTAAAGCTATGGGACTGCATCACAGGCGGCCTGCAAAAAAAAATTGCGTTGACGGATGCCCATAAAGCTGCTCGACTTATTTTCGCACGTCAGTATCTAAATTTTGATTGGATGACGACGGCTTTCATCGATGAAAAGACTTTTCAATCTTCCCAAACGGGCAGACTACATTTGTGGCGAATTGACAGGACGCGATACACGGAAGACCACGTCATAGCTAACAACGCGTCTGGTCGCATTACAGTTAACATGTCTGGCTGGATTAATTCAGCCGGCATTGGAGAACTAATAAATTTACCACCCAGGGCCACTGCTCAAGATTATGTCGATTTATTAGACGAGAGTGTCCTTCCAACATTGCAACTATATTATCCACAAGAAGATGTTGCTCCAATAAACTTTGTTCAAGATAACGCAACAATTCATACGGCAAGAATCGTTAGAACTTGGTTCGACAATAATAGAGCAAATTTAAATCGTATTCCGTGGCCTGCAAAGTGTGCCGATTTAAATCCTATAGAAAATTTATGGGGCTTAATGGTTCAAAAATGGTCAAATAGAAACGAAAGAACTAGAGAAGCACTTATGGATCACTGCCTCACAGTCTGGGAAAGTTTAAGGGGTACTGACATATGTGACAAATTGATTGGATCCATGCGTAACCGGCTCCAGGCTGTGATTGACAATGAAGGTGGATATACGCGGTTTTGAATATTTATGATAAAAAAATTACTGGAGAGATTTAAATTAATTTAGTCGTAGCCTTCGGTGATAAGTGTTTATTTTGTGCACCGCTAACCATGCTTTCTATATAATTGTGTTAAGATTGAGGTTTGTGTCATAAATGTCTTAATAAATATAAATAATAAATAACTTTGTTTTTCTAAAGATTTTATTAATCAATATTTTAGCTGAAATCTTCTAAGCCCCCATAATCATAAACGGCCTTTAAACCTATTTTATTTTAAATATTTTGTTTTGGTCCGTCACTTTGATATTTATGTTTGAGAAAGAGACAAAACTTTTTAACTAATATAGGTTTGAAGAATAAGCGGGTTAGTTGACTAGCTATCATATATTGACAATATAATTTTGTTCTTTTTTATTTGTTTCTTTTTTCTTATGGGACCACAGGACCAAAAAGTAATTATTACTCGGAAATCGGTAATGATCGTTTGCCCTCGCTCCAGTTGACGTTAGCCCCTAGAAACGTAAAGTTGTCGATGGTAAACATTATGACGTTAGCTCTAAATGGCGAAAGTTTGCTACACGATATTCAACCTTAGGTGGGTCCCAAATTAAAGCTCGTGACTGTACAATATTTTGCGATATTAAAATGGAGTGGGGTGATAAAGAGAACCGAATCGCTGTGATTGCATTATACAAAGTTGGTATGGAGACAAATGCAATTTTTAAAACTCTCCGTACGCTTGGTATTAGTCAAATGTTTGTGTACCGGGCTATTAATGGTACAATGAGACCTCCTCTGTTTGTGACAGAAAAAGATCTGGCCGTCCACGTAGTGTTCGTACGAAAAAGGTGGTCAAAGCAGTAAGGGAAAGAATTCGAAGAAATCCTGTCCGAAAGCAAAAGATTTTATCTCGGGAGATGAAGATAGCACCCAGAACCATGTCGCGTATTTTAAAAGATGACTTAGGACTTGCAGCCTATAAGAGACGCACTGTTTTTTTTTTTACTGATAATTTAAAAAATTATAGGGTGGTAAAATCGAAACAACTACTGAAGAGGTACGCAAAAAAAAAAAAATTACGGATGAGAAAATCTTTATTATTGAGCAACATTTTAACAAACAAAATTACCGTATTTATGCTCTAAGCTATAAGGAAGCTTCCCAATTAGTCGACAGAGTGCAACGTGGGCATTATCCGACTTCAGTGGTTGTTTGGTGGGGTGTTGGCTATGAAGGAGTGACAGAGCCATATTTTTGTGAAAAAGGTATCAAAACATCGGCACAAGTGTATCAAGATACCATTCTTGAGAAGGTTAGCCCCTTAACAACACCATATTCAATAACCAAGTTTCGGACTTCATCAGAACTGAAGACTGGCCGGCGGATTATGATTTATGGTCAGTTTTAGAGAGTACGGTTTTGCTCTAAACGCCATGATAATTTGGAGTCCCTAAAACAATCCATACGATTGGCAGTGAAGAATTTTATTTTCCCATGGAAAGAGTGCGTGCTTATATTGATAACTGGCCTCAACGTTTATAGGACTGTATTGCAGCCAATGGAGACCACTTCGCATAAGCTTTTTTTTTAATATTTATGTAATAAAGTAACACACTGTAAAAGTAATAAATATTATTTGCAATAAAAATAATTCTTCGTGACAATATTTATGGCAAGCCTAGGTACCTATGCATTTCAATGTAGGTACTCCTAGCATTTATATTTCACTATCAAATATAGGTTTGCTTTTGTATTCACAAAAATAGGTCATTGATCTTGGGAATTGGTACCTCTAGGTACTGAAAGAAAAGGAGCCTCGCTGAATGTGACTTCGCCCACGTCTAGTTTAGTCCACGCTATGCCACTGTCTATGTCTAGTCATATTTGTAAGTTTAAAGCTAGACCTAGATCCAGAAAAAGTCTTTATTGCGATGTTTTATTCTTTTATTATTTACAAAGATACTTAAATCATAACAACATACCTACAAAAATGCCTTCTGAAACCTGTTCTTGTCGAAAAAGTCATCATGAGCCTACTTATAAGTCTCGTTAATATCTCGTGAACCAGTACCTACCTACGGAACCCTAAAAAATAATAATCCTTTTTGAAGTCGGCTAAAGTTAAGTCAGTATCCCGGTAGAATTAAGTACTTATTAAAAGTCTAATTTAAATCAAGAGGCTACTCCAGACTTATTACTAAGGTCCTAAATGCCTGTAATCAGCTCAAAACTCGCTGCCCTAAGCGTTTAGCGACAAATTAGGGTTAATTTGAATATTTGATAGTCTCAAGATGCAGGGGTTGATTATTACCCATTTAGTTGGAAACTACTTGAATAAAATTAGCATTGGATATGATTTTAGGGAAATAATTTTGTTATAAGACAGTGTACCTACACACTACAAACTACTGGGCCGTATTATGACGTATTGATGCCACCATTATTCCAGTGTGAGTGAGAGACGGAGCTATATGAGGCTGCTAGCACCATCCTTTTTTCGCAGTGGAATAATGATGGCATTAATACTTCATAATAAGGCCCCTGAACGGTTTTATCTTGCGTCAATAGGTACAGGTTTTTCAGTAGGACCACATAAACAACACAACTACAACTTTGGCTATTATGTACCTACAGTTTTCATGATTTTTTTCATAGAGTGAGTACAATGTAAACTGAACTGTACTCTTACTCCTTCTCTGTTCACGCAGAACGTTTGTGGAACTCACTTCCGCCTAACATTCGAGATTCTAAAACTTTATTTCTCTACAAAAAGCAAGTCAAAGAGCATTACCTTTCTTCTATACAGTAATATTCTACATAATTATATATGTATTAGGTAAATATTTACTATACTAGTTTTTTTATTTTATATATGTGTGTATGTATTTGTATGTATGTTTATTTTATATAGAATAGTTTTGTTTTAAGTTTTAATTTAAATTTTCTTGTTTCGACTTTTCTACACACTGTGTCTACATATCTAATCCTACTTTCCTCTCGCAGGTCTGCTGGAAGAAATGTCTTAAGAAATAAGCAGTACCTACCTTTGTGCTCTTTTATGTTAATATTGTGTCCTGTTTAAGTGTTTTGTGTGTACATAAATAAATGTACAGTTTTCAGATCACGAAGTGCACGGTGAAGTGACATCTAGCGGCGATGTTTAGTGCTAAAGTAGCAATGGTATCGCTCTCGTTCACGGCTCTGCTACTCACAATAGCGAACAGTGGTTGTATTATGGTTCAACAAAGTGATAATTGTTCCACTTCGAAAAAGAGATGGCGTTACAGATGGCGTTACAGTGGTATAGGGTAAAAAGGTGTTTGTGTGGTTTGTATGTAGGTAGGAGGTAATATTTGGAACTACAGGTCCGATTCCGAAAATTCTGTCACGAATGGAAAGCTATAGTATTACGGGTTATCATAGGACATTAAAAAAAATAAAAAAATATGTTAAAACAAGAAACACGCAGACGAAGTCGTTTGCAGAACCTAGTGTCTAAGTTCCATTTCTCTTCTTCCGGAAATATGATGCACTTCCCTAGACGGTTCCAGGAGTTGCCATTTCTCTGAGCATCTCTTGGAAGTGTTGAAAAGAAAAAAAAAAAACCGCTCAAGTGCTTGTCGGACCACGCACAATGAAGGAAGAATTTATCCCAAGAAAAACAAACATTGGAAGTTGATAAACATGTTCTCCCATACAATCCAACTGCAACATAAATGTAAGTTTGTACGCACGATAATCACAGTTAAAAAAAAAAAAAATAGGTTCTGTTGTTTCGGATATAAGAGGGGAATGGTCAATTTTGCTAAATTTTCTTAAATAACTATAAAACAATTTATTTTAAAATTATTAAAACCTCGAATTTCTCAGTAGTAGCCCGGAGTCTGGATTTGTGCCCGGTTGATGGCAATAGGCTCGCCCCCTATTACATGGGACTTAAACATAACTGGCGAAATGTGGGTGTACTATAGATACACCTCTGCCTAACCCTTCGTCAAATACAGGCGTGATGTTATGTTGTTATATTACAAAATAATGTTTGAGACCCCTTTTGAAGCCCTTTCATTTGATATGATACACGGTACAGTTTGCTAATACTTTTTTTTTTTTCTTATTTGTCCCCCGAAAGTGACCCCTTAATAAAAAATAATTTATTATTTGGGTCACAGAAATTCACTAGATACACAGTACAATATTACAACTTAATCGTTCCATTCGGAGCAAATTGGCTGTGACAGACAGACAGATAGCCACGCGAGTAATCCTATAGAGAGTATGTCATGCTCACTTAATGTCTCGCTGATGGTGGCGAGTGTGTTGGATCATTCGGTTCCCTACAAAATGGTTGAGCTGGATGGTGCTGATCCACGCGTCATGTTCGTGAACGGGCGCCGTCAGTTGAGACTGGTCATCTCTTATCTGCCAGGGCTTATTATTAATCGTTTTTTTTTTTACATTTTTCACACTTATAAAATCAACAAGAGTAATGACCCAGGATTTTGTAATTTCTATATTTAAAAGAGTGTCCTTGGAGTTTCTTGCTCGTTCTTCTCCATATAGATCTCCGTTTTGGAATGGGCAACTAGCTTCAACTTTCTGACTAACTGACTGACTCTTTGACAATTCAAAAGTGCCTGTAAATGGTTTAATTGAAATAATGCTTTGAGTGTGAGTTTATAAGGGTTCCGTTTTTTCAATCGAACGATGAAATTAATTGATTTTTTGGGTTCCAAACCCAAAAAAAAAAAAAACGTGCGGGGTTCGCTTGTAAACTTCACTGCATTAGGCTTCAAACAGACCCTCAGACATTTTTGAGTTTTCTTGTACTTAATTACCGTTCATATTGTTCATACTTAGTAGCGAAGTGACCTTCGAGTCCTACGACGCCGACGTGATCAGCAGAGACGGATTAAAAACTCATGATTTAAGCAAGATTGTGTGGTTTATATAAAACCCTGTTAACTATTATAATTATGAGGTATTCATAATGCTAATTTATTGCTCGCTTGATCAGAAATCATCTGAATGATTCCTTTGAAAAAAATGTACTTTGTTTCATAGAGGCGATTATAGGTATGGCCCAGTGAGTGGGCCGATCTTGTATGGCAATCGAAACTAGCTCTTGACAACTCAAAGTTTCGATTGCCATACTAGTCAAATGAAAAAGATATTACAGCCTTTTCATTATAGGCAAACAAGGGACGCCAGGCGAAGTTAGGGCAGTTGACTGGTACTTTTAAAACTTTTTAGATAAATAAATAAGTACTAAGGTTAGTTTTTATTTATCTCCATACTTAAATGGCAGAAAGAAGACAAAACAAATTAGTGCTGTAGGTATTAATGTCGTTGAATGATAGGTACTCGTAGTTCACTCCATCTTGAATTATTCAGGTTTCTCCTATCTTGAATTATTCTTGAATATTCTTGATTCTTTCTGTCGGGATAGGTATGTATTGTAGTGCTATTTTCGCCACCAATCCATTTACCAAGTACCTATTGTAATAAAGTAATGGCAACAGGAATGATGTAAAAAAAATTTTTTGTTCCGTCAGTCGTGTTCGATATCCGTGGTCGTGTTATTAAAAAATATTAGAAACGTATTTTTTCTTTTTCACTTTATCAAAAGATTACGGCAATACATTGCGTGAAAATGTGCCATGACGTCACGAGTATGTAGATTTAATACTTACTTGTGACGTAGCGACCCCCACTCCCCAACTTTAATGCGTTTTATCTATGTAATTTTTAATTAATATGATACAGCAAAAATACGTTTCTAACAGTTTTTTATTACTGACTGACTAAATAGAATTCCTTTTTTGACCCCGTCATCATATCATAACATAACATAACATCACGCCAGTAATCCACGTAGGGATAAGCAGAGGTAAGATTATGAATAATAATTATTTATTTGTTCAAAAATATACAGACATTTACATAATTGGTGATACTACTATAATGAGTACCTTGTGACTAAGTAATACGAGTAATAGCCACACGGGTTGATCCATCAGGTCAAGTTACGCTTTTCCGGGGTTGGTCCTAGGATCTTTACATACCCAGACTCCTTCGTGCCTCGGAAAGCACGTTAAGCTGTTGGTCCCGGCTGTCATTCGTGGATCTATGACAGTCGTTACGGGTCGTCAGAAGCCCAGGCTTATCTACTTCCTATCTACAAGCTAATTTATCTTTCATACGGTAAAGAGCGTAGGAGACAATAGTACTTTACGACCGTATGGGTGTGTAAAGGTCGGAAGATCATTGTATGCCTTTCGTCTGCGCTTAGATAAATAAGAGGGCTTGTCATTTATGACTTAATAATATTATAAAGAGGAAATATTTTTTTGTTTGTTTGTACCGAATAGGCTCCGAAACTACTGGACCGATTTGAAAAATTCATTTACCATTAGAAAGCTTAGTTTTCAGGGAGTAATATAAGCTACTTTTTATCCCGGGAAAAATAACGTGTTCTGCGGGAAAGACCACGGGATCGAAGCCGCGGGCAAAGTGCTAGTACTTTATAATAGCATGATGTCTTAAGACTGCGTGAAGGACAAAGAGCTGCCGGACAGTAAGCAGTTCACAGAACTGGTACAAAAGGTATGTTGGGAACAGATAGGGCCGGAAAGTGCTGCCCTTGAGTATTGCTCTTTGTGCAACTTGTAATGGTTTGAGTATAGTTTTTAACATGCCTCCCCATACAGAAATACAATACTGCATCAGTGATTGGCCAAGAGCTACACTTGCTTAACTAATTTAGACTCAGCTGCATTTCTTAGATTTTTGAAAATTAATATCAGTTTTTATACTATCTAAGAATAATTATTCCTCCAGCAAGATTTAGCAGACAAAGTTCATTTAAATAGATGAGAAATAGACTTGGACCCAAAATACTACCCTGAGGGACACCGAAGAAGACAGGTAAGTTACTGCTTATGTAATAATTTATTTTCACAAATTGTGTGCGATCAGAAAGGTAGTCTTTAAATATTTTGAGTTGGTCTCCTCTAACGCCTATTCATTCCAGTTTTTGTAAAAGCAATGGCACAGAGACCGTGTCAAAGGCTTTAGCCAAATCTAAGAATAAGTCTATATTATTTTGGCCCGCATTTAAACCTCCTACCACATAATCCACAAGCTCATGGGCTGCACATCACTTGTCGACTTGCCAGCTCGGAAATAAATTGTTTCTTCGAAAGATGGTTATTTGTTTCTAGGTAGCTTGTGTGTCTTTTATTGAGGATGCGTTTATTGCGATGCGGAGATATACTTGGTGACGCGGTCTTTATCTACGGATTTATGTATCGGATATGTACCCTGTAGTACTTGCACCCACATTTCGCCAGTTATGATTAAGTCCCATGTAAGCCTGTTAATAATTAGCCTATTATTAATTATTTGAATGAATATTGTTGATGATGAGGTGGGGAAAGGTAAGTCAGAAATAAAAGACCACGTATTCAAATAAAAGCTTAGCTTTATTACTCGTTATATTCACGAAGAAACATCCCTCACTGGTACAACAAGTCTCCATGCTGACATTGCTAGTAGAGATACGACTTATGTTTCACCGTACTTCTTTCCATTCAATAATTTTGATAAATTTTGATCAACAGACTTTAGAAATCGCCAATGTGTTTGCCAATAAACGAACGCAATTTGCACGAGCCGCCGGCCACACGGCCGACGCACTCAATTTAGATACAATTTCATTTTCATTCACAATAATCCACTTTATGTCTAGTACACCGAACAGTGGTTAGATCCTAAAACATTCACGGACAAAGACACACGCTCGTAAATTATAAGCATTATGACAATGTGATATTATATTAATGTATAAGTATTGTTGTAGTATTAAGAACCGTAATAATTAATGCGTAGTTAGGTTAGGTTAGTTTCCTGACATTAGGTATGACGTGTCTGAGGCCCACAGATTACAATAGTGACCCGCTATCAGCCATTCTAACACAAATACCGAAGAATCGTTTACAATTTTTTCCACATTTTTTTTTCACCTTAAAATTGCTTTTAAATTTATCTTTTTTACATCCAGAACCATATAAACATCTTTGAGTTATTTATATATTTTTTTACCTATATAACCGGCCGGCCGCGCCGCCGCCCCTCAGCCGCGACGCTCAACTTTTTATTTACAAATGGTTAATGCTCCTAAACGTTTTATATCCGACGCTATTCTTAAAATTAAATACAAAAAACGCATGACATTCTAAATTTACCTAATGTCCCATTTTGTCACCGCTATAATTTATGAATTTTGACCTTTACACCAACTTTAGAAATATTCAATACAAAAATACTCTTTTTGAATAAAATTTTATACACGACTCATTATATCGTAGGCGCGTGCCGGGGGCGGGTGTGCGGGCGCCTCAAAAGAAAAGCTTTGAGCCTCGTAACCTTAACATCATGAAATTTGTACTAAATATATCAAAACAAGCGGACGCGGCCACTTAACACTTAGCCGAAATGCGAGGATACCGAAATGACGCCTAAACACTAGTCAAAATGTCAATTTCATTAATGGCACATCACCTTTTGTCCAGTGCACGACCACAGAGGGCCGAAATGGGTCGTGATGTGAACAAAAAACATTGCGGCACTATCAAAAATAATTTTGTATTTTTTTAAATTTTGTCACTAATTTTATCACTGGCGTCCGCGTCCGCTCGCTATAGTTTACAAATATATTATAAAAATGTCGCCACATTATGGACTGTGGCTCACCAAAGTAACAAAATTAACACATTACAACTGAACGTGTATCGCTGTTACCAATGAAGACCACAAGGATATTTAAAATATTGTTTGAAACCCACTACAGTATGGTTAACTTCGAATATAAAATGATGAACGCTTAGTCCCGTGTTGTGGGGCTTGTGCTACGTTTACAAGTTCACATAGTTATACAATTGGGCGTTCGAGCTTATCTCACTAAATTTTATTGATAAGCGTCGGCAGTATTTGTTTCAAGACATCCTAATAGTATATCCGTGCTCAATTTTTGTCATTTTTATGAGATAATATATATATATTATTAAGAATGATACTTATTTCCATAACTACCTAAACTTCAGCAATTTTCCTTATTGATTTTTCACGTATAGAAAAGTTGATACAGCTATTTGGTACATCTAAATGTCCTAACCTCCAAAAAATGAAACGCTACATACAATAGAGTCTATTACAATTTCGAAAATTTAGGAACCATAATACCCAAACGTGAAACCGAATACTTTCTACATATATTGTTTTTTTATTTTATTTATAATTAATTTTGAAAATAATTACAATATTTATTTCATTTTAAATTGATAATCCAAACATTTTCGTAGACGGATTCCAAAATACTAAAAGTGTAAAGCAAAAACTTTAGATAAGTACATTTCCGTGAAACATAAATAAACTATCATCTAGATAAAGCATATGAAAACAATGAGAAAGCCGAAACGGGCAATTTCAATAAATCTACATACATATTATTATATAGATACAAACATGAGATTTAAAGTCAACACCGAATTTTGTACTTTTTCTGCGGGATTAGCCCCCATGATCACTGTGGACTAAATATTTCGATGTTTCAAACTTGAGTCTTAATTTTTTTTATTAAATTTAGAAAAATTGTCAACCGATAACTTACAAATAATTTTATTGAACATCGAATAAATTTAAAAAATCGGCTCGATCGCATGTTATATCCATTGTGGTCTTGTTATATTGCACAGTGAGTCACTCAAGTATAAAATCCGGACAAAAATTGTATTAAATTACAAAAATTTATAAGTACATATTCTGAGTTTTGACCTTGAAAGTATATTGTAGTAAAACATTTTGATACGGCTCCAAGTATCTGCAAATTACGGCATGTCGGTTGATAACTGTTGATGGGAAACCAATACATATCTATTGTAATATGTGTGTGTAGCCTGCGTAACAGTTCTATTAGATAAGAAGAAATCTATGAAGAGATCGGAATAACGAATTCATTACTTACTATACAAGGAATTAATCGGTTAATGTCAGTTTAGAGCTAACAAGTGGGCTGTGATAATTAAACAATGCTACCATACCGCTAGTGATTAACGAATCTAGTGCTTAGGAATACTAGTCATCAATTCCGTTACTCAATTCAGATACTTGTACACTTCTCAGCTCTAAAACGCCAGTGCCTATAAGTTACGGAGAAACAAACAACTTGTAACAAAATACAATCGTAAACGTAACATGGAACGTTGCTCAATCCCGAATAAGCCCAGCGACGACTGAGTACCTGACGTACTGGCGCGAACCGTGGAAACAGAACCTGGGCTATTGTCTGAGGGAGTGTGGCGTGTGGGACGCGCCGGCCAGCGTGGCCGACGCGGCGGAACAATTTAGAAATAAAAACCGGTCTTCCGAATGGGGGAGGCTGTGTGTTAATCTATGTGTCGATGTCTCAAAAACTTCAGTATCTCTAACTCTCCTAACCTGAGCTACTAAGCACACCAGTCGACGCCTGGTCCATCCTAAACTGAGGTACTCTTATATTATCGTAATAGTTCAAAATGGTTACAAATGAAACGATAACAAACGTGTAATACCAAATGAAATATGCTTACTTGCTTAGCTAGGGCCGGCCGCCCTCTCGCGCGGTTCCGTACATTTAAATTAGGATGGTTTAAACATTTTGTACATTCTGCAAAGCAATAGATATTTCCCGTTTGTCTATTGTCTCTTAATTAAATACCATTAACGCTAAGATAGTTACTCGATATTATCTCATCTGTATTAAAACTATCGTTATATGTACAAATGGCTATACATTTCTGTACAACTATCTATCGTATCGTGTTATAATCTATTTGAGAAGCGAAATAAGTATTATATCTGTTTGTTCTGTAAACTGAGGATGTGAACTGAAAGTGTTCCCGTGTGGCGGGCTGGCGGCCGGCAACTATATGATATAACAAATACATCGAGATTGTGATACTGCTGGAGCTTGCCCCCTGACGTACGATGCTTCTTTCAACCACCTTTACTTCTCGAGTCATGTCATATTCTCCTGCTATCAGTCTGGGAACAAGAGTCCAGCGTACCGCGCTACATATATCTACGAATCAAACTAATTATTCTTCTATAGTATAATAGTAAGTGTGTATACTGATCGTTCGATACGGGCGAACTGCGGCATGCGCGGGGGCGGGGCGCGGGCGCTCTGCGGCGGCCCCGGTTGGGCGGTTAGGTCTATTGAGGGCCCTTTTGAATTTAATATCTTATTTTTTTCTTAAAAAATCAATATCTTCTTTGAAGGCACTTCTGTTCGGACGAGGTGGCCCAGTGCGAAAGGGTTTACTGTTGGATGCCAAATAATGTAGCTGTAATTTTGAGAACTTGGTTGATTTTTTGGGATTTCGATCTATTGTGTTGTGTTGCCTTCAACTATTGCTGCTGTTTGGATGTGGGTCAAATGTCTATGTGCTTGATAGCCGCCGCGGAGCGCTCGCCTGCCGAGTACGGGCGTCACTGTGGGGTAAATCAACTAATTGTTGTAGTCAAAACAACAGTTATTGTTAAAAGAAAATGAAGAATGTTACAATAGTTTGCCTTATCATTATCGGGTATATGGTGTGTATTGTGTAGGTATGAGTATGGATATTATTAGATAAAATAATGCCTTGATTATCGTTTAAGGAGTGACGGCCCGCACTCGCGTGGTGTCAGTGAAGCCCGCGCATAGTTTCAGAAAGTAGTATTATCTAACAAATAAACTTAACCCTAATCCGGAGTCGAACTCCGGACGAACTGAAGTTGCGATCCGAACATTGCCGAAATATTGTAAATACAAATCAGGATGTTTACATTAATCTTCACATAAGATGTGTAATGTTTTCGAATTTTGTGTCTTCATTATAGTTATTCTATTGTTAAATCCTCTGCATGAACATAAAACCGGCTATCAGTATAAAAATAATCTTTAAATTCTTTGTTTGTGGATCGAAAAATAACCCTGCTCTATTGTACTAATGACTATGGTTAACTTTAATTAATTACTCCTAAAATAAGTATGACGAGGTAAAGGTTGACAATTTCTGGCCGCACGTGGCGAGCCTCCAAAGTAAGTACTACCAGGGATAAACAACTTAGCATGCTCCAAAGGACAAGGGAACAAAGGAAAACCAAAAATAAAAACAACGAAAAACTTAAAACTTAAGCAATTAATATATTAATCGTTTTTTTCCTTAAAGAATAAATCAATAAATGATTTAAGATATACACAACTATAAAACCATTTTAAGATAATACTTAATAATAATATAATAATAATTATATATAGCGAAATATATTATGTGCAGAAATAAAATTCTAGGTGACTTAAATTTTCTCTTACTCGTATAACCTAATGAATTTCCTAGTAGCGCGCAGTTTGCGCACGCGACGTCCAACGTACAAATCCAAAAGTTCTTTTAATAATTTAATTTAACTTTTTTATCAATAATTTTGAATCTGAAGGCCTAAATGCGAGTGTCGTAAAATTTTTGTGTGCGAAACAATCGTCCAATGATTTGTTTTTTTTAAATATAATTTAGTTTTTTGTCGAAACAATGTGCGTCGCGTCGATTTGGCGCTTACTCCAACTGCTCGAGGAAGTTCGGCGACTTGAAGTACTCGGGCACTGGGTCGTCGAGCCGCGAGATCACCTTGTAGATGGACTTCTTCCAGCTCTGCTCCGCGTCCTTACCGCCCTGGATGGCGCGGAAGAACTCTCGTAGTGTCTGTTCAACCACATATCTGAAGTTCGGTGGCACCTGAAATTGTATGAAGCACATACTTAGAAACGCCTTCGTTTTTCTCAAGCATCAGTTTTGGGACTGTTTTAGGACTACAAAAAACGTGTACTGATTTACAATAAGTGCTTAGTTCACCCTACTTATTCTTAATCAATAACAAAAGGACATTTTCAGGGTGTCGAAACATGACGTAAAATATTTATAAAGTTTTATCACCTGCTGCATGCTCACCTCAATGTGATTGTTTCGGTTGTAGTGTAGGTTGAGCACCCTGTACAGCTCGGAGTCACCAGCTACGTGCAGGTCCTCCGCTGTCTTCAGACCTTCACTGATGGCCTGTCGTGCATACTTCTCCATCTGGATGTAGTAGAATTCTCTGTAAAGAAGAAAAGCATACGTTAGATAAAAGTTAAAAAATAGAAGGAAGATCGCACAATCAGTCTGTTCTTCCTCAAAAATAAAATGTTGATGAAGCTTGGCTAACGAGTTATATGTATAACAAACTTTATACGTAGGTTTATACACCGTGACACTTCACGGCACAATGAAAATAAAAAGCCCTCGAATACCGTCGAGAGCGGGAAAGGATTTGATTAGCCATTTTCGCTCTCTCGGCGTCGCATCGCTCCGCTATCTTCGCTCCGGTTCGCTTACGAGAGCGAGTTGAGCGAATCGAGAGTCTCGCGAGGCTAATTACTTACGAGTTCGCATTCAGACAAGCTAATTCGGTTTTTCACGTTCCTGCAAGTGACGAGCTAGTTGCTGGGGGTAATTTTATGAGCTTTTTTAGGGTTACGTTTGGCAAAAAGTTGGGTTTAATTATGAAAACGGCCTTACTATCTCTTTGATATTTAATCTTATAGATGGGACTTGTATGCGTTTGATTTATACGAAAGAAATGTATTCCTGCCAATTAATAAACGTTACCCACTTTCTATGAAAAAGTGTGTCACGAAGAAGAGAAGAAGACATCAAAGAAATATTTTTTTTATCGCCTCCAAATAGGTACGCGTCAAGCAAAATTTGCGAATAACACGACACTCATGTGTCAATGAGCACGGATCATCTCTAAACCTCTTGTGACACTCCTCTCTCGCATTCCGAGGGCTTCTATTATTTTTTAATTGGCACTCCACGCGATATCGCAGCCTTACTAATTGAATAAGTAAATGAAGTATCTAAATAATTAGATGTCTTTTTGGCTGGCGCGGGAGGCGGTGTAACCACTGTGCAATTTTAAGTAGGCTCAACGAAATACCTGTAATTAGTCGTTGATATTTCTTTGATTAAGTTTTCCGTATTGCGTAATTAGGTTTGGTAATACGGAGGTGGATTATTCCTTTTCAAATTAAACGATAATAGTTACTTCGGTATTTTAATACTAATTTGATTACGTGAGGTAAAACACGAGTTATGGGATAAACCTCTCATGTTAACGACCATAAATTAAAATTATCCTCATAATATCCAATTATTTTCAGGTACACTTATTTCTAAAGAAAGTTACACTGTATGAGTAACAAGTTACAAGCTTCAGTTACTAACAGAATTATTACTCATATCTGTAACTCATTAGTTACTCATATTCGATATTAAAAATATTGATAAGTTTGAATGGGAGACACATTTTATATCTTCGTTGGCAACCATTAGGGACATATGGTGTGTCATCACATGTTTTATAAGTGGGTGATATATTAATGATAGTAATTAATATCTTTTAATAGATGAACAGGCGTTATTTGGACTTTGGGTCTTGTTAAGAGAAAGTGTGAATCAAGTTACATCTGATTATTAGTTTTTGTTAAAGTTTGTCACGGTATCCTGAATTTAAAGCAGGATAAACTCAGTTGGATTTGAATTATGTTAATATGAATCAAAATAAAAATTACATACTGTTGTCACCTAAAAAATGTGCCAAGAAAGGATATCTGCTGTCCAACCCTTACCACAGATAAATACAGATTCGACACTCCGCAAAATCATTCAAATAAAAAGCGACTCTTGCTTCGACACAATAAAGTGCAATTCAGGTCGCACAGCGCTCATCACCTACAGTTATATTCACCTAGAAGTTGCCTCTCTTTCCACGCTCTCTATCTATAGATCTTCTGACTAGGTTACATTCACTGAATTGGCCCGACTAGTCGAGGTCACCGCGTACTTGTAGCTTCATACCTAAAATGCGGAGTGAACCATCTGTTACACAATTTATGTTTTTTTTTTAAGAAATGCCCTAGCGAGATCTTCCAATATAATTATTATCTTAGGCAATTAGACTTCGGTGACTCAAAATGTTACTTATAAAATTGGAAACTTCTCAATTCCTGCCATACTCGTTGTAGGCCAACGATTATATCGACGTATTCGATAGCGATCGACGTAAATGTGACGTATATTAGTAAGCGGTGAACGTACTAACGCTTAGGTTATGCTAATTGCATGCGGGCTAGCGATTGCAAAAAGAAAAAGTTTTGCCTTTACGTAAACGAGATAGTAGTAACTAATAAACCTAGTTTTAAGAATAACAGTAATTCAAAAGCAAAATAATAGTTATTTGGTCCAGGTGTAGACAACAGTTTGCCCACTGTGCGTTGCGTAGCTTTAATTAATTATACAAGGTTTCAAGGCAGAAAATATCGAATTTTGATAAGATTTCTGTTTTCCATTTATGTTTGGTACAAATAGTTTAATATTTTGTCATTAATTATGATTATTTTTTCAAATCACATTCTCAGCTAAATCCAAAATGAATCAAGCTGGTAACAAAACTTGTATTTTAAATAAAACCGTTAACTGTGGGAATCAGCTGTTGCATTGTTCACACAAACTACCCTTGTAAGAATATTTTGGCGAAGAAAGTTGCAAAGAAATATCAAGTCTAAAACCTAGAAGTTAAAGTACAACATTCCTTGAACAGTCAGCAATAAAAATTTACAAAATTTAAAACGGGTAATGCAATATGGTGATACAATTTGAACTTTAGTTGTAGAGGGGTAAAGTTGAAATTATTTAAGAGTTGTCTGCTATTGTTATGTTTTCTTAAGGATTCGCATCTTGCCTACCTGGACCCCAACGTCTTGGCTTATTGTTTGATAGATTTTTTGCAGAAGTTCCTTTTCATCAATTGAACCGGAATCGAAAGTTGGAAGATGTCTTCGAAATAAAGATTTTGTTTCCGATCGAAGATTCTCTTTCAATATTATTTTACGCTGGGGCAGAATTGAATTAAGAACGAAACAAAAGAATAACGTATCGGAAGTAATTAGAAAATTCTTTGGACAATGTTGAAAATGAGAAAAAGTAAATTATTAAAAATAAATTAGGTGTTTATGTATATCTAATTTACCAAATGTCGTATTTTCTTTAATCTTGCCATAACCAAAATATCCGCGGTATTTCGCGTTGTTGCATAACTTTTTAATTAGTCGAGATTTTTAATTCATATTCTTTATGGCATCTCTTCAGGTCATGGAAAAGGTCACCTGAATGTCAAAAAATATTTGCCCTAGGTCTTAAGGGGGAGTCGTGAAAATTGATTCGCTGTTACAATGTACACTAGCTATTATGCTATGTGTACTAGCTAGTCTCGATTCTGTAGGAATATTGGGATAAAAAGTATCGTATGTCCTAACCCAGGTTATGGTCTACCCATGTGCCAAATTTCATCCAAATCCGTTCAGCCGTTTTAGCACGAAAGCGTAACAAAAAAACTACCGTTCGCATTTATATTAGTCTAGCCAAGAAACTAATTGAATTGCATTTTTGTAGATACTTGTAAGTATACAAAAATGCACATTTCTTGCAGTTCAAACACGGCGAAGGCAACATTGTTTCTAATTTATTACTTTGAAATAAAATCACGACATTAAACTCTGTATTTTATTTTGCTTTGACACCATTAAAACCACTATTAGGGTGGCTAAACATTGTCAGAGATATTACCGGGACTCCTTGAGCAAAGAACGACGGGACCCCTCAAGAAAGCGATTTGATTCCCGTGTGAAACACGACAGGACCACAGATTATATAAAAAAAATATAGGTAGGTAGGTATCGGAGAAGCGACGGAACAGTTATTATTTCCGTTTAGCATATCGTCACAGAAATATATAGGTACGAATAGGTAACCTATAGAGTTAGCAGGATAGATATAGATTTACAGAAGTATCATCTGCATGGCTCCAACATATTTAACAAGCTACCTAAGCGTCGGAAGGAGCTAAATATCAATGCGTTCAAACGTCAGCTGATAATGTTTTTATCGTAAAAAGCTTATTAAAGTGTGACTGAATTTTTAGCCGAAAAAATTGTCTGACATTAATTTTATTATAGTTAAGTTCTATTGATTAAAAGTAGTAATGGGACTAAAATATTTGTACGCCAATATATTATAAGGCTAAACATGATTGGACTATATTGTAATTTATTATCATCTTGCATGCTCTTGTATGTATATACCATGTTTATACAAATAAATAAATCTTATCTTATCTTACAAATCTATAGGATACCCATAGATTTGTCTGCAACCATATTGCGTAACACATTTTCAATCACAATCTGAATGATTTTGAAGGATATTGCTAATCCAATGGTTCATATTTTCGAAAAGTTTGTCTTCTCTACAACGTAAATAACGCAATGAATGTTGTTGAACTGTCGAGTGTGTTACGCAATTACCCCGCTACATAGGTATAGATTTACCGATCTATAGGTTACATGTTTTTACACACGTTTACTATTTAATTTGGTATATATATTATTGTTACCGCTAAAGGTTATTTTTCCTCCTAGGTATACCACTAAGTAAGGAAGTTATTCATTTCTTCATTCGTGTTATCACGTAGTTTTCCTTAATTGAATTAGTCAAAACTTATACATGTATAGGTAAACCCAAAAGTAACCGCAACATTATATTCTTAAAAAAAACATTACGTAAGTACCTACGCGAAGTAATCCGGTATGTGGAAATGTGACTAACGTTACTATTTTAGTTGTAAAGTTATTATTATTTTATGGTTTCACACGGTGGTAACAAAAGGTTTTTATTTGAGAAGTTGTCCATTCTTAACTCTGTATACTCTATGTCCAAGGAGCCAAGACGTTACTCAGGGTCATACATTGTTTTTTTCTGGTTTCTATTCATCCCTTCACATGGTTAGGTTTTACGAATGTGTGGATTTTTTTGTCGACTCAACCTCGACTTTTAACGTCGATAATACAGTTTTAAAAGTTTGTGATTGTGGAAATGTCTCTTGGCTTATATTATTTCTTTAAATCGCCTTATCTGCTTAGTTTAATCTCAGATTGTAGTCAAATAGAAGAAGAAATGCAACCGAGAAACAAAAGAGAATCTTTTAACGTTATAAATGGAAGTGACATTTTTCAATATATTTTTTTGCAAAGTTTTCAGATAAAATTCCACCTTTTTAAAGAAAATTAAATTAGCAAACTGTAGTTGATTGGCAATACAAGTATGTAGGGCAGAGAGTCGATGGGCGATCTTTATTTCCATAGCTTACGGTGCTTACAGATGCGGGCGCACGCGCATACCGCTAACCGATAACACGGGGTAAGAACCTCTACCTCACTTGAGCGTTTTTAATTATTTGCTATGTCTCCAATCTGCATAAGGTTAGGTCTTAAGGGTATTATAAAATCATATATCTAGGATCATACAGATAGTAAAATTCATCTGTGCGCGCGGCGCCGTGTGTGCGGCTCACACAAATTAAAGCTATATAATTACAGCGCACGCAGACATGGCTCCGCGCGCACAGATGAGTTGAACTGTCTCTATTATCTTTTATCTTATATTAAATATGTATAAGAAATCTATACTATGCAGAAGCTCACCAATTAATTATATCCATACCCTTAGGCATGTAGTTTATTGTAGTAGTTTTTTTTTATCTATGACAAACTCTGATGCGTTAGCACCTCGCGCATTGTGTGCGTATCGTGTCTTTCACGCATGTTTTTAAAATCTATCTCGCTCTCACAAACATGGCGAAGCAAACGTTAAAATATTATTGTAATTTTCAACAAATTAACATTTTTTCTTTCTTGTATTATTAAAGCACTGTTTAGCTGCACACGAAGTCATTTTGATGCGTATTTATTACAAAAAAACTGAAATGATTGAGCTGTGTGATCTACGATGTTCCGTGCGCGACTGAGTGCTAACTATGGGCAATCACTTAGTTGAGTTGAACCAGGCGCTGTGACTAAGTCCCGTATCTACCTCTTTTAATACATCAATGCTGTAGGTAGTCTTTTTTCTTTCTTTTCTTTTTTTCAAATGTTTCAAATGAAACATTGACAAAAGACCAGGTCAGGTCTTTTTTCTTGCTTCTTTTTCCTATTCATCTTACAACTAACATGGAACCTGACGAAAGATACATACAAAATGACGCATAATTTTGTTAGTATATTATTTTTCAGTCAACATTATATTAAAGATCTGGCACAAGCTTCCTTTGTCCCGTATTACTTGCAAGAACTTGCGATAATAATATTATTTATATATGTGCGCCTTATTATTTCATTTGCTGTGTTTTTCCTTAATATGATACTACGCAAGATTATTATGTATTTTAATTATGAACGTGTAACTCCTTTTGTATTTACTTACATACCTCGGTATTGGGGAAATACTGGAATGGTCATTGTTTTAAATATGTATCTAGACAATGGCTATAAATATAATGGAAGAGTAGGTTTAATTTGTATATTTTTTCAAATTAAAATATTGGTGAGTCTTCTGTTTTGTATGAAGGAAAAAAAACTAAATCTGCTTCTTTCAGATGTTTACTGAAATTAATATTAGTTAGTGATGATTTCTAAGTCAAAATTTACACTGACAGTTTTGTTCAATTTAGTTCCAGTATTGATACTAACCTAACCCCGATTTCAATCAATCAGCGAACTATAGACTCTATCAATTAAAAACCTAGTTATTATTCACATCATTGGATTTCCACAGCTATAGTTATACCTATCTCTTCAAAACCCCACAGGCCGGCGAAAACCAACTTCATCCGCTGTCAAAAAGCTCATAAAATTCGCCGTACGCACAAAATTTGCGAAAAAAAAAATAGTTTCCAGACGTTTTTCGTGCCGGACTTCGCCAAACACACTCATTTCGATCGCTCCCAAATACAATAGTTATTAAACGTGATACTCGTTCCCAAAGGCCAGGTATTACTGTGCATACATAGATCAGCTATGTATATGCGGGCCTGTTACCTATGTGTGTGTGAGTGGACCGCGTCCAGGTTTCGAGGAGCACGGGAGAATGAGCCGACAGACTGCATTTTACAGAGCACCGCGATTGTACAGAGACGGCGGATTTCTTTTATGTTACGTAAATGTTTTTATTGAATGACGTGTTTTTGCTTTTATTTTGCTTATAGATTATTATGGTGTATTGATGTCTGCGTTGTATAGGTAATAAACTTTAACAATTACGGGTAAACATTTTTGGTGGTAAACAGATTTCAGTCAGTGTTTGACGTATTCACATTTGGTAACAAAAAGGAATACTAACAACTTCAACCGCAACCTTAATTCAACTTAAACCCTACTTCAACTCAAACCTTTTTTTTACATTTCGCTAAAAGATATTTCGAATTCAAAAACTCGTCTCCTTCATCCTTCGAACCATCTTAAATCACTTTGCAGCTTGAATAACAACGACACATTTGCATTTTGCGTGCTCTGTGCAAAAAAGTTGGCCGGCGGTCCGCACACATGCTCATAACGCACACATAGCCCAGTAAAAGCGAGTAAACTAATACCAGGCCGGATTAATGCTTCAGTTAGTGAAAAAACTTTTTTTCAGACTGCGCCGTCCGACACAGGGCCGCAATCAGACGTTGGAAAATGTGCAAATTATGATATAATGAGAACGATGCCAGTCCGGACGTTTGAGAATAAAATGTTTTAGTTTTTTGTTGTCGGTTGTGACATTTTGAAGTTATGTCGTGTATGAAGAGTAGTAGCATTTGAGTTTCACAATTGTTTTGTGTTAGGTGCTTCATACGTTTTTGAAGCGTCTTGCTGGCTGCTCAAGGAAGTTTCTAAGGCTTATTATTTAATGGTGGTGTTATATCTAGAAATTATGAGGAAGGTGTATTGTATTTAAAACTCATGAGGAATTCGTCAATTTTGTTACCTACTTACATTTTGTGTTTTCCTTAAATTGTATTTATTTCCTACATCCTTTTAGGCAGATAGGTAGTTATTAAATAGGTTCATGTCATTGTTATTACCGTTAAACCAAAATTACAGACACATTTTATTGCTATTTTTACAATTCTTACTTAAGTGATAATATTTCTGAGTCGCGATACATGCGGGTTGCAGATATCTACGGTAACGGCTTGCGCATGGGCAACTTTCTCGAAAAATAAACGTTATCATGCAAAACTTAGGGGAAAACCTGCCAACAAATAAGTATGAAGTTATAAATGATATCGATTACAGAGTAAGGAAAAATATCAGTTAACGTTATTTTGATCAGAATTTTCATTAGGATTGGTTTAATTAGCATTAAACTGACCGCTAAATGGTTATTATTATCTTGTTATTGTCACGATTACCTAATAGGTAGGTATATCTAATATGAATAATAAGGAAATTTAAAATGTAATATAACCGAACCCCATTTTAATTAAAAAATGAAGGCTACAACTAATTTAAAAGCAGTTTAAACATAAATAAGCAAGAGAGGCAACTAGAAATTCTTTTTTCATGATAAATTCTGTAGGAACATTTATCTATTCATGTACCGAATATAGTTCACATCGTTTTAAATGCACTAATATTTCCCCAATCTTAAAAACCCCAACTTTCCCACGATCCATAAAACCTTACATAATGACTTTTCTTAAATTCAGCCTCCTAACATAATACTCGCCCTAAGTCCGGCCCTGTCGATCGTCTCCCTCCTCGCTGACCCGTCTGTCTTGTACCCTAGGCTTCAAAAGTTCAGCTCATTTGAGTGGCTGCCGAGATTTTATTACCCCAACTACTACTCGCTTCGGTATTAAATTTTTTTTCGAAAAAAAAAAGGGTTAAACGTACGCGTAGCCTTTTAAGGGCCACATAAAGCTGACCATTCACGGTTACTTGATCGTTGAATTAGTTCGTTAATTACTGTCGGGAGACAGTTTCAAAACAGTTTTTTCGAGTGTCACTTTATTATGACATTTCTGTTTGTAGATGTCCCGCTTTATGACGGAATTCTGTAGTCGTGGTGATAATATGGACATGGTAATTTTATACCCTTATGTACATTTGATTTTAATGAGGTTGATGGTTGCTACCAGGAATTGATTAAAGTAATTAAAAGGCAAAGGAAACTTAATTTCGCTATCCGTTTTACTTAATCAACGGTGTGTTAACCACGAGCAAAAGGTTACAAAAAAGTGCAGAAATCCTTTTTTCAACGTCTACAAATAGATTCATAAATGTCACAAACACTAATAATAAAAACCAATGGAACCATCGATTTCAATCAGTTTCCCGAACGCCATCGCACGGAACTCTGAACAAAAAAGAATTTTCATAAGTTACGCATCACCTGTATTAATACACAGGGTGTGTCTAACGATAATTACTTTAATGCGACTAGATATAAGCTTGCTTGCTGTTTCTACTTAAGTTTATTTCCCGAGGGACGTGATCATTGCCACTCGTCAAGATTTTACTATTACTAGTTATATAATATCTGTCAATAGAAGTCTTTATTTTTTTATATTTGCAGTATATAAATTGGTTTTTTCAACGTAACGTACGAAAAAGCGGTTTTGGCCACTTAGAAATCGTGAAAAAAGACAACTTTCTTTTCAAATGACTACCATTTTACACATTGTAAATTTATGACTTTTGGTTAGTCAAGGAGTCCTTCATATATTAAAATCTTTACAAGTAAAGGGCACACCGTAGCTATGATTATGTCCTTGCCTAATATTTTATAGTTTTAAAATTAGTGACACTACCCGACACCTAAAATTAAATTAATAGGCAGGTTAGCAACCACGACATACGACACTATAATAAAAATAAAAAAAAACTATAACATTCTCATAAATGTAAGGGTAGGTTATACATATTAATTAATTATGTCTTAGGGCGGGTCTGCGACAAGTCGCACTTCCCTAATTTCCCATGTGGATACAGCCTACCACACCTTTTTTGCCTTCACCGTGCATGATTCCTTACGAGCAATAAGTATTTTGTTACTAAAACTTACATTAAGAAATGAGAAATCATGAAAGTCGTTACAAAATGGAAAATGACAAGAACTAGAAGGTTTGTACAGGATGTTTTAATTTCTACTAAATATTGGGCGTTAATTTACTATACAAGGTTTTAATATATTTTTCTTTGTTAAATAAATAACAAACCCTTATTTTTTAATTTTTCTTAAATTTCTCCAGTTGAATATGTTTTATTCAGTCTGTGACGGTTTATGTATGTATCTATTATTTATTTATATATTTTATCCTTGAGACAAGTTGGTGATATGTTTGCTCAAGGATTTATTATTGTTCTTAATTAATTAACGACGTGATATTCTTGTTTACGTAGATGAAGTCAGTACCTTATAAATAATAATAAAATGATGTAAATTGTTTATTAGCTTTGTTTGATGTTTAAATAAGTAGGTATCACGTATTTAATAATAATTAATATTCCAGTGTTTCTTCTAACATTAGAAAAAATAAATGACCTATCAAGAAGCGAAATTTAGGCAGAATTGGTTCGGTAGTTTAGCAGTTAGGTCGTAGCAAACAATAAGATACAGGCTACTTTCAAGTTTAACAATATTAGAGCGGATTAAACTCCAAAAATGTATACAGTATCATATCGTAAAATATTTTAAATGAGGCAAATTTAAATGATTTTTTTGTCGCTTTTAGCAAGGGCATTTCCTGGTGACCCAATGTTTAATTAACTGTTATAAATGCCAAATAAATGGTGTATACAATCGTTAATTATGATGGAAGCTACCACAATCAGTTTGTGTAACTCAACTTGATGTTGTACATAGTGTAAGTAGGTGCGGCATTATTTATAAGAGAACGTTTTCCTTTTTACGTAAATATCGTGTGGTCTGTCCCAATTAGGAATACTTGAAGTTTTATATTCGGGAATTCTGAATTTCGTGTTATTTATTGAATAACTATGTAGGTACGAACTAATATAGGTACATAGATACAAACGTACTAAACTCATAAAATAAAAAAGTGATTTCTTTTAAGTTTGAAATAATTAGTATGATATTAGTTATTGTGTTTATAATGGCCACTTTAAGATATTAAACTACCATACTAGAACAATTTTAGTGACTGAAATTCATCCAAAATATGATGACCCCTCGATACTAAAGAAAACAATCGAATGTCGTCTGGAAAATGAAGTGTTAGGTGTCTCCAGTAACTAGTTAATAATGATAGAGTTCCGTAAAAAGGTGAACAGTGAAAAGTCGATATTTATGTCCGTATCGATATATTGTTTAAGTATTACTACGGAATCTACAAAAAAAATATTTTGACTAGATTCTATAAATTAATAAGGTTAATAACAAAAATAACACCATGTAGAATAAACTCTTAAAAGAAAACTCATCATTTTATATGTTTTGTTTCTTCTCGGCCATCTTTGAAATTCACATTTAGAACAATTTCTTGACGGCATAATATCGATTCAGAATTTTCATTCGATTACAAAACATTCCTTTAAACAATCGGTCCTCACAGCCATAGCCAAGTGCTGCGTCAGATAAGAACAGCGGTCAACTTCCGTTACCACCGATAGTGGCCATTACAGTAAGGATAGAATAAGGACAAAACAATATTATAGATATTTCAATTCTAAGAAATATTTATTTCGAAGTAACGAGTTTTTTACTTAATTATTTTTTATTGAAGTTGAAATTATTAGTTTTATGATAACATAATTATTAGAACGCAATTAAAGTCGAACGCTTGATTAGTTTTTTTTAAATCGTGATAAAAATATTACACTTATATACACTACATTACTTATCTATACTCTTAGTACCTAACTGTACAATAACTAGCCAGCAGCATTTTTACTAAATCACAATAACACACTTTAAAACCATAAACAATATTTTTAAGTCCGTGTCATATCATGTCCTCGTAAAAAAAAGTCGCGTGACGTTCCCGCCCAAAATTAACTGTCACTGTCAGGCTAAGGTGTTGTAAGGTAGAGGCTAATGAAAAGAACGCACCCGCTCCTTCGAGACCAACCAGAAGGCGTGCCCGACCTCGCATGACAAAACACGAGCTTCAAATATGCTTGGATAACGTGAAAAATTCATGTGAACATTCCTGAGTTTATTTATTACTTGACTGAACCTAGGTAATATTTCCTTAAGTTTTGCTGTTTCAAATTGTACGGTCTACGTGAGTAGGTAATTGAATGTATTTCAGTTTTGTTTATTTATACCTACATACCTATGTTCCTAATTCTTAATTATCCTTTTGTAGGTACATATTATTTTTAGTCACCCACATAACTATTTACGTGATGCATCAGCTAATCACAATATTTAAAGCGACGCGACGTAACAGTAAATTCCTAACACCCTTTGTCCATTATACGACGCATAGGCTCAGCGAAGGGTAGAGTAATTAAAAAACTTAATGCCGCATCGAAGACAAGATAAGGTCGGCCGTCGGAAGAAACCGCCACTTTTCTAATTACTCACTCATTAGCTGATGGATGGTACATCGCGTGTGTTACATCGGCCTTTTGCTTGTGTTTGCGGCTACCGAGCGGCGGCGTGGTTTGTGAGCCAATTGCAAGGCCGATTTTTCTATAGACGCAACGTGAATTACCTTGATTGATCCTATTGAGAAGCAAGAAAGGAAAACGAACAGACTTTCAACTTTTTTAGGATTTTGAATTCAGAAAACGAAACCAAGAGTAATCGATATTCAAAAATTTGATAAAGTAGGACACGGAACATAATTCGTATCATAAACCCCCTTCTACACGACTCACTCCTTGATCGCTGCGATAAGTAAGACCGCGCCTTCGCGTGTTTTAATTATATTATTAACGACGATGGCTGGCCAAAGGCTAATATTTTATAATGGCTAGCGTATCGCAATGATATGTAAATATAATGCCGCACCCTCTTCACCTATTACGTACGTCGTTGCGTGCGTGTGAACTTTAATTCGGAAGTAAAGACACGTTAGCGAGAATTTAGTACTAAGGCGTGACATTCTTTTTGGCCCGCGTATGGGGCTTTAGACGAATTCTTATGCTAAATAAACTCACCCGCTAATGGGATTGGCGTTGAGTGGCCGGCGCTCCTAGCGACATTTTCCACAGAAGAGAAAACTTCTGCCTTGTAATTAGCAGGTTTTTTGAAGGAAAACTACTCATAAGCTTCCTCGAAAGGGTCGTATTAATTACTGGAGGTGCTCGTATGAGCGTGGTGCGATATAAATGGCCGGCCACTTGGCGCCCTAGCCTCGCCGGGCCTTATTAAAAATGTTAACACGTAAATTAGACTCCACACGGGTGCAGTGTATTAGCCAACCAATTAAATTTTACAGTTTCTGTATACAATGCGGCACGAGGAGACTGTAAGGTGGGGGATAAATTAGTGACACTAACTAGACTCGTCTATACATTCCCTTATGTGCTGGCTTCACCCGCCTAGTTATGCGTTAGAGTTTACTTTAATTCTTTTTCCTTTACACTTTGATAACGTTTCAAGTATGTCAAAGCGTGTTTTCGTTTAATAGTGAACCGATAAAATTGTACACTTAAGTTTTTTAATTACAACATTAAATATTGAACTAAATTTGTACAGCCTCGGCTCTTAACACGGTAAGTTAAAAAGGCATGTGGAAATTGCGACGTAAGGTTGGCAACATTTCCGTATCCGAGTGTAAGAGTCCTTACAGATGAGGGATTTAAATCTCAGTTTTAAATATTCGCTTCCGATAATCGTTATAAAATGTTTCGGTCGTTGGTTCTGTTTATTTTACTGTTCTGAATTTAAAAACTTCAGTTCTTTACTTTAAAAGTATGTCGCAGAATTAATTTAATAATAATTTTCAATAACTCTTAAAATTACTTCAAAAGAGAAAAGAATATTTTTGTATTGATAATTTAATAAGCGTATGATTACTGTAGGGTGAGCACACACTTGATGTATGTACATTTTGCAGCCGCGACCGCACACGCCCGTGTGTGAACGCTTAAAAGGTTTTTACCTCGGTTGGTCTAAGTGCACACCCTCATGCGACTAGTTGGATGTGTAAAAAGATTAATTGGAGTGTTGCCCGTGTTTCTAACAATTTACGACGCCTTCTCGGGGCGGGCCGGCCGCAGACCACTTCTGCGCAACTTAATTAAGCGAAATAACTTAAACGAGTCACCGTTGCTAATTAGTGCTATCGTCGCGCCGGCTAATTCTACGAGTGATTCTTTGTTTGCAAGCCCGCGCATTTCTTTGAGTTCACGCGCCAAAAGAATTTGTCTTTGCATCGACTTTGAGTAAAGGATGTTTGTTTTGCCCCGCGGGAGAGTTTCTGTGGAGACTTTTGTGTTTGTTTAAACTTTTGCGGCGTTGATTTTAAATGAGCTGAAGACGTAAACATCGCCAGTGGACTTGTTTAGAAAAAGGCATTGTAATGGTTTTGAAAATTATTTTCTTCTTTTCATTTATTATTTTAAAATGAACCGCTCTTTTATTACTGTAGAAAATATATTCTACTACTATTTCATTACTTGGGTACTAAAATATAGAGGATTGAGGCGTCAGATTATAAGATAACCAACGTGTCCATAACGCCTAATAATGTCTGTAATTTCAGACTGGCATAAAACAACTCGCTAACGGACTTAGCTACTCCAGCGCAACAAGCTTGTTTGCCAACTAAACATTAAAGAAAACCAATATGAAGGCGGCTCACGCGAGCCAAGCGTCTAAAAGACACAAGGAGAGCTCTCGGCGGCTAGAGCCCTCGAGGTGTCCTACAGCCTACACGTCAACAAGTGGCCGGTCGTGTGTGCGGGAGCTTACGTCTTCGAATGTCGAACGCTTTGAGAAATTGACAGGATTTAATTTTAATATTTTGAAATTGGATTTCTAAGATGGCGGAGATCGATACGCATTTCTATTGTGTATTGTTTTTTTTTTTGAAAGTTGTTTCAAATATAAAAAAAATCACAAATCTTTTCAGCTTGATTAGCTTATTATAATGTTATCACAGTGTTTATCGTTGACTTTTAGCCTCGTTTAGTTAAATCCTATTATAACAAACAAATCGCTTACTGTAACACTGATTAGGTCTAATTAAAAAAAAAGTACGTAGGTACTCTAATCAGTGTGAAGTCAAAGTTAACGATAGCCTCAGATAAGTATAATGATGTGAAATCAATAATAACCATAACAAAGTATTAATTATCGATACATGGAAATTATCAGAAAATAATTTGAATAAACGAGGAAGAAAGCTTTGAAACCGTCATTTTTATTTTCACAGTAGGTAGGTACCCATTATATTTTATCGTCAGTCAGTAATTGTTATGGGTAGTCAGAAGCCTAAAAGTTTGAGAACCAGTCACCAAGGGGTATCGGTATCGAGTTACCCAGTAACTGGGCTGTGGAGGTCAGATAAGCAGGTAGGCAAAATAGGTAGGCTTCCAGTCTGACCTAACATAGTTAGGAAAATACTAGGTAGGCAGGCCCATTATATTTTATCTCAAAAATATTAATACGTAGGTTAGAGTTTGGAAATATATGTAGGTCCTAATTTAAATTTTAAATGCAGCATGAACCAACGAAGATCTCAATAAGCCTGACGTTTACCAAAGTTGCCGTACCTACTAGAATCTATAGTTATAGATAAATCATTTAACTGAAAATTATTACCTCAAATAATTAAGTACCTATGATAGGTATTTAAATAGCTTTGCGACCCAGATAAGGTGTGTCAGATAGTGAAAAAAAAATGCAAAAAAAAAATTGGATAAAAATGTTGCGCTCGGGAAAATCAAAGAAATCTTTTTTATTTCAAATAAGGTATCTGCGTCGACTTAAATATTCGCGTCTAATAATGCAACAACCTATATAAAACGTTCGATATTCGAACTTCCATTGACTACAGAGTAGTTTAAACTTAGCCTAATCGATGTTGAAAAACGTCATTCGTCGGACACCTTAGTAATTGCCTTTCGTGCGATTATAGAACTACCCTCACCCCTTTAGCCCTTTCAGAGATGTTTATCGCGAAGGAAATGGTCGTTTTCCGATGTCCACAATGCGACCATTAAGGGGACAATGCTAATGGACTAAGTTGTCCAAGTCGTGTAAGGAAGATTTTCCCGCGTAGCGCCGCCATTTTGATTTTTATTTTACAGTTATTTTTATATTGGTGTTTTTTTAGCTGAGTCATGTCTGACCAGTCATTTAAAGAACGGATTTTCAAGAAATTCTTACTTTAGATTTTGATGACTTCCCCTTTTAAGATTAAGTTTGACTGTCAAAACTGAAACCTGTATGTTTGCATAAGTAAATAGTCATGTTAAAAAATAATAAGTTGCCCCAGTAGGTACAAATTATATTAGTGCGTGCAAAACTATGTTATACAAACGTTCGTTATCAAAGCTTTCACTCACAGTATAGTTTATCTAACTTAGATAATGATAATACAAGCTTGAGATAGCAGCAGAAAGCTTTAATAATATGAAAGTCGATATATCAACAACGTCAAGTGTTTGGCACACATCGTGACAGCATATTCTGACGACCGATATCATAGCAATACGTGGACGGTGTTGAAACGATATAAAAAAAAACCATGGAAAACGAAACTCTGTTATTTGAATATGAATCTTATTTAGTAATAAATTGAGTACTTATTTTATTTTATAGTCTAGTACTCTAGTAGTATAAATAAAATACCTAATCTATTCCTAGACTTATAATGTCGTAGTGTTTTGTAAGATTAAAATCTTATTTTTTTATGGTTTCCATTATTCAAAAGTTAAATTCGAATGTGTATTCAATTCGTTTCAATTTTAAGATTTGAATAATCGTTTATAATTCGTGAGTATAAATAAAATACCTAATCTATTCCTAGACTTATTTGTCAAATTCGTTTCAATTTTAAGGTTTGAATAATCTTTTAGAATTCTAGAATTAGTATCTAGGCAATCCATGAAGATTAAGAACAGGAATATTATGTTGAAAAAGTGAGAAAAAAAACCGATTCTCTAATAACAGCGCGAGTCGCAGGTAAGTGCGAAAGCGTTAAAATCGATGCGGAGTCGAGTGAATCAGAATAATCAGATAGTGTGAAAGAAGGGGGGAAGGTGTTTATCATAGAAGCACGACCCTTATCATAGGACTTAGATAACGCGAAAAATTAGTCGAGTAGAAATCAATACTGGGGCGGATTTTTCCGTTACTTGTAACATGTTTCAATATGTTTAGCGTTGTCGCATTAAAATGTTCATATTTTTCTTTAAAAAAAAAATTTGTTACTAGGTATTTCCGGTATTGATTTGATTAAATATATATTGTTTCATTCAATAAGAAAATGAGAAAAAAAATGCAGTGGTGGATATCGATCTTCAGAATAAAAAACGTATTTTGTAAATTATACTTAGGGTTGTTTTTATCTAGCGTAGGTATATAATAATAGGATTTTTAAATTTTTTTTTGAAAAATTGCAAACTCATTGTCTTTAATAATTGATTAATGAAAGGACCGAGTTCTTTTTTACTTTGTATTTGAACTGAGCAAGTGTTTCTTGTGTAATTTGTTGCAATTTCTTCATTTAATATTCTGTTAGGTCTTAGGGGAAAGTGTAGTCTATGATTACGGTATTTGTTTACATTCTTACCTTTGAAAGTAAGCAATAATTATGTTTTTTTTATGTCGAAATAAAGTGGCGCGAAAACATTTTCAAATCCGTATTATTTAACATTAAGTCATCAAAGTAAATGCCACTAAATTCCCCATTTGTTTACTCTAACCCGTTTAAATTAAAAGTAAGGGGGACTCACCCCATTCGAGAATTTGATGATTAGGAAATAGTGAATTCAAAACCCTTTACTGTAAAGGAAGATGACAGAATTGGTATTAATCAATTGATTTATCCTATAACGATGGTATTATTGAGTTTACTAAACGGAACTTCTAACTTCGAATGTTTTTGGAGAAAAAATGAATATAATCGTTTTTTTTGTTCACATCTCATGCTCGTGCTTATTTGTGCAGGATATAGGCTGCACAAAATCGAATTTTGTGCACTAGTGCATAAACGTATCTACTCATAAATTTATCTATATAATAAAGAAAATGAGCCATACAGCCAAACACAATATGAAGTTCATAGATAGAATTTGTTATTTTATTTTATAATATTTACTTTAATTTATTTGCCCTAAGTGTTTTTTAAGACATACAAGATATTAAAATTAAAATTCAAGTATTGTAGGTTATTTAATTAATTTAAGAAAATTATTACTTATTACAAAATTAATTTAATAAAATTTTACAAAATTATTTTAATAAATTTAGGCTGTATAGGTCTGCAGCCCAAGCCTAATATCAATGCCGGGAAAAACAATTTCCTTCAGTATTCAAAACTGTACTAATTTTACTTTGAAATTTAATTAAAGAAATGTTATGTTATATCTACTACTGTTTTATTTCCTCGCATTCGAAGTGAAAAGCAGAGTTTATAACTTGTCCACAAAACCATTTTATCCTCGAAATTATCTACTATCAGCCCTCGCCTTCGTCTCGGGTAAAAATGGTTCGTTTTGTGCACTAGTTGTAAAAGCTACTATTATAGCTCTCTACGATGCAGAAAATATGTTTGTAGAATAGGTAGTTAAGTATTTGTATTACCTAGTCAGTGCGTCTAAAACAAGATAACAGGCAACTAACTCCCTTAAATAAACAGATGGACAAGGATAAATGCGTAAAATAAAATCTATTTCTGTTAAACTGTACCTATTAATATTATTTAAATAATCATTTAACAAAAATGAAATAACCACAAGATTAAATAAAATAGGGAACGGAAAATATTCCGACAATAATCTAAAAGGATAGTGATATCATATTATTAATATAACATTTACGGCTAATTAAGATATTTTTGACTTGTTATGTACCTAAGTATTTAATATTCAGTAGGTATTGTTAAATGCAAGATAAAATTGAATTTTTGAGGATAAGATATTAATAAAACTATTTTGCTATGCTTTAGTATTGTTTTTTAACCGCCTGCATGATTAACAATTTATATAAAAAATTGTAATAATACTTTTTTATCACGGAGTAGGCTGAAAAAAAAAACAATAAAATCTATGACTCACCGGAAATTAGAGAACCACTTGACAAGTTGCGCCGTGTTGTTCTTGTTAAACTTGATGTCGGGGAAGTACATCTTGAGGACTGCGGAACTGGGGTACCGCACCCAAAAGAACATCAGCTTGGCCTTGCGGAGGTGCATCGGCGTCAGCGTTGAGGAGTACACAGGAGTTAAAGGCTTATTGTTTGAAAAGAGGGCATAAAATAAAAAATAAAAAATTTGCAATGCGTTGCATGTTCCGTCTCTCAATGAGTAGAGGTTTTGTAAAGTTACAGCCAGTAGGAATTAAGAAAAAGTTATGGAATGTTCGAAATTTGAAAATTATAATTAATCATGTTCGAAATTAGAAAATTAGAATGAATAAAACTCATAATTGTAGACCGTTCTAAATTAGGGCACCTGTTGATTTTCTTTGACATTAAAAACTAAAAAACTGACTGAGTATTAAGGTATTGAAAATCGAGATCAACTTGTAATACATATGTATTGAACTTGTATTAAGTAATTATTACTGAAACGTTATAATTAGAATCTTACGACTGCTTCCTGCCTAGGTATAGGTTTTATAGACTGAACTATGTACCCAAGTATATACATTGTTTATAATATTACACGCGTCTAAGTAATGGCGTAATTATGTAACTTGACTATATTTCCTTAAGAAAATATAAATGAAAACAGTAAATGGAATAAGCTGTCTATTCAATTATTTCTAAAAACAAGTATTGTAGCTCCAAGAATTGTCCCTCAAAGATATATAAAATCTGATTAGATCCCGGCTTGTCGTGGGCGCGCTACGAAGCACTACAAATACTTAATCCGTTTGCATTTTCTAATCTTATAATGTGCCTTAGTCGTCTGTAGTAGTAGCGAGTTCTATGGCGGATTATCTTTGTTTATACGATTTGATATACGTCTTGGAATTTGGGAAAAGATTTAATATGTTTTAATGAGTGTTTAAGATTGATATTTTTAGGGAAGACTACTAAAAATAATGATTTGCTCTGCTTCTGGTGTTGAGAATATTATTAAGTCATCTCATTGCTTTGTGATTGCATAGTTCAAGCAAGGAAAACTTATATAATTATATTCTACACTTTATAAGTACGCGATAGGCCTGGGATCGTGGAAAACGGAGAAACCGCAGCATTTGTGGGGTTTCATCAGTCGTAATACCTAACCAGTAAGTAGGAAGTAGGCGGCGGCAGTCGTAAGGTTAAACACTACAGAAATAAGATATGAGTGGGCGTGTGGGTTACGTGCCCTGTCGGCTAGGCTCGGATTTCATCGGCAAGTTGACCTCGATACTAGACAGATTGCTGAAAGGAATGTTTGTTATTCTATTGAAAAGGATATAGTAGGCTGGACTCCGTCGTAGGGCAGGTCCGTGGAGTTGCAGTCGGAGTGCGGGTCCTGCGCGTCCATGAGCGGGTGGTGCTGCGGGCCGGCGTGGTGCGCCAAGTTGGCGTGGTGGTGGCGCAGGTAGTCGGGCGAGGCGTGGTGCGCCAGCAGCGCAGGGTGCAACAGCGCGGGCGCGTGCGGCAGCGGCGGAGACTCGCGCTCCGGAGCCGCAGGGGGCGACCGCGCCAGCCCGCCCCCCGCGCCGAAGAACGGCGAGTACGGGGAGAACACCTGGCTCTCGTGCAGCGCTGGGTTGGGGATAGCCACCGGCGTCGGCAGCCCCGCCATGCCACCCGGGTAAGGCCGCGGCGACGGCGACTCCGGGAATTTGCTCTCTGGCGATTGACCTACACCCTCCCCCAAAATCCGGCTAACAGTTCTGGGCGTGATTCTCGTGTCAGTCACCTTATGCCGCTTCTTCTTGGGCGTGACGACTAGACTCAGGGCCTCGTTCTGCTCGGGGTTAGGTTCGCGGTCGAAGTGTCCGTTCATATACAGCTGACCGAGCGGTTTCGGCGGTGTCTGGAACATGCCTGTGGGAGGCCGTATGTGAGCACCGTGGCCTGGCCCGCTCGCCTCGGCGTGCATCGAAAATGCTGCACCGCTCGGCGCGCGGGGACCGTTTATCTGACTTATCATCATTGGGTTATGTGTCAGAAACGACGGGACGCCATTCGGCACGCCCGGGTGATGGACGGGTTGGTTACCTGACATTTGCCCTGATGGCCTCTGCGGTGGCTTCGACGGCGGTGACTTTCTCTCCAGCATCTGCGTCGCTATCATGATGTCTTTGTTGAGCTGCTCGGCTGCCGCTGCTGACGCCTCCGACTGCTTTCCCATGACACGTCGCTGATGCATGAAGCGTGTCACAATAGAGTCGATGAGACTTGCGAGTGACGCCGTGATTTCACTTTTCAGCACTTCGGCTAGTCCTTCGAGGTCTGCTCCAGTGACGGGACCTACGGAGCCCGCATTGCTGCGGAGCGCATCTAATCGCTCGGCAAGCTCTGAGGATAGTGGCGGTTTCGGCGTCGGTCCAAGTTGTCGCTGCTGTGGCGAGTGTTGATTGGACTGCGGCCTGTGCTGCTGCTTGTTTTGTTGTTGTTGTTGCTGCTGCTGCTGCTCGGCGGCTTCCTTCATGCGCGCCTCCTGCTCTAAGAACAGCTTTTGGCTGACGTTCAGGTACATGGCAGCCGCGTTGTTGAGGTGTTGATGCGGGTGCGGCGCATGCATGTGCTCTGGAGGCAGGTGCGGCATCATGGGCAGCGCGCCGTTGAAGCCGGGCGGCAGGTGCGGGTGACCCACAGCGTGCGCGTGCATCTTAGCCGACATCATCTTGCTCATCACTTGCGAGAGCATGTTTGGCGCGACACTGTTAGGTATTGGGGGAGGTACCTCTTTGGCCGGCGAGGCAGGCTCAGACTTGGGCACAGGGTCATCATTCTGTTCTACATCACTAGAAGCACCATCATTATCGTTCGTCTCTGATTCTTGTCCCATACGGTTGCATAATTGCATATATTTTTCTTGCATTTCTGCTAGTTGTTCTTGCATAGTTCTAAGTTGTGATTTAAGTGCATTTTTTTCTACTAACTTTCTTTCGATGGGCGGTGGTCTGTCACCGTCATCCTCCGAGTCGTCCGACACTGTCTGCGCACTGCTGCTGTGGCTGGTTCCGTAGCGCTCGTGTGCGCCGTCGTGCTGCTGCGGATGATACAGTTTCCGTTTCTTGCAGCCGTTCACTTGCGGCGGCTGAGGCGCGGGACTAGAACGCATCGTCGACACTATGTTCTCAACACGGGCACGTTTCACATCTAGCGGTCGCGGGGAGGACCGTTGAGCGTCACTATCACGATCTTCGGGTTCAGACTTGAGTGCGAGCAAGGGCTCAGATCCCTGCGAGGGATGCGCGGGCGGCGGCGACGTGCGCGAATCGCCGGCGCTATCGAGCGCTAGCAGCGCGTCGTCCAGGTCTGGTCGCGAGTCCCGGGACTGTGGTCGCTCCGGAGACAACTTGAGTTTAGGCTCGTCGTTGTTGTTGTTGGCGAGTACATTGTTATTGTCCGGGGAGAGGCGCATGAGTTCCTTCTTGCGGCTCTGCAGGATATCGCGCAGCACTCGGTGCGCGATGTCGCCGCCGGAAGTTTCATCACCGGCGTCCTCCTGCTTGGGCGTCCGCCCAAGTAGTTCGTTGATCATTTCGGCCGGAGGGTAGCCCGGGCCGAACAGGCCGAAGTGTTGGCGGCCCTCGAAGATGGCGCCGTAAAGTCCGCCGCTCATGTGTGCGGCGCGCGCGGGCGCGAGTCCGTTCGTCGTGAGAGTCGAGTAAGAATTGCGTGGCTCACCGGCGTCCACGCGCTGTCTGGCGCGCTTCTGTTTCCTAAGCAGTTGATCCGCGTACGAGTCCTCCTCCTCCGATGACATCATAGGCAAGACGGGCCACGATTGGCCGGCTGGGCGGCGGGTAGCACCCCACCGCTCTACTCGCGCCGCATCGCCCGCACTGCAATAGGAGGGGAGCGATCAGAGCACACCTGCCTGCGCGCCGGCCGGCGCGTGCGCGCCTCACAGTGCATACAAGGCGATGCATTGTGAGACGTGAATAATAAAAATGCATTCACTTAGTTTAGAAGTTAGCAACTCTCCAAATCACGGAATAGATATTTATTCCGTGCTCCAAATATTATTACAAGTCGAGTTATTTTTATAAAATATTTTAAAGTAATTACTGCCTTATCTACAATCTCTATCTTATATTCAGTAAAACACACTATTCAAACCAACCAGACTTAATTTTCGTTTTGTATTTAAATACGTACGTAGATTGTTATCAAGAAATCGATCGCCTATTAGCCGACACTGCTAGACATTGATACTGAACAAAAAAGTTTCCAGCTATCATACGAATATCTGGATAATTCCTCGTAATGACTGGTCGTAAAACAAAATCACATGGTATTGGAAAGTATAAGGAAAGCGCGATGGGGTTGCAGATAAAAAAGCCACGATATTTACTAGCATACGCGTAATTGGTATCAATTTCTGTGAGCAATTGAATATAATGACTGAAAAAATCCAACTAGAACCAAACAAAGGTTTATTAGAAAATAAGTATAAAATATATCGAGTCATATGATTTCGTTTGAGGATCTACAATAACAGATAACAATAAGCCAGCCTGTAAAGTTATTACTGTACCTATGTACTAGTGATGACAAACAGTGGACATACATGATGGCATTAATTTCTTCTGGAGCGTGACTTTGTGTCCAGATGACAATATAGCTAAAAATGTCAGGAATAATTCTGTGAGACACATGTTTTGCCGTGCGTCCATTGTTCATACGATACGAATTTTCAGGCAAATAATTATAATTACAAGTATTTTTTTGCCTTTTCAACAATACTAGAATGGTACTGTGAGAATATGTATATCAATAAGCGAGAAAAATTAATGATCAGTCTTATTGGAATGTTCAAAGAAAGGCAGAAAATGTCTTCCCAATAAGAAAATGATGTCCTTCAAGATGCTTCGTTTCTTTGGTTATTTTCTTAAATATTTACATACTTTTTGTACAAACCGTCAGTTTATTCCTACATATCAAGATATTATTTTGCTTCAGTGTCTTTTACTTAAGACTTAAAAATATTTACATGGGCTTGACGATTCTATTATTGCTTTTTATTTCAAAGTTGTAAGTTTCCGTTATACAACTTTTACATTTTTACGATATATTTATTTAAAAAAATAACCTTGACTTGACTTGAAGATTTCGGTACCTATGCTTTTCATCGCAAAGTTCTAAAAAAGCTTTAGATTGTTGGGAATTTTACCCTTTTACGATATTTTCATTCCAATTTTTTTCTTGTTTACCAAAGAGTGAGTACATAAGTGAGTATGGATCCTGGTCGTCTCGGACATCCGGCAGCAATTTGCTGTTCACAATGAGATGGTATCAATAGCGGATGACTTCCGATGATGGCGTGACCGTCCACTTGCGACCGGCGTCACGGCTCGCGGCCTGCTTGTGCCACTGACAAACTGCGGCGTGAGGAGAGGAGAATGTTACTAGAGCCGTGAAGTAGATGTATCTATAAATTAGCTTTTGACCACGCTTTCGCCTGGAGTTAAGTTCTCGAAGGATAAGGTATCCTATGTCCTAACCCAGGTCATGTTCTATCCTGGTGGTACATCCAAATCCGTTCAGCCATTAAGTCTTGAAAGTTAACAGAGTTACACTCGCATTTGTAATATTAGTATGGAAAAGTGCATATGTTCTGGTGTATCAAATTAGAATAAATCTACGGTAAGAGCCTTTTAATTAATGTTTTATGTGGGCCGGACATGTAGCACTTTCCTAATAATCAATATTGATTGTGATATTATTTGTATTAGATATTTTATCAGGAAATATTTGTAGTTTTCCTGATTGAGTAATAGAGATATTTTATTGTGTTGTGATTGTGTTACTAAGATGAAATGTATGTTTTTATTAAATTAGTTTACATATATCCAATTTACCTACTGTTTTTTCTTTTCTTTTTGTTTTGTCTATGAAGTTACTTTTACATTGAAGCAGATTGTTTTTCTTTACAGAGTATTTCACAGTTTCTCCATAACTTCAGATCAGTTATACTGTCTGGCCTAAACCACACCAGTTATTCAAAAATCTATAGGCAAATGTTTCCAGCTCGACAGTCCTCACTCTTCTCCACATTCCCACATTACCTGCAACGCCGGTACATCTCAACATCTGCACACAGGGATATTTTTCATGTGTTGTCTATTCGGTTACAGAACATTTCCAATTAGACCTTATGTAGAGCGTGTATTGTGTGGCACATAATGAAACAAAGTACTTGCCAGCCAATGGTCTATGTTGACTATGTCCGAGGCTGAAATTGTTTACGTACTTGAAAAATTATACTTACCTATTATGGGTATTGAAGGAAAATGATTATAGTGGGTTAAGTTGGTATTGTTGTTGAGAAATTGTTGGTAAACAATACGGTTTATGGCATTTTTGTAACGGCAGGTTCTGTTTAGTTTGTTTCTTTAATTTTGTGTTAGTATTTAAGTCTTCAGTTAACTTCTATATACAATTCATAGGTGTCATGACTACTTATGTTTCATCAAAATATTCCTTACTGCTATTTTAATAAACTTTCTGAAGGTATTCTTATAAGACTATCCTTTTTCCGTTAGTACTTTAAAGATTTTATCATTTTGTTTATTTAATTGTATTTTAACGTAAATTACCGCAGAATTTTCCAGAACTTCAAACGAATACATCCTGTATCGGTACCTCATCTGCTAACATTAGATCGAGTCGCCTGCGCATATCATTACGAACTCTTTTGGTCATTGTACTGCGTAATTTGCGGCCATTTTAGTACGATTTCCATGCAAGAGATTGCGAGATGTCATACAGTCAACCACCCAAGTCCTGTCAGTGATGTCTAGAGGTACTTTAAACTTTATATTGTTTGGTATAAAGGTCAGTTTTCTCTGAAATGTTACTAATAATATGTAGGTAAGGTGTAAACGGTGACTCGCTGGACCATCTCGAAATTGTTCCGGTACTTCCTGCTCTTTATAATTGTTTTACATTGTATGGTTTATAGGAGGTCGATATACTTTGTGGGAAGATAAAATGACCGGGTTTTGTTTAGCGAAAAATGTGAAAATATTTTTCTTTTGTTATTCTTTTTTGTTGCTACGGACTAGTGCGTTATGGAAAAATATCAGTTAGTTTGTTGTTGTATAGTCTGTTCTTTTATACACAATTTGAGAATTTCTAGTTTAATACGGAGCAATCCTATGATTGCTATAGATATCCTATGATTGTTATAGTCAATTGCAACATTGATGTAAGATAGCTAGGTTGAGATAGCTCAACCTAGCTATCTTACATCAATGTCACATAACATTACATAAATGTAACATTGATGTAAGATAGCTAGGTTGAGATAGCTCAACCTAGCTATCTTACATCAATGTTGCAATTGACTTTCCTCAGGTCAAAGACAACGTGTTTACTATGAAAGTCTAGAAAATATTGAGACTTTGGGCTTTATCAAGGAGATACTTCTTGAATTCATACTGATTTAATAAATAATAAATACCTAGCTAGAGTCAAGGACTGTAGGGCCCCAAAAACCACAATCACCCTACTTTCCAACCGATTCCACGCTCGTATAAAACAATTTCGGTAATTAACCTCATGAATAAGCAATGTACTGTCAAATACGATCGGTTACACTTACCGATTGCGACTCGTCGTTTATGGGGAACGATGGTGGAGGTACTTGGAAAGCGGGTATGTTGAGAGGAAGTTGGTTGGGAAGCAAAACTGTGATCTTTATAGGTTCTATATATTATTGAACTGAAAGTTATGGGAATGGCAGAAACGTTTGAGATAAATAATAATTATAAACTATGAATAATAATTTATTTTTAGCTATTAGGTTATATTAAGGTACCGTTCCGTAACCGACCGCAGGCGGCAGCAGCAGACGACGTGTCGCCGCGACACAACTGGTTTCAATAAAATTCTATAAAACAACTTCCGTAGTTTTCTTAATGAATGGTACCTACCTCTACTTATTTTAATTAAATAACCGTGCATAATGTAGTGCATGCTTTGCTTTCCTGTATGTAGGTTTTCCGTTATGTGAGGCGCTTAGATGCAAGTTTTCAATGTTCGAATTGTAAAGTAATAGTGTATTCATTGTTGAAGCAAGTCTATGACTAAAATTGGTCGTTTTTAATTTGTTTTAAGAAGCTTATAATATGTTTTATAAGGCAATGATGTTGCTGGATTAAAAATCTTGGAAATAAAAACTGATAATTTTAGTTTGGAAAAATAATGAGGCTCATACCTGATAGGGTGAGAAAAATATGTGACTCTTCTTTACAAAGGTCATTGATTGTACCCATATTAATTTTAGTAAGTTTTCAAAATGACCATTATTTTTTTCAATACAACATTCAACTCGTATAAGTGCGTAAATTTGTCTCTATGGTTGTTTGTAGCTCTTTGCTGGTGTCGCAACTTGTTACGTATACACTGCTTTACATATTATGGCTTTATATGTTTTGTTATCTGCGATAATATCTATTATCTATCTATGCTTGTAATTGCTTACTTCTATTAATCATACACTAACAATCAATTGAAAAGCCGTGGTGGACATTTCAAAAACTTACTAATAATAAATTAAAGAATATGAAAACAATGCATTTTATTCATTTTAGACATCATGTTCCATACTAACATTTACTGCTTAAAACCTACACAATCGATATTTAAATAGAAATAGTGTTAGTTTTATTTTTCAAAACGTCCGGGTTCGATTCCCGAGCTAAGTATAAGTTTTTTAAATGTGTGAATGCAATTTTTCTGGTTACTAAAATCGATGACATAGTTCCTAACATATTAGATCTTCATATGTCTTATAGTTTCAGACTTTCACATACTGACCAATATAAATGTGCCACCCTGTATAAGAGTTCGAATGAGGATGAATTTGAACTAAAAAAAAAAGATTTTGTTACACTTGCAAGAAACTTATATCTGGAAACATATCATGTGGACTTATTCTCACATGTATAATTTCAACATGAATGAAGTAAACAATATTTTGTAACATTTTTTTTTTTCTAAAAGATTGTCCGTGGAGTTTCTTGCCCGTTCTTCTCCATAGCAACCTACGCTTTGGAATGGGCAACTAGCTTCATATTTCTGACTGACTGACCCCTTGACAATTCAAACGTGCCTGTAAATGGTTTAATTGAAATAAATGCTTTGAGTTTGAGTTTGAAAAAATCATTTTAATCTAAAGCATTTTCTCAGAAAACAAAAGAATCTGCCCAAGAACAGCAGAAAACCACCTCAGTCTACAATATCCTTTCGTCTTGCTATAAAAGCCTGTGTTTCTAAGTCGTCGCATGTGAACGAGACAGGCCTGTCGACGGGAACCTGTTGATTTCAGCAGAACAGGGGTGCGGCATAGGCACGTCCAGGTGGAATGTCGATAACGTCGAGTGTCGACGTGTTGTGTCAGGCATTTTTCGAATGTGACGGCCGGGGAGAGGGGAATAATTGAATTGGGATTCAATTATTGTGGGTGCTTTTGAAATGGCAGTGGAAGAAAGAAAGAAGATGAACGATATGAGATGAGATGACATAAAGTTAATTTGCATGATTTTATATCTAAGTAAATAAAAAATAAAACGGATAATATAAAAATTGTGAAGGCCAGAAGAAAATGGTTCTCTGAAACATACTAAAACAATATCATCAAGTAACGTAAAAAGCAACGGACCTTAAAGGTAGACTACAAGCTGATGAGTAAAAAACAGTTCAGGTCAGATAAACAAACCTCTGTAAGTTCTAACACGACAAAATGCCAAAATGACTTAGAAATGAACGACCATGAACGATCTTGCTTATTGTAAGAATCTTTCACACGTTTACCTACCACCCTCATCACATTATAATCACTACGGAAGCAACCCGACATTCTCCCACAAACATCGATAGTTTCCCAACACTAGTGCCTCAACCCGGGCGTGCTTAATTTGGCGTGACCCGACTTCGTCTAATTTTTACGGAAACATTTCTTTTCCCACCCACACTCGCAGAAAACGACCCGTAGCGAGCACTTGACTTACGTAAGCAGTATTTTATATGATTTAATAGTACCTATAGTTGGTACAAGGGGTTCGTGGAGCTCGTGGCTAAGTAATAACTGCCGCAAGGGCCGATTGATCAGGTTAAGCTATGCTTGGCGGGGTTGGTCTGTGGATGGGTGACCATCTTTACATAACGAGACTCCTCCGTGCCTCGGAAAGCACGTTAAGCCGTTGGTCCCGGCTGTCATTCGTGGATCTTTGACAGTCGTTACGGGTCGTCAGAAGCCCGAAAATCTGACAACCAGTCTTACCAAGGGGTATCGTATTACCCAGTTACTGGGTTGTGGAGGTCAGATAGGCAGTCGCTCCATGTAAAATACTGGTATTCAGCTGCATCCGGTTCGACTGGAAGCCTACCCCAATATAGTTGGGAAAAGGCTAGGCAGATTGATTGAGTTGGTACAAGGGGTATTAGGTTTAAAATTCGAAGACTAGCGAATATGACATCCACCAACCGCACTGGGCGTGGATATTACGTTCTCATCCACACAGATCCAGATCTAGCAGTGATAGCCTAGTGGTGTGACCGTCGGACTGCCAAGTCTAAGGTCTCGAGTTCGAACGCAAGACACGCACCTCTGACTTTTCGGATTCATGTGCGTATTGTATAATTATCACTTGCTTCTAAAACGGTGAAGGAAAACATCGTGAGGAAACCGGCATGCCTGAGAGATATTTCTCGACGGTATGTGAATCCAAGTCAGAGGCCATATGGGCGGCTTTAAAACTCTGACACCAGGTTAGTCACTAACCACTCGAAAAGAAGAAGATCCACACAGAGAGGAGTGGGCCGTAATCCTGTGTACCGGCAGTAGGAACATTATAAGCTAATGATGCTATGCAAGGTAGGTTTGGAAGACAATAGAATATTTTAAGCTGCGGATGCATGTAAAGTTAAAGACGAAGGTGTATCTTCAATGCATATTGAACAGTTTCGTAACTAACTGACTGACTCAAACTCAAAGCATATATTTCAATTAAACCATTTACAGGCACTTTTGAATTGTCAAGGGGTCAGCCACATTCCTTATTTATATACCAAATTAATCAAAACAGCGAAATATTTGACAGCTATTTGCGACGTTGCCCACTCTCAGAATAAATGCTCTGATCATTGATGACGCAGCAAAAGCTAAGACGGCTTTATTTCAATAATAAAAAGTAATAAAGCATTCCTATTTCAAAATCAAATCATGAAGGTACCATTCCGTAGCAATTTTTTTTAGTTCTTTGAATTTCTATGACATACATTCCGTAACTAGTGATACGTCGGTTTCATAGAAATACATAGAAACCAGTCGTGTGTCGCCTGCTGCGATTGGCTACAAATCCAAATTCAAAATATTTTATTTCACATAAACCTACATGGGCACTTATGAAACGTCAGAAGCTAGGTGCACGGTTCCAATTGGTCCCTTCCTATGGAGAAGAGCCGGCAAGAAACTCCACGGTTACTCTTTTAAAAATAATTGGTTTTTACAATATTTTCAAATAACAGTGTTATTAGGTATGGGAGGACAGTGTGGGTCTTTCAACAAGTACCAGCTACTTATCAGAATAATGATGTTCAACAAATTTACAGTCCACTAAGCCTACAGCGTTCTCACATTCACAAAATAGAAAATAATCTATTTAAAGATAAATAAATTATTAAAAATAAAAACGTATTTTAAACGAAATGACATGGTTGCTATTACAACTGTAAGGAATCTGAATAATTAATAAGTCCACAAAATTGTTTAGAATTGTACCTTAATCAAAATATTTTATTTTACATAAACCTACATGGGCACATATGAAAGTATGGAAGCTAGGTGCACGGTTCCAATTGGTCGCTTCCTATGGAGAAGAGCCGGCAAGAAACTCCACGGTTGCTCTTTTAAAAACAATTGGCTTTTCGTTAATACGAGTAGCAACTACGATTGTGTTAACTAAACTTATATTCTGCATTAATTAAAAGTTGCCGCAACTGACTTCTCTACCTAAAACAACACATGTTAATGCATGTTCTTATTCCTTATCAACCAAAAAGAAACATATTTTCCTTAATTCACATGAACTGCGCACTAAATGAAGTAAGTATTAATACAATTTCCGATAAGATCGTGGGCCATACGGCCATATGGTCCACTGCATGGGGTGGTGTATGGGAATGTGTGGGAAACTCGCCCACCCCTTGCTATAATTATGTATCTGTCTTTGTTCACCTTATTCCAACGTTGACTTATGGTCATTCGGCCATATGGTTCGGTCACGCCATGATGGTGGTCGGAACAAGGATATTTTAATCGGTATGTTGAAGATAATGTTGGTAATAATATCTAATGCATATGGTGAAGTTGGAACCAGTCAGTTACAGGGTTGTGGTGGTCAGGTAGGCAGTCGCTCCATGTAAAATACTGGTATTCTGTGACTGAAAAACTTTTCATACATGAGCACAACGGCATCTATATTGCTATATGCGAACTACACATCAAAGTCCTGACGTCACACAAAATCCTGATGTCAATCAAATCCTGCATCGCGCAATTAGAGTTTACCGCGCGATCGACATATATACAAGCTCCCGACTTCAACCACTGGGCAGTTGCTCGCCAGACACAGCACCTGTCTGGTCGGTGGATCCTCCCTTTTCTAATGAGGATGAGTGAACTTCCTGTTCCTCATACTTCTAAACATGCATCGAAATTGTCTGTAGGTGCTTGGTACTTGGTAATTAGTGACCGCAACTTAAACACGTGACTTTATTTATCATTGTGACCAACTTTTACTATGGGACCAAACCTGGAATCAGCTGTTCCCTACATTTATCTTCGCATAATTCGTCAAAACTTGTTCATAATGATGAGTAAAGTCACGTGTTTAACTATCGTTCACAAATTACCAGTCACCCTATACAGGGTGTTAAAGTAATTGCGTGCCATAGCTTAGGGGTAGGTTCAGTATCGATAAAAGAAGCAAGAAAAAAAAAAAAAAAAGATCAGCCTAACTACTAAACTAGTTTTTTTTTTTTTAAATGCTTTTATTACTTACCTACTATTGAACGCGTTGTCATTCACTGTCCTTCACTTCTTCTGAACGATTGCTATTTTAAGTTAGTAGGTACTAAATTAGGTTGAACTTGTTTTTTTATTTTTTTGTTTTCTGGCTTTCTTTATCGATACTGAACCTACCCCTAAGCTATGGCACGCAATTACTTTAACACCCTGTATAGAAAGAAAGAAAATAAAAATAAGTTTATTTGACTCAGGTTAAGGCACACAATATTCACACAAAAACAGAAAGAATAAAAATACTTAAAATACACTCGAGAGCAATGAATCCGGGTCACTTAAAGAATCCTAAAAATCTCGGAAACTAAAAATGCTAGGTTAATGCAATAAATTGTATTTAATAGACAATGTAATACTCCTTAAATGAAGGTATTAAAACTTCTTAGTTATTGTAAAGTTATATCATAAAAAAAATCAAATTTGAAAAAGGGCCACTTTCGAAGATGGAACTACGAAATTACAGCATTTGGTTTTGCTTTTGTTTGTAATCTGTCATTTATGTGGGTACATAAACCATGTTGATAGTGCTCTATATTCATTATTCAAGCTGAAATTATGTCGCTTACGCCTGAAGAATGCACCAGAATACTTACAATGCTGGAAACCGGCCGGAGTCAGCGCGATACAGCCAGGACTGTCGGTGTGTCGCTGTCAACAGTACAAAGAGTTCTCCGACGTTACGAAGAAACTGGTTCTAACCTACGCAGACCAGGAACGGGCAGAACCAGGTGTACCACAGCACGAGAAGACCGATACTTGGTGAACACCATGCTTCGAAATCGCTTTCTTACAGGAACTGAACTCACAAATCAGTTTCGACGCCTCGGAGGAAGTAACCCAAGTGCATGGACAGTAAGACGTCGGCTTGCTGAATCTAACTTAAAACCCCTTAGACCTGCAAACGGCCCTAAACTGGAGCGTGGGCATCGTATTTCAAGACTAAGATATGCCCAGAGCCACGTAAATTGGAGTATTGAAGATTGGTCAAAAGTTATGTTCTCCGACGAATCAAAATTTATGCTCTACAAGCACGATGGAAGACACAGAGTGTATCGAAGACCAGGGGAAATATTCAAGCAAGCATGCATCGAAGAAAAAGTAGCCTACGGTGGTGGGTCTGTACTTGTGTGGGCCGGAATTTCTTCTGAAAGTCGCACAGAGCTGGTGATCATAGAAAACGGCTCTTTAACTAGCGAAAGATATGTGGAAGAAATCCTCAATGATCACGTTGGTCCATTTATGGTCAATTTAGGTGAGGATGCTATATTTATGCATGACAATGCCCGACCTCATACAGGTAGGATTGTGAATGACCTTCAAGAGAAGAACATTACTCGTATGGAGTGGCCAGCGCGCAGCCCGGATATCAACCCGATCGAGCATGCTTGGGACGAGCTAGGCAGATGCGTAAAACAACGAAACTCTCCCCCAATCACGCTTCGTGAGCTCAAAATTGCTCTCACAGAGGAATGGGAGAATATTCCCCAAAATCGTATAAGGAACTTGGTGTACAGCATGCCAAACCGCGTAAACGCAGTAATGGAAGCACGAGGAGGCAATACGAAGTATTAAAATTCAAGAAAATCGTAATAAAGTTCAAAAATTTCATGTTTCCTATTTTTGTTTTAAGGAGAGATCAGCAGTTTTTTTCTTTATGTAATTTTGTGTTAATAAAATGTATGGTGACTCATATTTTTTTTACTTTCATTTAAGGAGTATTACATTGTCTATTAAATACAATTTATTGCATTAACCTATCATTTTTAGTTTCCGAGATTTTTAACATTCTTTAAGTGACCCGGATTCATTGCTCTCGAGTGTAGTATTGTGTGCCTCACGGCTTCGCCATATAGGGCCAGACAACTAGTGCATACAGAGGACGCTGTGGCGCCTCTCCAGCCACTCCTCAAAGAGGGGACTTATCGCCGCAATGGTGGCGTGCCCAAGACAACTAGTGCCTGACGCTGGTTTTCAACTGGACCTTATGTTAAGAGGACCTCTTACGTATAGGTGTTAAAGGTTTTTGTTTTTTTGAGTAGCGAAAATTATTTAGTATAACGAATACAGTAACCCCTTGACGGATGCAGGTGACTAAGTCGCCATCCTGTATATATTATCCACCTGCCCATATCGGTGACTCACGCGAAAACGTACCTAATTTCGGACATCAAATGAATTCAAAAGGAGATGTCTCCGTGGTTTTGAAAGCCTTATATAGTTTTGTCAAAAACAGTCATTAGTTTGCGTATGACTTCGTGATTAGGTACTACTCGAACAGGTAAATCTGGTTATATAACAAGTTGAATAAAATGAACACCTACATAACTTATATGGGATTTTACAGGTCATATTTTGTTTTCATATTTGTTTTAATAAGGTTTATAAATAATACTGTTACACTGTACTCTTGAATACCTAAATATGGAAAACCAGAAGGTGTAGGTACTTTTGAATTTCTATGAAAAGGCAGTTTTTATTTCATATTCTAAACTTGATCCCATAGCAAAACCTTTTCGTGTTCATGAGTATTTTCAACCCCTGAAAGATTGCCAAGGAAACTTGAACAGCCGTCATCGTTAGCCTAGCCTTCTCCCAACTATGAAGTGAGGTCAGCTTCCAGTCTAACCGGATGCAGCTGATTACCTACCTACCTATTTTTCATGGAGCGACTGTCTGACCTGACGTTTGCAACTCAGTTACTGGGTAACAGAATACCCCTTGGTAAGACAGTTGGTCAGACTTTCGGGCTTCTGACGATCCGAGACGACGGTTTCAGATTCACGATTGACCGCCGTGACCAACGGCTTTACGTGCTTTCCGAGGCACGGAGGGGTATGTTAAAAATCACCCATCCACGGACCGACCTAGGCAAGTGTAGCTTAACCTAATCGATCAACCCGTATGGCTGTAATTACATAGCCACGAGCACATCTACAACACACATCTAGAACAGTATAATTATTTATTTTATTACACGACTGCCCAAAAAGGAGTGTAATGTATTCAGGGTTGATGTATGTTTGTATCTTTAGTATGTGAGTTTCTTTATTCCACCATAACTTTTAAATGCCTGAACAGATTTGGATGTATGGGGTATCGTTAGAATCCTTACATCATCCCGAGTGACAAAGGCTACATTTTTTTTCTTCAATTATTACAATATGAGTATCAAATTGAAAGCCTTGATAAGCACATTCCAAATATATATAATTTATGATGGGCACCACTTTTACTTAGGTACGGTGTACGTGCAAAACAAACATTTCATCTTTGGCTGTGCAAACGATTTAATCAGACTTTAGTAAGACTGAGAATGTCTAAATGAGTGAATGGTTTCGTAGATGATTGAGTTTTAGAATTCTTTCATCATCACACCGTCACACGAGTAACATAATTAGGCTATTAAAAAAATATATAATTAAAGCCACCAGCATGAATAAAGCTTGTCACTAAAATGTACCTATAAAATAAAAATATAATATAAAATTTAAAAAAAAAAAAACACGACTGCCAAAAACGAACTAATGGTCCCCCGACTGCAATGACAATTTTATTTATCTGTTTAGTCAGGGAATACAACTTGTTTTTTACTTTTTAGTTAGTTTTTTGGCAGGGCAGTCGTGTTTTTTTTTTTATTTTTTGTTTAGATACTAGCTGCGCTCCGCGGTTTAACCCGCATAAGTCTCGATCTCGTACTAATATCGGGATAAAGGGTATACTCTATCCTTCTCCAGGTCATGGTTTACCCATGTACCAAATTTAATCCAAATCCGTTCAGCTGTTTTTAGCGTGAAAGAGCAACAAACAAACTCACTTTCGCAGTTATTATACTAAGTTAGAATTTTGGCTTTAAAACCAAAGATACCGACGCTTATCTTTCCGATCATAATTACCTACTGCGACAATTTTAAATTATATTATAGTTAATGTGGCAAACGGTTTGAAGGCTGCGACTGAAAAGACATGCACTGTGTATGAAATAGGTCGACTTGTCGCGTGTGTCCAGTGATTTGTACCAGTATTTACAATAATTACACGTATAATGTCAGCCCGTCTGTTTAGCTACATGATCTGTTTATTTAATAGGCTGATAAGGAAAATTGGGACGCCATTTCTATCGAAGTAGTTGTTAAAGATGTCCGAAATCTTTTTCAGGGCTCTTGTGTTATTTTATTTATTTAGATACTCTTCATTAACTTTTGATTGATTCTTGTAATACTATCCTAATTTCTTATTACCAAAGGTAATGTCGACTGAAAAAATATAAAATTTAATTAAATACGTACCTACCATGCAATGATTGATTACCATTACTAAAACAAGATTTGAAAAAGGAATAGAATTAAAACCGACAGATTTGAATTACGATTCATGCTTGATCACCATTCAAGAACACAGGCCTTACATTCAAAATTCGAATCAATTTTAGAGATGTCAAGATAGATAGCGACATTGGAAGACCAAAAAATACCTACGATAAAACGTGTCCAGTAAAGGGTGGAAGTAGAGCAATCAGTATGCATAAGTTATAAGCATGGATGGCGTGCCTCCTAGCCCATTACTGTGCTTCTATGAAAAAGGACATTTCAGCTTATCGGTGGATATCACGAGAATAAAAACTGAGCGATAAGATCGCGCCGAGGGCGGTGAGGTGGTGGGTATCGATAAGTTTGTAAGGTCGTCGTATAAGGGTAGGCTATTTGAACTTGGCGAATTGTCGATAGAACTATTCAAGGTAGGTATAATTATCTCGATTAAAATTATGCATTTACGACTATAATTTTTGTTAAGTTACTTTTGGGTTTAATGATAAGTTGATAACATACCTCCATTAGGTCCTGAAATTAATACATACTTTGGAATAAAATTAAAAAAATTAATGCTTTTGCCAAAAGTCATAAGTACTAATAATAGATTTAACCAAACAAATTATTTTCAATCTAATCTAAACTCTAATTTCGGTTCACAAACTCCCAGATAGCAGCTTATCGACATTTTCCCCGCCCTAGCATGGTGTGTTGGAAGACAGGCACTTATTAGCCGTCATTATCTACGGCGGTATCGCCTGTGACATATGGCTAATATCGGACACGAGCGGCGGGTCATGCGAGAGAGCCACGCTACTTCCATGTGTATGAAAATATGCTTTAATTACTTATTTGTACTGCAGAACATGGTATAGTGTGCCTGGTATATCTTGGACTGTCATGGCGCCGCTGTTACTACAGCAAAATGTCAATTGAAAATTCGAACGGTTTAAATATGGAACGATATATCAGTTTTGCCATAGGTAATGGACATACTGTATAGTACGACCTTTATATCGAAGTCGTAAGTTTATCTTTCATTTTAGGGGATTAAATTGTAGGTTCTTTCTTAAAAATGACAATAGCCTTATCACCAGACCATAATTTAACACTGTTTCTTTCCATGGCATAATCCGCCTATAATGTTCCGAACACGGGTCGCCCCTCGGTGAGCCTTCCACCACGCGGGACTAGTGCGGGTTGAAAGATGTCACATGTCTTCGATTTTTGGTTCTAGGACATGCTGGTTTCCTAACGACCTTTTCCTTCACTGTTTTGAGTGCAGTGATGATGAAATAATTTACACAAAGTAAAGCGTCTGAAACGACCAATTGGAACCGTGCACTTAGCTTCTGACGTTTCATAAGTGCCCATGTAGGTTTATTTGAAATAAAATATTTTGAATTTGGAATTTGAATTTGGGATCGGACATACGACGTACAATAACACTCGTAAGTCGAGGCCGTTGTCATTGGGCCTCCACTGTTTTCTTTCCATATTTCTATCAAACTATTCAGCCTATCCATTCAATAGTATCCGAAGAATTCCTATTTTAAAAGCAAGGTACAGTAAAAAAAAAAAAAAAATTGGCTGCCGTTCATGAACCTGGCTGACCAATTTATCAAAATTCGAAAGTCATTTATTAAAACTAGGCTGAGAATCAGCACTTTTCGAACGTCAAAATTACATGACAGTCCCACAAAACGCCCACCCTTCACTCAATGCAACATTATTATATTTATCCTCCACTCAATGCAACATTATTATATTTGTGCATTGAGGAAAAGGTTTTAATTAGGTAAACTGATAAGAATTGGGTTTTCTTACACAATTAAAATAGAAGTCAGTGGAGTCACGGTACTTATAGAGAGTAAGCTTTTATCCATTAAACAAATTAGCTGGCAACACTCTGGAGACGTGATAGGTGACGGTATCAAAATATGATAAAAAATAAAATGATTTGATTTGATGTATTTTTTTTAAAGGGTGAACGAATTTTATTTGTGTTTTTACTTCAATTATCAGTTGAGAAAATCGTTCTTCTTTTGTTTTAACTCCTTTTTTAAACTGATATTTCTAGTGACTACACTAACAATGGTCGTTGACCCCACAAAAACGAATGAGGTATTCCACTAACTGAACTGAAACAAATTTTTAATAAGTGCAGTTCACTAAATTCGTTTCTTTTTTATTTTATCCCTAGCTTTCGTCCACGGATTTGCCCGCGTGGAACTCGGAAATTATCCCACGCGAACGTGGGTACTACCGGTATAAAAGTCCTATCCTATTCTATGTGCTAATCCATGTTATAAACTATCTGTGTGCCAAATTTCATCCAAATCCGTTCAGTGCTTGATTGAGTAACAAACATCCAAACACACAAACATACAAACTCTCACATCCTAACTAATATTATAAATGCGAACGTGAGTTTGTTTGTTTGTTTGTTCACTCTAAAACGACTGATCGGATTTCGATCAGATTTAGATGAAATTTGGCACATGAGTAGACCATGACCTATTTTAATCCCGATATTCCCACGGGATTGAGACTTATTCGGGTGAAACCGCGGGGTGCATCTAAGTTATAATATTAGTGGGATAGTAAGATTAGTAGGATAGTAGGATGTTTAGATATCGGTGCCCATCACGTCTGTGGAGTTTCGCTAGGTAATTCAATTTGAACCTGCATATTAAATTATATTAATATATTATATTATAACTGCCTCGTTGGTCTAGTGGTCGCAAGCGCTACTGCTGAGCATAAGGTCCTGGGTTCGATTCCCCGCCCGTAGCAGCCCGGAGTCTGGATTTGTGCCCGTTTGATGGCAATAGGCTCGCCCCCTATTACATGGGACTTAAACATAACTGGCGCAATGTGGGTGTACCTACTACAGGTACACCTCTGCCCAACCCTTAGGGGAAACAAGGCGTGATGTTATGTTATGTTTTATTATTATATAAATAAATATTATAAATGCGAAACTACAGTCTACCTCTCTATCTGCTTTTCTCGCCTAATCCATTGAACCGATCGTAACGTTTGACAGATAGATTAATTTGACCTGGAGAAGGTCATATATTTTTCATTCTGAATCCAAGGCACGCACGTCTGAATTTTCGGATTCATGTGCGTATTGTATAATTATCACTTGCTTCAAAAACGGTGAAGGAAAACATCGTGAGGAAACCGGCATGCCTGAGAGATTTTTCTCCTCATGGGCGGCTTTAAAACTGTGACACCAGGTAAGGCACGATAAGAAGAAGATCCAGAATCGCAGTTGCATACAGCAGTTAGTGAACACACATTTACAATGACCCTCGTTTTAAAGTAGCCTGTTAGGTAGATGTAGAAAAACATTTACAGTACCTAACTAATATGTTTCCTGAAAAGAAAAAAGAAATATGCTTATCACTCATTTGAACCAAGTTGTAGGTGCACAGCACGTTTAGAACAAAAATGACTAATTAAAAGGCATTTTGACTTAAGTTAGGTATTAATACTTTTTCCTTCCTGCGTCATTCACGAACCTAAAATAGATCAAAACGATTGATCTAAAAGTACTAAGTAAGATAGCACCTTTTTCCTTGAATAAGTATTTAATTAAAATAAAATATAATAATTAGTAGGTAATACTCGAAAGGTGTATAAAAAGGTATGACTGTCATACTTTCATAAGTTTAAATGTAAAATAAATCGATTTAAGTATGTAGGTAATCATGGAAAGAATTTTCCCAGGCTAGCCAAATGTAATTACTTTAAGGTTTCTCCCTGTAATGGCTAAGAAAACAGTGTGAGAAAATTATTTTCTTAGAATAAAATGTATGGATAACAACCACATAGCCTGACCAAGATTATGTCAGCACGCGTACAATGCCCACAATAGAAACGGTTGGTTTTGTCGATGGAAGAATAGACAAAATGACAGATTGCGATTGTGAATCTGTCATTTTGTCTATTCTTCCGTCGACAAAACCCATAGAGAACTCGTTTCTATGGTTCTCATGCTGCGCGTGCTGACATAATCTTGGTCAGGCTAGGTGGTTGTTAACTTGGAATTTAAAAGAGACTTTGGCCCTTGAGTTTGCTTCGCCATTTCTTAATATGAGCTAAAAAAATATTTGACGTAGAACAAGGTGACTAAAAAAAAATATGCGGGGCAGTCTTTGGGGACTGCTGATAGAAGTGAAAACAGCGTGCGGTGACAATGACGCGAGTTTCACGCTTTTTGTTCACTCAAAAAGTACACAATATATTATACACAGTACACATATAGCTCATGGAAAGCGTTCGGTGACGATGACGCGAGTTTCATGATTTTTGTACACCCAAAAAGTGCTCAGCGGGCCTAAAGAAGTTTTCACTTCAAAAAACAAAACAGAACGCGAATAAAAAAATAAAAAATAAAACTAATCGATAAATCAATCGAGCTGAAGTTTTATTCTTAAATTTATTTTTATCATTTGAATATCGAACTCTTGTAATTTGAAACATGTGTATTTCAAAATGTGGGTTACGCCTGTCCAGTGTTGCCAGTTACATTAATAGATTGCGAAACACGACATGCTATGCCTCACTCACACTTCTTATCGTTTTGTCCGTCTGTCCTGCACAGAAAAATGATAAACATATCTGGTTACAATTTAATAATATGCTGCCCAATTTGTGAGTGGAAGCGAGTTTTGACGAAGATTCTTTAACAGCTTCAATTTAAAATCTAGATATCAAAATTGGTTTAGAATAATCCATAGATTTTTACAGCTGAACAAGAGGCATTTCTATGCTTTAAGAATTTTGAATGTAATGCAACAGAATAACTTCGTTAGTGTTCTTGCTATTTAAAATCTTGTCCTTAAAAGGGGCTTTTGTATGTGAATATGGTGAAAAAAGTGGATTGAGTACATGCGCACTTGCGTAAAGTGTCGATTACGACAGAACCGTGATCTGTTCACAACCCCTGGCCATCCAAGTCCCTGTTCTCCGGCTTCCCCATTCGCTTACGCCCATGCCTTAAAAGTCCACGTGCCCGACACTGGACAATAACTGAGTACCACATCTGGTGGTTTCTTATCAAGCAGAAACACCAGTTATTGTGTTTTGAAGGAAAACATTGGATATTATCGCTCTGGCACCATTATTCATACATCCGTGCTTAAGTTTTTGTACTGTCATTTGGGCTTTATAATGTTTTATTTTATGTTCCTTGTAGAGTTTTTTGTCAAGTTTCCTGCAGATAAAGTGTTAGTTAATTATTTTAGACTTGTTTTTGCTCCGGTCTCTTGGGGCGTAATAAGTCATAAACATGTTTGTATTAGGATGGCGATTCAGTAGTTTGTTTAGGAGCTTAAATGTCATTGTTATCTTGGGTGCAGCATAAACAAAGATTTTGTTTTAGTGTGGTCCTTCTCTGATAATTTATTATAGGTACTTAAAAGGCCATCGTATTTCTTCCCTTGGGTATAATGATCATTTCACCAAACAAGATATTTTTTCCTGGAAACTTAATACCTCGCCGTTGTTAACACTTTCATAATTTCCTCGGGACAAATATACCAAAAGAAGCATCTACAGACCAAAATCTAGTCAACAAATCCCATACAGAACATCGTTCAACAAATATTATGACACAAAGTATACACAGTGGCTGCTCTATCAATTACTTTAATAGAGACATCCTAGCGTCGCGGACGGGCCGTCACAACACAACCCATTACCTTATATAACCACTTGTACTTAGGACACTACTTCCACTGCGATCGGAATTGTCTCTTCCTCCCATGTCGATGTAGGGCTGGTACCTTGCTGAATCTAGTATGTTTGACAAAGTAAATGACGATTTTTAAGACATGGAACAACTTAGTATGGGGCTTTGGGCCCGGGTTGATACTGAATAAAACCTAGTTTTATTGTTATTATATTATACAACTATGTCTTACTTAATCCTTTTGAACAGCTTTAATACTCGTACCACTCCGGATTAAAAAAAATAACATTATCCCAGCGCAATCTAAACCTATGCCATCGTATCCATAATATTCTGATAATTTTTCCCCAAGTAACGAAATTGTTTTTTTTTTTTTCTTTTGTGAAATAAGTAGCCCTATCAGTTCATCCGTTGTGCATCACTCACGCGCAGCTGAGATTGACTGGAGTTCCGTCACAAGCGGTGCGCGTGCAAGATTGTTTCCTCGTTAGCTCGCCAATTGAACGGAGGTTCCGTTCCTTGCCCGCGGAACCCCAACTCTAATAGTTCAATTGCTTTCAAGTACATATTTTAAATTATTTGTTGGCTGTTTGCTTGTGTTATGATATTAAAGTATCAGGTTGAGTTGATGCATAAGAATATTATTAAACTAAAATGTTCAAAAGATTTAAAACTGTTTATTTTTACTGGATGAAACTTGGACCTTAGAATCTTGTGTGTGCCCATTTTCATACAGTCGATTCAGTAGTTTAACTAAGGAATATGCACCAAACCGACAGATAGAAAGTGAGGTTAATTTTCGCATTAATGCAATGTAATTATAGACAGATTGTCCCTTTTAACAAGACTACCTTTTACGAAAAAAAGAAATGAATCTAGTACATGTCTTTGACAGCATATCGTCTCAGCAACATCAAACTGTTATCCTTTTCAGGTATCACGTGCAAAGCTGACAAAAAACGTGACCAGTTCCGTCCACAGGTGTTACGTTTATATGCTTGTTAGTGGGCAAATCAGACGTTTTAAGGAAACAGAAGGTAACAAATAGTCGGTAAAAATCCTGGGTGCACTTCGAGGAAGAAAACATTGCTTTATAACCTTGATTATTGCGACGCAGTCGAGTCGGTTGTGATTATAGGTCCAGTGTTGTACGAGTATATTCCTGAGATTTCAGATGACCAAGTCTTCTGATGGGTGTTGGTAAAGACCGCTCAAGTATATCAAGAAGAATCTGACAAGATATAATAAAAAAAAACAGAACGGTAATTTTGTCAGCGTAATAAATTTTTGGATGGCAACATTTTTTCAGTTGTAGACTTTTACGGAGTCATAAATGGTGACATTAATGTGCTGTGTGATCGTCTTCGTAGTCAAAGTCTTAAATGGTTAAACAAATAAATAAAATTCAATGGATAAAAAAAGGAGTAGAACGTAATATTTTTTTGTAAAAGTTAATGAGTCATAGTGTACGTATTCGAAATTGTCCATAAGTGGGTTTTATCAGGGAATTTCCAACGGCTTAAACGCCCCTTTTTATAAATAATACCACTGATGTCTGCAATCGTACTGAAACTAATCATATCCTGTATATATTCGCCCACACAGTATTCAAATATCTCCTGAAGTTATACCAAGGTCGTGAAGTTTATTTCAGTTTTGCAAAGATTATTAGCAATGTACCACGGATATCTATGCAATGTACCTAACTATTGTTACCTCACTAGTTATTTTTCTACACATTAGTATTTTCTTCATAACAAGCTGTTTAGCCGTTTCTAGCCGACTGCGGCGAAGCCAAAAAAGGAGGGTTATACATTAATACTTACTGTATAAATGTATGTCTGTCTCTATGTTCCCTCGTAACTACTAAACGGCTGAACCAAGTTTGATGAGTCGTCAGTTTCGCCTTTATTGCGCGAGTGTCACTGGGTTAAAATAAAAATAAATCATAATGACGATTTTTGGCGCGTGTAGTGGTTAAGAGAGAACTTTTGTTTCTGGGCCTGCGATACTAGATTTCTATTGATTGTAATAATAGTTTTCTCTTTTCATTTTTTTTTTTAAAGTCTGGTCGGTTTATTATTTTTTTAATTAGTTTTTTTAGTCACTGTTTTGGCAGCTTCAAAAGGCAAGATTTTTAAGTTTGTTGGTTGCAAATTATTTTGGGTAACCTATAATTTCTCGCTTATTCGGAGTGAGCACAGTCACAGGAGGGGTTCGAACTCATGACCTCTTGTTCGCCAGGCCTTTATCATTGCCACTAAGTATCGTCAGTGTTACTCATTGCACTGTATTTATTTTCAACCAACAGTGTAATACGATTGCCATTTGATATGTTTCAGCAACCAATAGTATTGTAGGATTAAATTCGGAGTGGAAGCACTTTAGGATTACAATTTTATAAACAAACGTCGAACCAGGCTATAAAATAAACGCTGTTTTGTTTATTGGGTAATTTTTCTTACAAATAGAAAACCTCGTCACTTCTATGTTTTAAAATATTCATCAATTGCTTGATATAATTGATGATATCGAATAATGACCATCATAGACAACTACCAATAGTAAAAAAAACATTATTACTTATAGTTTTCTAAACATAAAAATACCTTAAAAATGACTCCTCTTTTTGCTAGCAGAAATGACCACTATTTGTTTTAAAACTTAGCCGAAACTTATTTTTGTCGCTTAATCTAAGTGGCACACGTTATTTTAGTTTTTAAACATTAGTGTATAAAAGTTTTAAAACATTAGGGTTCATGGTTGTTAAATAAATTAAGAAAATGTTAGTATGAAAAATGCAACTTCTTTAAAATTCTCCATACAAAACGCTGATTTCATAGGTGGGGACCTAATATATACGTGTGTAAAAGTGTGGTCTTTAAGGGCGTGGTAGGTACAAACCATCAAACGAACAACTCCATGGGGCCAACACTGTAATCGCGAAAAAATAATCAGGTACCCAATACAGTATTTAAAGCCCAAGTTGACGTTCATAAGTGCCTTTTTTGTGCCTAATTGAAATAAATTATTTGACTTTGACTTTGACCAAAAACGGTGCATAAGATTCATTTTCAAGAAACACAAAATACTAACTTTGCCTAGTATATACAATCTCGAAGTAGCAATATTCGTTAAGACTAACGAACATCTATCTCCTGCATTAAAAGATACGAGGATGCGAACTACTGCCATGAGATCAAAATATCAGAGTCTATTGTGTATTGTGTACTGGTAGATATAACACTGCTTTCCTTAAAAAAAAAAAACATTATTTGTATCTCATATTTAATAAATTGCCAAATTGTATTAAGGATCAGCCCTTCTAAAATTCAAGAAACTCCTGTCGTCGTTGCTGACAGAGAAATGTTACTACTCTGTTACCGATTTTGTAAATGAATTGTAATATTTGTTTCAATTTACCTCAATACTCGTATTATGTAAATAATTTTAGACTTAGCTGATCCATGATGTCATTTTGAATTGAAAGTACCTAGTTTCTTAATTATCTGTAAGATAACCACTATATTTTTGTATACCAACATCTGAAACTTACTCCATTATTGTAACACCTACATTCTATACAAATAAAGAAATTGATTGATTGATTGATTAATGCATTTTGATCGAGTGGGTGACTACGGCCCTAAAACCAGCAAAATTGTGAGTAAAATATGTAGGCCAGCTACAACAAATAACTAATGAAAAAAAAAAAAAAAAAATATTTGGGACACGCACGGGAAATACAAACAGTTATAATTTTTTTTTAAGAAAACAAAATGATATAAAAGTAAAATTAAAATAAAAACTAACAAAAATAATAACGACCTGTGCGAGGCTAAAAAGGCACCTATCTCAGCATAATACGGCGATATTTAAAAAAAAAACCACCGCGTTGGTGTTCTGATATAAATTAATTGGCAGAGGCATCGCTGCAGCTTTGTTTTGTGATGAGAAGGGGGTCCCAGGTGCTCCATCAGTCCATACCTAGTAGGTCGATTCCACTGGTAAATATTATCAGTCGTCTCATAAATCGGGTCGAGTAGGTATTGAAGTTTTTTATGGGACAATTGATAATTTTTTTCGCGATTATGGTTTTGGTCCCACAGAGAAAGATGTTCAGTTTGATGGTCCGTACAAAACCCCACCTTCCAGACACATGCTGAATAATCGTTATAATTTCATGCGTTCTTCAGGTGACCTAGCAATAGAATATTCTGAAGTTCTTGTTGACTTATTTTGCAAGCTAAAATACCAAGTTCATGAAAAACCGATTAAAACCACAATTAGTCGTGTGGTTACAATTTATTACACATTGTTGCAAAAAATTGACCACAATTCCTATTCAAATTAACTTGAGGAGTAAATACGTTTTGAATTTCGCTGTGTCTAAAAGGATACATTTTATTGCACGTCACTGTACTTACATACATTCTAATAAAACAATATTTTAACAATTTTATTGCTTTTTTTCACTGTTGTTTTAATCAGTGTTATTTTGACAAATCTTAAATATCTACATTATACAATCTAACACTAAAATATATAAGTTATATTATGTACAAGTATATAAGGAAAAAAGAGGGAACAGCTCATTGGGTATCAAAAAATTCTGCTCGCTGTCAGTGAGAAAAGTGCCCAAATTATAGCTTAAGTTCCAGTGTTCCGCATACATTTCGCTAGACAACAAAACATATAAGTTTTCCTCGTCTAATTCCCGCTTCAAAGCAAGGTATGTCCTAATTACCGAATAATATGTAAATGCAAAAACTTTGGAACTAAAGGCCGGGACTCAAGTGCATTATATCTAGAAATAAAGCGGGTGCACACTGCAGTCGATTGCGCCACAGCTCACTAAACACACATTCTCTTGCGGTATTACCGAAGTTGGTTCAAACGACATCTTGAGGCCAAAAAGACTTCTGGCTACCTTCCAAAGTATACTGGGGTATTCTGAATAGAGATATCATACTGACATACGGAGGTTAAGTTTGGCAAACGGATATTGGGCAAAAATTTTAACATGTAGAAAGTTTTTACAATTTTGGAACAGTGATCATGACTCTAAAAGCCACGTTGGTCGATGGCAATTTATCTAAAGACAGCCCCAGTTTAATTCTTTTCTTATAGTGTAGAGTATTTGTTACGTCATTATTTTTAATATGAGACGACTTAAATAAAGCAAGCCAAAATACCGTACTCTACAAATGAAGATGAACGCACAACGTCTATTTGAATTACCCAAGTGTGCATTCACCAAGTCTATCAATGTATACATAGCATCTATCTTCCATACTTCATTATCAGTTCAACAAAGACTTGAAGCTTCACAAATAAGTTGACTTCATTCCAACATGTCAGCCGTTCCAGGAGTCCGTATAACTTACTTAGACTTGGGTTACGAATGACCCGGCAAGTCGCTTGTGTACGCAACTGTACCGGGACAAGTTTCTAGCATTAATGGCGATTGTTGGTAAGTGTAATATGTGTAATAACCGCTGTACGCGAGTGCCCCTGGCTGTTTGCTACGGAATTATTTGAGGATTTTCTAAAAAGCTCTTGGATTTGTAAGACTTTGGCTAAGTTCCTGGGAATTTGAGACTTCTACATCGGTCCGGGAGACTCGCCCAGGGCTTAAGGTCCCCTGGACTTTACTTACTTATTTTCAAGTAGGTCTTCTTCGCTGTTCTTTTGTTTTTGCTACTTGCTGCGTAATTACTAACAACGCTTTTTGTTCAAAGGTATATGTAGTAAAAGTAGAAGTAGGACTGATATCTGACCTCTGCAAACCTATTTATTATGAAAACTAGACTATTCGTTAATTCACGTTCGTTTCAATTATAAATGTATTCATCATTTCAGCCGAAAGTCGTCCACTCCTGGACCCATGCCTCCCCCAAGCATGGCCACTTCGACCGATTCGGATTCCTGCGGATTCCTGCAATCTTCACAAGGTCATCTATGTATTAAAAGAGTGAATTTACGAGTCACCGTACTGAAGTAGGTAATCAAGTATGCAGTCAGTTCCGCTATCAACTTTCCTTACTGACTTCTCCACCAAATCTAGAAATATTCCTCACTCTCTTGTACCCTAAAGATGAAGAAGAAGGAGCATCCTAACTAATATTATAAATGCGAAAGTCAGTTTGTTTGTTTATTTGTTACGCTTTCATGCTAAAAGGGCTAAATGGATTCGGATGATATTAGGCACATGGGTAGACCATAACCTGGGCTAGGACATAGAATTCTTTTTATCCCGATATTCCCACGGAATCGAGACTTATGCAGGTGAAACCGAGGAGCGCAGCTAGTTAATATTAATAATTATATAAACTTTACCTACGTTATCCTTTCACAGGAAAAAGCAACGACATTTAATGAAGAAACAATCTATTAATAAAGTATGACCTTCATCACCGCTCATTTTAGCTCACAAACCGACGAAAAGAAACTAATTGATGTAAACGATTAAATGAGTACAATTAGACATAATATGCCTGAATTGAGCGCATCTTGCAAATATATGCGGCAACACCTATTCTATTTTAGCGACGGAAACGGGCGGCGCGTAATTAGGACATCTACTAACCTGCTACTGTTATATGGACGGTTTAAGGCCATTTGCAGTCTTTTATTAAACTTGTGTGTATGTGGCTTTTTGTGTATTATTTTGTATGAAGATGAGAAGATTTTATATGATTCGTTTTCCGTTTTTATGAACCTGTACTGAACTAATAGCTACCCCTTGGTTAAGACTGGTTGTCAGACTTTCGGGCTTCTGACAACCCGTAACGACTGTCAAAGATCCACGAATGACTGCCGGGAACAAAGGCTTTCAAACACAAAGGAGTCAGGGTATGTAAAGATGGTCACCCATCTATAGACCAACCCCGGTAAGCGTCGCTTAACCTGATGGATGGACCCGTGCGGCTGTTATTACTTAGCCACGAGCTCCTCCTCCCATGAAGACTATACTGGAGACTAAATATGTTGCGTGTTTGTTTGCATACGGCTTCATAAAATTATAGATTTTGACGAAAATGTTATATTACTTTATCAGAGATAATACCTGGGCGAATGAGCTCTGCTCGGGTGAAAATAGAAAAAAACTTATTTTCCCAGATATGAGACCTAGCTAGATCTACTTTTTGGCCCCCGTAAACCCCTATATTACAACGTTCATCGAAATCGTTAGAACCATTTTCAAAAACGTGATTACTTTATATACAAAAATATATTGCTCTTTTAATAGTATAGGATGTCTCTGAAGAGTGATAGAAATGTATAATTTTAAGTAAGTTTACCATTCACTGACGTATATCAATATACTGTGGGTATACGATTGATATAATTATTATGTTTTCGGACCATATTCTCTTTCCATGTCATAAATTTCCCGAAGACTTTTCTTCGGATGACAACTCATTCAACAATTTAGCCCGCCTAGATTGACAATTTAATGTAACTGGAACGAGAAAGAATCTATTCACCACATCAACCTTATCAAAAGGGGTCACGCAATCCTGTTTAAGAAATGTCGGCGCCACAGCATAATCATCTCAGTGAGTCAACAATTAATCCTTGCCCCAAATGATAGCGTTGCGTCAAAACCAAGACGATATAGGATGTGGCAAAGGTTAAATCTATATCGTCACATCCTCGCGAGCTTCCTGTTTAAATACTGCGTGTTAATTGACTGTGGTCGTACGCATGTGGTGTCGTTTGTAATTTCCATGCCACAGTATAGTGGAGACAGCGATGTAATTGCCGTGTGTTGATCTGATTACATTGTTTGTTGGTTGTCGAAAGTAATGTAAATAAAGAAGAGCCTTTTTATTTTTAAAAGGGAGGAATAAATCGGTAGGCTTGTACTCGATTGTTGACAGCTTAACAATATTACTGGTAAATTGTAAATTAAATTAATTAAGTAAGTGTCAAAAGTATTTACTGACTTTCATGGCCGGTAGAGCCATTTTTATTAATGATAACAATAAGTCTTTCTTAAAATGCAACAAACAACAGTATGCTAACACGTTTAATGACAATTGTTTTACTCTGTGTCCCCACAACATTGTCCCGTGGTCTATATCTGAACACACATCCGCAAAACTAACTCGCGTGAATTGAGCGCGCGTATTAATTTGTAAAAAGGATATATCCTTAATGAGTGATTAAGCCGCAAGATTATACGTACGGTGCTCATCTAATGGACAATTTGTTGTAGATGACACTTTGTTCAAGTGGGATGCATTAGGAAATGCATGTTGTTGCTTTAGAACAATAAAAATTGGGTGCGAAGATACGAAAGTACGCAAAAATCTACTAGGGTTTTGTTATTTTTTTGTTTGTTAATGTTGATGACATTTTGAGGGTGACAGTTTCTGGGAAGAATGTGACATAGAAGAAGTAGTTCTTCTCTTCTACTTAAAATCGTACTTGGCTCACTATTGATATTTTTTACGTTCTAACTATGTACCGCTTATTTAACTACTTTTAGTAATGGTAGTGTACCCAAGAGACTGGCCGCATTGCCACGTTGTATGGCAATGCTTAACCTCTGGCCAATGAAGCCAAGGTAGCGCCATTTTTCGACACTATATTTTAGTTTGTATTAATAGTTTTAGTTAACAAAGTCAAATAATTTATTTCAATTATGCAAAAAAAAGGCACTTGAATGTCAAAATTAAAAAAAAAAAAATAGTCGCCTCTTCCAAAATTTAATTTTCGTATGGAGAAGAATGGGCAAGAAACACCACCGTTACTCTTTTAAAATGTTTTCACAATATCTTGTATACATTAATTATATAATTATACGTGAAGACGATGCACCTAGAATTATGATTACTATATCACGATGGGTAAAAAGAATGAAAAATGAAGGAATGTCAGATAAATTAATTATGTTAGTTTAAGATGTTAAATTTTTAGTTTTTATTTTATTTGTTAGGGACAAAAAGTGTTAGTTTTGGAAGTAATGTAGTATTTTCCTTCTTATTTATTTCTATCAATAAACTATAAGCAATTATTAGAACATATAATTGTGTATTATTTAGTCTGTCAAGACATACTTTCTTGTATTTTTTTATATTCAATACATCGATTCCCATAATGACTGCCCCATTCTAAGGTCAATAACACCCTAAGCAATACAAACTGCCCTTAAAGTAAAAACACTTAAACTTAGTTCAAGACAACGATCTCCCGTCTTAATCCGTAACTTAGCTTATTGCTACTTGTCTTGGGGGCAAGTGTAACTATTTAACCGTGCTAAGTTAGAGGTAAGTTTCAAGTTAAGATAAGCCTCGGTTACAGCTAGGGAAACGGCTTGTTGCGGTAGGCCATGGACTTGTAATGTCACCGCAGAACTTGTGTTAGTTGTCATTATTATCTGATCTAAGCATTTTGTCTAATGTTTTGTTTCGAAAGCTAAAGAACGTCTGACTTCGGATTCATCGACTTCTTTAAGGCTGTTACGGTTTTCTGTGGTCCTTCAAGTGTTTCATTGTCCCACTTATTACAGGAAAAACTTTATATCTATTAATCATTTCTAATTATTAATCTTCGCACAACTATTACCGTAACTGATTATCGTTTCTTAAGTCCATCTTGCTTCTCTTCTGACTTATCTAAACTAATATTATGATACCCTATCCTAATCCTACTCAATATTATAAATGTAAAAGTGAGTTTGTTTATTTATTTGTTTGTTACGCTTTCAAGCTAAAACGACTGAACAGATTTGGATGAAATTTGGCACATGGGTAGACTGTGACCTAGATTAGGACATAGCATACTTTTTATCCCAATATTCTTACGAGATTGAGACTTATCCGGGTGAAACGGTGGGGCACATAGATACCTAAGAGAAAAGATTTGTTTTTTTGTATGTTTGTTTGTTACGCTTTCACGCTAAAACAGCTGAACGGATTTGGATGAAATTTAGCACATGGGTAGACCATGACCTGAGTTAAGATATAGAATACTTTTGATCCGAATATTTCCACGGGATCGAGACTTATGCGGGTGAAACCACGGGGCGCAGCTAGTTCTTGATAAGATGCATTAGCTCTATCTTCCAAAATAATAGCAAATACAGTCAATCCTATTCTATCAAAGTTAAATTTTAGCATTTCCAAACACACAAAAATAGTCTAAAATGTTAATTAAACGATTAGAAACGCAATTCGCAGTACGAAGCCGAAACTTCTAAACAGTCTAACTTGTGCTACTTGAAAGTGCTTAGTGTTCGGTTCTGAACGCATGTAAAACAAAAGTTTGTGCTATCGGTGATCAAAACCAGCACTTAGTAAGTGCGGAAGATAAGAACCACGCGAATTTAGTCTGGACTGGAGCTTCCAAGTGCTTTTGAGGTTATTTATAGCGAGCGTTAACGACTTCTTCGTGACGAAAGTCTTCATTAAAGAAAAATAATAGGATAATAATTAATTAAAAGGATTTCAAATGGATCGAATACCTTTTGTGAAGATTTTCGCTGGGCTATATTTACGATAAGTCTTTTAAAAAGGAATGGCTATTGGTTGAGTCAATTTTGTTTTTGAAAAGAATAGTATAAATTTCGAAATAAGAATAGCCATTTAAACAAACCTTTTTTACATTCCGTTCAACCGATTCTGACTTCTATACCGTTGGCATAAGGCAGGAATTAAAAGCAAAAAAGTGATTACAATACCAACTGTTTACTGCAGCTGCATTTGTCATGCCACCAACGCAATAGAAGTCAAAATCGGTTGAACGGACTGTAAAAAGGTTTAGTTAAATGTCTAATCTTATTTCAAATGGAGTATATATGATACGGAAAACTGCTCTATCGTTATCAGTCAAGTCCATCATCGACTTCCTAGTCTTTTTCCAACTAAATACATAATATGTTGGGGTCGGCTTCCAGTCTAACCAGATGCAGCTGAATATCAGAATTTAACGTGGACCTCGAGAATCCAGTTACTGGGTAAGACAGTCATGCTCATGTCTCAAATTATCATCGTTAACCATCTAAAACTGCAGTTTACATTGTCTCCCCACCGCTTAATTACACTGACATGTAAACTAGAAGACCTCTTTACAAAGCGTTCATAAAGATGCGCATCTCAAGAAAGTGAGGTCAATTGACGGGGCGAGGCAAGGCAAGAGGCTTAGATGAGGCAAGGCAAGAGGCACGAGGCGTGAGGCAGACTCAAAGAGCGAAGAAATTTAGTTCATTACCGTCTTACAAGCTCCTTGCATCGTGTAGAGAGGGGATTGTTGATGTTGTTAATTTTTGTCGATAGAAATGTGTTAATTGAATTTTTGTCGATAGAAATGATAGTGAGGTATTTATGGGAAGTAGTGGGCCATGTTACGGATTGGTTTGAATAAATAATGGATAAAGTTTAAGAGAATACGGTATGGTAGATTGGAAAATGGAGTGGTTGAATTGAAAAAAAATAATCGCTTAGACGCCTAAGTTATTGTTCATATAATTAATCATACAATTCATTGTTGTAGTAGGTATGTCTTAATATTAGGTAATTCCGTTTTGCACTCTGATAGCACTAAATAATCACCGGATTTAGGTACATTGTTCATAAACTTGACGATGACGTCATTACTCGCTGAACGCTAAACCTAAAATGACATCCGCAATGCAAAAGCAACTAAGATAAGAACAGTATTTTACTAACAACAAACCAGCTTGTCTGATGTCGAGCTAGCAAAAATAATCAACGAAATTACTATCCCGGCGTTCTCAAAAGCCGAAAGTCACTCGAACCATCATCGTTGTGCGGAACAAACTACCGACAAGTGTGTCGATTTCCAACGACGTCGACTCGAGTAGTGTAGAAAAAAAAATATTCTCGAGTCGCAAGTTCAGGGTGGGGGGAGGGGGGGTGCCTACCCTTCCTACGGACCTCCTTAACTGCTGGCAGCGGACAAAAAGAATGAATGGATCCGCCCCTTAACGAATACACCGAGCGGCATAATTCATACTTAGGAAAGTGCAAGGAGTTGACATGGACTTTTATATTTTTTTCGTTTTAATTACGATAGCGTCGCCAATGAGGTTAGGTTTTGCTTTCGGTGGAATATTTTTATTTGTTATTTTTTTCGCCTATTTTGTCGACTTCTCTCTTATATGCGTGACGCTGGTCGGGAATTTTTGAAATCTTTTTTTCTTTTTTCGTTCCTCAAACTTGCTCGTATCGTTGGGAACTGCACGTATGCAGTTTGATTTTTTGTTTTTTTTTTTAGTTTAATTTAGTTCACTACTTCTTCAACTAAATAAAAATGATGTCAGCAAAAGTCATCGCTTATAAAATACCTTATAATTAAAAAAGTTTTACCTTAGTCGTCTCTAACGACATGCCAAATTAAAATATCTTATGCACCATTTAAATGAGTAGAACATCCGCCTGCTGCAAGTATTCAAGTACTTGTACACAATTGATTACTTACTGGGCACCAGTGCTCGTTTGACTTGCACTCCCTTTGGATATAAACACAAATTGCAACTTATTATTACATATGATACAGTAAGTTAGTTAAAAATTGAAATAGAATATTTCATGGTCTGGTATAATATCTATCTATGTCTTCCCATTAATTACCCACACATGGGATATCCCCCAAGTTAACGAAAGGTTGAAGGCTTGAAGGTTCCAATATCGAGAAAATGCTTACAGTAACTGTCAATCGCATAATCTATTCATCAATCACACTGAATTGTATAAATAAAAACATCATAACTTGTAAGTCAACCATCTCCACCACATTTGACAAGTCAAATCCCGCCGCTCAACAGCACTACACCAAGACAGGGACAGTATACCGAGCGCACTGGCCTCTGCAAACGGACCACGGAAGCCAGCCTCGGAAGTTAAGATGCGTCGGTTGCCACGTATAATTTTTTCCACTCTCTTTCAATTCACTCCCCCTATCGCCCCCCACCCCCCTTCTCAACCCTTCCGTCTGTCAATCTTAACTACAAGGCGGGAAGCCTCCGTATTACAGGGTTCAGTACTGAACCTACATTTTTTTATTTCACTATCGAGATTTTAATAGGACTCGACTAGAGTTTCTGAGAATCGATGATTCGAGCGGGATTACGAGTTGGATGGGCTTCGGAATAGTTTTTGAAGAGTGAATTTCGTTCGTTCTGAAATTAGGGCGGTTTTTATGTTTTTTGTTCGAATCTTATTGCCAGTGCCTCGTTTGGTGCGTAATGCGTGTAGTGGCGCGGAAAATATGTTAAAACGGAGTCTTGTTTGCATATTTTATTAATGTGTTATGAACTATGTATTTTGATATTTTTTTTGTATGCATATTTAATTTTCTTTTTGTATAATTTTTTACGTAAAGATAATAATAAAAAAAAACATTCATACATTCTTCTTAAAACTGCACAAAAACCAAGAAAACACACCATAATCCCAGTTTCAAATTCACTACGTCTACGCACCATAGACAAAAACAATCATCGGTCATTTTTGAAAGTGAAATTCCAAAAAGGCTATAAGTTGCCGTCTGGGCACTAATCAGTGGTATTGTGGAGGCTGTTTGAAGTCTCAGAGTAATGGAAGACCAGACAAGCCAAGGGGAGAAGGAAATAAAAAAAATACTCAACGCACGCATAAGTAGGCGGACGTCGCGGCACAAGTGCGAAATATTTGGCTAGACGTTTCGGGAAAATGCTGGATTGGGTTCCGTTTTTGGCCAGTTGATGAGTGGAAAATTATGTTGTACGGCTGTTGTGTTATATTTATGATTTCTCATTTAAATAAAAGAAAACCGTGGTATTTATTGTAAGACTTAGAAAAAAAAAGAACATTAATGAAGGTTTGCAGAAAAACGACTTTAAATATTTAAAAAAAAAACACAACTACGTAATATTATAGAAGATCAAGCAAGTAGAAATATTTTTCATGTCAATAAACCTACTTTTATCACAACCAAAGTTATATATACAAAATATCAAAATCTAGGTACCTAGTTATACGAACTAACTACACCAAAACTATCATATTCATATTCTCAAAAAAATCCCAAAACGTCCACCCAAATCTTGCCTTGCCCCGCGACACGAGACTCAAGATACATCACCAAAGGGGCCCCCTACGATCCACTACACTGTACAAACTTACAACAGATAAGGGCCTCAAGTACCCCCCAAAAGGGGTAAGACAGGCCCCCCAAGTCTAGGCTGACTTTAGTGCAAGAAAAAATAATGCGCGCCGGGGTGACTTCGACGGGCGCACGTTTTAACTTCGTCATCGCATATTTTTAGTTTCACTGAGTACTGGCTGGTTTTTAAATTTCGTTAAGTCAATGTTTTTGTGTTCTTGATAAGTTGTCTGTGGTCAATTTGATGATGTGATTATTTTGATGTGTTTTTTTTTTTCATAAAGCGCATTTATAATAATGCATGTTTTGTTTCATCGTTTAATTGGATATTTTTAGTAAATGCAAATCCCACATGAAGAGAATACTCAATGCCCAAAAAAATTACTTTCAATAGTAGGTACTAACCGAGGTACACAGAAAAAAATTTTTTTTTGGGAGTTATTTTAAGAATTTCTACCAATCAAATATTACTACTAGCAGAATGTTCCCTTTAGAAGAAGTTTCTTCTTTTTCTTGCAAAATTGTTGTACCACCAAAACCCAACCTCTAATTTCTAAAATATCAAAACCTTTGTTTAAAAAAATTACCTCATATTATAAACGTGACCTTATATCGTTAACAAAAGGCTCATTGTCTCAAAATGTTCTCAAATAGTCTGAGAAAGCCGCGACGCTCTAATTGTCCCACAGTGCGGCTGATATTATGTTACCATAGCATTGTCCTTCGCCACACTGTGCCGTTTCTGAATCTTATACGGAAAGGAATCAATTTCAAAGTACAGTTTGTCGCAGAAATATGTTAAATTTTTTGGAATTGTTATAATCAAGTAAATAATCACCTTTCACGTTTTGAAAACAGTCGCATGTTTTAAACTCTCAAAGTCCCATTTTTTTATTTTGTACCCTAGTTTTTATCCAATAATATGAAATTAATGTAAAATAAGCTATGATTCTGAAAGACAATTAGGTAGAAAAGATGTAATGATTAAGAAACTTACATTATTTGTAAAAGTAACTTTGATTCGTCATCAAATTTGAAGTATTTAAATGTCCTTTTAGATAATAAATCTCATCGGGCTAGACTGCTCATTGAAATTCTAATAATTCTAACAAAGTTAAGTCATTGTGAAACTTTTGCTTAATAAGTGAACCGTTTAACAATAAGAATTTGAAAGGTGCAATAGAAGACAAGCATCGATTTGCATTCTAGCATATCGAGAGTGTTTTGTTTTTTTTCTAATTGCATCACCACATCAATCTCATCGAGTAAATCGAAAAATACAAAAAAAAAAAAACTGAAATGTAGAAAACATTTCAGTTTTTTTTTTTTTTGTATTTTTTGTTTTTATAATCCTATGTGCCGATTTCTATTGGCCAGTCATTCTTTATTATTTTTTCTTCAAATATTTTCGTTTAGGTACTTTTCCCAGAACTACGCTAATCTGACTGTACCAGCGGCCACAGTCTCGTGAACTTGATACATGACATTGTCTGCCCTTTTCACGCACTCTGCCACCGCCCCGTCTTTTGTCTTGCCTTCTTGCTTACACCATTTTTAGTATTCTACTAGTCTGACAACTATTCCGTGGAATATATTAGATTAGTACCTACTAACTTGTTTTTTTTTTAAATTAACAACTTCTTAACGTGAAGTGACTTCGGTTTTATTTTATTACCTAATCTGTGGTGACTTCTTATACAGGCTGTTGTTTTCAGAAGTTAGAAATGGATAAAGTTTTTGTATTTACGATTTCAGCCACTTATTTACAGTCTTTTTTTAGAAAACTGTTTATTTTAATTTTATGATTCACTTTGGCACAGCTACAGTTAATTGTAATATAATAATGCTCAAATAGACTATAATAATTAATTTCTGAAGTAAGGAAAATCAAGAATATTAAAATATGTCAAGAATTCTAATAGGAATTACCTATCGTAAGTATAATGCTGAATTATTGATTTAAAATGAAGGAAAATTCAAGAAAATAAAGGATTTACCTACATAGTTTACCTTAGAAATCCCATATTAGGCAAAATACAGAATTATTATGTTCTGTTTTTGTAATACCTACAATAACTACACTCCTTAACCACTAACAATATTTCTTTCTGCAATAGGTAAATGACTACCAGGAATTTATCAAATTCAATAGTAATTGGTATACCACTGGACAAATACGGAATAGGAACTCATTGATTACCACGCTTCCTCATCGCATACTGGCAATTAGAGGGTTTCTTCACAAATTTTTCCGTCACCGTAAACCAATTGCATTAAGTTTAACGAAAAAAGTACAGTCTACTTAATAAAAATCTTAAATTCACTGACAAAGAACGTACTGCCTAAACCGCTTGTTTTAACCATTTACAGGTACTTTTGAATTGTCAAGAAGTCGGTCGGTCAGAAATATGGAGAAGAACGGGCAAGAAACTCCACGGACACTCTTTTAAATCTAAAATTTAATAAAAAATTTGGTTAAATCATTAATTTTCAAATTATGCATGTGAGAACAATGTAGATAAACTATCACGTTCGTAAAAGCGTCCGTAATAAAAAGAAAAAACAAAAACAAAGAACCATTAAACATTTAAAATAAATTAAAATAAGCCATGGCAGCTAAGAGATGACCAGTCCCAACTGACGGCGCCCGTTCACGAACATGACGCATGGATCAGCACCATTCAGCTCAAAAGGCATCCTTTTATGGGGTCAGTGTATTCATCATTATGAAAAAAGTTCACTATAGGACCAACTCTGAAATTGCAAAAAAAAAAAATCTATTGTTCCCTTATTCATTCAAGAAAGTGAGCGATAAGGAAAGTTTTTTGAAAATACGGTTATTTTTGCTGATAGGAATGCAATCGAGCACATGGTTTGTACTATAAGAATTGCAAAATGAGAAAAAATAGATAACATTTTATTTTTTAAGCTAAGCCTCTTGGCAAAAACAAAATTTTAAATGACAACATTTTATCATAACCTTTATTTGGACGAAAACTTCAAAAGGACAATATTGGCATAACAAAACAACCCACAAATGCGAACGGTCCTTTGACACTTTTTAAGTATTTAAGAAAACTTTCACGCGATCCTTTCTTTCATTGAAAACCACATCATTAGACAGTCTCAGAAACGGTTCTCTAGTAAAACGCTTAAATTTTGTGTTTTGTGTTTGAAAATATTTGTAAGAATTATGCAAACAAAATAAAGTTGGATGAGTTTCCTAAATTAATATTTACTGTTTGAGGAGTACTAAATTGATCTTTAATGTAATAAGCCGAACAAACGATACGACGATTCCAAAGGAGTCATTAATCATTTGGATAGAAAATAATATAAAGATAGAATATAAAAATCTATTTGATGTTTCTTTTAATCTTTGTTTATTTTATTTGTAACACGCACTCAACTCATTAAACACTCAAATAAATGCTTAAACTTTTGTAAGAACTTATCTAAAATACTTATTTTGGTATCACTTTCATTATAAACAAATTGAAATAAAAAATGTAGTCAATATTTCTTAACCCGTCGCATCGCTCTCACATTTTCCTCATAATTTAGCATTCTCCGGTACGCAGGGTGGAAGATGGGGTGTACTTGACCACCCCGGCAACCCTTCATCGCCTCAAGAACAACATCGCGATTTTAATATAGTCTCGTTTTAACTCGGAGATAGTTAACGATACTTACTGTTTATTTATTTTGCAGTTTTTTCATGTTTATGCATATTTAGTTTAGATTTTTTTGTTTTGTATATTTAGTGTTCTAAATAAATAGGATTATATTGTGAAGTTAGTAGTTTAGCTTTTATTCAAATTATCTGAAATTATCGTTTGCGTGGCGTGCATTGTCATGCTTCCTTATCAACGTTGCAATTAACAATATAAGTTATATTTTTGACAGCAAAATCAATCAATTACGAACCAATAAAATAAACAACACCACTAAAATACCAATATTTAAAAATATATCGCAATTAAAAAATAAGCTCCCATTAGAAAAATAGTGGGGCTCTCGCATGTTTAACTAGCGTTTCTCAAGTCGACGCCAAATGAGGGTGAGCAGCTTTAATGAATAATTAATGTGCACACTGTTCGCGCCAATTACAATTACGTAAGGAAAGCAATTATGCCAGCCACCCTGTTTGTTCCTCGTGATTTGCACATAGTTTAGGGAAAAACTATGCAAACAGGCGAACATGTCTGGATAGATTGATGTTATGACGTAACAAGCTTCATCTAAAGGGAAAATTTTGCTAATAGATCGTTTTAAGTAGTAAGTACATTGAGTTCTATTCTATTTTTCTCTATGGCAATGGTGCCGATTTCGACAATTCTGCCAATGTCAAATGTGTTACGAGAAAACGTGGGAAGAATAAAAAAAAAATTGGTTTAAAATCTAAATTAAATCTTAATCTTAAAATATTTACTTGCATATGCTATCTGACAGTTAATGACGTCTTTGAAATTATTTTGATCACTATTATCCATAGATATCCTTGCGTTAGTTTATTTTTATTTTTTATCTAGTGCACACAAAAACAGCACAACATCAAAAGCACGATTAAATAATTACTAATTGACGGCACGGTTGGCGCAGTGGTTAAGCGATGGACTGCTGCGCTGCGTGTCGCGGGTTCGATTCCCGCACGAAACAAATATTTGTATGACCTACAAGTAGTTTTTCCGGGTCTGGCTGTTTGTGTATGTGAGTTTAAATGTTTGTAAATGCACCCACAATACAGGAGACATTCCTAGTGTGGGGCAAAGTTTAAAAAAAAAAAAAATTGCTATTGTTTGTTTGTTACGCTTTCACGCTAAAAAGGCTCAACGGATTTAGATGAAATTTGGCAAATGGGTAAACCATGCCCTGGGTTAGGACATAGGAATACTTTTTATCCCGGTAAATGCAGATAAAGTTGCGGGCAGAAGCGAGTTGACAATAAATTAAGTCTGTGATCGGTTCGAAAACAAACAGTATCTAACATTAATCTTAACATACCTATTTACCTGTTATTTTTCATAATCCTTTTATATACAATCTAAATATAAAACCAGCTAACAATCAAACAAAGAACTCTCCTGGTCCCAGAAATAGATAGGCTGAACAATGCGTTTACCTTTGTTTACGTCTATTTAAAACCTAAACACTCCCGCGACTAACACAAAAGGAACGTGGTGGGTGACAAAACAGAAATACTCTGGTCTTTGATTTATAAAGGACTTCAAGATGAAATGGACTTCACTTTTTCTTAGACTTTGTGGTAGTGAGATCGATGAAATTTAAAAAAAAATGATTTTGAATAAAAATATATTTTTTGAATATCGGTGCGCAGTCAAAGGGTTAACATTAAAGTTGTTGAACCAAGCCATATTCTTACAGTGTAAAATTATTGGGGTCACATAATAATATAGTTTATTGCATTAGTAACTTAATGATATTCCTGTTTCTACTCCTGAAGATTCTGAGACAGTCAGCAATATTTTTAGATGTGCAAGATGGCAGCGAACGTAAGTAATTTATTGTTTAAAATTAAATGGTTGTGCCCATATTGTACTTATTGTTATTTAATGCCAATTACAAAAAAATACATACCTTTTTTAAAAAAAAAATAGCACTTTAGATGTTTCCAACATGTAATTTGAATGACAATACCTTAAATTCACCGATCCATCTCGCTGATCAAAACACCTCCCCATAATTACTACCGGAAAGCGCATTTTTTCAACTTGTCTGTGAAATCAGTGCACGTACCTAATTAACAACAAAAGCGGCGCGTGCGCAGGACACGGGGCTCGCGCGTCACGCCTTGCTAGGCCGGAAGTACCGCCGGACGTCGAGATTGTGGCCCCAGCCCCTGATTCCTTCCGGTGGACCCGATGGGCTCTTTGCCGGTAAATGCGTGAGGCATGAGAGAATGGAGTTTTGAGGTAAAAAAGTTAAAATATTTTATTTTTGTGTTTTTTATTCGTGTAGAATTGTAGATGTTGTTGGTCCACGGGTATTAACTTATGTTTGTTTTTTACAAGTAAATTACACTTTTTACTAATTAGGCGCTTAATCTTAACTGTTGTTGAGAATTGTCATTAAAAGAGTGCTGTAATTGTCAAAGAGAGCAGAGAGCACTTCTGTATTTGAAGCTTTGTGTGTCATTGCGGATTTATTTATAGCAGTTCAATCACACGTATCGGTAAATATATCTTTTTATTTATTAAAGAACATCAACAGCAATTATAGAGATTTCGATTACGGGATGATTTTTCAAAATAAAAACTGTATTATTATTATTATTACAAACTTTTTAATCATTATAGTAAAAATATGCGTTAAAGATTTGTGAACGTAAAGGTTTGGCGGGCCTAAAAGCTATCCCCATTTCTGGAACCCGCTTCTGCTTATACCTCACTCCACACATAAGGTCGTCGCTCCGATCTTCAGTACGGAACGATTGCCTGTAATCTTTTTTTTATTACTTGTCATGTACCGCGACAACAGTCGAGAGTGAGTCATGACGCATGAGGTGACCTCTTTGAAATTGATATTGTCTGTAGTTCGCAAAGAGGAACCTGTTTATAAGAGGCGATCTGTGGGTCGGGTTCTCTTGTTGTGTCTGATTAATGATTAGTTTTTATTTGAGTTGAGTTATTAGATTTTGCGTTATTTTTGTAAAGTGGATACTTAGTCGTTTCCATTGCCAAATAAGTATCTTTTTGTGGGTTAACATAAGATCAATATTGAGTAGTCATGTTTTCAAACCTGCAGTGCTATTCTGTAACCATCTCACCGTGAAAACTTAGGTGAAGTGAGCTCGGAGTGAGCTGTCAGTCCCTAGCAGCAGGTGGAATGACAGCTCACTTCACGTTCACTTCACCTAAGTTTTCACCGTGAGATGGTTACAGAATAGCACTGCTGCACTTTATGTAATTGCGCGTTACAATTTTACAAGGCCCTTAAAAACACAAAATAATTTTACAATCATTACTTTCGTGAGATTTTCGTGATTATTATTGATTAGTATTATAATAGGCTCGCCCCCTATTACATGGGACTTAAAACATAACTGGCGAAATGTGGGTGTACCTACTACAGGTACACCTCTGCCCAACCCTTCGGGGAAACAAGGCGTGATGTTATGTTATGTTATTATCATCATCTGCAAGATTGCGTATCTTTAAAACATTTTACCCTTAAATACCATGCCTTATTCTAATACTCCTATACTCCTAAAGTTGCAAAAAGATCCCTAAACTTAAAAAAAAAAAAAAAAAATCCTAACCCTAAAAAACCGCAGTACTCCTCAAGTCCCACTAAGATCACTATCCGACGTAACAAAACCACAAATAAATATCAATAGAGTCCTCCAGTAGTAACACAGTCCTCCGGCGGTAGACCACAAGGATCACCTGTGGGTCGCACGGCGCCGGCGCAGTTCCCACGCGCTCGCCTTACGCTTCCTTCCTGTGTCTGAACATTGAGCATTGAGCAAGCTGTTTGTGTTGTTAATTATATGTTCTGATATATCTATGTGGTGTTTATGTTATTAAGTGACACAGGTATTCTTTTTTAAGTAATATAAATATGAAAAGCAGTGTTATCCTTTCTTTAAAGTGTACTAATCGTATGAAAAAGTGATTTAAAATTAGACATTACATTATCAGAAATTAATATTTTAATTGAAAGCCTATTTCAATTAAAATATTATTTTCTGATGATGTATTGCAGTTTTTCTCGTAGGTATAGGAAATAGTTCCTACTATATATTTTTTTAAACAAAAAAGTCTTATCAATATCCGTCCAATATCAAAAATCTAAGCATAGTTTCTCATAATTACAAGTTTCATCAAAAACCCTTACCTAAAAATCTATTCTACTTACTATTTTAGCCTTGTACTCGATCATAGCCCTCAAGGGTCATCCAGTGGTTAAGGGTGATAATAGTTAGCTGCCCCATCGGCTGGGAACCGCGCCTTCCGTTCGGCGTAAGTGACAAATCTTTTTTTGATTGTGAGAACCTAGGAGTATCCGGCTACTTACTATCCGGCTACTTGTGCTTAGGAAGGAAGTGATTTGTGCGGGATACTGCAATGTCCTTCACTCTTTAGAGACGCACTTATTGGATGATTAGCTCTTAACGATGCATAGAGGATGGAGTGGTTATTTTATAGGCAAAGGTGTCTGGAGGAGATCGGTGTTGTGAGTGAAATTGGGGGCATAATTATAAGTTTGGGATGTAAGAATTGTTTAATGTTAAATTTGAATAAAGGCCCATTCCCGCTTTAAAAACGTTCCAAATATAGTCGAAATCTCCTCTCGGTGACAATAGATGTCAAAAACTTGTCGAAAATGTAGTTTTTCAAAAAGTTTTTCAAAATACGGGAATTGCCCATAAGGCTGTCATGAGAACGTCTTTGTTTTGAGAGAGTAGATAATACTAAAACGAGATTCTACTTGCGTGAGTTGCCTAAAGACGAGAAAACCTGTTCGCATTTCAAAGAGCTTTACATAACATAAAGGAATAAAATCTTAAAACATTTAAACCAAAGGAATCTCCTTCGGTATTCCTTTTCAGTGCGGCATTTGGCTCCATCTTATTTCTTGGCAGTTAACCCTTTTGTCGCCGCGGTTAAGGAGCCCATTGTTTCACGGCGGCCGGTCTCACGGGCCCGTCTCAGGCAAACAGGGTCAGGTTTGTTACATTGTTTAAGTAGGCTAATATTCCCATGGGAGTGGAGGGTTGGGCGAAGTGATACTGAAGACGTGTTTGTTAAGGTAATAGTTTATTTTTGGTAGTTTTTACGTATGTATTTAGACACGGAACTTAATTTTTTAAAACATGACTAACGTCAAAACACGGCTAAATCAGTTGAATAGCTTATTGGACGTTTTATTAATCCAAAGCACTCGTGGAATAATGTAACCTTTTTTCATAGAGCAAATGGTTTTTTTTTTCGTAAAAATGCATAACAGACATAATTCGTCCTAATCACTCAAAACCTACCTTAGTTAAACCATAACAAACATTTAATTTCAAAATAATTACGTACCGAACCGTCTCAAGATTATGATCATCGCGTGCGGGAGTGTCATTAGGGTGTGTCCACACTGTCATATTGTGTGGATCGCTTACAGCGCCGTATCTTAAGGGTGGCAAACTGGGCGATGAATGGATATTGTGTTGATAGAGAACGCTTAGAGTTTGAGTAGATGGTTAGATTGATAGCTATTCATTGATTTAAGTTTAGTTTTGTGCTGAATAGCATTTAACATACAATAATTATGATGATAAATCAACTAGAAATGAGGAGCTCGTGGCTAAGTAATAACTGCCGCACTGATCGATCCGTTAGGTTAAGCTATGCTTGCCAGGGTTGGGCTGTGGATGGGTGACCATCTTTATATACCGAGACTCCTCCGTGCCTCGGAAAGCACGTTAAGCCGTTGGTCCCGGCTGTCATTTGTGGATTTTTGACAGTCGTTACGGGTCGTCAGAAGCCCGAAAGTCTGACAACCAGTCCTTACCAAGGGGTATCGTATTACCAAGTTACTGAGTTGTGGAGGTTAGATAGGCAGTCGCTCCATGTAAAATACTGGTATTCAGCTGAATCCGGTTAGACTGGAAGCCAACCCCAATATAGTTGGGAAAAGGCTAGGCAGATTGAAATTAACTAGAATCTTATAGTTCGTATCGGTACCTATTTTATTTTTAATCAATGGATGAAACTCATTTGATAAATAATAATAAAAGTAATCAACGACTAACAGATCAAAAAAAATATTTGACTGTCAAAAAGGGATGTTTTGATAACACGTTAAACCTTATTACGTATCTAACTATTTTTGCAATATTATGACAAAACACGGCTATCATTTCCAAGGTACAAAAAATCATGCAAGCCAACGTTCATTTATTATTACAACCTCATTAACAATATAAAACGTCTCACAACACACACGAATAATCATTCCCACATCGAAAACTGTCCGCCTTCATTTTTAGCGCATAATTACGTCTACAACGGCCCGCCAAGCTGTCGCGTGGCGTACCGGTCGCCGCGCATCTGTCGCGCGTCTGAACTCAGCCCTATGACATGGAACATTATTATAAAATTGTAAAAACAAAAGTATTTAAATTGACGTTTTACTGGTTCTTTTTATTGTACCGAGTGTGTTGTAATTGTTGTTTTTTTTTAACTTTTTAGAATAATTTAGGTAAAATATTTTCGTCTTATATACTAAACAGTAGCTTATCATTGAGATTGAAAGATAACTTAACCTAGGCAATGATTTGACAACCCAAATTGCAGACAACACTTCAAAATGTTGATAATTTACGTAGAATGTATTCTAAGAAAACGTAGCATCTCCGTAGCAAAGCGTAGCATTTTCGTAGTAATTCGTAGCATTCTTCGTAGCGACAGGTAATTACAGGTACCTAATTAGAATGCCCTACCTAGACTTTGTTCGCGTTACAGACGCGGTAGATTAGAAGAAAATATTATTGATATATTACATAACATAACACCACGCCTTGTTTCCCCGAACGGCTGGCAGAGGTGTACCTGTAGTAGGTACACCCACATTTCGCCAGTTATGTTTTAAGTCCCATGTAATAGGGGGCGAGCCTATCGCCATCAACCGGGCACAAATCCAGACTCCGGGCTACTACTGAGAGATTCCAGATAGAAAAACCCAATAACACTGCCCGACCCGGGAATCAAAATAATAATCGGAAATTGATATATTATATTATTAATATGATTGATATCTTGTTACGATAGGAGAAGACATGCAATTATCAAAACTACCTCATGTTCCAATTAATAGAAATCATTTTTTTAAAATTTTCTTTCAATGTTTTCATGTCTTAAGAAACATGTACTTATAGCGTGATTTGGAGCAATGATGACAGGAATGTTCTATCCTTTCTTAGTAAAATAAATCACAAAAACTATTCGGAATCAAAAATAACATATTGGTCTAACATAAACGTTTGTGAAGGGGTTGAACATCAATCGGCATCATCACACGTTTCTTTCATTCAAACATGATTTGGCAAAACTTTTAACTTGGGGTTACTTGTTAATTATAAAGAATTGTATTCTCCAATTAATCTAGTATTTCAAATGTTAAACGTAACATATGTGCTTTACGTTTGCCCTTAGTGACTTGCAAGAAAACACCCTTACAAATTTATAAATGCACTTAGAACAATCCCTATTACATTACAAAAGGGTTTAAAATCGAGTGTTGGGTGTTTTCACGCTTGATTAGTTTTAATTTTACGCCCTTTTCGGGTGAACAATGACGTGGAATGAAGATCTTTGTCTTGGAAGAAGGAAATAGGAGAAGGGTAGGACAAGATTGAACAAAAGTATCAAGAAATGTGTTTGTGTATCATTTTGAGAATGAGTTCTTGTATCAATTGAATTAAATTAATTTTGTAGTGTGAACTTTCTATGCGTCGCGACTTCAGGATTATAATAGCTTTATCCAATTCACACATAACATAACATCGCGCTTTGTTTCCTCGAAGGGTTAGGCAGAAGTGTACCTGTAGTACACCCACATTTCGCCAGTTAATTTTATGTTTCATGTAACAGGGGGCGAGCTTATTGCCATCAACCGGGCACAAATACTGAGTCCGGGCTGCTGGAAAGCAATTCCAGATGGAAAAACCTAATAACACTTAGCTCGACACGGAAATCGAACCCAGGACCTCATGCTTAGCAGTAGCGCTTGCGACCACTAGACCAACCAGGCAAGTCTAAACAGTGGTTAAAATACGGTTCTACGGTTTTTATTATTGTTTTTTTGCCATATAGTAGTCCTTGCACAGTTACCTGTGACAGCAAGCTGACAAGCTTATAGTAACGACAATAAAGATAACTGTGGTGCAAAATTGGAGGTAAATTAACTGTGGGAGAACTGTAGGTAGAGTTGAAAGACAGAATGTGTGCTTGAAAGCTCAACATTACTGTTATTTAATTTAGAGAACGTTGAGGGAAGCTCATTAAAGTCAACAAACTGTTACTTTTACTTTTTTATGGCACAGGAAGACATAACAAATAACTATTGGAACGTGTCTTAAGTTTTAAATTGATGCCGGCAGGCGGTGAAGGAAACATGAGTGGACAAGTTTCAATTTCGAATTCGGAAGTCTTGGCTTGATTAGTTAGTTTTTGTGGAGCACAAAGCGCACTTCCGGCTTGTCACGTTCTATATACGAATTGTGGAAATGACGTCGATTCGTCGATGCGCTCCAACGGTTTATTAGAAATTGATATTTGGAATCTTAGATGGTCATTAGACCGTCTGTCTTCCGGTTCAAGCGGAGGGCGCGTGCCACTTAATTGCTTCATTTGTACCCATAATGCGGGATCAATATAGTTTTTTCATGCCTTTGAGGTGTTATGCTCTACTGATGATTGAAATTTATTCATCCATTTCCTAATACAGTCCCTAATAAATAACCAGCAGCGGAACAAACAATATCAATCGTCATCCGTCATCAATACATCACAATCACGGCGCATCGTAAACAATATTCGATAAAACTCATCATTTTATACCTAAACGAATTATCTGGTAGCAAATTTTAAGCCAGGCCTGCACAGTGCGTCCGCTTATACAAACAAAATACCAACCAATCACGATTTTGTGAATTTGAAATTTGTTAAAGCCCAACGGTTGTACAGAAAACCAATACGGTGTGTACATGTATGTACATGGTAAAACTACGCACTGGCTAAGCAAACTAGTGTGGGTGTGTGTGTGTGCGGCACACTCCCGCACGCACCTCCCGCGTACACTCACTCACACAATGCGATATTGCAAATGGGCTAGTCGAATGTATTCGTTCGCCCGCCGGCCGCCGGGGGGTGAGGCCGCCCGCCAGGGGGGAGGAAGATGCGTTTTTGTGCAGTACTCTCCGCTTTAGCTACGTTTATGAGTAAATATAAGTGCGTAACCGATAACGTCCTTAATACCAGCTACGTCAGTGTGAGTTCTCCGCTTTTGGACTCAATTACACCTGTCTGTGTACGCGACATCTAGACTTTCTTCACAATAGGGCTGTCACCGACGTTGCCTAACTATCTGTTCGGAACTGTTATGATAAACATTTGTGTGAGCGATAGTGATTCCCTTTCACTCAATGATATTTTAAGTAAAAAGAGGTAGATAGGTTATAAACGTTCCGCAAGTGGCACGTCAAAAGTTGGCTAATTAGCCACATTTTCTTTGTTTTGTCTCTTTTTCGCTCCCGATAATTACGACATGCCCTCCTACTTCCACGTGTCATATAATAGTGTGGCATAGTGCCGTTTTTGAAGATAGAATGTTAGGTAGGTAACCTATCTACGTCTTTTTACTTCTAATATCATTGCTTTCACTAGTTTCCGTGAGCCTTTTATGTCATTCCGGGAATAAACGCAACAATTCATCACCGTATAACATAATTGAACACACAGGGTAAATAAATGGAAGCCTATTCCCAATGGCGAGTAATTTCGAGCTGTAGATAGTGCTGTATTCAAACACATGGTTTACTCGGGCCAATCTGCTTAATCTTTCACAGTATTCTATCATCCTACATCCATTATCCAGCGTCCTTTCACGAGTAGTGCGAGTGATAAATGCTGTAAATCTAATTCGAAAGTCAAAAATAATTTATTCAACGCGTTTGGAACAACTTACAAACACAGAATGTATGTTTGCTGCTGCTGCCAGTTAAAAGGTTTTCAGATTTGGTGGCGGCTAGCGGCCCTATGCCGTACAGCGGGCCGGAACGGTAGGCTTTTAAAAAAATAAACGAGTTGGTATTTTTAGTGACAGAAGCAGACTAAGTGGCTTCGACCCGGGGGAAGTCCGACGTCCTCTGAGAGTTAACCACACCTGACTGGCGACGCTCACGGCCCGATTCACACTTCTTTCAACGCTCCGAAGCGGCCGAATGGAAAGTACATGAAAGGCCTGTTACTTCGTTACTAAGAAAAAGAGTAAAACGAGCGAGAAAAATGCTCAGCGAACGGGAATTCGGGTGACGTTCTGTAATATTAGATAACTTGGGAGACGCCTGTCGGCTCCGTGCGGAGGCGTGTTAGTCGCCTACCCATTCTCCTCTATTTGTTGTCAAAACTGTACGATGTAAGCTTCTGACACGTGCCTGCCGTTATTAATTTTCTGACGTCATTCCAGCTCAAATTTTACGACCTGCATGACTCTTTGTAACAATTCTAAATTTAAATAATGACATTGCTGTTATTCCCTCCAAATATTGAATAATGAACGTTGAATCGTGAAAAGTTTTTATTAATAATTCATAGACAAATGTCAATGTCAGAGATAATAAAGGATGGAAGAACAAAAATGTATTTGTAGAACGTGCAACCAAGCATGCGGTCAGCCTGGAATCTATTTCATTATAAGGACGTTTAACTAACCTCACGTCAATGAACCGCGGTGTTTCTACTATAAAATTTATTTTGATTAATCCGTAACATTTTCGTACCTCTGGTAGGCTCGATGCCATTTCCGTAGGTACACGACGCATACACAAAGCAATAGTGGACAGTGTCCACTCCTCTTACGGGACGAACACGAATTTTCGCACACACGCAACCGCCTATTTCAGTTTTACCGCACACTGGTGCTTGTATAAAATTTATGGTGCACACTTTTGCATCCGAGCCGCTATAGCAACATAGATCTGTGGAAGGGGGATGGCGCTGGTCAGCCATTTCGTGTCGACGAGATTTATAACCGCTCTGTGCGTTGGCGCTAACTTTAGTAAGATGCGTGCATCTGACGTCGGAAGGCTTTATTAGTGAGACTAGGGTTTGTATTTTTCAAATTACGTTTAAAATTCGATATTTGTCGGACGATAAAATTCGAAAATGGTAGTGGGGTAGGTAAAAGACCCGTTGGGGGCATTATTTCAAAATGTACGGTTAGGTGGGGGGATTTAGGGTGGCGGGTGGGGGTCAGCCCGGTTGTTTGTCTATCGCCGCGCTTTCCCATTCACCGGGTGAATTTTCCGAAGCCCATTGCGCTTCCGGCCCCACCACCCCCCTTGAGCCTTCCTCTCTGTATTTTTATTAACGGAATTATGGCGTCTGAATGAGTAGTGCCTACTTATATTGATTAGGCTTTTAGCATGGTATCGTGTATGTGAGCTTGATAATCGCAGTTTTTTATTTGGACCCACATATTTTTCCAGCAAAATGCTGTTGATTTCTCTCGCTGTTGTGTTTTCAATCTAGTTAAGTTTGTAAACTTTGACTGTTTATAGGTGCATGATGGAAAAAGCTTTTCTGCTTTACCTTTGTGTATGTTTTCATCTAAAGAGACGTACTTATAATGTTTTTTTTTGTTACTGTTGCTGCAAATGCCTTATTCACTGTTGTTTTAATCTTCATTCTGTAAGTTTTGTTCAATTTGTAATGTGTATGCATAGTTCTAATGAGATTTTATATCAAAATATATAATATCTATGTAAAATACGTACGTTTATATTTTAGTAACGGTTCCGATATCATAATATCTTACAACAACAACCTTTTCAAAACAATTTCGGATAGTTCGAACAATAAAAAAATTAACCCATTATTTGAAATACGAATTCCCAGTTCTCTTTTTGAACAGATTCAAAAGCTCTGTATAGTCTGTGGGCGTTTCCAAATGCAAGGTTCTGATCAGAAACTCATAACGGACACGTCATGTCTTATCTATGGCGAAAAGTTGGGCCATGGAGTGCGCGGGAAAGCGCATAGGCGCCGTAGTTTTCCGTCACCCGCTTCCGAACGCGTTTTGGTAAAGGAAAAGCTGTTGTGTCTGGTTTTCGTGTTATTTTTGTTAGCTACGATTCTGAACAAAGCTATAAACCAATTCAGCGATTGTTAAATACGAGAACAGAGTTGGGTTATTGTTTTTATTCTTATGTCAACAACGTAAACTTTCTATAAAATACATATTGTTTTTATTTTTTGCGTTGAAGTTTTCTAGATGTCTGGTTTATGAAGAAAATATACCAAAACAGAGATTTCAAGGCAATTAGATATATGTATCATGTTTCTATAGTTTGATATCGATACTAAATTTTTTGTTCAATACCTGCTCATTTTGACAAGTGGGTTGGGCAAGTGTCAAATATTTCAGGTCAAAGCCATTGGGTATGTTTTAGTGGCACATTTCTATTATAAGCAGTGCTACAAACAACCATTGGGTGTTCATTTGTTGAATCCTTTGATGTAATTAGCTGTGTTGTGTTGTTGTTTGTGTTATTAGCTATGTGTGTGTTTAGGTTCATTTAAGAGACGCCTACAAACTAGGCATACGGTCGGTATCAAGTTTATTGCGGATTTTTCGGCGTGTTTTGTTGAAGTAAAGAAAAAAGTGCGTTAGAGGGAAGACTTAGAAGATGTGGTATTAGCTGCATTTAGGTATACACGGCTATATATTAAGCTTTACATTTCCAGCGCAATATTGTCTTTGGTCCGAGGTCTTGACATCAACCGATGAATAACATTTTCAAGCGTTTATTTGTTGGTTGAATTCGAGGCTTTTGGTTACTTTTGTATTTGTGTATTGTGTTTTTTTTTAAATAAGCGTTCTTTTTCTTTCAGTATAAGGTGACCTCGCATTGTGCAGGATTTCCGTACAATGAGAGGTCAGCTTGTACTGGAAATGTATAGCTTGATAAATAGTCGTGTGTACCTACAATCTTTTTGTAGAATACAGGTGGAAAATTACGGCACCAAAGACATTCCAAATTTTTGCTGAATTTATTATGAGGTGATTGTATTTTTTTTTTAAATAAAAAAAAAGAAACACATTTATTCACATTGGGCTGAGAATTAGCACTTTTTAAAGTTTTTTTTTTTTTCTTTTCTTACTAGTTATAAACTGTATTATGGTGCAACAGCTTTCTTTCCTTGTTTTTTTTTTTACAACAATTTAATATAATAACTAATACAAAGCAATACTGTGCGTAAAATGTATCTCACATTCAATTTGTTGTTAACTATAATTTTTAATTTGTAGGTAGTAGCGTAAGTTCACATAGTATATGTAAAATTCTTAGATGTTAATTTTTTTTTACACTAGCCATTCTCAAATAAAGACTTACTTACTTACTTACAAAAAGTTTATTTCGTATATTTCCAGTCTTTTTTTTACAAATCTTTCCCGCGATCTTAGTAGCCCATCAAGCTCGCCTCGAATTCGCGATGACTGCGCACTGATACGGCGTCGATAGCTTAAAACGTGGGTTTTCGATGCTCAAAACTGTACTGCTGATTAATGCTCGGTTTATCGGCTTCAACTGTTAATTATTGCTTTTTGAGGAACAGATATCGGTTGTTTACCTGTTAGATTTCTTGGAAATGGTTATGTATGTATGTTTTGTTGTTGTCTAATGTAGGTAGTTACATGTTATAGAAAAAATACTAGTATCATTGTAATCGACTGCTTGTGTTGTAAAAACAAGGGAGTAAAGTGTCTAATTGGATTGTCAATACAAAGTTAGTTACGAGGGATGCGTCTCATTTCATTTCGCTACATATCACAAACCAAATACCGTCAAAAACTTGACAGAATATCAAAAAGCCTAAACTACCCATCACTAGACAAGCTTTTAAAACTATACAACCAAAAAGTACATACAGATCTGTCAGGGCCGTCAGCAAAGCGACGTAACATTATAACCGCGGCTGTAGTAACAAGTCAACAGAGATACGTACAGTCAGCAACGAAAATACGCTCCCTTCAAATATTCACAACTTTTCCCGAACGGGAAAGGTGGGGATGGAAAAACTGTCGGCCGTGTCCAGCTCATCTACTAAGTAACTAATGTGTGTGATAATGTGATTATTTTTACCTGGAGCACCGTCAGCAGTGAGTAAAATTAGATATAGTACCTACCTACTCAAAAGAACAATCCATACAAATATTATGTTCTAGGTATTGTTTTTTAAACACTAGGTTTTTGCAGATTACAGGATAATGTAAGGGAAAACGCAATAACAAAAAGAAACGTACACATTTAAAATCCATTTACTTATCCTCGTCACGTTCATCACTGTTTGTTTTGTTATAAATAAGGACTAATAATCTAATGATTTAAAAAAAGAAATGTTAGGAAAAATACTAAGTAAAAAACAATAACCATAAAGAATTTTCAATAAGCTCTTCAATTATGTAAAAAGGAATATTTAAAAAGTCTGTACCAAGGAAAAAATTCAATTATATGACACCCGACCAGGACTCGTGTCACGTAAGTCTATGGCGGCAAGTGTCCAGGCACATATGCACGTCTGATTATTCGAAAATTCATGCCCTGTCCACCCCTGTCAGGCCGCAGACAAAATACGGGTATACGAGTATGTACGAAATTCACCCGGTTTTATTCCGGCGTTCGGCCGCCGAAAACCGGTGCTAGCCAGTTCATACCGCCTAAAACTGCGTATGTACGTTACAAAGGAATTATAAAAGGCCGGTTAAGTCAGAATTGAAATTGGATTTTATTGTTCGGCTGTACTTTATTTTCGCTTCGTGCTGTCTAAGGTAATTTGATTAGCTTATTGACTTTTATGAAATATTTCCTAAGCCTGAAAATACGAAATCATTATTGGTGAAAATGGAAAAGATTATTTTGTATTTGCAAACTTGGAAGTCTGGTTGGAACGTTATTTTGGAGAGTTGCTAGTAATTAGACAGGTAACATATTTGTATCGCTGACTACTTACCATTAATATGATTTTGAAATCTTATCAGCTGCGAAATAAGCCCGTAGCTTGCTGTTGATCTGCAAAGACAAGAAAAAAATTGTTAGTCCTCAATTTAATGACCAGAACATCAGATAAGACTGGGTCAGAAGCTATGTCAAAAATAGTTACAAACAATTTTAACATATTTCTTTTTTCCACCCGTCTACCGAGAATCAATAAGAAGGTACAACACTACTCATCGATATCGATCAGATAGGGGTGGCCACGTGCGCGACCACCCGGCGCGAGCGCGTGCGCAGGGCTGTAGGAAATCTATGGAGTTTTTTGTTTCTTCCGATAAATGGCGATAAAGCCAATCTTTTTGTGAATTACCCCTATCAGAACTTATTTACAGTTTACTATCAATGTTTAAATAAGTGACAATTCGGCGACAAAATATTAATTGATTTTACACTTTTCACTAAATTAAAATTATGAGGATCAGAATTCTAGTCTACTTACAGCACTGCTTACTTTTTGGCTGCTTGGACCATGGCGCAAGGGTGACATAATCATTATCGATTTAAGTTTATTTATTCACAAAAACATTGCCCAAGTTCCGTGTTATGTGCATTCAGTTCATTGTTAAATTATTTCCATTTATTGTAATATGCTACTATTTGTTTTTCCATAAAAAATAACATAAAATAAAAAATCAAGGTTTCCAGTATTGGGTAGAAAGAAAGTGAGTTTTTTTTTTTAATTCTGCACAATTATGGGTTTATGACTCACAGTGGTAGAGTCAAACTCAAAACTCAAAAGCATTTATTTACCAATTACAGGCACTTTTGAATTGTCAAGGGGCCGGTCAGTCAGAAAGATGAAGCTAGTTGCCCATAATTCTAAAGCGTAGTAGGTTCCTATGGAGAAGAACGGGCAAGAAACTCCGAACCAATCGAGACATGGAACACATAAAGTTTGTTACAATTGTATTTGACCGTCTCTGTGGTCTTATGGTAACACCACCTGTCTTTGACCCAGACGTCACGGGTTCGATTCCCAGCGGGAAAAAAACAATCTGCTCGGTTTGGTTGGTGGTAGACCTTATTCTAAGTCCGCCTGGCTAGCTACCAGCATCTTATCTAAGTCTGTCGCCATTACAACAATGTTAACAGCATTGTTGTGTTTCGGCAGTTAGAGGTAAGATAGCCAGTTCCTCTGTGGTGCTTCTACATTTGACCTGATCATCACTTACCATTAGTTGAGATGAAGGCCAAGAGCTTCCCCGTTGTGGTAAAAAAAAAACCTTTCGCCATTTCTTCGTACAAGCAGCTGATATCCTATTTTTCATTCTTTCTCAAACCAATATCTTAAACATTACTACAATATATCATAACTCACACTTAAAAGTACCGAAAGATGTTTCTTTATGGTGCCAGGTGCCATAGGGTGCTTCAGTGCTCCATTGATCGTTTTATGGTCTATTAAGGGCTCGGTACAGTTCAAGGACCTAATTGTCAGGTAAAGGAAGTTTGTAGTACAGGAAGTCATTTGTAAATTATGTATCAGTTTGAAGAGGTGTGGGTGATTTATTTGCTGCTCATTGTACTTAAGATTTTGCGAATGTTTTTAAAGTTGTGCGGTTGTTCGTGAATTATTTCATTGAAGATTGATGTACGAGTACATGTGGCCGATGAACTGAGGGCCTAGTGTGAGTATCTTTTAACTATCTCGAGTTTACGCCTCGACCGTGTTCGGCGCTCCGGTTGGCAACCGGCCGGCCTTCACCAGTGAAGGCATGTGTAGGGCCAATCGGAGCGCCGAACGCGGTCGATGCGTAAACTCGAGATGGTTAATAGATAGAGAAAAGTAACTCACACAGCAGAAATAAAATAGAAAAAGAGTGAAGTAATAGTAATCGTCAGTAGTAGTAGTAATTATTTAATCGTGCTTTTGTATGCTGTGCTGTTTTTTGTGTGCACTAAATAAACGATTTATCTATCTATCTGCACGAGGGCCTCAGAGAAGACGTCTATTGCAATAAATCGCGATAGATAAATGAGCTTGTGTTATGATATGTAATATTATCTAATGTTCCGATGATGTAAATAAACTTATTTGACTGAAGAAAGTAGTAAGTAAAATTTAGTGAGGTAATGTAATGTAGTAAGGTAAATTTCATTGAAGATTTCTTATCAGATACAAGTGCCTATTGCTTGCTTGTATCTTAATTACCTATTACCGTACGACCTTTTCGAAATGTGAAAATCTAAGAAACACAATAAATCTTAAAAACAGCTGTTTCTATTACTCGTATCAACACCGGCTATCCGATTTACGACACTTGAATTCCACAAAGGTAGTATACGTGTCAAATTAGTTCTATAAAGGATCAATATTTTGCACAAATTGGGCAAAAACACGCAGATGTTTTTCGCTGACTTCTGGTTTTCTGAAAAGGCGCTTTTTGTATCAGATTCGATTTCTATAAGACCTATTAGTGTGATTTGTTAACATCGTTTGGATTCTTCAATAGGCTGTATTTTATGATGCAAACTTTTTTAACATGTTTTATTATCATTCTTTTGTTTTTGGACAAATCAATCTAGGTAGGGTAACGAATACGAGAGTTTTTTTACGTGGTTAACATAACATCACGCCTTGTTTCTCCGAAGGGTTAAGCAGAGGTGTATCTATAGTACACTCACATTTCGCCAGTTATGTTTAAGTCCTATGTAATAGGGGGCGAGCCTATTGCCATCAACCGGGCACAAACCCACACTCCGGGTTGCTCCTGAGAAATTCCAGATGAAAAAATCTAATAACACTTTACCCGACCTGGGCATCGAACCCAGAACCTCACGCTCAGCAGTAGCGTGTGCGACTACTAGACCAACGAGGTAGTCAAACATGATGTTTACATGACTCATAATAAGTTTAACGGAGATTATAATATGAGTAGGCGTTTAGTTTCTGGTAGATACTGTTTTAATAATGACCCTTATCAAAATTGAAACTACTTGGTACTCAAATCGTCCCTCACCCGTGCTTCTTCTAAAATGGTCACAAGATTGCCAATTATCAAATAAAGACCCCAAAAAGAACTCAAACGTCCCACAAGGACGAGGACTCTTCACCATTAATATTTATTCGCGGGATGCGGGCGCGCATTCAAGGAACCATTCTTGGCCCCTTCACACAATAGGCCAGGAATTGGCCTACTTGCCCCACATTCCCACAAAGCCAATATTGGTCTACTTACACCAAATTACCAGTATCGCCCCGCATCCTTAGACCCCTGCAGAGACAAATTAAATTTTAATGGTTTTTTGCAAGAGTTGTCGCAGGAAGTCGTTTCATTATTGTACTACAAGGTTATAAATAATGCTTTTTTGGTCCAGGGATTGTACAAGAGATTTATCAAAAGATTCGGTGATGATGCGGCAAATTGGCACAAGAATAAAATTGTAACGCGATACCCATATGAGGCGGATTGTTAGGGTTAGCTTTTGGATTGACATCTGACTGTGAATTATCATGTAAAAAGATCACGGTAATAAAAATGCCACCCGGCCGGACGTGAAGTCAGTCGAATCAAACTACAACTAAACCAAGAAAGTCAAACCAAAATTACATGTTACATAACCTTAACCCTTCACTATCTCGTCAACGGAATTGTCAAAACACATTCGGTGTCGGGGTGCGTTCACACGCCCATTTGTAAGACTTGTGACGTCAGCGGATGCGACGTAAGGACTCGTCGTCTTGAATGGGCACGCACACACGCACTCCTGTGCACTAACATCTTAGAGGCATGTGTGGGTGAATGAACGTACGTCGTGTTTACGCAGAGATTGTAGACAGCCCGACTATGGAGATTGACGGCCGACTAACGTGGACAAACATTCTCGAACCGACTAATTGAAATACGTCCGTTATCCCGGATTGGCAACAAACAGTTTCAAAAAAACTTTCTAATGAGCAAACATACCAGTTTTCCATCATAAATTCACACTTGAATTGCGACGATACGAGTCGAAAAACTGTTTCGTCATTTCCGAATTTTAATAGTCTATGTTACGATGAATGACGGGGGCATTGGACCTAGTGCCAAAATCATAATACACGGACAAAGTTGTCCGTGCTGTCAAATAAGTTAATTTAGACTTTATTACTATTCAGATGATGCGTTAAAATAAGAATGGGGTGTCAGAAACTATAATTGTAGCTGCAGTATCGGTATGGAGCGTACGAGGGGTGAACTCGGGCGCTCAGGCAGGTGTGAGGCCAGATGTCTTGAACAAATTGCCGTGCCATAAGGTACGTGTGGACACTCCCTTACTTCTGTGGGCTCGGCGTGTGCCAAGTTTTAATTTTATGCTTGATTAAGACTCCAATAGCGGGAGCGACTAATTAATGGCCAGGAGATCGACTGTGCGGTTTTTCGAGTGCTTTGCCGCATTACTGCTTTACTTTAGTTCTTAGGTTTTCGGGTGTTTCACGTTAAAAGACTACGGCAGTTTACGTGAAAGGGAATGTTGGGAAATGAATTACAGGAAAATACTTATTCAGAAAGAATAAATTTAAAAGATTACTTTTGATTGATTGGTTAATTGATATTAAGATTCATCTCGCATAAAACGATCAATAATCTTTAAGCTTTTCAAACGCTCCTGAAGAACTCCTTCTTAAAGTGTAATTAATATACTGTTATTTTTGGAGCTCAAACCTCAGCTGTGCTTTATAATCAGAGATTTGTCAAAATTAGTAAAAGAATTATTGAATGTCATGTTTTCACCATTTTTTACTCTGCCAATGGCAAAGCTTTAAGCTCGTATAATATTCTCCTCACACGCATTACATATTTCACCGTACTACCTATAATACCTTGTATGTAAAAAGCCTGAACGTATCATCAAAGTAAATCTACTTTTTACACCGTTAGCACATTTTTTATCACGACTCAATGGACAGTGTACCTTCAGCTAATGGGCGCAAAAAGAAATTTCTCAATGTGCCGCAAAGAATAAATAGCGAGCTTTGAGTAGGTACGCAAATTACTTATGTTTTTTTTTATTACTCAGGTTATTACTCATGTAAAAACAATTTGGTAACTAAGAAACTTATCTTAAATTTTTTATTTAATGGATTTAATAATGTACTTCTGAGTCAAAACACGCCTATTTTAATGTATATGAGTCATTAAATACTATGAAAGTAATGTCAGCTGACATAAAGTTAAATTATTCAACCAATCTTAAGTTGACTTGGGCCGGACTTGTCTGCCTCATATCAGATGAGCTGTGGACTAAATGAACCACTGATTTTGTCCCATTAAATGCTAGACGACATCACGGCATACCCAGACGAATATGGACGGTCGAACATCACTCCTACCGAAAGGACTGGCCTGCAATGGCTGTGGACGGACGTGGATTGATCTCTCCGGATTCAAACATCCCAGTGGAAAAGGTAAAGGAAGGCCAGCAGTGGAACATTAGGGGCTATATAGATAGATCGCTAAATTTATCTCAAAAAGAAAAAGCTTGCAAAGCTTGCACTCTTTGAATAATAGAAAAAACAACTGCACCATTAGCGCGCCAAAATTCACACGCCATATTGAAGGAAAATTCAAATGTTCCTAAAATGGCGTCGGCTGGGTAACGGAAGTGACGATGACCGCTGCCTTCGTAATTATTTTATTTCACGGAAGTTTTAGTCATTGACTCTCTGGTTCAGACATTATGGCGATTTTTTATATTATGTGTCATTGTTTATTTCCATAATGAGAGTGTATCAAGTCTAATGAAGAAAATGTGAGAATTTTTGAAAGTTGTAAAATAGACACTAGTTATTTGTATGAGAAGAATTGAAGTTATGTGGATTGTGCGTGTCGGAGTAGACTATTATAGGTATGAGTAAAATGACATCAGTTGGAATTACAGTTGCATTAGACCCGATTTCACCAAACAATTCTTAACGAGCCATCAGCAAATGCTCTGTTAAAATTGACGTCGACGTCAAAAAGTTTTACGTTCTATGGAGGGATCATAACAAGGCGTTGCTAAATCAAACATCTAGCAGATGTTATCTATCATCGAGTGAACAAAAACGACCGGTCTGACTTTTCATTCACTCTCGTTTTTATGCAACCAAATTAAAATGTCATGGCGTCTAAGCAAAACGTTCTATAAACAGTGTAATTCTCTATTAGTCGTTTTAAACGTCAATTCATAAAAATGTTTTCAAATGATTTTGTTTTGTGGTATTTTTTGCTGGCTGAGCTTGCTAACAATGAAACTAAGATATCATTGTAACACAGTGGTTTAATAAAGTACATTTTATTATAACATAAATTAACTTCATTTGTAAAACACAGGATGACAGAAACAACAGTTGCTAGGCAACAACAACTAAAGAACACTACTCTTAATTCATAGTGCATTATATATAACCTTTATGGTACTTACAACAATTTTTGATTCTTCTAAATTGTAATTTTTACTTATTTTGTGTGTTAAAATGTCGAAAAAAAGTCGCCGAGAAATTTTAATAGGACTCATTACAAAACATAAAAATGTAGTTGAAAACGAAAAAACAGATGCAGTGACGATTGCTCATAAAAATTAGGATTGGAAGGTACTCTCTGTGATGATGGGGGGGTCCTATTACTAGTGGGAACCACTGTGAGCTTTTACACTACGTTAGGTAACAAACATTTCTAATAATATTAAACATCATGGGTGGGTACCTACTTACGTAAGAAGTTGTAAGTCGAATCATAGGCATATTTTTATTACAATTCACATACCTAATAAGGCAATTTTAAGGTAGGTACTAACCGATTTGATGGATATTGAAGTTTATCTTCAATCATTTGCAAGACCTCTATAGGTATGTACAAGATTCTTTCGATAAACGAAACCTTGTCCTGAAATCTAGATCGTCATATTCTTCAAAATATAAGTCACGTCGATCTTTGTATGTTTTAGGACGTTGAACTTTATTGTCTAAAAGTTGTAAATTTTCGAAAATATCATCATTTCCGTGTTCAAAAATAAAATTTTACGCTGCTTCCATTTTATTTGACCAACTTACAACCAATTGACAGCCGTTAAAAGCATTAACGGACCTTTGGAGCAGTGATTAAGTTTGACGCCTTGTTAAGAGTATTAACGATTCGTTAGTACTTGGTGAAACACTCACTACGCTTAACGGGCCGTTGTCTATTTAACGGGACGTCAAAACTAACTAACAGTGTATGGTGAAACTAGGTCTTAATTTCTGATTAAAGAATGTTTTTTAATCCAGAAAATGTTGGTCATTGCTTTGATCAATACGAAAATTATTCAGACAGAAGGCGATGTTCTAGTTTCGAAAGAAGTTTTGAAAAATAGTTAGGTATTATTAAATTAATATTAAGGTCCTGTATCTAATCCTCTATTCTTTCTTCTAGAAGCGTGTTCAGTTAAGTACAAAAACCATTTTTTATTGGAAAAATTATGTTCAACTTCTAGCTTTCAAATAAGCCAACCCATAGGCTTCCAAACTTAAAGTTGTAAAAGATTACAGACTCAAAGCTCAAAGCTAGGGATGCCGTCAATTGTTATAGTCGATCGATTGTTAAGACCCTCATACACAGTTTCTAGGGTCGATTTATCGATTGTGACATGTAATAATAGAGGAAAGGAGAAAGGGGTCGCCTGCACCTTTAGCTATTCCGGTAGTAAATGTCGCGTGCCCGGTGTGTACAAGCGTATGATACGAGTCATCCCGCGGAACAAATGTGCATCTTTACACCTTGTGGCTTAACTGTATCAGATATGTACCTATTTGCAATTTGTATAGAGCAAAGTAGTTCTATAGCTGACTGACAGACAACGCACCAACTAAATCACTGAAGATAGAAATATAACATTGAACCTGTATTAAGAGCAAGAATGAAGGGAATAATTGATCAGAAAATTTAAATTGAACAAACAAAAATAATAAAACATTGGTCGATTATGGTCCTTAGAATTTAAAGAGATGAGGGTGGAGACCAAAGTCAACTCTTGAGCCGCTAACGGTGCATTTAATTGGCATTCGGAGAGTTCCTTATCAATGTCGAAGCAAAATTACTCGATTTATTATGTAGGTAATAGATAATATCGATGATTTCAATTTTGAAACAGATGTGGAATCGTTAAAGAGAATTTGCATTATTGTGTTTGAGTATATCTAATAGAGGGGCGTACGCAACATTTCGCAGGATTTCTTTATTTTATTGATATTGCGATGTAAACGGCACATGCGTTCGCGCATCTGTGGGGCGCGTGCGTTGCAAAAGATGTTTTGCGGATGATGGATGGATGTCTTCCCATTGTGTGAGCAAAACATATCGAGTTTCGGGATTCGATTGTTTTGGTAGCGAAATAATCGAATAGGTAATTAATGATCTTTTGATAAGATTGCAATGTGTTGATCGCGATCGATGGTCGGCAAAAAATAGATGATTGTTTTTTCTTTTTTTTTCAGGTTCATCGACGGATGGTTTTGAAGGTGCTGCTCTTGATTTTTAGTCTCATGTTGGTTTACCTTTTTCTTTGCCCAGTTTCACTAGAGTATCTAAACATCTATCTAGTTTTTTTTAAATACAGTGTTTATTCTTAAAAGCGCTTCTTAATGTCAAATTATTTCAAGACATTTCCCACAAATAAAGAAATACAACATTTTCAAATGCCACAAAATGTTTATAAATTTACTACCCAACTTACCCAAGCTTAGATTCGCGCACGAAACTTTATCGATCGCGATGCGCTCCCCTCGCCGCCATCTTGGGCGCCCGGGCAGCTGCGCCTGCGCCGGGTCAAAGGTGCGAGGGGTAAGCAGCTATTGTAGTGTAGTGGGTGCTGAGTACGCTGTCTGTAGGATTACCGCCATATTGTATATCGACTTACGAATTGACGATTTAGCGATTTAGAAATGCTCATTATTAGATAGGTCCCTTCTATGTGAGTTTTCAGTATTGTGGTTGGTTACTTAGTGGTCATTTTTGCTATTTTCTTGAATGCATGTGATTGTTCCATCAACAAGAGCAGATTTAGGAAGATATTGATCGCTGTATAGTTTTTTGCAAAAATCTTTAGTTCAGCGTCATGCAAATGTCTATCAAGTATGTCTAAAACTGTGAAGTGATCTTCAAAAGAACCTACCTAACAAAATAAATCACTTTCTTCAAAACAAACAAGGAACTTATAAAAGCCGGGAATGAACCCACACCTGGTCACCTAGATTGTTTTAAGCGCCACCGTCGTTGGTCGGTAACCATGAAGATATTTGATACGCCCACAAAACACATTAAGTGCCGGATCAAGCATGTGCATCGATGCTATCTTTTTAACACGTGCCTTTTACAAAAGCCAAATCGAAAACCAACCTTATTCACCCAATTTAAGGTTTAAATTCTATTGAGGAGAGTCCTAAGGAGAAGACATGAACCACCTTACAAGGTTTTGCCCTTCTCAAGCAGTTTGAAACTTTATTTTCTGGAGGTAAAGTTTTCAATAGATTGTAAGGATTTTACTCCAAATATTTACCGTAAGGTGCGGGCGTAAAATCAGCTGGTCGGTCTTGTAAAGACGTTTTTTTCTTGAAAGGAGCTGTCAAACGGAATTCAACTTTGCCTTTGAGACATAAAGCGATTTTTCCAATGATGACTGATTTGTCAATCTTGAGACCTACAAAAAGGTTTTACTTTTGGATTCATTAAGAACTTAACATTTTGATCCTTATTTTTTAAGGAATAAGGTTCCCTTAAGAGGTTCAAAGCTATCTTTAAAATATTGTTGCTAGAAGGTGGTCTACTTGTCAATACCGGATGACGCATCTTAGTTTTTTTGCGCGTGCGCCCGATTTGTATTCAATGGATCTACAAGGTGCAGTTTAATCTTTATAGTAGGTATCAATTATTGAAAAACATCTTTGCACTCTGGAATCGATCTTTACTTTTGGCCTATCTTTACCTTTCTTTTTCTTAACAAGTAAGTGGTTACTTTTGGGTTTCTGACTGTATTGAACATTGAAGTTTTAATAATAAATAACGTAATAATAATACAAAACTTATCAACCACTAATGTATCCTTATAATCCACGAACAATACTCAAACAAGTAAGAGCTTTACGCTTTACAGCAGGGGTTGATCGACATGTGCGCATACGACGCGTGGCTCGACAATCACAGTAATAATAACTAAAAAAATAATAATAAAATCGGGTGAAGAATAAAGAAAATCACCCCCTGCTCCCCTTGTGCTTTATCTTGTAGACTTGGAAATGTTTAAAGATAATAGGGGCGAGTCCCCTCGTTGTAGTGCGCGCGCGCACCTTTCGCGGGGGTTGTGACTGGGGCGTTGTGACGCGTGCGCCGCGGCGGTTAAATTCAAATTTTTGACGCGTCTTCTGTTACGTACGCGTTGTACTTACCTATTATTACATGTGGAAGCGTGCTTATGATTTGATGCTTGCAAGTTATCGTGGATAACAATGAACCATTTTTTTTAATATTTGCAATTTCACAAGTGGGTTAGTCATCTTAAAAATTGGTTTTCCGTTTTCACACGTTGATAAGTGCGTATGTCTCGAATGATAAAGACGACGATAAATATTATGCTTATTCGAGGTATTGTCTCGTTTAGTTCGTAAACCACATTTTAATTAATGTTCCGGTTGTTCCAAATAACAAGACATCCCCCGAGATTACGCTGATTCGAAATCACGTAGACCGATCTACAGATAAGCCGCGGCTTCAAAAACAGAATCCGACTCTACCACAGATTACCGTATTTCTAGCCTCGTCTACGACTGGCTACGGGCCTACGAGCTGTAGCCATTTCCTACAAAACTAGCCCAGGAAATTAAAGCGCTACGGCATATTTCTTTCAAACCAAACTAAGTGCATCTGTCTTAGTGACCAGCACTAGTTTTTGATAGTTCCGCGACGTACTGTTAGTTATTCGAAAACATCTTTACCTCGTACTAGTACATAACTGTGATGTAGGTGTACTGTTACATATTCGAGTTTACCATAGGAAACTCGGATAGATGCGCTTAAATCTCTCCAGGATTGAAGCATTTCAAACATGGATTTTGATTATTTATTTGCCAAAAACTAGTTTGGAATTAGGTTGATTATAAGAAAAAATATTTTATTTTTAAAGCTCTGTAACGTTAGTAAATCTACAGACAAAAGGTGGCTGCAAAAAATACAGTTATTTTTAAAAACTATTTCAATATAAATCAAAAGCCAATTACGGAGATATGGATGAAACGAGAGGCCGGCGAAGCAAAGGACGCATTCAAAAAGCCAGAGGTAGGCTTTGTTGTCCACCTTTGATTACCTGTGGACGGCAGAACGCCGACCAAAGACAATATGTGGACGTGAATGGGAGGAGGAATTAGTTTTTGCGCAGTTTTTTTATTTCGCGATTCATTGTGAATTTTGTTAGTTTAATTGTTGTTGTTGGGCGGATTGTTGTTGTTTTGGGCATGTAGGTAGATACTCATTTTATTTTGAAGTAGTAATAATAATGTAATTCAGGTTTTCGAATTTTCCAGCGTATTTGTAATTTACCGTAAAGCTATTATAGACGATTTCATCGGTTATGAATGATGCTAATCCATGCGTCAAGTTCGTGAACGGCGCTGTCTACTGACAGCGCCGTTCACGAACTTCCCACCAGTCCCACCAGTCCCTCTTCCTACTGGAAGAGGGACTGGTCCGGGAGTTTCTTGCTCGTACTTCTCCATAGGTACTATCGAAGAACTTCATATCCAAGCAGTTTAAAAACAAAATCCTGTGAACACGATGACCACATCTTTTACCGCCCCGGTTTTATAGCGGCCGAGCGCTGCAAGCAGAAATAGTTCTTACCAGCGACCATCGGTGTATAGATATGAATTTCTACTATGGTACCTACTCCACTTTGGAATGGGCAACTAGCTTCATCTTTCTGACTGACCGACCCCTTGACAATCATGAATCAAAAGTCTGTAATTGGTTTGTTTAAAATAAATGCTTTGAGTTTGAGTTGAGTTATGTTTCTACTTCCAATTTTTTATCGAAACGTGAGCGCGTCTGTTTTGAATCAACTGAAATTGTTTCCTATCTCCCAGGAATTAATTTCATCATCCTAAAGATTTCAAAATCTACACTATATATTGCTAAAGTCTACTCTATTTCATTGCTCTAATTCTCATCAAAATTCAATCTTGGATTAAGCAAAAAAATTGACAAGACATGCGGGCTCGCCATATGTTAGCAAGGTGCTCTATCAATGGGAACTCTTTCGGCAAAAGGTGCAAATTTTGAAGTAGGTCATCTTATTAAAACCTTTTTGCTTCGTGTCATTTCTTCAAACTTTACCTGATCGCACGTGTCTCGGTAAGAAATCAGCACATGTTCTATAGAGAACTATACATACATCCTACTAATTCTACTAAATAATATTATAAATCTGTATGTTTGTGTGTTTGTTACTCAATCACGCAAAAACAGCTGAGTGGATTTAGATAAAAGTTGGTACACAGATAGTTTATAGCCTGGATTAACACATAGGATACTTTTCATCCCGGTAGTACGTTTCCATGGGATAATTTCCGACCTTCACGCCGGCAGGGCCGCGGGTGAAAGCTAGTAATAATATCGTAAATGTGAAAGTTAATTTGTTTGTTACGCATTCACTCTAAAATCGCTGAACGGCTTTTGATAAAATTTGGTTCAAGGGTAGGTCATGACCTAGGTTAAGACATAAAATACTTTTTTCATCCCACCATCTCGGAAAGAGTATTTTTAATCTTCAGTATCTGAGTGGAAAAGCCGTTTTTATTCTCTAGAGGATAAAGTAAATTGAATTTAGAACATCGTGTGCACTAAGTTTGTGAATTAAAAAAAACATTAAACCTATTTACTGCTACCTCTATGGTGCCGAATATATCATACAACTTTTTTTTAATTTGTTAAAAACTCAGACTCGGAACCTTCTTGGTGTTCTTTTTTCAATTTGCTTTGTACGCGGTTCTTTACGCGGCATTTTTTCACGTCATTGTTAAACCTTAGGTATATTAAAAACAAGAAACTTGAAAACAAGTGAAAAAACTAAAATGAGTGATTCTAGCGACGAGGAAGTTTGCTTGACGCCAACAGAATTGACTGAAACTGTTAATAATGCGCAAATGAGCTTTCTCCCTCAACAATCACGCGAGAAGTATTTAAAACAGTACGATATGTTCAACACGTGGCGACTAGCAAAAGGAGCCAAAACTTTCTCAGAAAACGTTTTGCTGGCATATTTTATAGAATTATCCGAGAACAAGAAAGCAAGCACTCTATGGAGTACGTATTCGATGCTAAAAGCAACAATAAAGATGAAAAAAGACAAACATATCGATACCTATCCTAAATTAGTGGCATTTTTAAAAAGAGCCTCATCTGGTCATCAACCAAAAAAATCGAAGGTTTTCACAGTATCTGATATTGAAAAGTTTCTTAACGAAGCACCCGATTCCGTATATTTGGCGGCAAAAGTAAGTCAGTTGCACATTCAGTATCTACTTAAGTATATTAATCTCAATTAAATAGTATACTTAGTAGATGTTGATAGGCATAATTATGCGTTCATATCAATTTTATTCATTTATCTACTACAATACTCTTTACGTTACAGGTTGTTCTTATTATTGGAATAAACGGAGCATGTCGAACTAATGAACTAACACAACTTAATGTCAAAAACATTGAGAAACATTCAGATGACTTACTATTAATTAATTTACCTAATACAAAGACAAAAAGAGACCGCAACTTCGTCATTCGCAAGGAATACGTAACGATTGTTGAGAAATATCAAGCCTTACGCCCGCCTAACACTCCAATCAATCGATTTTTTCTACAGTATCGCAATGGAAAGTGTGTTAGACAGCCTATGGGTACTAATAAAATTGGCAGTATCCCACGAGAAATAGCAACATTTCTTGAACTTCCAGAACCCCTGTTGTACACGGGTCATTGTTTCCGACGAACTTCAGCCACACTTTTGGCTGATTCCGGAGCTGATCTGCTGTCCCTTAAGCGCCACGGAGGCTGGAAGTCCAATGCAGTTGTAGAGGGATACATAGAGGATTCCATCCAAAATAAGTCTAAAATATGTGAAGGCATCGTAGGAGCCATTACACTGAAAGAGCCTCAATCGGATCCTTGTACTGGCCCTTCTACATCAAAAATAAGCCGTTATGAAACACCTAACCATCTCCCTCTCTCTCCAACATTCACGCCAAGGGAATCCGATGAATCGGTACAACTATTAAGTATGACAGATAGTTTACCGAAAAACAGTACACAAGTGACTAACACCAATATTACAGTACCAAACAAAAATATTACACTCAATTTAAATAACTGTAGCAACGTTACTTTAAAATTTTCTTAATTATACCTTAGTATTATTTTGTTATAATTTAAAGATTATTCTGTAATACTTACCTGTCATAATGTAGTAATTAATACCTAAACTGAAATAAAAGTGTACCTATCTTGTGATTGTAAACGTTTTTTTTTTTGCATTTAGTCATTTCCTCGCTGAGGTGGAATGAAAAGTTACGTGTTGCACTCGAGTGCAAAGATTTTTCACCTCGTGCTCTTTTGATTCCCTCGCTAACGCTCAGGATTCTAATTTTGAATCACTCGCTGCGCTCGTGATTCAATTTTAGAATCCTTCGCTTGCTCGGTCATCAAAATTGAACACGCGGTTAAAAAGCAAATTTGCACTCTTGTATAACAAATAACTATTATCCGGATACATCTAGAATAAGACAGAAGGCACAGGCTGTTTGCCGTGCCTCCATGTCGTACTGTTGCCCGTGCTAAGTCGCCAATTCCTCGCACTCTGGCCGCGCTTAATGATCTCTTGGATTCTAACCCAACAGGCGACCTGTTTGCGGATGGATGGACGAAGATTTTATTGGTATGTCAGAAGTACTGTGAGAGGAATTTATGACAGTGTTGTTAACCCTTTTATTTTATTTGTGTTTTTATTTTGTATATTTTAATGTGGGTTATAATTGTCTTTTTTGTTTTTATAATTTTAGTTAAGTACTGTAATTGGTTGTAACCGTTGTAGCTAAATAAATTCCCACAAGATCCAGACTTAAGCGGATGAAACCGCGGGACGAAGATAGTTATTAGATAAGCAAGAGGTACCTCTTGCTTATCTAATAACTATCTTCGTCCTTAGTACACACGGCCACCAATCAAGCTTATACCTTTCCAGTAGCTGACCTATCATTGTACGGAAATCCTATAAAATGCGTGATCAGCATAAACTGGAAATGCATAGCTTGATGTGTACCTAATATTCTTTAGTTTCTCATTCAAGGAAAAAAATGCATTATTAGATATTTAAGGTCAAAACCGATGTTATGTGTTTACCTGTTGTTTTTAATAACGTTAAATATAGATTTTATATCAGTAATGGTTTTTTTCATATTAACATCTTGTTTCCATTTTCAAACATTCGAATAAAAAATATTACTGAACATTAAAAAAAAAAGAAAATTGAGAATAATAGTGCTGGTAAAATATTTCACACTATCCCTAAATAATTACATTATTATTATGAAAAATCTTTCAAACAATCATAACCATAGCCATTCAAATCAAAATTCATAAACAATTCAAATGATTTACTACACCAACCGAGGTCGCGGCAATTATCTGTGTTAGTGTGCCACAATCTCCTATAATCAATAGAGTTTAGCACACGCCACCCCATCGAAACACCATGAGACATCTCATGCAAAACCATACCTTAGTCCTTTGCAAATATAATCCAATTTGCATTGGATTAACAACTAGTATTTAATTGTAACCAATAATGGTTGACCTCTCAACAATTTCATTCGACAAGTGTTTTGTTGGTAGCAGGGATGGTGTTAAGGAGCATTTTATGTTGGTATGGACCCCCGTCTAAGTTTATAGGACATCTGTTTATAAGTTCTTCAACGGGATAAGCGTGACATTTGGTTTTAAATGTAACTTGAAGGTTTTTTAATTCGAATCCGGTTTTGTTACTCCCACCGGCTGCTGTAGGGTTACGATTCATTAATTAGTTAAGGAAATTAATAAAAGAAAACCGAATTTTTATGTAAATTTGCATCTGTTTCTCTCTACTAAGTCTTTTTTTCTGGAAATTGTGACGAGATAGAAAATTGTTGAGAAAACATCTTGTAAAAAATGATTTTACAAGAATTTTGACTCCTGTTTCAAAGTTGATGTTGTGTTTATCACTCTCAGGGATAAAAAAATGCATCAAAGTACATGCAAGAGTTTTATTCATCCTAATCCTAAATAATATTATAAATACGAAAGTGAGTTTGTTTGTTTGATAAGCTTTCACGCTGAAACGGCTGAACGGATTTAGATGAAATTTTGCACATGAGTAGACCAAAACCTGGAAAAGGACATAATATAGTTTTTATCCCGGTAGTAAGTTCCTATGGGATAATTTATGACATGCACGGGGGCAAAGCAGCTGGCGAAAAGCTATTAGTTTATGATATAAACAATCATTAAGTTTTCCTTAACTCCGTCTAGTTAAGGAATTTATTCAAAACGCGCTAGAAAGAAATTAGCGTATAAAAGTTATGGAAATGAGAAGTTAACATCAATAAAATTATTTAAATCACATCGCCCCTTCCAATTAAAGTGCATACATCCATTATAGCGTGGGACACTTCATGAGCGGCGAGCGATTTGCTTTCAACTATTTAGCTCACAAGTGGAAAGTGAGATTGATGGAGGTGTACGTAGTATGTTTTCATTAGAATACGAATTTATGACTATTTAATTATTTATAGATTTTACAATTTATATAAAACACATACTTTATACAATTTTATATAAAACATTGCTTAAGTACTTACTTCTGACGATCTATTCTGTAAAATTTTCGCTGTGAAAACTTAGGTGAAGTGAGCTGTCAATAGTGTACCTACTTTACTAGCATCGAATGGAATGACAGCTAAATATAGTAAAAGCTTCAGATGTGATTTAATTTTCTTTATTAGGCCCAAAATTTTGCAACGCTGACACCAGCTGACGCGTTAACAATTTGGGCCCTCACGTGTACCGGCTTATTAGAGTTGATGAAATACTGAACATTTTCTGACAAATAACTGACATGACTATCTGGGTATAAAAAATTAAAAAATATTTCAAATAAAAAGGAGTTTATAAAATTACGAAGCTCTCAACAAATTAAAAAAATCTATCTCTCGTGACTTGTACCGTTGTTGACGCGACGCTCACACAAGACAGGAAGCATGGAGCACACACAGTCTCCACAAAAGAGAACATATAATTACGATATCGCATAACAGAACAGATAGCAAGAAAATGCCGGCAAGTGGCTCACTTGTCGTTTCCTTTGCCTGAATAGAGCACAGGTTTTAAAAATTATACGCTATCGTATGACGTCTATTCGTTTGGCGCGCTTTTTAATCTGTGGTTTGACGTTTGCAAGTGACGACATTTGAATAGATGGGTGATTGACCTGTTTATTTATTTATTTGTTAAACTGTTTGCAATGTATAAAGTACAAAAGGCGGACTTAATGCCTTGGGCTTTCTCTACCAGACCTGTTTATGAGCTGTCTTTGACAATTTTTGAGTAACTAGGTAGATTTTCAATCATAGAATTTTGTGAAATTAAATTATTTTACCGTGCAAGACATGCCATTTTGTTCCATGATTCTTCTTTTACGCTGTGCAAAAATATGTCTAAATACTTGTAAATACATATTTCGGTTTTTTAAACACCAAAAACGTAGGAAGGTTCTTATTAGCGGTTCTATTGGCGGTTCCCAGTAGTAAGACCAATCTATTGAGTAAAGCCCCTATAACGCGTACCTTGCGTATACTTAATGACGTAGCAGACAGCATAGATTTTTTTACTTGTTCTCTGGGTGAGTTCACAAAAATCACGATGTACAGAATATGTTATGATACTTAAATAATAAAACTGTAAGTATAGCCACACTATTGAATTAGGATTTTCCTGTAATGATAGTGATGATGAGTTAATAAATAAATAAATAAATAAATAAATAAATTATTTGACTAAGTGGAAAAGAGGGAAAGGCTGTAGGTACCACACATAATACCTTCCGGCGGAAGTTATAAAATGTGAGGGGGAAATGTATGAATAATTTTATACCAAACAAGTGATACCCAGTGCATTATTTTATAATACTTTTAAAAGTTTATTTCGATGACTTATTGGTGACAACGTTGCTTAAAAAAAAATAGGTAACTAAAAACTAAGACGAAATGTCACATCATTGTCATAAGGCCTTTTTAATGTGATTTGGCAACAGCCATACCTACAAGCTTTTCCATTCATTGATATAATTATGTACTTAAATTATGCAAACTTTTATTTTCCAATATTATAAAGAAGTAAAATTTGTGGGTTTCTATGAGGTAAAATACAGAGTAATTTTGGAACTAATGATCCGCGGGGTTATTGCGTACCACACTTACAGTAAACAATGACTTTCATTTTGACAGTTCTACAACAATCATTGCGTTAATTACGTTGTTCCACAGACAATTTTTTCGAACATATGAAGCAATGGATTAGCAACTGATTCCGAAAAATCTTTCACTAATGGGTAGCTACATAATTGCCGAGTGACATGACATATTTTGTGTTAAAACAAGTGATATTATGCAGGCAAAGGCGCGGACAGAAACTAGTATATTATAAGTCCTATAAATCTAACCCTAAAAACGCAGGAAAGAAGGAAACACACTAAACAATGGGTAATTGACATCCATATTTTTCTACACCAGCTGCATTCAATACATAATGTGAAAGAATTTTGTTGTAACAGTAGTGTATTAGTTCCGTACATTCCCACAGTCACTTCCCCTTTGTGATACTGTAATGTAATTATTACACCTGATTGTAGGGATAGAAAATACATTGGATTGAAGTTTTTGTTAGGAGATTTAATAAAATATTTAAAAAAAAAGATGTTTTATGGATTAGTTCATACAGTACAGGTTTTATAATTACAGTTTGTTTTTTTTCATAAAAAAATATGGTAACTGTGTGGGAAGTAAATACTACTCTACTACTCTTAATTTACTTAAATCTTTTGGTGCTTTTTCATTTTCCGATGATTAAGATTATTAGTGCAATTTACTTTATTATTCCGATTAAATTTGCAAAAGAAATTTTTAAAAAAATACACCCTCCTTTTTTCTTTTCTGTGCCCACCAATCATAAACTACTATTAATAAAAATATCTATAAAATAAAAGCAAACTTTCTCTTGGTCAGTGCTCAGTACCAGCGTCCGTGCGTGACTCCGGCCGGAAGCGGGCGCCGCCATTGTGACGTACCTTCCGTGTTCTATGGCTCGTATCCGCTCCCGCGCATCGCTAGCGCTATCGCGATCTTGTTAGTAAGATCGTCACCAAGTGGGTGATTAGATTAACTAGCTTTTATTACCTACAAGGTGTTGAAAAGAAATATGGGCGGTATTTATGAAACAATGTTTTCAGGTAGTACTTGGGTGTACTTGGGTCTAGAATTTATATTTTATGAGTTGTTTAGTTACGGGATGTTGTTGGTTATAGTGAAATTTCAATTAAAAAGGCTTAGAATGGCCAATATCTAATAATAAAATAAAACATTAGACGATGTTATTACTATTAAAAATATTTTTTCTCCTGCCTGGAATGAATATTTCGGGATTAGTATGAAGTTTTCTTTTAACACTTTTGTGAAAGAAGTAAAAAACTGACTTACTAATCCTCAAGATTATTATATGAATGAAACTGTCCATATTATACCAACATACCTACTTATATAATTTATCAATACTACGCGCGAAATACAGTCAAAAGTTATTAGTTGATTAATGCGTGTTCCGAGCTTTTCATTATTGCACTGAGGACACAACATAGCATAATATGACGCCTGTTTTAACCTGAAGGGTTAGGCAGAACACTCCGAAATTCCCGGTATTAGGCTGTACTACCAACTGTCCAAATCTGAAAAGACTATTCGCTATCTGTGACAACCTAACCTTAGGTAAAATTCTCATCAGCGGTAGATTCCGTATGCATTTTTAAAAGACCCGTAGTATATAATACACAGTTTTGTTTTCAACCTACTTCAAAAAGGAGGAGGTTCTCAATTCGGTTGTATGTTTTTTTTTTTGTGTGTTTGTTACGCGATTACTCCGCCAATTATGATTTGATATTGATGATTCTTTTTTTGTTATTTTTTGTTTCTTCTGTTCATTTAATTAATTTTAATCTGACTACAGTTACTTTTGCCATCAGTTTGCAAAAATCTAAATTGTATCTAATCTGTGGAAAATGTAGTAGGTAGTATATGTGTTAAGTTTATTAACAAGTAAATTCTGTTTATTTTTAATACACTACTGTTTGATTTCCCTTACAATAAAAAAAACCATATGTATGACGGTATTAAAGCCTCGTGAAATCCTCGCAAAATAATCGAAGCAGACAAGGAAACATGAACAAAAGATCTAAAAAGAATATAGTAAATAACAAACATTTTTTTAAACCAACGGCGCGGCGTCGGAAAAACGATTCGAATAACTCAATTTTGCTTTTTGCGGCTACATCGAATTCTTCATGATTCTTTTTCCGAAAATTTCAATTCTATTTTTTCCGAAAATTCTGCAGCCTTTCTACGATCACTTATCGACAATAATGGTTGCATGACCACTCAGACAGAACACTGTGACAACAATGTTCGATGGCTAAAAAAATCAGTCTATTGAACAAGAGGTACGGCAAAATAACGTAAGTACTTGTGTTTAAAAATCGTAGAATTTTTAAACAAAAGCGCATCAAGTGGAGCCGAGAGTTGATTAGCTGTGTGTATCGGATTGAAGGATATTGTTTGATTTTTGTGGTTTGTTGAAGAAAATGCTACGGATACGTTAGAAAGATGTTTGTTTTTGTTATAGAGAAAGCCGTTTCCAGTAAAAGTATTACAATGTGCAAGAAAATAAATTCCGTGTAACCGACATACGACCCAACCGTTTCCCAGCCAAATGACATAAAAAAAAACTTAAAAAAATAACATAAAAAAACACAATAATTGCAGCAAACATCTTTAATTAATTAAGTCTCTCATCGCGGTAAAAGCGTAATCTAAACCGAAATAGGTTAAACAAAGGCAGTGTAGTCGTGGCTCAAGCGAGCCGTGGGCCTGCGCTGGCTGGCTCTGCGCTGCCGGGCTCAAACGAGCCAACCGGCTAATCCCAGCGCATCTGCGCCGTAATGAGCTACTCAAGTACACCCTAACCTGTTTACATTGTATCTTTATTGTGTTTTTTGCTCGACTCTTTCTTTCCTATGTAACGATATGATTTTTTTTCCAACCTAGCCCGTAATAAAACGAAATCTGGCGTCGGTACTGCCTTTGTCTTTTAAGCGATTTATTTTTAATTACGGACGTATACGTAGTTGTGTGGATTATGGGTAAGATGCACTGCTCCGGGGGTTGGTTTCGCGTATGTGATTTGGATTTGAAATGTTTCTTTCAGAATTATGTTGGTTTTTGTGGTAGACAAGATTATGAAAGATATTTATGCCTTTATTCGAAATGCATTCAAAGAGCTTTACCGTCGGTGAGCCCTGGGCAGTCAGCTCAGCTATCAACTTTAGTCATTGGCTAATCTTTGATGGCATGAGTTTTTCTCGTGTCTTTCCCATTTTTCGTCCTAAGTTCTTGCCGGCGGCATAGGAAAAGCCATTTTACTAACGAACTTTTGAGAATTTTGGGGATTTAGGTGTGTAACACTTTAGAAAGCCGGCTGGTCACATTTGGCCGTGCTAACCTACCAAATAGACAACTACACCACAGTTCTCTCAACACTTTACCACCACATAAAGGCAAACATTACTAGAATAAAACGTGTGTGTGCAACAAAAAAATATTACCAACGAACAGATAATCATAACGGCACGATTCTCGCCAAAGTTTTCACAAAAGTGGACGATACAAAGCAGCTAATCAGGCTGGTACATGCGTGGCCCCATTTCACACATTGTCTGTTCCCAGTTCCGTGATTAAGAGGATTGTCGCCACTTCCCTGGGATATTAAAAGCGCATCTTGTGTAGATGCGTGCTAGAAAGTTTAGCCAGCGTTTTGTTTTAGCTTATGCGCCGTTTTTGTTTTGTATTTTATGTTTTTTTTTTTGTTTGAGCTGCCGTTTTTTGTTTTAAATTTCGATTGTGTGTTTGTGCTTTTTTTGTGTAGGTGTTTTATTTATGTGATATTTTGTAGGTAGCTAGCTGTGTTGGTTCGAGCTTAGGTATTGATGAATATGAGAAAATTCTGAAAGCTTAGCACTAGGTCGGATTTAAAGGATTGCAGATAGCTAAATCACGGTCTACTATCAATTAACTTACTCTGTTTCTAAGTAGTAACACAATAGAATACGCGATTAAAATCATCAAATTATGGAATTTAAAAAGGGTTCTCAGAGGGCTGAAGAGAAAGTTGGGAGGACTCACTAATTCCCTCCGATCGATAAGAACTTTCACCGGAAATGAATCCTATTTCTATTAAAATCTATTGATAACTCTCTTCCGTTGCATTTTAAGACAATTAGGTATATAATCTGTGCTGGCTTTAGTTTATTAGTTTACTTTCGTTCTCAGAAATGGAAACTGAATTAGAAGGAAAATGGTAGCAATACAAATTACTTAGTATTGTTTTGTTAGGATTTAGTTTAAATTGCATTTTATTAGGAGTGGTTTACATTTAGAATATGTATTCTGAACTGGCCGTTTAGATGAGCAAATGTTTCAAGTAGCAACGAAATCTAAAATTCTTGCAAGAGCTTCGGAGCTAAGATAAAATGTTTCTCACTGAAACTTGACTAAGTAGATTAAATTTTTGTAAGATACCATTGATTCTAATATGTAGTAATCTTAATATTTTTCATGCCTTTGATAATTACTTTCAAAAGTTCTTTTTTTTCAGCCTTTCTGGTGTCAATATGTCAATAAAAATAAAATCAAAAGCCATTTATTCAAACTAGGCTGAGAATCAGCACTTTTCGAACGTCAAAATTAGATAAGACAGTCCCTCAAAACGCCCACCTTTCACCGCTTCCTAGTGCTTTAGCTGAGAAGAAGTGGTGCAATAAACTCCCCAGCAGTAATCTAAATTAATATTACTAATGGACAACCAACTTGTCATTAAAAGCTAAACCCTAAAGCCAACCACAGTATAACAGCTTACTTTTAAACACAGTCTAACAGAAACAGTAGCACAACTCGAAATGTTTATTAAAAGTAAAAAACGGAAAGTTCATCGGCCTGATGCGAAGCACCGGGTCCTGTTTGTCATGTCAACAGATACCTATTACTTTCCAACGGCCACTGTCAGACTTTTACGTTTATTGTATAGTTTTGTACTTTTGGTAGCATTCGGTGTTTATGTTATTTGGCTGGACAGTGTATCTGACGATATAGAGATGTGATTTGTTTGTTAGTCTGTGATAGGATATTGTTCCATATTTCAATTGAGTTAGTGTCGATTTTTCCGGAAAATTATTTTCAGACAATTTTTAGTTTTACTGATAAGTACTGCACCAGTCAATGATATCATTTTTGTTATGCATTCATAACAGAAACGATATTATTGACGAGTATATCTTAGACTGCCGTAGTTTTTAATAATTTGTTTAATTCAGAATATAAATAGGTATTTTGTAGACGGGTTCCGAATGTTACATATCTTACTCCGTCAGGCTATCGTTTTTAGTTGGAAAAAATCCCCTGATAGATCCTAAAGCATTTACACTTACAAAGATACATCTTTCTATATGACTAACATATGCTTAAAATTGCAAAAAAAGCAATCTGTAATAGTCAGCGTCATTACAAAGAAGTTTACAACCAATATATCGCCACAAATGTCGGGCAAAGGTGTTCAATTTTATGCGCACGCGCGGAACATATGTTTGCGTCGCGTGGCCAATGTTTAACCAAACATTTGCACAAAAAATTGATGAGCCTACTCAAGGTGTGGTTTAAGCTATCTAAACAGACTGTGGTGCGACTGTTTAATGTTTCTTTATATTTGACAAACTGATTTTATTAAATAACCCTTTAACTACCGATTGGGTGTGCTAATATTTAGATTTTTTGTTGCCCCTGACGTTTTCATAAAAAAAGATACTCCATAACTAAAAAAAAATAAAGATGCATGTTTGTGATTTGGTCACGTGCAAGAAGATAGAGAATAATAAGATATTTTTTGGCTTCAGATCATCGAATTCATTGTAATTTTGTCAGTTAATGCAGGTGACATCAAAAAGTATAACTACGTACCTACACCGCAATTCTAATACTTAAATCAATCTAATTATAACCCATGATAAAAATAAAACATTAAACACCACAATAAACAACACGCATTTCCTAAACAAGTGATAAAAATAAACTGTGGTAATTCACAAATCAGATATAACACCGTAGTTAACCCTCCCACGGCGATCGCCTTAAGTATAAGGAGCATACGTCGCGCTCCCCCAAGCAGAAAACACCCATTTAAGTGTTAAGCACAGGTGCGAGTGTTAGCGGGTTAAAAGAAACGAAACGTCTTAGAATATTTTCTTTACTTTTATAATGAAAAGGTAAATCTTTTGATTGTAATGACGCTTCAACAGAATGAGATGAAATTCTCTTCTTCAAATGTCATGCTCACTCAGATGTCTCGCTGATGGTGGCGCGTGTGTTGGATCATTTAGCTCCCTTCAAAATGGTTGAGCTAAATGGTGCTGATCCATGCGACATGTTCGTGAACGGGCGCCATCAGTTGGGACTGGTAATCTCTTAGCTGCCATGGCTTATTTTAATGTATTTTAATTTTTGAATTGTTCTTTGTTTTTATGTTTTTATTACGGACGCTTATAACGTGCACGTCTTTCTACATTGTTCTGACATGTATAATTTCAACACGAGTGATGTAACCAATATTTTGTAACTATTTTTTTATTTAAAAGAGCTTGCGTGGAGTTTCTTGCCCGTTCTTTTCAATAGGTACCTACTACGGTTTGGAATTGGCAACTGGTTTGATATTTCTGACTGACCGACTCCTTGACAATTCAAAAGTGCCTGTAAATTATTTAATTGAAATAAATGCTTTGCAACTCAAACTGAGTTGGAAACGAATATTTAAAATAAGAACTACAGTGTGGAAGTAATAAAACTTAATGGTTACGAAGAATAAAATAAAATAAAAATATGAAAACAGTCGCAATGTGACACATATACGAGGATTTTTTACGAATTCATGCAACAAATAAGATTCCTTCGCTCCATGAGTAACGGTAAATATTATTTTTAAAATGATATTTACAGCACCCCACGTAAATAATACGGTGAAAATGTAAATATTTTAAAAAGTCCTCACACGTTTTTTAACTCTTTTAAATACTTTACGCGTTATTAAAATAACGTCCACAATAATTGGGTGGCATCCATTCATTTTTCTTTTTAATCGAATTCTGTTAATATCAGTTATCGGTTACGGTTGATTTAATATTAATCGTTTTTATTATCCGCATTTATTGGCTACATGGATCAAGGTCCTGTCAATTTAAACGTTATTTTTACACTGCCATTTCTCATGACAAACATTCTTAAGAAATCGCTCTTTTAGTATCGGAGCGTAGCGTTTTTATATTGTTACTCGCTCCGCTTATAGTAGCACCGTGGCTTAGTATGTTTAACTAAACTGTGTTTACATCGTCTTGAGACGGAGGGTTAAGAAAATGCTAGGGGTGTCGCGTAACAACATCGTAAAATGTTAGGAACACGCAATGTAAGCGTAGGGGTTTCTTCAATTACCTGTTAATTTGAGGTATTTGTGTCGTTTATGGTTTATTGCCTATGCCATTAGTACTTAGGGTGGACTTTGAGGAATGAGCGTGTTTTCTTGTTCTTGGAACTTATATGAGCAGTGAGATTTAACTATGAAGACATTTGTTGGTCGGTATTCCACGATATTATGTGAGTATTGACTCTGGAAGTCTTTTATAACCATTTGAGTTTTTTTTTCGTTTGTATTTCACTATTTACGCAGTGGTTTTACCGGCTTATGTGTAACATTGTTTATTCATTCATACTTTTATACCTTCTTCAGGATTTTGAACGTTATTAAATACGGGAATTGTTCTTCTGAATTTCTTAAAGTCATTTTTGACAAAAAAAAATCGAATTTCGTTCGTGTCAGCCCTAAGATGGGTCACAAAATCTCACGGCTTTGTCGAGGGCACTCCGGAGTCCCTCTAAGGAGCCCCGATGTTCACACTCTTACTTTATTGCTCTTTTATTGATGTGAACTTTGTAAGTAATGTCTTCTCTTCGAGATAAAGATTTTGATAAATGTTTTTACAATTTTTATATTACTTGATTATGTTGCACCAGTGACATTAACGTGTTGACATTAATTTTTTGTCTCTCGCTGTTTATTTATTGCGATTAAAGTCATTTACACGGTGCGATTTCATATCCATATATCATAGCCTGTGTATCATAAGTTGAAGCTTCGATAAAAGTTGCAATGTTTAGAGGATGCAAATCATTTGTTACTTCAATTTTATTTGATGCCCCTGGCAAGTAACATGCATCGTGCAAATCTGGCATAACGATTAATTAATGTTAAGGTTGCACTAGCCGATGGCTTGAACTCGTTGGTGGTCTTGGCTAATATGCATGCTATTTAAGTATGTATTTATGTATTTAGTGAAATAGACTATGATTTATAACGAATACGAGAGCGTAAAATTTCATGAACAGACCTTTTATAATTAAGTATATATTATGAAAAGTACAGGATGTATTTATTAAAATAAAATTATTTAAATTCTTGATTCAATTATCTATCCGTCTACGGTAACAATTTGCCATTTTCATGCTACAGGAGTTATTTATTTACGCCCAAAGATGCGTTAAAATTAGTGTTGAATTATGCAAGTTTCGACGCTCATAACTTTCAAACATTTTGTTATTTAAAACAAAATGTTTGAAACTTATGAGCGTCGACTATTTCCGTACAGGGCTAGATAATGACGAGACAAGTAGATATAATTTTTAATGCACACTATCAAACAGTGGCGTAAACTCCATACGACGTTAGTATGGAAGAATAACTGACTAGGGTACCCTTAATAGTATGCTGCAGTCTCTAGAAGGATGAGCAAATAAGTTAGAACAATTGCGAATTTTTTATATCAAACCGAGATGCTTTTTAATTCAATAAAAAAAAAAAAAACTTTTGCTTCCAAGTCAAATAAACGCCAACTGTCCCAGCTGCTTCTATTAGTAATTAGATCCGAATGAGGAGAAGATACCCCTAACCATCTGTCGGTAAACTACTGATACCACTCAAACATTTGTATGTAAGTACATAACGTACTCTGCTATCACTATGTTAAGTACGTCCACAGTATATCCCTCGGGTGGATGTCCGTCCTAGCTGCGTCCATTCTCGTAGGTAGACATTACCAGGAAAACCAGGAAAAGGACGTTTTTGTTCAACGGTAAAAAACTCGAGTTACTCAATACATTTATTGCTTCTACATGTGAACTTAGGTGGTAGGTTTTTACAAAAATATATCATTGTGGGTTGTGATTGCGGAATTTCGGATTTCTTGTGACATAATTGAATCAGTTCAGTTTATTTTATAATAACCACTTAGGTAGTGTAATTGGTTAGGATAATTTGGCTCTTACATCGGACGTTATAAATCCCAGCTTCTGATAGGAATAGTGGCACAGGTCTGTTTATTTTAAAATGTGTACATTCTGTGGCTTCTTTGGGTGTTTTTTTTTGTTTCGTGGCAAATGGTCTCTGAGCTCTTACGAGTTGTGGCTTCGATTCTCTCACGGAACGAACATTTGTATTGACTTTCGGGATTTGTTCTGATTTTGGATGTTTGTGAAGGTATGTCAGATTTCCGTCTGTAAATGCACCAGATAACATTTATCAAGGTGTTGCTTCTAATAAATTTCTATTCACAACCATCGCTTCATTTTAAAGAAACTTCATTTAAACCACTATATAACCGATAAAACGTCATAACTTTTAAATTTAAAACGACTCAATATGGACCGTATTTAATTACTATCTATTCTTACGTGTTCCGATCGATCATAATATAATAAAATGCGTTTAAAAGGTGTTTTTATATCTTATGGAGCCTGACTGGGGGCTTATGCAATAGTTCAATTTGTGACAGAGGCGCTTGGGAGATGTGTCACACGAATTTTGAGTAAATGCGGGATGTTTTTTTTTTTTAGACAAAAATGGACTTTTGGTCGCAATGTTAAAAAGAGAACTTGGGTTTATATATCCAAGTTTAAATTTAAAAAAAGTGGTAGTTTAAAAAAGCTAGTGATCATCTTACTAAAATATTATGATACATTAATGACAGCTGATGAAAAATGTGTTAGGACATAATGCACGGTTAAAATCATAACCCTTTATTTGCTTCACTACTATTCCATACCAAGTAGGTATTAAAAACTTTAACCCACTAACAACTTAAGAACACTAATCGAACTAAAAGTTTTTCCTCAAAATCAATTACAAGTTGCCCCCAAATATGTGGCGGTCCCCAATCTTGTGTGATCGGCGCCGGCGGTGATCCTGGCATCCCTTCAATTTAACTTGGAAGATCTTGGAACTTGAACCATGTGTGTGTGGTAATTAATAGTGGGTTAGATTGGGAATCTCTTTCTATACTAAAGTGGGAGATATACCTACCTACTCGCCGAAGGAATTAGACTAGAATCTACCAAAGATTCATGAAACTTCAAACCAGATTAGTATTATTAAAACATAATACCTATAGCAGTTTTAATAAGTATTTAGCACGGAAAAATATTGCATGTCAAATTAGACATCCAATAACTGGAAACAAGATGAAGTTAACTCTAGATTCAAAATTCAAAAAAATATTAATTCGAATATAGAAAAAAAAAAACAGCAGAAAACAAAACAACCAATGAAACGTAATCTTACGGCACGCGCACGCGTTTAAAAAAGAGCCAACAAACAATACGCCATTAAACGTGAACAAAAGGAGCAAAAGCCAAGTCGGGGACAATTAAAACAAGAAATAATAAGGAGTTGTGATAATAAGTATTATTATATCGCGGGGCAGAGGGTCCTGTACACCTGGCACGCGATTCCCCTCGAAATATCAAAATGTTGAATTTTTTTAGCCCCTTTTAATGTGTTTGGTTCCCAATTGGATGTTTGAGGCAGAGAGAATGAGATAATTTCTTTCATTTAGAAATAAGATAATGAACGGGATTTGTTTTTTGTCTCTTTCCTATTCTAGACGTCTTTGTATGGATTAACTTGAGGTAGGAAGTTACTTAAGTGCATCGGGAAAATGCAAAGACATTTTTAATACGTTATGTGTTTTTTAAAACGTAGTTTATGTGTTAGTACTAATAAATACTTTTCAGTTTTATTTCTTTTTCATTGTTAGGTACTGTAATAAAAAATAAAACAAAAGACATTTTTTTATTATAAAGAATGGGGAATTTGAAGAAAATATCTCATAGATATCTTTTCCTCCTAATATCAGAAACTACCTTTTTTAATAACCAACTCGTTGTATAAAATCATCATAATATTTAAGTGATGCATCCTTATTTGCATGCTCAATGCTCAAGCTATGCCTCACCGTGCGCCTGCGCTGCTTCGTCACATCTGTCAGTACCACCTGGTCAACTTGGTGCATTTCTGAGCCCCATTGTCCAAGTACTTGGGGGAAATAGTATTTAGTGAAGAAAAATAATAGTAATGTAATTGGATACGCTAGGTATAGTAAGAGTTTATAAATATTATTGTTAGTTTAATTGTTTTGATATTTTTTGTGGACAAATAATGATGAGGTTGGTGTCTTTTTAAAAATCCATCCTTTATCTAGATGTTTTGATAGTAGTAATGCTATTGTAAGCTATAGAAGACTTAACTCGTTTAGCAAACACTAGGTTCTATTGCTATACCATTTTACCGTTTATAAAAAAAACTGAACTAAGCTTTTGGATCGTTTACGAGCAATTAAAAAAAAGTTTTTACATAGAAAATAATATTATTAATTCGGGGAAGAATTACCACACTTAAGTGGCCGTGGACAGGGCACACTGTCTGCTCGTAGAACAGATGGCCGATGGGGCCGAAAGGGTTTGGAGTGGCGACCGCGTACCGGAAGACTTGGCGTTGGAAGGCCTCCCACAAGGTGGCCCGATGACCTGGTGAACGCTGCAAGAATCCGCTGGATGCGAGAAGCACTTAACCGGTAGAAGTGGCAGTTGGGGGAGGTCTATGTCCAGCAGTGGATGGCTTTCAGCTGAAATGATGATGATGATTCGGTGAAAGTTTTCTTTATGAAAACACATAACAGAAGAAGTAGTTGTTAGGTAGGTGAGCCATCGAGTGAAGGGGTCCGATGAGACCATTGCCTGCCGGGGTTGCGGGAAAATCCGAAAGGGATACCGTGGCCCCCTGGCATTGCACAGGCAACAGAAGGAACACGGGTGGGTTTTAGTCAGTAAGAATCTGACACGCCCTCCCGCTCCACGCAGAGCGGGAGAAGTCATTGGAAGATTTACCACCCAAAAAAAAAAAAAAAAGGTAGGTAAGCCATATTCCTGTCTAAATTGAGTCCTACCTCTCACATAGGTAGGTATGTAAAACAATACTCATCTCCATACCATATTCATTAATACCTGTCCATTCCCACAGTAACACGTAATTACAGTCAATTATGTTAATTTAATTCATACATCCTTATGTACAGGTGTACCAACCTTTCAAGAGTAATTGGCGTGACTTCAGGAAACGGAAGTACGTTTAGCCAATGGTGAGCCGTCACGGAATGCGCCCGCGTCAATGGAACGGGGACTAGACTATGTACTTCGGTTTTATTGAAGATTTAGATCAGTATAACTGATTGTTATCTGATATTATAGTGTTGGTAATTGTTTGGCTACGGTATTCAAAAAATAGAGCGGTTCCTACCTTCATGTTATTTTATTTAAAAAACGTGAAACCCATCTATACGTAAGTGAGTTGGCACCACATTTTATTTTTAAGCATTTAAGAGACCATACTACCTCAGCTCAAATTCACTTTTTATCTCGCTCGCAACATACTGCTCGCGGGCTGAGCGAGGGCGAGACGGAGTGGGGTGCGCCAATAGGTTAGGTAATTGCTTTTTAAGGTGAAAATAAAAGGTAATTAATAAAAAAACTTAGTCACTGCTTTATAGTTAGTTCAGTTATTATGCAAACTTTCATGATGTAATTTGAAGTATATTGTTCGGTTTGAAGGTAACATTGTTTTTTTTTTTCTATAGAGTTTTTTTTTGGAAACGTTTTTGTCAAACATAATACTTATAATTAAACCTCAACTTTAACATAATATATTTATTTCAAATTAACGCTGCAGTATTTTCGATATAACGGAGGATCATGCTAAGCAATTTGAGGTAGTACAGGCCCTTAAGGATTTGTTTAGCTATAAAATTTAGTGTAATACATAACATCACGCCTGTAATCCCCGAAGAGTTAAGCAGAGGAGTACCTGTAGTACACCCACATTTAGCCAGTTGTGTGTAAGTCCCATGTAGTACCTAATAGGGGGCGATTTACTGTAATATTTCTTCAAAATCATCTCCTCCACATTAAATCCCACACAATTGTGTAAACTTCCAACTATCAAACAGCTATTCATCAGAGTTCCAAAGATGCTTTAATTACTTTTTCTCCTGGTGTGGCTTAATGCGAAAACTTTAAAATTCTTGGGCGTGCCCGCCACCATACGCGGGTGTTAAGGCGTGACTCGTTGGTACCCAAGTTGCCGTGTAAATGTGTGCTTACGCTTGTGGGATACACACGGAGCTACAGTTGAGACGGGCCCGTAAACCGCGGAGGAAAAATGGAGCACGTTTGCTTTGAAAGGTGGAGGAACTCGTGGCTAAGTACCTAATAACAGCTGCGCTTGCCGCGGTTGGTCCACGGATGGGTGACCATCTTTACATACCGAAACTCTTCCGTGCCTCGGAAAGCACGTTAAGTCATTGGACCCAGCTGTCACTCGTGGCATCATGACAGCTGTCATCTTTGACAGTCGTTACGTGTCGTCAGAAGCCCGAAAGTCTGACAACCAGTCTTACCGTACTTAGTGGTGTCGTATTACCAGTTACCAGGTTGTGGAGTTCAGATAGGCAGTCGCTCCATGTAAAATACTGGTATTCGCCTGCATCCGGTTAGACTGGAAGCCGACCCCAACATAGTTGGGGGAAGGCTGGGCCGATTGATTGTTCGTGCATGTTTTTCTTCGTAGAGTGCTTGCTGCCATGCCAATTTAGTGTAAATAATTAATTATGTGGTTCAAAGAATACGCCAAATCACTTCGCGTATAACTGCCTCAATGCCTCATTTGTTTGTCTCGTCACGGTCTGTTTAGTTACTTTCACATCAACAGTTTGTTGTTTTGTGATTCAAAGTGACTCAGTTAAAAGTTTATCTGACATTCTATTACATCTTATTAAAGGTGATACATATAAAGACATTCGTGTCCTGCCATCCATTAGGTACGATTAGTTGAAAACCTATTTGTCTGAAAAATTTAATGGACTTAGGTATGGCAGTATCAAACAAACAAATTATAATAACCTACTGTTATGAAAAATTCTAAACGCGGGAGCCCGCTTTCTCTCCTCACCCCTGTATGTTTCCCTCATCACACCTCGGCATTCAATTTGCGACGCGTCTCGCGAGCAATTTGCGACTTGCGGCAACTTACCTCATTGTGGTGTCGCGGCGTCTTTTGTCGCAGAAACGCAACCTCATGTGTGAACGCCCTTACATGAATATCTTGAATAGTTTCTTTATAATTTTCTGTTTGTTATGTTTCGTTCGGTTAACACAATAGAGAATTTTCATGTTAAGTAAACTTTGCATCAAACTATATAGACTGATGAATTTTAGGCGAAATTTTGTGTTATTTGAAAGAAAGATGCGTTATTTCGAAAAAACTACTAAACAAATTGTATCGATTTTTCTTAGAAAAGCTACTAGAACTTGCAACTTAAAGTAAAAACATAAAAAAACGACCAGACAAGTGTCGGCCAAGTTTCCCAGCATCCTCTTAGCACTACTATTTCTCAGTCGCAACAAACCTTAATGAAGAATCCTCAACTACATAATACCTCCTTTACCGACTGCGGCAACACCATAACACTTCAGTGCTATCTTGAGTACGGTTTTTCTCTTCAGTCTTAATGGAGAAGCTCTTTCGTATGGTTTTCGAACGTTTGCGGCTGACTTTGTCTTTTTGCTGATGTAATAGTATTGTAATTGGAAGCTGACAATCTTTTTAAGTTCATTTTCTTTTAGTTTTGTGAGTTTTTGGATTGATTATTTTGTCGTACTTGGTATTTGAGGGAGGACTTTTAGATTTTTAAAGTAGTCATCCACACCTAATCACACAATAGTTATATTTTTACGTAAAGTTATTAAGCATAGTGCATTGATTAACCCGTATTTTTTCTATGGTGTCTATAGAAATATATTCAGGTGATTTCTAGACATATGGAACTTGATTATTACAAAGTGACTATAGTTATCACTGAGTCCGTATTATGTATACAATCTGTATGTAGGTACGGATCAGTCGTAAAGTAGAGAATCAGTAAAAACAAGTAAATTATAATATATTTTACCCTTTCTGTCACCTGTCACTCGCACCATGCTACACCGCGTGAACTATATATAAGCGATACTGGGAAACAAATTCTTTGTGCTAACAAAATAATTTGTTTACAACTTACAACACATGACCCATATGACAATAAAAAAGAAAAAAGCGCGCAAAAATTATTTATATTATAAAATAAAAAATAAAACATGTTCGCCGTATCGCTCCGTTCCGCGTAATGATTCCAAGATTCGCGCCATCAGATCGGGAATGTTTCTCTAATGAGATCCACCTTCGTGTCTACGTACAATGGAACGCGATGGGTGAGTTTTCTTTTTTTTTAAGCGTCAAGGGTCGCGCCCATTCAGCCTTTCTGGATGACGTTTAAAAAGATGGCGTTCTAAGTAATGATTCTACATGTGACGTTTTAATTTTGTTAGTGGAGGTATTTGTTGAGCGGAGAATTACTTTAGTGTAGGCTTACAGGCTAACCTGAGCGATGTTGTTGTCTAGACTTGTTGGGCATTAATTATTTTCTTAAAACAGTTTTTTTCCTGTTGATCAAATCCAGAGGGCCTAGTAGTAGAGGATCCTTCTTCAAACATCAGGAATCATTTTTGAATTTTTTATTAATATATTTTTATATTTTTCAACATATAACACACATACATACATAAACTCACGCCTTCTTCCCATTGGGGTAGGCAGAAACTACAGAATGCCACCTGCTACGATCCTTACATACTCCTTTTGCCTCGTTTACGTTCATACATCTGGTCATAGACGCACGCCGGTTGCGAGTACCTACTACGCATCTGTCCTTTCTGAAGAACATCACCAATAAGGTCAGTATATGTCCTCCTATTATTCATCCATTAAACAGATGGGTGGACGTCGTCTCTAGGTCGGAAAAAGTGACAATCACTTCCAAAGCGTTTCGTATTTCGACAATGATTTTTTATCAGGATTGACATTAACATTTCGGTAGCTAATGTCAATCCCATACATTTTTTACTTTTCTATCATCGATATCATTGATATAATGTCACTTGGTCTGTAGGCCTTCAGGACCCATTTCGCTCAGCTACTAGACTGTGCTAGTCGAACCTTCAGGCATCATTTTTTTTACTTAAAAATCTAAACCTTTTCTTTCGTTCTTTTGTCGTCAACTACGAGTATTTATAAGTGATCACTTACCTAAAATATGCCTATTAAAGATGTCACCCAAGGGTATCAGATGGTTTGATTAGAGGTGAAAGAGAAGTCTGAAATAAAAGAAAAACATAATTTAGTTTCATTGTCAACTGAAGGGTTTGATTCTGTGAATATTCGTAAGTAAACATAAAACTGATATAGGCTAATAACACGTAGGTAATATTGAAAAACAAATTGTTTCATGTAAGTACCTACTCGTCGTAGTGTTTGTTAGTGACCGTCTAAGTGCCACCAACGTATCGATACTGGTTCAGTTTACCATACAATGGTTTAATTATTACTAAAAACGGTCAGTGACCCATTAGAAGCTCATTAGTTGATTACTCATACGATAAAAATTAGCTTGCTACGAAAACAGAATCTTCGTAGACCCTTCGTAGAGCTAGCTACGAAATTGTCTACGACGTAGCGCACTCGTAGCCACTTTAACCTCATTCGTCAAAAATCCTAAGATCAAAGTCAAAGTTAGTGTAAACTTAAGCCCCGCCTCCTAACGTCTTACACACGCCCCTCGCCCCGCGCCGCACCCCCGCCCGGCTCCTCGCGCGCCCACGCCTTGTTTCTTATGCCGCCTTGGTACTATACGCCCTGAAGAGGTGGGGTGACGCGTCTTGGAATTGGGGTATCGACAGAAATGTAGGTTGCATGATTGTGCTATGTAAACTTCTATGAATCTCGAATGAAATAAGTAGTAGAAGAGCTGTACATAATGCTGACACCCATTGTTAGATCCTATGCTTCTTTCTATACCTACTCCGTGGTCCCACGAGAGATCCCTATTTTATTTAATAAGGAAAAGGCAGACTTAGATATCTTAAAATCAATTTATGTGATAGACAAACAGACTTTGTATGTTTACGTTTTGATAAAGAATTTTAAATACTAATAATATAAAGAGAATTTTGTGAGTTTGTATACTTATATGTGAAGTGGCTTCGGAACCACAGCTCCTATTAGAAAAATTCGTTTACCATTTGAAAGGTAATTTTTTTCAGATGGACACAGACATAATATATTATATAAATATATACAAAAAGAACTAAAAATACTATCTTTAATACATGCAAGCCTAGTACTTTTTGATAGGTTACTGCTTTGAACTTCTGCACAACGTTACGTGAACAAAATACCATCTTCACATATAAATTTCGAAGCCGGGGCACTAGTTAAAAATAAAAACAACCTCTCACATGCAAGCAGAGATGTAGATATTGATAACTTGTTGGTAACTATACTCATACATTTAACCTTTTTTACAGTCCGTTCAACAGATTTTGACTTCTATTGCGTTGGTGGCATGACAAATGGCAGCTGCAGTAAACAGTTGGTATTGTAACCACTTTTTTGCTTTTAATGCCGTCCTTATACCTACGGTATAGAAGTCAGAATCGTTTAAACGGACTGGAAAAAAGGTCTGTTTAAATGTCTAATCTTATTTCAAATGGAGTATAGGTATCGTCCGATAAGCCTTCCGATGTATCTTTCTATTTCATATCATCATCAAGTTCACGTCCATTGATTGACATGTGAGCCTAGCGGTACAATGTACTAAGAGCTATTTGTCAGAGTTGTCGTGAGGATCAATCTGTGAGGACAGACTGTTTTAGTAGTTATTTGAAGTTCTATCGTTACAAATCACAAAGGAGGATGTGACAGCCTCTTGATATAATCTCTATTGATCTTCTTTTATAATGCCAGGAAGACGGGGGTGATCTTCAGCTATATAAATACCTACCTACCTAATACTAAACCAGTTACTCGGAGGAGCTTGTGGCTAAGTACCTACCTAATAACAGCCGCATGGGTCGATCTATCAGGTTAAGCTACACTTGCCGGGGTTGGGTTGGGTACCTACATAGGGGTCGTCAGAAGCCCGAAAATTTGACAACCATTCTTACCAAGGGGTATCGTATTACCCAGTTACTGGGTTGTGGAGGTTAGATAGGCAGTCGCTCCATGTAAAATACTGGTATACAGCTGCATCTGGTTAGACTGGAAGCCGAACCCAAAAAGAAAAGTCTAGGCAGATTGAACTTAACCAGTTGGGTACTCGGGAGCATTATTGGAACGAAGTTCTTTAACGCGGCTTGCGGTAGGAGTTGACTGGTACCTACTTAGTAATCGTCTCGTAACGAAAAGTCAGTTTCAAGCTTTTAGCTTCTAAAAACTTATACTAGATGGCGAGATGGCCTAGATGGCTCTGTATTAATAGATAATATTCGAAAAGAACTTTGTTCCAACCGGGTGTCCCACGACATCCCCCGACATTTTAGTTTAGTATAGATACCTTTACCCAATTTCATTTTCGTGATGAAGAATCCTCATCTAAGTATTGAACTACATCTTTGCCAAATTACATAAAAATCGGTTAAATCGTTGAGACATTAAAAGTACCTACGAAAATAGATTATTAGTGTGATCTGTCAATGCAAAAGACAGAACTATTTCGAATCTTAAAACTCTTGTCAATACTAACCTAAAAGAGATATTAATACTGCTCCAATTTCCAGACTGATCAAATATTTATAGCTACAGGAGTGCTCAAGGCACAAGATCCGCATTTCAATAGGTATTTCAACATATTTCTCAGCCAATAGCGAGTTAGCACCGCCTACGTCTTGCCTCACCCACTTTCTTAGAAGTTGGTTAACCACACCTACCTATGGGCTAACACGCCTACCCAATAACATGTTTCGCATGAGGAAATAGGTATATATTTACAGTGTAGCTATGAGTAATATGATTTAGTGTCTTCTGCCTACCTATTGTTGTATTTACACGTTAATGTTGAACGCATTGTAGGAACTATGCAATTGGGGCCAGAATATAAACTTATCATATTAAATAATCAATATACAATTTTCTGTAGTCTTAGGTCAAAAGAAATGAATTAGGCCGGTGCCCAGTGGCGACACGACACGGCAAGGGATTTTTATGCGACAAATACAAATAAAACATATAATAGTATATTTCTATCCGTCGCATAAAAATCCCTTGCCATGCCATTCCGCCACTGGAAGGCCCTTAAGCAATCGTTCATCGTAGTAACTACATAGCTTGTTCACTTGCAGTTCGTATAAAAAAATGCATCTTTTCCCGCCCATAGAAAAGGAAAAATCTGTCTATTAGGGAGAACGGATCTTCTGATCAAATCCGATTATAATTGTCATTGTCCGATTACGTACCTATTCATTTCTACAGTCTACACTTCAAACGCTCCTAATGCCATCTGTTACTCAAGATGAGACCTAACATGATTGCCGCGTACGTAACCGAATCATAGATGGTATTGCGTTATTTTAGAACTGTAATGAGCTGTCCTCTATCGAGAAAAAATTGGAAAGGTATTGACATAATGATTTGGAGTTTGAATCATAGATGGCGCTTTATTAATAAGATTACATTTAAAAAAAATAGAAAACACAATGACATAACATAAAATCACGCCTGTGTTCCCAGAAGGGTTAGGCACACCTATAACCACATTTCACAGTTATGTTTAAGTCGCATGTAATTGCTTTGCCAGAAACCGGGCTGCTACTGAGAAGTTCTCAATGGTAAAACCCAATAACACTTTATAAATAGAAAAAAACACGTTTATTAAAAAAAAAGTGCTATTTTACATAGTGAACAAGGAATAGCAACTCATTATTTCTACTAGCGCCATCTGCAAAAAGCATATAGATTTACTTTTGCGTTTATTGAGGGTCATAGTTTTTATGCGCCCGCGACGGTGCTTACACCGCCATCTATTTTATTGTGTCGGAACTTCGTAAGGCGCACCCTACATCCATTTTATAGTACCTAATTAATTTTGACGTTTGGTTAGTGATCGAAATTTTTGGTAGATGACGCTATTGGTAGTTTCAATACTTTTGGTCAATCGCTGTAACAAACATGTTTCAGGCAATCGATAAAATAGATAATAGCTTGTAGGACTTTGTCTAGAATTATGAAAGTTCCTTTTTCAATTCTGGATGATATGATGGAGAAAGGACGGATTGTTTGAAATCGCTATCCTGACTGGGAAAATAATGGTGTTAATGATTCTTTATTCTCTATTTGAGAAAAACGCCAAGTATTGTCGTATTTCTAAAAATTGACCTTATATCTAATTACTTACTTAAGGCGCTACCCCAAGCTAAGTGGCGCCCTCATTGAATAAAAAATCGTAACAAACTCCAATATTAAATTTTTTTTATCTTTATTTTCTATGCTATGCTACGATTTTTTATTCAATGAGGGCGCCACTTAGCTCGGGGTAGCGCCTTAATTAGATCTTATAGGAAAAGGTTCATGTCCACTTTCAGCATCTTGATAAAATAATTATGAAGTTTTCATTTAGTTTTTACGTTTTAAACTGGTCATTTGAAAGTATTCATTGAATGTTTTGTAACAAAAATGAATTAACGATTGTATTGTTGGTGTATCTCGGTAACCATAAAATAATAACTCGGTAATACTTCGAAAAGCGGAAATATCAGGTGGGTGATTTTGATATATTTTGAAGCCTCTATTTTCTCTTAAACTATTTACATGAGCTTAGTAAATGCCCTGTATCTTTTTTGACAAAGTTAACCTGTAAAGTGCCATTCTGTATCTAAAAACAGGTAGGTAGGTACCTATTCGTAGATATATTCATTTTTTGGTAGGTAGAGGTACACATGTTGAAATAGTTGTGAAACGACATAAGCCCTTCAGTTTACAAGATCTAGGTGAAACAAAAACCGGATATAGAAGCCAGGCGTGGGCGTGCCTCCGGTCCAAATAACGTCTGAGTTATTACCTAAACTAGAAAAACGCTATGGAGCCAAAACCTTTTCAACATTTTATTTCATTTCTCTAAAACAACAAAATAAAGTCCTGTCTGAAGATAGCAATATGATAATTATTTTAAATCAAACGTAACAAGTAGGTAAGTACTTGCATACTTCATCATGAAACTAACTCGTATTCAATAAACATTTCTTGCACTTGTAATAAAATGATTTAAATATGTTTTTTTTCCTTTGATGTAAAACATCCTACCATTCAGTGCTAACGTATGAGATAATACAGGGCTTTTAAAAATATCATTTAACAAGACTACTCTCTTCAATGTCAGAATTAGGTAGGTAACTATGGACATAATTTCCATTGTTTCTCTCGTGGAGCTGCGTTCTCTATTCTATTTGAATCAAACAGGACCGAAACACGTTGTGATAAGGGCTATAGTGACACAGAACATGTAGTTTATAACAATAAGGTCTTATGTACCATTCAAAACCAGTTACAGACAATTTCATAAACAAGTTCCGTTCTGTATTGTGATTGTTTCCCCTAAGTATGTCTCTTAGGAACGATATTTGTGTGGCTTTTAGTAAAGTCGTTTCCCTATGAATTTGTAGGAATCCGGAATCATGTAGGAAGTTATAATTTTATCAGTTTCATGAATCCCGAAGCGGGCACCGCATTTTCATATGTAGGTATTCTGCCGCACAATTACAACACGGCATAAACATGGTAAAGGTTTTTTTTAATGTGTCGTAATAATGTTAAAACGGTAGAGGATGTCAAACCAACAATGTTAAGTTTACACAACGTTATTTATACTCCCGAATTCCTTAAGAAATTGAATTTAAAAACATGAGGAAATCCAGATCAAGAAAGACCAGAGAAAATAGAGAGAATGAAGAAAAACTTATTGTTTCCGTCATGAATAATAGCATTTCTACACTTGGAATAACACTACTAAACTACGAATGTATTGAAAGATCAAAATATAATAAAAAACATCTAAAAAGAAAGCTTCATTCATGAATTGAATAACATAAAGACTAAAAACGGAGTTACAATTTCGACGAAAAGTTCATACTTACCTTTTAGGCATAATCAGGCAAAATAAAAAATAAACAAGCAAAAATAAAAAAGTTTATTGTAGGTAAACAAAATCATAAAATAACAAAATAAAATTAAAAGTTGTAGGTACCAAAAATTTCGAAATAATGCAAAAAACTTATTCTAAAACAAGAAAACTGTAAAAACATGACAAACTCGAAAAAAAGCTCTCAAAGAAGTGGAATTAGTTGATTTTCAAAGATAGTTATTTGTTTTATACGGAACAAAAATATAAAAAAAGAATAAAAGAGAGTCTTTTCTTTGAGTCAGCCGCAAAAAAATACAAAAAAAGTAGCTCTACAGGTAAAATCTTATTTAAATATCTGTTAAAACGGTTGGTAAATTCGTGAAATTTATAAAGGAGATGGCCCGTCCCGTCGGACGACGCCAAAAAATAAGGAGCGCTTAAAAAACACAAAAAAATACATAAAAACAATATTTGTTATATTAACAGTAGGTTTTTGTGAAATAGGTACTGTTTTGACACTGCCGAGCAAATCGCTTTTTTTTACAAAAACAGGAAAAAAATGCAAAAGAAAAAAAAGCTTTACGAACAAAAAATAAAAGAATGGCTCTAGCTCTACAGTAAAACATTATTATTTGTATCACCACCTTGGTCCAGGAGAAGAGTTCTTGAGGTCGAATCACAAAAAGTTTGTACGTCCGAGTAAACCACAAGTATAGTCCAAGTATTAATCTAAGTACAGCAGACAATATTTGTCGCAGTCAATAGTTTAGTTCAATTACTATCAAATACTTAATATTAATATAACGCTTAACATTAATTATTATTTACTCATCAATCGCTCACTCAAGATCGCTCGTTAGTTAAGAAAAATAAATTTTAAATAAAAATATTCTCATCAACGGCCAAAAGTTTAATCTCTTTACAAATGTAACCGACGTAAATATTAAAAATTTCGCAAAAAACTTTTTTCCACTGCCAACAGTTTAGGTCAAAAAAGTGAGGGTCGAGGGGATTTAGCCTAAAAATATTTTCGATTAGACGCGGTTAATTTTTTTAAATTTACTTTTTGGAATTTTGTATTTATTAAAATTTATAATCACAAGAGCACGAGGAACGTGTATTACGCCGCGCGGCCCGGCCGGCCGGCGCGACTCCAGACGGACGACTGAGACGGTCCCGCGGCTGGCCGCGCCGCCACCCCCAATCCGCGCCCCCCACCCCAGGGCCGCGCGCGCCCCCGCCCCCACCCCGGGCCCGACTTCGTTACGAGCCACTTGTAATCGCCGCGCGATTTTTCCGCCTAAGACAAATTAGGCGGGCCGCCCGCCCGCTCGCCCCAGCGACTTACGTTTGGGCGGTTTCTTACGGCTAAGACGTTTCGTCTACGCCTTGTACGTTTTTTTGCGTAACACTTGAGTTTTTGAACAAAATTCTTTCATATCTGTATACTCATTATGAGTTATATCATGCTGAGTTTCACGAGTACACAGTATGCACAACCGAGTTAGAAACGCGTTAAGGTAGAAGTGACAGTCTATCGACACTCGGTCGTCTATAGGTGTATATAAATGATCGGCATCCCAATGTTATGGCGGCGAGCTGTTTTATTTTTAAATGGCATTTAATCGTCACTCTCGCTTTCACCGATGCCGAGGCCGGGTTAATTGTAAATAAAATTCAATCATTCGCAAAAAATCCTCCGGTAATCGGCACCCGACAATATCAATGAGAGATACGTATTCAGCGATTGTACTTTTTAATGCATTATGGTGGCGGGAGTGGCGTGACGTCATCGCCGCACTTTTTTTGTTCGACACTTGTATGAGCACATACAGTCGGGTAGTTGATCGATTTTAAGACAATGAATGTGGGTTCCGATTTACTGTTGATTAGAACGAATCTAGTCTAACAGAGTTCAAAATATTTAGGGTAAGGGTAATTTGATATATCAAATTGGACAGTTTCCTAAACGAGTGGGTTAGAATATTGTAAAGAAGAGAAACTGGTTTTGTGAATAGTCTCATCTCATGAATTGGTCATTCAGCCCATGAATTGGTTCCCCATTTTGATCACAAAACAAACGGGAAACAAAAAAAACGAGTTATGAAAATTCTAAAATCTGTGAATTTGACCTTCCCAAAAGATTAGTTTCAATAGAAAACACATGTCAATGTTCAAGCAATTCGAATACAAGTACAATACCCGTTTTCACCTAAACTAAGTGACACTGAAATGAATCCCTAAATAAAAGTGCACTGTTGGATTTTCAACTCACAGCGCTGAGCCCCAGCGTTGAAAATTCAACAGTGCACTCTTAATTAGGGATTCATTTAAGCGTCACTTAGTGTAGGTGAAAACGGGCATTAGAGTTGCATTATAAAAAATAAAAACAACAAAAAGATAAGGTATTTTTTCTCAGTCGATAATACCTAGGTATGGGCAATTTTGGAAATCTATTACTCAGAAAGATCAATCTTTTTGTTTCTAAAACAAGCAGAAATTGAGTAAAAGCACAATGAAAAAATGAAAACAAAAAAAAAACACGGAAATGAAGTATTGAGAACTGAACATACAATTACTGACATTTAATTATTCGGAAATCCCTAACTATAAAAACCATTATAAACTACTTGTCAGAAAAAAAAAGAATAAAGCACTGTGACACAAAACATAACAAAAAAGATCACATCACTCACGGGACACAAAAAAAACACGACGTACATTTTAACATCCAATAATGTCGAACTCATTGACGGGAAATTTAAAAAAGGAAACCAATAATTTACCTCGATTTCGTTGTATAAAAAAAAAACATCAACAACGTCACGTCCGGAGCATATTTTTTATTTTCCATCGCAAGTGAATGTTCACGTTGTAAAACGTAAACAGCTGAATGAGTATGAATTAATATGATTCTTTTATCAGAGACCGGTTCGAGCGAGGTCGACGAACCTGACGCGGTTTCACGAGATTTTTTCCCGTTAAATTACGATTTTTATTGCTGTTCGGAAATATTTTTATATTTTCTACATGATTATGATACATGACAAGGGGCTAATTAACGAAGGAAGAAAACAATCTAAGACTAAACTTAGGTTTTTTATTTCAGTAAACTTTTTTTTAAATCTGGTTTTCAACTGCACTTCTCATGCGTTAAAAAAATTGGGTAACAGTTTTTTTTTTTATCATGAAAAATTATCGGCTTGACTATTTTTTGCCGTTTACGGAAGAACTCTTAGATTAAAATAAAATAAGAGGTTTACGCGGTAAAAGTGCTTTCATTGAATCGAATTTTAATTTAATTGACAGGGACATTCACACAATTTAGTTTACTCTTAATATTTTGACCAAAACTGTTTGGCCTGTTTGTGATTAATCTATTTGAAATAACAGTTTTTTTTAAAATTAAATTTTATGCCGGTACTGAGAATATAACTTTTACAAAATGAGCGATCTATGCAAAATAAAAATTAATTATAGCAAAAAAAAAAAAAAAAAACTAAAACAACAAACTGAGAATATTACCAAAATACATTTCATTCACAATTTACCTGTTGTGTTGACTAGAACAGTTTTTCCTTAACGTGAAAAAAACACTTATCTTGATAAATTAACTTATTTCTAATTTTCCAAAAACACCACAACAAATACCTAACAACCAGTTCGAAACGTCCGAGTAACTTAACAATAATTTTATACAATATTTATTTAATTTATAAATTAATCCAGTCCAAAAAACCAAGTCGTTACACTAGAAAAAAATTACACTAATTAAAAGTCCTCGACACGGCTAAAGTCAATTTGGAGCGTCCACTAATTAACTGGTAAATAAAAAAAATATCGAACGCGGCGAAGGAACTTAATACCTCTTATAGACTATGCGGCAAAACGAGCCGAATATTTACATTGGAGAAAAAAAAATGAGGTCATTCGGAGGTTACGGGCAACGCAGCCGGTCGGCGTGGGCCGCGACGGGATGTGGGCCTCGCGCGCGGCTCACCCGCGCCCTCTCCCACACCCGAACCGAGACTACCGAAAACCACGTGTGCGCCACTCACGACAGAGACGCACATACACCAAACACACGCGCCAGACAGTAGCAACACTATTCTTTTTTCAATTTACTATATTTGCTGATTTTTATTATTTTTTCACATTTCGATATTTTATTTTTTAGTTGATGCGCTCCGCAACTCACCTGTTGTGCTTGACCCGGTTCGATCTGCGACCGATCATGTGATCGACGCTTTTCTATAATTTAGTGGCGCGTACGATTATTTTTTGGATTTTCATTTGTGTCAATAACACATAAAAAGTAAAAAAAAAACCTAATTATAAACTTTTTTTTATGTTTGAAAACGATATGATACGGTTTTACGTGAAATAGTGGACAGCTCTACGAAGCTCTACGCACAAACCAAAAAGTAGTTCTTTACAATCGATTAATTAAGAAAAAAAAAAAAGATAAAATACAAAAAAAATAGTCATACATTTATTTTAAAAACGCCTTACCTTTATATAATTATCTCGTTTTGATGAAAACCAAAATACTACCTACTCTAACACAACATTATTCTAATAAGATATCGTCAGTGCTGCCATAATAAAGCAGCGTCGAATAGCAGAACTAGAGCTTAAAGCAATGAGTTCGCACACTAGCGCTACCCCGGCGTCAATAAGAACTATTAGCCGATGGTTCATTTCTAACGCGTCGTTTATTTTTCAATTTTATTTTTTAATCGTGAAAGTGCAACGTTCACTTCGCCGGGCATTCAACGGCTATTTTCGTTTGCAGTTTCTTTTTCGTTTTCATTGGTTTTTTACAGACGTTTTGATCATGTCGCCGGATCTCTGTCGTTTTGAATACAGTACCTTTGCATTTGACTCGTTCAATATAGTTACTGTTATTACGACAACCTGTAGGTAGTATTTTTTTAAAGCAATTTGTTTTAAAGTGTTTTTGTCTAATTCTAATCTCAATGTTTATTAATGAAAGCTCATTATGCTGTGTTACTATACTAATTACAATAGATGGCGCTACTGGTCTCGAAATGAGATTATTAGAAACAAATAAAATTTGTATAATTTGTTATGTCTTATTAATTATTATTCTCGTTTAATATTATTTACGTTTAATCTTATTTTATCGTCAATTTTGATTTGTTAATGCATTTCAATAAAATTTTCACTTCCAGACAAACAGTTCAGTCTGTAACAAATTTGTTCAGTAACCAGATTGAAATAGTATTTCGTTTTTCGTTTTTGGCAAATACTTGATTAAACCCGAGTGTCGGTAACAGTTAAGTCACTCTCACAAATTAGGCTAGACTCAGGTTACAGGGTTATCGTCTACACTCTACAGGATAATGAGGCCTGATGTAACCTTCAGGTGAGAACATTGATATAGCCTTTCAGGTCTGATTTTCAGACAGTAGTTGATGGGCAAGGCTTTACTTTACAACGCTAAACGTAGGGAGTTTTAAAAAGAAATAATAGTAATATCACAAATTATTCTAATGATGTCAACTCCCAAAAATAACAAGCCAAAACGTGTATGTAATATTTACAGAAATATTAAAAAAAAGGTTCCAACGAATAACCTTTCTCAAATTTTTGAAGTCGTTTGTAAAAGTAAGCAAAAGCGAGAGATAATCGTACAAGTAGCAAACAGGTTTTTTTTCATCAACCAACCCCATTTATGGCTATCTACATGTAAACCGAATCTTTAACAATACCGTCCCTTTAAAAAGCACATCTTGTCACACCGCGGTACTAAAGTACCAAGTACCAAATGTCGTAAACATGTTACTCAATTACTTATTCTAAATAAATTACTTTTATACGCAAATTTTCTCAGAATATCTACGGGTTAGTTGCGTGAAGGACAATAGATTAGATCCTATGAACGTTTGTTGTAGAGAAGTTATCATAAACTAATAATAATGTAATATACCTAATAATGTTCTCATTGTTGAACAGCCTAATAAATAAATAGTAGTTCCATTTAGTAGACGTACATTATCTCCCATTGGAATCATTCCAGTTCCATATACTACGCCGCACTACGTAGCGTAGCGTGGCGTAGAGCGCCGTAGCATATGCAAACGTTTAGCTTAGCAGAGATCTGTGATTCCCTAAAGGAATGACAGATGTATTAAAATTACATAATTTAAAGCCTATGACTTTTTCACTTGTTTTTTTTTGCCTTTTATGTCGTATTTAACTAAAATAACGGTCACGGAAGTTGATGTCCCAGCTAAAAAATAATCTGTTCAATGAGCATTAGTAAACTGTTCATTGAGTTTCTTCTTATAGCTTATACTTCCTCGTATAACTTAAGATATTTTAATTCTTACAAAAAACCATTCGATTATCATAAAAAAACCGAATTACTAGGGTAGCTCCACTGTCATTACCGCGAGTGCCATCCCTCGCCGGATCATAAAACGTTACCTCAGTAACGTTACTGTCAAGAGGGTCATAAAAGTGTCGTCAATTCGTTCCTTAACTAGCGCGAGATTGACTTGCCGACACTTCACGACACTTGCTGACAGTTGACGACAGTTACCGAGCGACGCGGGAATAGAACATCAACCTGTTATTCGTTTGCTAGCTACTGACTATAAATCTTGGGATGATTTTTCGATCAAAATATGTAATCATATGTGCATCCCTCCGAACAACTAATTTTTCTTTCAGCTTAGTGGTAGGCTAAGAAAAATATCATTGATAATTATGGATGCTAGTTTAGGGCGTCATTATGACCCACGTGCCAGCTGAATCCGACTCTGAACAAGCTAAGTGTGTCTCTCTGTTAATACATTTTGTTGCTACCATATTGATTATGACATGACATAATTTTGATTTTGGAATGGAAACTATACTCTGTACCCTAATTACGTAATGCAAAATCAATCCGAATCTGAATCGTTTTGAAACAGATTGCTAATCCATTACTCCGTAAGTTCGAAAAAAAAATGCAGAGCAACGTAAATAACGCAATGAATGTTGTTGAACTGTCAAAATGAAACAGATTTGTCTCTATCGTTTACGAAAATATGTTGCGTAATTAGAAAGCTGGTCAGTGACACTTTCACATTTCAAAAAGGAACGCAATAAATAAAGTTATTTTTATGAAAGTTAAAACTGATGAACAAGACAAAACGTTCTTTTATCAGGGTCCGTTTATGATCCGATATAAATTGTGCAACAAAATAAGAATAAAATGCTTTCAAAATGGCGGCCACGGGGCCCATATCCCACACCTTGTTAACGTAAGAAGCTAACTTCTTTTTTATTGGCAACACCTTTAACGTTTTAGCATTACGAATAACTTTGAATTTGGAACGTTTTTATTGCTGCTTGCTTTTTCTTGTTATCCTAAAAAGGACTTAAGCCTTAGAAGTTAGAGTTGATTTTAGATTGGAAGGGCTAAGCATGAACTGTTGAGGCGATAAATAAAAACTTTTTCATTTGTTTTGTTATACGTCATACGTGCGAACGTGTTTTAGCGATATTACACTTTATTTAGACAAGTCAAGGTTGGTTTTGTGTTAGATTTTTGTTTATCTTTGCGATAATGTCCTTCAGAACCAATATTGAAGTCTGGCAATTTACAGATATTGTTCATCCGTTTTGATGTGACGGGTTACGGAACATTGTACTCTTGTAATGTCCTGGATGAACCTAAAGTCCGTTTACGAGTTTCTACGAGAGATGCTTCAGTTCAAACGAATCCAAGTTTTTATTTCTTGTTTTATTTAAACACCTGGAAATAAAAGGGTGGCTGTAATAAGATGATGTTAATGTCACACAAAATAAAGTAGGTTTTATTGTTATGAGCGTTTTATTTCAGTGCTAGGCTGTCTACGACCGAAAAATCTTGTTTAAAATCATAAGAGTGGCTAAGAATCGATGTTAAAAGAATATTGATATTAATTAATAATACTTACTTACATAGAAAATGATTTTCATATAGGTACTACATTGAGATTTTAAACTGCCTCTGTGGTCTAGTGGTTAGACGACCTGTCTCAAACCCAGAGCTCCCGGGTTCGATTCCCAGTGGGGGCAAAAAAAAAGATACAGTTTTTCACGAGATGTGGTGAAATATTTAATTTTACCTATAATATAAATCACGATTTAAGAAAAACACAACCGTGGGCATCACAAGTTCACAACACAACATTTTAAATAACATACCTATTTATGGCCATAGATACAAGTCTTTTAAGCTAGACTTATTTTTCTTACAAAATGACTTAACTTTACTTCAACAAATTAATGGAGGATTGTACTATTCGGGATCGAAATAATAACGGTGATTTCCTAAATAAATGGGCTCTTATGGTACCTATATTTTAATCAGAACCAAGTGGGTAAATAAAATATGTTGTAAACGAAAACAGGCTGATGCATAGACAATACACATCTCTGCTTGAGGCTTGATTCGAGTCTGTATTCAGCTGAGTATAGATTGATTACCGTTTTGAAATTAGATCGATCCTCAAGTACTGATTCTATATTTAAACAGTGATCAACTGATTGAAGATCAAACTGGACTTGAGGAACGTTCTATAATACGGACCTAAGTCTGTCGCCATAACAACAATGTTAACCGCTAGAAAACCGAGCCCCCCGCGCGCGCGAATATTTTTGTGTACGAATGATTTAGTCTATTATTCTATCCGTCAGGCCATAGAGTAAAATTATTCACAGACCAGATTAGCTTTTATTCCATAGTAGAAATAAAGTTTAATGCCGCGCGGGAGGTGGCTCCTTTTCGGGCACGCGGGTCTTGACGGCATTTGCGCATTGGCTCACATTCGGAGCCAGCACGCTTGTGTTGTGTTTTGGCAGTTACTAGAGGTAAGATAGCCAGTTCCTCTGTGGTTGAGGATTCCGGGTGAATCTCGCATTCACCTTTGGCCTGATCATCACTTATCGTCAGGTGAGATGCAGGCCAAGAGCATACCAGTAGTGATTAAAAAAAAACTCATTTTACGATACCAATGTGACTTTTTCAATTCATAAGTATGTACTTTCTGAGTTTATCTTGGACATTACATTACTGACATCAGTGAAGGAAAACATCGTGAGGAAACCTAGAATTATAGTTAATAGGTATAAGTCTGAAATTGCCAACCCGTCTTGACCAAGCGTGGTGATCAATGCTTGTGCCTTCTCTGTATGAGAAGAGGCCTTTGTCCTGCAGTGAGACAGTAACAGGCTGGTATTATTTATGGTTCTCTGCATTTTCGCCGAAAATTGTTTGCCAGATTTTCACTTGCCAACTAACGTTTCGCCGAATAATCATTTGCCAACTTATCACATAATTTTGTTTTATTTCCCAACCTCACAGTTACCAACTGTACGTTTGGTCTGCTTTTCATAATGACACTTTTTATAATGCCAACTTTCAAGTAGCAGAATGTTTTAGTTTGCGTAATATTCATTTAGTTGTTTATTGTTTACCAAATCTAGTAGGATTTCGTTTTTTTTTTCTTTATCTTTAATGTGACCTAACCTAACTTAACTGTATCTTTATACAAAAGCAATTCGCTTTTGTTCGTTCATACTCAGCACGCTCGCTTCGCTCGCTCGGCTCGTGCGTTGTTTGTCATACTCTAACCAACCTAACCTATCATTATCCTATCATATTACGAGTATCATTATATCAATGTATGAAAAGGGAACTGTTACACTGACAATACGTCATTCGTCTAATAGTTGTGTGGCCTAGTGAAATGGTTGACAAATTATAAATGTCCCAAACGTTTTGTGTCATTATAATAATCAGCTTAACAATAATTCTACAATATATTTATTATTTCACAAAAGATTGGCAGAACTATTAACTAAGAAGTAATCGATTCAGAGGCCCCAGTTTCTTTTAAACATCTCGACTCTACGCATCGACCGCCTTCGGCGCTCCGATTGGCTCTTTACTGGCCTTCACTGGTGATGGGCCAATCGGAGCGCCGAACGCGGTTGATGCATAAAGTCGAGTTGGTTAGAAGAAACTCACTCGGTTTTAAATGCAAAATGAAAAAGTCGAAAACTGACCTCGGTTTTTGACATTTCGTATTTCAAAATGAATAAGCAAGACTTTTGTACACTTTATTCAAATACAAGCTGTTGCCCGCGACTTCGTGGATGAAAAGTAGCCTATGTCGGTCTCCAGGTCACGGTCTAACCATGTGCCAAATTTCATCCAAATCCGTTCAGCCGTTCAAACAAATAAACTCTTTTTCGCATTTATAATATTAGTTCGGATTCCTCTAGATCAATCTAGAAATGGAATATTAGTAATAATAAATTAAATATCTAAAATCCAATAAATTCTTAACGTTTTATTCCCTTACGGTTGTTAAGATTTTTATTCAGAACGGCAAAGGGCAGCACAATAGAAGAAAGAAAAGGGGTAGTAATCCTTTATAAGCATTAGTCTATGGTCACACAACAAGCGTCGCGACATTAAAGACTTATTAGTTGTTGCCCGCGATTTCGTCTTTGATCCAGGATGAAAAGTAGCCTACGTCCTATTACAAGTCATGGTCATCTACCCATGTGCCAAATTTCATTCGAATCCGTATAGCCGTTTTAGAGTGAAAACGTAACAAACAAACAAACTCACTTTCGTTTTTATAATTAAAAAGAAAAAGAAATGAATGAATGGATGATGAAATCTGCAAAATAAACCTATAAAGTGTTGCGTTACATGATGAAAGCATTTTAAATAATGATGTTAGAAATGTATTAAATAGTAAATGTATATAAATAAGCATCTTATCAGTGATAGTTTCGGTTTAGTCGATACTTTAAATTATTGTGTTCCATATAAAAATAAAGAGCGAGCTTTTTAAATATAAATTTGTAATTATTGCACTTTGTAAATTACTTCACTACTTATACCAAATATTGTGATGAGACTTTACATGTTATGAAACACGTCTCTTTATCTGTTCGTTAGTTGTGCTTATATCTCGCGAATTGGTTAACCGATTCATGTGAATTTTGTTTTAATTCATAATAAGTCATATTTTGGCAATATGCTCGCCCCCTATTACATGGGACTTAAACATAACTGGCGAAATGTGGGTGTACCTACTACAGGTACACCTCTGCCCTACCCTCCGGGGAAACAAAGCGTGATGTGATGTTATGTTTGTTAAGTCATATTTCTTGGCCAGGTTTTAGTACAGGTTCTAGTGCACGCGAGAAGAGCTAATAAATGATTAATAAAACATATTTTAAAATCGCTATACGCATCTCTCCCCGCTACCAAAGAGACCTCACCCTTACAATTAGCACACTTTATAACGAAATAAGTATTATAAAAGAACTTTGTGAAGGATTGTGGTTCTTTGAGTTTGAAGTCCTTTCCTATTGATGAAATGAGAAATACTTGTATAATGCAGTTTTAACGAAGGACTTAAGGGAAGTTTGATTTTTCAGTTGAAGTTAATAAAAGTATTTTTTGTAGTTGTAGGTACAGTTAGCAGAAGATTGAAAAGTGATTGGAAAAATGTATATTTGCATTATTTGCGCTACTTGCAGGAAAAATTCATAAAGCCAAATAAATAGGGCCCAGACAGCTATCTGAGCTCTATTAAAGCTTCGTGCGGACTGGCGCGACGCGACTCTAACTAAACAATTTCTAAGAAAACTTCACGATAAAACAATTACCGGTGTCTCGTAGCGCCATCGTGTCGCGCCAGTCTGCACGATTCTTTAATAAATCAAAGCCTCGTACAGACTGGTAGAAATTGACAATTACGTCATTATTTGACAAATAGATTGTCAGTTGTTTGAGGAGCTCGTGGCTGAGTAATAACTGCCGCACGGGTCGACCCATCAGGTTTAGCTATGCTTGCCGGGGTTGGTCTGTGGATGGGTGACCATCTTTGCATACCGAGACTCCTCCGTGCCTCGGAAAGCACGTTAAGCCGTTGGTCCCGGCTGTCATTCGTGGATCTTTGACAGCCGTTACGGGTCGTCAGAAGCCCGAAAATCTGACAACCAGTCTTACCAAGGGGTATCGTATTACCCAGTTACTGGGTTGTGGAGGTCAGATAGGCAGTCGCTCCATGTAAAATACTGGTATTCAGCTGCATCCGGTTAGACTGGAAGCCGACCCCAATATAGTTGGGAAAAGGCAAGGCAGATTGATTTGACATTTTCAGTTATAACTGAAAACTGTCGTATGACTGAAAATTATCAAAAAAAAAAATTTTCCTTTTGTTGGATTGCCGCCTGTCCGTCTGTCAGTTTTGTTAAATAGTCTCCTGTTACTTATATTAGGTATCTCATTGGGTTTTGGCATTAAGATTCGTAGCACCTATTAGGTACACAAAAAAGCGTAATTAAAATCCAATTTTTTTCAATATATTTGCGCCCCTCGGTATCCGGATGATTGCTGCCGAAAATATCATCATTTCCGATGAACGTAAAATTATAGATAAATAACATTTTGCTATTCGCACACCAAGCCTATGACGTCAAAAAAGTTAGTCAAATACGCAACAGCGTGACATACACCTAACCTGTTTAGATATTTTGTATTCTAGTTTAGATGTAATACGGTTTATTTTAGCGTGTCTCATGCGTGTGTAGATAGAATAGGCAAACGATTTCATGTGCTGGTATGAAATTGTAATGGTGATTTGAACTATATATACCTAGCTTTACAGGATATTGTTGCTTGTATGGACTGAAAATTCAATAGAACAAAAGAAATACAAATAATTCTACAGAAATTCACTGACAGATTTATTTAGCACACACACTTAATAACTGACTGTAGCAACATTGTTATTTTTAAATATTTTATCCTTTTTAGTTGTGGCAACTAAAAAGACTTGAAAAAGTAGAGAAAAACGGCGTGGGGAATAAATTTTTCCATTCTCAGTTATAATTATATACGACGAAAGCGGTGTCGAGTTAAAATTTAAGGTGTTAAAAAAAAAACTCAAGTACCAAGCGATTTGTACAAGTATTCGATTGTAGGTATAATTATTTCACAGACAACGCAAACCGCTGGGAACATGAAATGTAAAGGAATTCCTTAAGAGTCTATAATACCTCAAATTGCTTAGCATAGTCCTCTGCTATATTGAAAATGCTGCAGCATTAATTTTGCAATTAATATAAGGTAAAGTTGAGGATAAATGTAGACCATTTCAGACTAATCTTCATGGTCCTCATATGATCTGACCAAGATTATGTCTGGACTTTAAAAGAGACTGTGACCTCTGAGTTTGTTTCGGCCTTTCTTCTCAGAGTAGTCAGATAGGAAACGCCGAACTCATCTAGCTAATTTTTAATATTTTTTTTAAGATGACGTGTAAAAGTGATTCCAATATCCTATTTACAGAATAAACAATTTCATTTCATTTCATGACGAAAACACGATTCCAAAAAAAAAAATATAGTAAAAAATCCAAAGCTACCTCCAAATCGGAAAATAAAGTGCTGGTATTAAAAAAATTCTTCAAATTAGATTTTGAAACTTTGCTTAATAACTGAACTAATTATATATAAAGCAGACACTACATTTTTTTTTAAGTTACCTTTATTTTCAGCGTAAAAAGAAATTGCCTAAAGTATTGGCGCCTTGGAGCCTTCTCCCCGCCACGCGCCGCTCAGTCTCGCTCTCACTCACTCCGTGATAAATATCGTGCGAGCGAGATAAGGAGTAGATTTTAAGTGACGTATTATGGACTCTTAAATAACGAAGAAGAGCACTACGGAAGATTTTTGGAAAATTTAATACTTAAAGGGAATAAGAGATGAAAGTTTTTACGGAAGATCGTCAGTTTTGCCGATTAGACATGTCGTCGGACACAAACGGCTTGTATCGAAATATTTACAACATTGGTTGATCATTGTATTCCACAAACACGATACTCGTAACGAATTAAAAGAAATGACTGTACAATGACGTTCTCATGGTAGGTCACTAATCAAAGGAACTGTCAAAATTTTAGCACATTACCGCCTAAGTCAGTCATTCACTTGTCATTATGTACGAGATTACCAATAGATGCCATTTCTATCAATGGAGTGTCAGTGGCTGACCATTGGAAATTCATAATGACGCCAATATATTAGTAGATTGTCAAAATCAACAATTATCAAATCAATGATAGACCATTCTGGCACTATTGTAATAGCAGACTTGAGGCCCAGGTCTCAAACCTACAGTAGACCAAACTGTGGCCACAAGTAAACCATCAAATCTTAAACCAAATTAATGTCACTAAATAAATTATAGATGATAAAATAAAATATCCCTCACCCAGCTTCTCGATGTAAATCTCAAGCCTCATACATTACCGTTGTCTGGTGCGCCACCCCTGCTAATTTATAGCCAACTTTCAATTTAGCTAACACGTCTGTGTCTCTGTGTCCCGTAAATCTGGACACCCATTAAACTGTTCCTTGTGGTCCCTTCGGAAACCGGACACTTGGACACTGTTAATAAGATTGTCTGATTAAAATTTTGAATTTATATGTCGGATAGCTTCCTTCCTATTGTCTCAATGTCACTTTACCCTTACAGTACTGTAAAGGATGTCTCCAAAAGGGAACCTTATATCATGCTGGCTGGCAGAAAAATGATTCTCGTTGCATTCGATCACTAAATTGAATTTAGAATTAGTTTTAAAACAGTTTTGTTTTTTTGTTCAATTGTTGGATAATTGTTTTGGTCGCCGGAAAGTGAACACGTCTTCTTGAAAATAAATAGATAAAATTCAGCATAGCTTATTGTCATTTGGCGGAATCGCTACGTCCATGGGAACTCCAAAAAGCCCTATAGTTCCATGATACATTTATTTGGACGAGTAGTACTAAGCTCACTTACATTTATGTTGCTGGTATTCTTCCTTCATTCTTGGTTATTCTTCTTCATAGCGATGATGGCAAGAAAAAAACGTCCGCTCGAAATTCGGTAGTTACGCAAACAGCCTTTCTTAATGCAGTCCTTGGATCCTCACAAATAAAAGTCACTGGCCAAAGGCCATCATAAAAAAAAAATACCAACCTACAAAAAAAAGTGTTCCATACTTAAAAAAGTAAAAAAGCTCAATGAGTGCATAAATAAATTCGGCCTTGACACAGCTACTGTAATACAGTGTTCCCGAATGCCAAGGTCAGCCAATGACCTCGACCGAATCAATAACTCATTACTTTTTTATTTCGTTTAACGTTTAAAAATAACGTGTTTTTTCGCGTTTCGCGCGCCCTCATCGCACCGATTACGTATCGTTGGTGCCGATGGCAATTGTGACGTCATGTTCCGGAGCCGTGACGTATTGCAGATTTAATTATTGTTGTGTTGGTTACCTGCCGATCTATTCTGTTTTCTCACTTTAAAAACTTAGGTAAAGTGCTGTCTATAATGTTAATCATCATCAGGCATCAGGTGGAATTACCTGTCAGTTTCATACTAACGAATATGTGTTTGGCGAATTTGATCCATATTACTACGAGAAATTGTCCAGCTGATAGATGTCAGTCTCTCGACGGCCGGACTATAAGTTTTCATGGGGAGATTTTTAAGGAATACTTCGGTTACTTACTGAAGTTGACCACTGTAACATTCAAAACGTTTTGTTTAAGAAAAGCCGTTTAAATTAAAACATGCCTTTTTTCAAGCAAGAAGTATGTCATGTTTCCTGATTTACAGCACCATAACTGCGTCAACTTACATCACTTTTAATCACAATCTGAATGATTTTGAAGAATATTGCTAATCCATTTCTTCATATATTTGAAAAATTTGTCTGCTCAACAACGTTAATAACGCAATGAATGTTGTTTAACTGTCAAAACGAAAGCCATTGCCATTGATAGTGTGTTACGCAAGTACCCTGCATGTATTTCTAAGGTGCTTTCTTAATAATTATGTAGTCTTTTTAATAAACATATAATTAGTATTCATTGGTACAGACGCCAGCACATCGACGTACTTCAATCTGTCAAATTTCTTTAATAGATTTTCAACTTTATCCCTAAATTATAAGGTTCAAAGTTGATTAGTAGAAATTTGACAGTTTCGGGTAGGTTGACGTCTGTACTTTCATCATTTTCTATCATTATGCCTACATAATGGTAACGATGTTAGTTTTAGATATAGCTATTGTAGTATTATGTCTAGGTCCTCTACTAACTCTTCATTAAATCCATTTGGGTATTGTGTCTCCAGCTAAAAATACGGCATATAAAAGTGAGCCGTTACGTAATTAGTCAGTGAATATATTTTAATCGCCGTATTATTTTCATCTGATCTGGGAAAAAATGAATGAAACAATAAACTGTTTATTTCACACGCGAATTTTAACCAGATAATTTGGGTAAATATTTTTAATGGAGCAGATTTCAGGTCAATATTTCAGGGTCAAAATTTATTTAACTTAAAAATGTTTCTTTTTTGAACTGATGCTGTATAAAGTATTCTGATTTTCTGGCTTTTATTAAGACTTTTATTTTACTAACAAACATGTCATTATTAAGCTTGTTTGAGGTAGTACAAAATTAAATTAAAATGTAGGGAAATATACTGGTATTATTGGGTATATATACTAGATATTATGCGCGATGGAAACACGATTTGATAAAGTTGCGTCGATAGAATAAATAGGCAAAGTTACCTCTTATCGAGTAATTTTTTCCTCTATTTTACAACTTTTTTATACAAATAAGTAATTTTATATTATGATTAAAGCTTCGTGCAGACTAGCGCGACGTGACAGTGCGACGCGATAGCGCGACGCGACAGCGCGACGCGACACCGGCTATTGTTATACCGTGAAGTTTTCTTGGAATTTGTATTGTTCGAGTCGCGTCTCGCCGTCGCGTCGCGCTGGTCTGAACGAGGCTTAATTTTCTAAAATAAAGTTCATAGATGACTGGAGCTTTTACGCGCGATAGTTTTTTTTATTTAAGAGCAATATGACGAAAAAAAACAACAAAAAGCATTGAAAAAATACAAAAGTGTGGTTATTTTCTTTACTCTTTACACGTAACAAAAAAGACAGAGACAAAAGCAAATGGTCGGTACGCTCTTAAGTCTGTTAAAAAAAAGTATGTCAGCTTTGCAGATCGGTCCACCCACAAAGAAGTTCCGTATGTAGTAAGTAGTTAAATAAAGTTTTAAGGAAACATTTTATGCCAGGCAAAATAATGGACAGGCAGGCAGACAGAAATTGCTAAAATAATGGTTCCAATCTGTCATCAAGTTACGGAACCCTAAAGACGCATAACAAACATAAGATGTCCAAAATATTATCCGGTTTTGAGCTTTACAGTGCAAGTTATAAGAACGTTAACGAATATAGGAGTTGGTTTATCTGAAGTTGCAACTTACCTTATGATCAAAATAATAATATTATGGTGGCAGAGGAGAGTATAGTTGTTTTCAGGCAAAAAAAATAAGTATGTACTATCTTGAAATTATGAAATTCAGTAGGAATGGATGTATTGAAAAAAAAAACTTTACACAAACTTCATTGGGAACAGGGATGACCAAAATAATTATCAGTATAAGTATAATTTAGTATTCAGGTGAAGTTAGACTGGAAGCAGACCCCGACATAGTTGGGAAAAGGCTAAGCAGAGGAGGTAGGTTGACTAATGATTTTACATCCAGCCCTGTACCCTAATTACGTAATGCAAAATCAATCCGAATCTGAATCGTTTTGAAACAGATTGCTAATCCATTGCTCCGTAAGTTCGAAAAAAAACTGCAGAGCAACGTAAATGACGCAATGAATGTTGTTGAACTGTCAAAATGAAACAGATTTGTCGTTATCGTATACGAAAATATGTTGCATAATTAGAAAGCTGGTTTCTGAAAGACACTAGAATATTTCGTAATTATCGTCGACTGAAATTTTCGTTTTGTTGTTCTTCTTAAATCCCAGTTTGTACAATTCAAAAACCTAACGTGAGAGTTGACAGCAGATCTACAGTTTGATAATAATCATGGTTTCAGAAACCGAGGGTGAATAGATCAAATGAAAACGCAAGAGCCCAGTACCAGTAATATTTAAGAAAAAATCAAAAGATACTTACCAAAATATTTGCAATCCCCAATGGCGTATGTAAACAATTAACTAAATAAGGCACTTTTATCAGACCATTGATTTCCTTACACACGATATATTGCACAATAATTAACAAAAAATATATATTTTTTTAATTAAAAGAATGAGCACCACCTTATTTTCAAAAACAATCGATTCTTAATTTGTATAGGAACTTTCACACTTATTTTTCTGAATTTGAATATAGAACATTCACACCAAGGCACTTATTTCGAACAATTTTGAATTTGAATTTTGAATGTGTCAGTTTGAATTTTGGCGGGAGAGCAGGGGTGGCGTGTGCCCGGCCCGCTTTGTGCGACGGTCTACAAGGAACTCGTCTTGGGCTCAAAAGCAAAAGACGTTACGGCGTCGGTATCGGACCCTACGAACTCCCCTTATTTGATCTTGATAAGTATGTGTGCTCTTTAGTGGCCCTTTGAAATAAAATGTATTTTATTTGGACCGGTGAACGTTAGTCTTTAACGAGATTTTGTAGTTTTTGATAAGCGCGTAAGACTTTGTGTATGAAGTGAAGGTTAAGTTAAGTAATTGACTTTATCCACAACGAAGACTTTTTTTTTTCACTGGACATTTGTCTTGTCGTTATAGTAGGTACCTACCTAATTTTATGACTATAAGTACCACCCTGAAAAAGAATAATAGAATAATACCAGCTAGTTTCAATTGCACAAGATTTATGTCTTGATTTAAATTCAAGTAAAAAATAATCTCAATTTCAAACAAAATCTATTTCCATAATTTTAAATAAAAAGAGGCGACGGTCATAATTTCAACACATCACTGTATTAAAAGCGACCACTTAAAGTATGAAAGCTCATACAGCACATTTGTTATTGTAAAATAGCATCTATAATTGAGTCAATAAAGTCTAAACATCATTAGGGCCAGCTGCTCGCATGAAAAAGGTTTATTTTGTTAGGGTGAGCTTTCTTCGCGATTACTGTTGTTCGTACACACATAAAAGACTACAAGAATTCAGAGATGAACTAGGAAGGTAAAATAATTTCATAGTAATTTTTGAGATTTTAAACTTAGCCATACAGTCTAGAAGTTATGGAAAAACTGAGATATAAATAAAAAACCTACCTATGTTGGATCAATTTATTCATTCATTACGTATAAGTTATTAGCATGTTTTAGGTATGATTTTATTTATTTCAATACTAAAGTATAACTCGAGACGGATCCGTGTAAACGGGCTGGCGACGCTGCTTGTAAAGATGTTCAAACCAAATCTCAATATTAGACTTTATATTTCCCCCCTCGTTTATTGCTTTTTACTGTGTGTACATCAAAATAAAATAAATAATTAAATGGCGCACTATATTCTTTATGTCCTTCCACACACAGTGATACAAAAGGAAATATTCCAAGTTCGTCCCTGTGTTAGGAAGTATTGCACGGTGACTTATTTTTAACGGTCGTACGTGGCGCGCGCCCTTGTAGCGGGCTAGCAAACCACGGCCCGCTGCCAATTAGGTATTTTATAGGATTTAAACTTTAGATGCAGTTGTTTAAAAATAAAATAAAAAAAGGCTTTGAATCACACATTTTATCACTGAAGTAAACAAGATAATCGCATTAGTTTCATGAAATTAAAGCGAGTATACGGCGTAGGATGTCAACGGTGTAGCAAAGAAAATTTAATTTCTATTTATGGAAAAAAAGCATACATAACATACTTAGGTACACTCTGAAAAATGCAGTGTCACTGTTTCAGTTGTATAGGTATAATTTGAAAACGAAAACAAATGCAAATTTTAACTATTTTGAAACCTGGTGAATATTTTGTTTAAAAACCACCACCAGTTCACCAGTCCTAGTATGCAGCGACCCCTGAGTTGACTTCGCCTGCTCTCCGTACGTTATGGTCGATCGTTATGCCTTCGAAATTCAAAAACAAGCGCTCGAGTGAGACGGGCCTAACGTACTTATTCTAGCTTTTTTTACTTATAGGATAATAAGTATTTATAAAGGGGTGTAATAAAAATATGACATAGTTGTTAATTCGTTATATTGACGTCTAACCTCCATAGAGTTGAGAAGACACGCAAGTAGAACTAGATTCCCTCCCTGTTTATATAGATGAAATATTTTTGTTTTTATATTTTAATTACGGACGATTTTAACGTGCACGTCTTTCTACATTGTTCTAACATGTATAATTTCAACATGAATAATGTAACCAATATTCTTATTTAAAAGAGTGTCCGTGGAGTTTCTTGCCCATTCTTCTCCATAGGACCCTGTTACGCTTTGGAACGGGCAACTAGCTTCATCTTTCTGACTGACCGACCCCTTGACAATTCAAAAGTACCTGTAATTGGTTTATTTGAAATAAATGCTTTGAGTTTGAGTTTATTTCAATCATGGAATATCCACCCGAGTAATCAACACTGCAACCTCGGCCATCAGCTAGAAAAACCCAGAAAACATTTTTTTTTCTTAGGATCTTTAGCTTTACTTTTAACTTTAGTTAAAAAAAAATACGCAGAAACGTTAAAAACGAATAAATTCAAACACAACTGCCACCTGGACAAACTAAAGCATATCGCGCATCATAAAACACAGGACTCGTGCCTGCCACACGAACGGATGTCTCCAATTTCCATAAATGTGCCAGTAGTCCACAATTATTACAATTTCATCCATCTATACCAACCTTAATAGCAAGACATTAAGGGTGATTTTTGATTGGCAGTAACGGCACGCGCCGTCTTCATACTGTTCAAGAAATCAACAGGATGCGTCAAAGGAAGGGTGATTCTAAGACGTTGGGGTAATATTAAAGTAAGCAAGCGTTACGTTACGACAGATGGTTTTTTCTTTGGTCTAGTGATTAGGCGTCAGGGTTTTAATCTATGGAACTGGCCATTGACCATAAGGTCCGGTACAATCTTTGATGCTACATATTTTCTTCGAATCTAAGCCAAAACCTCAAACATATAGTTTTATGACAGTTGCGCGCATAGATTGTATTAAGTCTGCGGCGCGTGAGTCGCCGACGCTATGAAATATAGCCGTTTTAAATATTATATTTTATATAATTATCTAAGACTAGCTATTGTGTTTATTTTTTTTTTGTCTTATATTGTTATTTTTTTATATGCTGCACCGGTTGACGTCATCACGTCAACGCCGGTTGCCAATAAACATATTTTCTTTCTTTCTTTTTTTTCTTTAATCTAGCTTCATCATCATCATTATCCACAACAGACTATTGCTTCTATTTTTTCTCAAGCTAATAGTACCATCGAAGAAGTTCATATCTATACACCGTAAGGACTATTTCTGCTTGCAGCGCTCGGCCGCTATAGAACTGGGCTGGTAACAGATGTGGTAATCGTGTTCACGGGCTTTTGTTTTTAAACTGCTTAGATAGTAGGTATATTACTGTCGTGGCCTGCAACAGCCGAGACACACATACGAGAGTCCACCAATGCCTGGTTGCGGCCAAGGTATAGGCAGTTGTATAGTACTTTTCTCGAATAATGCACGGAAATTCAAACTTAGTAAATTATTTATAAATTCCAGAATCATTGATTATAAACGATAATTTTTCACGCGTCAATATGTTGATTTGGTTCTTCTTTACTTTAAACATCTATATTTAAACCGTGTCCCATATGCTGGAGTGTCCAAACTCCAAAATGTCCACACACCTGCACATCTGAGGACCTAAAAAATGACACTGATGCTGCGATTGGCGTGGCCACCCACAGGGCCCAACTAGTTTAACATAGTACATGTTTTATTAATGACTCAAAAATAAGAAGCTCTATTTGCAAGCCAAATCGAAATTTAAATAAAATCTGTGAGAAGTTACCTCCTTGGTTGCCATTTAAAGTAAAAAGTTCGTTCCATTTTTAAATAACACGACAGTTAAGAGTTTTCATTATAATTTATTCGGCCGCTAAACACGAGAGATATGGATTTTCATACAAACATTGGCAGCCGGGCACTCGCATGTATTTGGCCAGTACTGCAATTTCGATTTATCTCGAAGAAAGTTGTCAACATAATGCTCGAATTTCCAAACTTGATTGAGAAAAGGAAATGGTTAGCTCACAAGCCGTATTGTACTCAAGAGCCTTAGGGAATAAGATTAAAAAAACAATGATACAACTCCACGTTCACCATTCCACGTTGTTAACTTCCATACAAACTTTAATCCCCTATTTAACCTCTTCGGGGAATGAATTTAAAAAAATGCTTTCTAAGTGCTCATTTTCGTCGTTTATGGAACTTTTGCGCAAAATTTCATCAAATTCAATTCAAAATCTGTGTGTGGACGAATTTGAACAGCACGTTATGAAAGCATTAATACCTAACGACATTTTCAAGTAGTAATTGAACAAGGCAGTGACCACTGACAGTAACTATTCACCAATTTGTCAAACACCATCTTGTTGGCGAGATACTAAGTTAGTTAAGGCTAAGTTCCAAAGTGCTGGTCGGACACAGTTCCTCGATTTGCCACTTAAGTGATTTGTCCTAATACACAACTTGCGAAATCGAGTAATTAGTCTCTCTAAGTCGTACTTAGTCGAGTCGAGTTTGTCTGAAGTTTCTACTAGATTAGAATAAGGTAAAGTCAGAGAATTAAGCAACTGTCATTATTTGACAGTTATATTAAATGACTTTAACCACAGATAAATATATCTATGGCTATATTTTTTGTTAAAGCCATCTAACTAAATGATAATTTTATGGCTTTAGCACGACAATTTGACGTACGGTGTAAATTAAATTAACAATTCTTTTCCCAGCCTGCATTAAGAGATTTCCATTATAAACGATACAATTAAATGTTACCATTGCTATTTCTGATTAAATAAATTAAAAAGATGGTGGATGCTATTATTATTGGGTCCATATTGGCTCACCTAAAGTTCTTTACCCGAAATTGTTCTTCCTAATGATTTGTAATACGAATGATCACTCTTCCTAAAAAAAATCATCCTAAAGTATTCATTCATACTATTTGTAGTGCTACCGGCGATATTCATAACACTCATGTTTCCGAAAATTGTAATTAATAATATTTAAACTCCTACTGTTTTTTATCATAACGCTTTTATTCCTAAACATAATTACCATAATATATCTACCACTATGAATAAAATACTTAGAAAAATTTCGCGACCAATTTCGAGGTTTCGTAGTTGGTCACAGTTCTAACCTAACCTAACCAATGGATCCCTTCCACAAAGTTTTGACGACAAACGGTTAGCCGGAGACAAAAAACACCAAGACACTTTTAGCCTTATATTTAGGTGTTTTATACGTCTATCGTATAAAACACCTAAATATAAGGCGAAATCAAGAAAATAAACGATTTGCAAAAATAACACTCTTTTGACTAATTTTTTCTGAGTCCTCGCGCCGTAGCGCCCCCAAGGCTACACTCCAACCGAAATTCATAAAACACGACTCATTTACGGCCTGGTTGTGTTTATGGCCTGGGATTTTATACCGCAGTTTTAACCGTACCTAAACCAATAACTATAGCACCGATTCGGTTCTGGCCTGGTTATGTTTATGGCCATTCGTTGTGGTCACAGTTCTAACCTAACCTAAACCAATAATTATGAATAAGACCGATTCGTTTCTGGAACTTGACTGAATGACTGGAGCGGGACTCTGGCTTCGCTCGCTCGGCTCGTGCGTTATGGTCGCAGTTCTAACTTATTTTAAACCAATGACTATACATAGTACCGTGATAAACAAAAAAGATATGACTTTGGATAATAGTGTAAAAGATGGTTATGTTGAGAAAATATAGAAAAACAAATAAAAATATAATAGATGTTTATTCCTACTGACATTATGAAGTTGAATGCTTCGGAATTATGAACATTAGAGACAGAGTAGTTAGGAATTGTGATTGTTAGGATGAAAAATGTTAGGAGGAACATTTTCGGATTTCCAATTATCGGAGTTGAAAATTTAGGTGAACTTTGGCGCACCCATTATTATTATTTGTTCTATCTATTAGATACAACAATATCTGAGAAATAATTATATAGTTGCATTGCACATATGTGAGCACTGTTTACCTACTTTAAATCTACCATTTACTGAGTACGTCTTTCATTGACTTGAATGTGCCCTGGCGGCTGAGAGTATGCCATGCTCACTCAAATGTCTCGCTGGTGGTGGCGTGTGTGTTAGATCATTAAGTTCCCTTCAAAATGGTTGAGCTAAATGATTCTGATCCATGCGTCATGTTCGTGAATGGGCGCCGTCAGTGGGGACTGGTCATCTCTTAGCTGCCATTGCTTATTTTAATTTTTTAATTATTTTTGTTTTTATATTTTTATTAAGGACGCTTTTAACGTGCACGTTTTAAACATTGTTCTCACATGTATAATTTCAACATGAATGATGTAACCAATGTATTGTGACAATATTCTGATTTAAAAGAGTGTCTTCTCCGTTCTTGCCCGTTCTTCTCCATAGGAACCTACTACGCTTTGGACTGGGCAACTAGCTTCATCTTTCTGACTGACCGACCCCTTGACAATTCAAAAGTAGGTACCTGTAATTGGTTTATTTGGAATTTATTTGATTTGAGTTTGAGTAAAACTACCATTATAAAGGTGTCCCGTCCCAATGTGCAGCACGCATTTGACAGAAGGGATCTTAAATAAAATCTTCATGTTCACACTACGAGCTATTTAATCAGACCAATCTTATTTTCTTACATACCAAAGGTTATCCTAATTCTGTATACGATATAGCTTACTTAAACATTACTATAACACAAGGTGGTTGTCAAATGCATCAGTCATTGTAGCTCAACCTTAGGAACTTACCATTTGTAAGGACTTGAATAATAACTTCACTTTGAGCGCTCAAAACTTCTGGATTCAGACAAAAATACATGAAACCATTGATGTATTATAAGGAGGAAGATATGTTACGCGCTAACATCGCAATCAGTAAACTTGGGCTCGGCGCACGACTACATGCACCGAAACTCACACATCTGTGATCAGTGTCATCTCACAGTCGCAAAGCTACAGTTACCGATAGACGAGGATAGAGATAGGAGACGGCGCTGACGTGCGAGCGAAATCGCGTTAGCACCTCGCGCATTGTGTGCGTATCGTGTCTTTCACGCATGTTTTTAATATCTATCTCGCTCTCACAAATATGGCGAAGCAAACGTCAAAATATTATTGTAATTTTCAACAAATTAACATTTTTGGCTGTACTTACGAGTAGGTAATCCCATGTGTCTTATTTTTCTTTCTTGCATTATTAAAGCACTGGTTAGCTGCACAAGAAGTCATTTTGATGCGTATTTATTACAAAAAAACTGAAATTATTGAGCTGTGTGATCTACGATGTTCCGTGCGCGACTGAGTGCTGGTCCTACTCAACTGCGGGCAATCCCGTAGTTGAGTAGGACCAGGCGCTGTGACTAAGTCCCGTATCTGCCTCTTTTAATACATCAATGCATGAAACCCACTTTTTAAGCTCGTGAATACCTACTCGTGATAAATGCTGCCTGTTATTGTATGGTTATACGACCATAGGTATGCTCATATCTAACATAGTGAATACCAGCAGGGTTATTGCGTAACAGACGTACAATGGCAATGCCTTTTATTTTGACAGCTTCTTCTTCCCTGGTGTCAGAGTTTTGAAGCCGCCCCCATGGGCAACAGCCCAACAATATTCATTGCGACTGTATTGCATTTACGTTGTAGAACAGACGAATCAATTAAACATAAGGAGCAATTTCCTTTGGATTGTGATTGGAAGTCTGTTAGGCCGCTGGTTTAGTTTATCTCCTAGTTAAAAGTGATAAAAACACCGTGATCCACTGTTTCCTTTCTAACAGAGTCGTCAAAGTTACTACGAGTATAAACCCCTGTTAGAACAAAATACAGGTCAATTGCATCTCGGACCACGCACTATGGCTTCCGTAGGGATGAATTTATCCCAAGAACAAACTTAACATTGAAGTTGAAAAAAATGTTCTCCCATACGAAATGTATTGGAGAACTTGTTTTTCAAACTGCAAATTTAAGTTGGTCGATTATTACTCCTGTAAAGCCTACTTAGCTGTGATAGTTTTACTTTTAACTTCGTTATAATCACTGAAATCCAAGTACAACCATTTAGCTGGCAGGGGGCGGAGGGACACATGACTCTAACAAAAATTGGCATTTTAAAGCGTAAATATGGCATTTCGCAAACGGATCCCTGAATTGGTAAATGGGTTTCACACACCCACAATATTTGAACGACCTTTCCAACGATACCCCCATCATGAGAAAGACTAGAAAAAAAATACATCCCCATTTAACGTGCAGGGGTTACCATAAAAAAAAAAACCACTGTCACCGTGATTAATATGTATACCCATGCCAACTTACAGCTTTCTAGTACTAACAGTCTCTGAGCTAAGCCGCGGACAGACAGACAGACAGACAGACGGACATGGCGAAGCTATAAGGGTTCCTTGTTAACTACGGAACCCTATAGGTAAACAGAAGGTTTTGTAATCTGTCTTCGAATGTTGCAGTATAATTGAAAATTAAGAAAAAAAAGCAACCGTTTTTTATTTTCCGTGACGGTTTGCCTTACCAAATAAAAAATTGACTTGTTTCTTATTTTGTGAAGAATAAGGTCGAGAATTGCCTATCAGGGTTAACAGCTGATTCGTTCTGGGTACAGGTTGATGAGTAGTTTATGACAGTGATGGTTAATCGATTTTGACGATTTAGTTGTCAAACACCCTATATTATGATGTCTTGATATAGATTTGATATTCCTTTCCTAGAGTACGTCAAAAATTATTCAAAATTATTTAAAAAGGTTAGTGTTTTTGCTAAATCTAAATTTTTAAGCGATACAATTAAAAATTCCAATAATAAAGTAAAAACCACTTGGAAAATTATTAACAATGAAACGGGTAAATCGGTTAAGCAAGATAAACAACTTGAGATTATGGTCGATAATAAATTAGTTACTAAAGCAGCTGACGTAGCTGAGGCGTTTAATGAGTTTTTTGCCAACATACCTATAACTACGACTCGCTCCTTAAATTCGTCCCCATCGAAAGCTTTTGTTTAGTAGTGTATCTAAAAGTAGTCGCTTATTTAGCTTCGAACATGTAACGCCTCGTGATGTAGTTAATGTTTTCAACACACTCAAGTCTAAAAACACTGGTGATTACTGGGGAATCTCCATTAAACTTTTGAGTAATATAATAGACATCGTAGCCCCCTATCTAGCTGTTACTTTTAATAAATGTGTTGATTTAGGAACTTTTCCTGACCTCATGAAGAGTAGTAAAGTTATACCATTATTTAAATCAGGTAATAAAAATGACGTTGGCAATTTCAGGCCTATTTCTATTTTACCAGCATTCAGCAAAATATTTGAAAAGTTAATACTCAAGCAGTTGCTAAGACATTTTAATTTAAATAGCCTCCTTCATAATGAACAATATGGCTTTACAAAGGGTCGTTCGACTACAGATGCGGGTGTTGCTCTCCTGAAACACATATTTAACGCATGGGAGAACTCTCAAAATGCTATTGGAGTTTTCTGTGATCTCTCCAAAGCCTTTGATTGCGTGCACCATGACACGCTTTTGCGTAAACTGCGTCATTATGGTGTGCTAAACGAAGCTCTCAACGTTTTAAATTCATATTTAAATAATAGGTAAATGTTGATGGTAGGCAATGTGTAGATGTTGATGGTGTAAAATCTTCCGGGCTACCAGTTCAGTTAGGTGTACCTCAAGGCTCAATACTGGGTCCATTCTTGTTCTTAGTATATATCAATGACTTACCATTCTATTTAAAGGGTATCTGTGAAGTTGTACTGTTTGCAGATGATACCTCTCTTATTTTTAAAGTAGACAGGAATAGACAAGATTTTGACGATGTAAACAGTGCACTATCAATGGTTACGGATTGGTTTACGACAAATAACCTAGTTCTCAATGCCAGAAAAACGAAATGTGTAAAGTTTGCCCTTCCAAATGTTAGAAATCTAGGACCCAACATCGTCTTAGATAAAGAGGTGTTTGAAACTGTAAACTCGGCAGTTTTTCTGGGCATAACAGTAGATGCCAAACTTCAGTGGGGCCAACATATATCGAGCCTAGCGGGAAGGCTCAGTTCGGCCGCCTACGCCGTCAGAAAAGTAAGACAATACACTGACGTTGATACAGCTCGGTTAGTCTATTTTAGTTATTTTCATAGCGTTATGTCCTATGGTATTCTGCTGTGGGGCAAAGCTGCAGATATTCAAAATATATTTGTCCTCCAAAAACGAGCTATTCGAGCAATTTACCAGCTAGGTGCCAGAGTTTCTCTAAGAGATTTTTTCAAAGATATCGGTATTCTCACAGTGGCATCACAATTCATCTTCGCCAACATCTTATATATTAGGCAAAATATACACTTATACACTAAAAACAGTGATATTCACAATGTTAACACAAGAAGTAAGGATAAACTACGTGCTCCCTTTCACCGGCTTCATAAGGTTCATAACTCATTTGTTGGGCTTGGTATAACCTTTTATAACAAGCTACCCTCTTCTTTGCTAGTTTTGCCTTTTAATGCGTTTAAAACTAAATTAAAGTCCAACCTTTGTTCAAAGGCATACTATTCTATCAACGACTACTTAAATGATAAGAATAGATGGTCGCTGTGATTAACTCAAGACAATGTTTAAATGTTCTTTCTCCAGAATTAGTTTACCTACTGACAGGTTATATGAGTTTATATAATTGTTTATAATTTTACTTTATAAGTCAATTTATTTTAATTTTATTTTAATTTAGTGCTGACATAATCTACTCATTACAATGTTTTTTTTATGAGTTGTATTGCAATATGTGGTTAGTTAGCGACCTCGACAATTATTTATTTTACCTCGATGGTCCTAGTTTAGTTTATCAATTGTAACTTCTAGTTACAGCTATATGTAAGCGGGCACGCCCTTTATGCCTGGAGGCTTTTTCTTTTTTTTTTAGATATTGTTTACTTTTAGTTATTTTTATTTCTGCTTGAGTATAGTTCTCGATGCTTTTGGTTGGTATATTGGCGTGTGCTAGCTGTCATATGGCTATTAATTATAGCTATTTAATTTAAATTATTTTTTGCATATTGTAAATTGTCTTGCATACTGTTGTATAGAATCATTTTTTATTTTTTTTCTAACTGAACAGACAGCTGTGCTGCTGGGGAGTTTGTTGCGCCACTTCTTCTTCCCAGCAAAAGCACTAGGAAGTGGTGAAGGGTGGGCGTTTTGGGGGACTGTCTTATGTAATTTTGACGTTCGAAAAGTGCTGATTCTCAGCCTAGTTTGAATAAATGACTTTTGAATTTGAATTTTTGAATTTCTTCTTTTGAATTTATAGTTTGTTTCTTTAGCAACTTTTTTAAAAGTCAAAACAAATTGATTTTTAACGAACGTGTCTGCAATATTTTGAACTAGCTGCGCATTAGTCTCGATTCCGTGGGAATAACGGTATAAAAATTATTCAATATCCTAACCCAGGTCACGGTCTACCCATGTGCCAAATTTCATCCAAATCCGTTCAGCCGTTTTAGCGTAAAAGCGTTACAAACAAACGAACAAATAAACAAGCAAACTCACTTTCGCATTTATAGTACTAGATATAGGATTATTTCTAGAACCGCTATCGCTACCTCCAGTCGCTTGAATACCGTGGTACGGGGTCGCGACGATCCACAACATGTGTTGGATAGAGTCGTCTTCATTAACGATTAAGTGGGATCAGGTGGTACGCTATTAGCTACAGCATTCTGTTCTTCATGCCTGCTGACGTAGGGACCATTATTATTCCAATGTTCCTATGTTTTTAGTGGGCTTTAATTTGCGATTTTGACGTAAGAAACTTCTAACACCCGTTTATTTCACATAAAAAATGTAGCATTTAAAAATATTTCTCGAGTTTTAGAATCGTTTTTTTTTGCCACAACGGGGTAGCTCTTGGTCTTCATCTCACCTGATGGTAAGGGAAGCGAGCTTCACCTGGAATCCTCAACCACAGATGAACTGGCTATCTTACCTCTAACTGCCGAGCAGAATATTATATCAACGCTGGGAATCGAACCCGGGACCTCTGAGTCTGACACAGGTGGTCTTACCACTAAACCACAGAGGCGGTTAATAAATATGTATTATTGTGTAGCTGGCTAATAAATAATATGGTTAAAATAAAATAAAAAACATGTCTAAAACAAAGTCAAAGTCAAATAATTTTAATTCTAGTTTAGTAGTTATTAGTAGGTGCTAGGTTTATAGGTTGATCTTTTTTTTTCTGTTTTCCTTTATCGATACTGAACCTACTCCTAAGCTATGGCACGCATTTACTTTAACACCCTGTATATGTTACCGTAAATATCCGAAATCAGTAAGAACCCGTTTATACTAGTAAATACGCGAAGTATCTAAGAGCATCAGAAACAACAGCGTTCAAGGGGCTGAAGGTCTACCGTACGTTGTCCGTCATCAAAGGAGCTATCATGTTTTCCTGCAGGCCTAACATGACATACGCGACAATTACTCACTCTCGCGTGAGTAATTGTCGTCTATTTCTGTCACTTTTCTCGTTTTCTGACAGCGCTTCCAGACTCCTTCTGTCAAACTTCGACAAACCCTAACATGGCACCTTAGTTATCTCGATTTTTGACAATTCAACACGAGTTAATCTCCGATTATGTCGTATTTACTCGTCCTCGATTTTGACGACGAGAAGAGTAGACAAAATTATGATACAAAAAAAAAACTCCAAAATAACATGGCAGTTTCATAATTGTATTTATTTTAGTCATCATTTTATTTTACAATATATTAATAATAAACTAATAACTAATTTTGTTTTAAACTACTATTTATAATGGCACGACGTGTTTTATAGGTTAAACTAGGGACATACTTCTAGGGAGACTATTACCTACCCACGATAAAAATGTATGGAACAGCTGATTATCTTTTCATATTTCAGAGTAGGTGGTTGGTTGGATGGTAAGGAAACGATGGGTGAACTGTGTGGAAGCTGATATTATGGTTAAAAAGGGGGTGACTCTACCGAGATGACGACTAATAGAAATAAGGAATAAAAAGACATGTTACTTCGAGCTTAAATAGCTTGGGATCTTTATTTTTCGTGTGGAGTTTTTATGTCGCCCATGGGACTCTGACTTGGCTTCACATGCCATCGAGAAATATGTGTCAGGCATGCGGCGTTTCCTCACGATGTTTTTCTTCACCGTTTTTAAAGCAAGTGATTTAAATAGTGCAATCCACGACGACGCGCCCCACTCCGCTCCGTACCAAAGTACAGCTTACAGTGCAGTAATCGCGGAGTGAGGCGCGTCGTCGTGGATTGCACTATTAATATCACTTGCTACTATCTACTATCTGTAATATAGTTAGTAACATGGACACATTAATCAAATTAGAAAAATATTTGACAGCTGTCTGCGACGTTTGCAACTTTCAGAATGCCTTTTAACTTTTACTCAAACTTACTCCTAACTTAAACTTACTCCTAACTCAAACTTACTCCCAACTCAAACTTACTCCTAACTCAAAATCACCCTATGACGTTTCCACTGTTGAGACAGAGGTCTCCTCTCTGTGTGAGAGAGTGGGCCATAAACCACCAGGCGGGCCCAGTAGGTTGGCGAATGTCACATTTCTTCGAATTTTTGGTTCTAGGACATGCCGGTTTCCTCGCGATGTTTTCCTTCACCGTTTTGAGAGTCAGGGCCACTACTGCTCGCTTCTCTACTTTAAATTACTAACAAGAATCTTCATCAGAGCCTCCAAATTAGTAACCTACCTATAGCTACCAAATATTGTACTTGAACCACGTGTTGCTTACTCAAGTCTCCAATAAATCTCACCGGCCCTTAATTACGGCGATGTGTTGAGATAGACAGACCAACAGAGGGTGGTTTTACGAGCGAAGAACTCTGTTACGATGTTTGGGTACCTTTTCAAACAATAGGCCAAGTTTTACCCTGGATCAGGAAAATATTTACTCACAATCACTCTATTTTTGTGTTCAAACTATTTGTTGGAAAAGTCTTAAACTAAGATTTTCTTCTATGCTATCTATTTATCATTTTTATACAGTTCCGTGACCAGGGTTGGAAAAAATCTTGTTTTTATTGTGTTTAATCCATTATTTTTATCATTTTTAGGGTTCCGTACCGAAAGGGTAAAAACGGAACCCTATTACTAAGACTTCGCTGTCCGTCCGTCCGTCTGTCACCAGGCTGTATCTCATGAATCATGATAGTTAGACAGTTGAATTTTTCACAGATGATGTATATCTGTTGCCGCTATAACAACAAATACTAAAAACAGAATAAAATAAATATTTAAGGGGCTCCCATACAACAGACATTATTTTTTTGCCGTTTTAAAAGATAATGGTACGGAACCCTTCTTGCGCGAGTCCGACTCGCACTTGGCCGGTTTTTACATAATTTGCCCAATGTCATGGGATGAACTATTTATGAAACTTACCTATATAATAATAAATTCGTGCGGGTCCGAAACAACATTGCTACAATATTATTATTAATATTGTTCTTATAGAGAAAGATACAAAAAACAACTTTCACCCTTCCTAGTCACTTTTTTATTCAATAAAAAAGTTAATTATTGTAGTAATGATGTCTCCCACGGAGACAACGGTAAAACTGACAGAATATCGATTGATAAGTAGTGCGACAGACGGTAATTCAGTTCTAAGCAAATAGGAGCCAAAAACAACAAAAAAATCTAAGAAGGTGTTCCAAAATGGTTTTTTATCGATTATTATCGATTTTTTATTTAAAAATACGACTGTTCTATGGGTAGCATATTAGTGTTTCAAGCACAATAGAGTCACTATTGAAAGAAAGAAATTACATTTATTTGACCTAGTTTAAGGCACAAGATATTCACAAGAAAAAAAACAGAAAAAAAAATAACTTAGAATAGTACTGTGTGCCTCACGGCTGCGCCAAATAGGGTTCAGCATAAATGCCAGACAACTAGTGTCTGACGCTGGTTTTCAACTGGACCTTATGTTATAGATATTAGGAATAAAGTCTTAAAATTAAATAAATATGTAGTTAGAGGTCGTAGGTTTGAACCTAGACAGGCGCATTACTTTGCGTAAATTATTTCACCACCACTGCTCTCAAAACGGTGAAGGAAAACATCGTGAGGTAACCGGCATGTCCTAGGACCAAAAATTCGAAGACGTGTGACGTGTACCAACCCGCACTGGGCTCGCGTGGTGGATTACGGGCCATTCTCTCTCACAGATAGGAGCTCTGAGTTCCAGCAGTGGCCACATTATAGGTTGATTATGCTATGTGCCAAAAGACTAGGTATATTGTCAAATTTACAATCGTTCGACTTCGTAATACTATAATCGTTCGTGCTGGGGCCACAGATCGATCTATCTCTCTCAAACATCAAATTCCTCTTTGATACTACAATACAAGGAGCTCGTGGCTAAGTAATAACTGCCGCACGGGTCGATCCGTCTGGTTAAGCTACGCTTGCCGGGGTTGGTCTGTGGATGGGTGACTATCTTTATGTACCGAGACTCCTCCGTGCCTCGGAAAGCACGTTAAGCCGTTGGTCCCGGCTGTCATTCGTGGATCTCTGACAGTCGTTACGGGTCGTCAGAAGCCCGAAAGTCTGACAACCAGTCTTACCAAGGGGTATCGTATTACCCAATTACTGCGTTGTGGAGGTCAGATAGGCAGTCGCTCCATATAAAATACTGGTATTCAGCTGCATCCGGTTAGACTGGAAGCTGACCTCAACGTAGTTGGGAAAAGGCTAGGCAGATGATGATGATACTACAATAAATAAATAAAAAACAATGTACTGGAACTGTAATGAGACCAAAACGGTTCATTCAATATTTCTAAACATTGGTACCTAATAGCTCGTTACTTTATCTACCTGCTCTAGTTAGTTACTATATCTAAACTCGAGGACATTAAAGATTGAGTTACACAAGTGGCTTCATCATTATCTGCCTAGCCTTTTCCCAACTACGTTGGGGTCAGCTTCCAGTTCAACCGGATGCAGCTGAATACCAGTATTTTATATGGAGCGATTATCTGACCTCCACAACCCAGTAATAGGGTGATACGATACCCCTTGGTAAGACTGGTTGTCAGACTTTCGGGCTTCTGACGACCCGTAACGACTGTCAAAGATCCACGAATGACAGCCGGGACCAGTGGCTTAACATGCTTTCCGAGGCACGGAGGAGTCTCGGTACGTAAAGATGGTCACCCATCCACAGACCAACCCCGGCAAGCGTAGCTTAACCTGACGGATCGACCCGTGCGGCAGTTATTACTTAGCCACGAGCTCCTGTGTGTGAGTTACACAAGTAGCTTAATTAATGTAATTTTTACAGTTTAAAAGATTTTGTGGATGTAAGATGTTGATTCCTTGCTCATCTTGTCAAAACAGAAATTTGTGCATCCTATGTTTTATCTTAGCGAAACATATTGATCTACTCCAATGATGTTAACACCAATGTATACCATGTTTTACGCAAATAAATGATTTACTAACTTACTTACTTACTGCCTAGCCTTTACCCAAACTATGTATTGACAAAAGTCATTTATTCAAACTAGGCTGAGAATCAGCACTTTTCGAACGTCAAAGTTGCATAAGACGAAGAAGTGGCGCAACAAACTCCCCAGCAGCACAGCTGTCTGTTCAGAAAAAAATAAATCTATTTTAATACGAGTAGTATGCAAAAAAAAATACATTACGCAACACAAAACATAATTTAAATGATAAATTAATAGCCATAATTATATCAGCTAGCACACGCCAATATACCAACCAAAAATATCGAGAACTGTACTCAGGTAGAAATAAAAAGAAATAAAGACTAAACACACCAGCTATCTAATTACGCAACACATTTTTGTAAACGATTACGACAAATTTGTTTCATTTTGACAGTTCAACAACATTCATTGCGTTATTTACGTTGTCGAGCAGATTTTTTTTTCGAAGTTATGAAGCAATGGATTAGAAATCTGTTTCGAAACGATTCATATTCTGATTTATCGTGTATTACGCAATTGGGGCACAGTTGAGAATGTTAAAACCTTTCTTATTTTAAGAGTAACACTAGTCTTTAAGTAATTTTGTTATACTAACACTAGGGACTCATGTCTGAATTAAAGAATTTGAATTGAAACGTAAACAATATCTAAATAAAAGGTCCTCCAGTCATAAAGCTGTAACTGGAAGTTATAAATGATAAACTAGGACCATCGAGGTAAGATTAATAAACAGTTAATTACTAATAACAATAACAAAAACGTGATCAGCAAAACGACCCGCCCCGTTGACGAGCATAACGCAAAGATTAGCCTTATTTGAGGGAAGGAGGGCAACCCGAATGCAGCTGAATACCAGCATTTTATATTGAGCGACTGCCTATCTGACCTCCACAACCCAGTTACTGGGCCACACGATACCTCTTGGTAACTGGTTGTCAGACTTATGGGCTTCTGACTAACTGTTAACAATATTTATGTATTATTATTTATATATACTTTATTGTACACCACAAAAACACAACAAAAAAAAATAAAAAAAATAGTTAGTTACTAATGCATAATTTAATTGAATGTTCCTCCTTCATCACCATAGCATAATGAGATACGATAAAGGTAAGCAGGTTCAGTGACGTCACTACTTAATCCCGTTCTAAGATATTGTTTTAACCCTTTCACTGTCTTGACGGCTGATCGGCTTTTAGATAAGTTTGTCTTCATCTTAACCCTTCTTAAACTTGTGCCGAAGCATTGAGAGGGTTATTGGGCACGCAAATTAAATTTGCATGAGAATTCTCCTTAATTGAAGTGGTCATGTGAAGTTATGTCCATAGGAGCGATTGTTTTGGATTACCTATTTGAGAATAGTTTAGGTTCACTTGCACCACAAATCACGAGATAAAGGAGAATGCCAACAGAATTGTTGATAGAAATACTGAGCGTCTACTTATGACACCGTGATAGATACCGACGAAATAATTTACTAAGTTTTATCAAATCAAGCTTAAGGCTTATCGAAGACTGGAAAAGAAATCGTCATAATTTAAATCTGCTGGTGTACCCTTATGAAATCCGTAGTTTTGGCCGAAATACGGGCACTTTTTTATCATTAAGAGGGAACAGGGCCCGCGATTCTCCATACAAACGTATTCCCTGTTTTTCTTCCTGAATAATGCCTCTAAAGCTGTAACTTTGTAAATCAGGGTCTCTATAGGCATGTCCCTGTCATTTCCTTTTTTTCAGCAATTAATAAGTAAGGAAACTATGACCCTCCAAAAATGACAAAAATGCCCCATTTTTACCGCCGTGATTAGAGGACTACCAGACTAATTCGGAAATGTTTTTAGCATAAAAGAAAATAATAGGAACCTAGACATACTCTTTCTTAAAATTTTAATGTAAATAATTATTAAATCGGCTTAGTTTTCGAGGAGAAAAAAGAAGAATGCCAAACGTCGTTTTCGTCAAAAATTTTGTGATATAATCGGTCTGAGCTGCAGTTGTCCCTATCGCACTTTACGGGGCTTACGAGTAACTCGGTTTTTCGGGCGCAGCACGACGGCAATAGTTTCTTCAAATACCTATTTTTCAAATTCCTCGCAGCCCCTGTTCCCTCTTAATATACTAGTCAATTCTAGGGCCTATTACCTAAGATAGATCCGTACTTACGGGCGCATCATAATCTGTCTCACTGACGGACTTACCGTAAGTTAGATGGAGAACGAAGCTCCCGAAACGGCCAAAACGACTACTACTACTGATTTAGCTTAGGTAGTAGGCCCCCAAATTGACCAGTTTATTAATGATCAAAAATATTCAAGGCGTGGTTTTCTTTTATGACTTTTGGCTAACCTGAACTTTTAATTTATTTATTTATTTATTTATTTATTTATTTATTTAGGATCTCCAACAAAGGATATACACTTGTTAAATAAAAAATCGACGACAAAAGTATCACGTAGGTGTACTCCTTCACTTACAGGAGACCACAGCATGCATAATAATAATGTATAACTAAGCTAACAAAAATTATAATCAAAATTCTTTTCAAAACACATTTGGTAAAAAAAATTGGAAAAAAAAAATATAAAAAGAAATAAAATTAACAATGTCAAAGCCAATTAGAAAATTAAAATCAAAATTCTTTTCAAAACACATTTGGTAATAAAATTGGAAAAATAAAATTTAAAAATAAATAAAATTAACAATGTCAAAGCCAATTAGATTAATGTTGCCATAGTAATAAAATTATTGATCAATTTACATATTATTATGCTTTGCTGTACGTATTGCATTAATTAAGGAAATACAACTCTGCAGCACAATATAAACGTGAAAATAAAAATAATGGTTTGTGTTAAGATATAGCGGTCATTACTTTTAATACATAAATAAATTCTCAGTACGATTCACTAAGAAAAAAACATGACATTTCTTCTACCAATCGGATAACTGACAAAGTGACACCTTGTCGTTCGTTGCTTTGTCTTTGATTTTCTGTTCGTTGATTTTCTACTTCATCGACTGCTTCTGCTTATGGACTCTGAGACTCACTGTTCACTGTGTGACTAGTGCTTGCCTAAGACTTCTGATTATTTGCCTATACGACGACATTTTTCTGTGACTGGATTACGATTCTACCTGATGATACCTTGGATTTTGTTGTGTGCGCATCGATTTGTTTATCACGATGGCAAGCCGTGTAAGAACTAAACACCGCGTGTGTCAACTGCAAATTAAGTCTGAATAAAGTCATAAGTCATTTATTTCATAACAAAATACATTGTTTTGAAAATATTACACTGATAATAAACAATTAATAAAAAATAAAACATTACAGTCATATCAAAATTCAGCATTTAAAATATTCTAATAAATAATGATAGCTCTAAGTCATTAACAAAAAATTAAATAATAACCAACATTACATTTCATTTCAAAATTCATTATCCAGATAAAAAAAAAAACTTATAAACAAATAATTCATAAAACTTTAAAATAGTGGCTGTCGCTTGTCATTAATGAACTCATCAATGCTGTAATAGCCCTTCCTCAATAAATATGTCTTCAATTTGTTTTTAAATAAGTTCGTGCTACTTATGCTTTTATATTCTACTGGCAACTTGTTAAATGCCCTGATAACCGGCATTTGCACTTGACTTGAGAGTCACTGCTTTAATCTGCAGCTGGGTATACCCTCAAATTGTAAGTATTTCTGATGACTAGTCGAGTTACAAGATAGTGATTATCTTCATTGTATAAAACTTTATTACAAGGTATAAGTACTAGATTATTTACCCTAGTTGAAAAAAATGTGTTTGATTTCTGTTATAAAGCCAATTATGTTATTAAAAATCATGATTATAAAATATGTAGCTATCTAAAAGCTTTATAATAAATAGGTTAAAGAAATGTTATTTTTATACAAGCAACTATTGCGGTTCTACCATGAATTAATATGCAAGTTTCAATTACATATAAATAGGTACAGTTATTACAGTTAGGTCATGAAATATTAGTAAATCATTGTAATGTATTATCAGTATTATCCTTTTTGTTTTCAACCGACTTCAAAAAGGAGGAGGTTCTCAATTCGGTTGTATGTTTTTTTTTTTTTTTTTGTATGTTTGTTACGCGATTACTCCGCCAATTATGAATTGATTTTGATGATTCTTTTTTTGTTTGATAGGGCATACTTCAGAAGTGGTCCCATATAAATTTGGTCAACATCTGATGAGGGGTTTTTGAGTTAGCTTCAATAATACGTATTTTTCCCACCTAGTATATGTGGACGATATTCTAATAGTTCCTGTCACTGTAATTTACAAAGCAGGTAATGGGTATTCAAATTATTGTGGGGGCTTTGTGTAGGTACCACAACTAAAAAGTGAAAAATAAAAACTTTTTCACAAAAAATAAAACCGACTTCCAAAAAACACACTACAAAGTGAAAAATAACTTTGATTTCGGAAGTCGGTGACAAAACGAAAATAAAACCCCAGACACCGACTTCCGAAATCAAAGTTATTTTTCGATGTTTGTGATGAGGAATAAATATGGAAAAGTATATTTTGTTTTTTTTTTATCCTTACCTTGTGATTATAACCTACCCCTACCATATAATTAATCATATATATGCATATCTATAACTGTCCTAAAGATAATTGGCTAAGATTATTATATAAATATTCTTCTGAACATTTATTTACTTACGAAGGAGCTGCTAATATTAACAGCCGCACGGGTCGATCCATCAGGTTAGATACGCTTACCGGGATTTGGTCGTGGATGGGTCACCATCTTTACATAACGAGACTCCTCCGTGCCTCGGAAAGCACGTTGAGCCGTTGGTCCCGGCTGTCATTCGTGGATCATTGATGGTCGTAATGGGTCGTCAGAAGCCCAAAAGTCTGACAGCCAGTCTTACCAAGGGGTATCGTATTACTCAGTTACTGGGTTGTGGAGGTCTGATAGACAGTGGCTCCATGTAAAATACTGGTATTCAGCTGTATCCGGTTAGACTGGAAGCCAACCCCAACATAGTTGGGAAAAGACTAGGCAGATTGATTTTATTTGCTTATGTACGTCGCATGTGGGCCATGTGGCAGACCTACGCACGTCGCTGTCGGCTAGATTTATAATTCCGTAGTCCGTAGTTTATTTTGCTGAAAAATTTCATGTCTATCAATTATATTCTAAATATTCAGGTATTTTTTATTTTTCAATTACGGTCTGTTGACAAGACATAACCCCTAGAACAAGTTTAGTGAACTTCAAACTGGAATATCTATAATTGCTGTCTTCCTATAAAAGTGTATCCGAAGACAAAACAGTTCAGGAATTCAAACTCTGTAATTTTACATATTTTTCATCGGAAGACGCAAAATAAAAAGTCAACCAACATTATTTTGTTCGGGACTCTGCCAATGTCCTTAAGCTCTAAACGAATATAAAACATAGTTTTGTTTCTGTCACTTGTTGATTGCCAACAATCAACAAGTGACAGAACAGTGAGTCTCACTGTCAACAATCAACAAGTGACAGAACAGTGAGTCTCACTGTCTCAAGTCCAAACTTGAGACAGTGAGAATGACTAGACAGGCAGTTATCATCTGCCTAGTCATTTCCCAACTACGAGGGCGACTGACTATCTGACCTCCACAACCCAGTTACAGGGTAACACGATACCGCTTGGTAAGACTGGTTGTCAGACTTCCGGACTTCTGACGACCCGTAACAACTGTCAAAGATCTACGAATGAAAGTCGGGAACAACGGCTTTTCTTGGTTTCCGAGGCATGGAGCGTCTTGGTATGTCAAGATGGTCACCCATCCATGGACCAACTGCGCCAAGCGTAGCTTAACTTACCTGACCGAACGACCCGTGCGGCTGTTTTTACTTAGCCTCAAGCCCCTGCTCCTTCTTCTCCTGTGAATTGAGACGGAATGATGTTTAAAATTTATTTTGCGTTATACAGTATTTTAATTAAAGGCGTTACCGTTAACCCGCAATAGCATAGCGTCCATAAACGCAAAAAAAAAACATAATAAAGGAAGTTTATTTTGTTTTTTTTATGATACAATTATTCACAAAAAATATTAAATTGATACATAAAAGAAACACTGTACATGTCTTTCAACGTGGAAAGACAAGAGCGAGAAGTGCGCGTGTACAGAGTGTTTCTTTTACGTATCAATTTAATATTTTATCGTATGAATTAACAAACTGGATACGTTTATCGGTAAGGCTCGGTGCACGAAAAAAGGATAGCTGAAGACTAATGTGTGATTTTTAAATAACTTGATATCGTTTGCTAAATAATAGGAAAAAATAATTACTGACAGTTTAAAAAAAAAAGTTCTTTTCCAACATTATTTTTCTGCTATATTTTGTATCGAAGTTGAAAAAAGTGGTTCAGCCACATACAAGTATGTAGACCTTAAAAAGATATTGATGACTGACTGACTTCATATTTTTGACTGACCGACCCCTTGACCATTCAAAAGTGCCTGTAAATGGTTTATTTGAAATAAATGCTTTGAGTTTGAGTTTGAGTTTGAATGATATTTTTAAATGTTCAAAATCAAAAGTAGTTTCTTGCAAATTCATCATCATTCTTCGGTAAACTTGTTGCGAATATTTATGATTTTCTATGAATGCTCGACTTATTTGAAAAATCCCTTTCAGCCACATGCCAAACAAAACACTCGACTTTTCAAATCAACAAATAAATTTGTTTAAATTATTTTTTCGTTTCTCACAATTAATTAACAAAATTGATCAAAATCAGTCTATTTCGTGCACGATCACGATGCTCTTAGTGATTCGTACAGGTGGGTACTTTTTTTCAGTTGTTCATCTGGTTATATTCGGTATAACTATATATTTATATATAACTGTAAAAATACAATTGTTTTTTTTTTCAAGGGAATCTTTAAAACTACTTTGGATTTCAATATTGACCTCTTTTCTGGTATTCTGAACCTTGGTTTCTGAGCTATTCTTAAAAGGAGTTTATCTATTCGATGCTGCTATTGGTTAAATATCTTTACGTTGCGTTTCAAAAACAAGGTAGGTATGTTTCTTCTGAAGTCCTCAAAAAAAAACTCTCAATAGCGATTGTAGAAGTTTATCTAACTATTAAAAAGCGAACTTCTTCCTAAGCCTTTTCCTTCATATTACGAAACAATAGCTTTAGCCCAAGTCCAAACGTTCGTCCCTGTTATTGTATTTTGAATAACCCGATGAACGTAAAGTTCTTAAGAGGGAACAGGGGCTGCGAGGAATTTGAAAAATAGGTATTTGAAGAAACTATTGCCGACGCGCTGCGCCCGAAAAATCGAGTTGAACCCCGTAAAGTGCGATAGGGACAACTGCAGCTCAGACCGATTATATCACAAAATTTTTGACGAAAACGACGTTTGGCATTCTCCTTTTTTGTCCTCGAAAACTAAGCCGATTTAATAATTTTTTACATTAAACTTTTAAGAAAGAGTTATACATGTCTAGGTTCCTATTATTTTCTTTTATGCTAAAAACTTTTCCGAATTAGTCTGGTAGTCCTCTAATCACGGCGGTAAAAATGGGGCATTTTTGTAATTTTTGGAGGGTCATAGTTTCCTTACTTATTAATTGCTGAAAAAAAGGAAATGACAGGGACATGCCTATAGAGACCCTGACAAAATGACAAATAAAATAGAGAAATGACAGCCTCAGAGGCATTATTCAGGAAGAAAAACGGGGAATACGTTTGTATGGAGAATCGCGGGCCCTGTTCCCTCTTAACATAAAAACTGATTGTAGAATCGAGTTAAGTTGTCACTTATGTATTAAGAATTTTATGTGTGTCGGAATAAAGTTCAAATTCAATAACTGACTAGGCGGTTTTGTAATATGACGGTTTAAGCCCCATCGGCTTCCAAGAGAGTGACGAATCAAGGTTCTGTTTTTGTCTGGTATTAATAATAGCAGTCTATTATTGTCCTACTGCAGGGAAATTGCTCTACTCATACAGAGAAGGCATGAGCATTGATCACCACTCTTACTCAAGACGAATTGGCGATTTCAGAATTACTTAACTAAGTATAAGTCTGAAACAATAGCTAGTGGGATCGCCTTCTGTTACATGGGACTTAGCTCATGTTGTGTTGTGATATTTTTTCAACGCTCTGCTTAGCGCCGAGAGTTAAAAATCCAGTGCGCGATAAAATCCCGCCGCGATATTTTTACGTCAGTGCGTACTTAGTACGCTGGCTTAAGGGTCGGGTAAATTCCGTTGACCTTGGCAATACACAAGCATGTTGCGCTCACGCCGCGCCGCTCCACCCGTTCGGTTTCATAGGGAATATTAATTTTTAGTAACGAAAATAAATATGAATATTTAAAAAAAAAACACGGTTATAATGTTATCCTAACTTATATTATAAATGTGAAAGTGAGTTTCTTTGTCACGTTTTCACGCTAAGACGGCTGAACGGATTTGCATGAAATTTAGCACATGGGTAGACCATGACCTGAGATAGGACATAGGATACTTTTTATCCCGATGTTCCCACGGGATCGAGACTTATGCGGGTGAAACCGTGGGGCGTAACGTAATAAAATTGTTTGAAAAAAATAATACTAATGTAGTTTGAAAGTAATATCGTTTTTCATGCTTTGGGTAGACATTACAATTATTTGTATACGTTCTGGTTTAACATATCCGCGGGAAGTACAAAAGCGGTCGATGAGGCGACAATTGGACCAAGCCGGTCGATGTTTTACGGTGAGTGGTTTTACAGAATAGCAGAATAGTGCTGTGTTCAGCAGTCCACCCCTTTCGGAAGAATCATGATCATGAATTCAAGAAAGATATGTTTAACTATTATTAAGATAAAATAAAATGGTTTTATCGACTGAAAATCTGTTGTTAGTCCATACATAAGTCTGACAACCAGTCTTACAAGGGGTATCGTATTATCCAGTTACTGGGTTGTGGAGGTCAGATAGGCAGTCGCTCCATGTTAAATACTGGTATTCAGCTGCATCCGGTCAGACTGGAAGTCGACCCCAACATGTTTGGGAAAAGGCCAGGAAGATTGATTTAATCGATCAATTACACAGTGTAAAGATTCATTGGTTTTACTTGTCACTAAAAACCAAATTTATCGAAAATAGATAAAAGTCTTCATTATCATTGTTGATAATAGCAGTACACAAAAACAGATTTTGGTATGTTTACACACACGTTACAACACCATACATAGTTACAATATCTCAATCAGACTTTAATTAAACTTATTGTTATAAATCGCGGAACATTGCTCTAATTGAACAGGTGTTGTGTGTCAGCAAATATTTGTTTAAATACTTTTGTTTTGAATAATCTTTACGTCAATGCTAGGCTAGATTTTCAGTATAAAAAGGTCTGAAAATTTTGTATCGACATCAGTCCGGTTCCAACTCTCAATCAACATGGGAGGAACAACCTTCGTGATCCTTTGCTGCGCTTTGCAGGTAAGCACACTACCATTTAATACTATCTATCTTTGTGTGTCTTATAACTTTAAATAATGGGACAATACCGCCGTATTGTCCCATTATTTAAAGTTATCCCATTGTCAGGTGTCCCACTGTTTAAATTCAATATTAGAAGATGGTTGTTGGGTTGGATCGCCATCCAACCCAACAACCGTCTATAAATATGTTATGCTACTGTAAAAATACAAAAAGTAGGTCAAGTAATAAATCGAAGGATTGCCTAAATCTAAAAATTGAAACTAACTGTTGTTTTGGACTTAACTACAGATTGCCATCAAGATTAGAAAAAAGTTTTAAATAAATCAAAATTATTATTCAACCGGTAATATATTTTGTTATGGTGTTTAATAAAACTACTGATTTGTTTGTTTTTAACGGGTAACACTGATAAAATTAAATTGACGCTTCACGAATAAGTAAGAGTTGTCAGTACGCATAGAAGAAAACAGCTGACTGAATTACTATATGACTAACTCGCATACGCTCCCATCCAAAAACTTACAGAGTACAGTTACAGAGTCACCACGGGCTTAAGCGGTTAAGTTCCTATCGTCACGAAGATAATATCATAATAACATGCATTGTATTACTTCTTTTTGCTAAAATAAATTATTCTTATTATATTATGTTCCTTATAGACTCATAAGAGAAAAATCTATTTTTAGTTTACAAAATATATTTTTACTCACTCTACCCTACTCTGATTTGGTCAAACAGGCATACATAAGTTTATGTTATGATGAGACTGAGAGTTTATTGACAGCAATCGTTGGAAGGACTTTTTCTAGAGTACGTAGAGTAAGGAGCGGAGCGGAGTGGGGCGCGTCATCGTGGATTGCACTATCTATAGTTGGATATTACTCTCCCATACACAAATCTATATGAATTTTTTTATTTGATTCATATAACCATGTATTAACTTTTATTCACAGTATGCTACCGCCAACTTAGGAAATGGGATTGACTATACTCACCCAGAAAAGATTTCGGGTGCTCATACAACAATCTTAAACGAAACTGACAAAATAGTTAAAACTGGGGAAGGATACGAAGAACATAAAACAGTCCGATCGAAAATTGAGTTTGACGCCCTACCACCGGGTCTTTTACATCATGACGGCCTAAAAAATCATGAAAAGAAAATAATGACGTTTTACATTGATATTGATGAAAAGGGTCATGAAACCATTTTTGAGGAAGAAGAAACAATAACAAAGATATCCGATAAGAAGGCAAATAGTTCAGCAGGATCCTCTGCTAGCTCCTCACCCTCTTTATCATCTGTGAGTGCCTCAGCTGCTGCATCATCTGCAGTAGCCACATCACAAGGTTCCGGTGGTAGAGGCCCGTACCAACCCAGCGGTCAAGTAAGACCAGCAAGCCATCAAAGACCAAAGCGACCTGATGAAATAATTATAATAACAGAAGGTAATTCTGGTACATCTAGCACAACAGCAACCTCAACATCTACATCAGGATCAGATTCACAAGGAGCCGGCTATGGACGGGGCCTGTCTGCAGTAGCATCAGGTTCAGCAGTAGCAGCAACTGGAAAACCAGGATTTGGACCAAATGGCCCTAGCGGATCTGACGAAGAATACGGACCATATGGTCTTGGCAATTCTCAGGACCGATATGGCCTAGGATCAGGACCAGCAGGTTCAGCGGAAGCAAAAGCAGCAACAGCAAGAGCTGGAGGATCTCGAAAAAGACCAAATGTCATTAAAGGAAACCAGGATATATATGGACAGGCCCGACCAGGACCACGAACGGGTTCAGGAGCAGCAGCAGGTAGAAGATCAGGATTAGAACCAAATGGCCGTGATGGATTAGTGGGAGCATATGGAGGGAGCCGACCAGGTTCAGCAACAGGTTCAGCAGGAGCATCCAAAAACGGTTATGGAGTTCAAAGCAGTTCTTCTTCATCAAGCTCTTCAAAACCAAGCTCTTCAAAACCAAGCTCGAACATAGCTCCAAAGGTTATAATCATCTCAGAACAAGGAAATGAGTCCGTCAGTTCAGCCTCAGCAGCGTCAGCAGTAGCAGCTGAACCATCAGGAACAGGACCAGATGAAATTTACGGAAATCAGGATGGATATGAACGGGCTGAATCAGGACCAGGAACGCGTTCAGCAGTAACAGCTGTAAAATCAGGATTGGGACCAAATGGCCCTTACAGATCTGATGAAGAATACGGACCATATGGTCTTGGTAATTCTCTGGACCGATATGGCTATGGATCGGGATTAGAAGGTTCAGCGGCAGAAGCAGAAGCAACAGCAATAGCAGGTAGACAATCAGAATTAGGACCAAATAGGCGTGATGGATTCGTGGAAGGATATGGAAGGCGCCGACCAGGTTCAGCAACAGGTTCAGTTGGAGCATACGATAACGGTTATGGAGGTCAAAGCAGTTCTTCTTCATCAAGCTCTTCTTCATCAAGCTCGAACATGGCTCCAGAGGTCATAATCATCTCAGAACAAGGAATTGAGTCCGTCAGTTCAGCTTCAGCAGCGTCAGCAGCAGCAGCTAAACCATTAGGAACAGGACCAGATGAAATTTTCGGAAATCAGGACCAATATGGCCTAGGATTAGGACCAGCAGGTTCAGCGGAAGCAAAAGCAGCAGCAGCAACTGGAAAACCAGGATTTGGACCAAATGGCCCTAGCGGATCTGACGAAGAATACGGACCATATGGTCTTGGCAATTCTCAGGACCGATATGGCCTAGGATCAGGACCAGCAGGTTCGGAAGCAAAAGCAGCAGCAGCAACAGCTGGAGTATCTCGAAAAAGACCAAATGTCATTAAAGGAAACCAGGATATATATGCACAGGCCCGACCAGGACCACGAACGGGTTCAGCAGCAGCAGCAGATAGAAGATCAGGATTAGGACCACATGGCCGTGATGGATTCGTGAGAGAATATGAAGGGAGCCGACCAGGTTCAGCAACAGGTTCAGCAGGAGCATCCGAAAATGGTTATGGAGTTCAAAGCAGTTCTTCTTCATCAAGCTCTTCAAAACCAAGCTCGAACATAGCTCCAAAGGTCATAATTATCTCAGAACAAGGAAATGAGTCCGTCAGTTCAGCTTCAGCAGCGTCAGCAGCAGCAGCTGAACCATCAGGAACAGGACCAGATGAAATTTACGGAAATAAGGATGGATATGAACGGGCTGGATCAGGAACAGGAACACGTTCAGCAGTAACAGCTGTAAAATCAGGATTGGGACCAAATGGCCCTTACAGATCTGATGAAGAATACGGACCATATGGTCTTGGTAATTCTCTGGACCGATATGGCTATGGATCGGGATTAGAAGGTTCAGCGGCAGAAGCAGAAGCAACAGCAATAGCAGGTAGACAATCAGAATTAGGACCAAATAGGCGTGATGGATTCGTGGAAGGATATGGAAGGCGCCGACCAGGTTCAGCAACAGGTTCAGTTGGAGCATACAATAACGGTTATGGAGGTCCAAGCAGTTCTTCTTCATCAAGCTCTTCTTCATCAAGCTCGAACATGGCTCCAAAGGTCATGATCATCTCAGAACAAGGAAATGAGTCTGTCAGTTCAGCTTCAGCAGCGTCAGCAGCAGCAGCTAAACCATCAGGAACAGGATCAAATGAAATTTACGGAAATCAGGATGGATATGAACGGGCTGGATCAGGACCAGGAACAGCTTCAGCAGCAACAGATGTAAAATCAGGATTGGGACCAAATGGCCCTTACAGATCTGATGAAGAATACGGATCTTATGGTCTTGGTAATTCTCTGGACCGATATGGCTATGGATCGGGATTAGAAGGTTCAGCGGCAGAAGCAGAAGCAACAGCAATAGCAGGTAGACAATCAGAATTAGGACCAAATAGGCGTGATGGATTCGTGGAAGGATATGGAAGGCGCCGACCAGGTTCAGCAACAGGTTCAGTTGGAGCATACAATAACGGTTATGGAGGTCCAAGCAGTTCTTCTTCATCAAGCTCTTCTTCATCAAGCTCGAACATGGCTCCAAAGGTCATAATCATCTCAGAACAAGGAAATGAGTCTGTCAGTTCAGCTTCAGCAGCGTCAGCAGCAGCAGCTAAACCATCAGGAACAGGACCAAATGATATTCATGGAAATCAGGATGGATATGAACGGGCTGGATCAGGACCAGGAACAGCTTCAGCAGCAACAGATGTAAAATCAGGAATGGGACCAAATGGCCCTTACAGATCTGATGAAGAATACGGACCTTATGGTCTTGGTAATTCTCTGGACCGATATGGCTATGGATCGGGATTAGAAGGTTCAGCGGCAGAAGCAGAGGCAACAGCAATAGCAGGTAGACAATCAGAATTAGGACCAAATAGGCGTGATGGATTCGTGGAAGGATATGGAAGGCGCCGACCAGGTTCAGCAACAGGTTCAGTTGGAGCATACAATAACGGTTATGGAGGTCCAAGCAGTTCTTCTTCATCAAGCTCTTCTTCATCAAGCTCGAACATGGCTCCAAAGGTCATAATCATCTCAGAACAAGGAAATGAGTCCGTCAGTTCAGCTTCAGCAGCGTCAACAGCCGCAGCTGAACCATCAGGAACAGGACCAAATGAAATTTACGGAAATCAGGATGGATATGAACGGGCTGGATCAGGACCAGGAACAGCTTCAGCAGCAACAGATGTAAAATCAGGATTGGGACCAAATGGCCCTTACAGATCTGATGAAGAATACGGACCTTATGGTCTTGGTAATTCTCTGGACCGATATGGCTATGGATCGGAATTAGAAGGTTCAGCGGCAGAAGCAGAAGCAAAAGCAATAGCAGGTAGACAATCAGAATTAGGACCAAATAGGCGTGATGGATTCGTGGAAGGATATGGAAGGCGCCGACCAGGTTCAGCAACAGGTTCAGTTGGAGCATACAATAACGGTTATGGAGGTCCAAGCAGATCTTCTTCATCAAGCTCTTCTTCATCAAGCTCGAACATGGCTCCAAAGGTCATAATCATCTCAGAACAAGGAAATGAGTCCGTCAGTTCAGCTTCAGCAGCGTCAACAGCAGCAGCTGAACCATCAGGAACAGGACCAAATGAAATTTACGGAAATCAGGATGGATATGAACGGGCTGGATCAGGACCAGGAACAGCTTCAGCAGCAACAGATGTAAAATCAGGATTGGGACCAAATGGCCCTTACAGATCTGATGAAGAATACGGACCTTATGGTCTTGGTAATTCTCTGGACCGATATGGCTATGGATCGGGATTAGAAGGTTCAGCGGCAGAAGCAGAAGCAACAGCAATAGCAGGTAGACAATCAGAATTAGGACCAAATAGGCGTGATGGATTCGTGGAAGGATATGGAAGGCGCCGACCAGGTTCAGCAACAGGTTCAGTTGGAGCACACAATAACGGTTATGGAGGTCCAAGCAGTTCTTCTTCATCAAGCTCTTCTTCATCAAGCTCGAACATGGCTCCAAAGGTCATAATCATCTCAGAACAAGGAAATGAGTCTGTCAGTTCAGCTTCAGCAGCGTCAGCAGCAGCAGCTAAACCATCAGGAACAGGACCAAATGAAATTTACGGAAATCAGGATGGATATGAACGGGCTGGATCAGGACCAGGAACAGCTTCAGCAGCAACAGATGTAAAATCAGGATTGGGACCAAATGGCCCTTACAGATCTGATGAAGAATACGGACCTTATGGTCTTGGTAATTCTCTGGACCGATATGGCTATGGATCGGGATTAGAAGGTTCAGCGGCAGAAGCAGAAGCAACAGCAATAGCAGGTAGACAATCAGAATTAGGACCAAATAGGCGTGATGGATTCGTGGAAGGATATGGAAGGCGCCGACCAGGTTCAGCAACAGGTTCAGTTGGAGCATACAATAACGGTTATGGAGGTCCAAGCAGATCTTCTTTATCAAGCTCTTCTTCATCAAGCTCGAACATGGCTCCAAAGGTCATAATCATCTCAGAACAAGGAAATGAGTCTGTCAGTTCAGCTTCAGCAGCGTCAGCAGCAGCAGCTAAACCATCAGGAACAGGACCAAATGAAATTTACGGAAATCAGGATGGATATGAACGGGCTGGATCAGGACCAGGAACAGCTTCAGCAGCAACAGATGTAAAATCAGGATTGGGACCAAATGGCCCTTACAGATCTGATGAAGAATACGGACCTTATGGTCTTGGTAATTCTCTGGACCGATATGGCTATGGATCGGGATTAGAAGGTTCAGCGGCAGAAGCAGAAGCAACAGCAATAGCAGGTAGACAATCAGAATTAGGACCAAATAGGCGTGATGGATTCGTGGAAGGATATGGAAGGCGCCGACCAGGTTCAGCAACAGGTTCAGTTGGAGCATACAATAACGGTTATGGAGGTCCAAGCAGTTCTTCTTCATCAAGCTCTTCTTCATCAAGCTCGAACATGGCTCCAAAGGTCATAATCATCTCAGAACAAGGAAATGAGTCCGTCAGTTCAGCTTCAGCAGCGTCAACAGCCGCAGCTGAACCATCAGGAACAGGACCAAATGAAATTTACGGAAATCAGGATGGATATGAACGGGCTGGATCAGGACCAGGAACAGCTTCAGCAGCAACAGATGTAAAATCAGGATTGGGACCAAATGGCCCTTACAGATCTGATGAAGAATACGGACCTTATGGTCTTGGTAATTCTCTGGACCGATATGGCTATGGATCGGAATTAGAAGGTTCAGCGGCAGAAGCAGAAGCAAAAGCAATAGCAGGTAGACAATCAGAATTAGGACCAAATAGGCGTGATGGATTCGTGGAAGGATATGGAAGGCGCCGACCAGGTTCAGCAACAGGTTCAGTTGGAGCATACAATAACGGTTATGGAGGTCCAAGCAGATCTTCTTCATCAAGCTCGAACATGGCTCCAAAGGTCATAATCATCTCAGAACAAGGAAATGAGTCCGTCAGTTCAGCTTCAGCAGCGTCAACAGCAGCAGCTGAACCATCAGGAACAGGACCAAATGAAATTTACGGAAATCAGGATGGATATGAACGGGCTGGATCAGGACCAGGAACAGCTTCAGCAGCAACAGATGTAAAATCAGGATTGGGACCAAATGGCCCTTACAGATCTGATGAAGAATACGGACCTTATGGTCTTGGTAATTCTCTGGACCGATATGGCTATGGATCGGGATTAGAAGGTTCAGCGGCAGAAGCAGAAGCAACAGCAATAGCAGGTAGACAATCAGAATTAGGACCAAATAGGCGTGATGGATTCGTGGAAGGATATGGAAGGCGCCGACCAGGTTCAGCAACAGGTTCAGTTGGAGCACACAATAACGGTTATGGAGGTCCAAGCAGTTCTTCTTCATCAAGCTCTTCTTCATCAAGCTCGAACATGGCTCCAAAGGTCATAATCATCTCAGAACAAGGAAATGAGTCTGTCAGTTCAGCTTCAGCAGCGTCAGCAGCAGCAGCTAAACCATCAGGAACAGGACCAAATGAAATTTACGGAAATCAGGATGGATATGAACGGGCTGGATCAGGACCAGGAACAGCTTCAGCAGCAACAGATGTAAAATCAGGATTGGGACCAAATGGCCCTTACAGATCTGATGAAGAATACGGACCTTATGGTCTTGGTAATTCTCTGGACCGATATGGCTATGGATCGGGATTAGAAGGTTCAGCGGCAGAAGCAGAAGCAACAGCAATAGCAGGTAGACAATCAGAATTAGGACCAAATAGGCGTGATGGATTCGTGGAAGGATATGGAAGGCGCCGACCAGGTTCAGCAACAGGTTCAGTTGGAGCATACAATAACGGTTATGGAGGTCCAAGCAGTTCTTCTTCATCAAGCTCTTCTTCATCAAGCTCGAACATGGCTCCAAAGGTCATAATAATCTCAGAACAAGGAAATGAGTCTGTCAGTTCAGCTTCAGCAGCGTCAGCAGCAGCAGCTAAACCATCAGGAACAGGACCAAATGAAATTCATGGAAATCAGGATGGATATGAACGGGCTGGATCAGGACCAGGAACAGCTTCAGCAGCAACAGATGTAAAATCAGGATTGGGACCAAATGGCCCTTACAGATCTGATGAAGAATACGGACCTTATGGTCTTGGTAATTCTCTGGACCGATATGGCTATGGATCGGGATTAGAAGGTTCAGCGGCAGAAGCAGAAGCAACAGCAATAGCAGGTAGACAATCAGAATTAGGACCAAATAGGCGTGATGGATTCGTGGAAGGATATGGAAGGCGCCGACCAGGTTCAGCAACAGGTTCAGTTGGAGCATACAATAACGGTTATGGAGGTCCAAGCAGATCTTCTTCATCAAGCTCTTCTTCATCAAGCTCGAACATGGCTCCAAAGGTCATAATCATCTCAGAACAAGGAAATGAGTCTGTCAGTTCAGCTTCAGCAGCGTCAGCAGCAGCAGCTAAACCATCAGGAACAGGACCAAATGAAATTTACGGAAATCAGGATGGATATGAACGGGCTGGATCAGGACCAGGAACAGCTTCAGCAGCAACAGATGTAAAATCAGGATTGGGACCAAATGGCCCTTACAGATCTGATGAAGAATACGGACCTTATGGTCTTGGTAATTCTCTGGACCGATATGGCTATGGATCGGGATTAGAAGGTTCAGCGGCAGAAGCAGAAGCAACAGCAATAGCAGGTAGACAATCAGAATTAGGACCAAATAGGCGTGATGGATTCGTGGAAGGATATGGAAGGCGCCGACCAGGTTCAGCAACAGGTTCAGTTGGAGCATACAATAACGGTTATGGAGGTCCAACCAGTTCTTCTTCATCAAGCTCTTCTTCATCAAGCTCGAACATGGCTCCAAAGGTCATAATCATCTCAGAACAAGGAAATGAGTCTGTCAGTTCAGCTTCAGCAGCGTCAGCAGCAGCAGCTAAACCATCAGGAACAGGACCAAATGAAATTCATGGAAAACAGGATGGATATGAACGGGCTGGATCAGGACCAGGAACAGCTTCAGCAGCAACAGATGTAAAATCAGGATTGGGACCAAATGGCCCTTACAGATCTGATGAAGAATACGGACCTTATGGTCTTGGTAATTCTCTGGACCGATATGGCTATGGATCGGGATTAGAAGGTTCAGCGGCAGAAGCAGAAGCAACAGCAATAGCAGGTAGACAATCAGAATTAGGACCAAATAGGCGTGATGGATTCGTGGAAGGATATGGAAGGCGCCGACCAGGTTCAGCAACAGGTTCAGTTGGAGCATACAATAACGGTTATGGAGGTCCAAGCAGTTCTTCTTCATCAAGCTCTTCTGCATCAAGCTCGAACATGGCTCCAAAGGTCATAATCATCTCAGAACAAGGAAATGAGTCCGTCAGTTCAGCTTCAGCAGCGTCAACAGCAGCAGCTGAACCATCAGGAACAGGACCAAATGAAATTTACGGAAATCAGGATGGATATGAACGGGCTGGATCAGGACCAGGAACAGCTTCAGTAGCAACAGATGTAAAATCAGGATTGGGACCAAATGGCCCTTACAGATCTGATGAAGAATACGGACCTTATGGTCTTGGTAATTCTCTGGACCGATATGGCTATGGATCGGGATTAGAAGGTTCAGCGGCAGAAGCAGAAGCAACAGCAATAGCAGGTAGACAATCAGAATTAGGACCAAATAGGCGTGATGGATTCGTGGAAGGATATGGAAGGCGCCGACCAGGTTCAGCAACAGGTTCAGTTGGAGCATACAATAACGGTTATGGAGGTCCAAGCAGTTCTTCTTCATCAAGCTCTTCTTCATCAAGCTCGAACATGGCTCCAAAGGTCATAATCATCTCAGAACAAGGAAATGAGTCTGTCAGTTCAGCTTCAGCAGCGTCAGCAGCAGCAGCTAAACCATCAGGAACAGGACCAAATGAAATTCATGGAAATCAGGATGGATATGAACGGGCTGGATCAGGACCAGGAACAGCTTCAGCAGCAACAGATGTAAAATCAGGATTGGGACCAAATGGCCCTTACAGATCTGATGAAGAATACGGACCTTATGGTCTTGGTAATTCTCTGGACCGATATGGCTATGGATCGGGATTAGAAGGTTCAGCGGCAGAATCAGAAGCAACAGCAATAGCAGGTAGACAATCAGAATTAGGACCAAATAGGCGTGATGGATTCGTGGAAGGATATGGAAGGCGCCGACCAGGTTCAGCAACAGGTTCAGTTGGAGCATACAATAACGGTTATGGAGGTCCAAGCAGTTCTTCTTCATCAAGCTCTTCTTCATCAAGCTCGAACATGGCTCCAAAGGTCATAATCATCTCAGAACAAGGAAATGAGTCCGTCAGTTCAGCTTCAGCAGCGTCAACAGCCGCAGCTGAACCATCAGGAACAGGACCAAATGAAATTTACGGAAATCAGGATGGATATGAACGGGCTGGATCAGGACCAGGAACAGCTTCAGCAGCAACAGATGTAAAATCAGGATTGGGACCAAATGGCCCTTACAGATCTGATGAAGAATACGGACCTTATGGTCTTGGTAATTCTCTGGACCGATATGGCTATGGATCGGGATTAGAAGGTTCAGCGGCAGAAGCAGAAGCAACAGCAACAGCAGGTAGACAATCAGAATTAGGACCAAATGGGCGTGATGGATTCGTGGAAGGATATGGAAGGCGCCGACCAGGTTCAGCACAAACTGGACCAAGTGGTGCGGCAGCCGCGGCATCAGCAGCAGCTTCAGCAGATTCAACTTCAGAAGGTGGTTTTGAGGAAATCATCATTATAGAAAATGGCGGATCAGTGTCTACATCTAGTTCATCGTCTGTGAGCCAAGAATCCTACGCCGCATACGGGCCAGGTGCTGCTAATGGCTCATCTGCAGCCGCTGGAACAAGCAGTTCATCTGGTGGTTTAACTATAGGTTCTGTTTCGGATGCAAGAGGTCGCAAGAACTGCCGCGGTAGCTGCATTGCCCGTGGCCAGCTATTTGTGAAGTACGGCACTCGCCGCTCCCCTTGCACTACTTGCTAGTTTTTTTATTCTCTTATTTCGTTTGTTTCGTTTGTCTGGATACATCTTTTGTTTTTTTATGTTAATAAATCTTGGCATTTTATTTCGTATTTTTTATAAAATCCTATATTTTGTGCATTATTATTTTAAGAAAGAAAGAAAAGTGTTTGTTGGAAACATACAAACTAAAAAGAACCCCTTTTGTCAAAGATTGAATGTATTGGGAACGCCGACCTTAATACTGATTTTAATATTATTAGGAATACCGATTTGATGGGCCTGAGCTAATTTAGGAACACCTGTGGTTTAGATAGCACTACAAGCAATACTACAATGCTGTTTAGTATTTTTATAGCTTTAAGGAAACTGGCACACGCTTGCATAATTCATGCTCAATTGCTCATTGGTCCTAATGTATTATTTTAAAGCATCTCTCCGGTGATTATCGAGCAAAAATATGTTTTCACACAAACTTCTCGATAATGTCAAATTATATATGTCATATAAACCTAACCCAAAGGTTGTCATAAAAGCCCTAGCTAGGCTCTAGCCGAGCAATTATATTATACTGCATTTCTGACCCGCTGGCCAAAAATGTTATTTGAATTTGTGGGAGCTGGCACGCATTCTGCGAAGGATCAAGAGTTTCGGTTGAGCGCAAACGCTTGAAGTAAGCTGACATTCCACCTAATTATGCTCAGGATTGACAGCTCACTTCACCAAATGTTTTACGGTGAGTTTTTACTGAATAGCAGAATAAGTATGTGTCCAGCAGCGGACCCCTTTCGGATGACTGATAATGATGAATTCAAGATCTGTTCGGTTCCTAGTTAAAGGTCTTCATTGAAAATAAAATGATTTTTCCGAATGAAAAAACTGTTCTTAATTCATAAATAATACAACAACAGAAGTCTGACAAACAGTCTTACAAGGGTATCGTATTACCCAGTCACTGGGTTGTGGAGGTCGGATAGGCAGTCGACCCTGTAAAATATTGGTATTCAGCTGCATCCGGTTAGTCTGGAAGCCGACCCCAACATACATAGTTGGGAGAAGGCTAGGCAGATTGATTTAATCCATAAATAGCACAATGTAACGATTCATTGGTTTAACTTGTCAAAATTAAATATCGAAAACAGATAAAGTCTTCATTATCATGGGTGATAATAGCAGTACGCAAAAACAGATGTTGGCAAATTTACACACACATAACAACACCATAGTTACAATGTCTCAATCAGACTTTAATTTAACTTTATTGTTATAAGTCACGACTTAACTATAACATTGTTCTTATTGAAAAGGTGTTGTGTGTTTTTTAGCAAATATTTATTAACATACTTTTGTTTTGAATAATCTTTACGTCAATGCTAGGCTAGATTTTCAGTATAAAAAGGTCTGAAAATGTTGTATCGACATCAGTCCGGTTCCAACTTCCAACTCTCAATCAACATGGGAGGAACAACCTTCGTGATCCTTTGCTGCGCTTTGCAGGTAAGCACACTACCATTTAATACTATCTATCTATCGTTGTTTGTCTTATAACTTTAAATAATGCACTTCCAACAACTGCACAATACCGCTATCCGAATCGACCACCGTCTTCTAATATTGAATTTTGATATGTATGTATGTAAAAGAAAGTCAAGTAATAAATCGAAGGATTGTTTGAATCTAAGAATTGAAACTAACTGATGGTTTAGAAACTAGTTTGCCATCAAGATATGTCATAAAATGATTTTAAGATTATGAACAAAAAATATTATCGATACATATAATAATAAATAAAATATATGAGCTAATATAAAAACTAGGTACTTAACTGAAAATTCTCGGTCATATATTTTGTAATGGTGTTAAATAAAACTAATGGTTTTTTTTTTTTGTTAAATGGGCTTCACGGACTTTATTAAATTGACGGTTCACGAATAAGTAAGAGTTTTTAGTACGAGCATAGAGAAGCAGAGCAGAGCACTGTGACTGAATGACATTTGACTGAGTCGCTTATAGTCCCACCCAAAACTTACTATTTTATTTATATCCTCAAACGAAGATATTTATTATGTTCCCTAAGCAATGCAGCGGTTTACAAACTTTTTTGGCGACGGAGCTCTTTAGGAAAACGAAATATTTCACTTAGCCCTAAAATAATCAAAAACTGGTTTTATGTGTATTCTTCATTAATAATCATAATACTTGAAAATACCATTTACTAGGTATTGGGTCCCCACCTATGAAATTAGCGTTTTGTATGGAGAATTTTAAAGAAGTTGCATTTTTCATACTAACATTTTCTTAATTTATTTAACAACCATGAACATTAATGTTTTAAAACTTTTATGCACTAATGTTTAAAAACTAAAATAACGTATGCGACTTAGATACGTAACGACAAAAATAAGTTTTTGGCTAAGTTTTAAAACAAATAGTGGTCATTTCTGCTAACAAAAAGAGGAATAATTTTTAAGGTATTTTTTATGTTTAGGAAACTATAAGTAATAAGGTTTTTTACTATTGGTAGTTGTCTATGATGGTCATTATTCGATATAATAGACAGTAATATAAACCCAAGATTAGTATTAAAAGTTAAAAACAAAAACTGCGTCTTGCTTAAAAAAAAAAAAATCTCCAAAAAAAAACGTTTTTCAAGCGTCCGTTTCTGTGGTGGTCATGATGTAACTTCATTTACCACGTTAGATACTGCTTGCATCTGTTCAGAAACGCTTTTTAGCCCGAAATCTTATAAATTAAATTATTTTTTGTGCTATATTCAAGCGGGACTCGCATTTACTTACTCGTTACCTTAGCGAGATTTCAAGTACATACATTGCAAATAATAAATATTTATTCACATTGTATTTGACGTCACTTCCGGTATTGTCGTTTTGAGTTTGCATTCCGTTTCACCAAAAAAACGCAACATAAAATGCGATAACGAATTTTAAAATAAGTAATGCATTAAAAAAAATGTAATTTGTTTCTTGACTATATTTATGTATAGCTAGTATATTTAAGTAATTAATGAGTTTTGATTTACGTGCATATTCCCTATTAAGTTAGTTACAAGTAAAACTAAGAGCAGAGTTACAAACTATGCGAATCAGGATCCTCAAATCAACTTAAGCAGTTATAAAAACAAAATAGCGCGATAGACTGGATGCCGAACTAGGCAATAGGGATGATGCCTGGGTCAAAAAAAGGGTCAGATAGTTAAAAAAATATTAGACTCTACTATACTATTAGTATTTTTTGCTTTATCATACTTATTAATAAAAAAATACTTAGATAAAACGCATTAAAGTTGGGGAGTGGGGGTCGCTACGTCACAAGTATGCATAAAACCTACATACTCGTGACGTCATGGCACATTTTAACTCAATGTATCGCCGTAATCTTTTGATAACGTAAAAAAAGAAAAAATACGTTTACTTTATTTTTTCATAATCTACATGACGGACAAAAAAAAACATTTTTTAGTCATCATCACTATTCTCGCGCATCTCGCATAGATGATTGTTATTCGATACTTTTCCCTCGTAAAATTCTCGGCATGTTGATTCGAACATTTCTCACAGGAAAGCCTTACTAATGAAGACATGCCTTACTTTACATGCGACACACAAAGAGTGGTCGGGATCAGTCGGCAAGTTCATGACGTCATGCCAACCGTCGGACCAACTTTAAACAGTTGTCATTCATGATTGTGTCAATAATTGCGGAACAAAATAATAAATATTTATTTTACAAAATGTGTTACGAGTTCATAAACGTTTTAGAAGACGCTGCGATCGCCACATCAAGGAAAAACACACAGAGAAAACTTCACGCCTCCACCAAAGTCGTCGACTAGCCACTGCTCACACACATCACACACCTGAAATACAGAAGCGGATGGCGCCGGCTTCTAAAACCAGTTAAATCGACGAGGACAGCTTTACTCTGGTTGAGGGCAAGAAAAGGCCGATCATATCATGATCACGATTAATTTAGCAGAAACACGTACACCACCTGCGTCGTTGGAATGATAGGACACAGCAGTCATTCTGAGAGCATCCAGCCGGTGATTCGGTCCGGTCTTTAGCACAATCACGCTACCTCTTCTCCATCTTTATAAGCCTTGATGTTATTTTGGTAGTCATCAGTTTTTTTTTTTATCATTGGCAGACATTTTAATATTAATATATACCTAGATATACTAATTATAAAGCTGAACAGTTGTTTTTTTTGTTAATTTTTTTGAACGATTGTTTGTTTAAAATCCATATGGTAGTTCCAGAGATTAGGATCTTTGGAACTACTAGTTGGATTTGAGAAATTATTTTTGCATTTAATGGTTAAACAAACCTTCCTGAAGTAAACTTTGACCGAAATTACACGATTCGCTGCATCCTCGAGATATACCTACATGATTCACTAGGTAGATGTTCCGAGTTTTGATACAAATAGCCAATACATTAGTGGTGAAGAAAATAAATGCATCTAATGGTATTGTTTTATTTTAAACACAGTTATATTATTAAATTATATCAACGAAATGATTACACAAAAAAAACTTTTTCACAAAAAATAAAACCGGCTTCCAAAAAAAACACTACAAAGTGAAAAATAACTTTGATTTCGGAAGTCGGTGTCTTTGGGTTTTTATTTTCATTTTTAAGCCACCGACTTCCGAAATCAAAGTTATTTTTCACTTTGTAGTGTTTTTTTTGGAAGTCGGTTTTATTTTTTGTGAAAAAGTTTTTATTTTTCACTTTTTAGTTGTGGTACCTACACAAAACCCCCACAAAAATTTGAATACCCATTACCTGCTATGTAAATTACAGTGACAAGAACTATTAGAATATCATCCACATATACTAGATGGGAAAAATACGTATTATTGAAGCTAACTCAAAAAACCCTCATCAGATCTTGACCAAATTTATATGGGACCACTTCTGTAGTATGCCCTACCAAAAAAAAAAAGAATCATCAAAATCAATGCATAATTGGCGGAGTAATCGCGTAACATACATACAAAAAAAAAAAAAAAACATACAACCGAATTGATAACCTCCTCCTTTTTGAAGTCGGTTGAAAAAAACGAGTGAGCCTTACAGTATTCGCATATGATGAACATGAACATCTGACATCTCACCTCAGTAATAAGTTATGTAATCGTGTTTATGTGTGGCCTACAAAAATTGTGTTATCATCATAAATCAAGTTTATTTTTGGTAAATGAATTTGATTTATTGTGATAAATAAGGTTATGCAAGTGAAAATTATCAAAATGAAAACATATTACATCACTGCTAGATTAAGTCAGTTGTATTTAGAATAGAATAACTAGTTAGGTTAACTCATAACGAAGCTAGGAAGATATAATATATACCGTGTTAATGTCTGTATATTGGCGAATTCTCCGTTGTTGCCTTGTTGGTACCATCTAACGGTCACATTGGTCAAATCAAATAGTACGCACTTCCCCGGCTGTAATACACTTCCGTCCCTTTTCACAAAATTACTCCCACAGATTTCACACTCCACAGATTGCAGGGAAGCGAGCGGAAATATGCTACACATAAAAAACGAGCGAGCATATGATGTGTAACATCTGACATCTTGGCTGACAGAACCAACCTCTCGGAAAATGGATTGGTACCATCTGACGGCCAACTCTAGCACCGCGCGCCCTCATTGGTCAAATCGTATAGCGAGCGCTTCCCCGTCCTCCTGTTACATAGTTCCATCCCTTTTAACGAAATCACTTTCAAAGATTGCAGAAAACCGAGAGGAAAGATGTTAGACATATAAAAATATTATTAACATAAACAGCACGAGCAAAATCATCGATTTCCTCTGTAAGCAGGGGTTTTTTATAAAATTTGGCAAATACTAGAGAATTACCAGACCAACCGGCAGACTTTTTAATTAAATCTACAGTTATACCTAGAAAGAAGAAAGAAAATACGTTTAATTGCGGTAAACATGACGCAAAAAAGAGCATACACAAAAAAAATAGAAAAGGTTGGGGGAAACATGCGTCACATCCACGCAAAACGGCTATCGCTCAGCATTATGCTGCGACCCTATGCAAAAACCGAGCCCCAGCGCCGGTTTTCAGCGACAACCGGCGCCGACGTAATGACGTCGTTCGGTGCAGCAAAAAACAATAACTAGGACGCTGTACCGGCACTGTACAGCAGTACTGTACACGGTACAGCGTACTTACAGAAAAATAATATAATTCAATTTAAATGTGATAAAAATAAAAGAAAAAGGAAACATACATGCTACGAGAATATCATCCTCAAAAAGTTTTGCGCATTATGTAGTGGCAACATTTCGAAGCGTCACTACAAATAATAAACTCTGTATAATCTATGATACCTCTACGACCAGCCGCTGATGTACCCGCGTGGATGTAAATATTGTGGTGTCTATACCACTATCTGCTAGCGTCTGTTTAATCCAGCGGCTGTAGCTGGCGTTGAGGACTGGTCTCCTAGTAGTAAACCTTTCGGTATTTGGTTCAGTCATAAAGGACCTGGACTTATTTCTATTTTATTAGGAAAAAATGGGATGATCAATCGCAGTGTTTGTCTGCCAGGTGCAAAGGTTTTTAACAAATCATCAATTGCTATTATAATGTTTGAGTCACAAATATTTATATTAGACAGACGAATAAAGCATAAAGTAACAAAAAAAACTGGTCAGTGTTACCAGTTTTCTCTCGCGGTGTCGACTGCACAATACGAGCAGAGTTACCAGTTTTTTTGTTAATTTTTGAAAATTATTGACCAAAATCTAAAACTTCATTAGTGTCTCAAGTAGACTGACATCGAGGGAAAACTAGTTCCAGTCAAAAAACAATCAATCGTCGGCTTCCAGTCTAACCGGACGCAGACTAATACCGTATTTTACATGGAGCGATTGCCTATCTGACCTCCACAACCCAGTAATTGGGCAATACGATACCCCTTGGTAAGACTGGTTGTCAGATTTTGGGCTTCTGACGACCCGTAACGACTGTCAAAGATACACGAATGACAGCCGGGACCCACGGCTTAACGTGCTTTCAGAGGCACGGAAGAGTCTCGGTATGTTAAGAGGGTCACCCATCTACAGACCAACCCCGGCAAGCGTAGCTTAACCTGATGGATCGAACCATGTGGCTTTTATTACTTAGCCACGAGCTTCTCCGGTCTAAAACACCTTTCATAAATCTGCTGACAATATAATTTGTACTTAATTGTCTTCCTATATTTAAGCCGAGCGCCGAACGATAAAATGGTCAATGTAGTAAACCCGGCTCCTATTTCAAATTCTCTGGACAAAAATTGCTATACCGGTTGTATAGATGCGGTGTATTATGGGTTTGACGAAACTGCCACCATTTTCTGTAAGCCATATTAAATTGTTTCAATGTATTATTAGAAGTAGTGATTATTTTTATAGTTTCTGTAGTCAATGAATTTTGAGAAAATACTTCCCTTTAAAGGGATGACACACTGGGTAAGTTTCATCCAAAGGGAGTGCTGCGTTCTGAAAGGAGATAAAAGGAGATCACTACTTGGCGATGGCTGTTTTGCGTGGATGTGACGCAAATGTTCCTCCAACTTGTTCTTTTTTGTTTTGTGTTCTTTCTATGCGTCATGTTTCCCGAAAGTAAACTTACTTTCTTTTTTTCTTTCTTCTTTCTCACCTGGTCCGTGATAAACAGGTTCCCTTAAGTGTAAAGATGTAAACAGTGAACTAGGCCAATATGGGACTATGAGCACTCCTATAGCCTTATCGGCAATTATTTTTCGCTAGCGCCTGAGAATCAACGAAAAAGTTGGGAACGAGTAAAAGTTACTTAAACCTTTACCCCAATCTAAAGTAAACGCATCAATATCGAAAGCGGGTGGGTCTCGTTTCCAGGGCACATATTTATGACATTTCGCATTAAAAAACGATGCGAATAAATCAATTTCTGGAGTACTAAGGTACTCCACTACCATGGAACTGTGGTATGGTATTGGGTGTGTGTGTGTGTGTGTCCTAGTCTTTAAATAATGAAGGACTACGTCATGCAACGCTGATCGAAAAAAATCTCATTCGGTGTCGCCACTGATGTGCATTTATTCTTGGTCAGCTTAAATGTTGTCTTTTGATTTAATGTAGGAAGCAATAATGAAGAGAGGACGCGCTTCACACTGCTGCCCCTCCTATTAACATAATTATGACATTGCAGTAGTTTTATCTATTCTTAAAATAATCTCTTTGTCTACAAGGTCCTTGGCAAAACACTTTAAACCAATGAAAGCTGCTTTTAATTCTAATAAGTTAAAATGGTTTTGGGCCTCAGATTCTCAGATTTTTCGTGGTGGAAGAGCAATATCATGAATGCATTTTGTCCAATCCGTCAAAACAAATACTACCTACTTAGAGAAATTATCCGATGCATCTCTAACGGGTTGTTGGGGTAGCCCCCAACAACCCGTTTGGACGGATTAGACAAAACGCATTCATGATATTGCTCTTCCACCACGAAAACTCAGGTTATAAGGAATACATATAAACATCATAATCTCCATTTCATTTCTGAAGGTCGAGATATTTATTTCTTTCACTTGGTATAAACCCACCCATGACGCTGGTAGCACACCTCCGCCGCGAAACCATAGCAGCCAAACCGCAGTAGTTCAATTCAATAGACTCGCGTCATGTTTCGCTACTCGAATCGGATGCGAGTAGGAAAATAACGCGAATCTATTGAATTTAACTACTGCGGTTTCGCTCCTATGGTTTCGCAGCAGAGGTGTGCTACCGGGGTGACGAACAGCTGTTACTCATAGGTAGGTTAATACAAAGTCTTTGATAGATAAAAAACGTTTGCTGCAGTATCTATCAATTATCTCTAGAACCTTAAATCGTTTCTTTAGTGGCAATTTAAAAGTCATGTATGTTGAGTTTAACTCAAAACCTAAAAAAGTTTTGAGTTGGCTGGGAACACTTTTATTAATGTTTATCACAAATCCGAGCTTTACCAACAGGTCGATGATTATTTTTTTCATCATGCTTTCAAATGTTTTATTAATAAATAACAAATCGTCTAAAAAGTAACCAGCTTACCCCTTTTTTGAGGTATTTAATCACTGGAATCATTAATTTAGTAGAAACCCACGGTGCTAAACATAAACCAAAGGGTAAATAAACACTGAAATACATAAGTCCTTTGAATAACATAAATCGTAGATATTTTTTACTATTTTCATAAATTGGCATTAAACAAGTGAAATTAAATTAATCATTTAAAACCCCTGACACAAAGTCCTAACTTCTCTTCCCTAATCCATCACCAGACCCAGCTCATCATCTATCTATTACCTATTAATTGAGACCATTCCAATGAGCCCAAACACGATGCCTGTGCTGTAAGTTGGTAAGGGAGTTGGGTATCCTGCAAATTCCAGGTGATGCCGTAGCATCAGTTCATGTTTACTATATTCTTCTAATATCATTGAAGAAACATAATACCAAATTTCAAATCCATCAGACCTGTGGAAGACGCTGGCATCCATTCATCAACTAGAAAAGATCTTCAAACGTCTGAATTAATTTTGATAAAACATGTCTAAGAACCATCACTAGAAAACCTGCTTTTAAATAAAAAAAACCGCATTCAAATCGATTCACCCGTTTAAGAGCTACGGTGCCACAGACAGACACACACATAGCGGTCAAACTTATAACACCCTTCTTTTTGCATCGGGGATTATAAATACGCCTCCTTAAGGTCAATATGGCTCATGAAATATGACTTTGATAATAATTTAGATGCCGTTCTAACATCTTCCATTTTAAAATGTGGATCAATTTGATTGTTATTTTTTTTAAGATTAAGTAGAATAGGGATGATGACTAAAAAAAAGTTTTTTGTCCGTCATGTAGACTATGAAAAAAAAACGTACCCGTATTTTTTCTAATTTTGTTACTGCGACCAATTTCGACTTCGGAGGTGCCTTTGGAGCTGTCTTCGCAGAGCTGTACCGTTCTGTTGACGCTGGACAGATGTCCAGCGGACACACAGCGGTACAGGGAGATCCCTGTGTTCGGGCTGGAGTCTTAGGTCCTGGGCCCACTCGACTTGTCTCTGTAGTTCTGCTGACGAAGTGGGCGCCTCGAGTTTCCGTGACGATAATAATTATTAGAGCGTGTCGATCTGTGGGAGGTAGATGGTTGAGACTCGGTGCTCCTTATCTGTAATCCAGACTTTTCAGTCATGCCTTGCTTTTATTGCCCAACCAAATTCTCTCCGAAGAAAAAAGAATCTGGGGGCACAGTTGTGCCCTCGCCAAGACGAGCAAAGCGAAGCGCAAGGGCACTACCTACCTTTTCAAAATCAAACGTCAGTCAGTCAACTTTGAACAAGTGAACGATGCCGTCTCTAAAGTTGTGCATTGGTTTAGTGTAAATAATCTTCTCTTGAATGAAAAAAAGAATAAACTCATTAAATTTTCAACGCCAAATGTCAGGCAGCTAACTACTAATGTTAAAGTTAATGGAATAGAGCTGGACCCTGTTGAGTCGACAGTTTTTCTTGGAATCACTATTGACGGTAAATTACAATGGGGCCCACACATAGAAAAATTGTCAGGAAAACTATGTACGGCCGCCTATGCTGTTAAAAAAATTTGACGGATAACTGACGCAGACACAGCCAGAATTGTTTATTTTAGTTATTTTGATGACTATGAAAATAACTAAAATAAACAATTCTGGCTGTGTACATAAGACTTTATGTCATATGGAATTCTTCTCTGGGGAACCAGTTCGGACATTAATACTATCTTTGTTCTACAGAAAAGGGCTGTTCGAGCCATTTACAACCTAAGTCTGAGAGATTCCCTTCGAGAAAGATTCAAAGAAATAAATATTCTGACTGTAGCCTCACAATATACTTTTGAAAACCTATTGTATGTACACAAAAATATATTAAATAAGAAGATTTCCGATATTCATAGTTTAAATACCAGGAATAAACAGAACCTTGCTGTACATCGCACTCGTCTCCACAGAGTAGGCAACTCGTTCATGGGTCAATGTATACGCTTTTACAACAAACTTCCCAATCAAAACTTACCCATTAAACGATTTAAAAGCTGTATTATAACCAAACTTTGTAAAAAAGGGTACTATAAAATTTCAGATTATTTAGAAGATAAAAAAGCATGGGATTGAGCTGCTCGCTCTGATAAGCCTTGTGATAAAACCATAAATTAGTCATTTTTTATTATTATGTAAAATCATTCAAATATACCAGTTTTATATACATATTGACATTGTAGAAAATTATAATACAAAATGACATGGTTACTTTGTAAAGTATTATATTGTTTAAATTATTGTGAATGTGAGGACTATGTGGTTTTTTTTTTCTCTCATATTTTTTTTCTTTCTCGGTTAGTTTTAATGATGGTCTGGCAGTTTGAGTAGTTTATGCGGCCTACCCAAATGTCCTTTCTTTGGTATTGTTCGTCGAGTTGAGCTCCTTAAGTTCTGAGTTGAGCTCCACGATTACTGACAAATGCTTGCACTGACAGACATGGTCCTCATATGGCCTGACCAAGATTATGCCTGGACTTTAATAGAGACTGTGACCTCTAAGTTTGTTTCGGCCTTTCTTCTCAGAGTAGTTAGATATGAAACGCCGAACTCACTTAGCAATTATTATTTTTTTAAGATGACGTGTAAAAGTGATTCCAATATCCTATTTACAGAATAAACAATTTCATTTCATTTCTCGAAGCGCTTCGTCGTTTTTTTGAACCCTCATATCTAAGATTCGGATTATACCAAATACACAAAACTTTCGAGATATGATGTCAATAGTAGATTTATTAAACATATAAAGTTTCAATTGCATAGCTTAGATTACTTTAGATTTTATTGATATCTAAAAAAAACCGATTTCGTCACTGACTCACTCACTTATGATCATCAAAATTCTTACGGTACTTCCTGAAGTCCTAGAAAGCTGAAATTTGGTACGTTAGTACATAAAAACAAAAACAGTCTAAAACTCCTCTTAAGCCGAAGGGCGGTATCTCAATCGGAGTAAGTTTTAAGTAAACTGACTTTTTGTAAATTATAATCTAAGGAAACATAACGATTAAAAAAATCTCTGAGTGTTTTTTTTTATGTTTTAAGATAGATAGCGGTATTTGGCATATTTTATTTAGATACGAAATTTTTATAGCTATTAAATGGTATAAAAAAATCTAAAGGGCCTTATCTCAGAGCTAGCGCCTTTCTGCTTAGCAGGGCAGTATAGGGACTTCTTGTTCTAAATAATATAATACATGTTTCAAGATTTTTTGCAAATCACCCCCCACCCTTTAAATTAGGGGATGGAAGCTTGTATGGGTTTTTATCATGAAATGTGCATAGATGGGAACATTTTTTTTTTTAATTTTCGGCTTTTGTAGCACTAATCTCAGTATTTTATCCATATACGAAACTACATCAATTGGCACCATAAAATAATAATAATTTAGAGGCATGAGGAACAGGGTGTAAAGTTCACTCATCCACCATAGAAAAGGGAGGATCCTCCAACCAGACAGGTGTTGTGTCTGGCGGGCCGACTGCCCAACTGTTGATTTCGGATAGTCTTATCTATGTCGTTCGCGCGGTAAACTCTAATTGCGCGATGCAGGATTTGTGTGACGTCATGTCTTTGATGCGTAGTTAGTATGTGGCGGTGTAACCGCTACATCACTCCCCTCCGGAGACCGGAGGTCGATAGTGGGCTGAGTCTTGTATCTTGCGATGCTTCACAGTGCCAGCTAAGGTTCCAGTGAGTCGGAACCGGGTGCCGCACAGTTCGCGGTGAGTCGGAACTGTCTGCGATGATTACGGCGGTTGTGGTGATTGAGGTGATTGCGGTGATTGAGGTGATAGCGGTGATTGCGCTGATTGAGATGATTGCGTTGATTCCCCAGTGAGTCGGGGTGATGAGGCTGAGGGTGATGACCAGGAATGCGCGTTCGCTGCATGCTGGTGGTCAGGATACCCGTTGAAGCCGAGGGTGCTGGCTGTCTGTGTGACTCGCTCACGAAAGCTTGCGGGAGTGATGATGATGATGACGTCACGCTGAAGTAGTTGCACGAAGGCTGCGTTGACGTTCATACTCGGGGTCACCAATTTAGAGGTATGAGGAACAGGGTGTAAAGTTCACTCATCCACCATAGAAAAGGGAGGATCCTCCAACCAGACAGGTGTTGTGTCTGGCGGGCCGACTGCCCAACTGTTGATTTCGGATAGTCTTATCTATGTCGTTCGCGCGGTAAACTCTAATTGCGCGATGCAGGATTTGTGTGACGTCATGTCTTTGATGCGTAGTTAGTATGTGGCGGTGTAACCGCTACAATAATGTAATTTTTTTAGCTGACTGGTACCATTTTTACAAAATCTGTGAATGCAGGACAAATGCAACTACTCAAAAAGTTAAGGGCATTCGCCCTTGAAAATCGGGTAAATTCTAAAAGTATATTTTTCTCGAAATTGTCGGGGCATCAAAGTCTGATGATGAAGTATCCCTACACAAACATCAAAACCATATCGTTATTGGTTCTTAGACCACTTCCCATAAAAATTTTAACAGTCTCCTTTGGCTTCAAACAATAATAACATAAGGATTTGATCGCATCAAACCACTTGACCATCACTTAATATAACTTGACAAATATCATTGTCATTGAAAAATTAGCATCAGCCATGCAATCTGTTGTAGCAAATACTAAGAAGAACTTATTCAATGTTAATAATAATATAAAAATGGAGTTACGAAATCAATAATGACGATGATTTATTTATTTATTTTATTATTTATGTACACACATAAAAATAGATACAGATAAGACATAATCATAAATATGAGTACAAAGGTACTGCTTATTTCTTAAGAAATTTCTTCCAGCAGACCTGCGACAGGAGAAATGAGAAAGAAATGTAGATAATATTGGTATGATATTGATAAATGATTCTGAAATACGTATAAAATATTGTTCAAAACTTTTTATAAGCCTAACAGTAATTATTAATATACTTTAAGAAGTACAGTACAACTATTTTCTTAATGTCCCTGCGCAAAGTAAGTGTTTCGTCACGGACGCGAAGACGCTCTCAATCGAGTTGGTCGATAGAGAGCGTGCGGTCTGCACCAAGTGCAAAGGAAACTAATAGAAATCCGACGACTGACGAAACACGAAAATGCCGAGGGACATTAAGAAAATAGTTGTATTGTAAATGTTTTCAAATGACCTTCACGCGCCAGAAGTCAATAGTAAATTCAATATATAGTCTCAACGGACTAGCCTTGGGCAAGGTTGACAGCATTAGGGATTTAGGTGTTATACAGGATATTACTATTTGATCAACACATTGACACTATCGTGGGCAAGGCCTCGAAAGCACTAGGATTTGTAATCAGGGCCTCAGCCTGCTTCCGTTCTCTGAAGCCGATTAAGGTCTTGTACTGTTCGTTCGTGCGCAGCCACTTAAAGTATACATCGCAAGTCTGGAACCCTCAATATGGGATCTACAATTCACAGGGTTTGTCAAATAATATGTGTTGATCAAATAGTAATTTGCTATCCTGTATAACACTTAAATCCCTAATGCTGTCAACCTTGCCCAAGGCTAGTCCGTTGAGACTATATATTGAATTTACTATTGACTTCTGGCGCGTGAAGGTCATTTGAAAACATTTAGAGACATTCAATTGCAGCAAATTATGTTTGCAATATTCTTCAAACCTATTTAGATCAGCTTGCAACTGGTTAGTATCAGAGATATCACGTATAATCTTATGAACCTTCATGTCATCAGCGTATAGCAACACGTAAGAGTGCTTGAAGCAGTTTACAACATCAGTAATAAACATAATGAAAAGCAAGGTCCCCAAAACCGAACCCTGTGGTACACCTGAAGGGACCGAGGTCCAACCCGAAGTGTAACCTTGGAGAACCACAGCCTGACTCCGATTCTCAATGTAATACGAAAACCATCTATAAAGGTCGCCATGTATACCAGCTTTGAGCAACTTCTCCAGCAATAGACGATGGTCAATACGGTCAAAGCACTCACTGTAGTCAGTATAAATGACATCCACTTGCGCGCGTTGTTCCATACCACCCGATATAAACTCATGCGATAACACCATGTTAGATGTAGTGGATCGCTTTTTGAGAAAACCATGTTGTTGTTCCACGAAATTACTTTCCATAGCCGCATATACATCGTCATACACTATACGCTCAAGGATCTTTGAAAATAAACATAATTTAGATATCGGGCGATAGTTCGCAACATCAGATTTGTTTCCTTTCTTGTGAACAGGGGTGATGAATGCTGATTTCCAGATTTTAGGAACTATGCCTTCAGAAATAGATCGATTGAATAGGATATACAATGGGGCATTATGTTTGTACTTATTATATATACTCTGATTTATGTAATTGGTTTTCTAAGCCGTGTAAATCAAATAAATAAATACATCTATTTAACCCTTTAGTACGATATTTCATTATAACCAGTATTTTTGCGGAGCCCCCACAGAGGCTTTGCAGAGCCCAAGGGCTCCGCGGAGCACACTTTGTGTACCTATGGCTGCCTAAGAGACATCTATGAGAAAATCTAAAAATCTTTTTTTTGTTTACAAAATATATTTTTTCATCTCTCAACTCTTATTTGGTCAAACAGGTATGCATACATTATGTTATTATGAGACTAAGAGTGTTGACAGCAATCGTAAAAAGGTGTCTTCTCAGAGTACAGATAGTGCAATCCACGACAGCGCCCCACTCCGCGATTACTATACTGTAAGCTGTACTTTAGTACGGAGCGGAGCGGAGTGGGTCGCGTCGTCGTGGATTGCACTATCTATAGTTGGATATTACTCTCCCATATATATGAATTTTTTATTTGATTCATATAACCATATATTAACTTTTATTCACAGTATGCTACCGCCAACTTAGGAAATGGGATTGACTATACTCACCCAGAAAAGATTTCGGGTGCTCATACAACAATCTTAAACGAAACTGACAAAATAGTTAAAACTGGGGAAGGATACGAGGAACATAAAACAGTCCGATCGAAAATTGAGTTTGACGCCCTACCACCGGGTCTGCTACATCATGACGGCCAAAACCATCATGAAAAGAAGAGAATGACATTTATCATTGATATTACTGAACAAGGTCATCAAACCGTTTATCAGGAAGAAGAAACAATTACAAAGATATCCGATGAGGAGGCCAATAGTTCAGCAGCAGCAGCAGTAGCAGCTGGCAATGCAGATTCGTATGAGGACAGATATGGCCCTGGATCGGGATCAGCAGGTTCAGCGGCAGCAGCGGCGGCAGCAGCAGCAGCAGCAACAGCTGGACAATCTAAAAGAGGTCCACACCGACATAAACCAGCAGCAAATTCAGCAGCAGCAGCGGCGGCAGCTGCAGCAGCAGCAACAGCTGGACAATCTAAAAGAGGTCCACACCGACATGGAACAGCAGCAGGATCAGCAGCAGCTGCGGCGGGAGCCGCAGCAGCAGCAGCAGGAGCTGATAATGCAGATTCGTATGAGGGCAGATATGGTCTAGGACCGGGATCAGCTGGTTCAGCAGCAGCAGTGGCAACAGCAGCAGCAGCAGCAGCTGGAAAATCTGAAAGAGGACCACACAAACATAGACCAGCAATAGGATCAGCAGCAGGCGCAGCGGCAGCCGCAGCAGCAGCAGCAGCTGGCAAAGCAGATTCATACGAAAACAAATATAGCCAAGGATCAGGATCAGCAAGTTCAGTGGCAGCAGCGGCAGCAGCAGCAGCAGCTGCAGCAGCTGGAGAATCTAAAAGAGGTCCACACCGCCATAGAGCATATGAACGTGACCATTATGAAGACGAATATGGCCCAGGATCTGGATCAGCAGCTTCAGCGGCAGCAGCGGCAGCAGCGGCGGCAGCTGCAGCAGCAGCAGCAGCAACAGCTGGACAATCTGAGAAAGCACCATACCGACATAGACCAGCAGCAGACTCAGCAGCAGCAGCAGCGGCAGCTGCAGCAGCAGCAGCGGCAGCAGCTAGCGATGCAGATGCGTATGAGGAAGAATATCGTCCTGGATCGGGATCAGCAGGTTCAGCAGTAGCAGTGGCAGCAACAGCAGCAGCAGCTGGAGACTCTGAAAGAGGACCACACCGACATAGACCAGCAATAGGATCACCAGCAGGCGCAGCGGCAGCCGCAGCAGCAGCAGCAGCTGGTAATGCAGATTCGTATGAGGACAAATATGGCCAAGGATCAGGATCAGCAGGTTCGGTGGCAGTAGCGGCAGCAGCGGCAGCAGCAACGGCAGCAGCTGCAGCAGCTGGAGAATCTGAAAGAGGTCCACACCACCATAGAAGATATGATCGTGACGATTATGAAGGCGAATATGGCCCAGGATCTGGATCAGCAGGTTCAGCGGCAGCAGTGGCAGCAGCGGCGGCAGCAGCAGCAGCAGCAGAAGCAATAGCTGGACAATCTGAAAAAGCAACATACCGACATAGACCAGCAGCAGATTCAGCAGCAGCAGCAGCGGGAGCGGCGGCAGCAGCAGTGGCAGGAGCTGGTCATGCAGATTCGTATGAGGACAGATATGGCCAAGGACCGGGACCAGCAGGGTCAGCGGCAGCGGCTGCCGCAGCGGCGGCTGCAGCAGCAACTGGAGCATCTGGGAGAGGTTCACACCGACAAAGACCAGCAGCAGATTCAGCAGCAGCAGCGGCGGCAGCTGCAGCAGCAGCAACAGCTGGACAAGCTAAAAGAGGTCCACACCGACATGAACCAGCAGCAGGCGCAGCAGCAGCCGCGGCGGGAGCCGCAGCAGCAGCAGCAGGAGCTGGTGATGCAGATTCGTATGAGGACAGATATGGCCAAGGACCGGGATCAGCAGGGTCAGCGGCAGCGGCGGTCGCAGCGGCGGCAGCAGCAGCAACTGGAGCATCTGAGAGAGGTTCACACCGACAAAGACCAGCAGCAGATTCAGCAGCAGCAGCGGCGGCAGCTGCAGCAGCAGCAACAGCTGGACAAGCTAAAAGAGGTCCACACCGACATGAACCAGCAGCAGGCGCAGCAGCAGCCGCGGCGGGAGCCGCAGCAGCAGCAGCAGGAGCTGGTGATGCAGATTCGTATGAGGACAGATATGGCCAAGGACCGGGATCAGCAGGGTCAGCGGCAGCGGCGGTCGCAGCGGCAGCCGCAGCAGCAGCAGCAGCTGGTAATGCAGATTCGTATGAGGACAAATATGGCCAAGGATCAGGATCAGCAGGTTCGGTGGCAGTAGCGGCAGCAGCGGCAGCAGCAGCGGCAGCAGCTGCAGCAGCTGGAGAATCTGAAAGAGGTCCACACCGCCATAGACCATATGATCGTGACTATTATGAAGGCGAATATGGCCTAGGATCTGGATCAGCAGGTTCAGCGGCAGCAGTGGCAGCAGCGGCGGCAGCAGCAGCAGCAGCAGCAGCAACAGCTGGACAATCTGAAAAAGCACCATACCGACATAGACCAGCAGCAGATTCAGCAGCAGCAGCAGCGGCAGCGGCGGCAGCAGCAGTGGCAGGAGCTGGTCATGCAGATTCGTATGAGGACAGATATGGCCAAGGACCGGGATCAGCAGGGGCAGCGGCAGCGGCGGCCGCAGCGGCGGCAGCAGCAGCAACTGGAGCATCTGGGAGGGGTTCACACCGACATAGACCAGCAGCAGATTCAGCAGCAGCAGCGGCGGCAGCTGCAGCAGCAGCAACAGCTGGACAAGCTAAAAGAGGTCCACACCGACATGAACCAGCAGCAGGCGCAGCAGCAGCCGCGGCGGGAGCCGCAGCAGCAGCAGCAGGAGCTGGTGATGCAGATTCGTATGAGGACAGATATGGCCAAGGACTGGGATCAGTAGGTTCAGCGGCAGCGGCGGCCGCAGCGGCGGCAGCAGCAGCAGCTGTAGAATCTGAGAGAGGTGTACACCGACATAGACCAGCAGCAGATTCAGCAGCAGCGGCGGCAGCTGCAGCAGCAGCAGCAGCAGCAGCTGGAGAATCTGAAAGTGGAACACGACGAAATAGACTAGCAGCAGATTCAGCAGCAGCAGTGGTGGCAGCTGCAGCAGCAGCAGCAGCAGCTGACAATGCAGATTTGTATGAAATAGATGACTACTACAGCTCTGAGGAAGAATATGGACCCAGTCTTTCAGGATTTGGACCCTATGTTCGTGACGATTATGAAAACGAATATCGCCCAGCATCAGGATCAGCAGGTTCAGCGGCAGCAGCGGCGGCAGCAGCAGCAGCAGCAGCGGCAGCAGCTGGCAATGCAGATTCGTACGAGGACAAATATGGCCAAGGATCAGGATCAGCAGGTTCAGCGGCTGCAGCGGCGGCAGCAGCTGCAGCAGCAGCGGCAGCAGCTGGCAATGCAGATTCGTACGAGGATAAATATGGCCAAGGATCAGGATCAGCAGGTTCAGCGGCAGCAGCGGCGGCAGCAGCTGCAGCAGCAGCAGCAGCAGCTGGCAATGCAGATTCGTACGAGGACAAATATGGCCAAGGATCAGGATCAGCAGGTTCAGCGGCAACAGCAGCAGCGGCAGCAGCAGTGGCAGCAGCTGCAGCAGCTGGAGAAACTAAAAGAGGTCCACACCGCCAGAGACCATATAATCGTGACGATTATGAAGGCGAATATGGCCCAGGATCTGGATCAGCAGGTTCAGCGGCAGCAGTGGCAGCAGCGGCGGCAGCAGCAGCAGCAGCAACGGCTGGACAATCTGTAAAAGCACCATACCGACATAAACCAGCAGCAGATTCAGCAGCAGCGGCGGCAGCTGCAGCAGCAGCTGCGGCAGCAACAAGCGATGCAGATTCGTATGAGGATGGATATCGTCCTGGATCGGGTTCAGCAGGTTCAGCCGTAGCAGTGGCAGCAACAGCAGCAGCAGCTGGAGAATCTGAAAGAGGACCACACCGACATAGACCAGCAATAGGATCACCAGCAGGCGCAGCAGCAGCCGCAGCAGCAGCAGCAGCTGGTAATGCAGATTCGTATGAGGACAAATATGGCCAAGGATCAGGATCAGCAGGTTCGGTGGCAGTAGCGGCAGCAGCGGCAGCAGCAGCGGCAGCAGCTGCAGCAGCTGGAGAATCTGAAAGAGGTCCACACCGCCATAGACCATATGATCGTGACTATTATGAAGGCGAATATGGCCTAGGATCTGGATCAGCAGGTTCAGCGGCAGCAGTGGCAGCAGCGGCGGCAGCAGCAGCAGCAGCAGCAGCAACAGCTGGACAATCTGAAAAAGCACCATACCGACATAGACCAGCAGCAGATTCAGCAGCAGCAGCAGCGGCAGCGGCGGCAGCAGCAGTGGCAGGAGCTGGTCATGCAGATTCGTATGAGGACAGATATGGCCAAGGACCGGGATCAGCAGGGGCAGCGGCAGCGGCGGCCGCAGCGGCGGCAGCAGCAGCAACTGGAGCATCTGGGAGGGGTTCACACCGACATAGACCAGCAGCAGATTCAGCAGCAGCAGCGGCGGCAGCTGCAGCAGCAGCAACAGCTGGACAAGCTAAAAGAGGTCCACACCGACATGAACCAGCAGCAGGCGCAGCAGCAGCCGCGGCGGGAGCCGCAGCAGCAGCAGCAGGAGCTGGTGATGCAGATTCGTATGAGGACAGATATGGCCAAGGACTGGGATCAGTAGGTTCAGCGGCAGCGGCGGCCGCAGCGGCGGCAGCAGCAGCAGCTGCAGAATCTGAGAGAGGTGTACACCGACATAGACCAGCAGCAGATTCAGCAGCAGCGGCGGCAGCTGCAGCAGCAGCAGCAGCAGCAGCTGGAGAATCTGAAAGTGGAACACGACGAAATAGACTAGCAGCAGATTCAGCAGCAGCAGTGGTGGCAGCTGCAGCAGCAGCAGCAGCAGCTGACAATGCAGATTTGTATGAAATAGATGACTACTACAGCTCTGAGGAAGAATATGGACCCAGTCTTTCAGGATTTGGACCCTATGTTCGTGACGATTATGAAAACGAATATCGCCCAGCATCAGGATCAGCAGGTTCAGCGGCAGCAGCGGCGGCAGCAGCAGCAGCAGCAGCGGCAGCAGCTGGCAATGCAGATTCGTACGAGGACAAATATGGCCAAGGATCAGGATCAGCAGGTTCAGCGGCTGCAGCGGCGGCAGCAGCTGCAGCAGCAGCGGCAGCAGCTGGCAATGCAGATTCGTACGAGGATAAATATGGCCAAGGATCAGGATCAGCAGGTTCAGCGGCAGCAGCGGCGGCAGCAGCTGCAGCAGCAGCGGCAGCAGCTGGCAATGCAGATTCGTACGAGGACAAATATGGCCAAGGATCAGGATCAGCAGGTTCAGCGGCAACAGCAGCAGCGGCAGCAGCAGTGGCAGCAGCTGCAGCAGCTGGAGAAACTAAAAGAGGTCCACACCGCCAGAGACCATATGATCGTGACGATTATGAAGGCAAATATGGCCCAGGATCTGGATCAGCAGGTTCAGCGGCAGCAGTGGCAGCAGCGGCGGCAGCAGCAGCAGCAGCAACGGCTGGACAATCTGTAAAAGCACCATACCGACATAAACCAGCAGCAGATTCAGCAGCAGCGGCAGCTGCAGCAGCAGCTGCGGCAGCAACAAGCGATGCAGATTCGTATGAGGATGGATATCGTCCTGGATCGGGTTCAGCAGGTTCAGCCGTAGCAGTGGCAGCAACAGCAGCAGCAGCTGGAGAATCTGAAAGAGGACCACACCGACATAGACCAGCAATAGGATCACCAGCAGGCGCAGCAGCAGCCGCAGCAGCAGCAGCAGCTGGTAATGCAGATTCGTATGAGGACAAATATGGCCAAGGATCAGGATCAGCAGGTTCGGTGGCAGTAGCGGCAGCAGCGGCAGCAGCAGCGGCAGCAGCTGCAGCAGCTGGAGAATCTGAAAGAGGTTTACACCACCATAGACCATATGATCTTGACTATTATGAAGGCGAATATGGCCCAGGATCTGGATCAGCAGGTTCAGCGGCAGCAGTGGCAGCAGCGGCGGCAGCAGCAGCAGCAGCAGCAGCAACAGCTGGACAATCTGAAAAAGCACCATACCGACATAGACCAGCAGCAGATTCAGCAGCAGCAGCAGCGGCAGCGGCGGCAGCAGCAGTGGCAGGAGCTGGTCATGCAGATTCGTATGAGGACAGATATGGCCAAGGACCGGGATCAGCAGGGTCAGCGGCAGCGGCGGCCGCAGCGGCGGCAGCAGCAGCAACTGGAGCATCTGGGAGAGGTTCACACCGACATAGACCAGCAGCAGATTCAGCAGCAGCAGCGGCGGCAGCTGCAGCAGCAGCAACAGCTGGACAAGCTAAAATAGGTCCACACCGACATGAACCAGCAGCAGGCGCAGCAGCAGCCGCGGCGGGAGCCGCAGCAGCAGCAGCAGGAGCTGGTGATGCAGATTCGTATGAGGACAGATATGGCCAAGGACTGGGATCAGCAGGTTCAGCGGCAGCGGCGGCCGCAGCGGCGGCAGCAGCAGCAGCTGGAGAATCTGAGAGAGGTGTACACCGACATAGACCAGCAGCAGATTCAGCAGCAGCGGCGGCAGCTGCAGCAGCAGCAGCAGCTGGAGAAACTAAAAGAGGTCCACACCGCCAGAGACCATATAATCGTGACGATTATGAAGGCGAATATGGCCCAGGATCTGGATCAGCAGGTTCAGCGGCAGCAGTGGCAGCAGCGGCGGCAGCAGCAGCAGCAGCAACGGCTGGACAATCTGTAAAAGCACCATACCGACATAAACCAGCAGCAGATTCAGCAGCAGCAGCAGCAGCAGCAGCAACAGCTGGACAATCTGAAAAAGCACCATACCGACATAGACCAGCAGCAGATTCAGCAGCAGCAGCAGCGGTAGCGGCGGCAGCAGCAGTGGCAGGAGCTGGTCATGCAGATTCGTATGAGGACAGATATGGCCATGGACCGGGATCAGCAGGGTCAGCGGCAGCGGCGGCCGCAGCGGCGGCAGCAGCAGCAACTGGAGCATCTGGGAGAGGTTCACACCGACATAGACCAGCAGCAGATTCAGCAGCAGCAGCGGCAGCAGCTGCAGCAGCAGCAACAGTTGGACAAGCTAAAAGAGGTCCACACCGACATGAACCAGCAGCAGGCGCAGCAGCAGCCGCGGCGGGAGCCGCAGCAGCAGCAGCAGGAGCTGGTGATGCAGATTCGTATGAGGACAGATATGGCCAAGGACTGGGATCAGCAGGTTCAGCGGCAGCGGCGGCCACAGCGGCGGCAGCAGCAGCAGCTGGAGAATCTGAGAGAGGTGTACACCGACATAGACCAGCAGAAGATTCAGCAGCAGCGGCGGCAGCTGCAGCAGCAGCAGCAGCAGCAGCTGGAGAATCTGAAAGTGGAACACGACGAAATAGACTAGCAGCAGATTCAGCAGCAGCAGTGGCGGCAGCTGCAGCAGCAGCAGCAGCAGCTGACAATGCAGATTTGTATGAAATAGATGACTACTACAGCTCTGAGGAAGAATATGGACCCAGTCTTTCAGGATTTGGACCCTATGTTCGTGACGATTATGAAAACGAATATCGCCCAGCATCAGGATCAGCAGGTTCAGCGGCAGCAGCGGCGGCAGCAGCAGCAGCAGCAGCAGCAGCAGCTGGCAATGCAGATTCGTACGAGGACAAATATGGCCAAGGATCAGGATCAGCAGGTTCAGCGGCAGCAGCGGCGGCAGCAGCTGCAGCAGCAGCGGCAGCAGCTGGCAATGCAGATTCGTACGAGGACAAATATGGCCAAGGATCAGGATCAGCAGGTTCAGCGGCAGCAGCAGCAGCGGCAGCAGCAGTGGCAGCAGCTGCAGCAGCTGGAGAAACTAAAAGAGGTCCACACCACCAGAGATCATATGATCGTGACGATTATGAAGACAAATATGACCAAGGATCAGGATCAGCAGGTTCAGCGGCAGCAGCAGCAGCGGCGGCAGCAGCAGCAGCAGCAACGGCTGGACAATCTGTAAAAGCACCATACCGACATAAACCAGCAGCAGATTCAGCAGCAGCGGCAGCTGCAGCAGCAGCTGCGGCAGCAACAAGTGATGCAGATTCGTATGAGGATGGATATCGTCCTGGATCGGGTTCAGCAGGTTCAGCCGTAGCAGTGGCAGCAACAGCAGCAGCAGCTGGAGAATCTGAAAGAGGACCACACCGACATAGACCAGCAATAGGATCACCAGCAGGCGCAGCGGCAGCCGCAGCAGCAGCTGGTGATGCAGATTCGTATGAGGACAGATATGGCCAAGGACTGGGATCAGCAGGTTCAGCGGCAGCGGCGGCCACAGCGGCGGCAGCAGCAGCAGCTGGAGAATCTGAGAGAGGTGTACACCGACATAGACCAGCAGAAGATTCAGCAGCAGCGGCGGCAGCTGCAGCAGCAGCAGCAGCAGCAGCTGGAGAATCTGAAAGTGGAACACGACGAAATAGACTAGCAGCAGATTCAGCAGCAGCAGTGGCGGCAGCTGCAGCAGCAGCAGCAGCAGCTGACAATGCAGATTTGTATGAAATAGATGACTACTACAGCTCTGAGGAAGAATATGGACCCAGTCTTTCAGGATTTGGACCCTATGTTCGTGACGATTATGAAAACGAATATCGCCCAGCATCAGGATCAGCAGGTTCAGCGGCAGCAGCGGCGGCAGCAGCAGCAGCAGCAGCAGCAGCAGCTGGCAATGCAGATTCGTACGAGGACAAATATGGCCAAGGATCAGGATCAGCAGGTTCAGCGGCAGCAGCGGCGGCAGCAGCTGCAGCAGCAGCGGCAGCAGCTGGCAATGCAGATTCGTACGAGGACAAATATGGCCAAGGATCAGGATCAGCAGGTTCAGCGGCAGCAGCAGCAGCGGCAGCAGCAGTGGCAGCAGCTGCAGCAGCTGGAGAAACTAAAAGAGGTCCACACCACCAGAGATCATATGATCGTGACGATTATGAAGACAAATATGACCAAGGATCAGGATCAGCAGGTTCAGCGGCAGCAGCAGCAGCGGCGGCAGCAGCAGCAGCAGCAACGGCTGGACAATCTGTAAAAGCACCATACCGACATAAACCAGCAGCAGATTCAGCAGCAGCGGCAGCTGCAGCAGCAGCTGCGGCAGCAACAAGTGATGCAGATTCGTATGAGGATGGATATCGTCCTGGATCGGGTTCAGCAGGTTCAGCCGTAGCAGTGGCAGCAACAGCAGCAGCAGCTGGAGAATCTGAAAGAGGACCACACCGACATAGACCAGCAATAGGATCACCAGCAGGCGCAGCGGCAGCCGCAGCAGCAGCTGGTAATGCAGATTCGTATGAGGACAAATATGGCCAAGAATCAGGATCAGCAGGTTCGGTGGCAGTAGCGGCAGCAGCGGCAGCAGCAGCGGCAGCAGCTGCAGCAGCTGGAGAATCTGAAAGAGGTCCACACCGCCATAGACTATATGATCGTGACTATTATGAAGGCGAATATGGCCCAGGATCTGGATCAGCAGGTTCAGCGGCAGCAGTGGCAGCAGCGGCGGCAGCAGCAGCAGCAGCAGCAGCAACAGCTGGACAATCTGAAAAAGCACCATACCGACATAGACCAGCAGCAGATTCAGCGGCAGCGGCAGCTGCAGCAGCAGCAGCGGCAGCAACAAGCGATGCAGATTCGTATGAGGGTGGATATCGTCCTGGATCGGGTTCAGCAGGTTCAGCAGTAGCAGTGGCAGCAACAGCAGCAGCAGCTGGAGAATCTGAAAGAGGACCACACCGACATAGACCAGCAATAGGATCACCAGCAGGCGCAGCGGCAGCCGCAGCAGCAGCAGCAGCTGGTAATGCAGATTCGTATGAGGACAGATATGGCCAAGGACCGGGATCAGCAGGGTCAGCGGCAGCGGCGGCCGCAGCGGCGGCAGCAGCAGCAACTGGAGCATCTGGGAGAGGTTCACACCGACATAGACCAGCAGCAGATTCAGCAGCAGCATCGGCGGCAGCTGCAGCAGCAGCAACAGTTGGAAAAGCTAAAAGAGGTCCACACCGACATGAACCAGCAGCAGGCGCAGCAGCAGCCGCGGCGGGAGCCGCAGCAGCAGCAGCAGGAGCTGGTGATGCAGATTCGTATGAGGACAGATATGGCCAAGGACTGGGATCAGCAGGTTCAGCGGCAGCGGCGGCCGCAGCGGCGGCAGCAGCAGCAGCTGGAGAATCTGAGAGAGGTGTACACCGACATAGACCAGCAGCAGATTCAGCAGCAGCGGCGGCAGCTGCAGCAGCAGCAGCAGCAGCAGCTGGAGAATCTGAAAGTGGAACACGACGAAATAGACTAGCAGCAGATTCAGCAGCAGCAGTGGCGGCAGCTGCAGCAGCAGCAGCGGCAGCTGACAATGCAGATTTGTATGAAATAGATGACTACTACAGCTCTGAGGAAGAATATGGACCCAGTCTTTCAGGATTTGGACCCTATGTTCGTGACGATTATGAAAACGAATATCGCCCAGCATCAGGATCAGCAGGTTCAGCGGCAGCAGCGGCGGCAGCAGCTGCAGCAGCAGCGGCAGCAGCTGGCAATGCAGATTCGTACGAGGACAAATATGGCCAAGGATCAGGATCAGCAGGTTCAGCGGCAGCAGCGGCGGCAGCAGCTGCAGCAGCAACAGCTGGAAAATCTGAAAAAGCACCATACCGACATAGACCAGCAGCAGATTCAGCAGCAGCAGCAGCGGCAGCGGCGGCAGCAGCAGTGGCAGGAGCTGGTCATGCAGATTCGTATGAGGACAGATATGGCCAAGGACCGGGATCAGCAGGGTCAGCGGCAGCGGCGGCCGCAGCGGCGGCAGCAGCAGCAACTGGAGCATCTGGGAGAGGTTCACACCGACATAGACCAGCAGCAGATTCAGCAGCAGCAGCGGCGGCAGCTGCAGCAGCAGCAACAGTTGGACAAGCTAAAAGAGGTCCACACCGACATGAACCAGCAGCAGGCGCAGCAGCAGCCGCGGCGGGAGCCGCAGCAGCAGCAGCAGGAGCTGGTGATGCAGATTCGTATGAGGACAGATATGGCCAAGGACTGGGATCAGCAGGTTCAGCGGCAGCGGCGGCCGCAGCGGCGGCAGCAGCAGCAGCTGGAGAATCTGAGAGAGGTGTACACCGACATAGACCAGCAGCAGATTCAGCAGCAGCGGCGGCAGCTGCAGCAGCAGCAGCAGCAGCAGCTGGAGAATCTGAAAGTGGAACACGACGAAATAGACTAGCAGCAGATTCAGCAGCAGCAGTGGCGGCAGCTGCAGCAGCAGCAGCAGCAGCTGACAATGCAGATTTGTATGAAATAAATGACTACTACAGCTCTGAGGAAGAATATGGACCCAGTCTTTCAGGATTTGGACCCTATGTTCGTGACGATTATGAAAACGAATATCGCCCAGCATCAGGATCAGCAGGTTCAGCGGCAGCAGCGGCGGCAGCGGCTGCAGCAGCAGCGGCAGCAGCTGGCAATGCAGATTCGTACGAGGACAAATATGGCCAAGGATCAGGATCAGCAGGTTCAGCGGCAGCAGCGGCGGCAGCAGCTGCAGCAGCAGCGGCAGCAGCTGGGAATGCAGATTCGTACGAGGATAAATATGGCCAAGGATCAGGATCAGCAGGTTCAGCGGCAGCAGTGGCGGCAGCAGCTGCAGCAGCAGCGGCAGCAGCTGGCAATGCAGATTCGTACGAGGACAAATATGGCCAAGGATCAGGATCAGCAGGTTCAGCGGCAGCAGCAGCAGCGGCAGCAGCAGTGGCAGCAGCTGCAGCAGCTGGAGAAACTAAAAGAGGTCCACACCGCCAGAGACCATATGATCGTGACGATTATGAAGGCAAATATGGCCCAGGATCTGGATCAGCAGGTTCAGCGGCAGCAGTGGCAGCAGCGGCGGCAGCAGCAGCAGCAGCAACGGCTGGACAATCTGTAAAAGCACCATACCGACATAAACCAGCAGCAGATTCAGCAGCAGCGGCAGCTGCAGCAGCAGCTGCGGCAGCAACAAGCGATGCAGATTCGTATGAGGATGGATATCGTCCTGGATCGGGTTCAGCAGGTTCAGCCGTAGCAGTGGCAGCAACAGCAGCAGCAGCTGGAGAATCTGAAAGAGGACCACACCGACATAGACCAGCAACAGGATCACCAGCAGGCGCAGCGGCAGCCGCAGCAGCAGCAGCAGCTGGTAATGCAGATTCGTATGAGGACAAATATGGTCAAGGATCAGGATCAGCAGGTTCGGTGGCAGTAGCGGCAGCAGCGGCAGCAGCAGCGGCAGCAGCTGCAGCAGCTGGAGAATCTGAAAGAGGTCCACACCGCCATAGACCATATGATCGTGACTATTATGAAGGCGAATATGGCCCAGGATCTGGATCAGCAGGTTCAGCGGCAGCAGTGGCAGCAGCGGCGGCAGCAGCGGCAGCAGCAGCAGCAACAGCTGGACAATCTGAAAAAGCACCATACCGACATAGACCATCAGCAGATTCAGCAGCAGCGGCAGCTGCAGCAGCAGCAGCGGCAGCAACAAGCGATGCAGATTCGTATGAGGATGGATATCGTCCTGGATCGGCTTCAGCAGGTTCAGCCGTAGCAGTGGCAGCAACAGCAGCAGCAGCTGGAGAATCTGAAAGAGGACCACACCGACATAGACCAGCAATAGGATCACCAGCAGGCGCAGCGGCAGCCGCAGCAGCAGCAGCAGCTGGTAATGCAGATTCGTATGAGGACAAATATGGCCAAGAATCAGGATCAGCAGGTTCGGTGGCAGTAGCGGCAGCAGCGGCAGCAGCAGCGGCAGCAGCTGCAGCAGCTGGAGAATCTGAAAGAGGTCCACACCACCATAGACCATATGATCTTGACTATTATGAAGGCGAATATGGCCCAGGATCTGGATCAGCAGGTTCAGCGGCAGAAGTGGCAGCAGCGGTGGCAGCAGCAGCAGCAGCAGCAGCAGCAACAGCTGGAAAATCTGAAAAAGCACCATACCGACATAGACCAGCAGCAGATTCAGCAGCAGCAGCAGCGGCAGCGGCGGCAGCAGCAGTGGCAGGAGCTGGTCATGCAGATTCGTATGAGGACAGATATGGCCAAGGACCGGGATCAGCAGGGTCAGCGGCAGCGGCGGCCGCAGCGGCGGCAGCAGCAGCAACTGGAGCATCTGGGAGAGGTTCACACCGACATAGACCAGCAGCAGATTCAGCAGCAGCAGCGGCGGCAGCTGCAGCAGCAGCAACAGCTGGACAAGCTAAAAGAGGTCCACACCGACATGAACCAGCAGCAGGTGCAGCAGCAGCCGCGGCGGGAGCCGCAGCAGCAGCAGCAGGAGCTGATGATGCAGATTCGTATGAGGACAGATATGGCCAAGGACTGGGATCAGCAGGTTCAGCGGCAGCGGCGGCCGCAGCGGCGGCAGCAGCAGCAGCTGGAGAATCTGAGAGAGGTGTACACCGACATAGACCAGCAGCAGATTCAGCAGCAGCGGCGGCAGCTGCAGCAGCAGCAGCAGCAGCAGCTGGAGAATCTGAAAGTGGAACACGACGAAATAGACTAGCAGCAGATTCAGCAGCAGCAGTGGCGGCAGCTGCAGCAGCAGCAGCAGCAGCTGACAATGCAGATTTGTATGAAATAGATGACTACTACAGCTCTGAGGAAGAATATGGACCCAGTCTTTCAGGATTTGGACCCTATGTTCGTGACGATTATGAAAACGAATATCGCCCAGCATCAGGATCAGCAGGTTCAGCGGCAGCAGCGGCGGCAGCGGCTGCAGCAGCAGCGGCAGCAGCTGGCAATGCAGATTCGTACGAGGACAAATATGGCCAAGGATCAGGATCAGCAGGTTCAGCGGCAGCAGCGGCGGCAGCAGCTGCAGCAGCAGCGGCAGCAGCTGGGAATGCAGATTCGTACGAGGATAAATATGGCCAAGGATCAGGATCAGCAGGTTCAGCGGCAGCAGTGGCGGCAGCAGCTGCAGCAGCAGCGGCAGCAGCTGGGAATGCAGATTCGTACGAGGATAAATATGGCCAAGGATCAGGATCAGCAGGTTCAGCGGCAGCAGTGGCGGCAGCAGCTGCAGCAGCAGCGGCAGCAGCTGGCAATGCAGATTCGTACGAGGACAAATATGGCCAAGGATCAGGATCAGCAGGTTCAGCGGCAGCAGCAGCAGCGGCAGCAGCAGTGGCAGCAGCTGCAACAGCTGGAGAAACTAAAAGAGGTCCACACCGCCAGAGACCATATGATCGTGACGATTATGAAGGCAAATATGGCCCAGGATCTGGATCAGCAGGTTCAGCGGCAGCAGTGGCAGCAGCGGCGGCAGCAGCAGCAACTGGAGCATCTGGGAGAGGTTTACACCGACATAGACCAGCAGCAGATTCAGCAGCAGCAGCGGCGGCAGCTGCAGCAGCAGCAACAGCTGGACAAGCTAAAAGAGGTCCACACCGACATGAACCAGCAGCAGGCGCAGCAGCAGCCGCGGCGGGAGCCGCAGCAGCAGCAGCAGGAGCTGGTGATGCAGATTCGTATGAGGACAGATATGGCCAAGGACTGGGATCAGCAGGTTCAGCGGCAGCGGCGGCCGCAGCGGCGGCAGCAGCAGCAGCTGGAGAATCTGAGAGAGGTGTACACCGACATAGACCAGCAGCAGATTCAGCAGCAGCGGCGGCAGCTGCAGCAGCAGCAGCAGCAGCAGCTGGAGAATCTGAAAGTGGAACACGACGAAATAGACTAGCAGCAGATTCAGCAGCAGCAGTGGCGGCAGCTGCAGCAGCAGCAGCAGCAGCTGACAATGCAGATTTGTATGAAATAGATGACTACTACAGCTCTGAGGAAGAATATGGACCCAGTCTTTCAGGATTTGGACCCTATGTTCGTGACGATTGTGAAAACGAATATCGCCCAGCATCAGGATCAGCAGGTTCAGCGGCAGCAGCGGCGGCAGCGGCTGCAGCAGCAGCGGCAGCAGCTGGCAATGCAGATTTGTACGAGGACAAATATGGCCAAGGATCAGGATCAGCAGGTTCAGCGGCAGCAGCGGCGGCAGCAGCTGCAGCAGCAGCGGCAGCAGCTGGGAATGCAGATTCGTACGAGGATAAATATGGCCAAGGATCAGGATCAGCAGGTTCAGCGGCAGCAGTGGCGGCAGCAGCTGCAGCAGCAGCGGCAGCAGCTGGCAATGCAGATTCGTACGAGGACAAATATGGCCAAGGATCAGGATCAGCAGGTTCAGCGGCAGCAGCAGCAGCGGCAGCAGCAGTGGCAGCAGCTGCAACAGCTGGAGAAACTAAAAGAGGTCCACACCGCCAGAGACCATATGATCGTGACGATTATGAAGGCAAATATGGCCCAGGATCTGGATCAGCAGGTTCAGCGGCAGCAGTGGCAGCAGCGGTGGCAGCAGCAGCAGCAGCAACGGCTGGACAATCTGTAAAAGCACCATACCGACATAAACCAGCAGCAGATTCAGCAGCAGCGGCAGCTGCAGCAGCAGCTGCGGCAGCAACAAGCGATGCAGATTCGTATGAGGATGGATATCGTCCTGGATCGGGTTCAGCAGGTTCAGCCGTAGCAGTGGCAGCAACAGCAGCAGCAGCTGGAGAATCTGAAAGAGGACCACACCGACATAGACCAGCAATAGGATCACCAGCAGGCGCAGCGGCAGCCGCAGCAGCAGCAGCAGCTGGTAATGCAGATTCGTATGAGGACAAATATGGTCAAGGATCAGGATCAGCAGGTTCGGTGGCAGTAGCGGCAGCAGCGGCAGCAGCAGCGGCAGCAGCTGCAGCAGCTGGAGAATCTGAAAGAGGTCCACACCGCCATAGACCATATGATCGTGACTATTATGAAGGCGAATATGGCCCAGGATCTGGATCAGCAGGTTCAGCGGCAGCAGTGGCAGCAGCGGCGGCAGCAGCGGCAGCAGCAGCAGCAACAGCTGGACAATCTGAAAAAGCACCATACCGACATAGACCATCAGCAGATTCAGCAGCAGCGGCAGCTGCAGCAGCAGCAGCGGCAGCAACAAGCGATGCAGATTCGTATGAGGATGGATATCGTCCTGGATCGGCTTCAGCAGGTTCAGCCGTAGCAGTGGCAGCAACAGCAGCAGCAGCTGGAGAATCTGAAAGAGGACCACACCGACATAGACCAGCAATAGGATCACCAGCAGGCGCAGCGGCAGCCGCAGCAGCAGCAGCAGCTGGTAATGCAGATTCGTATGAGGACAAATATGGCCAAGAATCAGGATCAGCAGGTTCGGTGGCAGTAGCGGCAGCAGCGGCAGCAGCAGCGGCAGCAGCTGCAGCAGCTGGAGAATCTGAAAGAGGTCCACACCACCATAGACCATATGATCTTGACTATTATGAAGGCGAATATGGCCCAGGATCTGGATCAGCAGGTTCAGCGGCAGAAGTGGCAGCAGCGGCGGCAGCAGCAGCAGCAGCAGCAGCAGCAACAGCTGGAAAATCTGAAAAAGCACCATACCGACATAGAACAGCAGCAGATTCAGCAGCAGCAGCAGCGGCAGCGGCGGCAGCAGCAGTGGCAGGAGCTGGTCATGCAGATTCGTATGAGGACAGATATGGCCAAGGACCGGGATCAGCAGGGTCAGCGGCAGCGGCGGCCGCAGCGGCGGCAGCAGCAGCAACTGGAGCATCTGGGAGAGGTTCACACCGACATAGACCAGCAGCAGATTCAGCAGCAGCAGCGGCGGCAGCTGCAGCAGCAGCAACAGCTGGACAAGCTAAAAGAGGTCCACACCGACATGAACCAGCAGCAGGTGCAGCAGCAGCCGCGGCGGGAGCCGCAGCAGCAGCAGCAGGAGCTGATGATGCAGATTCGTATGAGGACAGATATGGCCAAGGACTGGGATCAGCAGGTTCAGCGGCAGCGGCGGCCGCAGCGGCGGCAGCAGCAGCAGCTGGAGAATCTGAGAGAGGTGTACACCGACATAGACCAGCAGCAGATTCAGCAGCAGCGGCGGCAGCTGCAGCAGCAGCAGCAGCAGCAGCTGGAGAATCTGAAAGTGGAACACGACGAAATAGACTAGCAGCAGATTCAGCAGCAGCAGTGGCGGCAGCTGCAGCAGCAGCAGCAGCAGCTGACAATGCAGATTTGTATGAAATAGATGACTACTACAGCTCTGAGGAAGAATATGGACCCAGTCTTTCAGGATTTGGACCCTATGTTCGTGACGATTATGAAAACGAATATCGCCCAGCATCAGGATCAGCAGGTTCAGCGGCAGCAGCGGCGGCAGCGGCTGCAGCAGCAGCGGCAGCAGCTGGCAATGCAGATTCGTACGAGGACAAATATGGCCAAGGATCAGGATCAGCAGGTTCAGCGGCAGCAGCGGCGGCAGCAGCTGCAGCAGCAGCGGCAGCAGCTGGGAATGCAGATTCGTACGAGGATAAATATGGCCAAGGATCAGGATCAGCAGGTTCAGCGGCAGCAGTGGCGGCAGCAGCTGCAGCAGCAGCGGCAGCAGCTGGCAATGCAGATTCGTACGAGGACAAATATGGCCAAGGATCAGGATCAGCAGGTTCAGCGGCAGCAGCAGCAGCGGCAGCAGCAGTGGCAGCAGCTGCAGCAGCTGGAGAAACTAAAAGAGGTCCACACCGCCAGAGACCATATGATCGTGACGATTATGAAGGCAAATATGGCCCAGGATCTGGATCAGCAGGTTCAGCGGCAGCAGTGGCAGCAGCGGCGGCAGCAGCAGCAGCAGCAACGGCTGGACAATCTGTAAAAGCACCATACCGACATAAACCAGCAGCAGATTCAGCAGCAGCGGCAGCTGCAGCAGCAGCTGCGGCAGCAACAAGCGATGCAGATTCGTATGAGGATGGATATCGTCCTGGATCGGGTTCAGCAGGTTCAGCCGTAGCAGTGGCAGCAACAGCAGCAGCAGCTGGAGAATCTGAAAGAGGACCACACCGACATAGACCAGCAATAGGATCACCAGCAGGCGCAGCGGCAGCCGCAGCAGCAGCAGCAGCTGGTAATGCAGATTCGTATGAGGACAAATATGGCCAAGGATCAGGATCAGCAGGTTCGGTGGCAGTAGCGGCAGCAGCGGCAGCAGCAGCGGCAGCAGCTGCAGCAGCTGGAGAATCTGAAAGAGGTCCACACCGCCATAGACCATATGATCGTGACTATTATGAAGGCGAATATGGCCCAGGATCTGGATCAGCAGGTTCAGCGGCAGCAGTGGCAGCAGCGGCGGCAGCAGCGGCAGCAGCAGCAGCAACAGCTGGACAATCTGAAAAAGCACCATACCGACATAGACCATCAGCAGATTCAGCAGCAGCGGCAGCTGCAGCAGCAGCAGCGGCAGCAACAAGCGATGCAGATTCGTATGAGGATGGATATCGTCCTGGATCGGGTTCAGCAGGTTCAGCCGTAGCAGTGGCAGCAACAGCAGCAGCAGCTGGAGAATCTGAAAGAGGACCACACCGACATAGACCAGCAATAGGATCACCAGCAGGCGCAGCGGCAGCCGCAGCAGCAGCAGCAGCTGGTAATGCAGATTCGTATGAGGACAAATATGGCCAAGAATCAGGATCAGCAGGTTCGGTGGCAGTAGCGGCAGCAGCGGCAGCAGCAGCGGCAGCAGCTGCAGCAGCTGGAGAATCTGAAAGAGGTCCACACCACCATAGACCATATGATCTTGACTATTATGAAGGCGAATATGGCCCAGGATCTGGATCAGCAGGTTCAGCGGCAGAAGTGGCAGCAGCGGCGGCAGCAGCAGCAGCAGCAGCAGCAGCAACAGCTGGAAAATCTGAAAAAGCACCATACCGACATAGACCAGCAGCAGATTCAGCAGCAGCAGCAGCGGCAGCGGCGGCAGCAGCAGTGGCAGGAGCTGGTCATGCAGATTCGTATGAGGACAGATATGGCCAAGGACCGGGATCAGCAGGGTCAGCGGCAGCGGCGGCCGCAGCGGCGGCAGCAGCAGCAACTGGAGCATCTGGGAGAGGTTCACACCGACATAGACCAGCAGCAGATTCAGCAGCAGCAGCGGCGGCAGCTGCAGCAGCAGCAACAGCTGGACAAGCTAAAAGAGGTCCACACCGACATGAACCAGCAGCAGGCGCAGCAGCAGCCGCGGCGGGAGCCGCAGCAGCAGCAGCAGGAGCTGGTGATGCAGATTCGTATGAGGACAGATATGGCCAAGGACTGGGATCAGCAGGTTCAGCGGCAGCGGCGGCCGCAGCGGCGGCAGCAGCAGCAGCTGGAGAATCTGAGAGAGGTGTACACCGACATAGACCAGCAGCAGATTCAGCAGCAGCGGCGGCAGCTGCAGCAGCAGCAGCAGCAGCAGCTGGAGAATCTGAAAGTGGAACACGACGAAATAGACTAGCAGCAGATTCAGCAGCAGCAGTGGCGGCAGCTGCAGCAGCAGCAGCAGCAGCTGACAATGCAGATTTGTATGAAATAGATGACTACTACAGCTCTGAGGAAGAATATGGACCCAGTCTTTCAGGATTTGGACCCTATGTTCGTGACGATTATGAAAACGAATATCGCCCAGCATCAGGATCAGCAGGTTCAGCGGCAGCAGCGGCGGCAGCGGCTGCAGCAGCAGCGGCAGCAGCTGGCAATGCAGATTCGTACGAGGACAAATATGGCCAAGGATCAGGATCAGCAGGTTCAGCGGCAGCAGCGGCGGCAGCAGCTGCAGCAGCAGCGGCAGCAGCTGGGAATGCAGATTCGTACGAGGATAAATATGGCCAAGGATCAGGATCAGCAGGTTCAGCGGCAGCAGTGGCGGCAGCAGCTGCAGCAGCAGCGGCAGCAGCTGGCAATGCAGATTCGTACGAGGACAAATATGGCCAAGGATCAGGATCAGCAGGTTCAGCGGCAGCAGCAGCAGCGGCAGCAGCAGTGGCAGCAGCTGCAACAGCTGGAGAAACTAAAAGAGGTCCACACCGCCAGAGACCATATGATCGTGACGATTATGAAGGCAAATATGGCCCAGGATCTGGATCAGCAGGTTCAGCGGCAGCAGTGGCAGCAGCGGCGGCAGCAGCAGCAACTGGAGCATCTGGGAGAGGTTTACACCGACATAGACCAGCAGCAGATTCAGCAGCAGCAGCGGCGGCAGCTGCAGCAGCAGCAACAGCTGGACAAGCTAAAAGAGGTCCACACCGACATGAACCAGCAGCAGGCGCAGCAGCAGCCGCGGCGGGAGCCGCAGCAGCAGCAGCAGGAGCTGGTGATGCAGATTCGTATGAGGACAGATATGGCCAAGGACTGGGATCAGCAGGTTCAGCGGCAGCGGCGGCCGCAGCGGCGGCAGCAGCAGCAGCTGGAGAATCTGAGAGAGGTGTACACCGACATAGACCAGTAGCAGATTCAGCAGCAGCGGCGGCAGCTGCAGCAGCAGCAGCAGCAGCAGCTGGAGAATCTGAAAGTGGAACACGACGAAATAGACTAGCAGCAGATTCAGCAGCAGCAGTGGCGGCAGCTGCAGCAGCAGCAGCAGCAGCTGACAATGCAGATTTGTATGAAATAGATGACTACTACAGCTCTGAGGAAGAATATGGACCCAGTCTTTCAGGATTTGGACCCTATGTTCGTGACGATTATGAAAACGAATATCGCCCAGCATCAGGATCAGCAGGTTCAGCGGCAGCAGCGGCGGCAGCGGCTGCAGCAGCAGCGGCAGCAGCTGGCAATGCAGATTTGTACGAGGACAAATATGGCCAAGGATCAGGATCAGCAGGTTCAGCGGCAGCAGCGGCGGCAGCAGCTGCAGCAGCAGCGGCAGCAGCTGGGAATGCAGATTCGTACGAGGATAAATATGGCCAAGGATCAGGATCAGCAGGTTCAGCGGCAGCAGTGGCGGCAGCAGCTGCAGCAGCAGCGGCAGCAGCTGGCAATGCAGATTCGTACGAGGACAAATATGGCCAAGGATCAGGATCAGCAGGTTCAGCGGCAGCAGCAGCAGCGGCAGCAGCAGTGGCAGCAGCTGCAACAGCTGGAGAAACTAAAAGAGGTCCACACCGCCAGAGACCATATGATCGTGACGATTATGAAGGCAAATATGGCCCAGGATCTGGATCAGCAGGTTCAGCGGCAGCAGTGGCAGCAGCGGTGGCAGCAGCAGCAGCAGCAACGGCTGGACAATCTGTAAAAGCACCATACCGACATAAACCAGCAGCAGATTCAGCAGCAGCGGCAGCTGCAGCAGCAGCTGCGGCAGCAACAAGCGATGCAGATTCGTATGAGGATGGATATCGTCCTGGATCGGGTTCAGCAGGTTCAGCCGTAGCAGTGGCAGCAACAGCAGCAGCAGCTGGAGAATCTGAAAGAGGACCACACCGACATAGACCAGCAATAGGATCACCAGCAGGCGCAGCGGCAGCCGCAGCAGCAGCAGCAGCTGGTAATGCAGATTCGTATGAGGACAAATATGGCCAAGGATCAGGATCAGCAGGTTCGGTGGCAGTAGCGGCAGCAGCGGCAGCAGCAGCGGCAGCAGCTGCAGCAGCTGGAGAATCTGAAAGAGGTCCACACCGCCATAGACCATATGATCGTGACTATTATGAAGGCGAATATGGCCCGGGATCTGGATCAGCAGGTTCAGCGGCAGCAGTGGCAGCAGCGGCGGCAGCAGCGGCAGCAGCAGCAGCAACAGCTGGACAATCTGAAAAAGCACCATACCGACATAGACCATCAGCAGATTCAGCAGCAGCGGCAGCTGCAGCAGCAGCAGCGGCAGCAACAAGCGATGCAGATTCGTATGAGGATGGATATCATCCTGGATCGGGTTCAGCAGGTTCAGCCGTAGCAGTGGCAGCAACAGCAGCAGCAGCTGGAGAATCTGAAAGAGGACCACACCGACATAGACCAGCAATAGGATCACCAGCAGGCGCAGCGGCAGCCGCAGCAGCAGCAGCAGCTGGTAATGCAGATTCGTATGAGGACAAATATGGCCAAGAATCAGGATCAGCAGGTTCGGTGGCAGTAGCGGCAGCAGCGGCAGCAGCAGCGGCAGCAGCTGCAGCAGCTGGAGAATCTGAAAGAGGTCCACACCACCATAGACCATATGATCTTGACTATTATGAAGGCGAATATGGCCCAGGATCTGGATCAGCAGGTTCAGCGGCAGAAGTGGCAGCAGCGGCGGCAGCAGCAGCAGCAGCAGCAGCAGCAACAGCTGGAAAATCTGAAAAAGCACCATACCGACATAGACCAGCAGCAGATTCAGCAGCAGCAGCAGCGGCAGCGGCGGCAGCAGCAGTGGCAGGAGCTGGTCATGCAGATTCGTATGAGGACAGATATGGCCAAGGACCGGGATCAGCAGGGTCAGCGGCAGCGGCGGCCGCAGTGGCGGCAGCAGCAGCAACTGGAGCATCTGGGAGAGGTTCACACCGACATAGACCAGCAGCAGATTCAGCAGCAGCAGCGGCGGCAGCTGCAGCAGCAGCAACAGCTGGACAAGCTAAAAGAGGTCCACACCGACATGAACCAGCAGCAGGCGCAGCAGCAGCCGCGGCGGGAGCCGCAGCAGCAGCAGCAGGAGCTGGTGATGCAGATTCGTATGAGGACAGATATGGCCAAGGACTGGGATCAGCAGGTTCAGCGGCAGCGGCGGCCGCAGTGGCGGCAGCAGCAGCAGCTGGAGAATCTGAGAGAGGTGTACACCGACATAGGCCAGCAGCAGATTCAGCAGCAGCAGCGGCAGCTGCAGCAGCAGCAGCAGCAGCAGCTGGAGAATCTGAAAGTGGAACACGACGAAATAGACTAGCAGCAGATTCAGCAGCAGCAGTGGCGGCAGCTGCAGCAGCAGCAACAGCAGCTGACAATGCAGATTTGTATGAAATAGATGACTACTACAGCTCTGAGGAAGAATATGGACCCAGTATTTCAGGATTTGGACCCTATGTTCGTGACGATTATGAAAACGAATATCGCCCAGCATCAGGATCAGCAGGTTCAGCGGCAGCAGCAGCGGCAGCAGCAGCAGCAGCAGCGGCAGCAGCTGGCAATGCAGATTCGTACGAGGACAGATATGGCCAAGGACCGGGATCAGCAGGGTCAGCGGCAGCGGCGGCCGCAGCGGCGGCAGCAGCAGCAACTGGAGCATCTGGGAGAGGTTCACACCGACATAGACCAGCAGCAGATTCAGCAGCAGCAGCGGCGGCAGCTGCAGCAGCAGCAACAGCTGGACAAGCTAAAAGAGGTCCACACCGACATGAACCAGCAGCAGGCGCAGCAGCAGCCGCGGCGGGAGCCGCAGCAGCAGCAGCAGGAGCTGGTGATGCAGATTCGTATGAGGACAGATATGGCCAAGGACTGGGATCAGCAGGTTCAGCGGCAGCGGCGGCCGCAGCGGCGGCAGCAGCAGCAGCTGGAGAATCTGAGAGAGGTGTACACCGACATAGACCAGCAGCAGATTCAGCAGCAGCAGCGGCAGCTGCAGCAGCAGCAGCAGCAGCAGCTGGAGAATCTGAAAGTGGAACACGACGAAATAGACTAGCAATAGATTCAGCAGCAGCAGTGGCGGCAGCTGCAGCAGCAGCAGCAGCAGCTGACAATGCAGATTTGTATGAAATAGATGACTACTACAGCTCTGAGGAAGAATATGGACCCAGTATTTCAGGATTTGGACCCTATGTTCGTGACGATTATGAAAACGAATATCGCCCAGCATCAGGATCAGCAGGTTCAGCGGCAGCAGCGGCGGCAGCAGCAGCAGCAGCAGCGGCAGCAGCTGGCAATGCAGATTCGTACGAGGACAAATATGGCCAAGGATCAGGATCAGCAGGTTCAGCGGCTGCAGCGGCAGCAGCAGCTGCAGCAGCAGCGGCAGCAGCTGGCAATGCACATTCGTACGAGGACAAATATGGCCAAGGATCAGGATCAGCAGGTTCCGCGGCAGCAGCAGCAGCGGCAGCAGCAGCGGCAGCAGCTCCAGCAGCTGGAGAAACAAAAAGAAGTCCACACCGCCAGAGACCATATGATCGTGACGATTATGAAGGCAAATATGGCCCAGGATCTGGATCAGCAGGTTCAGCGGCAACAGTGGCAGCAGCGGCGGCAGCAGCAGCAGCAGCAACAGCTGGAAAATCTGTAAAAGCACCATACCGACATAAACCAGCAGCAGATTCAGCAGCAGCAACAGCGGCAGCTGCAGCAGCAGCAGCGGCAGCAGCAAGCGATGTAGATTCGTATGAGGATGGATATCGTCCTGGATCGGGTTCAGCAGGTTCAGCCGTAGCAGTGGCAGCAACAGCAGCAGCAACAGCTGGAAAATCTGTAAAAGCACCATACCGACATAAACCAGCAGCAGATTCAGCAGCAGCAACAGCGGCAGCTGCAGCAGCAGCAGCGGCAGCAGCAAGCGATGTAGATTCGTATGAGGATGGATATCGTCCTGGATCGGGTTCAGCAGGTTCAGCCGTAGCAGTGGCAGCAACAGCAGCAGCAGGTCGAGAATCTGAAAGAGGACCACACCGACATAGACCAGCAATAGGATCAGCAGCAGGCGCAGCGGCAGCCGCAGCAGCAGCAGCAGCTGGTAATGCAGATTCGTATGAGGACAAATATGGCCTAGGATCAGGATCAGCAGGTTCGGCAGCAGTAGCGGCAGCAGCGGCAGCAGCAGCGGCAGCAGCTGCAGCAGCTGGAGAATCTGAAAGAGGTCCACACCGCCATAGACCATATTATCGTGACGATTATGAAGGCGAATATGGCCCAGGATCTGGATTAGCAGGTTCAGCGGCAGCAGTGGCAGCAGCGGCGGCAGCAGCAGCAGCAGCAGCAACAGCTGGACAATCTGAAAAAGCACCATACCGACATAGACCAGCAGCAGATTCAGCAGCAGCGGCAGCTGCAGCAGCAGCAGCGGCAGCAGCAAGCGATGCAGATTCGTATGAGGATGGATATCGTCCTGGATCGGGTTCAGCAGGTTCAGCAGTAGCAGTGGCAACAACAGCAGCAGCAGCTGGAGAATCTGAAAGAGGACCAAACCGACATAGACCAGCAATAGGATCAGCAGCTGGCGCAGCGGCAGCCGCAGCAGCAGCAGCAGCTGGTAATGCAGATTCGTATGAGGACAAATATGGCCTAGGATCAGGATCAGCAGGTTCGGCGGCAGTAGCGGCAGCAGCAGCGGCAGCAGCTGCAGCAGCAGCTGCAGCAGCAGGAGGTTCTGAAAGAGGTCCACACCGACATAGACCATATGATTGTGACGATTATGAAGGCGAATATGGCCCAGGATCTGGATCAGCAGGTTCAGCGGCAGCAGTGGCAGCAACGGCGGCAGCAGCAGCAGCAGCAGCAGCAACAGCTGGACAATCTGAAAAAGCACCATACCGACATAAACCAGCAGCAGATTCAGCAGCAGCAGCAGCGGCAGCTGCAGCAGCAGCAGCGGCAGGACCTGGTAATGCAGATTCGTATGAGGACAGATATGGCCAAGGACCGGGATCAGCAGGGTCAGCGGCAGCGGCGGCCGCAGCGGTGGCAGCAGCAGCAGCTGGAGCATCTGAGAGAGGTTCACACTTACATAGACCAGCAGCACATTCAGCAGCAGCAGCGGCAGCAGCTGCAGCAGCAGCAACAGCTGGACAATCTAAAAGAGGTTCACACCGACATGAACCAGCAGCAGGCGCAGCAGCAGCCGCGGCGGGAGCCGCAGCAGCAGCAGCAGCAGCAGCTGGCAATGCAGATTCGTATGAGGACAGATATGGCCAAGGACTGGAATCAGCTGGTTCAGCGGCAGCAGCGGCCGCAGCAGCGGCAGCAGCAGCAGCAGCAGCAACAGCTAGTTCATCTGAAAGAGGACCATACCGACATAGACCAACAGCAGATTCAGCGGCAGCAGCAGTGGCAGCTGCAGCGGCAGCAGCAGCAGCTGGCAATGCAGATTCGTATGAGGACAGATATGGCCAAGGACCGGGATCAGCTGGTTCAGCGGCAGCAGCGGCAGCAGCAGCGGCAGCAGCAGCAGCAGCAGCAGCAACAGCTAGACAATCTGAAAGAGGACCATACCGACATAGACCAGCAGCAGATTCAGCGGCAGCGGCGGCGGCAGCTGCAGCAGAAGCAGCGGCAGCAGCTGGCAATGCAGATTCATATGAGGATGGATATGGTCCTGTTTCGGGATCAGCAGGTTCAGCGGCAGCAGCGGCAGCAGCAGCAGCAGGAGCAGCTGGAGAATCTGAAACCAGTTCACACCGACCTAAACCAGCAGCAGATTCAGCAGCTGCAGCAGCAGCAGCTGGAAAATCAGGTTTATCAAGTTCAAGAGGTCGCAAGAACTGCCGCATCACCCGTCGCCAGCTATTTGTGAAGTACGGCACTCGCCGCTCCCCTTGCACTACTTGCTAGTTTCTTTATTCTTTTGTTTTTTTTCTTTTGTGTGGATACATCTTTTGTTTTTTTATGTTAATAAATCTTGGCATTATACTTTGTATTTTTCTAAGTCCCGAGTACACTTTTGGTGCAAATTACACGCAAAGCAAACGGCAAATCACGCAAAAAGACCCAGTACACGTTGGCCGAGCAACGGGCTCGCCCAACGTTTACTGGGGCTTAATACAATCCTACATTTTGCGTTTATTATTTAATAGTTATTTTAAGAAAGAAAGGAAAATGTTTCATGGACACATTTATACATTTACTAAACTATATGAACACCTTTTCACAAAGATTGAATACAGGATGGAAGGGACATCGACGCGAAAAATGATACCATGGATTCAGTACATGATTCTGAACACCCCGCCGTTGAAATTCTTCGTATCAGTTTTCGCGTCGATGTCCCTTCCACCCTGTATATTGGGAAAGCTGACCTTAAGGCTGCCTGTCCACTGTAGCTCAGATTCTATTGGTTAAGATTGGCACAGGTCTCCGCTCCGTAGGGTTTCTCCCCTGAAGTGGACTGGCAGCATAACACTAATTATAACACTTATATAAAATATTGTACTGAATTCCACTAACCCGCTGGCCAATAATATGATTTGAATTTGGAATATCAAATAAAATAACATAAGAAAATTTAAACCATAAAAACAATTTTAATAAATTACAGCTCGAACCAAAAGTTCTCACTCATAGGCGATGTACAGGGCAGTTATATTAGGTGGAAACAGTTATTTGTGCAACAAGAGAGAGTGTTGATTTTAAATCCCGGGAATAAGCAAGGGATTCAAAGACAATCAATAGGCAGATTGATTGTTGATTGATTCAATCTGCCTAGCCTTTTCCCAACTATATTGGGATCGGCTTCCAGTCTAATCGGATGCAGCTGAATACCAGTATTTTACATGGAGCGACTGCCTATCCTCGGAGGACCTCTTTATGATGAACTCCTTCTTTCAGAAGCTGCCTCACAGGAAGTGGACCTGGATGAGTCCCAATGGTTCCACGAGAAGTAAGGTAGACTTTATCATGACCACAAAGCGACGAATATTCAATGATGTCTCTGCCGACTCTGTGATCAACAGGGTTAAAACCGGCAGTGATCACAGAATGGTCAGAGGCACATTGAATATCAACGTCAAGCTGGAAAGGTCCTGTTTGATGAAGTCTACGCTCCGACCCTCAAATGCCCATATCTGCTGCCCCGAGAGCTTTCAGCTCGAGTTGTCAAATCGCTTTGAATGCCTGGAGAACTGCGAGTCAGTGGACGAGACTAACTACAGGTTCGTGGAAACTGTCCGAGCGGTCGGGTCAAAATTCTTCAGACCCCGTCGTACAGACAGGCCGCAAAAGCTTACCGATCAAACTCTCAACCTCATGGCAGAACGACGTTCAATGGCACTGCAGACCTCCGTTGACGCTAAGGCATATAGGCAGCTCAAATAGACGGATATGGAAGTCCTTGCAACATGACATTCGCAACTTTAATACGAACCGTATTAAAGAGGCGATAGAGCGGAACCAAGGCTCCAAAGTGTTCGCAAGAGACATATCTATCGGGCAAAGCCAGCTGACGAAGCTGAAAACGGAGGACGGCAGTATAACGTCGTCAAAAGCCGAAGTTTTGGGGGAGATCGAGAAGTTTTATGGACAGTTATACACATCGGTCACTAAACCTGTTGGTAGCTCAGCCCAAGATCCTAGAGCTAAGCTGACCCGACACTATACGGACATCAGCCTATACGAGATTAGGATGGCCCTCAAACAGCTTAGGAACAACAAGGCGCCGGGTGAAGACGGAATCACATCAGAGCTTCTGAAAGCGGGAATAGAATAGAATAGATGTTTATTTCATTAGTTGAGAAAACTGTGTTACATGTCACTTATAAAATGTAATTTTACAAGAGCATTGGGGTATGCATTTTATTTTGGCGCATTTTGTCCGGGGGGGGATCTTTTGCAACCTATTGTTGAGATCTTTTCTCACATAATTGATTTATACAGAACAAGTGTGAGAAATTTTGGATTTAGGATCCCATTAGGTCTAGACCTAAAATTACTTATAAGCTAGGAGTGACTTTACGAGTCAAAGCCTATGCTGACGGGGGGGGCCGTTCTCTTGTGGAGCGGTTTGCCTCTCTCCGATTTGTTTATGTATTCAATTTCGCCTATCTTATTTGAGAAAAGGGATGGATTGAACTGTCCATATCTCGTATACGCGGGACCGGGATCGTCGAGGCCGCTGATCGTCAGTGAAGTGAGTTTGTCGATCATATCGTGGTGGAGATCGTGTGCTCTGAGATGCCACGGGTCTTGATCAAGCATTTCCCAGAGCGTTTTTGTTTCAGTGCGACGTGGGAAGGCACCTGCAGCTTTCAGTGCCATTCTGTACTGTCTTTCTAGTTTTCTCAGATTGCTCTTGCTGTATCTTGGTAGGAGTTGGATCACTCCATAGTCGAGTACTGGCAAGAGGCACGCCTGTATGATGAGTAGTTTTGTTTCGACGTTCACTTTCGATCGGTACCCTATGATCGAGTTTAGGGCACCTCTTACTCGTTTTGATTTTTCTACAGTTTCTTTGGTGTGTTTATTCATCGATAGTCTCTTATCAAATATGACACCGAGGTATTTTACTTCGTTATTATATCCAATACGTTCATTTTTCATTTTGATGTAATTTCTGTATCCGTTTGTATTTCCCAGACTAGGTCTTTTGTGGGAGAACATGATACACTCCGTTTTATCTACGTTGCATTGGAGGCCCCATCTCTTGTAGTAATCTATAATTTCCTCCTCTGCCCATTCTGCACGCCTGGTGGCATGATCTGGTTTCTCCGCTGCATTGAGAATGCACAGGTCATCTGCGTACTGAGAGAGCATCTGACCTGCGATTTTTTGCTTTGGTATGTCAGCGACGTACAAGTTAAAAAGCACTGGTCCGAGGATCGAGCCTTGGGGTACACCGTGTGGTACCTTTTTTTCTGTTCCTGTGGTTGTTCTGAATCTGCCTTTGGTTGTGCTGTTCGACAGATAATTTTCTATTATCTTTATGATGTTATTTCGGGCTCCAGCTTCGTAGAGTTTCTTTATTAGGCCCTGATGATTTATAGAATCAAATGCCTTGCTGAGGTCGGTCGATATCATGGCCACACTGTGCCCTTTCTCCAGGGCGTCGCTGATGTATTTGCCGGTCCTTAGTATTTGTGTTGCTGTGCCTCTTTGGCGGACAAATCCATGTTGGTGTTCGGGGATAAGTTCGTTGCTGACTGTGTTTATTCTCGAGAGATTAATGCGTTCGGCCCATTTGCCCATGATATTGAGTAAACTAATGGGTCTGTATGACTTTGGTTGTGTGTAGTCTTTCCCTGGTTTATGCAGAAAGATGCATGTGCTTTCTTTCCATCTTTTTGGGAAGTATCCCGTGTTGATAATGTAGTCCATTATTCGCTTGAACATAGCTATCATTGTATCGCCTCCCATTTTCAAGATGTCCGCTCTTATCCCGTCAGGGCCAGGTGTTTTCTGATTCTTGAATTTTCGAAGGGCTGTTTTTAACTCTGCGTGTGATGTTGCATCCAATGGTTGGAATGGTGTGTATTTCTCTGTATTTTCGTCTTCATGGGAGATATCGGATGTGAGAACGATAGCCGTGTCCACTAGCTTGTCGATAATCTCTAGCTCTGTGTTGCAATTTTCTATAAGGGGGAGCCTTTGAGGTGGCTTTTTCATCGCTCTCTGTATACTCCACATTTTCTTTCTGCTGTCGGTTTTATCTTCTAAAACTTTGTTCAAAATTTCTTCTCCGTGTTCCATGAGTTTCTGAGCTAAATTGCGTTTTAGTCTGTTGTATTCTCTCTTTAGTCCGTTGTATCTGTATGTGAATCTTAGACCCCATGCGATGTCTTTCGCTTTATTTCTTTTGTCTATCAACTTTTGAATTTCTTTGGGAAGATTTTGTCTGTTGTCAGTTTGTTTGAGCGGTGCAAATTCGTTCAGTGTCTCTATTACGGCTTTTTCCAGTTTGGTAATCATTTTGTCACAGTCTGTGTCTGTTTCGATTTGTGTGTTTGGATCTATTTTTGTTGCCAGAGATTGTTCAAACTTGTCGCGCTTATCCTTATTCGTTTTGATGTCTTTGAGGTTGCGACTTAGTGGGATCTCGTAGTCGTTTTCCAAGTTTATTGTGATTATCCATGGTATATTTATTTATTTATTTATTTATTTATTTATTTATTATGGAAGACTTACAGCTAAAATAAACAGAATAAAAAATAGTAAGAGAGACTGACAGCCAATTAAAAGTCCTCACTTCTAAAAAACAGACCAGAAAGATGAACATCACAATTACAATACTTACAGCACCAAACAAAAAACAGGATAACATTAAAAAAACAACACACATTTCATATTAAGAGTAAAAACTATAGCATAAAAGAAAAAAATCTTAATTAAAAAAGCTAAGGCTCAGGCACTTTCTGACCAAGGACACACTCGTTGTGAATGGATCAAAATCATGCTGCTTACACAGGTTATTAAAGTTACCACTTGCACGCACCATAAATGAATTTTGCCTGTAATTCGTAGAGGTAAATGGAACACGCAGCGGCGCGTTCCATCGCTTCGACCTTCCGGGAACGTTAAAATAAAATTTGGATAGAATTTCAGCATTATCAATGGAATTATTAAAAAATTTAAATAATGAAGTACAATCAGAGATTGCTCGCCGATTAATGAGGGGTAATATATGATACTTCTTACAGAGGTTGAGGTAATCTTCAGACCGGTAGGGTTCTTTCTGATGATAACACAAATACTTGATGAACCTTTTCTGGATGCTCTCTATACGATCAATGTATTTGTGGTAACACGGATTCCAGATTTCAGACGCGTACTCCAAGTGGCTTCTAACGAAAGTACAATAAAGAATTTTTAAAGTTTTGGCTTGACTAAAGCACTTGGAGAGCCGCATTACGAAACCTAGTGCTTTAGATGCTTTAGCGACTATGGCATCAACATGAAGTTCAAACGTAAGCTTAGAATCGTGATATACCCCCAGATCTCGGATGCAATTCATTCTAGGTAGTATTTGACCGCCCAAGCTATACGATGAAGGTATAATTGAGCGCTTTCGAGAATATGTTACAACCGAACATTTGGTAGGGTTGAGATCAAGCTTACTCCCACGACAATAGGCCTCCAGACGACGTAAATCGTCCTGAAGTGCAATCACGTCTGCAAGTGATGATATTTTGGCATAGATTTTCATATCGTCCGCAAAACACAACAGTTTGGATGAGATCAGGCAAGAGTTGATGTCGTTTATATATATAATGAAAAGTAATGGGCCGAGCAATGAACCCTGGGGGACTCCACTGGGGACAGGCACCCAACCAGACATATAATTGCTTAATACTACTGCTTGGGACCTGTTCTCCAGATATGAAGAAAACCATCTGAGTAAATCACCCCGTATTCCCATACCATATAACTTTGAAAGTAAGATCTCATGGTCAATCCGGTCAAAAGCCTTGCTGTAATCCGTATAAACGACATCAACCTGCCCACCGTTATCCATGGCGTCAGTAATAAAATCATTGAGCAGAATTAAGTTAGTGACGGTAGACCTTCCCTTCAGAAAACCGTGTTGAAAGGAACTAAACGAATTTTTAAGAGCACTATACACCTGGTTATAGATGATCCTTTCGAAGATTTTTGCTACAATGCAGAGCTTGGAAATCGGCCTGTAGTTAACAATTTCGGTTTTGACTCCTTTCTTGTGAATAGGTGTTATGAAAGCCGATTTCCAAAGTTCAGGTACAACGCAGGCGTCCAAAGATTTCCTAAAAAGAATCGAGATTGGTTGGGCAATCGAAGTCGAGCACCGAACAAGAAATTTAGACGAAATATTATCCGGGCCAGCCGCTTTAGAAGTATCCAACTTGCGAAGCAGGTTAGAAACATCCTCAACGTTCACTGCAATGCTACATATATCAGATAGGCTGGCAGATTCAGTTAAAAGAGGGGGTGAAGAAGTTCCACTACTATTGTTGGTATCTAGAAATGTAGAATGAAAGTACGTAGAAAACGCTTCGCATATTGTTTCTCCGGTACGCAACGCTTCGCTATTATAGTTTAAGGTGCTCGGAACTGCATTTGAGTTGTGTCGCTTTTTGACGAAAGTCCAAAAATATTTTGGATTTTCTTTAATAGATTTTTCGGTTAAATTCAAATAGTTTTCATAACATTGTGATTCTAGTACCTTTACCCTTTCACGGAGAAGCCTAAATGTTGACTCATCAGCTATATTGCCGTACGTCTTAAATTTTTTGAAATATTTGTATTTTTCTTTAATTGCTTTTATTAATGCCGAATTGTACCAGGTTGGATATGTTTTGTGACGCTGTAATTTCTGTGGAATGTATTTAGTGTGTAAATTATGAACAACTTGATTGAAAAAGTTTACTGATTCGTCAATTGATCGTGTCCCAAACTCGGATTCCCAGTCAGTCATGGAAATGTCTTTGTTGATAGATTCATAGTCACCTTTGTCGAACAGATATTGCGTCCGTGAAGCGGACTCTAATATAGGAGCCTCAACAAAATCCATACTAATTAATAGTGCTGGATGGTAGGCGTCGATGGGAACCAGCGGACTTAAACATTCAACCACATTAACTAATTGGTTTGAAATTACCAAATCTAAAATTTTACCATACTTATTGAGAACACCATTGTATTGACCAAAATCTAGGGTACATAACTCGTCACAAAGTAAAACTTCGTCAGGACCGTTCGGGTTTATTGGGACGAGCGATAGACTGTCAGATAGGACCCAGTTAATACCGCTCATGTTAAAATCACCAATGGTGAGAAAGGTATCAGAAGGGTTATTCATAACTATTTCGTTTAATTTTGTGAGGTAATTACGAAGCTGTAAAGAAAAAGAAAGGCCTAAGTTTTGCTGACACAAATAAAGAACACAAATATGTAAGGTAATATATTTACGTGTATTAGAATTCTTCAGTCGTATGCTGAGCCATAAATCCTCAGCTGTAGAATGGAAGTTTGGCTGGCATATAACCGAAAGTTCCCTACGTGTAGCAATAAGCACACCCCCACCACGCGACTGCCCGGTCAAAACATAATCTCGATCACGACGCCACACAATGTACCGTTCGTCAAAGAATTCGGAATTTAAAACTCCATCTAATAACCACGTCTCTGTAAGAACAATAATATCATACGAGTTTAATAACATTTGACGATAGAAAGTATCACTTTTAGTTCTAAGCCCACGAACGTTTTGATAAAATATATTTAACATAGGAGCCATTAAAAACTAAGACTAATAATAGTGTAAAAATCTGTATAATCCATTAAAATAAAGCAATTCATTAAATAATATTGTAAAATAAGGTATAATGTAATTAAATAAGTAAAGTTAAGGCAGAAGTCAATAAGATTTGCGCGAGCGCAAGAATCACACGATGTTAAGTAATAAACATCTGTGCGAAAAAGCAAGCAATCCATTATAATAAAGCAATTTATTAAATAATATTGTAGAATGAGATATCTAAGTATAATTAAATAAGTAAAATGAAGGTAAAAGTCAATAGGGTTTGTGCGAGCGCAAGAATCATACGATGTTAAGTAGTAAATATCTGTGCGAAAAAGCAAGCGATAGTGCGTAGTGCGTGCAAGTGTGAGAGAGTAAAACATATTGCAGTGCGGCAAAGCTTTAAAGTAAACAGCGCGATATCGAACACAAAGGATACAAGTAGCTAAACAAAAGAGAGGTGTCAAGGTCATTAGTGCGGCAGAGGTGTTAAACATTTTGCAAAAAGTTGTTGTGACACAAACGGTATCAAACATATGGAGCCATTGAAGGAAAATATAATAGCAAAATAGGAAAATACGGGTAAGAATTAAGAAACACTTTAGCCAATTTTGTTTAAATCTGACTCCCTCCTTATAATAAAAACTTTCGAATGATTATTTTTAAGTATATGAATTTTACCATGCTTAACCCATACGTACTCGTAATGCTTATCCCTGGCCATGATTTTAACTTTGGTTAAGAGCTTTTTATACTCTACGCTTAGATGATCGTTGACGTACACACGCTGAGATGAGCCTTGAAACCCGATGTCACAAGTGGATAAGTCCTTCTTGGCACGTGCCGCCGCAATGAAATCTTCCTTTACATACCGGTTTAAAAAACTCACTATGATCAGCTTTTCATTGGAACCAAAAATAGGGACCCTTGAAATATAGTTCACTTGGGCTTTGGGACAGCTGTAGTTAACTTTACGGCCGATAGCGTCGATGATTGAGTACAGGTTCTCATCCTTCTTAACAGGGACCCCCTTTATTTCTACATTATTTAGCCTGGACCTCTGTTCATTAGTCGAAAGAAGATACTTCATGCTCGCCAAGTCAGTCTGTAAACAATTCACCGATTCCTGAAGCTTTTCAAATTCCGACACTTTTGCTTCAACTCCCACGAGTCTTGTGTCGAGCTCGTCGAGTCTCCCACCAGTGCCCTCACATGTCAACTTAAGCTCAGCCAACTCATTCTTGATCACGCGGATGTCATCTACCAAGGTCGGCAAGTTAAGAAGCTGCCGTTTCATGTCACGGATCTCGCTCAATATGGTATCCAGCGACGCAGGTTCAGGGGTGGACACAACTGGCGATGAGGTTCTGCAAGTGGGGCATTTCCATTGTGCCATCCTATTTGCACCCAGCTTTCTCCATCCGGTTTCGGAGATGTTTGCACATCCAAAATCCAGGTGTTTCTTACAACTACCACACTGGACACCATCGTTGAACTGTACATTACAAACTGCGCACGTTTGCATTTTCAAAGCAATAAGTAAATAAAATATCAAAATATGAACTCAACTAAAAACGTGAAAAGGTTGACGATCTATTTATTATGAGTGGCGCGTACTGTGCATATGAGTGTTCAAACACGAGTGATATGATCAGACCCTATGGATTCTGTCTGTTTGCATGATTTTATTTCTAAATCTGAATGATTGTATGTTGTGATTGCTATGTCCAGTATGTTGTTGTTTCCAATACTGGCGGGTCTAGATGGCTGACCGGAATGTAAAATTCTACAGTCTCCGTTGTTGTGTATTTCTCGTACAAGAATTCCGAGACCTCTATCGACTGAACGGCCGAGCAGTTGCATCCTTAGGTTCATGTCTCCTATGATGAGCGCACTGTCCTCTCTTAGCAGTTGCTCGAATTCGTCAGACATTTCATTTTGATTTGGTATTGGGACGTAAATGCCCTTTACCGTGATGTATTCTCCAGTTCTGTGATCGGTGAAGACTCGAATGCTGCATCCTTCAATTTTTCTCTCCTCATCACTGAAAGAGTCGATGAGTTTGGTTTGAGCCCACCTTATGCCTCTTTTGACGTACATTATGGTGCCTAGGTGGTTGGCTTTCTGTTCATATATTTTGTCGTAGTTTAGAATATTGAATTTTTGATCTATCAGGTTGATTTTGGCTTCGTTTATGATGGCTATGTCTACATGGTATTTCTGGACCAGTTGTTTTATTTCAGTGAATTTGTTTCTAATACCCTGCGCGTTGATGTGCAGGATCTTTATGTGCTTCTTACTGCCTTTATTTATTTATTTATTTTATTTATTTTATTATTTATGTACACACATAAAAATAGATACAGATAAGACATAATCATAATTATGAGTACAAAGGTACTGCTTATTTCTTAAGAAATTTCTTCCAGCAGACCTGCGACAGGAGAAATGAGAAAGAAATGTAGACAATAGTGTGTGAGAACAAGAAGAGAAAAAATTATAAATATGCGAAGTCTTAAACTAAAATATTGAAATAAACCTACACGTATAACGTAATAAATTAACATATACTTAAATAAATACATAGAGCTTAAATATATAAACATACATACTATAGGTATATAAATACTCACGGTTGAGAGGAAAGGTAATGCTCTTTTACTCGATATTTGAAATGTGAAACAGTTTTTAAGTCACGAATGCTAGGCGGTAGTGAGTTCCACAACCTTACTGCATGGACAGAGAAAGAATAGGAATAGTAGCTTGTTTTATGAGGATGAGATTTAAGGAGGGATCTAAGGTGTGATCGACACGGTGCGTCGCTAGCCTTAGCATAAGAAAAACGCTCACGCAGGTAGGAAGGATAAGACGGGTTGTGTAAGACGTTAAAGAGGAGACATAAGATCCGAGTGTTCCTGCGAAGGCGGATTGGGAGCCACTTGAGTTCCTTGCGAAGATGGGAAACATGGTCATATTTTCTAAGTCCGAAAACAAAGCGAATGCACAAGTTTTGCAAGCGCTCAAGCTTGTTTAATAGCTCCTCAGTAGCATCCAGGTAGCAGGAGTCGGCATAATCTATGATCGGCTGAATAAGTGTTTGTGCCAAAGAAATTTTAGTCTTCAGGGGCAGGAGACTTTGGAGGCCTTTCAACGAATGAAAGGAGAAATGTACCTTTCGACTGACCTCATTGACCTGAGCACGCCACGAAAGATTGGAATCAATAATGACCCCTAAATCTTTGGCGGTTTCGGTATAGTCAATGTGAACACCATCGAGATGTAATGGCATCAGAGATGCAACATCAACCGCATTGCGAACGAATCTGCTGCCTATAATCATAGCCTGGGATTTACTTGGATTAATTTGCAAACCAAACGACTTAGCCCAAACGCTGATGGAAGCCAGGTCATGGTTCATAGCAGCAATAGTTGAACCCGCGTCAGCTACAGTGAAATGTCGGTAGAGCTGCAAGTCATCTGCGTAGAGATGATAACTAGAGGAGATTACTCTGGTAACAAAGTTGATGAAAATTGAAAAAAGTAGAGGAGAAAGAACGCTACCCTGAGGAACACCCTCAGTGAGGCTGCACCAATCAGAGAAGGACTCCTCCAGGCGAACACACTGAGAGCGTCCCCGAAGATAAGAACTGAACCAAGCTAAACCGGAAGAAGAGAAATTGATTGATTTGAGGATACCTAGTAAAATGTCGAAATCCACTGAGTTGAAGGCGCTACTAAAGTCAAGCAATACAAGAACAGTAAGGGACTTATTCTCCATTGCCCAGCGGATGTCGTCAGTTACCTTCAAAAGCGCGGTTACAGTACTGTGTCCCGAGCGAAAACCGGATTGAAAAGGGGTAATTATCGAGTTTGACGCCAAGAAAAAAGATAACTGTCTATGAACCATGTGCTCGAGAACTTTAGAGAGAAATGGGAGAATAGAAATAGGTCTAAAGTGAGTTAATAAAGTAGGATTGTTAGTTTTAGGTAACGGTATTATGTGAGCCTTTTTCCAAACTGACGGAAATGAGCAAGAGGAAAAAGAGTGGTTGAAGATGTGAGTGAGGACAGGAAGTAACGAGGGGAGGATAAGAGTTATCATTCTTGAGCACAACTTATCATTACCGACTGCTGAAGAAGTAATAGCAAGTATAGATTTCTTAACGTCATCCACGGTAACATCGCTAAGTTTAAAGTGTGAACATTGTGGTAACGGCAAACTAGCTAGACTCTCTAGTGTCGCAGCTTTGACAGACGGATCAAGAGAAAAGGGAAGGAGAGAGAAATGCTTATTTAGATCATTGAGGTTCACATCCTTGTACTGGTTGGTAGGTGACTTGCCTATGCCTACAGATTTTAGAAATTTCCATACATCGGAGGAACTGCGGTTATTGAGTTGATCGTGGAAATAGCGTCTCTTAGCATCTTGACACAGATGACTGCAGCGATTACGTAAGGATTTGTAGTAAGAGAGATTCAGCTCTGAAGGTCTGCGCTTATATCTGCTCTTAGCTTTATCCCTGCGGGCCATAAGCTCTTTAATTTGTAGCGTTATCCATGGAGCAGGGTTATGTCGAATTTTGACACGTCTGATAGGAGCATGCTGATTATATAAGTTAAGAACAGTTGCGTTAAAACAATTCACCTTATCATCGATGTCATCGTTCTCAACCAAAAGGGTCCAGTCGAGATCGGCAGCATCACGCTTCAAAGCCTCCAGGTCTATGCCTTTGTAGTTACGGAGATACAAATACTCCAACTTACGCTTGGGAACACGGATACGATAGGAAAGGTAAATGAGATCGTGGTAAGAAAAATTAGCCGTAATTTGACCATGGTAAGAAACATTATTAGGAGAGGAAACAATCATAAGATCTAGAAAAGAGGGTGAGCAATTAGGGAAATAGTGAGTTGCAGAGAGAGGCAAAACTTGAAGATTGAAAGAAGACAACAGAGAAAGGAGTTTAAGGGAGCGAGAGTCATTTTTTATCAAGCACGTATTAAAATCACCCATTAAGATAAAGTGCTCATACATGGGGCAAAGATCACTGAGAGTGGTGTCGAGAGAATTAAAATAGTCAATGCGAAGATTAGGACTGTAGAGCACTGCAAGCAAAACTTTAGTGTGATGAACATTGATTTCAAGAAACAAGTATTCAGCCGACTCAGAATACCGAGAAGGAGATGAACTGACCACCCTGTAGGGTAAATCAGCACGCAGGTATATAGCAACACCTCCTCCACCTTTACCGGTCCTATCGTTGCGGATCAAGACGAAGCCTGGAAGTGAGTATTGAGTAGAGAGGAGAGATGGCTTCAAAAAGGATTCCGATATCAAGAGAGCATCCAGGTGAGCACTGCTAAAAGATGCCAGAAGGTCAGAATAGTGACCAGGAACACTCTGAGCATTTATGTGAGCTATATGCAAATTCTTAGGATCATTGGAGAAAAGAGAAGAGATTTTATCATGTAAAGTAAGTGGTATAGAAGAGTCACTGTCCGCACTAACAAAACTGGTAGAAGAAGAGCACGAGAAGAAGCTGTCATTAAGATCAGCTACATCATCCATGAGTACCAAATTATAATTTAAAAAATAATATAAATAACTAAAATACAAAACTAAAACAATTTATAATACTAAAAACACTAATAATTACGGATTTTTCCTATAATAGAAAAACCTCCCCCACTCGCTGGTAAATTGACAGAATTTTAAAAATAAAACGAGACCGATAAAACCGATTCGCACATCGAACTGAACTTAAAATGGAACGCGACGCAATGACGAATGGGCAGGAGCAGTGACACTGACATCTGTCTACATCTGTCACATCGTCCAGTCAATACGTCAAATTGTGAAAACATCAAAACAAAAATACATAAAACTTATTACAATACCCGGCAGTAATAAAAATAAAAAGTAAAAAGATTAGCGGTGAGACAGATGAAATATTAGTTATTTAACTACCGGCCCAAGATGATTGTGAACTGCAAAGCGGCCAAGTTGAGAAGTAATGAAGTAAATGGACAGACAAAAACAAAACCAACAAATGTGTTACTTGTGCAAACGCGTCTTCCTCGTTCTCTTAGCGGTAGTAGCCAACATTGTGGCTTTATGAGATCCAGGTTCTTCAGATTGCGCAGAATCCTCGGTGTCGACTGAACAAGACGGGAATTTGGCTATCAGATCGTGAGGTTCACCTGCCGTTTCGATCCTCCGGCGGGATTTGTCTGGGCAAATAACAACGATCTTGCCTTCCATGGACCAGCAATTTGGCATACCGAAATGCTTACGAGCAGCTGCAAACACACGATGCCGGACTTGTGTCAAGAACTCGGAGATGGTGATCCCGGTACCCTTGAGAGCTTTCTTGCTATCCCATACAAGTTGCCGATGCTCCATTTTGAAGAATCGTACTAGTATGGGTCGGGCCTTCTGCTGTGAGAATCCAAGTCTATGACAAACATGGATAATATTCTTGTCCTTACATACCTCTGTCATTTTAAAATGGTTGGATATGATGTTGTGAACCACATCAAGTAACTTTTCGTTATCCATCTCTGGAACACCATGGAACAGTAGAACTTTTCTTCGCATGATGGTTTCATGCCTATCAAACCCAGCAGCAAGCAGCTCAATCTGAGTTTTTAATGTAGAAAGTGCTTGACAGACAAACAGCTTAAACTCGGAGAACTCACTTGTGATGGATGCAATGTCTGGTAAAGCTGTTGTTGTACCAGTGGTAGCCTGCTGCAGTTTCGCTTCATATTCCTGCATGCGGGAGCCAAACAACCGCTCAAGGTCCTCCAAACTGGCAGCAAGTTTAGTGTCCATGTTCAGTGTGTAGTGAAAGTGAACCAGGTACAGACTTTATAACAATAGATAGCGGGTGTGGGGGGGTCTAATATAAAATGAACTGCTTTATTTCATCAATAAATATTAATAACTATTTTTAAAATGTATTTTATCAAGAGCACACAAAAATAGGTGTTAGTCCTATGTCTACCCACAAAGGAAAAAAAGTTGTGCTTTAGTTGAGTAGAACATCTCTGAGTTCTTTGAATAGTGTCATGAGTTTTTCCATAGTTTTATCGAAAATGGAGACTTTTTCTTCCCTGGTTAGTTGCCTGCGTGTCTGAGTGAGTTCACTCTCACTATTCGTTGCCTGTGCGTATGATATGCCCTTTTGAATCGTCGATCTGCGGATTGGAGATCTCGATCTTCTATTTGTTTCTGGTTGTTGTTTTGGTTTAGTTGCAGATGGGACGTTTATGTGTTCCTTTTCTGCTCGTTCAGCCTTTTTCTTTTGTCTCTCTATTGCCTTCTTGAATAGTGGGCACTTTCTCTGTGTTGCGCTGTGCTGCTCTGGCTGTACATCCTTACAGTTTGAGCAGACTTTCACCGATTCATCCTGATTATTTTTGATCAGTATGGTGGGTTCTATTTTCGGTGCATGGCATGCACTAGTTGCGTGGTTGAATTTAAAACAGTTTTTGCATTGTAGCACTCTGTCCGAGCCAACTTTGTATTTTTCAGGTCTTAGCTTGTGTGCACAGTAAAAGGCTTCTGTGGCGTTTTTCATACGTTCAGCGATTTCATTGTATGAGAGGTCGCCGCTGAATATGCATAGTTGTACATCGCTCGTTATCTTTTTGATATTGAGAGGGCGAATACCGATGCACTTTTCCATTTCGTCTTTTTGTTCTTCGACTGGATAGTCGTGAACCATATTTCTTATGATGACTTTCGTCGTTTTTGTTTGTTCCGCCTTGGGTTTCGGCGCTATGAATGCGAGATCTGGCTTGAAGCATTTGATGTCCTCGATTGCCTTTGCTCTTTTCTCTAAGTCGGTGAGTGTGATGAGAATGTTTTTGCTTCTCTCGTTTCTGACTATGCGGCCATGGTATTTATTCATTAATTTAGTTAGATCTCCTACGAGTTGGTCGCTCAGCATCTTTTTCGTATCCTTGTTGTCTTTGTATTTGTATCTCGCGTCCGTGATTAGTATCTGAAAGCGGGTGGAACACCAGTGCTGAAGGTCCTTCAGAGGCTCTTCAACTCCGTTTTACTTGAAGGAATAACGCCAGAGGCATGGAACAGAAGTGCGGTGGTACTCTTCTTTAAGAAAGGGGATAATACTTCCTTAAAGAATTACAGGCCCATCTCGCTTCTGAGCCATGTCTACAAGCTGTTCTCGGGGGTCATCACGAATCGTCTCGCACGTAGGTTCGATGACTTCCAGCCTCCCGAACAAGCCGGTTTCCGAAAAGGCTTTAGTACCATAGACCACATCCATACGCTGCGGCAAGTTATACAGAAGACCGAGGAGTATAACTTGCCACTATGCTTGGCGTTCGTGGACTATGAGAAGACCTTTGATTGGGCAGTGCTACAAACTCTCCAGCGGTGCCATATTGACTATCGGTACATCGAGGTGCTGAAGTGTTTGTACAAAAACGCCACTATGTCGGTCCGAGTACAGGAGCAGAGCACGAGAGCTATTCCTCTGCAGCGAGGCGTAAGACAGGGAGATGTTATCTCTCCGAAACTGTTCACCGCTGCATTGGAAGACGCTTTCAAGCTCCTGGAATGGGAAGGATTTGGCATCAACATTAAGGCGAGTACATCACTCACCTTCGGTTTGCCGACGATATTGTGGTCATGGCAGAATCGCTGGAACACCTTGGCACAATGCTCGAAGGCCTCAATAGAGTCTCCCAACAAGTAGGGCTCCGGATGAACATGGACAAAACGAAAGTCATGTCGAAAGTCCATGTTGCGCCCTACCCAATATCGGTTGGATGCTCTACTCTCAAAACTGTTGACAAATATGTCTACCTGGGACAAGTGATCCAGTTGGGTAGGTCCAGTTTCGAGATGGAGGTCAATCGTCGAACCCGACTCGACGAAAGTCTACAACCAGTGTGTGTTACCAGTGATGACATACGGAACTGAAACGTGGCCTCTCACCATGGGCCTCATAAGAAAGCTCAAGGTCACTCAGCGCGCTATGGAAAGGGCTATGCTCGGTGTTTCTTTGCGAGATCGAATCAGAAATGAGGAGATCCGCAAACGAACTAAAGTCGCTGACATAGCGTAACGGATTAGCAAGCTGAAGTGGCAGTGGGCGGGGCACATAGCGCGCAGAACTGACGGCCGATGGGGTAGAAAGGTTCTGGAATGGAGGCCACGTACCGGCAAGCGCAGCGTAGGACGTCCACCCACAAGGTGGACAGACAACCTAATAAAGGTCGCAGGAAGCTGCTGGATGCAGGTCGCTTCCAATCGGCCAAATTGGAAATAATTGGGGGAGGCCTATGTTCAGCAGTGGACGTCTCATGGCTGAAATTATGATGATGATGATGATGACTGCCTATCTGACCTCCACAACCTAGTAAATGGGTGATACGATACCCCTTGGTAAGACTGGTTGTCAGATTTTCGGGCTTCTGACGACCTGTAACGACTATCAAAGATCCACAAATGACAGCCGGGACCAACGGCTTAACGTACTTTCCGAGACACGGAGGAGTCTCGGTATGTAAAGATGGTCACCCATCCACAGACCAACCCCGGCAATCGTAGCTTAACCTGATGGATCGACCTGTGCGGCAGTTATTACTTAGCCACGAGCTGCTCAAGGGATTCAAAGACACGAAATGCAAATAACTTTGGTCTCGTATAAGTCGTCTAACACATACAACTTTTCACCTCAGCAGAGAACATACAACATGTAAATCAAAACATGTCCGATCCGTGAGGGTGTTGTTAGGTATCGTACTGAGAGTATATATTTATGTGAAAATTTTCAGGAAAAAATAGAATAAAAACACCCCAGATTTTTTTCAATGGGGAACTTTACCGGGGTGCGGGCGGCCTTCTTTTAGTGGGTGTATAAAAATCATAACTTATAGACCTTGTTGAAAATTTACTATTTTTTATGGATTTGGGGTAATTGTGGAACTAAATAAAGTGAATTTTAAATAGGAATAACATTTTTATTACCAATAATAAGAATTATTTAAAAAAAAAATATTGGTAAAGTTACTGCACGTTGTACTATAGGTATGCTCCTTTCAGACAGGACAGGGTTTTTTTTACATATTTTATTTAACAAAGGTAAAAAATACAACATAATCAACTTAGTATTTTTTTTCCTCAACATTCTCTTTGATTATAAAAAAATATTTGTAAGGATAAAAAACAGAAGTTCCTTGAGAAGTTCCTTCTCACGTATGATTTAAAACAGAAACCAAATTATTGCAGCCACCATAATGGATTTATATTTTTACCTCTCTTTCAATTTAAGCACCCAAAAAACTATGAAAACGACACCCATTGCGAAAATTTGAACATTTTCGCAGCCACCATCTTGGAATTACATTTTGATCTCACGATAGGCTTTAGCACCTTCGATTGCTTTCCAGAAACAAATAACATAACATAACATCACGCCTTGTTTCCCCGAAGGGTTGGGCAGAGGTGTACCTGTAGTACACCCACATTTCGCCAGTTACAAATAGAAAATTCAAAATATCAAACAATTATTTTTGTACTTTTATTTAAAAATACTATCTAAGTACTAAATCCAACGTTAGCACCCAAGTTACATTTTCCTTAGATATACATTTTTTTGTTTTAAAAACAAATATAAAATACGAGAATATCTACCTATTCTATTCTAAGGTGCCAACCCTAGTGGGCCACTATCCGTGGAATAAAATTGATGTACGACAGTTTTTGTATAGAAAAACTGTCAAAAGATTAAAATTATTTCTCGGAAAAAGCTATCTTCTTTTCGTGTGGTTAGTAAACCAACCTGCTGTCAGAGTTTTAAAGCCACCCATGGGCCTCTGACTTGGCTTCACATGCCGTCGAGAAATATCTCTCAGGCATGCCGGTTTCCTCACGATGTTTTCCTTCACCGTTTTTTGAGCAAGTGATAATTATACATTTAATACGCACATGAATCCGAAAAGTCAGAGGCCTTTTGTTCGAACTCGAGACCTACGACTTGTCAGTCTGACGGTCACACCACTAGGCTATCACTAACTAGCTATCTGTAATTAGGTAGTTAATAAACTTAATAAATTAACACCAAATCGTAAAGTTTATGACAAATTAACAACTTCTCTGTAGAGAATAACGGTCAAAACCGGTTATCGCGAGAGTGCGACCCCTGAGTACAAACTGAACCCACGGTCACCTGATGACATCAAATCAATGCAAATTAATACAAATTTATGTGAGAAAAATGTCCACTGTCCTCAAGATTTGACCATTTCACCTTTGACTGTAGATTAAGACACATCTTCGCAGATATACTTATTATTTCACTTAGAGTAGGTGAATAAATGGGTTTGAAAAAAAAATGGATTTCTTCAGTGATTTGTTTGTTAAGTTTTAGTGTAATATGATTTGTGATATTACAATGATTTACGATTTCATATTTGTGTTAGTGCTAAAAGTGGAAAAAGAGCAAAGTTATGTTATGACATAAATATGTGAATTAATACAGAAAAAAACGTTTTCTGGAGACCTCCGTGAAATTGGAGCAACTTACTTTGATGCAACGTAAAAGATTATGTAAGTGAACATGATATAACTATTTTCTCCACATACTAACTAAAAATCTTATACCTACCATGAATAGGTCTACTAGTTAGATTTTAATTAGAACAACAGAATACGCCATATGCCAGCATTTAAGTGTAATAAAATCATCAGCAATTCTCATCATTTTTTTTTTTTTTGGGTAGGTATATTATTCAATAACAGACTACAAGTTAAGTTTATTTACGTATCCTTTGACTTAAGTACTAACTAGGTCTAAAATTAACTGTAAAAAAAAATACTGTGTTTATAGCAAAAAAAAAAAACAATGAATTGCTAGTGTACATTTAGTAACATGATCTAATAACATTTTCATGTTTTTACAAAATCGAAGCCTAAGTAGAAAAAAAAATGCGGAAAAAAAATGGCGGCGCAGTGATCGTCACGGGGGGGCATTTTAAATGTTCCTAACACAGACGCAGCAGTCAGTGCGATGACGCGGCGGGGGCGGCCCTACCCCTCACTATCACTCAACTACACGCACACATACAATTTCGCCCAGTCTCCTTTGACACGCTCCACCTCGTTGATTTTCGAATAAAACTGGGCATTTACTCGCGTGGTGACGTGTCACAACGTACTGGCCACATACACGGCTACCAAAAACTAGAGTTGCACACTAATGCAGTATGAACGTGGTACGCATAAAATTCGAAAATATACCTAAGTATGTGTATACAAAGCTATAGGTGTTTGTTTCTCTTGTGCGGCCCACAAATGAGATGGTACGCGGAGTGGAATGAATGCATGATTTCGGTTTATTTGACTTTCCTATCTAGTATGTGTAGGATTGCCTGCAGTTTTTTTTTTACCTACGCATATCTATCAATTGAATTATGTGTGTTCTATAATAACTTTCTCATTTTAACCTTTATAATACTGGTGTCTCATATTGGAGACAGATAACAATAAAATTCTATTGTGTCTGCTAATTGCGCGCGCGACAGATTAAATATGTTTATGAAGAAGATATTAGGTACCTACATAACATACATACAAATTCTATTCAGATATAGATAGTGCAATCCACTCCGCTCCGCTCCGTACTAAAGTACAGCTTACAGTACAGTAATCGCGGAGTGGGGCGCGTCGTCGTGGATTGCACTAAGTATCTGTACCCTACACGTCAATATAATATTCGACCGACACTACGTACCTATATAATTACTGCTAAAATGATAGTTGCACTACCAAGTAAGTATCGGCTGACACCTTACCTGCAAAAAAAAAAAATATACAGGGTGGAAGGGACATCGACGCGAAAACTGATACCATGGATTCAGTACATGATTCTGAACCCCCCACCGTTGAAATTTTTCGTCGGTTATTTACAATAAAAAACAGCTGTTTCATAGAAAATTTCAATACCTACGCGGTCAAAATATATGTGGGTTGGTTATTTTCATAGTTTCGTTTGTCATGAAAAATGTTGCTAACTAGTCTAAAAGTAAATTACTCAATAGCTTTACCAACCTCATAGTAAAATATTGTATTATGCTATTTTGTATTATGACATATTCACCGTTGTTAACTTATGGGCGAAACTTGTGGACGAAAAGTATCTAAGGCAGAACTAATAAAGGAAAGACAAAAAGTAAAAAAAATAAAAAGCAACTGCGAAAAAAGTGACCTTTAAAAAAGATGGAAAGAAGATGACCTATTTCTGTGTCCAATCCCACATAAGAGCGTTTATCATACAGAAAGTGGGCAACGTCACTCCTACTATAAACAATATCATACAGTCGGAGGCATCTTCTCCATAGGAACCTATTACGCTTTGGAATGAGCAACTAGCTCCATCTTTCTGACTGACCGACCCCCTGACCATAATTCAAAAGTGGCTGTAATTGGTTTATTTGAAACAAATGCTTTGAGTTTGAGTTTGAAAAGTTGTCACGATAAAAGATGTTTAATTTGACGTAATTTTATTTTTATACAATAACGAATTTGTTCTCAGTTATATTTGGCCCAATTAATTTGATCCTAGGATTTTTGCAATAGTTCCTTGTCTCTTATATTTTTGCTAATATTATTATTTTAACCAATAAAGGTCAGGAAAAGTTTTTATTCCTCGCTAGCGGTACTAAGTTGTTGCAGCTAAGTTCACTTAGATCTTTACAGAACTGACCGCACACTACTTACAGAGACAAAAGCAAAAGACAAAGACAAAAGACAAAGCGAACTCATTTTTAACGGACTGCAATCTTTAATAAAAAAATATATATATCCTACTATTATCACTTATCACTTACTTAAATTTGTTTTTGCAGATGAGAACCCAATGCAATTCTTTTTTTTTTTTAGCAATAATTCTTTTTTACGACGATTTCGATGATTTATTTTGATTGAAAAGGGTGTCGGTACTTTAAGAGAGGTCCCATTTAAATTTGGTCAAGTTTTGATGAGACGTTTTTTAGTTAGCTTCAATAATACGTATTCTATACACTTCATCTATGATGATAATATGTATGTATTATAATACCACTATATGCAATGATAAAAAAAATACATTGCAGTTTTTGAGCGACGGGTACGGACGGGTAAAAAATGAAAAAGCTTCTTCCAAAAAAAAACAACCTTTTACCAAAAAACATTACCAAGTGCAACATCTAGGTAATTATAGAAAGACGGTGGATTAAAAAAAAAAAGCATACATGACATAGTCATTGTAAGTAGTATTTTTTTTTAATATTAAAAGTACAACTTACATTATAACGAATTCGTTAAATAAGTTATAGGGGAAAATATACAAGTCCGTGATTAGACCTGTCGTATTGTATGGATCGGAATGCTGGGCTGTGAAGAAGATGGACGAAAAAAGATTGCATGTAGCGGAGATAAGAATGTTGAGGTGGATGTGTGGTGTGACAAGGATGGATAAAATAAGGAATGAGTATATTAGAGGAAGTCTGAAAGTTGCGCCACTTACAGAAAAGTTGAAAGGGAATCGACTGTCTCGGTATGGGCATGTGATGAGGAGGGAAGAATCGCATGTGACTAAAAGAGTGATGAATATAAATGTTGAGGGATGGAGAGGGAGATGAAGACCAAAGAAACGATGGATGGATTGTGTGAGGAGTGATATGAAGGAAAAAGGTGTAAATGATTGCGTGACGGTTGACAGCGGCGAATGGAAGAAGAAAACGTGTTGCGCCGACCCCAAGTAACGTGGGATAAGGGCAGGAAAATGATGACATTATAACGAATTAAATTATTTTCAAGTGTTATTTTAGAGGATATTGGTACTACCTATTGGTTAGCGCAGTGCTACACACAACTGGGCCATAATCTCGGTGTATAGGTACCTCAACGATGTAATAAAAATTAAGAGGCACGATCATAATACTGCTATCTTAGAAAATGTTTGGTAATGAGAATTCTAACTTAATATTATAAATGCGACAGTGATTTTGTGTGTTTGTTACGCTTTAACGGCTGAACGGATTTGGATGAAATTTGGCACACCGATAGTCCAAACCCTGGGTAAGAACATAGGCTACTTTTTATCCTGGATCGCAGACGAAGTTACTAATAAAAGACATTACCGATTGATGTCAGTAATTCATCAATCATTGTCAGCGGTCCACATTAACCCTGGATGCAAAGAGCTGGATGACATGGGGAGAGACCTTTGCCCAGCAGTGAGGTGACACAGGCTAACAGTAACAGTAAAGCCAGTTGCAAGCCTAGAGCTAAGGTAACGTAGTTTAGCTCGCATAGCTGAGGCAATTTTTCATGTTTGTATGCAGACCACAAACTATGAACTTGGCATGAAATAGAAGTTATAAAACTAAAACCCATTTACGACAAAAAAAGTCATCTAAAAAGGTTTAAACAAGACATCGCAGACAGACAAATTAAAAATCCGTAGACACACGTATTAGGGCATAAATCGAACAGATTACGACTCCGGATTTTTATTTAATTTATTTTGGGGTTATAATTTAAATATATTTTTTTTAAATGCATTTGATATCCAACATGGCATAATATTTTTATTTTTTTTCAAGACTTTATGTCCTCTAGAGGCCGCTATATTGAATCATAACCCCTCCTTTTTGCTTCGCCTTAGTCGAAAGAAAAATACCTCAGATAAACGGGTTTGGGGCTAAGTTAAGCTAACCTAACTTAGCTCTTGGTCTGCAACCGGCTTAACTAAGTGCATCACATAAATGTGTATAGGATACAAAATAAAAATGGCGTGACATATTAGCCGCTGGTCTTAATAATCCAATCAGAAAGCGTACCTTCAAATATTAGCAGTGTAAATAGGTATTCTTATTTGAAACGTCTCTTTAATTTTATTTATTTTATTTTTTTAAGAAAACTTACAGCTAGGTTATACATATGTAAACAATAGTGAAAGAAGGCCAATTACAAGTTTTCACTGACAAAAATTAGGATAGAACAAGAGACAGTAGACAGGTAAGAGAAAGTAAGAAATAAAAGAACTCGGAGCGAATAATAAGAAATTGAACTTGAGAAGTGTCAGTGATCCTGAGTTCAGAACAATCGGTTGAACCATTAGCTAAATTGAACAGAAAAGTCATGTCAGCAATTTTTCTCCGCTCGATTAGTGGAAGAATGTGTAACTTCCTGCAACGACTATGATAGTCAGGTAAATAGATTTTAGATCTATACTGAATGTACCTCAAAAACTTCCTTTGAATACTTTAGAACCCTAATATACCTAATAGAACGTACAAACAAAATACCTACTAAACTAGACACAACACAACCCGAACGCGTGCGTTTAAGTCCAAAATATCCAACAAAAAATCATGGTTAACGCAAACGGCACCTTTTATTACGTACGCAACGCAACTGGATACCTAATAGCGATTTTTGGAGCAGTTCTCAATATATCACGTCGGTTGCAGAATGTCACGGGGTAGGCACACACGCACGCGAATCAACACTCACACACGGACACTGCGTCATCATCAAGCCATGAAGTAAGGTCGGAGCAAAAAAAAAAATGATAAAAAAAGTGTTTATTATTTTTATTGGTGATGTTGACTTTAGGAGCAAATGTAAATAAGAAATCGGTATTTAGGTACTGTACTTATTGCAAGTAAAACTTTTTGTAACAGTTAATTTTATTAGTTCGGTGCATCCGAATTCCTCATTAATAAGTTGGGATCAGTGATTCGACTAGGGATTGTCTTGGTAGACATTCTCTGAACCCATAAAAGAGACGATCATGTTTACCAAAGTATCTTTAGGACATGCCTGTTATGTTATTTGAATAAAATCATCATCTAAGTGTCGCGAATTACAAAAAAAAAAACCAAGGGATGAAAAAAAGTTAAAAAAAAATCTTCATTGCCTTTTTTTAAACCGAACTTCTGCAAACTGTACCCCCCTTGTGGGCATTTGGCGAAGTGTGAGCGGGCCCAGTTATTAGTCCGCGCGCGCCCAGGATAGGTTTTCACAATTTTGAGCCGAGCCGTTTCACACAATGCTGCGCGTCATTTTCTATGATTAATAGTGGCGCGTCAGCCAACGGGTTATGGTATTGTCTATGTGCACCAAAACTTGATGAAGTGCGCATAGGGTTCAGGTTTTATAAGGTGTAGGTTTCTTTGGATCTAGTACCTGTGCGGCTGTCAGTCTGCAGCAGTAATAAGTCTTCTTTTTTTATCAAGGTTTTTTTTTTAATGCTTCTCCTTCTTCATCTTTCCAATCTTCTCAATCCTTCTGTTACATAACATGAAATACCGATGAAGTAAATAAATACTAAGTAACAATTAACAAAAAAAAAACAGTGGCTAGTGATAGTTATCATAGTGGTGACTTGCGTTGTCATTTTTCAATTTTGCTCTTTGTTAAAAGCGATCTAAAAAAACATAAAAAATAACACGAGAGCCCACAGAATTTCGGTTCAAATAAACTAGGTAACTAAAAGATAGACATAAAAAAAACATGATTAGCTACATAACAATCATAATAAACGATGAAACTAACACAATATTCGATGAACACGGCGAAATTAACCAAAGAGCTTATGTGAATACCTACTAAAAAGGATGGTTAGGCCTAAAAACGCGGATTTCGGCCATCATTCCGCAGCCTCCCCCTGGCAGGAGGGTGGGGGATGGGGGACCACCTGCACTATCCCCCGGGCGGCACTTGACGACCGCGACGCTAGAATATTAATGCTCGTACTTAATTGAATATTTTTGACTTATCGGTTTTTTACGTCTACCACCGTTGGTCAGAAGACTGAAAGTCTGACCAGTGGTTGGAAAACTCTTTATTGCCTAGACTGGAAGCCAAAATCCACTTATTTTGGAAACAAGCGGCTGATGATAATGGTCTAAATTATTACAACCTTTCCATGTTAATGTTTTGAGTGTCGTAAACATATACCATGTTACTAAAGAAAAAGGCGTCACTAATACGTAACCATACATTTTTGTGAGAATATGTACTTATATGTTGTTGGTATATTTATACCTAAACTGCGTTCGCGATTAAGTTTCCAAACACATAAACAAACATGAGTTATTAGAAAAATAACTTTAAGAGGGAACCTGGGCCTGCGAAGAATTTGAAAAATAGGTATTTGAAGAAACTATTGGCGTCGTCTTACCTCAAGCCTGCCTCCGTGGAGTGCGATAGGGACAGCTGCAGCTCAGACCGATTGTATCACAAAAAACCGGCCAAGTGCGTGTCAGACCACGCACAATGAAGGGTTCCGTAGTTGGGATGAATTTATCGCAAGAACAGACTTAACTTTCTGGTTGAAAAATCATGTTCTCATAAACATTCCGTATCGGAGAACATGTTTTTTCAACCGCAAATGTAAGTTGGTCGATTATTACTCGTTAAATTGTAAAGCCTACTTAGCTGTAATAGTTTTCCTTTAAACTTCATTATATATAGGTACTACTGCCGTGACATTTGAATTTCTAACTATAACCGTTTAGTTGGTAGAGGGGGGGGGACACTTGACTCTAACGAAAATTGGTACTTTAAAGCTTGATAAGTCACGAACGGTTTACTTAATCAAAAACGGTCTTCCCAAACCCCTAATATTTTTGAAAAACCTATCCAACGATATCCCACACTATGGGTAGGACGAAAAATAAAATTATCATCCCCACTTTACATGTAGTGGAGGTACCCTAAATAATTGTTTTTTTTTAAATTTTATTTTACCACTTTTTTGGCGACATTAACGTGTATACTCATGCCAAATTACAATTTTCTAGTATCAATAGTTTTTGAGAAAAACCGCGGACAGACAGACAGACAGACAAACAGACAGACGGACATAGCGAAACTATAAGGGTTCCTTGTTGACTACGGAACCCTAAAAAATGGACGAGATTGACCGTATTCCCCTTTTTTCTCCTCGAAAACTGAGCCGATTCAATTATTTTATACATTAAAATTTTAAGAAAGAGTATCAAGAAAAAAAAAAAAAAACATAAAAGAATATGACAGGAACCTTCCTGTCATTTTCTTTTATGTTAAAAACTTTTCAAATTTGTCTGGTAGTCCTCTAATCACGGCGGTAAAAATGGGGCTATTTTTGTAATTTTTGGAGGGTCATATTTTCATTACCAATAAGTTGCTAAAAAAGAAGAAGAGAAGAAGAAGAGAAGTAGTTCTGCGAACCTCGCGAGCACAGACATTTTTGCAATAATTATTATACCACAGTACATATATATTCCTATAATGTTTTAACAGGCTGTAATAGCGTTTATTAGTAAGAAGAAAATAATGTATTTATTACGACCCTTGCATGATAAAAAATACATTTTTAGTAATTATAATTCGATACATAGCTATTATTATGATTTATAGGAATATAGATATCCATTTGTATTTCAGAGGTCCGGTGCAATACGAATAAGTGTGCCTGAAAATCATTAAAACGGTGCTTGAAATTATGACTGAAGCCTAGGTCTAAAGCTACTAAAAGCACAAGGAATGCCTTATATTATTCAATAGTCTTTTCCCAGATTACAATCAAAATAAGTACTACAGTTTCGACATAGTGACAAAAATAACGTAATAAAGTTAAAACCCCACAAATTACAACAAAATATCTACATGTAATAAATCACAGCGGCATTGCAAACTAATTTAAATAAGCCAGACCTAACCATTATCCAATTCCCAAGTTACAAAATCGCTATCGAACTATCTCAAACACCCGAAAGCAGTCGACAATCGAACAAATCCAATAAATTGGACGGAACCCGTGTTTCCTCTGAAACCGGCGTCTAATTACTAACCTTTAAATTAATTTCCGAATCGTAAATAACGTTTCCCGGCGAATTCCTACAATGTTATCTTAACAAATTGACGTTAGGTTAGAGAGAGACAAAAGTAAGTATCCACGAATTTTACAATTTTGCGCGCCAGTGTTTAGCAGTGTTTATGAAGGGGGAGGAATGAAGGGGGCTTGGGGGCTTATAGTGTCGAAAGGGGGAAAGGATAAGGAGGACTGACCGAAACCTCCGACACTTAGATATATTTGTACGATGCTACCCCCAAGATACCAGTGTGTGTGTGTGGGTGCTCCGTGACGATGTTTAGAAGGCTTTGTAAAATAAGGGTAACTTATTGTGCTTAGTTTGCTTAGATAGTGCGAGTTGTTTGGGGATGGGAAATAAATGGACGGGGTGAATATTCACCCCGAATTTTCAAATCAGAACTGTATTGAGGCGGATGTATCGGACCAACTGTTACTTGAATGAACCACTTGACCAACAATGTTATTTCAAAATATTGTAAAAGCCAATTATTTTTAAAAGAGTAACCGTGGAGTTTCTTTCCGATTCTTCTTAATAGCAAACGACGTTAATAAAAAAACATTTTTTTTTTAACAGCAACTTTTAAATTTTTAGCTAAGCTAGTTTATAATTTTAACAAGTAATTTAGAGACGTTGTCATAGAAATTGTTTTGAGCGACTTATTAAATCCAAGTTAGGTGACTTGCGACCGACTTATGATCCTATACCTACTATTAAATGAGCAATATTTGTAATCACGTTCTCGAAAACGACTCTAACGGTTTCGATGAAAGTTGCAATATAGGGGTTTAAAAGGGGGTGAAAAATCGATCTAACTAGGTCTCATATCGGGGAAAATTCGTTTTCTCTATTTTCACCCGAGAAAGTTTAGAACAAGATGGCTACCTTAGAATAATGACATGGCAGCATGGAATTAGTATGAACTATCCTATACTAATAAATAAGCATTCTCTATTTTCACCAGAGCAGGGTTCGGTCACCCAGGTACTAATTATATGAAGTATTTTGGAGACATTCTCATAGAAATTGTTTTGAATGACTTATAAATCCAGGATAGGTGCCTATTAATGAATACGACTTGTTCATTCATTAATAGTCAAAAAAATTGAATTTGAATTTTGAATTAAGTAAGTAAGTACATATCTACATAAGTACTTAGGTACTTACTTAATTCAAAATTCAAATGATTATTTTTTTATTTCAGACCAAGCAAGGGATCCATTTATAGTAAACGTAACAACGTAGTACTTAAACGAACAAATAATTAAATATGTATATTAATACTAACATGAAGTGAGCTTAGTATTTTTAACTGACAAATTCTGTTTGGAAGCGATTTCCAATTCCAATAATTGGAAATCTATTTGAGTACCTACCGCTCTCACGAACATTTCCTATCACCACATTCCATCTAAGTTGCCGACGCGACGTCGAACATTTTTTATATAGGTAAACGAAAGTAATATTGTTCCATATCGCCAAAAAGAGGGTTTCGTCTGATTAGTAATTTAACATTCTAATCGAATCCTATTAGAACACTATATCTACAAATACTTTTAGATATATATACTGACCTATGCGATACCAATATGACATCTTTCTCCACTTTGAATCCAACAAGACTTCCTAAAACCCTTAACTTTGATATGTTAAAAAGAATTCAGAGTACAATCTTCCAAAAAATCCAATACCTTTGGAGGAAATTCTGAAACCCGTAATACTAGCACAGAGGAGAGAGGGTACAAAAGACATTCCTTTCCACAACAGCGGGGATACTGGGCACCAGTCCGATTTAATATTCTATTTTACGCCGACGATAAGATTAAAGTATGTAATTTCTTGTGTCCAAATGTGAGAGGCGTTTTGTACGCTCTAAGTGCGCGCAGGGGTGTCCATTTTTAAAAAGATTATTAAAAATATTGTATTGTATTAAAAAAATAAATATCAAATATTCTCTATGAGGCGACACAACCTTGGCAGTCGGTAAATACCTTGCTGACTATCTTGTAGGTATTATTACAGCGACATGAATCGAGTTGTAATAAAATTCTCAAATAGGTAAATACTTAGGTCAAAGTCAAAGTCAAATTCAATTAATTGTGACACATACAGGATCAAATTAAATTATCGAGCGAAACTACGCTGACTTTATATATAAGAAACTGGGTAAAAAAAAAAAGAGTTTTTTGGGGTCAACGACCACTGTTCTTTTTGTTACTTGAAGTTAAGAAAATATGTTTTTTTTTTGTTTTATCGCGTTTAGATATAGATACCCATAACTTATGTGGAGTTTCGCTAGCTAACTCAAATTGAACTCGTATATATATAAGGTGTAGATTGATGGACTGTGTAAAAGATGATATGTCTAGAAAGGGGGTGACTACCGAGATGTCGACTGATAGAGACTTCTCTATCAGTCGATAAAACAAGACAAACAAGACAACTTAAAGAAGAAGAAGAAGAACACTTCCAGAAGAAGACTTCTGTCGATGGAAGAACAAGACATGTTGTGCTGACCAAGAATAAATTGGGATAAGGGTAGAAAAATGATGAACAGCTATCTAATTACGCAACACATTTTCGTAAACGATTACGACAATTTTTTTTCATTTTGACAGTTCAACAACATTCATTGCGTTATTTACGTTGTTGAGCAGTTTTTTTTTCGAACTTATGAAGCAATGGATTAGCAGTTTGTTTCAAAACGAATCAAATTCCGATTGATCGTGTATTTCGTAATTAGGGTACTGGTGTAGTTGGTGCAGATAGGCCAGAAGAAGAATGAAATCTCACCCAATATTTTAAAGTCATATTGATTATGACAACGACAACATTATGGTATCTAAACTAATATTACTCCTACAGAGAAAAGATTTGATTTTTTGTATGTTTGTTTGTACTAGATACACTCAAAAACTACTGGAGCGATTAAAAAAAATCTTTCACCAGTAAAATGCTACATTGTCACTGAGTAACATAGGTTATAATTTATAAAGATATCAAATAAACATGGGCACTTATGAATCGTCAGAAGCAAGGTGCACGGTTCCAATTGATCGTTTCCAATGGAGAGGAGCTGGCAAGAAACTCCACCCACGGTAACACTTTTAATACAATCGCTTATAGATGAAATCATAAGGATATTCTTTGTTAAATAAATAGGTAAGTACAAAAATATATATTTTAGTACTTACCTATTTATTTAAATCAGCGATAGACAGACGTCAATATCTTGAGAAACGATGGTTGTCTGTTGACAGTTGGGTATTTCTAAAGCTGGCTAGTTTAGAATTTTTTCTACACTGACGAGCAACATAAAAAAAACTGGCCAAGTGCGAGTCGGACTCGCACACGAAGGGTTGCGTACCATTATCTATAAAAACGGCAAAACAATCATGTCTGCTGTATGGGAGCTCCCCTTAAATATTTATTTTATTCTGTATAGAGCGGCAACAGAAATACATCATCTTTGAAAATTTCAACTGTCTAACTATCACGGTTCATGAGATCAGCCTGGTGACAGACGGACGGACGTACAGCGAAGTCTTAGTTCAGCCAGTTTCTAAGTGCCAAAAACATCTAAATATCTCCTAAACCACACAAGTTAGCTACATGAAGTAAAAAAAAATCTTGAAAGCAGTGTTATATGTAGGTGTTTTTTATGCCCTATTAAATACATCTTGCGTGGTTTCGGAAATATTTAATGATAAGTTCGTGGCTTTCTTACCGGTTATGTACCTACTCGTAATAAACGTCTTCAATCGTCAGACAACTTTTGTCAGACGAATAAATAGGTACTAGATAGTTCAACTCATCTGTGCGCGCGGCGCCATGTGTGCGTGCGCTTGTAATTAAACAGCTTTAATTTGTGTTGCTTGGACGACGACGGCCGCGTCACTACCACACAAATTATAGCTGTATAGAAGCTATAATTTGAGTGGCAGTGAAGTTTACAAGCGTACGCACACGCACAGATGAGTTGAACTATCTGTATGAGAGTTTGACAGCTTTTGTATAGATAATAATGTCAAACCGCCATATTTATTCAACAGATAAAACTTAACTGACGATTGAAAAATATAATTATGACACAGCGGACAAATAAACTATTAAGGGTGTCAATGAGTCAAACTTCTTCACAAAAATATGTAAACTTATCTCAGAATCCCGGTCATACAATTTAAACGCCTAATAAACCATCACAATAACAAGTATATAACAAAAATACCTAATCAAATTCACTGTTTAATAATATTAGCACTTTTTCATTAATCGTACTACCTTGTCATTGACAATTAATTTAATTAGCAAAATGACTTGCTAAGTAAGTTTTTAATGTTGAGAATGACACCAAGGTAATTTAACTACTTAATTTGACATAACAAGACTTAGGTATCCATGTACTCTTTAGTACTCACAAAGTTATTATCCTACCCATAATTAGATAAGATTTGTTACAAATATTATTGTGAAATTTTAGGTTATATTACGTTTTTAAGTATGAAAGTGACGTAAAGGCAATAAGACTAATTCGACCAACTAACATAACATCGCAACTAATGCTGACAACACTCCAACATTTATTATTTAATTCTAATTGTGGGCAAGGCCCTATTGATTGTTGTCAAAATTTGGAAAAAAAAAACACAAAGAGAATCGCGAAATCAAAAATGGCAGCCCTTGGTGCTAGCTAAGAAGTGCGTCCCCTCGCCCGGGGCAGCCACAGAGCCGTCCTATAATAAAACCCTCCTACCCACACTAAGACGACGTCCAGTACCTACATTGGACAATTTTCGCCCATAGGCAATTCATGAGTCGTGACTCGGTTGCCGATTTAGATTTTACAATATAGGTATGTAACTTTCGTATTTTAGAATGTAATATTCGATTGTGATATTTTATTAATTTGGTTTTATGGTTAGATACTTTTTAAATGGTTTTTCTATTGACTTATTTATGTATTCAATTTACTCAGTATAATAGAACGATTAGGTTCCTAGATCATTATTTTCAACAATATCAGTCTGTGGTCGTTTCAATTGTGGCCAAATGACTAAATTTAAAACAAAGTAGTACCTATACAGATATATATGAAAAGAAAAGAAATAAAAAGAAAGAAAAATGCGTTTAATGGCATTACAAAAAATACACCTTAAAACTATACAGAAAACAAATTAGATATTATAATGCCAAAAGAGCCTCATACGGATAAATCACGCTTATTTCGATGGTGAAATTTGAAGTTTCGGTTTCCTTATGGTGTTTTCCTGCACCGCTTAGTTATTGATCTCTTGAAGTAGTACCTACCTAAGACTTCCATAAGAAATTGGAAATAAAAAACATTGATACCTATATACCCAGTTTTCTTGAACACCAAGCTACCCCTCAAAAATGTCGCCCGTTAAAATAATGTAATAAAAGCGTGAAATAATTACTAACCCTCGACTAATTCCATTACGTTAACAGAATTTTCGAGAAACACCGTGACGTAACAAAAACTAACCCTTTAAACTTCGCCAACACCCCCAAAAATGATCCCTAAACCACCCTCGCGATTTTCTTTCATCCCTCCCTCGCTGGGGGTTAAGTCACCCTACTTAAGATCGATGGAAGGGTAGTGGATGAGACTTTGCGATAAGGGTAGAAAGGGCCCCTGTCCCCGAAATAGGGCCCACCCTTTGTGAATCTCAGATGGGTCGCTCGAACTTCATATCTTGTTTTGACGTGTTTTATAATTAATTTGCTAGTTTCAAACCGTAGTTTAACGAGGGTAGGGGAAATTAATTTTAACGAAATTCTGCAGGTTCTGGCTCTATGTACGTTTTAGTTGTAACTTATTTAGTAAATAAGTGATGGCTTGGTTTCTAGTTCTTTGGTATTTACCAAATACATGACCGATCGATGATTCCTTCTGAAATGAGTTAGCGAATTGCCACCATGGTTGAAATTGTAACCCCGTGTTAACACCAAGGTATAAAACATTTGTAATCTACATGTTGTGTCTACCTATTTCGTATATCGTTTATCCCTAAAACAAATTGCCAAGATTAGTTGTACACAAAACTTGTCAAAAAGAAGAACAGAATAATTAACAATATATTTCTGAAACCATGTCAATACATGTATGAATGTTTTCAATGTGCGTTCGCAATTTATTTGCCAAACATGTAAACAAACACGAGATTTAAGAAAAACAACTGTAATGCCTACACATAAGGTTCAGTTTGCGCTACAACTTCATATTTTATATGAATTTTCCAACAGTACTAGTCAGTCTAAAATCAACTTTATTTACACTGGCATAAAGTTGATGTTTTTCTACGTGGAAATAACATCAATTGGAAACAAGAATTTAAATAGACCTTACAAGACTTGTCGAAAACAAAAGTACTTATCGCAACTTGTAAGTATGTGGGTGATAACGTGGGGTAACAAACCCAATGGTTTTTTTTTTTACAAATCGTTGCATATACGACCCATTTATGAATAATATAACTGAACATAACACTACCAGGTAACTTTACCTCTACGTAACGCTACTCAAGTTAAATCATACTCAAAGTCGTCATACCTCGGTCGTCATACCCACACGACTCTTAACGCTCTCGTGCATTCGAATTCAAATTCTGATTTATTCGTGGATGAATGGAAGATGATTCCCTTACAATATACATATGTATGAAGTACACGTTACAAGATTTTGTGACTGGCATCGGCATTAACGTTCGTTCTGACTTAAGGCCAAGATAACCGACTTTTAATGATTTTATGCTGAAGATCACGTCTAAACGAGTAGTGTTAATGGTAAAAAAAAAAAAAAAAAATTAAATAAGAACATTTTCTTAATAACGTAATACATGAATATTTTAGATTATGTGTATATTACATGGTGACATAAAATTTTAATGTTATGTTTTGTAATGCTAACGCGGATAAAAAACGGAGAATCACAAAAAATCTATCGAGCGTATTTTTCTGAAACGTTCATCATTTTAAAGATACTTTAATTATTGTTCTTTTAGTATACGTGTTTTATTAAAATATCTTATTTTTTATGTATAATAAATTATTATTGCGTCTAACTTGGGACAGCGATCCTTAATGGGCGAGTCCTATTACTGGCTGGAAGTACGATGCGTTGCACGCAAGCTAACCACTCAAGGTCACTGGCATATATCTGCGTCTTATGTAGAAAATTTAGCATAGGAAGATTTCGGAAAAGTATGATTGAGTTCATGTCTAGTGTCCGCCATTTTTAATTTTTTGCTGTTTTCTAGGATGCTATATAGATAGAGAATAATACCTAGGCAAGGCAATGCAACGCAAAAACTTACATAGCTTATGAGATACTGTAACCATATTCAATATATTATAATTATTTAAATGTAAGGTAACGAAGAATGGGAATTTTGAAACCTTATTAAAACTTGATCAAATGAAATTGGCATTTTTTAACTCGAGAAATAAATAAAATGAGTTATTTATTTCTCGAGTTAAAAAATGCCAATTTCATTTCAATTCTTTGCTAGATTTGCCTTTTATTGCGTTTAAAACTAAAGTAAAGTCCAACCTGTGTTCAAAGGCATACTATTCTATCAACGACTACTTAAATGATAAGAATAGTTGGTCGCTGTGATTAACTCAAGACAATGTTTAAATGTTCTTTCTCCAGAATTAGTTTACCTACTGACAGGTTATATGAGTTTATATAATTGTTTATAATTCTTCTTTATAAGTCAATTTTTTTTTTTTTTTTGACATAATCTACTCATAGCAATGTTTTTTTTTATGAGTTGTATTGCAATATGTGGTTAGCTAACGACCTCGACAATTATTTATTTTACCTCGATGGTCCTAGTTTATCAATTATAACTTCTAGTTACAGCTTTATGTAAGCGGGCACGCCCTTTATGCCTGGGGGCTTTATTTTCTTTTTAGATATTGTTTACGTTTACATATTTTTATTTCTACTTGAGTATAGTTCTCGATGCTTTTGGTTGGTACATTGGCGTGTGCTTGCTGTCATATGGCTATTAATTTATAATTTAAATTGTGTTTTGCGTAATGTAAATTATCTTGCATACTATTGTCCAGAATCACTTTTTTTTCTCTAACTGAACAGACAGCTGTGCTGCTGGGGAGTTTGTTGCGCCACTTCTTCTTCCCAGCAAAAGCACTAGGAAGTGGTGAAGGGTGGGCGTTTTGGGGGACTGTCTTATGTAATTTTGACGTTCCAAAAGTGCTGATTCTCAGCCTAGTTTGAGTAATATACTTTTGAATTTTGAATTGTGTTTTCTGGATATATTCTACGAGTACATGCCTAAATATGTATGTAAAGAGTTATCGCCTCTTTAATCTTATCTGATAGAACTGGCAACTATGGCCATAGTGTTAGGACACGTCACTTCTGATGTTTTGACAGGTACTATCAATCAAACATTGAATATTTATTTCGGTTACAATATATTACAAAATATATTGGAAATTAATTTACTTATTGGAAATAGAGGCATTAAATGTTGTTCCTTTGATTTTTACAGGTGAGATATTTATTTGGCTCATAAGAAAGTATTATGGTAGATTTATTTGTTTATATGAAACTGATGTAAATAAATCTTTGATTTTTACAGAGAAACGCAATTTCGTCTTTATTTCAATGCTAAAGAATCTACATTATTATATGTATTTAAAAAATAAACGTCACATATTATTGTTTAATATGTTTTTAACCATAACATCAAAATGTTGTGAATCGTGTTTTTTATAATACAGAAGGTTACGTTTTTACAGCTAGATATATCTGTTTTTCTGTATTTATCCAGAAACTTGGCTTATTTTCCATGTACATAAACTATTTCTGTACGACTAGCCCTACACGCGGAGCATGCCAGCTGGACCGTCAAATCAAACTAAATAAATTTTACAGAATACACAAGAAAATAACATTGTATACTTATTGTGTAACGTAATACCAAGGGAAACCGTTGAGAATGCGATCCATTCGAAGCTAAGCGATTGAAACCCGAAGGAGACTTTCTTTACGAAGCGTTACTATGGTAAAACACATATGATCTTAATGGTTTGAACTGAATTGTTATTTACTAAACATTCAGTATTTTATACGAAACGGAGGTATGGTACGGATAAAAGAACATATCTGGACGCAGCTATAGGGAGTGATTATGTTTTTTTTCATATTGATGATGCGAGCGAGTCAATCATTTGTTTCAGAAAGCGATAAGTAAGCCCACGTACGCACGGGCGCTTTTTTAGGGCGACGTTTTATTACCGTATTCTGGACTTTCAACGCTTAACTTAGCGCCGAGATCTGATAATCCAACTGTGCGCTTTTACAGCGCGCTAGGATGTGCTCTGTTGAATTCTCAACGCTCGACTCGACGCCGAAAGTTGAAAATCCAGAAAACGGTAAACAAGTAATGTCGGTCAATTCTATAAAAATCTCATCGTGCAAACTAAGTTTAAGTAAACACTTCACCTAAGTTTTCGTGGTGAGACTTTATTTACTTTTAACTTTTTTTTTTTCTTTTTCTGAATACATCGGTCGCGGCAGCAGGAACAAAAGACTAGCTCACTATAGCTAAGACTGTTATGTACAGCCGCCTTCAACAACATACAGTACCAGTAAACACGTTTAAAATTAACGCTCGCCCATGTAAATAATGTGTTAATAAGTTGTTTACCCAGCTTTCTGTTTGCTACACGATATTTTCATGTTCTAATTTTCTAACTAGTTGTGTTGCATGACGTTTCAAGGGACACTGGGTAAAGTTGTATGGGAATTGGTCTGTGAACGAATTGTTCGTTTCCTACTGCTGTCCAAAAGCCTCCGGGAGCAAGAGAAGGAAAAGAGTTTTTATATGTACTTAGGAGAGCTTGGAAGTTGATATTTATTATTATATTTATTGTTTTAAAATTAAGGAAAACGGCGGAAATAAATTTGTATTTTCTTTGATTAATATTGATTTATCTAATCAGTCAATGATATGTCATGTAACGACTTTTTTTTTCAAACATAATTTTATTCTCATACCACACAACAAATTTTGATGACGTAATAATGACAATCGGCCAAGTGCGTGTCGGACCACGCACAATGAAGGGTATCGTAGTTGGGATGAATTTATCCCAAGAACAAACTTAACATTGTAGTTGAAAAACGTGTTCTCCGATACGGCATGTATGGGAGAACAGGTTTTTCTAACTGCAAAATTATGTTGGTCGATTATTACTGGCTAACCTGTAAAGCTAACTTACCTTAGCTGTGATAGTTTTTCTTTTAACTTCGTTATTGTATACTACTGTTGTGATTTTTTCACAAATCCAAGTATGACCTTTCCAACGACACCCCACACCATGGGATAGACGAGAGAAAAAAAAACATCCCACTTTACATGTAGGGGAGGCTACCTGGGTCTACGTAAAAAAAAAAAAAAGGGTTCGTTTTTTACTACGGAACCCTAAAAAAATCATCATCTGTGATGGTATATACTGTATAATCAAACAAATCTCTATTGCTTCATAGGCCAGTTTTGCCCAGTCTCCTCTGCGAGTCAACGTTATTTCGTATAATTTGTTGAGTTGCTAACTTTTGATGTAGTTTCGGTTAGTATGGATAATTTTCTAAGTATTATTTTCGCCACTTCGGTTATTGTCAAAGCTTTCCGATGTTTGTCGTATACAATCGGGGATAGAGTAAAAACAAGAATAAAACAATTTGAATGGTTTATTGGCATCTACGTGTTAGATTGGTCAATTAACAATAATCCGCAGCAGGTGAATATGTATGATGCCTGGGTCAAAAAAAAGAAATTCTATTTAGTCCGTCAGTCAGATAATAAAAAAATATTAGACACGTATTTTTTGCTTTATCATATTAATAATAAATGACTTAGATACAACTCATTAAAGTTGGGGAGTGGGGGTTGATACGTCACAAGTATGTATAAAATCTACATACAAGTGACGTCATGGCACCCCCACCGACCCTTGCTCGCAGAAGCGCGAGCCCGCGTTTTGCTGAGAAATGTAGACTTAAATTCCCCGATTAATAATAATGAATCATCTTTGATCCAGCCTGTCCCAACTTGCTGTCCTCCCCCCAGCGACGCCCTAAGCCGAGGTCCGTACCCCACAGGGGGTGCCCTTAGCGAGCGTTCGCCTAGTTTTAATTTAGAATAGTGTTGCCCCTGGCTGGAGGCTTTGAGTTAGTAGCTTAAGGCAGCCGCAGGATTGACCGGTTAAGTAGTCATCACCTCAGAGGTGAGTTACGAGATGCCCTAGACAAAAAAAAAAAAAAAAAACGTCATGGCACATTATAACTCAATGTATCGCCGTAATCTTTTAATACCGTAAAAAAAGAAAAAATAATTGTTTTAGTCATCATCCCTATTATTACCTATTTATATGTATATACATTACCTTTTTACGTTTTTTGCAATTAGCAGATCAGTATCAGGTTTTATCTTGATCGAATATGATTCGCGATCATAATAAATATGTATTTACAGACTTATAATCATTAATACATCTCTCTAAGTTAGATTTGTTCATAAGGAACAAATCTCTTATGGAAAAGTTCTTCAAAGCCTAGCCTTTTCCCAACTATATTGGGGTCGGCTTCCAGTCTAACCGAATGTAGCTAAATACCAATATTTTACATGGAGCGACTGCCTATCTGACCTCCACAACCCAGTAACTGGGTAATACGATACCTGGTAGGAGTGGTTGTCAGACTTTCGGGCTTCTGACGACCCGTACGACTGTCAAAGATCCACGAATGACAGCCGGGACCAACGGCATAACGTGCTTCCCGAGGCACGGAGGAGTCTCGTTATGTAAAGATGGTCACCCATCCACAGACCAACCCCGGCAAGCGTAGCTTAACCTGATGGATCGACCCATGTGGCAGTTATTACTTAGCCAGTTCTTAGGGAACAAATCTACAGCGAGTCAGTGACTTCATTGATGGCAGTGCCTTTGGCTTTTAATCATCAAACAACCTTCTTAGTTAGACTTGGCCTCAAAAGTCATGATTTCATGAAATAGTCATACAACCGGGCAATCCTCAACAACAACAAAACTCCTTCTTTTCTAAGTCACTGAGAATCTGTGTAAGTACCTACTTAATTAAGGCGTATTGCACCAATGACACAGGACGCGATCAGCATATTTAAACCGCGTTTAAGAACTGTCAGTGTCAATATTCCCCAACAATTATGACACTGACAGCTCTTGAACGCGGTTTAAATGTGCTAAAACAACCACCATTATATCACAGAAAAGGACAGCACTACGGTCATTCAGATAGTTATAGAGTATTTTAATAATTTGAGGCATTCACAGCCGTCTCCTTTGTAAGCTTAGTGACTTCATTGGCAGCAGCGCCTTTGGCTTTTAATAAATACAACCCTCTAATTTAGAATTGGCCTCAGAAATCATGATTTCATGAATTAGTCTTTCAATCAGGCAATCTTCAACGACAAAAAAGCTCTTCCTTTTTATAGTATCTCAGTAACTACTTAGAAGAGCGCTGTCAGTGTCATCATTGTTGTGAAATATTGACACTGACAGCTCTTGAACGCGGTTTAAATGTGCTGATCGCGTTCAGTCTCACTGGTGAAATACACCCTTTGTATCTTAAACTAACTACAACCACCATTATATCACAGAAAAGGACAGCACTACCGTCATTCAACTAGTTATAGGGTATTTTAATTATGTGAGCCATTCACAGCCGTCTCCTTTGTAAGCGCAGTGACTTCATTGGCGGCAGCGCCTTTGTCTTAAGGACACTGGGGGCTTTTAATGTATGAATACCACCACTATCTGTGGCCCACTGTACATAGCGACAATAGTTATTGTTTCAAATGGCTGGAGATAGTTGGTTTTCTTCGTGTCTGGTTGCGTTATCTTGGGTTTTGTTGTGCTCTTTGAATTGTTGCGTCTATAGGAAATAATGACTTTAACGTTAATCTAAACAAATATTCACATATTATGATAAGTAGGTATAACTTATAAACTAAGCCCCACAAAACCGTAGTAGTGGTTTCACTGTGGGGTCGGTGAGTCTACACTCAATAAAATTCGTACTTAAAACTAATTATTATTTAAAATTAAAATATAGCATCGAAAAATTCATCCGCATCGCTGTCGACTGGTAATGTACCCAAGAGACTGGCAGCATTGCCACGTTGTATGGCAATGCTTAGCCTCTGCCCAAGGTAAAAAAAAACAATTATTATATATTAAATTTAAGTTTGTTTGTTACTCTTTCACGCTAAAACGGCTGCACGGGTTTGGATAAAATTTGGCACATGGGTAGATTGGGTAGACTATGACCTTTGTTAGGGCATGGAAATGAAATGAAATGAAATTGTTTATTCTTAAATAGGATATTGGAATCACTTTAACACGTGATCTTTTAAAAAAAAAAAAAAAAAAATCAACTAGGTAGATGAGTTCGGCGTTTCCTATCTGCAGACTACTCTGAGAAGAAAGGCCGAAACAAACTCGGAGGTCACAGTCTCTTTTAAAGTCCAGACATAATCTTGGTCAGGCCATATGAGGACCATGTAGATTAGTCTGAAATGGTCTTTTGAGAAAAGAACCACACAGATTTAAGTGGACCTGTCCTGTCAGTGCAAGCATTTGTCAGTAATCGTGGAGCTCAACTCAGAACTTAAGGAGCTCAACTCGACGAACAATACCAAAGAAAGGACATTTGGGTAGGCCGCATAAACTACTCAAACTGCCAGACCATCATTAAAACTAACTGAGAAAGAAAAAAAATATAATAATAAAAATATCCACATAGTCCTCACATTCACAAAAATTTAAATAATATAATACTTTACAAAGTAATCTTGTCATTTTGTATAATATATTAAACAATGTCAATGTTTATATAATACTGGTATAAATATCTAGTGAATAGTTTATATCCCGATAATCCAACGGGATCGACACTTATACGAGTGAAACCGCGGGGTACAGCTAGTTTATTATAAATAAAGAGAAAAGATTATATTTTTAGTATGTTTGTTTGATACGCTTTCACGTTAAAACGGCTGAACGGATTTAGATGAAATTCGGCACATGGGTAGACCATGACCTAGGTTAAGACATGAAATACTTTTTATCCCGATATTCCAACGGATCGAGACTTATGCTGATTAAACCGCAAGGCGCAGTTAGTGAAAAATAAAAAATTCAAAAATTCAAAAAAAATTCAAAAGTCATTTATTCAAACTAGGCTGAGAATCAGCACTTTTCGAACGTCAAAATTACATAAGACAGTCCCCCAAAACGCCCACCCTTCACCACTTCCTAGTGCTTTTGCTGGGAAGAAGAAGTGGCGCAACAAACTCCCCAGCAGCAAAATAATAAGTAGGTAGGTACTTATTATAAGTTAATCACTTTTGATTACTAAATGATTTTCGAATTAGGTATAATACCTATAATATTGGCCTTGTGTATCTCGCTAATGTGATAATTCTCGAGAAACACTTTTGGTAGCAAGATTTTGTACGCCGAAAAAAGGTTCTTTTTTCCAAATTCACCCCTTTACTCGTTGACACCAAGCCTGATCACAATCCAATCGTAAATTCCAGGGCCAAAGATCACTTTCAAACGTATAAACGTCCATGAATTGTCACAAGTAACCTTTATCACTGCTTGCTGGTTTGTAGGGAAAGTTTTCCAATTACGAACACCGTCAAGTGACCACCTCACCACCCTGCTTACCTCAACACCCCCCGGACCTCCCCTGCACCCCCGCGACCCCTCCAGCCGGGTACAGCCGCACAAAGAAGTTTTAATTGCTAGCCTTCGTGGTAGCTATCAACTTGAACGTACACTATTTGGATTGCCGTATTCATAATGTGGCATTCAGAGGGAATGGTCGTTAATGAGGTTTGATAGTAGATTTTTTAATCGTATTGTTAGTTGACTTTTCATTAGAAAGTTTGGTTGCTGGTAGCGATTTTGCTAACTGTATAATTGCAAGTAGTTACATTTGGAATTTAGAGCAATTCAGTGCCAGCGCTTTTCACATAAATTATTGTTTGGTGATTCAGAAACCAATATTTTCAAAATAATCCTGTTTTTTCTCGTAATAGTGTCTGAGGTATAATAAAATTGATTTGTGCGATTAAATTACTTAAGTTTTTATTTCATTAAAACTGTACAAACAGTTTTTAAACTCAAAGTTTTTATTTTACGAGTAAATAAACCAATTACAGGCACTTTTGAACTGTCAAGGAGTTGGTCAGTCAGAAAAATGAAGCTAATTGAAAAGAGGTTCCTACGGGCAAGAAACTACTTGGGCACTCTTTTTACACATAACCCAAAATTCATGTCAGGTACATGAATTCTGGGTCTTCTTCTTTTCGTGTGGTTAGTGTAGTACCTGGTGTCAGAGTTTTAAAGCCGCCCATGGGCTTCTGACTTGGCTTCATTTGCCGTCGAGAAATAACTCTCAGGCATGCATTTCCTATCGGTGGCGGGGATCTCTCGCGTCCGGCCCTGGTCCAGGCCATGGTACGGAGCGAGAGGGCATGGGAGGCCGTCACCTCCTTCTGCGAAGCAGTAATGCTCGCGAAGGAGGAGGCGGAGCGCGTGAGGGAGAGGCAAATTTCTGCGCCCTCACGCCCCTAGCCGCCGCAGGAGGAGGCTTGCGGATGGTGAGCAATGGGTAGCTCGCCGTCCGGTAAGGACCAAGCCCGGGTCGACGGCGCGTTGTTGTCACGCGCGCCTCAAAGAGATGTCAGCAAGTGAAGGGGTCCGTTGAGACCATTGCCAGGGTTTTGCCAGGGTTTTGGTTTGCCAGGGTTGCGGGAAAGTCCGAAAGGGATACCGTGGCCCCCTGGCATTGCACAGGCAACAGAAGGAACACGGGTGGGTTTTAGTCAGTAAGAGTCTGACACGCCCTCCCGCTCCACTCAGAGCGGGAGACGTCATTGTATGATTTCCCACACAAAAAAAAAAAAGGCATGCCTTTCGTCACGATGTTTTCCACGATGAATTCTGGGTTATGTGTAAATATACATTGCAAGTCAATTATTCGTTCATACAGCTTTATTTCAATCTAAAAATCCCCCCAAAAATAGCCATAACAAAATAACAATGAAATTGTCTTCAAAATGGGCCTGGTTAAGTGAATCCCACTATACTGACACCAGGGAGTCAGAGAAGGGGTTCTAATTTGATTCTAGAAGGGTCAGACAGAAACTAATTTTAGTTACAAAAGCAAACATCGACTGGACTATTTGTCTAGTACCTACGAGGGACTTCAGCAAGTTTAAAATTTAATTATCGTTTACATGTATGCTCGTCTGCCCCGCACTTATTATGGGAACTAGATTTTAGAAACCGCGTTGATAATTGCGGTCAATAACGTTTTGTTTTTCTATAAAATCTTGCTTTCACAGGATACCTACATTGTTGCTTTGGTGGTTAATAATATCCCTTAGCCATATATAGGGTTATTGGCTATATTCTGGCAATCCATTAAGGGGTTGTCGGAGAGGTCATTTACAACCAAATGACCCCTTTTGACTCCTATGCAAAGGTCAACAATTTTCGAGTCTTTTGACATTTTATGTTTTTAGCCTGTTACTGTTTCACTGCAGGGCATAGCCCTCTTCTCATACAGAGAAGGCGCGAGCACTGATCACCACGCTTGCTCAACACGGGTTGGTGATTTCAGAATTATATTAACTACAAAGTCCAGGTTTCCTCACGATGTTCTCCTTCACCGAAGTCAGTAATGTAATGTCTAAGATAAACTCTAAAAGTACATATGAATTGAAAAAGTCACATAAAACTGTTTTGCTTACCAATAACTTTTCACCATTTACCCGCACTAGTCTTTGTGCCAATAATTTTTATTTATAAGTTTCAACAAGCTCCATTCCATTTTGTTAGTTTCCACACTCTCCGTGGAGAATAAACAGTTAAGTTTTCACTTAGGGCTGATTTTACCAATGCGAATGCGATCAGCATTTCTAAAACGCGTTCAAGAGCTGTCAGTGTCAAAATTGTTATGGAATATTGTAAAATCCGCACGTAAGGCGCAGGGTTCCGATTTGCCTTTGTCTCTGTCTTTTTCTTTGACCTTCTTTTTCTAGAGTAAAGAAAATAACCACACTTTTGTACTTTTTCAATGTTTTTCGTTGTGTTTTTCATCATAATCCATCACTGAATGCAGGTTGACATTAGACATTTTATGGTATATTTTTAATTATAATTATAATTGTTTGTAAAGGTATAAAATGCTTTTAAAGACAATTAAGAGGTAAGTTTGAAGATTTTTTTGAAGCATTAATGTATGTTTAATTATCGTAGTGTAGTTCCATCACTGTATTAAAATAAGACTTGAAAATATAATTCTTTTTTTTTTGGTCAAAATATTTACGGTTTAAGAGATACACTGCTTTAAGAAACCCCGTTTTCGGAACCCTGCGCCTTAATGTGGATTTTAGCAATGAAATTGAACGCGTTCAGCACATTTAAACGCGTTCAAGAGCTGTCAGTGTACTTACTTACAATGTTCCAAACCCATTTTGACACTGACAGCTCTTGAACGCGTTTTAGAAATGCTGATCGCGTTCAGTTTCGTTGGTGAAATCAGCCCTTAAAGTAGTGAATATAAACTAATATGCTGGGTATTTATATGTAGAAAGGCAAGGTTTTTGGGTTTTCTGTGTCTATCCCGCAAGGGACTGACTTGAGGATAACAGGTTGGCTTCTGAATGTTTAGGTAATGGACATCAACCTTATTTAGGTCAAATAATTATGCCGCATATAGATCTATAAATGTTTTATGTAATTAAAAAAAGCTTGGCAGATGATTTTAGATTTAGGTCGTATTTCTCCAAAGTAAGTAATAGGTTTGGCTGACGAACTCTGACTAGGTATATTTACCTAATTACCTCATTATTTATCTCCTCCTGTTTTGATATTGGTAAAAAATAACACTTATGAAAGTTGAACATATGGATTATTCAAAAAAGGACGAATTTATAGACCTTGCTCTGTTCAACCCTGACTGTACTGAGCGCGTTGAAGTCTATGCAACGCTATAACGTACTAAAACAACTGAAAATCGCATATATAATATAAGTAATTCTGCGAATTCATTTAAAAAGTAAACACCATTACTTTTTCTAAGCCAAATTAACAACATGGCCTAAAATAAAATGCAAAATAACATCCTTCCGAAGACTATTACGGCTACCATTTTGCGAAGGGGGTTACAGATGGCGTCGAGGGGTCGTCTTAATTTCGCCGTATTAGTGAGTCTTGCTGACCCTCTGGACATTAATCGTGAAGGGTCCAGAGGTCACTGACCCATAGAATTAAGATGGAAACTTGGGGTAAGAGGCGATCGTTAAATCCGACTGCTGAGTTGTGTAGTTTTGAAATAAGATTATAGGTACGTTATAGTTCAGTGAGGCCTTTATATATATTTGTTAGAGGCTTTTTTCTAACATATTGCCAATAAAAAAGGAAAGAAAGAAAATACATTTATTTGGCACAGACTAAAAGGCACACAAGTAGAAAGAAAAAATAAAATAAAAGGAAAGAATACAAAATTAAAAGTGTAAAAGTGCGTTGTATGATACTTGCAGGAATGAGTGCCTCCACCGAACTTTACGGACTTTTATAATAAAATAATGATTTTATCATTTTTATAAGCGAATTTTAAGAAAATAATAAGTACTTGGCAAAAGAGAGTTTGATGCGATGACAAATGAAACTAAATAATAATAGTAATTTGCCGACAAGTGCTAGTAGGTTTTGATTTAAGTCACCCACAAGCAGCGTTTTTTGTTGCACATTTATTTTAAGAATTTATTTCCCATTCGAAGTGACCTAAGTGCGATAGTGGCGCCATCATTTTTCCAAACTCTTTTTTGCCAAGCCGTTTGCTTTCCCGCCATAACAGTTAGTCGCATAGATCCACCACGGCTTTAACACACCAATCTATAAATAATATAGAAAGCTACAACAAAATATTGTGTATTGAATATTACCATCGTGAAATCTTACAGAATATTCTACCTATATGATTTACTACTAGCTGTTACCCGTGACTTCATCTGCGGACCAGGATGAAAAGTAGCCTGTCCTTCTCCGGGTCTTGGTTTACTCATGTGCCAAATTTCATCCAAATCCGTTCAGCCCTTTAGCGTGAAAGCGTAACAAACAAAAAAATAACTCACTTTCGAATTTATAATATTGGTTAGGATAGCTGTCTAGCATAATGCTTCAATAAGAGGACGCTCATCTTTAATGTAATCTCTTAGTTCCGTTTTACAAAACCTCACTCGAGACTCAAGCATTACTTAAAACTAGTTTCAACCAATTAAAAGACTTTAAACGAGTTTTAAGTAATACTTGGGTTTTGAGCGAGGTTCTGTAATACGGGCCTTAGTCGACTATTACAGTACGGCCAGTGATTAATCCTGTCTTATCTTGCATTCTACAAAACAATAATTTAGTTATAGATAGTGCAATCCACGAAGACGCGCCCCACTCCACTCCGCTCCCGTACTAAAGTACAGCTATCGCGGAGTGGGGCGCGTCGTCGTGGATTGCACTATCTGTACTTCTTCTCTCGAATCAGCTTGAGATAAACGTTAATAGCTCATGTCGCAGTAGGTATAAAGAATAACCAATCAACAAGAATTATGGCTCAGGCTGCGCTGAACACCCGAAATGTCGTCTCCTGTGAAGGCTTTCATCAATAATGAAGAACATTACAAAGACAAGACACCTATATACCTAAAGTAAATAGAGATGTAATAGCACATAGCCTGGGCTATATAATGCTCGGACAAGATAAATAATGCGGAGCTATCGTCCAGCCATCCAACTTTATAAATTACTTTCTCAGATAGCGCGGTGCGTTCTACAGTAGACGCAGAAATGGCATAAATTATGTTTTATTTTTATCTTAGCGTTAGCCTCACAAAAGTGACTAATCTCTAGAAAGAGACACAGCGACTGTGCGGCCTATCTCTGTTTCTTTTCTGCAAGCCTGAAATGCGCAGTGCCCCGAGATAAATATTTTTATAAACAAAATAATTTTTATATTTCGAAAACTACTGGCCGCGTACTCGTAATCGCTTTGTCCCTCTCTCATACTTTTCGGTTAGTATTTACTGCAAAACTGAATACGGAATGCTCAGTCCATTCTCTATGTCTATGATATTTATTTACTTTCTTTAACATATAACATAACATCACGCCTTGTTTCCCCGAAGGGTTAGGCAGAGGTGGACCTATAGTATACCCACATTTCGCCAGTTATGTTTTTTTTCTTTACATTTACACAAAGTGGGTCTATACCTGGGACTTGGGAGTCATTGTTCCTTGTTAAAGGGAGGAACACTGACTCCCAAGTCACAGGTAGCCTAGTTTGGGAGCCAGGGGACCTATGTTTAAGACACTCTGTATGTTGTCAAATGTGATAATAATGTCTGTGACAATGTTGTCACTTTTTAAGTAAATTAAATTATATTATATATCTTGGCAGGTTGCAAGCTTCTCTTCTTTTGGTTATCTTGGAAGGTAAATAAATAACGTTTAGATCTTCAACAGTGCTTCGTTCGTATGCTTTAATTTAATTTAATAACACCTATGTATACCTGCCATGTTTTAAGCAAATAAATTATCATATCTTATTTTATGTTATCTTAGTATTATGAAAAGAGTTTGTGCAGTTGCGTATGTCATTCTTATTACTACTCAGATAACTTCGACGTTAGATTAGTCTGTCGTGTTTTTTTTTTTTTTAATCGTGAAAAGATTTCCCGTGTTCGAACAAGAAGTGAAAGCTGCTTACGAAACTTCTAATATAGCTTCTGGAAGACTGATGATAGTTTAGGTAATCTCTAATACAATAACTGGTTTTTCAGACAAGAAAAGTCGTCTTAAACTTAACAGTAATTTTTACCTGCAGTTTACACATAAGTACGTACTATCTTATTACTTCTGTAGTGACTTATATATATATTTTTTTTTTTACTTTGCCCCACTATGAATTTCTGCTATATTGCGGGTGCTTTTACAAACATTTAAACTCACATACACAAACAGCAAATTTATGTTCGCATAACTCGTCAAAATGTCTCCTACATTTTGACGAGTTACAGCTGATTTTTTTTCGCGATTTAGATTTGGTCCCACAGTAAAGTCACGTGTTTAACTATCGGTCACTAAATACCAGTCACCCTATATACTTATTATAATTAAAGTCGCTTTCCGTGTCTGTCAGTGTGAACGCGTTGTTCTTCTAAACCACGCAACAGATTTTGATGCGGTTTTCATTGTAATGTAAATTTCAAAGGTTTATGTGTATAAGTATCTAACACATTAATATGAACCTTACTTAAAGAAATAAATCTCGGTGTTTTGTCAAGTGGTAAAAACTCCGTCCGAAGGAGGGTCGGGTCGCTATTATATATAAAAGTACTGAAAACTGCTTACCATACTTCTAGTACTTAGAGCATTTGGAGTTACTTTATATCACAAATGGGTACCGACCTAAATTTAAGCAAAACAGTTAAAGTAACTATTACCACCACTGTAGACGGCGGTACGCGTGGGGCGGTCCCACAAAGGCTGTGCCCGCAACTATCGCGGCAAACTTCTACCAGCCCGCCCCGCGCCCCGCACCGCCCCGCTGGGCTCCGGCCTTTATGGCGCATCTCGACGAAGAGATGTCATCATCAGGACTGATTGTAGATATTATTTCATTATGTATTTTGTGATTTATGTCCATTCCAAGGTTGCCTGGAAGAGATCGTGGAAAGCGATAAGGCCGCCTATTGTATATTTTGTAGTGTTAATTTTGTTATGTGTTTTTGTGGTGTACAATAAAGTATATATAAATAAATAAATAAATAATTATGATGGTAAGATTTATCTGGGAGGCTGTTGTTTGTTGAGATTTACGCTGATATACGCGTGTCTGCTAGGAGCACCATTATGAAAGTAATTGTTGAAATTCGTGTATCTAGAGTACCTAGCGATACTTCGATCTTTCGTTAATATGTCACAAATTCGGCAGTTTTAGGCCACACATGCTGCTATTCAAAAAGGATGGCAAGTTCCAACAATATTTTGAAGAAATAATCTTTGTCTTTTGGCCATAAAGTTATCAGGCAGAGATCACTGTGATACGGCCATTTTGTTTTTTCCTAATTTTCTTTTCGTCTTACTAAACTCTGTTGTGAGATTGTGACCATTTTTATAAGCTTTATATTTTTATAGTTGAAATTGGGGGGAGTAGCAACAGCATCCTGAAAATGATAGAAGATAGGTTGGAGGCGGCTGTGTTCAAACGATTCACCAATCTGCATGTGAGAGGTGCAGGTTTATGGGCCTTGGTCGTTGACAATATATTATATATAAATATAATTATTAATATAATATTATATAAAAAAAAAAATTCTTTTTTTTTGACATTATATTGTTTGTTAGCGACTTGGTGATTTTATCAACAAAAATACAGACCGCTAGATTTTCCACTACAAAACTCATTGATAATCCTCCCATTCGTTCGTCAAAAAGCAGCATTCTACCGCCCCACACCTCAGCACTTGTTTTCTTACTCCATCAGGACTTTTCCAACTCATTTGCATGCAAAAGCAGATAGCAGTGATGGCGCGATACCGTACCTTTGTGGGTTCTACATAGTCTACAAAGTTGCCTACAGTAGTTCCGCTAGTGTACTGCCAGTTGCCAACTTTCCCTGAAGTTGGCGTAATGTTGTGGCAAAAAGCGTTCATGGCAGGTTTAACAATTACCTAAGCAGGGCCTGCAAAGTTTTGCACACCAGTTTTGTTGTTGTTGCTTTTGCAACGTTTAGGTTGTTGTATATTAGGTATTTTGTTTACATAGGGGCTTAATTAGAATTTTCTGCTTGATGTTTCGCTGAATTGTTCGTGGAGCTTAGTTTGAATTTTTTGTCATTTTTGGCACACAATTCGTTTTTCGCCGATTTTAAAGCTTCTGCACATGGTCGCGGGAAAGTCCGACAGGGATACCGTGGCCCCTGGCAACATACAGGCAACTGAAGGAACACGGGTGGGTTTTAGTCAGTAAGAGTCTGACACGCCCTCCCGCTCCGCTCAGAGAGGGAATAAGTTATTTTGATAATTTCCCACCAAAAAAAAAAAATGATTAAGTAAAGACAATAATTTTACAAAGGCACTCTAAATTTTTTTCCGTGAACCAAATACCAACCCTGGTGGACTTTGTCGTTTGGCTTACCAGTGGTTGCACATTTATTATAAGACCAAATAAATATAATTTGCTGTTAGTGAATGAGTGGGTAATCTCAGAAAGCGGTTGATTAGGTATAGCTTAGAATGTAATGTATCATTTTTGCTAAAAAATAATCCAAACTCGGAACCTCTACTGAATTGTATCAGTTAGGAAATGAATATATCCACAAATGCTCAGTTTAAAAAATATCTATCTAAACCCACTGACCGACTGTTGAACATAAAACTAATAAATCTATACAGATATACTGACATCGGTCCACCAGCAGAACAAATATCTAACACGACACATCTGCGAAAATTACGCAAGCACCATTAAAACTGTCCGAATACACTGTGTTTTCAATTACAGGAGGCTCGCGAGATATTTGACTCGAATAGGGCTGTGTGTAAATGTATTGTGGTTCGTGTAAATTATTAAATGTAGATTCTGTAGTATGGCTCGGGACTAAAGTTAATCATCGTCATCATAAGTCAATTTATTTGCAGCACTGTCACACATTAAATGACCAATTTAATATTTTTGAAGTGAAAACTTCTTTAGCGGCGTTGTGCACTTTTTGTGATGGGTAAAAATGTTAAACTCGCGTCAGGACACGTGACCTGATCGAAAATTCGTAAGACGGAGGGAGAGTAGACCGGTGCAAAATTATTCCCTAACCATTCCAAAATATCAAAAATGCACAACGTTAATATTCAAGTTTTCGCTTCTCCCGGAGTGCAACCCGTTTTTTGTTCTGTGACAGCGTGGAACTATTCCATTTAGTAGGCCCATCGTTCCATCGTTGTACTCAACTCTTCTATAGATGGATAACAGTAATCTTTTTTTCTTTTTCTAATTCTGCAATCAATCTAAAAAAAAAAACCCTGTAAATAATAAGCACGCTATACCTAATAGGTAATACGGGCTGATATCCGCAACTTAACGGGCGTATTTGGCGTAGGTACAGGTGGGAAAATCGGTTTTCGATCCACCCCAGCTCCTCAAAGAAGGCAAGCAATGCCTTGGTGTTACTGATAATCTCACGCAGGTATAAGCACGATATTTTGCGGGATTACACTTTAGACACCATCCACGCTATTTGTTAAACATCTACCCTTGATAAATATCATTATGGCCCAATATTAAACCACTATGTACTATCGAAGAACTTCATATCTAAGCAGTTTGAAAACAAAACCCCGTGAACACTATGACCACATCTGTTACCACCCCGGTTCTGTAGACGCTGAGCGCTGCAAGCGAAAATAGTCCATAAGATGTATAGATTTGAAGTTCTTCGATGGTACGGCATTACTGGCAAAATGTAGATGTACTGTAGGTACACTTTTGCCTAATCCTTCGTGGATTACAGAATAATATTTATATATTTCATTTATTTCGGATCATACATACAAAGTAAGTACATACAATCCATATGGTATTAGTAACAAAGACTTAAAAACGATGTTAGTAAAAACTTACAAACTAACCTAACAAAAACTAATACCTACGCGGCTCAACACATGGTGGCACGTGTCTCCGCATCCAGTGCCTAATAATGGGGCTGACCACCTTTAGGATGCTGTTGGGGCTTCCACGCAACCTACCCATTATTGACGCCGCCCACTTTCTCATTATGGCATGAACATCATCAACACGAGCTTCCGCAAACATCTGCGAAGCGCTGCAGAAGCGCGGAAGCCCCATCAACGTCCTAAATCCACCCACAAGCTACACTATAATACTGACCCATTACAAATCAAATAATTTTTCCTCATACTTACTCTCCCGTGTCGACATAACCCTATCCCCAGCCCGGTATCCGCGTGCCTTAACGCCTCGGCGCCATTGCGGCAGCCATGCCATTCGACATCAGCCGGCCAACACCTTACGTACACACCTTTTGGTATACTGGGATACTGATTGCGGTTTCGTATGGAAAATCTGTTGAAAAATGCTTGAAACCAGTTTGGAATATATAGTGTGGAGATTAGGGGGTTTGCCGATAAGCCGATAAAAAGGAAAGGAATAAAAAGTATATGTGTTAATCCAGGTTCATCCCGCGGTAATATCGGGATAAAAATATCCTATGCCCCAATCCAGGTCATGGTCTACCCTTGTGCCAAATTTAATTCAAATCAGTTCAGCCGTTTTAGCATGAATGCGTAACAAACAAACTCATTTTCGCATTTATAATATTATACTAGCTATCGCCCGCGGCTTCGCTCGCGTGGAGGTCTGAAATTATCCCGCGAGAACGTGTGCCAAATTTCATCCAGAAATTAGTATTGCCGTCTCTACTTTGTATAGGTTGGATTTAATCAAGGAACTGGTTGAAGTTAAGCTTACTTTTGTTTCTTGAGTTATGGGGCCAGCATCAGCGTCAACACGCCTTTGGCTCTTCGTCTTCTTGTAGAGTGCCAATGGCATGTATTTTTTCTAGACAAATGAACAATTAAATCGTTTTAGAGATAATAATATTACCAATTACATTTTTCTCTTTAACTTACATAATATTTATCACGATCATCACGTAAAAAATTGGGCTAACTCTTGAACGACAAAAAAAGGTAATTGTTCGGATCGTATAGTTTTACGGTGTAGGATTTTCTTCCTCAAATTCATTCACTTAAATTGACCATGACTAAATTGATTGAGCTAATATATTTCTGTATGTTGTATATTATGGAACTAGTGGCTTCATCAATTTGTGTTTTGAGAGCCTCTTATGACATGTTAAATATGACAATGAATAGCGCTGATGAGAGCCCACAAAAAACTAAAATTTACACATGATGTGCTCTGCATACAAAACATTCCCTAAATCCTCATTACATTGCGAATATCAACAAAAAGAACTACCATTAAGTTTGTGTTGTAACCTCATTCCTATTTCACTCGAACGAACGTCTGACTTGTGGTATTCATTAGCTCCCTAATACGTGTTACTTTGTCCTAATCTTACCACAAAAGACCACCGACACAATATAAAATAAACCTTACTTCTTAGACATAAGGTTTAGGATCAAACATCTGAATATAATCATTTTAAGTCGATTTGACATGCCGGGGACTAAGTATTTCGCCGCATTGTTTCGCATTCAGCGTTATAAAAGGGAATTTGTTAATTTCCAAAATGTCCGAATAGTGGGTAAGTTTCAACCCTTAGGGGAATTCTGTTTGAGTTTAATATCAAGATTTAATTAGAAATTCAGATGAAATTATAATATTTATCCTTGTATTGTTAGTTCGAGTTAAACTATTAAAGATAATTTACGCGTCTAAAGTTCTGTTTATTTCTAAACGAATGGGAAACAGATTAAAATTCTACGAAAAAGCGAATAACTGAATTAAAGAAGTTAAATTACAGTACGTAATCACTTTACATGAACATAATAAACAGTTGCTATTGATATAACAAAGGCTGTTTTTAAACAAAAGATTTTTATAGTTCATTTTATTTACCACTTTAATTTTCTTTTGAAGCAGTTCCAAACAATAAAGATACACCCAGGATTATGTTTTGCTATCCAATCTCAATCGACTTCTACGTAAACCAGTAACTCTAGACACAACTGGGTCTAGACAGGTTGCAATTGCTTTCAAGGCGTTTCAAGGTGTTCCATATTTCTACAATGACTTTCAACAAGATTGACGTATGCTTTTCGTTCCATCATCATTATCGCTGAAATAATGTCACTTTGTCCCACTTTGTCTTTGGCCCTCTGACAATTATGATCCTCTAGCTGCAATAGATAGATAGAATACTCTTTATTGTACACCATACAAATTACAGACATAAACTTAGAAATTAAACATAGGGTGACACAATGGGCGGTCATCGCTTAAAGCGATCTTTTACAGACAACCTTTGGATGGATTAAAGGTAACAGGAGAGACAATACTGCAGGTAGTTAGCGGTGTACCATCTGCATATAGATACAATAAATACATACATACATAAAGCATTAATTTATTAATATAAATATATACATATATACAGCGATATACTCGTACTTATATAAAATTATAAAAATGAAACAAGAGCAAGGAACTTTATGTAATGATGATGTTTAAGGAGAGAGGAAGTGTATTATGGATATTTCTCACGCAATAAATGTATCATCGGAATACGTATGAAAGGTTTGACTTGAAAGGCCAAGAAGAACTTTGCTTGCAAAAAAACAACGTAAGCATTAACAAATGAGTAAAAATAAGAACTTGAAAAAAAAGTAGGTAAGAATATCCAAATTTATTAAAACCTAATTTCCATCCTAAAAGCTACACATAAAACATAGGACCGACTGAAATAATATTTATGTTTGAAGTTTGTAATAAAATAGGCTGGCGTCCATGGACGCGTAAATTGGCTATCCCCCTGAGGTCAATAAAACATTATGTAAATCAATAGCTACCACTACAACTAGCGCCCTCGCAAGACCTGAATTACATAATTAATCACACACACACAGACCCAACACACACACGTATTAAAGCGAAGACCGTTACACAATATGTGTAGGAGTTGGGGGGTTAAAATCGTGAAGGAATAGTACATACAGACCGGAGATATAAATTAAACTTGACAATTTGAATTTTCGATATATTTTCGTTAATTAAAAAAAGTAAATGCAGATTATTAGCTGAATATAGAAGTAATGAACGAAGTCGATGAAGAGTGATTAAATGGAGAACAAAGAAAGGAAAAAAAAAGAAGAATATAGTAAACAAAACTTTTGTGTTGACGTGGAAAGCTAAAAATGTACCTAATAGTAGAAAACTTCTGCGGTCATCAATCAGTTTTTTTTTTCATTTATATCTACTTCGTCCACAATATAATTTTTATCAACATTATTCTTCTAAACATTTCATCAAAGCTTGGACTCCTATCTCCAAAATCTACAAAAACATCTAACGTATAATTACCGTTAAAAACCTACCCAAAGCCATTGCAAGCACAAAACATAGGCCTCATAAAGGAACGTCTAAAGATAAGGGAAAGCGGGTCGCAAGGATACAGCAATAATGAATCTGGGAGTCACAATTAAAGAGGGGAAGTGCGTGCGGATGATCTTCGAGTAATCTAGGGGTGGGAAGGGGGAAAGGGGTAAAATTAGGGGAGGGACAGACGGGGTAATGTTGTATGTAAAGATAGGGACGTGTTAGCGTTGTTTGCTTAGAATTAGATATAGGTTTTTACTCTCTTGATCTTGAAGAACTTCAAGAGGTTGGTTCTTTTTTCGGGAAATTACCACAAGAGTGTTTGCATTCAGATAGCACATAATTATTTACAAAATATACCAGATGCAGACGAAAGGCCTGACTTCCATGGACTCGTACAGAAATGGAACTAGCAATAAAATTTAAATTTATTCACTTACTCCACGAAATTGTTGGGACCAATGACAGTTTTTCCGGGAACAATATTATTCACGAAGACAAGAATAATTTGTTTCATTCATATGGTTAAGTCCCGTATTGTCTATACAACGAATTAAATACTTTTTATCGCTCAATGGACAAAGGGATACCATCATAGTTAGGTTTTCGGGGAAATCACCAAAACTGGATCAGAAAATGGGCAAAGACAAATATCAACTGTGACCTTCCAACCAAATACTGACTCCCTGTTTTTAGCAGGCATTAAAACACGAACATCATCTGCCGTTTTCATCAATTTCTTCCATCGCCAATATTTAACCGTCGCATTTTCGTATTCTAAACATCGCGTCCCTTACATATTCGTCAGAGGGTGGTAAGGGTCGCCAGAGGGTGGCAACCCACTAGATAAAACGGTGTTATTTCGCCCGAGGCTGGCAATTTCTTGAATAGTCCAGCGAGTGAAGTAGGGGTGACCCTGCGAATTCACTTGTCTTCCACGACCGAATTAATTTCGGCTTTACGAGGGACCGTTGATTATGTAATTTGTTTATGTATTATACATGTATATGTTTAAGTTGTTTATATTTTGGACGTGTTTGTGTAAAGTTCTTTGTTTTAGCTAGCCTACTACATTTTGGTGATGAAATTGGGGTGTGGTTTATTCGGGTATACAATTTTATATTTAAATCAGACCCCAATATTATTTCAATCAATTTTACATAAAACGAAAAGCCGAATTATACTTCTAGTGAGTCTTCTAGTGTAGTCTTGTACATTTGAGTACAAGATGATTAAATCATTGCTGCCAAAATAAAATCAGCCACTAAACCAAAAACACGAAGAAGTTTAAAATACAAATTAAATGGACAGATTCAAATATCTCACGAAAAAAAGAAAATATTTTTTTGTTTTGTTGGCCACCAACAGCTTTGGACTCAAACTTTCCCAGATATTTTTTATTTTTCTGCTTCCGCGACACTATTTATTATTTATTTATACTATAATTCAGACTTGGTTGTCCATAGTGTTAGTAATACAATGAAACTTATGAACTACAATTACTCTTACTATATTTACTCTTAACCATTTTCATAGCATATACACCTACACTTTTACGATCATCAGTTTCAAACGATATTTCCGTGACGGTATCAGCAGTGAGATGGTGTTGCCGGTTCAATGGAGTCACAGAATCACTGAACTGTTGCAGGCATCTGAGATCAAAAGATCTGAACATAGGATTTTGCGCCTGCAGTGTTAACCGCGTGGACCACGACTTGTTATATGTGGATATGATTTGTATTAATATAAAGTAAGGTCTGATCCTCAACTTTAAACCATCGCGGCAGACACACGTAGGTAATTTTATTGTATTTAGTTAGACAACGTTTAGCGGGTCTACATATTTTTTTGGAAATTTATAGAGTGCCGCTAGTGGCACTTTATCCCTGTCAGATAAAGTACGGTATATTAGTAGCGCTGCCTCGGCTCGGCTAAACTGCCGTAAGCATTGCATCGCTATTGTCCCTGTCACTTGTTATTTTGTTTTTGAGACTGATGTTAATTTCTTTCATCTATAGCCGGTTATACTTAAGTGTAGCCTTAACCCCATGGCTTAGCAAATGAAAATGGTAGGTGATAGGTTAGGTTAGAACAGTGACCACACAACGCCCAGGGTCCGTTTAGGCACAAGAAAATGTAATGTTGTGTTTTACAGCAAACTAACATCAACAATCAAACAAAATAACAAGTGACAGTGATATTGACAATTATAATGCAATTCTTACGGCACTTAAGCCAAGCCGAGGCAGCGCCACTATTATGCCGCCAACGGCACTTTATCACTGCCTATTTTTTTGTGGCAATAATAGACCCACATACATCCTTATTTTTGTTGAAGAATTTTTTTTTTTTTATCATTTACGATCTAGTCCATGAGTCATGTAGCAATTATTATAACGTTCCTAGAATCTGCTCTAATAAATAATTATAATATAGAAACTTCTTCTATTCCACCTGAAGTTACCATAAGTAACTTAAAGCTACATGCAAATGGAACGTGCGCAGACGCGGCTTTATGCAACACATTTATTTAAATTGCCAAAAAGTGAGTGACGGCCTTATTTTGTCGACGGCGCATCATTTCAATCCACAGTGAACTTTATTTATATTTATTACAAACGACTGGATTTGATTTACATTTCACCGAAACACAGTTTCCATTCTTCTCTAGACCATCTTTCGTCTAAACTACTTCGTGGTCTGATCCCAAATAACCTGAAAAAAAAACAAGAGAACATTATTTCCAAATGAAAAAATAATAACAAAACTGTTACAAGAACCCCATAACTCGATATAAAGGAGCACAGTTAGGTAGGTACACGAGTAGAACTCGGTCCGTCTGCGGTGCATACTAATTGATTCCATATCGGCGCTGTCCTTTTGCGTCATTTCCTCTCCGCTGAGATCCAATCACTTTTATCTAATACGTGCAACAACACTCGCTGGGAACTGGGAACTGGGAGCGGTGATTCCTTATGTGTGATGAGTTATAAATGACAAGTTTGGATTGAGCCTTAGATTGTGGGATTGATAAAGATGTTAGATATGTGTTGATTTTAATAATAATAATAGTTGCGACCCGCGTTTCACCCGCATAAGTCTCGATTCCGTGGGAATATCGGGATAAAACTATCTTATGTTCTAACGCAGGTCATGTTCTACCCGTGTGCCAAATTTTATCCAATCTATTCAGCCGTTTTAGCGTGAAACAATCAAACTCATTTTCGCATTTATAATATTAGTTGGTAATAGGCTCGCCCCCTATTACATGGGACTTAAACCTATTTGGCGAAATGTGGGTGTAGGTAGGTAGGTACTATAGGTACACCTCTGCCTAACCCTTCGGGGATTACCGGCGTGATGTTATGTTATATTTGAAGTTAGTAGGTACCTACTTTATTATATAGGTAGGTATTTATATTATAAAGTAGCTTCCAATATCTTTATACAATTTATAGCCTATGTTACTCAGTGAACATAGCATTCAACTGCTAAAAGAATTTTTTAAATCGCTTCAGTAGTTTTTGAGTTTATTCATTACAAACAAACATACAAAAAATCAAATCTTTATAATATTATTATTAGTTTAGACTACTTTAGACAGTCTAGTATTATAAACAGACTAGATTCTGTACATAGCTTATGCAAGAATGTCTTCTAATTAAGCTTTTTTGGTCGATGATTTTTCAGTTACAATATCTTATTAGGGTAGGTATGTAGATGGTCTTCATTATACTTAAGTACTATCAATTTTCAATGTACATTCAATGGACAATGTACATTGTCCTCCAAAAGTACGGTCAAAAGTCACTTCAACCTTAATTTTTTTTTTCAGGATTATCATTTAAAATCCTAGTTTTCTTTTCTCCGTTCCATAACAAATTTTTGTGTGATTAAAACTGTTGGCAAATAGTTAAACCGAAAATTTGTTACAAAGGTAAAAACTTTAGTAAGGAAACACAATTTTAAAGAAAGCTTATTTTTAGCTGAACCTGATGACGTTGTGTCATGTTTCATTTTATTTTATTCAAAAGGAACAACAAATAGCTACAATATACAGCATAGAAAAAGAAATACACATATTATGTATATGACCTATAAGTAGTTGTTCCGGGTCTGGCTGTTTGTGTATGTGAGTTTAAATGTTTGTAAACGCACCCACGATACAGGAGAAACTCCTAGTGAGAGGCAACTATTCTAAAAAAGAAATTGTAGCCCACAATTCTGTTCACAGATTAACTGTAGAATATAATAAATCATTAATTAAACGCTAGGCTAATAATACATAATAATATTAAAAACTAAACTTACTTACCTAATTATCATGATTATCTTATATTCTTTTCACCTAAATCAAGAGAGGTCCTTAGGTATAATATAATCCACCAATCCATCTTCACCATCTTATTAAAATCCATGCATGTTTGGACATTTTCTTGAAGGCCGCAGGGATCCGCTGAAGCTGGAACCGGGTAGCACAGAACCGGTCGAAGCGGCGGTGCTTGACCGGCTTAAGAGGGAACCATACAAACGTATTCCCCGTTTTTCTTCCTGAATAATGCCTCTAGAGCTGTAATTTTTTTATAAAATCAGGGTCTCTATAGGCATGTCTCTGTCATTTCCTTTTTTTCAGCAATTAATAAGTAAGGAAACTATGACCCTCCAAAAATTACAAAAATGCCCCATTTTTACCGCCGTGATTAGAGGACTACCAGACTAATTCGGAAATGTTTTTAGCATAAAAGAAAATAATAGGAACCTAGACATACTCTTTCTAAAAATTTTAATGTAAAAAATTATTAAATCGGCTTAGTTTTCGAAGAGAAAAAAGGAGAATGCCAAACGTCGTTTTCGTCAAAAATTTTGTGATGTAATCGGTCTGAGCTGCAGTTGTCCCTATCGCACTTTTTGGGATTTAACTCGGTCTTTCGGGCGCAGCGCGACAGCAATAGTTTCTTCAAATACCTATTTTTCAAATTCCTCGCAGCTCCTGTTCCCTCTTAAGTCCAGCAGTAGACATCTTTCGGCTGAAATTATGAAAATTATGTATGAACTTTTCCTTAGTACGTACTTAGATAAGTTAATTACGAATTCACGCAAGCTTCAATACAAAATGGCCGATTTATACCTATTATTATTTACACATTCAGTTAACAGTTGAACCTATAGTAAAAATTACACCAGAAAACGCACAAAGGCATATTAACATTTTATCCAATAAACAAACATAAAAAAACATGAACAGGTATAGTAATTATAAGCTGAAACATTTCAGTTTTCAACATATTACGTTACGGCAAATGATAGTCCAAAGCTGTTGGATACCAAACTAGGAACATAGATAAATGCATTGAAGTTCTCTCGATATTTGATAAAGTGGAATATTTTTACGTTTTTGTTCCAAGCTTTAGTTTTAACATACATACCTATATATTATTTATTTGGAACACTGATGAGCGTTGCTGCTAGCTATTTACCTGTATTTATTTTAGGCAAAATATTTTCCTGCATTTGCTCCTACATAGGTATGTGTTTTGATTTCAGAACCTTTTGTTGAAATGTTTTAGTTTTAATGGTATGCAAATGATGTTTGATTAATTTTACATTTTATCATAACCCAAAACCACTACAACAAAGTAACGCCAAAAACAAAATCATATTAAATAATGAACACACATAAATCTCCTTTATCATATTAAAATATCTAAACTTAACCTAAAACATAATGCATCATTACACTAGCTAAACCCGACCGGATCAATACATGAAGCAAAACTTAAATTTCGTCCCCCCGTAAGAAGAAGGTTGGACGGCTCCAAATTCGTATGTTAATACATCCCCCCCACTGCGGGGCGGGGGCCTCCACCCACGAGGGAACGGACCGAACTATTATAAAGGGTAGCACGAAAGTTAGATTAATGATGTTAGGAGCTGACCAGGGTACAGGGGAAGAGGGCAGTGGATTTAGATAGGTTCTTTCTTGGGTTAGAAGATGGTTGTTTTAATGGTGGACATATAAAAACCGAGTGAAAGCATTTAATGTGTAAAACGGTAGATAACTTACTACTTCAAGTAAGACCACAATTATTACTCTTTAAAGACTCCAGCAGACAGGATCGAACCGACGGCGCGTCGCGACACTGGTAGAACTATTTCCGTGAAGTTTTCATAGAAATTGTTCTACCAGGATCTCGTCGCACCTGTCTGTGTCGAGCCTTAAAACCACTGGAACTTAGAATTTTGGCAGAGATAGTATAAACTAGTTGTTAGACTTTTAGATTTTTAAGTAGGATGTAGCCGTACCAACCGACATAGATTCTTGTTTGACAATCAGGACCCATTGGTTTTGGTTGTCAAACAAGAATCGTGTATCTATTTTAGCCACTCTGTGCCACTCTGTCTCTGCCGCTTTTAGTAGTTAAGATGAGTTCCTCATACTAGCTTGATCAGCAGACGTTAGCGCTCTAGTTGATTATGGCGGGTTTGTGAATTTCCACTGGCCTATTAACTGACTAGGTACATTCAGGGTTAACAATTCTAGCTTTAACCGGTGCTTATATAGAGCAAACTATCCAATAGTTCATCAGAATCCCTCTAGGATTGCTTCCCACCTAAAAATATGGCTTCGTCCTGCGCCAATTCTGCCTGTAGGTGTACCTCTCCTATCGAGTCCCGCGGTAAAGTGTGGACGATCTAACTTCGCCTTACACACATACACCCTCACTCCCTCATGCACACACACATACACACACGACACAGTAACGCCGCGGGCTGTAACGCTGAGTTCACATGGGATTAGATTCGTCACTACACACACAGTTTTTCATTAGACACTGTGTTGCATAAATCATATGCAGAAAGCCACGACACTGTTTGAGAAAGGACACAGTGTCATACAGTGTAAGTTGTGGAAAACGGGACGAAATTCTCTGTGTATGAAATTAGAAATATTAGCTGTTTTTCTTCTTTTATACCAATTTGTTGCTTTTAAACGAGGTATTGTTTTTAGTTTTGTCAGTAGGTATGAGACGTTAATTAAGAGAAAGAGAGTTTAGTCATTTATTTAAAACTTTTAAAATAATAATCTTTTGTTTTTGTGTTTTTTTTACATATTTAATAACTGCCATAATTCAACACGAGACGAAAAATTACTCCCAAAATATGCAACTCTACCCTTACAATCCTTATTAACAAGGAACGAAATAACGAACAGTAAACTAAAATATCTAATGTATCGCATACACACATAATTACTGTTAGACACACGCATACACACACGCCGCACACACACACAGACAACACGTCCTCAAGTGATCCGCCTTCACCACCACCATCATGTGAATTCAAGCAATCTGTTATAGAATATGCAAAAATTGAACATAATTTCGCATTTTTGAGAATTAGATGATCATGAGTATTTTAATATGTACAAAAGGATATGCATGAGCATGAACATGTATTACTAGGAAAATAAATCATTTAAAATGTTAATTCAAAATAAATTTTTGATCTTCACTTTTCATTTTAGTGACGAAATCGTTCCTTTCTTCTGAAAAAAATGATTTACGCTTCTTTACTGAAACTTACGCAAAGAGACAACAAAAATGAGATACAGAGACTATTAAAAATGTTAATTAATTTCCATAACTAATCTCGACCTCACAAACTCAAAACTACAAAATCTCTGCGACCCTAAGAAATAAGTATATACATTAAAGTAATATAACATTCCCCAAAGATCTCGTTTCTATTAAAAACTAGTTCGATAAAAGTTCAACGGTCAAGTCAAAGGGCCCGAGGTCGCACAGACACATGCGCGATTGTGGGAACTCTGCCCTCATTATTATGCGTTTTGATCTCTGACCGGAGAATCTCACGGTGACCGGTCTGGACCGGCTATCTCCCTTACGATTACCAATTTATTCTATTTTTATTCTAATAGATTTTATTAATTATGTGGAAATCTAACGACGTTTCTTTTGATATTGAAGTTTTTGAAGAATTCCCAGGATAACGGTGTGATTTTTTTTAGATTTTGTGTTTTATAAGATGTTTCATGGGGTTGGATTGAATATTTTAATAGTAGTTGCCGTTTGTTATGTCTACAGATAGGTCGTGTTGAGTTAAAGGTTAAGTGACACTGTTAGCAAACATATTAAGCTGGTAAGTTTTCGATGCATCTTCTAGTTTTGTTCCTTTTATCTTAAGCTGTACATGGTAATGGAGCCATGGAGTCTATCCAGAATTTATAATTGAGTTCCCGATTTCTTTATCTCATTAACGTGACTTTTTGTTCATAAAAATCAAACATAAGACACAAAAACTTATCTGCGGCTCCTACATATACTACAGAAGACCGCCGCCCACTCGCTCGCGAATTCGACCAAAACTACACTCACACCCCGATATATTTACGCTTTATCCCGAACTTGTCGCCTTGTATGCCGCTCCCCCGTCGACAACTGAGGTGCTGGGTACTGCCCGACGACCGTACGGTATAAAAGCGGATTTTAACCAAACCTTGTTTGATAGAAAGACGTTTTTGTACGGTTTTTGGTTGAATAAATTTGCTGTTTTTCTTAAATTCGCTGCCTCGTACGTGTATCTTATGATATAAAAACAGAGTTTAGACAAGCTGTGTTTCATAGAAATAGGATTTTGTATGGTTTTTGATAGACTTTTCTGTCTCGTGCTTCTTTCCTTATCGTCTTCATGTTTTGTGGAAAGAGGTTTTAATGTAGCTACTATTTCTAGTTTATTTGTAGGAAAGCTGGTAGATGAACAAATGGCAGAACTTGTCGCCTTGTTTAGTGCTCCCCCGTCGAAAACTGAGGTACTGCGAATACTGGGTACGTAGTACTGCCCGCCGTTGCTACCGGATTACTGCTAGCGGATTTTAACCAACCCGTTTGATAGAAAGACGTTTTGTATGGTTTTATATGAAATCAGTGTACGGTTTTTCTTGAATTTTCAATATCCTTGCTACAACTAAACACAGTCATGAAGTGCAGGTGCCGAATATTACTGTTATGTTTATATTGTTGTATTTTTGTATGCACGTATTTCTGTGACAAATAAACCTAATTTTCTTTCTTTCTAATGCTGAGAAGTAATATCAAAGCGACGACATACGATGTAAGTACTTACCTAATATGGTTTTTCTGCGGGTTAGTCGGACGGATTTTGTATATTCGATACTAAGTAGAGTTGTGGTGTTGTACTTACAGCTGGTTTGACTGTGGAAACGTTTCTGTACCTTCTTGAACTTTGCTGTCTTGTATGGCAAATGCTGTCCCCTGTTATCCCCTGAAAAGTAAGTACTGGAAGCTTAGTAGGTTAATAGGTACCTACCTAATACTGTTTTTGTAAAATAGATTATGTAAAGGCGTGTACGCACGAACGAACAAGGACATGGTGAACACGAACATCAAACACTTTGTTTGTATGTGCGCACAACTAACAAACATCAAACACAGTGTTCGTTAAAAATGTTCGTGGCGATCTGATTTGGAATCCATGGCTACTGAAGAGAGCGGGGTGGTTGAGCGCGAACTGCGTTCGTATGATGTTCGTGTTCGCTTTGCTAATTTACGTCCACACGTACGAACCAAATGTTCCGTGTTCGATGTTCGTGTTCACCATGTTTTGTTCGTCCTTGCGTACACGCTTTTACGTTTTTGTCACCTAATAACATATTTTTTTACTTACTTTGCCGATTTCTCAGTTCAATTGTTTTGTTTTTATTATTAACATTGGTACAAATATAAACACATGTTGTCATATTTCTTTGCTTGCAATTAAATTGTGTAAATGAACGTGTTACGTCATTCACAATCCACACTAATTTAGATTGCTACGCGGACACCGTTCCACGTCATGTCTATGCAAATCAGAAATTAATTTCGTCCATTTATATCCTTATAAACAACAGAACGAACGTTTAAAAAAATTACACATGTTTCGGTCAATTTCGGTTGATAATCGAATCGGTTTAGGGCGGCGCAAACTGGATTTTTCCGGGTTTGATCGGTAATTCATCCCAATTAGTGTAGGCAGAGCGAGCGGTAAAAGAATTTTGGTAGAGGTGTGACTTAAATCGTGTTAGCTTCCCCTGCGTTATTTGATTTGTGTCATCGGTATGTTAAATTGAAATGGAGTGATACAATTTGATTTAATAACTAAAAGCTTCGGCCCTGGGTTTCGTCTGCATGAAATGTCTTGTTTAAACATAAAACTAGGTCTTGCCCGCGTTTTTGTCGGAATATATCTTACGATAACGGAGATACCGGGATTAAAAATACCTTCTATGTGTTAAACCAGGGGACTTTTTTTTTTTTTTGGGTGGGAAATCAAATGACTCCAACTGCGTGTCAGACTCTTACTGACTAAAACCCACCCGTGTTCCTTCTCTTGCCTGTGCAATGCCAGAGGGCCACGGTATCCCTTTCGGACTTTCCCGCAACCTCGGCAGGCAATGGTCTCGTCGGACCCCTTCATTCGCTGACATCTCTTTGAGGCGCGCGTGGAACACAACGCGCCGTTGACCCGGGCTTGGTCCTTACCAGACGGCGAGCTACCCATTCCTCACCGTCCGCAAGCCCGCGCCTACGGTGGCCCTACCAGGGGCCCTAGTCTGCTATTTTTATAAATTCGTCATTCCAACACGATCCCATTGTTATTTTGCTAAAAGTTCGTAATCTGCTAAAATGGTTGATCATTGGTTGATCATTTTATTCCAAAAACACGATACTCGTAACGAATTAAAAGCAATGACTGCACAATGACGTTCTAATATATCGTAGGTCACTGATCAAAGGAACTGTCAAAATTTTAGCACATTACCGCCTAAGTCAGTCATTCATTTGTCATTATGTACGAGATTACCAATAGATGCCATTTCTTTCAATGGAGTGTCAGTGGCTGACCATTGGAAAGTCATAATGACGCCAATATGTTGGTAGATTACCAGACTTGTCAACAATTATGAAATCAATGATAGACCATTCTGACACTATTGTAATAGCAGACTTGAGGCCCTGGTTATAAAATATCTGTGTGCCAAATTTGATCCAAATCCGTTCAGCCGTTTTTGGGCCAATTTAGAACATACATCCAGACAAACGGACAAAAATTCTTCGTTACTACTTTATTACCTATAATAGTATGTATAGATACTCGTAATTACATCCTTTGACACTCGTCAATACTATAGATTCCCATTAGTGACAGAATTTTTGAAATCGGATCAGTAGTTCTGAAGATTACCCCTAAATACAAACCATCTTTATTATTAGTAGTAGGTAACGAAAAACTTGTAAATTTTCCCAACACCGATTATAGATAGTGCAATCCACTGAGACGCGCCCCACTCCGCTCCGCTCCGTACTAAAGTACAGCTTGCAGTACAGTGATCGCGAAGTGGGGCGCGTCGTCGTGGATTGCACTATCTGTATTGTAGTAAATAATCCGCGAAACCAATACCGATGCCGAAATCAATGGCTAAGTAGCTAATAAATCAAATAAATAATGAATTATGCACCTCGGGCATTTGTATGTCTTTTGTATTTTGAATTTCGGGCACAACTGATTAATAATGCGTTATAATCCTCACTTCACTGTGTGAATAAACAGATTCACAAAAAGCGGTGCTGTGAAACAGGCACGAAACAATACATCACTCAGCCAACGCTGAGGAAACTGCAAAAACTGCCGTTTACCGTGTTGCCATGTCGCTAAGCATGTGCTGCGCGACTCTCCCCCCAGCCTCGTCTGCGACGGAGCGACAATATAGCACGCGCGTCGTCATCGTTTCGTGCACTTTTCGAACTTTTTGATATCGGTTGTAATATAATCGGCAGGCCGATATATCGACGTCGGAATTGGAATCGTTACATTCCTAATTAGTAGATGTTAAAATTGGTATTTCCCGTGATATCGTTCACATACAATCTTCCAAACACGTTTGGCCAGGTCAGTGGATGAGTTTCAAAAATCCTTCAGAATTGCGGAAGTGAATTCCTCGGTTTGTTTGGTCAACACACAACCTATTCACGGCTGAACTGACGAATTGGTTTTGAAGATATTCCAGATTGATTGATAGAACGGCAATTCCGTAACACTTACAATCACAATTCGAAAGATTTTGAAGGAAATTCGTAATCCATTACTTCATATGTTTGAAAAATTTATCTGCTCGACAGCGTAGGTAAATATCGCAATGAATATTGTTGAACTGTCAAAATGAAAGACATTTCCATTGTTATAGTGCGTTTCGCAATTGGGCTGCAGATATAACCTATATTCTAATAAGAATATAGGTTACTACTACCTATTGTAATCAAATCAGAAAAATGTCGAGAGGTTTCGTGGGCCAGTCGCATCCTGATTACATATCACTTTCAATCGTAATTCAAGGGTTTTGAAGGTAATTCTTAATCCATTGCATAATAGGTTTGTATGATTTGTCTACTTAACAACAACAATAACGGATTCTTCTTCTTTTTGTGTGGTTAGTGACTAACCTGATGTCTGAGTTTTAAAGCCTTCCATGGGCCTCTGACTTGGCTTCACATGTCATCGAGAAATATCTCTCAGACTTTGTATGTTTCCTCACGATGATTTCCTTCACCGTTTTGAAGCAAGTGATAATTATACAATACGCACATGAATCCGAAAATTCAGAGATGCAAGGCTTGGGTTCGAACTCGAGATAAATAAATAAATATTAGATAAATAATTAAATATTTAACATAACATAACATCACGCATTGTTTCCCCGGAGGGTTGGGCAGAGGTGTACCTGTAGTACGTACACCCAAATTTCGCCAGTTATGTTTAAGTCCCATGTAATAGGGGGTGAGCCTATTGCCATCAACCGGGCACAGATCCAGACTCCGGGCTGCTACTGTGAAATTCCAGATAGAAAAACCCAATAACACTTTGCCCGACCCGGGAATCGAACCCAGGACCTCTTGCTAAGCAGTAGCGCTTGCGACCACTAGACCAACGAGTCTGTCAATAAAAATTTTATCCAGTGTTAAAATTGGTAAAATTATATATAAAATCTTAGAAATAATTTACAAAGGTATTATAATGCTAGATGCCTGTGTTTGGATAAACCTGTATCACAGGCGGCATGAGCTACACTTTATGGTGATTGAAGGACAATAAAACCGGGCCGGCTGCCAATCGGAGCGCCGAACGCGGTCAATGCGTAAAGTCGAGATGGTTAAAAGAAATCTCAAACAAGGGCCTCAGTAATCAATGCGTAACTCAATATTAACATAAACTTAAAACAAAGACCATTATAATATTTTACCTTTAGCTTCAAAATACTAAAATTATAACAATAGTCAGTTAAACATCCATAATTATTTGCTTAAACGTAACAATATTAAAACTCTATTTACTTTAAAACACCTGTAGAAACATTAAAATTATGTTTGTATATTAAACTACATACTGTTATAAGTACATATATACGAGTACATAGGTACTGTTTTTCATTGTTTCATTAGACAGCCTCGTAGTCTAGCAGCGCTCACAAGCGTGTCAATCGGCAGGTCGAGCAGAGTCGAGGTTTATCTTGGACATTACTGACATCGGTGAAGGACAAACATCGTGAGGAAACCTCGACTTATAGTTAATATAATTCTGAAATCACCAACTCATCTTGAGCAAGCGTGGTGATCAGTGCTCGCGCCTTCTGTGTATGAGAAGAGGGCTATGCCCTGCAGTGGGACAGTAATAGGCTGGTATTATTATTACATAAGGAATTTCACACATAGCTATGTTCCACATAGCGTGCTATAGATGGGAGCTATGTGTATAAGTGGTGTAGCTGTAGAGCAGTACTTACAATAGGCGCAAGCGCGAGCGCCTCTCACGTCACCGCGCCGCAGCCGCTTCCCATGCCTTTCCTACTGTCAATGCATCGTATAGCTCGAACTGCGCATCGCATCTTCCTCGCACAGCTACCTTGCGGCGGCGCATTTTCATAGCACACCTTACTCGCTCCGCTTCAGCTTAGCATTAGTGGAAATGGTCACAAAGTTTCGTAGCTTAGCTTTCACATCCTCGCAGCATAGATGCATAGCACATTTCTGGTGGAAATGTAATCTTATGCTCGGCAGACGGCTCGCCAACACAGAAAGAAATAAAGAAAAATATTTTTTTTGTATAACAAATAGCCAAAACAAATTGTTTGTGTACTGAGGTCCATATTTAAAACAAATCCTAAGGGTAGGCAAGCAGTTCCTTATAACAAGCAAATGGTCAATGTAGCAGTAAGTATCGAAGACCGAAGGGAAAGCAAGGGTTATAGTGAAAAGAATTAGGTAACCTATCAAAAAATCAAGGCACGGTACCCCTCAACGAAAGTAAACAGCTTCATGTAAACATATGTGTGTATGTTGACATTGACGCTTGACATGTAGTACAAAATTTTATTACAAGAGGCACTGAAAGTTTCCAATACAGGGTACTTTATCACGTCATTTAAAGTAAAGTGATTTTAAGAATTTTTGTGAAGATAAATACGATCTTAAAATTTTAAGACCTAAAAATAGAAAAATAAGGCTTACAAACCTAAAATCTCGAAATGGTTTTGGAATCAGCAAAGGTTAATTTTTACTTTACATACCGAACTTTCATGGTGAGAGCTGTGTAGTATGTAGGGCAGAATCCCTTGTCGGATGGAAGTGTCTAGATCGCCAACCTGTATAATTCCCGAAATGTGGGTACACTACACTTCTGCCTATCCCCTTCGGAGACTACAGGGGTGATGTTATATATTATGTTCCATTAATAACACTACGAATAATATTCTAAAAGTTTTGTGCAATTAAAACCCGCTTGAGAGCAATAAATCTGTTTATATTCTGGCAGTCAAGTTATCGTTAAAAACTTATACTTCGCTGTTAGTTAATTTTGTTTATAGCAAATATTTTAATTATCTCTCTGTGATTTTAGTTTTACTTATTTAGTTATGTGTAGTTTGGGTTTAAATAAGGTGTCTGAGGCGGGCAATTCGCGTATTTTTTATTTGTGTGGTAGGTGAGTACCACAAATAAAAAGTGAAAAATAATAAAAACTTTTTACAAAAAAGTGAAGAATTACTTTGATTTCTGAAGTTGGTGTTTTAGATTTTGATTTTTCGTTTTTGCCACTGACTTTTTTAGAAGTCGGTTGTTTTATTTTTTGTCATTATTGGCTATTGATTGTCGCTGAGATGAGATAACGATTACATTTTGAAAGTTTTAACGGAATTATTGGCCTTGATCTCTTAATAAATAGATAATCGGTTTGGCCAAGGAAAATTTTAGTTATTCACAGTAGCTATTCGAGAAAAGATTATGCGGTGGTGATGATTACTATCTAGCTAACAAGATCGGTAGCAAGGACATACACTACTTGTTTATTAGGGGTTTATTTATAAACGTTGCTTAGAGTGCAGAGAAAAAAAAAAGTTATATGGTGGTTAAATGTTTGATTAAACAGTCGCTAATCATTACTTTACTTTAAGCAACAACGTTACGTAACGTTTATAAATAAACCCCTTAATGTCATCTCGTACCTAGGTATTGTTTCAATTTACAACAAATAACTATTACAATAATTGTTAACACAATAAATGTCAGGTAGGTACCTACTTACATCAGGTACACCAACATAAATTAGAAGAAAAAATAAAACTGTTATAATAAATAAAAATAGAATTTTAAAAGCCTTTTTATTTCCTGAAAAAAACTATGACTTATAATTACTTTATAACCTATGTTACTAAGGTATACTTAGAGTTAGATATATTAAATTCAGGGTTAGAGTTTATTTCCTGCAAAAATTAATGACGTATAATTACTATTTATCCTATGTTACTAAGGTATACTTATGAGTTAGATATATTAAATTCAGGGTTAGATGTATTGATGAACTTATTACTATTTTTAACCCTAATAATTAAAATTAGAATTTAACTCTACAAGAACCCTCTGTGGGTGAAGGCCTTCTCCAAAGAATACCAGTTATCTATCTTGGGCTGCTTGCATCCAGCCTGGGCCAGCCATCTCGATTATGTCGTCTTCCCATCTTTTGTACGGTCTTCCTCTGTAGGGTTCCCTTTTTGGGCCTTTCCAGGATGTCACTCTTATGATTCATCGCTAGTCTGTCATAATGTGATAGTTAACCGCGCATGAAGCGCGATTAACTATCACATTAAGGAACATTCAAGTTCGTATTTACTTTGGCTTAACGTCTCTTATAGGCTGTTTAAACAACGCGATCCACAATTGATGAAATTCATTATGATATGTAGATATTATAATGAATTTCATCAAAACTACCTAAATTTTGTTGATGTCTTCGTGAGGAGTAAGTAGGTTGGAGTCTCATTCCCCACGAAATGTACGGGAAAAGTTTTTTGCGATTTCTGACTTTTCTAGTAATCAAACCTCAGTTGGTCTTTCAGAGTTTTTTTATCCTTATATGAAACAGATCGATTGCCATCAAAAAAGGTTTTTGTGAAAACAGCCTATTTTCTTGCTGACTGTACCTACATTTTTTTCAAAATCTGTGAATGCTGGTCAACATTTCTCAAAGAGTTAAGTTCAGTCTCCTATGACCGTTTTCCTGTAGCTAAAACGGTTGAGGTAGCTGTCCTTACTGCCCTATCTCAAAAATCCACCTGTAGAACATAACTATATTTTTATAGCTATTAATTGTTATACATAATAATTCTTAAAGACGCGTAGCTTAGTTTCTACAAATTATCAACATTTTTTAACGATCCTTGAGAGTTTAAAGAAAGAGATTATAATCATCTGAGATCTATCGAAAAAAAAAAAGATATACAATAATATTGGCTTCTTATCATATCAGTCTACTTTGAAATTAAATATAATTCTCATTTCTATAAAATCTGCCTTATCTTTTTCAGTTACAAGGAAACGGAAGTTAATCAACGGTGCCTGGGGAGATGAAAGATGTGACGCTACTAAGTGGGTGCCATGTTGATGAATCTGTGGAATCATGTAAGTTTCCATTAGACATTTTAATTTTCTTCAGTAGACCTATTGCAGCTCCACTTCAAACTGATAGATTTTCACGCCTGATAGTTATTTGGGTTTATTGGTGGTGTTTTAGCGGGCTAGTTTATTTACTTATTTAATCATTTATGTAGACACATAAACACATATTATACAAACGAAAGGTGTTCCCGTTAACCCGCGATAGTATAGCGGTAAAACATGCAAAAAAAAAACAATCAAAATGTTTGATTTTTTTTAAATAAAATATTCATAAAAAATATTAATTTGATACATAAAAGTAACACTGATGGCACTTGTCTTTCGACGTTGAAAGACAAGTGCGGGTTTACAGAGTGTTTCTTTTACGTATCAATGTAGGTAATATCGTTGGTGATTTTTTATTATTTTTATTATAAAAAATAAAAATAAAAATGCTGTTTGTGAACGCCTTTTGTTAATTAACATAACTGCATACTTATAAGGCTTATCTATATTAAAAATAAGACCTTTTTAAACATTATGATCTCTAATTTCACCTGCAATTTATTTTTTCATGGCTATGATTTGTTTTCATATTTTTAGTAGGTTATTTTTATTTATTATGTTTGTTACTTATTGATACATCTGCTCAAAAAATCCTAACCCAACAGCATTATGAAAATACACGATGATACAATTTCATGTTTTCCAATCCGAAATCTCCAATAACCATTTCACTTCAAATAGTAAACTTGCAAGCGAATAGACATTGTGTTATAACCAGTTATTTTTATTAGTTTACTCGTAGTCCCGTTCACACTAAACCCACTTTTTATTTGTTTATTTTCAGGCAGTATTGGTGTCTGCGCCGTATCCGTGCACAACTAAAACGAGCGGAACAAGGTCTGTTCAGAAACCATAATAAAACTATTACCTATTGATTTTCTGTTGGTGTCGGTTTGCAGTTTGTCAATTAAATAGGGTTGTGTTTGGATCTTGGAATTTTAGGGCTTGTACTGTATCAGGAGTGTTGTTTTGAGATACTTACTTATTGTTCATACAAAAAATTGGCAACTTCGCAAATAGCTGTCAAATATTTATCTGTTTTGATTGATATTATAATATTACTGTATGGAAATAAGAAAAATGGAGAACTAGTGTCGTCGTTTTTTTACCCGTCAACTCGGCGTAGCTTATTATGTACCTAATCACCTTTTTGATGTTATATTTTTATAATTATTCATCACCATGGTTGCTTTTCTATATTGCTATCTACACCTTGTTTCTTACTTCGATTTCCAACCAGCTAACGCCCGAAGGAAAAACGAATAGTTAATGACAATAATTAGTTTTTGTCTGTTGATAAACGTATACTACAATTACCTAATCATCTGCCCAGCGTTTTTCCAACGATGAGGGGTCGCTTTCAGTCTAACCCGATGTAGCTGAATACCAGTATTGCACATGGATTACTGCCTATCTGACCTCCACAACCCAGTAATTGGGTAATACGATACCCCTTGGTAAGGCTGGTTGTCAGACTTTCAGGCCTCTGACGATCCGTGACGACTGTCAAATCCACGAATGACAGCCGGGACCAACGGCTGTAAAGATGGTCACCCATTCACGGGCCAACCGCGGCAACCGTAGCTTAACCTAATCGATCGCCCCGTGTGGCTGTTATCATTTAGCCACGAGCCCCTCTAATACATACCGAGCATACTACATTTTACCTACCATGAAGTTAAAAAATATAACTGTGAATTTCCAGGCGCAGCTTCGTCAAGGAGCCCTCTGGTTGCAGATACGGAGCGAAGCATCATCGGAGACCTGTAAGCATTCCTACTTCGCTTCGCCATGAGCAGCGCTTCGCTACGCTTCTGCTTACGCTTCGGAGCTAAGGGCTGGTGTTAACAACTTACTGAGATAGTATTAGGTTATAGTCTGTTCCAAAAGTATTTGATAAAAGCGTAAACTATCCCTATTCAAGTTAAAATCTCACGCAATCACTCACTAAAGAGAATGAGTACCTACACATCCAAATGTATTTATTTTAGAAGGTTTCAACATTATATCTCACCACTTTATCCAAAAATTATTGTCCGATAAATATTACTAAACAGTAATTTTATGACCTCAATTGTCAAATGAAATACATCTTTATGGTGCTTTAAAATTTGGATTTCGGGTTTAAGCATTCGAATAATCAAATCAAAGTCAATTTGTAAGTTTTCGTTTACGTTTTCTTATCCATTTGTTTACATTTTCGTGATATACTATTGGAACATACTATAGATAAATATTAATAGGGCTAACTGGGGAACATCCACAGCAAACATTTTAATAACTTTACCTAACTACTGACTAAAAGACTTGTATTGCTATCTTGCCTACTTATTTATATCTTTGAATACAAAGACGGCAATACAATCTGGTAATGTTTCAAAGCACAATCATAGGTACTTATGATCAAGCGTTGTCTTCTTTGCTTACATCCGCATTTTTATACGAATATTTTTAATCAGGAGTAAGATTTAGTGCATTAAGTAAGGCTTAAATAAATGTTTCATTAGAAAATGAAGTCGTTTTATTACCCTAAACTGCTGCTAACTGCTAAAAGTTGCAAGGGGATCGCTTAAGAGGGAACAGGGGCTGCGAGGAAGCCGTCGCGCTGCGCCCGAAAAACCGAGTTAAACCCCGTAAAGTGCGATAGGGACAACTGCAGCTCAGACCGATTATATCACAATTTTTTTGACGAAAACGACGTTTGGCATTCTCCTTTTTTCTCCTCGAAAACTAAGCCGATTTCATATTTTTTTACATTAAAATTTTAAGAAAGAGTATGTCTAGGTTCCTAATATTTTCTTTTATGCTAAAAACTTTCCGAATTAGTCTAGTAGTCCTAATCACGGCGGTAAAAATGGAGCATTTTTGTAATTTTTGGAGGGTCATAGTTTCCTTACTTATTAATTGCTGAAAAAAAGGAAATGTCAGGGACATGCCTATAGGGACCCTGATTTTATAAAAAATGACAGCTCTAGAGGCATAATTCAGGAAGAAAAACGGGGAATACGTTTGTGTGGAGAATCGCGGGCCCTGTTCCCTCTTAAGGGCGTTGCTTTAGGATTTTTCTACATACGTTTATAACTCAGAAATCACGTATATATTACCATTACGAAGTTATAATTTTTCCCCGAAAATGAACAGACATAATGACAGTAATGAAAAAAAATAGATAGATTTTAATCACCAGGCTTCGCATATGAATCGGTGCATACATACTTTGTCTTTGTCTAGATAGGTACCTTTGTGATAGCTACCTACCACAAAGGTATCTAGACAAAGAACAAAGAACAGCCATGATGTTTAAGACAATGTTCAAATCCACTCGTTTGACACAACCCTTAGTCGTCGTATACAGTTTGTTAACTAACGAAGGGCGTTCCCACTAACCCGCAATAGTATAGCATCCATAAGTACACGCAAAAAAAAAACTTAAAAAAAGTGTTTTTTTTATATAGGTAGATACTAGAAAAACACTCTGTACATGCGTAGGTAGGTACTTGTCTTTCATTGTGAAAAGAGAAGTGCTAGAGTGCGAGTGTACAGAGTGATTTTTTACGTATCATTTTAATATTTTTTGGGAATATTTGTGTACTTTTTTTTTTTTTTTATGGTTGGTATTATTTATTTAGCATTTATGGGGGCCATACTATAATAGGTTAACGGGACCACCCTTCCCACCCTTCTATGGAAGTATTCTTATAAATTATCAAGGTATTAATAACATTTTCTTCTTGCTCGACTTACCGCTCTCTCCCTCGGCTTACAGCTACGGTATGTTAAGCTGTGTGTTAAGCAAACTCAGTATATTACAATGCTGGACATAGGCACACTTTCATTTCAACATTAATAACAAACGCTTTCGAGTAAATAATACCATAATCTCCACACGATTTCACGTCCGATTTTATACAATATCGATCCTATATCTACAGTACAATTAGTTTATTCATACCAAACGATTCGTTTTGGTTTTACTTTTATATGTCGCGTGTACGTTGGACGAAAGTATATGCATGCTATTTTAAAATAATTCAAAATTATATTCAAGCACCATTTTACCTAATGTTACCTCTTGGAAAATAATCATAGTCTAGAGAACTAGAATCTAATTAAACGTTTGAAAGTCATTAAAAGTACATAATCCTTTACAGTTAGGATAATCCTCAACAGAAAGTTTAATTTAATATCTAAGTGGACCCTATCATTAGGTACAGTTCATAATTACTTAAATGTATTTATGTAATACTACATTTAATTATGAACTGGAAATTTACTAATATACAAGAAGAATTTTAAAAAGCGGAATATTGTATCAAAACCAAGATGAACTTTTATAAAAGTTGATCGACTCTCGACGTTTTTTTTTTCGATCAGTTTCATTTCTATGACCGTTACCTAATCCGGTTCACTAGTCAATACTTCCAGTTCAATAAAACAGGACCGTGTCAATACGTAACCCTACGACAGCCATCAGTTACCAAAAATCAAAAGTCACCCGTCGCCGTGAAGTCCCTTCGTGTGAGACCGCTCGACTAAAGCGCCACCGAGTAAGTTTTTTCATAACTAAATGGCGAGCGGAAAAAAATCGCGCCCGTAACGGCATCTCTTAGCGGACGGCAGAATTTTTCACGAGTTCGGTCATAACACCCGACCACGTGCATTTGTTTTGGTTGGGTTTTTTTCTCGAAAAAAAGAGCATACATAAAGCTCACCTCGGCGGCCTCGTAGGTGCGCAAAGCAAAATGGTCGTCATTTTTTTCTTCTCTTTTCAGCCATCTGTCCGTCCTTTTCGGTCAAAAATGCGATCGTTATTTCTGTTCCGGTGCGGGTGTGTGCGTCTAGCGGCCGACGTGCTAAATATACGCCACGTTTACGTGCCGCGAATTTGAGCTGTGCCGCTACGGAATAGGGTTAGTTTTTGTGTTGGCTTGAAATCTTCTTACGTCTAATGTTTGGCGGAGAAAAAATAGAAATATAGGAGGCACGGCGTGTACGATAAAGAGAGCCGGAGTCGTTAACGATTCTGCGCCGGGAAGTTGCGCAGATTGCGTTTTTGGTGCTTTTTTTGGGGGCAGCACCTCACACCACGGGGAGTTTTTTATGGCTGTCTTTTTCTGGCACGCAGTCTCACTCGGCGCTGCGATGTGTTAGCGGCTATGCGTGTGTGCGGGGGGCAAGCACCTAGCGCTAGATTTTTGCGTGCAAACTTCCTAGATAGGTGATCGGCGGGTAGGTACATAGTCGCGGTATATAATGAGATGTCACCGCTATGTACATAGTAAATAGAGCTGTGGAACAAAGCGTATGTACGTTGACGCTGATTAATCGTGGTCTTTCATAATTCCGCGCCAACCTACTGACAGTTAATTGCCTATTCAGATGAATATGAAAAGTATGCGTAGTTTTTTTAAACAAAGGATAGATATTAGGCTTTAATGTTTAGCCTAAGTTACAGACAATTTTAACTATTATTAATTCACCTATTGAACTACTGCCTAATTTGATTATAACACCAATTCATCCCAATAATTCAATAGGGTGGGAGATACTTAAGCTCGCAACAGTTGTTTGTGAAGGTAGTTAATAATAAGGCTATTGTAAATTTATACTAGTGCCCTTGCTGTCAGCTCGAGCCTCGATATACTCTTAATGAATTAAATGTTATTGTATTGGCGCCAAGCGTCGCCATGGCAACGCCACGAGTTTTCTTTTTTTAAGACTGGCACGCTTGCGTTCGGAATGCGGTACCGTTGAATACTTTTTTCCGATTTTTTTGTATGTAAACATTTTGTTCATTGTTCACGTAGGTGCCAAATATTGATATTTTGGTCCTGGGAGACTTTTTTGTACCTTGGATTTTTTTGTAGCTTTCTTGTCAAATGCAGTTCGATCTCTTGGATCGGAAATTGGCGGGTGAACGAGGGAATTAATATTTTAAATCACTTCGTTGGATCCTTAGTAAAGGAGGCGTAGCCAAAGAAAAAAAGCCGTTAGACCAAATAAAGCCATGGCGTAAATAAAATACGAGAATTCTTTAATTGAGCCTTTAAAAACTTTTTGAGCTTCTAATGACGCACGCTTATTTAAATAAATGAGCCTTTTTTTAAACTATTTGGGCTTTTCTCACAGTTGGTCGCTGTAACTAAGCTATGAGACCCTCACCAAACGGGTAAGATTAAGTTAGTACAGTGACCACCCATGCGCGAGCCGAGCGAGCGAAGCGAGCGGTCCCGTGGCAGCGGGACCGTAAGTTCGTCGCAGTTACTTGGCTATTTAGTATTCTTAGGAGACCAAAGGAATTCTTTGAGGTTCCTTTTCAAAAAGAGGCGCAATAATTATATAAGAGTTCAATAATATTTTTAGCAAAGCAAAATGAAAATTATATGAAATTCGACTGTGCATGCCATAAAAACTTAATTCTGGTCTTGGAATCGTATCAGATCTATAATTAAGGGAAAATGAATGCCTCTGATCAAAGAATTACTTACTGAAATTGTGTTTTTTTTTCATTTGTCTATTTGATTCTATCGCCATCGTCAAGTTTTAAGAGTTGATGTCTTTAAGTCTAATAAATGAAGTCAATTTGAAGCTATGGACACAATTAAAAAAATTGAAAACAATGTCTGAAGAAACACAAACAATTTTTTTAGTATCGCCTTCAACTTTTTTTCTAATTGGCTATACTGACCCCAACATAGTTGGGAAAAGCTAGGCAGATGATACCGATATATTGGCAGACCCTTCAAAAATAATTGCAAATTATTTCCAATCATCCATCTTCGAAGTTCTTCATCAGATCACGACAAAAATCAAATAACTAACTAAAACAACAGAAAAATCTATTCTTCAACAGACAGTAGTAGTTAATATAAATACAATAAAAAAACAGCGTTGAAAGGAAAACCTCAAGCTCGTTCAAATTTCGTAAAAGTTATTGTCTTTGTCAGAACTTAAAAATAAATCAAGAAGTCAAAAGTAAGTATCGATTTCACTAGTTTTTCATTTTAGTGAATAAGGACCTGGTCAACCGAGCCCTGTTCGGGTGAAAATAGAGAATGCTCATAGTTCATACTAATTCCATGCTGCCATGACAGTAGAGTACTTACTTATTCCATCCTGCCATCTCAATACTCTAAGGTAGCCATCTTGTTCTAAGCTTTGGGTGACTGAGCTTGCTTGGGTAAAAATACGGAGAAAACGAATTGTCCCAGATGTGAGACCTAGCTAGATCGATTTTTCGCCCTCGTAAACCTTTATTGCACTTTCATCGGAATCGTTAGAACCGTTTTCGAGAACGTGACTACAAATATATATATATATATATATTATTTTGTTTACGAAACATGTTTGAAACAATCTCAATACATGTATGATACATGTTTCATACACAAGTTTTTGACTTTTACCAGACTAGTCGACAATTATCACAATCTGTGTATGGGCGTGAACGCAGCAGGGTTAATAATACAAAAACTGCGATAATTCTTAGGGCATATTTTTTATATCAACAAGATCAGATCAAGGTCTCTTCCAATACAAAGAAAACCAAGTGATCTCTAAATCACTCAGTCAAAGGTTACATTTAACTGTAACAGCACAAATAGTACCGGAAAATTTAAAGAGGTTCTAGTTGGATTTTAAATCTACATTGCAGAAGAAACCAGACCTAACATCAAGGCTTTAGCTTTTAAAAAATCAGTCATTGGTACCGTAACGTAACGTAAACCGATTAGGTCAGGCTGATGTTAACCTAACGCTGCTGCGATTTGAATTGTTCGCCGTTCAATGTTTATGGAACCGAGGATCAACAACTTCCACGCTTTCTTACCATGGGGTAGGCAGATAGTCCAGAACGCCACCAGCTACGATCCTTACATACTCCTTTTGCCTCGCTTACGTTCATACATCTGGTCATACACGCACGCCGGTTGCGAAAAAAAATTAACATAATCGGTCTGTAATGTTCCCTCCACTGCTAGGATGCAGGGCCTCTTCTTTCTGTGAGAAGGAGTGGGCCGTAATCCACCACGTGGGCCCAGTGCGGCTTGGTGGATGTCACAAGTCTTCGAGTTTTTGGTTCTAGGACATGCGTGAGGAAACCCCTTACGATGTTTTCCCTCACAGTGAGCAGTAGTGATGAAATAATTTACACTAAGTTAAGAGCGTGCTTGGATTCGAACCCAAGACTGAGTCGGCCACCACTGCTCACAAATGCTCAAAAATGTATGGGATTGACATTTATATATTTTAAAGTGTGTCATAGCCAATAGTGTCATCACAATGTCTTTTTTTCTTCCTTTTTTATTTTTTGTTTGTTTGTATATTGGCACACATAACATAACATCACGCCTTGTTTCCCCGAAGGGTTGGGCAGAGGTGTACCTGTAGCAGGTACACCCACATTTCGCCGGTTATGTTTAGGTCCCATGTAATACGGGGCGAGCCTATTGCCATCAACCGGGCACAAATCAAGACTCCGGGCTGCTACTGAAAAATTCCAGATAGAAAAACCCAATAACACTTTGCCCGACCCGGGAATCGAACCCAAGACCTCATGCTCAGCAGTAGCGCAAGTGACCACTAGACCAACGAGGCACCCATATTGGCATCTTGCAGCTATTTCTTAAGCTAATTAGTCATTATTTAATCGTGCTTTTGTATGTTGTGCTGTTTTTTGTGGGCACTAAATAAACGATTTATCTATCTTTCTAAAAGCTAATTTCAATCCAGTTGAAAGTCATTGTAGATATAGGAAACGCTTTGAAAGCAATTGCCAATTATTATTGTCTCAGGTCTTACAGCGGGTGAAGGGGTCTGAAGGAACCGATGCCTGCCGGCGTTGCGGGAAAGTCCGAAAGGGATACCGCGGCCATTGGCAATGTACAGGCAACTGAAGGAATACGGGTGGGTTTTAGTCAGTAAGAGTCTGACACGCCCTCCCGCTCCACCCAGAGCGGGAGAAGTCATTTAATGATTTCCCACCTAAAAAAAAATAAAAAAAGGTCTTACAGTAAACTTAAGTCTTATATCGCCAAGCCGCCTCGAGCATTCGTGATGATGCTCATGCCTTATTATGATATGAGGAATTTGCTCTGCAGTTAGACAGTAACAGACTGGTAGACTGGAAACTTACCTTTTGAATACATAACGTTACTAATTAATGGTAACGTTAATTTTGAACGTAGATAGGTACAAATTTCGTTTTATATTCAAACTAAGTGTTACCCGCGTCTTTGTCTGCAATCCAGGATGAAAAAGCCTATGTCCTCATCCAGGTCATGATCTATCTGTGTGCCAAATTTCATCCAAATCCGCCTAGCCATTTTTGAGTGATTGAGTAACAAAAAAGTGAACAAGCAAACACACTTTCGCATTTATAATAATTATGTATTACTAGCCGCGCCCCGCGGTTTCACTCGCATAAGTCTCGATCCCGTGGGAATTTTGGGATAAAAGGTAGGTAGCTTATGTCCTTCTTCAAGTCATGGTCTACCCTGTTTTTTTTTTGTAGGAAATCTTCAAATGACTTCTCCCGCTCTGGGCGGAGCGGGAGGTCGTGTCAGACTCTTACTGACTAAAACCCACCAGTATTCCTTCAGTTACCTGTGCATTGCCAATAGCCACGGTATCCCTTTCGGACTTTCCCGCGACCCCGGCAGGCATCGGTTTCATCGGACCCCTTCACCCGCTGACATCTCATTGAGGCGCGCGGGGAACACAACGCGCCGTCGACCCGGGCTTGGTCCTTATCGGACGACGAGCTACCCATTGCTCACCGTCCGCAAGCCCGCGCCTACGGTGGCCGGGAATCGGCCTGCGAATCCCACGCCCAGAGCGTCTCCTCCTGGTCTACCCTTGTGCCAAATTTCATCCAAATCCATTCAGCCGTTTTAATGTGAAAGCGTAACAAGCAAACTCACTTTCGCATTTACAATATTACTAGCTGTTGCCCGCGACTCCGATCCGAAGCGATCCAGGATAAAAAGTGTCCTTCTGCAGGTCGAGGTCTACCCGTGTGTCAAATTTCATCCAAATCCGTACAGCCGTTATAGCGTGAAAGCGTAACAATCATACAAACTCAATTTCTCATTGATAATATTGATTAGGATTATAATAAAATATAGTACAGTAAGGATAGTAGGTACCTCAAATGAAAAGTCTAATTACCGTGCATTTGCCAATGTTTTTGATGACCGATTGCTAATCCATTAGTAGAATCACGATACCTAATTAGTTGAATTATTTAGTAATTGATCGAATATTTCATTTTAGTTTTAAGCGTACCTAGTTTTAAAAGCAATAAGAGATACTCGTTTGATTTATTGTATAAAATTGCTACAATCAATTTTTTTTATTGCTTATTAAAATAATAATATAAAATTATGAGTTATGTATTCTATTTCCTACATACATTTATGACCAGCGAAAGTTAACACAAAACGTTTTTATGAAAAACGTGGTCTACGAAAATGCTAGGGCGCGCGGCGCCGGGGCGTGGAGATTAGTTTCAAGCGCCATCTATATATGTTTAGAAGTACTAAAGTACATTGTTTAGAAAACCGTAGTAGTTAACATAAATCATTATTTTGCAGTTTTAATTTTTTTTTACATTTCTTTTTCATTTTCTGATGCTTTACTATTGCATTTTCTTGGCAGTATTTCTAAAAACATGTTATTGAAAACAGCGCCATCTATTGGTGAGTAGCCGAGTTTCAACCAAAGTTGTGAACGGGTGTCAAACACTGTGTACGTAGCCATGAGTAGGGTGAGCATCTTTTCTTTCTTGTGAAAGACGCGTCCCTTTTATTTTGATTGGACTTAAAAATACGTAGGTATATAAACGTTTTGTATTTAATAACAGAATCAAACTGAATGTCAGAAGTTTACTATCCATTACGACATTTGATAATTTAAAATTATTTACCACTTTTTTTGTGGTTATAGATGAAATACAGTTTTTTCATATCAATATTCTAGCTAACATGCTTAACCCTAACTGGAATTAACCAGAATTTCAAAAAAACTATGCTCCTTGGTAGTTGGAAGGCAATTAGCTAAATATAATGAAGGTGCAACAAATTACACAGTTGAATGTGTTGTATATCGGGCTGGGGCACCAACTCCACGTCCAAACGCGAAAAATCGAATCTACAAAATATCTTGTATTATGCGGGGAACGAACCCACATCCTTTAGCGCAGCAAGTCAACCCTCCTGCCACAGTGCCAATCAACCCCAGCTTTGAATAAATTCTAATATATGCAGATGCTGCGCTATTGACATTAATCATAGTCCACTACTAGATCAACGTCTTCCTTTAGGCATGTACCTAAATAAAAATCATCAAAATTATAATAAAGATAAACTATTTGATTTTTTGTATGTTTGTTTGAATGGATAAACTCAAAAACTACTAGACCTAATTCTTTCACCAGTAGAATGCTATATGTGGGCGTCCAAGCAAAAAGGGTCCAGTTCTCGGCATTTATTTTCTGAGATATACCTAAGAAGTTTTGTAAAGCTGGGTGAAAAAATTGCATTTCGCGATTTTAATTGATTATTAATAAATGCTCAGTAATCTACATTTTCAGAATTTAAACTTCAAATGTCTGATATAAAAAATATGTGCCAGTTTTTGAATATTCTATTAATTGACTATTCTAGATACCGAATCTAGTCTTAACTCAATACCCCACTACTGGACCCGTTTTTGCTTGGACTTTATCACTAAGTAACATAGGCAATAATATACAAAGATATCATATACAATAATATCAAGCCGCTAGTGGAAGCTAGGTTTTTAGAAGAGTACATTATCCTTGGGGGCATTGATCAGGTATCTTGACACTAGGAGGCCTGAGAACAGTGAGTGAGTGAAAGTGACACAGTGAGTGAGACATACTTCAAGAAGCATGCGATCATCGTGTTCACGAGTCTCAGCTCATAAAGAAGAGGGGAAACATCGGTAGATCCAAGCGGTCCCTTCCTATGGCCGCTTTGACCCCTTGAGGTCAACACACTTGCAGTGCACTCCAGCTCATGACCACTTATGTGCTGGTACTTCCTAGAGAGGTATTACCAACGGATTGACATAGGTACGTTTTATAAAAAAGCTGTATAACCGCAATTTTTATTTCACAGAGGAAAAGTACACATCTGCCTAACCCTACGGGGAATATGGATAATACTACGTTAAGTGTAATGTTATAATAGTCCTTCAGACCGAATTTCGGCCATGGTGACCAATCTCAGCGGAGCGGCGCGGGAGCTATTATAGTGCACAAGTGTGTGCGCAGACACAGGTGCACTGACTCTTTCCTCAGTCTCATAGTCTGTTGGGACGGCAATCCGACAAGTCTGGAGAGAGATCAGGCGCAGGGCCAACGGCTTAATATGCTTTTCGAGGCACGGGGTATCACACCGCCAACTTCCAATTTCGGGCTGATTTTGTTACTAAGAAATTCCTAAGGCTAAAACTCAATAACACTTTGCCCGAACCGGGAATCGAACCCAGGACCAGGACCAGCTCAGTTGGGCTTGCAACCACGAGATCAACGGGGCAGTCAGTGTTAGGTATCTGAAGATTATAAAATCGGCTCTACGTCTCAGTACTCAACCTAGACCAGTGGATGTGCAATGGATGTGGCCCTCACAGTCTTTCGACCTTTCGACATCATGGCAGTTACAGTCCACGTCTGAGCATAAACCAACTGTGTTCAATGACAGCCGGTATCCACGACCCTTCATGCTGTGGAAACTATAGGTAAGTGAGATGTTTGAGTATATTGTCTCTAACTTAAAAGGTCCCTTTGTTAACAGACTTCAAAAAAAGGAGGAGGTTCTCAATTCAACGGTGTTTTTTTTTGTTTTTTGTAAGTTATACAAAAAATAAAACCGACTTCCAAAAAAAAACACTACAAAGTGACAAATAACTTTATTTTTCACTTTGTAGTGTTTTTTTTGGAAGTCGGTTTTATTTTTTGTGAAAAAGTTTTTATTTTTCAAACACTTACCTACCAGAAGCTGCTGTCGACCCATAGAAACTGGTTTTGTCGACGGAAGAATAGACAAAATGACATATTGTGATTGTTATCTGTCATTTTGTCTATTCTTCCGGGGACAAAACCCGTTTCTATGGTTGTCAAGCTACGCGTGCTGTTTTCTTATCTGTTACCTAAAGTAAAACACGTAATGAAGTACTATCTATGTACATAGACAGCTAGATTAGGCAGTTATTAAAGTATCAACAAACAGACGTCATCACGGCTTATAAACAGCGATTATTATAAGCACGTAATTACAAAGTCATTAACGTGAATAATTAATACAATGTTGTATTTGATCCGGAAAACTACAAAATAGTTACATTGGTAAATAATTTATTTTCACTCACCCCACTTTTATAATTTTATATAAACGCAAACCAATCACGAAATATATTTACGAATAAATTAAATATTGTGTACATTAACTATTTATATAATAGTACCCCCGAGTATCCCCTTCACCCGCGAATAGAGTCACCCTATTGCTAGTAATAGATGAGGGTGTCTATTTTGACCTTCAAACGAAATTTAACTTTATTTCAAGCACGTTTAGGTTGATTTTACCTTTCAGCTTTATTTTATTATATACTTTTATTCGAGCTTATATATAATCCGTGTCTATTTTATATGTGCCGTGGGCATACCGAAAATTGTTTATAAAATTTTAGAGGAATTATATTATGAAGGTAGTCTGAAAATAACATGTCATGTCAGTGTAAAATGAAAATGAATATGCCGAAAGCATTTTCATTTTTACTATTTCGGATATATTGATTGATATTGTGGTTTTTATATAAACCACCTAAGTTACAAGTAAAAATCAGTTTCGTATGCTTGTGCAGGAGCAATTCGCGGCTCGATAAAAATGGTGAGAAAATCTAACTGAGATAATATTATGACATAATCACAGCGTCTGTGTACTAATAGAGAAATCAAATCAATCTGCCTAGCCTTTGTGGTCGGCTTCCAGTCTGACCGGATGCAGATGAATACCAGTATTTTACATGAAGCGACTGCCTATCTGACCTCCACAACTCAGTAACTGGGTAATACGATACCCCTTGGTAAGACTGGTTGTCAGACTTTCGGGCTTCTGACCACCCGTAACGACTGTCAAAGATCCACGAATGACAGCCGGGACCAACGGCTTAACGTGCTTATTTATTTATTTATTTGCTAACATGTTAAACACTGGTTAGTAGGCATGCATTTCATGACACAGTACATGACATGCACCCTGTAAGGGCACTGCAAATGTTTCTTATATTATGATTAAATTACACGAATTACTACTTACTACTTACTTTCCGAGGCACGGAGAAGTCTCGGTATGTAAAGATGGCCACTCAGCCACGGACCAACCTCGGCAAGCATAGCTTAACCTGATGGATCGACCAGTGCGGCTGGTTTTATTTAGAGTAGTATGGAAGAAAACGACATGTTGCACTGACCCCAAATAAATTGCGTTATGTACTGGAGAATGGTAGTGATGAAAATAATAAATAAATAAAATTAAAATAAATAAATAACAACAGGCTTTTAATAAGGTCAAGTCTGCTATTTTCAATAATTGGTCAAACCAAGCCAACGCCATTACAAATTTCGTTATCTCCTAAATTTATAATGGCGTGCTTGTGGTAAAAAAAAAATATCGAAATAATAGGAGATTACGTCTTGTCATTATGTAGGTAAAATATTAACAAATGCGAACAATTTTTTAAATGGGCTTTGGAAGGCGTCATCGTCATTTTCAGAAGGCGTGTCACTGGGCACGCCATAGGAAAATCAAATGGCTCCTTTACCAAAACTGTCGAAATTGATTCTCTGATCTCATACCCCAACACGAAAGCCCAAATCACTGCCTAACTACCTATCTACTACTCAAGTGTACTAAAAGGGACTAAAATTCAACCGTGAAGCAGTTAACACAGTGAAGATAATTAAAAAAAAAAAAAAAAAACTTAGTTTAAAAATACTTATCGTGCAAATCACAGCATCGAACGCTCTACTTAACTGGCGCTGACTCCCATTTACGAGTTTTATTCGTTGAAGAAAACATAGCCTGGAGCAACTAAAACTCAAAACCAAAAGTCATTTATTCAAATTAGATTGAGAATCAGCACTTTTCGAACGTCAAAATTTCATGACAGTCCCCCGAAACGCTCGTCCTTCCACCAGTACCTAATTTGACTCTCGCAATGTGTCGTTTAGAAAATAATATAAGAATTTCCTCTAGCTGGAATATGAGATGATACAGGCTCTAGAAAAGCACATATAAAGTGCAGGTAATATTAGTGCTGTTTTCAATTCAATTTTCCTACAGACAGGGATCCGATAGATACTAGGAATCGGGAGTGAGTTCAAATCCAAGGAGAAAATTAAAGTTATTTGGAAAATCCAAAAGTGCCTCATAACGTTTATTCTAAAATGTTACCCATAAATCATCATCATCAGCCTATAACGTTCCCACTGCAGGGACACGGCCTCCTCTCAATGAGAGGGAGTGGGCTATAATCCACCACGCGTGCCCAGTGCGGATTGGTAGATGTCACATGTCTTCGAATTTTTGGTTCCGAATTTTTGGTTCTAGGACATGCCGGTTTCCTCACGATGTTTTCCTTCACCGTTTTGAGAGCAGTGGTGATGAAATAAATTACACAAAGTAATGCGCCTGTCTAGGTTCGAACCTACGACTTACTGTTCATAAGTTGGGGCCGCCACCACTGGGCCACCGCTGCTCTTACCCATAAATATGGGTAAAATTTCTCACCTCGCAATGTTTACGTACTGTCAGACTATTTCTGTGGTCATGAATAAAAATTATTAAAAAAAAAAAAAGTCAGACTATTTAGGCTTGCTTTGTTGGAGGCAACGGAAGAGGGTCGATGTTGGAAATATAGATATTTTATTGGTTAGTTTTTTATTAATTATAATTAAACTACTTAGAATAAAAGATACAGTTTCAATAGGGTTCCTCCTATGGCGGAAAATAAAGTATTAAAAAACAAATTGACAATTTTTTTTTTTCGCAAGCTACAATGTTTTCAGGCTTCATACTTGATTGGCGGGATATTTTTAAAATGATTTTTCGTTTATGCTGCATTAAATCAATTTTTGAAAAGTATAGAATTAATCTCCATTAAATTATCTATACAATGGTATATAAATTAAGTAGGTTCTGTGTACTAGCAGGAGTGTAACAATAAAAACAGTTGCAGAAAGGAGGCAAAACAAATTTTAGGATCGCCAACCACTCTCTAATGCTTTGCAATAAGAGTCGTGCAAAACTTCTTTTCCAATTCAGTTTTTCTCAATTATTCTGCTTACCTTCTCATTACGCTAGCTTCAATGAGTAGGTAAAGGTTTTTCTATACTAACTTTTAAAAGGGGTAAAATCTTTTAGCATTGGATAGCCCAATTCTTGAGGAAGGTTAGGTATAGGTTGACGCGGACGAAATCGTGGGAAGAAGCTAGTTTCATAATAAAGTGCGGTATGAATATCAATGATTCGAAATGAAAAAAATAATGTAATAATCTGATCACAGACTGATGGAGGTCCTCGTGGCTAAATAATAACAGCCGCACGGGTCGGTCGATGGTTAAGTTACACTTGCCGAGGTCGATCCGTGGATGGGACCATCTATTACAGTATATCGAGACCTCTCCGAGCCTCAGAAAACAAGTTAAGCCCTTGATCCCGGCTGTCACTTGTTTGACAGCGTTACGGGTCGTCAGAAGCCCGAAAGTCTGACAACCAGTCTTATCAAGGGGTACCGTTTTACCCAGTAACTGGGTTGTGGAGGTCAGATAAGCAGTCGCTCCATGTAAAATACTGGTATTCAGCTGCATACGGTTAGACTGGAAGCTGAACCCAAAATAGTTGGCTAGGCAAATGATAATGAGCCTGATTAGTGATCACAAATGATACCTGTACTTACTTCAATGTTTCATTTGGTCCAGTATTAAAAAATGTTTAAAATATCCTCTTTATATCTATTAAAAGTCAGAGCATAGTTCTGAAATTATATTTGATCGCATAAGTATAATACTTTGCAGTCAATTTAACTCGTAAAACTTTAAATACTAAACAAAGTATGAGGCTCTACCAAAATCCACAAAAAATAATTTCAAAACAAAGCCCGAATGTTATAATTTTTTACACGAACCCACTCTAACCAACAAAACATTAAAAAAGCCTACTTCTTTTGTAACGGCCCCTATAATTGTATCACGTACCATAAACCCACAATACAGGGTGTTTGAATAAAAACAAAAACGGATTTATTTCTTACGCATTCAAATTAAGCTTGCCCACCATTTTTATAGCTTAAAGCAGTCCGTAGCGAAAATAAACGTCCTTTATTTGGCACATAAAGGACTTATTTGGCACATAACGGAAATAAAGCTGGTTCATATGAATAGGTGTCGCTGTTTTGCACAAAACCCTTGAATTTATACAAATAAAACAATGTATGGCGAATGAAGATATGTAAAAGAATGGTTATTTGATGCTTGGTTATAGTTTTCATTGTTTTTTTCTCTGCCGTAATCCGTATTGCATTGCTTCGAGTTTGTCATTGTCTCCGAAAGCAATAGCTAGGTTATTTCATTCTTTAACAACTGCTGTATTCACCTATCATTTTCTGAATTCTATCTTTAAAAAAATACGGGAATAGTTTTTAATCATTGCAATAAATACTTTTCAGCGATATGTCTTTTTTATTTGTGTTTACCTCAGCCTAATAGTGACCTCTTTTATCTTTGAATTTCTACTTTTAATGATCAATGAGCATCAAGAATGTGTTTAAACAGAATAGACAGTTGCAGTGTTACCCAAATGAAATTGTTTAAAAGGTTGTATCTATAAAGAAAGTGGTCAAAAATCTCAAAACTGATATCCTACATTTTAATAAGCTCTCCCGGAAATATAAGCTATCAATTCACACAAGCCATTAAAACACGATAAGCGACGAAAAATAATTCAGGCGCATTTAAACCATATCTTTTCTACATAAAAGTGGGTGCGCAGACAATTTTATAATCCACCCCATTTAGCACACCAGGCCGACAATAAAGCACCCAGTTCCCTTGGAAAGCTCGCCATTTTTCTCCGCAGGACCCCGCATATATTAATAATATATTGCACTGTAAGAAATCGCAAACGCGAGGGTGGGCCGGCTAAATGCTCCTCGATCCCTTGCGGCACGACCAAAAAAAAATACGAAATCCTACACACGAATTTCAACTACATTTTAAGGATCATACGGTGTATTTTTGTCTGGAAAAATACAGCACTTAATCACCGCTGTCTCTCGCATAATATGTATGTAGAATGGTCGCGTACTTAGGCCTTTTTTAGCAAAAACTGTGACGCCTCGCGGATTCAAGATGGCGGCCGCTCCATACGTATTTTGTTTTCGTGTAATTACATGCTCTTCAGAGTTCTAAATGGGTTTATGTTTGGCGAGTGAAGTCATTTGAAATTAGGACGTTATTGTTTTGGGGCGAACTGAAATTAGATTGTGAGGGGAGCATGAAAAATGGTGGGAAATGACAAAAAAACGGGCACACGATGCTAAATGTTTATTTTACACGAAAAAATGTTTTACATAAAAAGATACTGTTGCGGAAACTCCGTTTAGATAGAACAAATAATCAGAATATTATTACAAAGGAATGTAAACGAGAAGATACAAATTCAATCTTACAATGTGATTGAGTACAAGGCGAACAAAATTTATTGGTAGGAGGCTCAGACCAAATGAAAAACCAAGACGAAGCGCTATCGACAGTGAAGTGAAGCCAATTTCGTAAACATGTGTGCACTTTGATTGTAGAGTCATTGTAAAAGATTGTAAATGTGTGCGTGTCAGCGTTTATTCACAGATCAGCGGTGTAGTTTTGGTATGCTTCACTGTATTGTCTTGGTTTTTTATTTGGTCTGAGGTAAGAGGTAGGTAAATGTTATGGAGAATTAATACTAAATCACTGAAAAGCAAGGAAAAGCAAGCAAGTCTGATGGTGAAATCCTCAAATAAAAGCGTGCTCAAATAATACTTTGAACAAAAATAAATTATTAAATCTAGAAGATATAATAGATATGAGATTAGTTTTTTAGAAGGTGTAAGTAAGACGTGTGTGTGTACGTGTGATGTATATAGGTGTATCGTATCGTAGTGTGGTGTGTGTTTCTGGTGTGTAATGTGTGGTGTGACTACACTGCGATCACTAATCCGATTGCCAAGCATGGCGATCTAGCCACATCAAGATCGTTCGCTAAATCAGCTCGTAAAATTTTTCGCAGTGATTTGTTGACTTTGAATGTAGAACAATAGTGTATATTATCAAATCTTTAGGTATGTTTAATCACAAAGAGGCACAAATATTTACCTAAAACTATTTTTTTTAGTCCCTCAGGCATTAATAAATAATCTATTACGGCAGCAGCTGACTGTTGATCAATTATTGAATCAATACATCGTATCTATTAATTAATTTATTTATTACAAACAGGCACAATGCTTTTCAAATGAAAAACAAGTTTTTTTTTGTATGTTCAAAAATCTATGACAGTAGCAGCTGATATTCTAAAATTAAACTAATTTGACAACAGCAAACAAAATGTCCTCACATCTGTCAGTTTTTAAAAATCGAACAGTGAATCGATATTGGTTGGGTGAACTTGTGTGTTTTTAAACAATGAAAGCAAACGTTCGGTGTTGATTGTGTATCGATTTTGTGTTTGTTGATATCAATATCGGATATCGGTAAAATATCCCTGTTTGTTTTTCGTCAGCTGCTTTTCTTTAAATATGAGTTATTTTTATTTAATACTATTGACGAAAGGAATAGTTTCAAATGTTGTCTGTAAAAGATCGCTATAAGCGATAAGACCGCCCATTGTCTCACCCAATGTAAAATTTCCAAATTTATGTCTGTAATTTTTATGGTGTACAATAAAGAGTATTCTATTTATCTGACTTCCGTTGTTAGCTAAATATGGCAATGTAACAGTTCTGTGAAAACTTTAAGTGATTTCGTAAAATAACCTCCAAAAAATAATGTTTTTTTTTTAAGGAATATTTAAAGTCATTTTAACCCATGTTTTAATCGGTAAACAGTTAAACCAATATATATATTAGTTTGAGAGTAAAATTCTTAACGAAAAATGATTGGAAAATATAATATTAGTGAGTGTTCGAATTTTGAAAAGCATATTAAGTAACCATTATACAATTGCAATTTTCCAATTTATTTTTATTATCTTTTTACTAAGTATTTTTTATGTTTAAAGTATCACTTACGGATGTACAAAACTAAAATAGAAATCAGTTTTATACCAATTACATTTTCTTCTCAAATCAAATAAAATCATATCTTTTTATTGTAGGCATAGATTATACAGACAGATGTTAGGTAAATTACAGTTCCATTATGTCCTACCTAATAGGTATACAATAATTATGTCAACATGCAGTATACAAAATTTCTTAGGTATCACGTATAAAGCAAATCTTACAAAATAAAAATTTAGGTGTTTGGTGACCGATTGTATTATGTAGGTTTTGAAAGATCTCCTTAGAATGGAACATTTTGTGCCAGAAACATTCATTTATGTATATTAAAGTCACGATTAATGTTGGATATTTGTTTGATGACAGTACACATACCTATTTCACATCATCACATCAGATTTTTCTGTTTTCTAAGAACGAACTCGCCCTATTTATTGAATACTTAATCGGTTACTGGAGTACAATTAATCGTAATGGATATAAATAGATATACAAAATTAATAATAAAAGTGGCAACATTAGTTTCATTTGAAGCAGTTTTGAACTTATCACAATTTTATGCTTTTTTAGTAGGTAGGTATTACATTACATAAATTATGTATAAATTTAAACATAGCAGTGATAATGTACTTATTTCTTAATGTTTGTTATGAACAAACATTAAGGAATAAGGACATTAACATAATACATATAATGCAGTAATTGGTCCAATCATTCTCGATTTAGGTAACACTTATTATGAGCCTATTTCATCAATTGAAAACAAATTTAAAAGTTTGGTACCTAGGTATAACGCACATTTACTTAAAAAAATGTCTATAATGTATCTGGGTAAAAAAAACTGATATTTAAGAAAACGTAAAATTTTTGAACAATTTATTTCACGATTTTTTTTTATTTTCTCAATTCTTCGTATCATGACAAAACAAGCTCTCAAAACAAGAATACAATACAATAAAAACTATTTATCCAGTCATACAATCACTAAAACACGAATCGATTCCCTCCAATACCGATTGCAATCAATACTCATATCGGTATCTGTAAAAGAATTCCGCCAGCGAAGTGTCGGCCATCCGATCGTGAGTAAATATTGGTCGATTTTGTCTTTTTAACAGAACGGCGTCCGTGGCCGAGTTAGAGGTTATTGTTCCATTTTTGAAATTCCCGCCGAATTTTGTTTTGTTTTTGACGTGTAATGGCGACGCGTTGAAACTGTTTTCGTTTGCAGATGACGTATTGGTTTGTACTGAAAAAGAAGATACTAGTTGTTAAATCATCTCGAATTTTGGAGTTGTTATTTCACGCGTGTAGGTTAGAACTTTTGTACACCACATGCTAATAAGGAACGGGATTTATTTATTACGTTCATATAATAGTGCGTAGTGTTTTTTCAATCGGCATTCAATTTATCAGATATTAAGGGGAAAAAAGAAAATCAATTCAAGTTTTGTTTGAAAAATGCGAATTCTGACATTCTAGCGTTGTCACGAAAGCCATAATTTTAGTGTTAAGACTGTTTTTCGCACATTTCACAGAATGGAACAATAAATTAGAATTCACTATTATTTAATATTTCTCACATAAATGTGTGCATAAACAGCCTATTCTCACATTAACAAACATTCGGACCCGGAACAAATATTCGTAGGACATAGGTACAAATGTTGGCCCGCGTGGGAATTGAACCCTTCACCCAGGAACCGACCTTTCACAACGTTAATTTTACTACTCAATACAAATTAAGTCAAGATAGGTATTTTGCAAAATCTTAGAATAAATAAAATCACCGCGAATATTTAGGCGAAGTGAGCTTGAAGTGAGCTGTTCATATGTAAAGTAAGGCCATTTTAATAGGTAACAATTGACGTCTGTCAGTTTAGTGAAAGCAAATCGTAATATTCCTCGTATCGGTCATTATTACAATAAATATGTAGGTAATCGTAATTGAAAAAAGTTAAGCAATTGTGCAGTTCTAACAAAACGAAAAAATATATTATTTTATGCCCGGCGTTACAAGGTTACGTTGTTGAATTTTGATGAATTGTCAAATGTTACCTGTTAAAATGGCCTTACTTTAGTGTTAATCCCTAGCATAAGGTGGAATGACAGCTCGGAGTGAGCTGTCAGTCCCTAGCAGCAGGTGGAACGACAGCTCACTTCACGTTCACTTCACCTAAGGTTTCACCATGAGATTATTACAGAATAGACCGGCTGTTGTACGTATTCTAGAATGAAAATCAGTCTTAAAGCGCTGAGCAGACGATGGACAATTTGTCCGCGGACAATTTGGAATTGTTTCCATAAAATTCCGAATTGTCCGCGGACGATTTGGAATTGTTTCCATAGAATTCAAAATTGTTCATCGTCTGCTCAGCGCTTTAAAATCTTAATTTAAAACAGGATTTTTGAATTGAGATTTGTACAAATTTTGAATAAATAAAAAAAAACATACATTCCTATATAAATACAATAAATTTTAGTTTATTAATTTATGTTGTAAATAATTTTCTAGAAAGTACAAAAATACACTAGACAGAAAACAGACACAGAAACAAAAGCCGAAATCATCCAATAAATAAATGAAAATGACGCAGCCTCACGAAGCGGCCTTAAGTAAAGAAAACGAAAAAACGCGCGTCAATGGCTCGGGTACACAACAACAATTGTCAAGCAATTTTTGTCATTTTGCGTAGAATGCGCGTTGACCGTATGGCGTGCGTCTACTCTCAACAAATAAATAAACAACATTGTTTCTTTTTTTACCTGTGGTCTGTTGCCTCGTCGGTCGTCTGGGCCTTTAATATTTTTGGTACTTTTGTTGAGATTTAATTTCAAGCTGGATCATGTTTCTTCTTTAGATGCTTCGGTATTGAAGTGGAGTTTAGATTATGATAGAAAGACGTTCTCATTTTTAGACTGCACTGAATTTAGAGAATTTTGAATACTGACATTATTTTATGAATACCATTTTTGAAATGTTTTAATTATGTGGTTATTATTCACTGTTACATTTTGATTTAATTTTACAAGCGAACTTATCGATCGGTGGCCAGATGTGAACTGAATTCGATCGGTGCTCGCAATCCTTCAACGATTCGCATCCCCACTCTAATTCAAGAAAACATATTTACCTGACCAAAATAACCACCCAAATCGAACTCCAAATCCGAAAAAAGTTATCTTTTATGACAATAAGAATAAAGACCAAAATCACTTGTAGATTCCAAAAGGAGATGCCAAAAAAATTGGGTGCTAGTTTGCCAGCCAGTCTTTATAATGTGTTGTGAAAAAGAACCGGTTTTTTAAATGTTGCAATTTTATATGGCTGGAAGTAAATAGGCTGCAGCGTTCTTGCTGCAGAATCGAGCTCAACGAAGGGTGCAACCCTTTGTCGCGTGGTCGCGCTATGTATAAGTATGTACCGGGCAATCTTTACAAGGGAATTATCGGGTTTGTTTTGTACCTAACCAGTTTAATTCGGTAGAATATTTGCTTTGTACGTTGGGTGATTGTAGGCATTATTGAATGGATGGGAAGATTATATGAATTGCATGGAGATTGTGATTCAAAAAACCGTTATATCGTCTGGCACCAATGAGAAAAACTCAATCGGAAGCCAGAATTCTCCGGACAAAATGTTCTTTTTCTTTTGGCTGGTTCAACTATGCCCATGGTCCACCATCTTGATGATTATCCTCTACTTTATCCAATATTCAATGGTAATGTTTTTAGAAAGTAGGTACCTACAACGAAGTCTATAGGATGAAGATACTTCCTTACTTATCATATTTAAAAATGATGTTGAAATTTAGCTGCATAAAAATGCAGCTAAATTTCAACATCATTTTTCATCAAACATTTTGAAGTTTGTAGACAACATTCATATTTTTGGCAGTTCTATTGGAATGTAAGCTTAAAAGAGTAAATATTTGAGCTGTAAACTCTGTTAATAGTTCTAGATTAAGAGATTATCGTGATCATAATGAGTACTTTCTGTTTCGCGACTACGACGCAGTAGATTTTTAATTAAATTTAAATTTATTTTTAGTGCATAATCCAATCAAAACTGATCTTAAGTGTAGAGCGCTAAAAAAACTATTTCCACATTCTTGTTTTTTACGATAGGTAGGATTAGAAAAAATATCAAGTAAGTACAACAGTTTCTTTTTTCTGTATTTAATAAAAAAATTAAGCACCAAAACGAAAGCAGACTATAAAATCAGATTAATTAAACAAAGATGGACGTCTTTTACGAGTTTTTTAACCATAAAAGGACCTTAAAACAAAAAACAAAAAACAACTTACGCATGGACCGGTACCTATCTATAATATAAACACAATACCGTTGCGGCCACCACTAATCTAAATGCAAATCAAGCATCTGCATTACATTGACTAAATTGAACCTCATTGATTATACTTTTATTTTCATACGTATGTTATAAAAGGCTTTTTATGTCTGCGGTCTCTTAATTTCGTTTCTTTTAAACTTTTATTAAGAGACTAGATTTTGTGAAATTTCTTGTTTTAACATAAAATTGTAGATATACTAGTTCCGAAGATTACCTCCTACATAACAAATAATAAATTTTACTTCTATAAAATATCAGTATAGATAGGTCATTTATTATATTTTTCTAAATGCTATGAAGATAATGATGAAACTGACTAATTGCGATGTGAAAAACCTACACGTAATCAGATTATTGTTTTCACTTCATGGATTGGCAGTAGATTTTAAACATTACCTCTCTACCTATTGCTTTGTTTCCATTTTCTCATATCGAAAATGATAATAATTAGTAGGAATAAAAGCAATTTGAAATGCATGATTTTATTTTCGTTTATTAAAATTCCACTCCAAATTAGGTTGGCTAACAACGTGATGATGGAAAACGGAATTAAGTTCATACTTAAATGTCCATTTGATATTATGGAATTTAACGAAAAAATTATCACCTAAAATTCCAGCATGGCTGATTGCATTTCCACTTACATGGAAAAGCGTTACACTAGTGAAATCCCTAGTTAAACGTGGCGAACGTATTAACGGTCCGCCATCATAGGTTAATATAATTTCCTTCAAAACTAAGCTAGATATCGGTCGGCTTAAAAATATAACAGTAAAAAACTTGTTTTAGGTACTCATCACAAAAATACAATACCTATCCTGTAATAAAAAACATCCAATGTCCGTTTTAACGAACACGTTGTAAAGGCCACACAAAAACGCTACAAAATGACTTATGCTCATTTATATACGCTATTATACCGATATCGGGATCACAAATGGCAATTCAAACGCTCCCCAGTCTAATTCGCTCATTTCGACCGAGCTCCGTGCAAAACGCAGCTAATGCAATCATGCAAAAACCGGATTAAAAAAAACGGATAAAATCATTTTATTAAGCCACCAATAAAGTTTGAATGAAACAGGTTTTTCTGAACGAGGGTTTCTGCAGCGCACAGGTACCGCGGAATACAAACTTCGAGCTGCAGATCACCAAACGGGTTGCGGGACATGTTTTCGACATTGTCCTCAAGAATGAAAGGGGTAGCCGAACAATCATTCGCACAAATAAATACGGCAGCTGCAGGTTGCAAAAACTGGTATTGCTCCAAAAACGTCCTTTTTCGTTTATTGTAATATTTCAATAGCCATTTAATACTGTATAGATTCATAATATTATTAAAGGATAATCCAATGAATTCAGTTGGTGTCGCATCTCCAACCGACATCGTTTCGCCATTTTAGGTATATAATGAGAATTAGAATTTTAACATTATTTCAGCGTTCCATTTATAAATTATTTTTTAAAAATGGAACGCTTTTTACACAAAGGCGTAAACGTCATTTTGTTTTTAAAACTAACACCGAATGCCAAGAAAAGGAACGTGTTGGGCACGCGGCAGCGAATTAAAAAAAAACAGGCAGACATTTTAAAACAGCGTAATATTCACATTTTCCTACTAAGATAACGCTCCGCCGAGCGAAATATGAAAGGAGTTATCAAAACAATCTCGCGCGCACTAAATCACTGTATATAAGGGGAAGAGGAATCCTATTTACTCGGAAACGGACAAAATAAATGTTTTTATTACATAATGCGAATTTTCTCAAAGTCTCATTCTAAAAGTTGGGACTACAAAAATGGTCCTTGATGTTTAGAATATAGAGTCAAGTTTCTATTGTAGATTTTTTTGAACATTGACGCTGTTGTTTGTTAATTACAAATGGACCTTTTTGATTTGGGAATAAGGCTTGTTTTCATTTGTGAGGTGTGAGGGCAGATGGTGGGCTTTGTATATAAAAAGGTATGGTGCAAAATTTTAAGCAGAGGGATTTGGTGGCGCTCGACAGCCCAGTGGCTTTCGTCGCTTACCTACCTCTGCATACGTACCTACGTACTGAACTACGGCCCGTAGGTAGACAACTGCATGAAAACATCTTTTATACAGTGAGTGAGTTTGAAAACTGAGGATTCTCATTATTTTGCAGTATGATTGGTTAATGTAACTCTTATGGATAGACTGTTACAGACATTTCAAAAATCAAATAGCCTTTATTAGCAATCTTAAAATTTAAAAAAAAAATTAAATTAAAGGTTTAGACATCAGAATTTTCGAGACTGCTTTACTCTTTGGCTTTTCCATAGCTCACGGTCGTGAGTTTTTCTCCTCCATGTCCCTCCCGCGGTAATTCTCAAATCATCTTCCCATCTTTGAAATTGTCTGGAATTGTCGACAAAATCACGATTATTAATAAAATTCAGAGTATATCCGTGCACAAAAAAAAAAAAAAACGATTTAAATATGAATGATAAATTTGAATGAAAATGATTTATTCGTACGAGTCAAGTTATCTTCGAAACTATTTCACCCCTCAGGTGTGTCTAATCGCCCCTCGGGCGTGTCTATTGTCCCCTAATGGGAGATAAATAGAAATCACGTATATTTTGAGGTTTTTCTTATTAACTATAAACATATCCGAATAAAAATGAATATATTTCAGTAGTTTGGCCCAAGACTCAACAAATATATGCTTAGAAAATGGGTATCACTTCTGCAACATTACGAAAATTGTTATACCATTTATCGGGGTGAATAGATAGGTTTCTATTCACCCCGATAAATGGTATTTATGATGTGGATGACGTCGTGAACTACACATGTAATTTATTTCTTTATTTCTTTCTTTTTCAATACCTTTTTATTAAGAGAACGGTTTGTTTTCCCGAATTAAATAAATAAATAAATATAAACTTAGAGTTGTGGGACATCAAAAAGAACACGTTGTTTAAACGCTGAAGTACATATAAAAATCATAACTTACGGCCGGTAAGTAATAGGAATCGAACACCACAAGTTCAAATAAACAAACGCGTTGTAGCTACACGCAGCATCAGGCACCGGTACAAAATATAAAATTCTATGCAGTACATCCCGTATGAAACAAGTATCGTTACAGATCAGCGTCACTCGTTAGCGCTTCTGGCTAACGGTCCAGGGTTCGACCCGGGCAAATGTAATTGGGATTTCAGTCAGAAAAATCCGCGATGGGGGTATGTGGGATATGTATGTATCGGGAAAGTATGGAGTGTGATAGTGTTGTTGACAAGGTATTGATGTTCGCGTGGATGTTATATGGAAGTTTCTAGTAAGCAGTAGACATGGTTATCGGTAATAGGTACGTATTGCGTTTTACTTTTATAATTACTGAATGACTCTAACTTGGAAGTTGTGATTTAACTGCATGTTGCTTCGGTCAAAGATCTAACGAGTTTAGTTATAGATTTTATGAAAAAAAAAACATAAAAAAGGAACTGATAGTATTATATTCTTACTTGTTCATAAGGTCAGAAGTGAAAGGTTTTATATTCAGTTTTTATTAGACCTACAAAAAATTTTTTTTTTACTGTTTTATTTTTGGGGCAAACAAAATCTGAATTGGTTTTTTTATGGGCAGAACTGATGCACTTCAAGCAAACCCAAAAGATTTTCAGATTACTACATTATATAACAAAGTCACTCCGCCACGTCTGTCTGTCTGTGTGAACGCGATAAACTCAAAAATGTTCATACTGTTCACCAATAGACGGAGTGGTCCATGAGGAATGTTTAGGTGCATAATTCATTAAAGGTTTTGTGTAAATTGACTGAAAGTATGACGATGCTTTTTGAAGATGTCGGAAAAAATCATGCCGACATCTTTACTGGCGTGCGCCGCGTAAACCAATAGAGTTATATGAAAACAATGTATAACGTAATTAATACCTTGTTTACTTGGATTAACACAATATAGAGGGTACTTTTAGTCCGGGTAGTACCTTCGTTCCCATGGGATATTTTTCGACATCCACTCGGAGGATGCCGCGGGCAAACCTAGTGATACCAAATTCTATAAGAGACACCCTAAAAAACGGGATTCTCTGAATTCTATCAAATCAATCTTTAAAATATAAATAAACTAGCTGAGCCCCGCGGCTTCACCCCCATATGTCTCGATCCCGTGAGAATATCGGGATAAAAAGTACTCTATATCCTAATCCAGGTCATGGTCTACCTGTCTGCCAAATTTCATCTAAATCTGTTCAGCCGTTTTAGCGTGAAAGCGTAACTAACAAACAAACGAACTCACTTTCACCTTTATAATATTATTAGTTATATTGCGTGATCTTCAGTGAATCCTCAGTCAATGCATCACACCTATTCAATCACCCGACATTACTTCTGACATCTTCGTCGCATAGTATCGAAAATGAAAGTGCACGCGGACACAACACCCCCTGCACCTCGGAGCTAACGATATCGCGCAGTAATCGGCTCCTATCGGGCATCGAATCCAGAGTACTACGGATACACTAATTGTACTGGATTGCGGAACATGTGTAGCTTAACTAGCTGGGACCGTGATTCCGCCTGGGTATGACGATTTTTCATGTGAGTAAATAAGCTACCTATGTTATTCTTTGGAGAATGAAGTTAACTTTCAACGAAATAATTTTTGGTTTGTAATAGTTTTGCCATTACAACTTACTTTCGTATGATTTAAAAGATGTCATTTTAGCCATCTGCAGAACGCTTGCAATGTTAAAGCTAATTTAGCTTTAGATCTTAATGTGTGATTGTACTAAAAAGACCGAAACGCAGCCATTGTATAATTCATGATTTAAAATTAAATCAAAGTGAAGAGATATCGTAAATAAGTACAAGGTAGGTGTAGATATTGTCCCTAAATGCCTGTGTCAATAAAATAAAAAGATACTGCGAAAAATATTTTTCATTACATTTTCATAATGCTTTTCCAAGCGTAACTCACACTGGTTCCCTCTCGTTCAATATCGTACGTGTGATAATCCCCATAGAGAAATGAAAGTATAAACAAAAACAATGCGCCCGGACCCCGCCTATACTAACCTCAAAACATAACTCTTGGTCATAAGCCCTCAGAAACAAAAAAAAACGTTCGCAGAGACCGCTCCAATTATAAAAGGCAGTAGCCCCGAAAACCCTCGGCTTTAAAAAAAAGAATTAAAAAAAAAGTTATTTAAATAAAACCCGGCGCCCACGCTCTGTGTCGCATAAATTGCCTTCATTAATTTCCGGACCCTGCAAAATATTGTCTTGAAAGGATAATCAAATACAAAAACGTGGAAATGGCGGTGCGTCATTTCCATAACATTTCCCTGGCCCGCCCCCCGCGCCCCGCTGCCCCCTCGCTCGTTTTTCGTCCCCTTTTCCGGTCCCTCCGTCCCCTTTATGAGTCGTCCAATTACGACCCAACGTCGGAGCTTAAGGCTCGCATTAGAGAGAATGGTAATGGTCGCAATTAGATGTATATACTATGCAGACTCACGAGGTTTTATGTGCAAACCATTGTTTAAGAAATTAACTTAATTTTTCTAGCTAATCTGGGTGAATTAGGAATAAATGTGTGAGCAAGCATGCCTGACTTCTGTCGCTAGATTCAACAGACGCGAATAACAAAGACGGAATAAAGATACACTTTTGGTCCCAAGCCCGTATCGAGTTGTAGGTGGTGGGTTTGAATCCAATCAGGTGCTTTACTTTGTCTAAATAACTTCATCACTACTGCTCACAAAACGGTGAAGGAAAACATTGTGAGGAAACCGGCATGTCCTAGATACCAAAATTCGAAGATATGTGACATCTAAAAACCTCGCATTAGGCCCACGTGGTAAATTACAGCCATTACCTCTCGAAGAGTGTAGGTATTATAGGCTCAATATGCATAGCAATAACTGTAGTTACATCGGACGCCTCAAATGCCTCAGTAAAGGGGTCGTGTGTTTCATCCTTCATAGATCAAATATCGTACTTGTAGAATCTGTCTCAGCAAATTGTATCAACAAAGTTTGCAAATATTTTTGTTAAGGTGAATATATAATATATATAAAAAGAAGAAGAAATTATAAAACAGACTGTTTTATAATTTCTTCTTCTTTTTATATTCTTTAGTTCAAAACAAAATAAGAATATTAAAAAAAAACAAATTCAATTGCTTATGCATATAAAAAGAATTTTAATCCCAGCTTACGCTCATTCAGAAATCTGACTTAGTCATTTTTAACGGTTTTATAATATTTTTTCGAGGAAAGTTGTTATTGATAAAATGCCAAGATAATTATCAGATTTTTTACGAGCAAGAATTGTAACTTTGAAGGAAGAAGGATATTCCACGAGAGAAATAGCACGCAAAGTTGCTGTATTCGAATCCTGTGTCGTGGTCACGTTGCAGAAGTACCACGGCATGGATAATTTAGCTGACCAACCCCGCAGTGGTCACCTAACTCTTCTAACTGCTGCTCAGAAGTGCTTTATCAGATTGCTGGACCCGTGACCCAACAATCAACGCCACTACAATAAAAGCAGAAGTGCGGGCCACCTCTGGACTTTAAATTAGCACTCAGACCATTCGGAATTGCTTACACCAGGCTGGACTACGTCCAGGTCTTCTCCAGACACGGACACGTCGGTTTAACCGACGTGTCCGAGTCTGACCTGGAGAGACCTGGAGACTCTGAAAGGCAAAGAACTGCCACTGGAACCGTTCAGCGAGGCGGGAAATCGGTGTCCTTTTGGGGTAGAATTATGATCGGAGTTAGAACGCTTTTGATCCCGTATCGAGGCTCCATGACGGCAAATAGGTACAAAACAGTCGCTATTGATGGAATTGTCAGACCTTCCGAGTAAACCATGGGCACCAATTCGTACTGGTCGATGATAATGCGGCCGCACATCGAGCTCAACGAGTCAATGCTGCTCTCCGAGAATACGACATCACAAGGTTAGACTGACCTGCCAGCTCGCCTAACTTAAGCCCAATAGAGCACGTGTGGGATGCTCTTAAGCGAGCTTTTTGGAACCTTCAGTCACCTCCCCAGACTGTGTCAGAGATCAGAGAAGTCGCTATTCAAGAATGGGACATGTCAAGCAAGAAACGCTGGATAATTTCCTCAACTTCCTCATCCTCCTGGGCATGCTGAGGGCATGCCCAGGAGGATCTCCGCATGTGTGCGCGCCAGGGGATGAGTTATATTATTGTATTAAATAAAAACCTTCTATTAATAAATTGTTGTATACGAACGATCTTTATCTTTGCACCAAATTTCTGTTACAATTACATTAGGACTGAATTACAAAAATTTTGTTATTAAAAATAAAAAACTGTATTTTTTTTTTATTACTAACAGTGTATTTCTATTTAAAAAAAATATATAACATCAACACATTTTCTTGATAAAGTTAAATTTAAAAATTATATCAGCTTTTGCTAGTGATCACAAACTTTTTTTGATGTGTGTACGTGGCTGTACTGTGCATGCATCAGCAAATCTACTTTAGCGCTACAAATAAAAGTGCCTATTACCATACAAATTCAAGCACCCATTCCTAATAAAATGAAACAAAATCAAATTAGGATCTTCAAAAACACATACTATTACCTACATATAAATGGCAAACACAGACGCGCAGCGAATTCGTTTCGTTGCGCCTAAATAAACAAAAACATTTATTGGTTGTGTTTGTCCCCACTTAATTAATTTTCTCATTTCCTATTAGCCCTGAGGTGAGGTAAAGGATTTTCGTTGCCCTGTTTGGTTTTGGAATCATGTTATGTAAATTCACTGAAGGGAGCCCTTATGTAAACGTGGTAGGTACTCTCTTTGGGTAGGCGTAAGGAATTTTGAATCACGTCACTCTTTTATTGTAGTCCGCAAAACAAATAATTTTGTCTTCTTTTTTCAGTCAAAAACGTCAAATTAATATCATAAACCAACTTTTGGGCTTTGCTGCAGCCCTGTTAAGGCTCCCACTGACAGGTGCGACTCGACTCTACATGGAAATTATTCTACTTGAGTGGCGTCGCGCTTTCACGTCGCGCCAGTCTGCGGGAGCCTTTAAAAATAGAACGGTTTTAAAAAACCACATCTCTACCAACTTTTGGTTAACTTTACGTGGAAAAAATCTTAATTTTGTAACAAATAAAGGTCGCGTTCTACCTAAAGGGGTCATCGAACTACCTAGCATTTTTTATGTTCCAACAATTTTATAGACAGACGAATTTAACAAGTTTTTCCACAACTAAATATCAGAGAAATATTTGGTCATCACTGTATTTAATTCCTTCAAAAACCTAATGCGACTTCAAAGCATTATATTTGATAAAAGTATTAAAAAAAATTATTTTATTCTACAACAATACTGGGTTTTCAAAACCAGATTTTATAATTTTATGGCTAGAATGCTGTAAAATATTTAGTAATAAAATATTGAAACGTCGTATAAATATTATGAGAACTATCACGGGAGAAGTTGGTGGGGTGTATTGAAATAGTTAATGAAATTGGATTCTCATAATTCTCATGTGCAAAAAATGGGATCGAACTCAGGAAGTCGCGATGTCTTACTTCCGCGGTCCGAGCTTTTACTGCTGGGCTATTGGCGCTTACGTTTACATGATTCGAGATATATTTATCCAAAGACAGTATTTTTTCTTTAAAAAAAAACAGAATATTGAATTAAATAATGCCAAATAATATGTGACTCCCCAAAGTTTCATGTAGGTTCTTATGACGTAGGCAACTAGGTACCTACTTGCCTTGTGTATTATTTTCATGTAGCACTTAAAATATTACAATATAAAATATCTACCAAAGTTCAAATTTCATCATCGTCATCATAATTTCAGCCGAAAAACGTCCACACACCTCTGTGCTTCTCGCATTTATAAAATTAATATTTCACCAATCATTTTTTCCTTCCCATTGTACAGCACTTGTGCTGAGGGGATTCTAACTCAAGCTCCGATTCGTTAATGCAACGAAAATACACGAAGGGAGCCGATGGGTGCGGTCGTAGATGTTAGTTTTACTTTTACGTAACAAATATGGAATATATACGTCATGGTTTTTCATATTAGACAGGATTTTGTTTCTATCAGAATTAAACAACAAATAAGAGCCTGTCTGTGCACACGATGCGTTGCGGCGGCGCGGGCGGTGCGGCGCCCGCGCCGGAGCGGTGTAACTGCGGCGTTTTACATACAAATATCCATGGTATGGCACACTGCGTTCCGGCGTCGCACCGCACGTACACCGGACTTGCAGCCCGCGAAACAAGGCGGGGAGGGGTGTACGCGTTGCAACGCCGGAGCGGCACCGCTCAGTTGTTCAGTGACCGCCAGAGCGGTGAAATCTGTGCGGTGTGGCACCGCAACGCATCGTGTGCACAGGCTCTAACTGCGTGACAAAAACGCAAATAGAGAATAACGTAACACAAAATCGCGTCTTATTGACCGTTAAATTGTTAAAGCTACGACTCTTATGAAACAGTATGCTACATCTGCTACGTTTGCTACGCCGTAGCTACTAACGCTTAATTTTGAATACGAGGCTTTTGGCTAATTTGTAAAGGAGTGGATTATAAATGTTTTTTGTTTGTTTGTAATTTGCGTTTAATTTGTGCAGAATAAACAAATTTTCTTTCTTCTTTGTTTCTCTTTCTTTCTTTCACTATCATCCGTGAAATTCGTTTGCTAATCTTGTTATTCATATTTAGTAAAAGTTTAGTCTGACATTATATTAGAGTTTTGATGATGATGATGATGATGATGGGACTCCCTTTTCCGCACTTAGACTCTCATTTGGTCCGTTGTGCGTGGGGATACTGGCTAACAGAGCCAGCCTAGCTTCGCCCAAAAGCACAGAAGCCTCCTGGGGGCTTCACAGGCTTCGCGGAGCGACCTCACTGTTCCGAGGATTTCTTCCCGTTGAGAAGCCACTGCCTCGCACTCCAGGATAACGTGGGCGGCTGATTCCTCGGCGTCAAGGCAGCCCCTGCTAAGGGGGCTATTTGTGGCGCCTATGTTGAAAAGATGTTTGTTGAGGGGGTTATGGCCCGTAATTGTTCCTATAATTATTCTAAGGTTATTTCTACCCAGGTTGAGAAGTTTTTTGGTTAATCGCGGGTCTAAAATTGGTAAAGCCAATTTTGACTGTCTACAGTCTGTTGCCCGTGACCATCTGTTGTTATAGAGTTCGGTCGATCTTTGGCGAATCCACGCACGAAATTTTGAGAAAGGCAGAGGGAGAAGTGGGTACGGGCCTAGTACTTCCATATCAGAGCCTCTCTTCGCAAGTTCATCAGCGGCATCATTGCCTAAGGATTCACTATGCCCTTTGATCCACTGGAGGGTAATGCGATTAAACTTCGATAAACTCTCCAGAGCTAAATGGTACTCAAAAATTAGTTTATTGTTAGTTAGTTTGTTTTCTAAAGCTTTGAGCACAGATAGGCTGTCGGATAGGAATTTAATGCTGTAGTCCCGGATGCCTAAGCGCTTTACTGCTGTTGCGGCTTGTGTTAAGGCAACACATTCACATTGGAATATCGAACTGTGTGTGCCTAGTGGTATGTGAAGGTTAAGGTTGAGGTCAAGGGAGTGTACGCCAGCACCTGAGCCGTTTTGTGTTTTTGAGCCGTCTGTGTAGATGCGCACTTCATGGGCTCCTGACTGATCCTTTTCCTCCTGAACTGTTTGTATAGTATAGTTTTTGTTGAACAAGGGTTGGTTTGGTGTTCTATCACACGGGGCAGCGATGAGAGGTTGGTACTCAATCGCCCGGTCCAGGATATTAGCGTGTGGACTGGTGTGGTTTTTACCCCATATGCCCAGATGCATTAGCCTGATGGCAGCTACCGCCTCCTGCTGTATGTACAGGTCAAGGGGAGTTAATTGAAGGGCTATCTCCAAGGCTGCTGTTGGGGTGGTTCTCATGCAGCCAGTGGTAGCCGTACAGGCCAGTCGTTGGAAGCGTTGTAGTCTGGTAATGGTGGTCGAGAGTTCAGTCCTCGTCCACCAAACCAGAGCGCCATAAGCCAACATTGGCCTGATTACCGCTTTGTATAACCACAGAGTTATCTTCGGAGAAAGCCCCCATGTTTTCCCTAACATTATTTTACATTGGTAGAGTGCGATTGTGCTTTTATTAAGTTTGTAGTCGAGGTGCTTGTTCCAGAGCAGTTTGCTATCAAGGATCACCCCCAAGTACTTGACTTCGTCTTTAAGTGTTAGTTCTGTGTTGAAGAGTTTTGGAAGCCTATGGGGTCCCAAAGTTCTCTTGTTGGTAAACATTATTAGTTCTGTCTTCGAGGGGTTAACCGATAGCTCGTGCTTCGTGCACCAGCTCTCGATTATTTTGAAAGCCCTTCTCATGAGATCACATAAGATGCCCTCAAATTTCCCCGAGATCAGAATTGCTATATCGTCCGCGTATCCCACCGAGTACAGACTGCTGGCGTTGAGCTCTGCAATGAGCTCATTTGCGACTAAATTCCACAGCAGTGGTGACAGCACCCCACCCTGTGGGCAGCCTCTACTCATCATTAGAGTTTTGTACTAAATCACAATTACATTTTGTGTGGCAACATACTGAAAAATGCTTTATAGAAAAGTTCGCCTACGTACCTACAAAGTTATTTAGCTTTTGGTTTTCAGATGTAATCAAACGTTTGACATAAATATTATCATTCTCCTGTCCTTAACTCAATTTATTTGTGGTCGTTGCAACATGTCGCTTTCTTCCATACTTCTCTATTAGTCGTCATCTCGGTAGTCACCCCTTTTCTAGCCATATCATCTTTCACACAGTCCATCCATCGTTTCTCTGGTCTTCCCCTACTCTTATCGCCATCGACATTCATGCTCAAAACTTTCCTCACGACAGTTTCCTCATTCCTCCGCATCACATGCCCATACCATGGCAATCCAGTTCCACGCAACTTTTTAGGCATTGATGCCACTGTCAGACTTGCTTTTAAAAATAATAATTTCTTATTCCGTCATTCTTGTCCATCAGACTGGCTAGACTTAGTTAGAAGTTGGTGCTACCTGGTTCCTCGAACAGTTCATGTTTACGCACTCGATGTTTATTTGCTACTAGCCTCTGTAAATCCAACGCTGGCTCGCGCTCACCACTTCATCATTTGGTTGAGACATATTATAACAATGAGTTTAATTCAACCCTAAAGGATTAGCAAAGTAATTTATAATAATATCTATATTTAGTATTATAACGTAATGTTTAATAATGTACGCACGCAAATTTACTTTTTATTCTATAATAAGTTTAAAAATCCAGTTAAGACTTCTAGGACAATGACTGTCGTATACGTATTGTATCTGTGTTACTAGCTATATTGAAATACTGCAAATTGTAATCTGTGGAGAACGTATTGGGTAGCATAATTTTTAAAATTTAATATTTAAGATAATAAGACTATTTCTTATTGTGCTACTGTTTGTTTTTCCTCAAATAATTTTTTTTTTATTACTTTCTGAAATGGTAATTGCTGTAAGTCAAAGAACCTCAGTTTCAAAAACTCCCATTGAGAAAAAATACTGCGCCACATTGGTCTGCACGCCAAAATAATATCTATACCTACTCTATGTTCGTCCGCAACAGCCTAGTCTATGCTCTATGGGGGAGGCCTGTGCTAAGTAATTTACGAGCTAATTTTATGGTGCACGTGGTTATAAGTGTTGCCACATAACGCTCTTTTTTGCATATGCTAGCGTTGCATTGCAAACCTTTATTTTATTTGCAAAAACAGGAGGAATCGTAACGAGTCGTCCTACATACATAAATACTTATCAAGCAAGGAACACTATACACAAGCAATAATACTTGGGTACGAGTATATCAACCTATATTACAAGGTGAAGCCCAAAAGTTTGACAACCAGTCTTGCCAAGGGGTATCGTGTTACCCCAGTAACTGGGTTGTGGAGGCCAGGTAGGCAGTCGCTCCATGTAAAATATTGGTACTAAGATGCATCCAGTTAGACCGGGAACCGACCCCAACAAAGATGGGAAAAGACTAGGTAAATGTCTATCAACTTATAAAAAAATATTTAAAATATTGTGAAAGCAAGAAAGAAACAAGAAATTAAAATGTTATATTTAAGCCATAACTACCTGCTTGCCAAGAGGATCAGCAGCATCCTTCTATCTACTAATAAAAATACATTGTTATCACAAATATACCTACAAAGTCATTGATTGGCAATTGTTTTGCATGAAAAAAACAGGAAAATAAAGACTTTCCTATTTCCGTTTAAAAATAAAAGAGACATGGGCAGTGACACAATCCAAAAAGGCTACCCCTTTCGTGACGAGTCACCAAAAAGGAGATTCTCATTTAAATTAGGAAATAGCATTGTTGTGTTGCTCATTCGATAATTTACCAATGCAGAGTAATCCTGTGTCTTCTTTGCGATGAATTAACGGCGTATGAATTCACATTTGGATTAATTATTTTTGTTCTGAATCGTGACCAGGCGGCACAGCGGGGCATGGCATGGCAAAGATTTTTTGTAAGCGGCAAAGATTTTGAATCTTATTATCATACCCTTAACAATCACATTTTGTTTATATCGTCACAAGCGGCCTTGGCCATACCACGAAAGCTTTGGAATGCCGGGCCAAACAAAAGTGAAGCTTTGCCTTCACATTTGTTTGGTCCGGCCCGAGCGTCAGCCTCAATTTTACTAAATCCTTGTTGTATCTGAAAGAGGGGAAAGAAAAAAAAAATTGCATGTTTACCCGACATACGATCCCGGGTCGACAGCGCGTTGTGTTCCACGCGCACCTTAAAGATATGTCAGCAGAACTGAAGGGGTCTGATAAGACCGATACCTGCCGGAGTTGCGGGTAAGTCCGATATGGATACCGTGGCCCCTGGCAACGTACAGGCAACTGAAGGAACACGGGTGGGTTATAGTCAGTGAGAGTCTGATACGGACTCCCGCTCCACCCAGAGTGGGAGAAGTTATTTGATAATTTCAAATCCAAAAAAAAAAACCCGACATATGATGTCCTGCCCAAATATCAATAATTCATACAAAATTCCCATAGAAAATGCACTTTGAGTTTTCTCGCATTTTTAAATTTTTCATATTCATATTCATTTATTTATTGTTTGTTACTGTTGAAAAAACAGTTCTTACAATAAGCATTATTGTATCACTGTAACATACCCATGGGACATCCCATCGGTATGTTACACTGAACAATATTTATTTGTATGTATATATGCTATGTTAAAAATAATTAATAATAATACAATTACACTCTTAATTGTTGAAAATTCAAAATTCAAAAGTCATTTATTCAAACTAGGCTGAGAATCAGCACTTTTCGAACGTCAAAATTACATAAGACTCACCACTTCATAGTGCTTTTGCTGGGAAGAAGAAGTGGCGCAACAAACTCCCCAGCAGCACAGCTGTCTGTTCAGTTAGAAAAAAAAATAAAAAATGATTCTATACAACAGTATGCAAGACAATTTACAATATGCAAAAAAATATTTAAATTAAATAGCTATAATTAATAGCCATATGACAGCTAGCACACGCCAATATACCAACCAAAAGCATCGAGAACTATACTCAAGCAGAAATAAAAATAACTAAAAGTAAACAATATCTAAAAAAAAAAGAAAAAGCCTCCAGGCATAAAGGGCGTGCCCGCTTACATATAGCTGTAACTAGAAGTTACAATTGATAAACTAGGACCATCGAGGTAAAATAAATAATTGTCGAGGTCGCTAGCTAACCACATATTGCAATACAACTCATAAAAAAAACATTGTAATGAGTAGATTATGTCAGCACTAAATTAAAATAAAATTAAAATAAATTGACATAAAAAGTAAAATTATAAACAATTTTAAAAACTCATATCACCTGTCAGTAGGTAAACTAACTCTGGAGAAAGAACATTTAAACATTGTCTTGAGTTAATCACAGCGACCATCTATTCTTATCATTTAAGTAGTCGTTGATAGAATAGTATGCCTTTGAACAAAGGTTGGACTTTAATTTAGTTTTAAACGCTGGTGGTTTGTGGAAGTTGGTGGTTAATATCCATTGCATTGGTTGTTTTAGTCAACCTCATCTTTCATTCATTAATTAAATTAAACATATTTATTACGGTCATGCAATTAACATTAAAGAAGTAAAAAAAAAATAGTTTAACATATTAAGCTTCAAATATGTATAATGAAGGTAGGGTTAAGATTTTCAACATTTTGGAAGAAAGAAAAAAAAAAAAAAGAAAGAAAAGAAAAGAAAGAAAGAAAATACATTTATTTAGCACAGACTAAAAGGCACACAAGTAAAAATATAGAAAATAAAAGGAAAGAATACAAAATAAAAAGTGTAAAAGTGCGTTGTAAGATACTAGCAGGAAAACTGGTTTACATGAATCAGTCTCTTCCGGCAGCGTTTCCAATTTTTCTTTCCGTAAGAACCTGATTCGGACTATTACGAACATTTTAAAACAAACTATAGCCAAATCGGCCCAACCGTTGTCAAGTGATGCGCTACGAATAGCATTTCATTTTTAGGGTTCCGTACCCGAAGGGGTGCCAAACGGAACCCTATTACTAAGCCTCCGCTGTCCGTCTGTCTGTCAGCGAGCAGTATCTCATGAAACGTAATAGGTAGACAGTTGAAATTTTCATGTATTGTGTATTTCTATTGCTGCTATAACAGTAAATTTTAAAATTAAAGGGGTCATACAAGAAACGTAATTTTTCAGGGTTTTTTTTTTTGCTAACATTGTACGGTGGCTTTTGACTTTATAATCATTATTTCAGTTTTTATAGTTTTAAGATGTTTTTTCTACTGGAATGCCTATAAACATATATTTATTTGTTGAAGTGAAAACTTCTTTAGGCGCGTTGAGCATTTTTAGGTGAACAAAAATCATGGAACTCGCGTCATCGTCACCTCACGCTTCCCATGAGCTATATGTATACTGTTTTCACTTCTATCGGCAGTCCCCAAAGACTGCCCCGCATTTTTTTTCTTTCTTTATTATCACTGTTACTACACCACGCTAACGCCCAACTTCTGTTAATTAATTCCAAAGACACACACGGACGTACAGTGAAATTGAAAATCTACAGTAGTAGACTTTTAATTTAACTCTACGTCCTTTACAAACCATAACCATTACGAAACGCCATATCCCAGCACAATCAAAGTAAGCAATAAACACGCCCACATAAAACACAGCAGACCACACGCTGATATAAAACGCACACCCATCTCCACAAATAGGCTAAACTCCAGTAAAAAGCTGGCAGCATTTGCATAATGACTTTATATTATGCCCGCAACTCCAGCGCAGAATTTTAATGACCCGAGCAGCGTTTTTGAGTTTTTAATGTAAGCTAACGTAATGTTATGTAGGAGTTGGTGAGATATGGGCCTCTGGTGGTTGAATATGTGTTTTTTTTTTATAGGAAATAAACTTGTATAATTACGTATACATTTTTATTACGTAAACATCGTAGACAACAGTCAAGGAATACATAAATTAAGCATCCTTGAGGTATTTTTTTTTTCATAATTAACATGGAAAGTACATAAAGAACAACTAATACCTAATGAATTAATAAAAATAACAATATAATATCCTAACTTAACTAAAACTATTAGAAAACCCAAATATGGGGTTGAATAATTCATACGCATCGCTGTGTACTGGTAATGTACCCAAGAGACTGACCGTATTGCGACGTTGTATGGCAATGCTTAGCCTCTGGCCTAAGAAAAACCTAACCCTTGGGTCACGGGAAGTGTCAATCAGCCATTTGGAGTTTCATTGAACAGACTATGAGCATTCCAAGGCCTTTAAGGTTAATTCTACTTGCACCTTACCAACATTTTGAATATGACAGTTCGCAAATGTTTCATGCGCCCGCTATGTGGGAATAATAATTGTAATTTGTTTGCCAATTATTTAATACTATTGCTCATTGACCGTACAATCAAAAGTTATAATAATACATCAGAATACTAGAAATAAACTACTACTTTTTTCCGTTTTCAAACACCAAATTATTTTATTTCAGACGAACAATTTTTGTAACTCTTCCACGCGCTTTCGTTCACATGAATCCTTTGCCCCTATATAATTTTGATTAGGGGCAAAGGATACCTATAGTATCTTTGTAATCTATCCTAGTCAAGTTACTATACGAAACGAACTGTTTCTTCTTTTATGATTTATATTTTTAGAGATTTCGTACTGAATGAGTTATTATTTTATTCTTTCGTCAATACTACAGTACTTAGCCTACTAACGGCTGTTAAATACCAAAATATAACCGTGTGGTTTCGTCATAACAAGCTCATTAAAAAATTCTCATTACGTATCCAGCTCCACATTTACATAAAACAGCTATTATATAAAACACGTATTATGTGAACAGACAAGGGTAAATCCCTGCGATTTACGTCATGTCGTTAGTCATTACGCATTCCCGTGAAGGCTTTGAAGGCAAAATTACTGGCCCTTGAGGGGTGGGCCCGAAGTGGGACGGGTGGATAATAAATGACGCAGCCAGACCCAGAGGGGCGAAGTTACCAACTTTTTTGACAAATTGCTGTAAAAGTGCGTGGCTCTAATCGCAAGGGTTAATGTGGGGGTGAAAGGGAGTGAGTTTCCATCTAATGCTAAATCGGTGTGCTTTGTCCTAATTTCTCTGTGTTATATAAAAGATTTTTTGGTAATATAAGGTGGAATTTGTTTTGGTTTCGCTTAGGTAGGTATGATAAGTTTAATTTTTATTGGTTACAGCATAGAATACAGGGCTTCTTAACATTATTTAGTAATCCATCTGCGTAGTCTTTTCCCAACTAGGGGTCGACTTCCAGCCTATCCGGATGTAGCTGGATGGATTATTCTTTAGTATGAACTCATTTTGATAGGATAAAATTATACGTGAGAAAAAGCGTTCCGCTTCGTTTCGTTGCGCCCTAGTAATCGAATCAATGAATTACTGAAAGCAATGGAACGGAAAGATAAACGATGATTGATCAATTAATATTCTTCAGAAGTTTTTGCATTCCCTTAATTTTTAATTCCATTCTCCTTGGCACATTCCTAGTCTACTTCCTTACGTTATGGTTTCATTCAATAGGTAAGTAGGTCCCACAAAGCGTTAGGCCTCGAAACATGTACCTACGGCCGGCAAAATATAAAGCTCAAAGGAATTTCGCGAAAGTTAAACACATTCAAATTCTCAAAGAACAAAGCAGACTTATAGGTACCGATTAATCTACTCGTTGTCTTCGGTAATTAATTCACTATGAGTAACTTATAAAATAGATTTTAATAATAATTTTAAAACCCGCCTATTATTTTCATAGAGTGACAGAGTGCCGCTGGCGGCATAATAGTGGCGCTGTTTTGGCCCAGCTAAAGTGCCGTAAGCATTTCATTGTCATTGTCACTGTTACTGAGTCACTGTCACTTGTTATTGTCTTTGTTCGTTGAGGTTACTAATAGTGCAATCCACGACGATGTGCCCCAGTCCGCGATTCTGTACTGTAAGCTGTACTTTAGTACGGAGCGGAGTGGAGTGGGGTGCGTCGTCGTGGATTGCACTATCTATAGTTCGCTGTAAAACACCCCGTTCCCAAATCATTACATTCTCTTGTGCTTAAACGGACCCTGGCGTTGTGTGGTCACAGTTTTAACCTAACCTAACCTACCTTTCAGCCATTTTCATTTCCTAATTATTTTTTTGTAAATTCAGTCATTGTAGTGACTTTTGATATAGATAATTATCTAAAACAAATACGATCAACCTATACAAAGGCCGGCAAACTATCCGATAGGGATAAAATGCCGCTAGTAGCACTCTATACTCTTCCAAAAAAGATTACCATTAAATTAAAAGTTTTTTTTTATATAAAAAATGGGCCTCTACCTTTTGGATAAAATGCCGTTAGCGGCATAAGAGTGGCGCTGCCTCGGCTTGGCTAAAGTGCCGTAAAAATTACATTGTCATTGTCACTATTACTGTCACTGTATATGTAGTATTTCATTGACTTGAATGTGCCCTGGCGGCTGTGAGTATGTCATGCTCACTCAAATGTCTCGCTGATGGTGGCGTGTGTGTTGGATCATTTAGCTCCCTTCAAAATGGTTGAGCTGAATGGTGCTGATCCATGCGTCATGTTCGTGAACGGGCGCCGTCAGTTGGGACTGGTCATCTCTTAGCTGCCATGGCTTATTTGAATTTATTTTAAGTTTTTGAATGATTCTTTTTTTCTTTTTAGTACGGACGCTTTTACGAACGTGCACGTCTTATTACATTGTTCTCACATGCATAATTTCAAAATGAATGATGTAACCAATATTTTGTATCAATTTTATATTTTATTTAAAAGAGTGTCCGTGGAGTTTCTTGCCCGTTCTTCTCCATAAGTACCTACTACGCTTTGGAATGGGCAACTAGCTTCATATTTTTGACTGGCCGACCCCTTTACAATTCAAAAGTGCCTGTAAATGGTTTAATTGAAATAAATGCTTTGAATTTGAGTTTGAGTTTGCTGGTTATTTTGTTTGATGGTTGAGGTCCGCTGTAAAACACCACATTCCCAAAATATTCAATGTTCTTGTGCTTAAATGGTGCTCACAGTTCTAACCTAACCTAACTTACCTTTCAGCCATTTTCATTTCCAAGGGATTAAGGCTACAATTAAGTTTATCTGGCTATAGTTGAAAGAAATTAACATGAGCCTTTCCTCAAAAACAAAATAACAAGTGACCGTGACAGTGGCAATGCAACGCTCAACAATCAAACACAATAACAAGGGACAGTGACATTAACAATGCAATGCTTACGGCACTTTAGCCGGGCCGAGGCAGCGCTACTAAAATGCCGCAAATAGCGGCTCTTTATCGGACAGGGATAAAGTGCCGCTAGCGCCACTATATACACTTCCTAAAAATATATTACATTGATACGATATGTATAGAAACACTACACGTGACCTGGTCTTTCAACATGGAAAGGCAAGTGCGACAAGTGCGGGTTTCGTTTTCCTAAGTTTCGTTAATTAACATACTTTATTTTATTTTTGTGAAATGAATGTAGACCGAATTCGGTATACACCTACTTACTCATGTGATCAAATTACTCGTTCGTGCGTCTTCATACGCTCAGTCGAAATTAACAATCACACGATTAATTTCGATAAATCATTAACCGATATAAAATTACTTGTGACAAATTCACTATCGGTGGTGGTCGGCACGGTTGGCACAGTGGTTGATTGCTGCACTGCGTGTCACCGGTTCGATTTCCTACAAGTAGTTGTTCCGGGTCTGGCTGTTTGTGTATGTGAGTTTAAATGTTTGTAAACGCACCCACGATACAGGAGAGATTCCTAGTGTGGAGCAACTCTTTAAAAAAAAAAATCTACGTCATCATAACACAAATCATGATTGAAGTCTTTTAAATATAGTTTTTTCGTGCTAAACAATGACTGCTACGAGGCGTGATCCTAGGTCCTTCGGAAAACTCAACTTTAAATCTCAATATGAGATAATCTCAGACCAAGACTACTCAAATAATTCCGAAACGTGCTCACAGCTCTTAAAGCATAATGAGCCTATAATATTCCCACCTGCTGGAACGCAGGTCTTCTCTCTGTGATGGGGGTAGGCGTAATCCACCACGCGGCCCAGTGCGGGTTGGTAGATGTCACATGTCTTCGAATTTTTGGTTCTAGGACATGCCGGTTTCCTCGCGCTGTTTTCCTTCACCGTTTTGAGAGCAAAGGTGATTAAATAATTTACACAAAGCCTGTCAGGGTTAGAATCAATTTTTTTTTTTAGGCGTTGTCCCACTCTAAGAATTACTTCTGTCTCATTTAAACTCACATACACAAACAGCCAGACCCGGAACAACTACATGTAGGTCATACAAATATGTGTTCCGTGCGGGAAACGAACCCGCGACTAGCAGCGCAGCAGTCAATCGCTTAACCACTGCGCCAACCGTGCCGACCACCACCGATAGTGAATTTGTCACAAGTAATTTTATATCGGTTAGTGATTTATCGAAATTAATCCTGTGATTGTTAATTAATCTACGACCATACAACTTATGAGTCGCGGTCGTCACCACCTGGGCCGCTACTGCTCTCTGCATTGCTCCTATTTAAGACCGTAAACAGTCAAAAACACACACACCTACTTACCTTTTAATACATACCCACCCAATTCTATTCCAATGCATTTTAATCAAGCAAAACACACGTACGGCATTATAAACATAGGCCCGTAACTCCCCTCCGTAAACTTTCAATACATAAGCGGAGAGTTTCGGAGCAAATGGAATATTCATACAACCATCCGTTTACGGCCTTGTAAAGGGCCGCATAAAAATTTAGAGGCAAAAAACGGGTACATCCCTTTAGATGTTCTCTTGGGATGGAGCTGAAGTTCGTAATTGAATTTTTGCCAGGAGCCCGCAAAGGGCCGGCCTGCTTAATTTGTCGTGCGCGGTAAAGGGTTGACGGGTGTGGTGTCCGGGGTGGGCGGACGCGGGATGAGATAAGGGTTGTAATACCTACTTATCTTATTAATTCCAGGCGGTTGACTACCTCGTTGGCCTAGTGGTCGCAAGCGCTACTGCTGTTACGTCCTGGGTACGATTCCCAGGTCGGGCAAAGTGTCATTAGGTTTTCGCATTAGGATTTTCTCCTTTCGCCCGGATTTTGGATGTTTGCCCCGTTGATGGCAATATGCTTGCCCCCTATTAAATGGGACTTAAACATAACTGACGAAATGTGGAAAATCCTTCGGGGAATACAGGCGTGGTATTTGTTATTAAAAACTAGCTGTGCGATAACACCTGAATATCTGGATAAAAAGTATTCTTAATTCTAACCCAGGCCATGGTCTATGGGCACGCCACTATTGCGGCGATGAGTCCCCTCTTTGAGGAGTGGCAAAAAACGACCACCGTGGCTGGAGAGGCGCCACGGCGTCCTCACCATCCGCCTGACGCAGGTCCTCACCGGACACGGCTGTTTCGGGAGGTACCTATTTCGGATAAGGCGGGAGGAAACGCCCGGGTGTCATCACTGCGTGGATCGCCCGGAGGACACGGTGGAGCATACGGTGGAGGTATGCCCGGCTTGGGCAGAGCACCGCCGTGTCCTCGTGGAGGCGATCGGTGGCGGGGATCTCTCGCGTCCGGCCCTGGTCCAGGCCATGGTACGGAGCGAGAGGGCATGGGAGGCCGTCACCTCCTTCTGCGAAGCAGTAATGCTCGCGAAGGAGGAGGCGGAGCGCGTGAGGGAGAGGCAAATTTCGCGCCCTCACGCCCCTAGCCGCCGCAGGAGGAGACGCCCCGGGCGTCGGGAATCGATCGCGGATTCCCGGCCACCGTAGGCGCGGGCTTGCGGACGGTGAGCAATGGGTAGCTCGCCGTCCGGTAAGGACCAAGCCCGGGTCGACGGCGCGTTGTGTTCCACGCGCGCCTCAAAGAGTGTCAGCGAGTGAAGGGGTCCGATGAGACCATTGCCTGCCGGGGTTGCGGGAAAGTCCGAAAGGGATACCGTGGCCCCCTGGCATTGCACAGGCAAGAGAAGGAACACGGGTGGGTTTTAGTCAGTAAGAGTCTGACACGCCCTCCCGCTCCACCCAGAGCGGGAGACAACATTTGATGATTTCCCACCCAAAAAAAAAAAAGAAAAAAAAAAGGCCATGGTCTACCCAATTGTGCCGAATTTCAGCTAAATCTGTTTAGCGTGAAACGTAACAAACAAACTAACTTACTTTCGCATTTATAATATTAGTTAGGATTCCCCCCTTAACCCCTTTACTTGAGCTGAAATATCCTGGTGTTTGAAGGCCAAGAAGAGGCAGGAAACCAAAGGCGATAATAATGTTATTTATTGATCGCCTTATTTCTCCTAAGAATTGGGCAGAGGTGTACCTATGGTACACCAACATTTCCCCAGTTATATTTAAATCCCATGTCCTAATAGAGGGCGAGCCTATTTCTATCAACTGGGCACAAATCCAGACTCCAGACTGCTACTGGGAAATTGCTGATAGAAAAAACCAATAATACTTTTCCCGAATTTATTAATCGAACCCAGGAGCTCATCATACTCAGCAGTAGCACTTGCGATCACTAGACGAAAAATATACGAAAAATAGCCAAAATATTACAATAAAATTACAAATACTTAGGACCCGCTAGCCTCCTCTAACTTAAATCCCGACACAAGATACAAATTATATTGTTGTAATCAAAAAGAAATATTCCATTTTTTACCAGAGAAAGGGTTGTTTGGGCCTCCTTTTTTCGGCCTACGTGCTAAAATTTAATTCGGGCTTTCCGGATTATATAAAGGTACGTTTGAAATACATAACCCCTTTTTATCTTTGGTGAAATAAAAAAAACGATTTCACCCTTTAAAAAAGGCGACATTTAATTGTAGGTATTCAGTTTTTGTAAAATGTTTGTTTATGAAAGATTTCGTCCTTGGTGATTCGGTGTATGTTATTGAAGTTGATATTCAATTGTTCTTATGTATCTGGGTTAGAGATGTGTATATCGCTAGAGGGGGTGACAACGGGGATAACGAGTATGGAAGAAAAATAAAAGATATAAAACTAAAACCCAATTACGACAAAAAAGTCATCTAAAAAGGTATAAACAACACATAACATAACATCACGCCTTGTTTCCCCGAACGGTTGGGCACAGGTGTACCTATAGTACACCCACATTTCGCCATGTAATAGGGGGTCAGCCTATTGCCATCAACCGGGCACAAATCCAGACTCCGGGTTGCTACTGAGAAATTTCAGAAAGAAAAACCCAATGACACTTTGCCCGACCTGGGAATCGAACCCAGGACCTCATGTTCAGCAGTAGTGCTTGTGACCACTAGACCAACGAGGCAGGTATAAACAAGATATCACAATTTTTAGTTTTGTATGGTACTGTAAAGGTTACGTCATGCAAAATGCGACTTTATGTCGTACAGGCTGTCAGCAAAATAACTATGGTTGCATTCGATCATTCAAGCTAATTGGGAAATATTTAAATGAACATAAATATATTAAGTTTTTTTTTTTTTGTTTCGAAAAAAAACGACGGTAGGTATAGAAGAGTATGCGTTTCTCTGAAATGAACTGGTAAAGAAAGAAATAATAATATTTATTTGGACACAGTTCGTGAAACACATATTATCAAAATAAAAAGTGAAAATAATCATAAATCAAAAAATATATATTAAAGTTAAGCATCTAATATTCTGCGCCCCCGCACCCACACAATAGCTAGAGCTCTTCTAGTGTTACAGTACGTTTATAAGCTGCAACACTAGAAAGTTGTGAAGAATGGAAATAATTGAAAACTAAAAAAAAAGTTTTATTTTCGAGTTTCCATTTCATTGTCACACAAAGTTTATATTGAATGTGAGGTTGACAGTTTGAAAAAAAAAAGATTATTATACTATTCTTTACGTCAGTGGACCATCGAAGGCATCTTGTGAAATATTGGTTTACTAGCTGGCATTTTGCTAACATAGGCGACGCCTAAATGTATTGCCAAAATATTTTAGATTTTGAACTCTCGGCGCTGGGTCGAGCTTTGAAAATCCAAGAGTGTGCTTTCATTTAGGTATCGTCTAGGTTTCTTGAAAACGGGCATTTACCTATAACAGTAATCAATCTGCATTGTCTTTTCCCAACTATGTTGGGGTCGGCTTCCAGTCTAACTAGATGCAACTGAATATCAGTATTTTTACATGGAACGACTGCCTGTCCGACCTCCACAACGAAGTTACTGGGTACACGATACAAATTAGGAATTGTTTTGCGAACCAAAAGCACTCTGAAATTATACGCAAACCTATGATAGAAAACATTTAATAAACAACTCGAAACTTAATTCCTTTAAGTGGAAAAAGTAAAGTTGATATCGAGTTGCCTTTATTGATTGAAGACTAACCTAATAAGTGGAATGCATTAGATGTGTTTGCTCACTCAATAACCAATCACTTAGCATAAGGGATACTTTACTTTACTTCTTTGCCATAGGGTTTTATTTCCAGTACCTATGTCTTATTAAATCGCCGTTCCGTAGTTCAGCAAGATTGGATAACAAAATTTTGTAAAAAAGATACCAAAACAAAGTTAATAAAAATTATACGAGACTACCACGTGAGCTTCCTCTACCAAATGAAAAAATAATTACGTAAACCGGCCTAGTAATCACACAAAAGTCGATAAATATATCTACATTAAAAAAAAAAAACATACGTTGTATAATATGTAGTGTATTACTTTTTGTTTTTGTAATGTATAATCTGGTGTATATTCTTTACTGTACACCAGGTACAGTAAAGAATATATAATCAAATAAATAAATACATGCAGACGAACATGGAACCTCCTCCTTTTTGAAGTCGGTTAAAAAGTAAGTTGTTATTCATAGCCATAATATGCTAACGTTCATTTCCCCACAAACCACGTAGGTACATTTTATCATACCAAAAATAAAAAACCTTAACACAATTTCAGAATAAAACCCCCATCTCCGCTTTTAAGCCCGCCAGCCTAAAGCATTAAATGACAAACAAAAACCGTCACTCTAACCCAAAAATAAACACAAATATCATTTATTATCTGCGGACCAAAAAAAACGTCACACAATCTTACGTTACGCACAAACAGAAGCCTGCTTAAAACCTATCCCGGCCTTTGCTTTTCCATTTTCCACTACCAACAAACTGTGAGCCCACTCGCCCCTCTCTTTGGTACTAAAATTGCTAAAATCGGGGTTGTTGTATAAAAAGAGGGAGATCGGGCTAAAATGGACAGTTACCCCGTCCAGCGTCGTATGACAGATGATTATCTACGGGCGACGTCAAAGTGAATAATTGGAATTTAGAATAGGCATGTTTTTGGAGTTTATGGTAGCTCGATACGGCGAGTTTGTTGATTATGTTGTAGTGTCAGACGGCGGGGATTTTTTTGTAATTTGAACTAGCGATGCTTTGATCTGAAAAAGCTAATAAAAAAGCGTTGTGTAGCTGCTTATAGACAGGATTGTTGTTGTAATTTCAACGAAGTCAGTACCTGAATTCTGTGCTTTTCGCTATTGGTAGCAAGTAAATCGCGACAAATGTGCTTATCTACGCTAATATTATAAATAAAGAGGTTAAGTTTTTAAGTTTGAATGTAGGAGGCAATCTCTGGATTCTGGAAGTACTGATTCGATTTCGATTAAATTTTACACTGGAAGAAAGCGACAATATTGCCGAGTGCCATAATTTATATTTTATAGTACAGTTGAATACCACGCGGAAAAAGTCACAGGCAGAAGCTAGTAATAAATATTCTGGAAAACAAGGCTCAATTAAAATAAAACAGAATAATTCATTTTCATCCAACTTTTCCGCTGACATCCCATTCATTTAGCGGACATTTCTATTTCCTATATTCTACTCCCTAAACCCGTAAACAATACCAATAACCTAAAAGTCCTCTACCTATGAAGTGCCCGATAAATATTATTATCTACAAAAGCATTTCAAACGCCCAAACGAAAGTACCAACACCTACACATTAAAATTCTTTCACCCCGGGCATGCCCAAAAAAACAAAAGAAAAGAGTCCATGTTTTATAACGACTACCTAACACGAGCGGCGAAAATGAAAGGGTACTAATTAATTCTACAAACCACACACACACGGACAAAAAAAGCATAGATACATATCTATCTATCCATAAAAATGACCACATCAAAAAAAAAATCGCATATCAAAGGGATGCTCAAGAAAGATAGGCGAAAAACCCGTACCTACTGAAACAAAACCCCGCCCTCCCCGCAGGTCGCAGCGGCCGCGTCTCCCTTGCCTCGGGGGAGGCTGGGGCACGCACATGCGTATTTTGCCGCCCCCACTCTAAGCCAGCCTTCCATTTTGTTTTTGCTTGGTCATTTTTTCCCCCGTTTTAGTTTCGCTAGACAACTGTTTTAATAAAACAACGGAATTTAATGACAATTATAGCTTGATACGATTTCCTAGTATTAACTTAGATTTAGACTATGATAATTGACGTTCAGAAAAACGAAAGAGTAGGTTTACTTCTCGCTAACTATATGAAAAATTAAAACTCGAAAATACTCTTAAGTATTATTATTTTCTCAAACAGCATTGAAAATTCGAACATTATTTTGACAACCTTCTTCGAGATAAATCGAAAATGCTGTACTGGTCAAATAAATGCGAGGACGCGGCGGGCAATGTTAGTATGAGAATCCATGTCTGTCGTATTTAGCGGCCGCATTACTATGAAAACATATATTTGTCGTGTATTTTAGTTTAGAAATGGAACGAACGTTTTACTTCGACACATGGCAACCAAGGAGGTAACTTTTCAAAAAATTATTTAAATTTCGAACTCACTTGCCAATTTAGAGCTGTTTAAAGAAAAAAAGAAAAATTATCTTTGTACGTCATTTATTTTGAAATTACTTAGTTTAATTTCCACGCACTATTTGGGAAAAGTACCATAGAAGCCTTGGCCGCAACCAGACATTGATGGACTCACATATATTATGTGCCTTGGCTACGCATCAGCCCTCATATTCACATTCTTTTCAACCGCATTAGTCTCAATCCCGTGGGAACATCGGGATAAAAAATACCCTATGTCCTAAACCAGGTCATGGTCTACCCATGAGCCAAATTTGATCCAAATCCGTTCAGCCGTTTTAACGTGAAAGCGTAACAAACTCACTTTCTCATGAATAATATTAGTCAGGACTAGCTTTCGTCCGCAGCTTCGCCCGCGTGGAGGCGGGCACACTATCAGGATGAAAAGTATCCTATAAATTAATCCAGTTTTTAGACTAACATTGTGCGAAATTTCATCCAAACTTGTCGAGTAATTTTTGCGTTATTGAATAACAAACATCCAAACATACAAACGTTCATATTTTATAATAATTTTATTTATAATGATTATAATACCTATTAGTAGGATTAAGATTCTGCGTCCGCCATTTCACCTTCTACGATTGCGAAAAGCTACTTAGCATAGCTAAGCTGGATTTGTTTTCTTTTCTAGATACTTCCATAATTCCCCTCATCCATTGTTCTGTAAAACGCTTCTGCTACAATCATCTTTTGGGGGATTGTACCTCACTACTAGCTTATGGTATATTATTTACTATTAATTATTATTATAAGTGCCTCCACGATTTTCAATAACAGGTACCTACTTAAAACTGTTGCCCGTATTACTACTCAGTTTTTGGATTACCGTACGTACTGACTATTTTACTTCACTAATATCTAAAAAGATACATAAATATAACACCACGCCTGTATTCCCCAAAGGGTTAGAGGAGAACCTATAGTACACCCAGTCGTCGCGCCATAAATATTAGTAGCAATACGAATGTTCAATGCCTTGCGCCAGCTCCATAAGATAACCAGCGTCAGGCACTAGTTGTCTGGCATTTTTGCTGAACTGGGCCTATTTGGCGCAGCCGCGAGGCATTCCTGCTAGTATCATACAACGCACTTTTACACTTTTCATTTCGTATTCTTTCCTTTTATTTTCTTTTTTTTTCTTTTCACTTGTGTGCTTTTTAATCTGTGCCAAATAAATTCTTTCTTTCTTTATAAGTGCGTGCGAGATAGACTAATCACAGCGCGTTAAGACCCGACGACTCAGTTCTTAACGCGGCGTCTATAGTTATGTTTTGGTAAGTCCTATGTAGTAGGGGGCGAACCTATTGCCATCAACCCGATACAACTCCAGACTCCGTGATGCTTCTGAGAAATTCTAGCAGTCAATACTAACTTCTGCTTTCACTAAGAACTATATATCTTCTATTATAGTTCTGTAGTTTCTTTTAGTATGTTCGCGGAGGCTGGCACAGATGGAAAGAGGCCTCCTTACTACAACGCCTGCATGGTAGTGACAACAGCATTCTAAAAATAATGGGTCGGTCTACAATATAGTTCGTGAAAACTCAGGGGGCCAACGACCGCCTCTTTAAGCAGTATTATTTTGATCTTACTTCAGTGCGAGAAAGAAGTGGAGCTTTACAGGACGTCTAGCTCCATCTCTTTCCCACGCACAAGTAAGATTAAAATAGTACTGTACTAACCTACTTTAAGCACCATTGTTACTAACACCAAAACACCATAATACAAAAATATGGAGTTTTATTTAATTTTCATTTTTAATTGCATTTGCTGGAGAAGAGAATATCCAGCAAATCTTTTCAGCATTGGCTTCTGATCAGTATAACCTAAAATAATCAGTTCATAAATGGTGCGTCTATGTACGATCAGGAAAATGCATTGTTTATTAAATTGGCACACAGCGTCAATTTACCGTAATATAGCCAATTCATACAATTTTCACAGTATGACACTTGTGATTTTTACAATTGGTCAATTTATTTTGGTAGTTTTGATATACTGTTAATTTCCCTGACAATCATTTAGAAAGTCTAATGATAATCATCAATTCCATTTCAGGAGACGGAGAGTGGAACCTCTCATCAAGAGAAATCTCTAAATACATATTCATGGGTGCCTCCAGCGACGCACACACAGAATCACGGTATGTACTATATAAATAACTACTTTTTACTTTTAGCTTTACCCGCTAGAAGGTAGGAAATTATCCCACAGGAGCGTGAATAAAATGTGTCTACAAAGGCGTTTTTTATTTAATTCGTAAGAACCGAACACTATTTTGGTCAACAAATTGTCTTACTACAAAATTATAATATTACTTCCCTGGTGAAGAGATACAGTGTAAAAAGCTATAAGTTACCTGTAAAGCTGTCGGTACTGCTAATGGTATTCGCGTCGTCTCGTTCTCTGAAGCCTCCCATTTTGTATCACCTGGGACAGAAGTGTCATGGGTTTTTAGGGGCATGAGGAACAGGGTGTAAAGTTCACTCATCCACCATAGAAAAGGGAGGATCCTCCGACCAGACGGGTGTTGTGTCAGGCGGTTTTTTTTTTTTTTTGAAATGGCATTTCACAGTTGACTCTCAGATTGAGGTCGCAGCTGCTTAACCGGACTATCCTGTGGATGCCTTAAGCTACTAACTTAAAGTCTGGCATAAACTATTCTATGTTATACTAAGCGAACGCTCGCTAAGGGCACCCCCTGTGGGGTACGAACGTCGGCTTAGGGCGTCGCTGGCGGGAGGACAGCAAGATGGGACGGGCTGGGATGGCCACTGTTGATGTCGGATAGTCTTATATATGTCGTTCGCGCGGTAAACTCTAATTGCGCGATGCAGGATTTGTGTGACGTCATGTCTTTGATGCGTAGTTCGTATGTGGCGGTGTAACCGCTACAGGTTTTAATCTTGACCTCACTCTCAATATTCACTCGAATATCAAGAAACGTTTATTGTTGTATTGTGTAAATTGGCTGAAATATGACGATTATTGCTGAAAATGTCGGAAAAGATCATGCCAACTGGGAGACGCACGGGCGTGCGCCGCGTAAACCGTAAGCGACATAAAATTATTGTTTTACAGGTCACGTGTGCCAAATTTCATCCAAATCCGTTCAGCCGTCAAGGCGTGAAAAGGTAACAGGCAGACAGACAAAGTTACTTTATAACTACAAAGTTATTATGGATAAAATAAAGGCAAATAAAAAAAAATTGATAGATTCCGCGTCAAATTGAGAATCTTCATCGTCCGTTCGTGTTTTTCGGAAATTGCTGGAAAAGACTATAAAGTCTACATAACATACATAAACAGGCTATAATGTACCCACTGGTGGGACTCAGGCCTCCTCTGGGTGAGAGAGAGAGTGGGTCATAAAATAATCTAACACGCGGGCCCAGTGCGGGTTGGTAGATGTCACATGTGTTTGAATTTTTAATTCTAGGACATGCCGGTTTCCTCACAATGTTTTCCTTCACCGTTTTAAGCAGCAGTGGTGATGAAACTAAACTAATTCTACCAGCACCTAGACTAGAGATGTATAAAAATAGCCCAGAATACCGAAGCATCCAAACATTTAATAAGTTACCTGAACATATAAGATCCACCAAAACACTGTGCATATTTAAATCTAGACTTAAGTCATTACTTTTAGAAAAAAAGTTATTATAGTATTAACGAGTTTATGGAAGATAAGAAGCTAAAATAAAGCACAAATGTTATAGGTATCTATGTATAAAATTATTTTATTAATATTACTATATATTTCTAATGACTTTAATTAATATAAGTTATATTAGTAATAATAATGAATGCGATATCGATGATAAGTATGCAATATAATGTTTAACTTACTTATATTTTAAACTAGATATAAGTTAAATGTATAATATTGCTGCGCCCTAACAGGGTCATGTACTCATAAGTTTTAGCCTAGCCTGAAACTGAGTGTACATTATGCAACTCGTAAGTCGCGGATGTTACTACTGGGTACTAGTTATTATCTAAAATAAAATGCAAAAATATATCTACTTTGATACTATCTTCTGTATTACAGGTTAGGCAAAATTCAATAAAGATTGAAGCCAATACCAAAAGCTTTGACAGCAAATGTTAGGTGATGGATAGAGCTGCTTTGTCGTACTCGACAGGCAACTCGTATCACGTTCCCTTGTTACCTCGTCCGTACTCGTAATACTTACCTAAGTCCGAACAGTTTTGCTTCATTCCCGATACTTGTCGGCCTTTTATGTTCCCAGAGAGTGCAAAAAACAAGTCAAAGTCAAATAATTAATTTCAATTAGGCACAAAAAAGGCACTTGTGAACGTCAACATTTATAAAAAAAAAAAAAAAAAAAATGATTCTAGTCGCCCATTCCAAAAGGTCGTTTTCGTATGGAGAAGAATGGGCAAGAAACTCCACCGTTAGTCTTTTAAAATATTTTCACAATATCTTGTATACATTAATTAAATAATTATATGTGAAGACGATGCACCTAGAATAAGATTACTATACCACGATAGGTAAAAATAATGAAAAATGAAGGAATGACATAAATTTATTATGTGATATATGCATGGTGCTCACATATTTACAAACATTGTAAAATTATACGATATTTCTAACATTTTAACAAGTAATACTAATAATAATTATATTATTTATGTACTCGTATGTGAGAAAAAATCTACAACTTTTTAATAAAATATGTGATAGACATAATTTTAATAGGTACTAGAAATAAAGATAAAATAGATCAACCATTTTTCAGACTATCTAAAATAAAAACATCTTTTATGGGGTACTGTGTTAAATGTTACAACAGAATACCTTGTGATATATTAGAATTAAATGAAAGAAAATTTTAAACTCATATAAAAAGTACACTTTGTAAACAAGCATATTACAAATTAGAGGATTATATCCAAGATAAAAATGCTTGGAAACATGCTGGTCCTGCTCCATAGGACAAATCAGAATCTAGCCAAAATCGAACTGGTTGCCGATTTTTTTTTTTTTTTTTTTAACATTTATTTTATTTTTTGTGATTACTTGAACTCACATAGAAATATAGTATAATTTTACAATGTTTGTAAGTATGTGAGCACCATGCATCTATCACATAATTAATTTATGTCATTCCTTCATTTTTCATTCTTTTTACCTATCATGGTATAGTAATCTTATTCTAGGTGCATTGTCTTCACATATACGAGTAATTATATAATTAGTGTATACAAGATATAATGATTTTTTTTTAAAGAGTAACGGTGGAGGTTCTTGCCCATTCTTCTCCATACGAAAACTACCTTTTGGAATGGGCGACTAGAATCAGTTATTATAATTTTGAGGTATTCCTCGAAGCGCTACCATTTTGAGGCGCTCCTAATGAGGCGCTCCTTTTTTATTCCTCGGAGCGCACCTTTTAGTAGCGCTCCCGATAGCAATTAAAAATATTAAAATTTTATTCCTCGAAGCGCGCCTACGATTAACTTTCGAATAGAGATAGAAAACTAACTGAAACTATCGATAATAAGTAAAACACGTTATTTTATACAATTTGCAAAAACTCTATACTCCTTGACCATAATTATATCTGTTTAAAAAAAAAAAAAGTGATCCTGTGTGTGTAAACCTATTTTTACCACCACCCACAAACCCACACCACCCACGTTTAAAAATAGGGAAGAGCATGAAGTAAACGTAATAAATTATATTTTTAAAAACTCATTTGTGCATCATCATCATCGAAGTTGCTTAACCAAAAGTACGAAATTGACAGAAAAATATGTTTTTGCTTTCGGCACTATACTTAATGTGTATTCAAAGAGTAACGTGTATTCAAAGAGGATGTTATTAATAAATAAAACGCACAGAAATAATATAAATGATATGCGTATAATAATCACATTGCAGCAGGACATACATAATAATACAAGATTACTTTGTGTGGTGTTATCGTAAATATAGTTATATACAAGTATCATTAAAAAAAAAAAAAAAAATTTAACGTTATGAACGTGCAATATGACATAGCAAAAACACCTGTCAACATGACGGCTTACATTATAGCAATCCAATCCAAAAACAAGTGAGTAAGCGAGAAGGCACATTACATAATGTAAGGCGACATCTAGCCTGCTTAGTCAATGAATCTATATAAGACTTTGTTGCCGATTATTAATTTGAATTTATACTACTCTTAACACTGGTAACTAATATATATTAAATCACGATTCTCACACAAAAAAAATAATTATAAAAAAAATCTAATTTAATTTCTTTTTGTTTTGTTGTTTGGTATTGTTTAATTATATAAATAATAACTGATTCATAATAATTAGAACGGGTAAAAATCACATTAAGTACTAGTGGGGAGAAACAGTTGAAAAGTTATTATTATCTAAGTATTAAATTTACAAAAAAAACACAGATTGTTTCGTTGTCTTAAAAGTCATTGCTTAATAATTACATATGGTAAGGTATTAAAAAACTATTAAAAACCGTCTGGTTTGTAATCACAATGACAAATCTTAAAACTAATAGTGTAATGTAAATATTTAACTAAATATAAATTTGTTTTTTGTTGTTTGGTTTTGTTGCATTATGGTATTGTTTAATTATATAAATAATAACAGATTCATAATAATTAAAATGGGTAAAAATCAGAGATACTAGTGAGGGAAATATTTAAAAAGTTATTATTATCTAAATATTAAATTTACAAAAAAAAACACAGATTGTTTCGTTGTCTTAAATAATAAAAAAGCTATTAAATCCGTCTGGTTTGCAATCACAGTGAAAAACCTTAAAGCTAATAGTGTAAAGTAAATATTAAAAAACCTCACGTAACTAAATATAATAAAAAATCACAGATGGTTCATTTTCATATGCAATGTTTAACAATTACAAATAGGACACATAAAATCATATTCCCAGTTATAATCACATTAAGAACAATATTAACACTAAGAGTAAGTATATAAAAAAGAAATACGCTTTAATATTAAAAATCACAGATCGTTTTATTATCACAATTACTTATTAATCATTACTTAGAAGGCATAAAAATATTAAAATCTTAATATAAAAAACATGTCCAGACAATGTCCTATAGAGATAGAGCCAGTCACGTATTGATATAATATATTTTCAATTATATTGTTTCTTTCTTGGACGTGTTTTTGATTTTCGGAAATGTTCATTTTCAATCTTATTTCATCAAAATTATTACAGTAGTTTTGCAAGTATCTTAACAGTTTGGCTAAATTTACACCGCGCTTTTGGTTGTTTTTTTTATTAATTTCTGAATAATGTGATTCCACAAAATTATTTGTTTTATTCTTTTCACCGTAACATGTAAATTTGGTTTTCCAAAATCGGTGTTCTAACCATTCAGAAACAATATAATCATTAAATTTTGTGATATTTTTGTCTTGTGGAGACTGTCTCATTATATAAAGCCATGCCTCACCTAAATCTGTGACAGGTAAATGAGGTAATAAAGTGCATAAAGCAACATGTTTCCTAAAAATACCGTTGTTGGATAGACCTAGTTCCCGAGATTTTCTTTGCGCTTGCTTATAATGAAAAAAACACCCACTTGCAACTGCATTTGGAAACGCTGCTAGAAAACTGCTGATTGCGGCTTCCTCAAAGTCGCTTTAAAAAAAATTCGCTTGCATATTGGGTACTGTTGTTTTCAACAATTCGTATTGCCAGTATATAGCCGTATCGCCAGAGATTAAAGTACGTACTGAATGATACAGTTGTCTTTGTCCACTTTACACAGACAGGATCACTTTTTTTTTTTAACCAATTTATGGTCAAGGAGTATAGAGTTTTTGCAAATTGTATAAAATAACGTGTTTTACTTATTATCGATAGTTTCAGTTAGTTTTCTATCTCTATTCGAAAGTTAATCGTAGGCGCGCTTCGAGGAATAAAATTTTAATATTTTTAATTGCTATCGGGAGCGCTACTAAAAGGTGCGCTCCGAGGAATAAAAAAGGAGCGCCTCATTAGGAGCGCCTCAAAATGGTAGCGCTTCGAGGAATACCTCATAATTTTTTGTAAAGTTTGACGTTCAAAAGTGTTTTTTTTGTGCCTAATTGAAATAAATTATTTGACTTTGACTTTACTCATTTTTTTTTATTAATTAAGATGAATAATATCAAAGATGTCTTTTTAGGGTTCCGTACCCAAAGGGTGAAATGGGACCCTATTACTAAGACTTCGCTGTCCGTCTGTCTGTCCGTCTGTCACCAGGCTGTATCTCATGAACCGTAATAGTTAGACAATTGAAATTTTCACTCCCATACAACAACATGATGTTATTGCCGTTTTTATAGATATTGGTACAGAACCCTTCGTGTGCGAGTCCGAGTCGCTCTTGGCCGGTTTTTTATAAATATTATAAAATATACGGGGTGGCAGAGGTATCAACCCACAACTTGATACCAAGGACTACATGAATGGACTGTATTTACATGATTCTGGACGACCCTGCGTTGAAAATATTCGCAAGTTATTAAAAAAAAAATGCTGTTCCATACATTTTGACCACGTGGGTATAAATTGCACTTTTATAGGAAACTGCAGTTTTTTTTTAATAACCTAAGAAAATGTTACAGTTAACAGGTTGCTCGTCGATATCCCTGCAAACCTGTATACACTAGATAAACATCTTATACTAAATTAACTAACTATTAAAATACATTACTTAATGTCTCGCTGATGGTGGCGAGTGTGTTGGATCATTCGGTTCCCTACAAAATGTTTGAGCTGGATGGTGCTGATCCACGCGTCATGTTCGTGAACGGGTGCCGTCAGTTGAGACTGGTCATCTCTTATCTGCCAGGGCTTATTTAAAATCTTATATTTTTAATCGTTTTGATTTTTATATATTTTTTTTTACATTGTTCTCACATATAGAATCAACAAGAGTAATGTACCCAAGATTTTGTAATTTCTATACTTAAAAGAATGTCCTTGGAGTTTCTTGACCGTTTTTCTCCATAGAGATCTACATTTTGGAATAGGCAACTAGCTTCAACTTTCTTAATTAACTGACTGACTCTTTGACAATTCAAAAGTGCCTGTAAATGGTTTAATTGAAATAAATGCTTTGAGTTTGAGTTGAGTTTGAAATAAATATAAAAATTACAAATAACGTGTATCGTGACTCCTACCTGGCATGTGAGTAAGGTTTGAATAGAAAACTCCTCTTCAGTCATTTTTCAAACACAAAACCTGACTTGTAAAGCCTCTCATTAAACATATTACTTTAAATAAATCTATGGAAGTAAGACTAAAGTTTAGCATGAAGGATGTATACACTTTTGAAAGATACCTATGAGGCTATGCTTCCATAGAATCAGCCTGCCACGTCCCCTCAGCTAGGACACAGGCCATATCTCTGTGAGAGGGATTGGGCAAATCCACCACGCAAGCTTAGTCAAATCAAAAGAAATTTATTCAAACTAGGCCGAGAATCAACACTTTACAAACGTCAAAATTACATAAATCAGTCCCCTAAAACGGCCATCCTTCACCACTTCCTGGTGCTTTAGCTGGGAAGAAGTGGCGCAACAAACTCCCCAGCAAGCTAGTACGGGTAAGTATGCTTCTATAAACAGTTACCTACAGGCTAATCATAGCTAATCACAGTTCTTAATGAACAGCAGTCCAGACAAACTCGAACAAAACAAAATAACCTACCATTCTACCCATCCATTAGAAATTAACACATCAATTACCTAAAACAAATACTTCCACCCTTATTTCCTTTATAAACAAACGCTCGCCTATTTACTTAGGTACCGATAATGACAAACACAGTCTTGCAGGAAGCTTGTTACTTCACCAACACCTTCGATTTTGAACCTTATGTCTTTGAGTTAAGGCTCCAAGAAATGACACGGCTTGAGTGGGTATCTAAGGTAGAGCCATGCGATATTGAACCTTATTCGTTTGTGATAAAGGTTTAGAGAAAAGGGAAGATATTTTACTTCCCCATTTGGGACGGTGATCCATCATACTGTCGTTTCTATTTATCTTGATGAGGCCTCACTTCCTGCACTAATGGCCCTTTGTTTTTTCCCCTATTTGTGCAGGGTACCTACCTACCTACCTACCCTGTAGCTGCAGATTAATCATTTACGTAATCTACCGCCATGTGTTTTTGTAGATCGAAGTCGGTATATAAAGGAGTGGAGGATAATTTTAATTATGCTACGCAATATTTGACTGTGTTGACGTCCTATTATTGAATTTTCAATAAAAAAAGCCATGAAAATATTATGGCTTTTTTACAATACGAATGTATAATTATAGGTAGAATGTATATTTTTTTACAGTACAAATGTGACATTCGTATTGTCCAATAAGAATTTGGACAGATACGAATGTCAGTTATAGGCTTTGATACTCATGACATTCGTATTGTACGACATGTACCACACCCATAAATTTAACCACACCTTTCTGGTACTATCGAGGAAGTTCAAATCTAAGCAGTTTAAAAAAATCCCGTGAACACAATGACCACATCTGTTTAAGAGTCCTATTACATTTTTGACGCAAATTCATGATTTTTGACGTTGTAATTTTCAGCAGCAGTAAGATATTTGAATTATTTGATTATGAATAACGATAGTGCCATTCTCTTTATTGTAAGTTGGAGTTACACATTTTAACTTTTCTTGTCGTGTAATTTACTATGAATATTTTACGAACTCAGTTTACAAGGAAAAACGTCGGCAATGGAACTTTGACGCTCAAATTCACATTGTTTCATTCAGTTCTAATAAAAGCGAAAGTTACTAAACGATAACTTTAATGTTTTACTTGTTTATTGGAGTTCTAGAATTTCTTTAAATTCCTTGAGTTTTCAGGGAAAATTCGTAAAGAAAACCAATAAATGTCTTGATTTTCATGTCCATTATATTCCAGATAAACACCATTAAATCAAATAAACTAATATGATATAAAACTTCGATCTACAGTGAATACTTTTCTTTAGTTTTTGTTTCTCAATATAATAAGACAAAATTACAATAAATTAAATTAAAGTACTATATATTCCGCGTCAATTCAGCAAATTACACGAAAATAATGTGTAACTCCAACTTACAAGAAAGAAAATGGCACTATAGTTATTATAATCAAATTATTGAAATATCTTACTGCTGCTGAAAATTACATGGTCAAAAATCATGAATTTCCGTAAAAAAATGTAATAGGACTCTTAACGCCCCTTCTGGCTTCGACTAATGAAACAAAAATACATATAATATTTTGCCAGGATGTACTTCCTGTATAATGCGTAATCAAAAAGAATGTTTTAAATTCGTTTAGCGCTATACGAATTTAAAACATCGTTCTGTTTCTGATCATCGTTTGAAGATGACAGAAACAGGGTGATGTTTTAAATTCGTATAGCGCTAAACGAATTTAAAACATTCTAAGCAGTTTAAAAAAATCCCGTGAACACAATGATCACATCTGTTTAACGCCCCTTCTGGCTTCGACTAATGAAACAAAAATACATATAATATTTTGCCAGGATGTACTTCCTGTATAATGCGTAATCAAAAAGTATGTTTTAAATTCGTTTAGCGCTATACGAATTTAAAACATCTTTCTGTTTCTGATCATCGTTTGAAGATGACAGAAACAGGGTGATGTTTTAAATTCGTATAGCGCTAAACGAATTTAAAACATTCTAAGCAGTTTTAAAAAATCCCGTGAACACAATTACCACATCTGTTTAACGCCCCTTCTGGCTTCGACTAATGAAACAAAAATACCTAAAATATTTTGCCTGGATGTACTTCCTGTATAATGCGTAATCAAAAAGAATGTTTTAAATTCATTTAGCGCTATACGAATTTAAAACATCGTTCTGTTTCTGATCATCGTTTGAAGATGACAGAAACAGGGTGATGTTTTAAATAATGTTATAAACGAATTTAGTTATTTTGGTGCAAGTGGGCCCTAATGAATCTAAACCCAAAGCAGCACATTCATTGCGTTATTTACATTGTTGAGCAGACAAATTTATAGACTATATGAAGAAATGGATCAGCAAGATCCTTCAAACACATTCAGATTGTGTGTTACGTAATTAGAGTGCTGGTCATTTCTGTTTGGTTGACATTTCGAACAATTGCTGTAACTAGGTTTATTTTGTTATTATTAAATTTAAAAAATATGAATTCATTTTACTTTAATTTAGACCTCGCTATGAAAAAGTTAACATAAAAAAATAATGAAGCTACAAAAAGCTATGTGTTACACCTCGTTTTAAATAGGCAAGTTTGTTTAATACAGAATACATTTTTAGGTAGTCCTTTTTTAAAGTATGGCTTTAAAGTTACAAATAATTTTACGTGAAATTTAAAAGATATTGAAAAAAGTGCCAGTACTCATAAATAATGGTATAACAGCACGTTTGTAGTGATGACACATTTCCTAGAAGCTACTAAACACCATTTATTGTTTTAAAATATGTACCCAATTTACTCTAATTGTTATTTATCACAAATTTTGGTATTTTTTTCAAAGATCACTCAAATAGTCAAAACTTTTAAGGAGATCAAGTGAGTGCTCTGCCACAAAGATATTTTTTACTGCAAATAACCCCAACTATCGCCCTGTTTCGTTTGATCTACGATTTTATACCCACCCTGTATATTACTAAGCCTCCGCGGTCCGTCCGTCTGTCTGTGAGCGGGCTACATCTCATGATCCGTAATAGGTAGATAGTTGAAATATTCTCAGATTGTGTATTCTATTGCCGCTATAAAAATATACATATAATAAACCAAAGTATTAAATAAAAATGTAGTGCTAAATATTGTACGGTGGTACGGAACCCGAGCGATGCGAGTCCGATTCGAACTTCGCGGGTTTTTTTTACATTAATAACGCAAACACATGTCGTCCTAAATGGACTATTCAGTAGAGGGTAATAAAATAATAGCTAATACCAGAAGAGTCCAATCATCTATTTATTATCAACTCAAAACAGGAATCAAACTCCCAACCACAGGAGAACCGCTCCACCATTCACAGCTACCCTAAACTTGTTAACGTGATTACCACGCTAGCAGTGCAGCTAATGCCTACAGGCCTGCCTACCCCGTAATCGAAATGAGCGCAAAGATATATGGTAAGCTGTATCCCACCAATTTGTGGATTGCAACCGTGAATTCATGGGGTTGTGCGTGACAATGCAGACGCTCGGGGGGTTATTAGAATTTACTTACTATAGGGGAAACTATAAAGTTAGATTGGTTTCTGAACACAGAAAAGGATTCATAGATAGATATAATAGTAAAGAAAAGAAAAAAAGAAAAAACATTATTTTGTTTAGCACAGACTAAGGCCGACTGTCCATTGGAGCGGAGGGGAGAGGAGCGAAACGGAGCTCAGTGGACAGGGATTTGCAAACTAGTTTAAAAAATAATACAAAACCGGGAAGCGGACCGAGGAAGTGGAGTGGGAGCGGAGAAAAACCGGCCGCTGGGGTATTGGATCCCGCTCAAATGACTCATCGCGTGAACTCGGCCTAGCTCCGCACAGTCCACAACTCCGCTCCGCACTACCTCGCTCCGCATCAATTGACAGACACAGCCCGCCACTCCGCTCCGCATTACTCCCTCGCTCTGCTCCACTGCCTCGCTCCTCGTCAATGAACAGGCGGCCTAAAAGGTAATTTAGACACAAAGTTTAGAAACCCGCGTGAGAATCTGAATTGGTTTTTGAAAGTAGAAAGTGTTATAATAGGGATTCTGAAATTATTCTTTCTGACGGCTCATTACGACAGCTGCATTGTGATCGGTTTTTTTAAACTTTTGTTAAATATTCTGATGTTGTTATGTATCCTGAAAAGTTTAACACTTTATTAAGAGTTGAGAATGCACTTGCACTTACAAAGTTTCTTGCCTTGCCACTGCTGTGTTTGGATTCTAATCTATCCTTATCCTAAGAGAACTATTCTATCTATCTACCAATCTACCCTTAATTCTATTAAATCCTTTAAAAGACATCCATTCCATCCCTTTTATCACTTTATAGTACCAGTAGCCTTAGTGGCCTTTGTAGTAGCCTTATTTATTAAGAGTCCTATTACATTTTTTTACGGAAATTCATGATTTTTGACCATGTAATTTTCAGCAGCAGTAAGATATTTTAATAATTTGATTATAATAACTATAGTGCCATTCTTTTTCTTGTAAGTTGGAGTTACACATTATTTTCGTGTAATTCGCTGAATTGACGCGGATTATATAGTACTTTAATTTAATTTATTGTAATTTTGTCTTATTATATTGAGAAACAAAAACTAATGAAACGTATTCACTGTAGATCGAAGTTTTATATCATATTAGTTTATTTGATTTAATTGTGTTTATTTGGAATATAATGGACATGAAAATCAAGACATTTATTGGATTTCTTTACGAATTTTCCCTGAAAACTCAAGGAATTTAAAGAAATTCTAGAACTCCAATAAACAAGTAAAACATTAAAATTATCGTTTAGTAACTTTCGCTTTTATTAGAACTGATTGAAACAATGTGAATTTGAGCGTCAAAGTTCCATTGCCGACGTTTTTCCTTGCAAACTGAGTTCGTAAAATATTCATAGTAAATTTCACGACAAGAAAAGTTAAAATTTATAATTCCAACTTACAATAAAGAGAATGGCACTATCGTTATTCATAATCAAATAATTCAAATATCTTACTGCTGCTGAAAATTACAACGTCAAAAATCATGAATTTGCGTCAAAAATGTAATAGGTATGTTTAGGTTAAGGTATTTTTCTATGGGCCTGTGTCGCCTGAAATAAATGGTATATTATAATATATTATTATTATAGTGTTGAAATAGACACAGTGGATAATTTATGCGTTTTTAAATACCTGCTCAATCATTGTTTATGATTTTTTGTGGGACCAGATAGCAAGTTTTTTCTTTTAAAAATAAAGAATTACATGTAAATCGCAATCTCTGAGAAAATCGTGTACTTACCTACATAAAAACGAATCGAATACACAACCTAAATTTCAGCAGTCAGTTGAACTGGTCCAAACTTCATCCGTCGTTCTCACTCAGATGAAATCTCCCGAAGTGACGGTTCGCCTACAAATGGCTGCTGCATTATGGACACGCAAACAGCTTAGTCCAGCGTCGGTGTGCGACTAATACGGCCATCAAATTAGGTTCAGTAAGCATCATTGTTTCATTATAATTATTATTATTTAGTTTGTGGTTTTATGACGTACCTAGATGATTTGACTTCTAAAGATATTCGTTAGTGTTTCATACCAACGATTAAATTCATACGAACGCTAATAATTATTGCTGACATTTTAAATACTTTTCCGCTCCAAAATCGCCACGCGCACTGAGCATATATTATATAAGCTTTCCTTTATTTGAATCTGAAGTTTATTTATTTATTTATTTGCTAACATGTAAAACACTGGTTAGTAGGCATGCATTAATAAAATAATAAATTTCATGACACAGTATTAAGACATGCACCCTGTAAGGGTTGCTGCAAATGTTTCATATCAAATGATTAAATTATACGAATTTGAAGATTCTAATTATTCATTACATTTTAAAACATTAGTTATTTAATTATTACATTTTATTTCAAATGATATTATTTTAAATTAGAGGTAGGCATATTAGAGTCATTTATTATTTCACATTTAAGTACGGCAAGCATATTATTACAAGGTCAATCGATTCACAATCTGTCAGCTTTAAATTCCTCAACGGTATGCCTTATGCCGTTATCTCTTGCATTGAGCTAATAACAAGTTATAGGTGTATCTATTACCTAGCTAGACTTTCATCCTCATCATCATCAGACTACAGCAGTCCACTGGACATAGCCCTCTTCAACTGCCCGCCATTCAGCTCGATTCTCGGCAACTCTCATCCAGCTGCTACCAGCCACCCTGCGAAGATCGTTGCTCCAAATAGCCTGAGGGCGGCCTACCTCACATTTGCCAATTCGCGGTCTTCACTGAAGAACTCGTCTACCCCAATCATCATTTCATCGGTTCTACGGCTAATATGACCGGCCCATTGACACTTCAGCTAGTTTATTCTGACTCCATCCTCATGACGTATTCAAAGGTAGAAACGGGGGCGTAATTCTTTGCTCGCAGCCATATTTTTTTCATCCATGTAATGTGATTAAAGACAGTGATTTTAATCGATGACTATCCAGTTCCCCTGTCGATAAAATGGGTAATATTGTTAGTTACTTAGCAGAATACCCGCGAAATTTCCCGGATTTATGTATTTTTTTTAGATTTTAATTCATATTCTTCATGGCACCTCGTTAGGTAATGTGCTATCTGAATAACAAAAAAATATTTGCCCTAGGTCAAGGGAGACTTGAAAATGGATTTTCCTGTTTTGTCTTATCACTTTGCTGGACACTAAACGCCCCCTGGCGCCGACGACGTAATAACAATAAATCCTCTATTGTGTCTCATTCAGAGTCTTTCAGCTTATTAATGATTTAGGTATACCTAATACACTTACCATTCACTTTTTACGCAACTTCAAATCATACCACATTCTGCATCTGCATTATACTTCACGAAGTAAATAAACCAGTACCTAAATAATGCGGCAATTCAACGCAAGATCATCCCATTCTTTAAACAAAAGCCATTCGTTGAAAACCACATTATTTCCTGGCCTTCATTGCCATAGGGTCACACAATGGTCCCCACAACCAAGACAAATGAGAAATACACAATATCTAAAGCCTAGGTAAATAGGATAGCTTTGTCCTAGCCACGCAAAAGTGGCACCTTCTTTTATACAAAATATGTTACAAACGAAAATCGTCTTTAAGTTGCAAAAATAGAATGTTTTTTTGCTAAACGTCAAAGGCCGCTTCAAAACTCCGAGACCGTTTCGTTTACATATACTATGTTACTGTTTCAAACTTACTTGAAATTCAACTTAATCGACTTCAGCATAGAGTTCAAATTTGCCTTGTATGTTGTGTAGTATACGGCTGTTTTGGCTAGTCAGAAGCGGTCAAAATTTATTGCGCGTAAATGTGCTCTGGCTAACCCGGGAGTTAGGGGGTGGGGAAGTAGGCTTAAAAATCGGGGAAAGGGGTAAAGGGGTACGTTTTTAGCGTTCGCAGCGCGTCGGCCTATTTGGGGTGTTGACGGCCTACAGGGACGAACTTGGGATGTTTCCAAATTGAGTTTTCAAACTGTGTGTTGGAATCACTCGTGAGTTTGCCAACAATGTGCGGACAGATGTTATGGTAATAGGAACAATGTTAAATACAAGATATTTTATTTGATCTGATTTTAAGTACTTTATACCTATTTTGTTTAACTTTAAAATACTTTGCCTGTTTTTTTTTAAATATTTTGACTGCTTTGTTGGTCTAGTGGTTGCAAGCGCTACTGCTGAGCATGAGGTCCTGGGTTCGATTCCCGGGTCGAGCAAAGTGTTATTGGTTTTTCTATCTGGAATTTCTCAGTAGTAGCCCGGAGTCTGGATTTGTGCATGGTTGATGGCAATAGGCTCGCCCCCTATTACATGGGACTTAAAACATAACTGGCGAAATGTGGGTGTACCTACTACAGGTACTACAGGTTTCCCCGAAGGGTTGGGCACAGGTGTAGGTACCTACACCTGTGCCCAACCCTTCGGGGAAACAAGGCGTGATGTTATGTTAATCTTATGTGTTAAAATACTTTAAAAAACATATTTCTTGGAAAAAATGCCATAGGCTTAGATTTTATTCTTTTACTGAAAAATGAATTATCGTGACTTATTTTTGTTGCCATTATTGTAATTTACCTACTTACTAACTTACTTTACTTTTAATTTCAGTATCTCCGTGTATCTGCTCTTCTAGAGTTAAACTGCTGAATCTGCATAGAACTCGGCAAAAATTCACGTTGCTTGTCAATAAGGTAATTTAGGTATTCCGTTCTATTAACTTACCTTTGTTCCACTTTTCTGAAAACGAATAGGTATCTGTTATTACCTGTACGCACCTTATAAGTCGAAGGAGGAGGAGGCAGGAGTTCCTCAAAGCAAATGAAAGATTTTGGAAAACTATTCATAGCCAACGGTAATAGTTACCTATTCCGACATTCAAACACCAGCTGCACTGCGCCAAAACTTACTTACAATACCAAAAAAATACCCCAATCCATCCTAGTCCGTCCCTGTAACGCGTTTAACCCCGCACCCTCTCGACCTACGCACGTCTCACTCGCACAAACTACAAAAAGAACTCTCCGTCGCTTTCCACCCTTTGCTTAAATTATTGCACCTCCGATCCAACCCCGCACGAAACAGCCTAACCACCCTAAAAACTGCCGCACAAAAATATACCCTACCGTATTCAAAATAGGGTGACAATTAATCTTACAGCACGCAATTGTAAGAACGAATTTCTCCAAAGAACGAGTACGGTGATGATCTGATATCCTATTAGATACTGATCTAACGTTAATTTTCTTATTAAGCAAATCTATACCTTATTGTTTAGCATTAGAATACAGTTTTGTATGTTCTTTTTTGTGTAAAATTCGTCTTTTAAGAATCAGGGAGTAATAACGGAGAGGTTGTGTGCAAAGGCGGAGGGCATTAAAAAGGCCACCCAGGGGTGGTAGTTTTGGGGTGGTAAAGGTGAATGGGGTGGGGGTAAGGGTAGCCAGCATGCCGGAGGGTAAAGACGCATTGCTAGGGAAACCATCGGCATGACAAGACGTCGATTGGTTGAAGATTCCAGTTGATGACAATAAAGAAAGGTTTTTTGACAGGTCGTTTGATTTTTTTACTTAGCATAGTACGTCCATTTGTGCTGTAGGAAAGTATGAAATGGATAGGTAGATGTGAAATGGATAGGTAGATGTAAATTGGTCATCACAATAGGTCTTTTGAAATAAGACAAACAGTATTTTAACAGTTTAATGCAAAATCATCTCCTAAAAGCAATGACGATGATCATTAAGATTTGCATTAATTATTTAAAAAAATAAGCATTACTCCCTTTCGATCTATTTGCAGGCAAGGTAATCTTATTTTTTTATTTTAAATAATAAAGATTTATTTTATTAGTTGTTTTGTCAGCAGTGCGTTCAAAAAGATAAGAACAAAACTTTATTTTCATGATTATTTTTTTATACTAGTCATTAGCACAGCACAATATTATAATATTATTTATATATAATTTTTATTATATTATATTACAAAATATAAATAAGAAAGAGATAGTTCCAATGTTCCATTTGAACATTTGAACTTATAAGCGACACAGTACTACTGCCACTTGGCAACCCTACTCACTAATTAGTTAGTTCAATTACCAAGCTATCATCGTGTGCACTTACCATAAGCAATTCTGGAATTGCTTCAAATGTAGAAAGTTAGTTTTTAAAACTTGAGGTTGTATCAAAGCTTTTTAATATAACTAAGTAAGGCACCCTGGGACCAGGCAAAAATAGCAAATAGGGATTCCTACATCAATAACATGTCTAGGTATTGATACTATGAAACTCTTCAAACTCAAAGCATTTATTTCAATTAAACCATTTACAGGCACTTTTGAATTGTCAAGAAGTCGGTCAGTTAGTCAGAAAGATGAAGCTAACAATATGATGAAAGCACAGTAGTAGGTAGTTAGGTACCTATGGATAAGAACGGGCAGGATACTCCACAAATACTTTTTTTTTATAGTTACAAAAACGTGACGTGTAACGTGAACTATCAGGCCACCTCCAAATAGACCATACAATGATATTGATGATATTTTTTTATGTTTAAAATTAATTATATTTTCTTGTAAAACTATGATCAATCTACACACTGACGCGTTTTTTTTTTTAAACTCGTTGCGAATCTTAGTGGTTTTTTACATGAATACTTAATAAAAATTATTTTAAAAATCCTTGTGCAGTGAAAAAAATTGTCCAAAATGACACTCTCTTAACACACCCGACGATCCTGGAACGACTTATAGGTAAGTACTATCGAAGAACTTCATATCTAAGTAGTTTGAAAACAAAATCCCTTGAACACGATGACCACATCTGTTACCGCCCCGGTTCTATAGCGGCCGAGCGCTGCAAGCAGAAATAGTCCTTACGGTGTATAGATAGAACGGGTAGTAGGTATCAACAACACACGACGCATTTTTTTTACTGAACGTAGCCCGCATGGCTGGCATGGTTACAGTAATGTGAACTGTGCGTAAAAAGGAACTGTTTGATAAAGCAGTACAGGCCAGCTAGTATTGGATTCCAATTAGAAGCACGCTTTGACCAATCCACCATCTATGATGGGCAAATTTTATATTTCAAACACAATTTATTCCAATAAAAATAAATGGAAATGTTTTTAGAACTGGGAGAATCGAGCTTAATACTGATTGGCTATATCTTTAACCGCTATTCTGTAACCAAAACAAACGACCAATACTTCACCTAAATACGGCTGTACTTTAGTATTTATAAACATAAACGCCTGATCACTGCACTGTTGCAGTCCAAAAGGACACAAGTGCATGTCCTCTATAAAAAAAAACGATCAGCAAAACTGGGTTACCAACGTTGGAGATATTGATTTGAATTGAGAACATCATCATGGTTGAAGTTTATCAAAAATATACGTTGACCACAACCCACAACAACACCACACAAAATTAGCCCTAATTAGACAACCTCAACTTTTAAACAGAAACATTATCTTAACCAACAAGCACCAAGCTAAAAAACCAGCCAAGTGCGAGTCGGGCTCGCGCACGATGGGTTCCGTACCATTATCTATAAAAACGGCAAAAAAATCATGTCTGTTGTATGGTATGTAAATATTTATATATTGTGTTTTTAGTATTTGTTGCTATAGCGGCAACAGAAATACATCATCTGTGAAAATTTCAACTGTCTAACTATCACGGTTCATGAGATACAGCCTGGTGACAGACGGACAGACAGACAGACGGACAGCAGAGTCTTAGTAATAGGGTCCCGTTTCACCCTTTGGGTACAGAACGCTAAAAATAGCTTAGGCAACGTCCACAAATTGAATCGACATCACAAATTCGTTGTGAAACAATTCATGAAACTTTCAAATTCCTGAAACCATAAAAATTAAGAATTATAAATGGATCATACAAACATTATAATATTTTGTAACTTACTACTAATAAAACTCTGTTCTAAATCTACTTACCGTACATCTACAGACACAGGTGAGGGTAGCGGAACAAAAAGCACAGAGACAGCGTCGGTATCAGATGGGCGTAATTTTTCATTACATTACCATAGGATAGTCATGCGCGCGTGAAGATAAAACCTCGTCCCTAACCTCGTACTGCGAGACGAATGCGGGAAAAGATAGCGATACGACAAACGGGTATATTTTTTTTGTTTTCGCTAGCTTTTTCCGTGACTTTGGTCGTATTATGAAACCTCATATTGCCGGCTCAGTGGTGGAGTTTCCGGAAAATCGTTTCTTAAGTTCACTATTTAGGTTGAGGTTTAATAAAGTGATATTGAGGAGTATGCTCATTAGTATGATCATCTTTTTATTTGATTATTGGTGTAAACCGTACCAAAGACAAAAAAAATAAAAAATATAATAGACGACGTATATTTAGTAACCAACTAGTAGTGTTTCACCTGACAATTGACGATTGACTTGTTGCAAACCCGAACACGACGTGTTGCCACAACAAGCGCCGAACGCAGTGTGAGCCACACCGCCCGACAGCCTCACTTATATAGAAATCAACACAAATCGATTTTATAATAGATTTCCGCAAAGTCATGCCTAAGTCAATTAACTATCGTAGGAAAGACACAATAAAATACAAAATATATTTATTTTTAAATAAAAAGAAAATATAATTATTGATGATTACTGTTGATCATCAATTTTATTTTCTTGAAGTATGAGTAAGTTTTATCCGACCCGTAGCGTTATTGCTACGCCTGCTACGAGGTCGTAGAAGACAACCATTTTGCTACGTGGCGTAGCAAATCTACATGGCGTAGCAAATGGTTTCTCATGAATCACTAGTTTTTTTGTCGCCGCATCAAAAGATGAAGAGCTTAATTCTACTGGTGCAGCAGTAGCTTCATGGGCATAATGTAATAGGTCCCCACCTATGAAATTTGCGTTTTTTTTTATCACAAATAGAGAACCTCGTCACTTTTATGATTTAAAATATTCATCAATTGCCTGATATTATATCAAATAATGACCATCATAGACAACTACCAATAGTAAAAAAAAACTTATTACTTATAGTTTTCTAAACATAAAAATACCTTAAAAATGACTCCTCTTTTTGTTAGCAGAAATTACCACTATTTGGTTTAAAACTTAACCAAACGTATCTACGTTATCTTAGTTTTCAAACATTAGTGCCTATTAGTTTTATAACATTAGTGTTCATGGTTGTTAAATAAATTAAGAAAACGTTAGTATGAAAAATGCAACTTCTTTAAAATTCTCCATAAAAAACGCCAATTTCATAGGTGGGGACCTAATATAATTATCACTTGCTTCAAAAACGGTCGGTGAAGGAAAACGCCGTGAGGAAACCGGCATGTCCTAGAACCAAAATCTCGTAGACATGTGACATCCGACAACCCGCAGGCCTCTGTCCCAGTAGTCGGAACATTATAGGCTAATTATGCTTATTATTATGCTCTAATAAGCGACTGAAATATCCTTGTGATTTCACACACACCCCTCGAGATATATTTCTCGACGGCATGTGAAGCCAAGTCAGACGCCCATGGGTACCACAAAAACTTTGATACCAGGTTAGTAATTATCCAAACGAAAACAAAAAAAAATCTTCCGGTTCATCTTGCTGATCATTCTTCGTACCAAAGATTCAGGAAGGATTAACTGAAACAATATTATTAAATAATGATATAAATAAAAAAAAACGACGAGCAGTTAATTTTATTTAACGGTAAGTTTGCTGTTTGCTAATAAAACAGGTACAATTCTCGTATTTTTTTCCCCACAGATTACATGACGAAACGGAAAAATTAAAAAAAAAAACAAATATATAATACCAGTTAGACTAGCCCAGTTAGATAAATCTTTTTTTCGAAATTCAAACAAAGTAATTCAAAGAAAAAAGAAATGTACAAAAATTAAAAACAATTGTCGCACGATCCCATGGTACAGAGGCCGGGGTGTAGAGTTCCCTTAGGAAATTAATAGCCGAGTGGCGGAGACCCTTCGGGCTGGAAGTTCTCGGGAGCGCCGCTAGGTGGCGACGTCTGACGCGGAATGTGGCGCCACGAGGCAAACGATCAGCAGCGCTTCCATTTTTAAATTGGAATGTAAGATTACCTACGTATGTAGCTGGAGTGTTGACGGGTTAGGCAGGTCTGTAATTGTAATGTTGAAAAGTATTTGTAAGTTGATTGTATAAGGTCGAAGTCGTGACTCGTGATTGACAGTCATGGCTAGTTCCTGTAGTTTAAACAATGCTGCTAGAGAAAAAACTAAACTGTTTCCCAAATCTGGCGACTTGAATTCATGAACTTAATACCTTCAATCGAAAATAAAAATACAGTGCCTTTTTATTTATTTTCAGGCACATTTTGTTAAAAAACATTAATTTCAAGACTCCCTGAAACTGCCTAAATGTAGTTCTTTCTTTTTTCAATATTTCCAACTACTACAACTGCTTTATGCGAGTATCCATGCAATCGTATCTTATAAATCATCACAACAGGATATTTTTCGAAAATTAATTCCCACCAAACCGTACAGATGGCGCCACCCAACAAAAATACGACCGGAATAAAATCACCAATTTTCAAATGCACGTAACAGGAAACTACGAACCGCACACAAACTATTCTGCTTACATCGAAATATTTAATAGTCGCTAAAATATTCGCTGAGCCGCGACGTGCAGGGGTAGAACTAAGCTAAATTAAACCAACTGCTCAGTTTATTAGTTGTAGAAATTATTATGATTTTAGTTTTGCAACACTCGCAGCGTAGGGTTGAAGTCGGAAACTCGGAATGTTGGCTTGTTAATCGTTGCAAATTCTGTACGAAACCGCTTTCGGGAATGTAATGTGCGAAATTAAAATTAGAATGTTGAAAGCTGTTACTTTATAAACTCGTGTAGCTACTAACGTAGACGAGATTATTAAGGCGGACTGCAGACGGTATGGAATTAAATGCAATAAAAGTGTTAGTACTTTTAATTCTGAATAGGTATATTTGAGGGACTGAAACTAGTGATTCTATATCGGGGCTAAATTGCCATTCAGTTACATAAGATTGCCCAAGTAATTGGTATCTGTATTTTAGATGAGATGACATCTAAATGAACATTGTTTTTAAGCTTTATATTACCTTATTGCGTATTTGACCATACGCGAAAAAAACGAACACTTCTCAGAGTGTGTGAAATCACGAGGATATTTCAGTCGCTTACTAATAGTCGCTTACAAATAATAGCTAGCATAATAATAATCATAATCAGTCTATAATGTGACCACTGCTGGGACACTGGCCTCCGTTCTGTGATAGGGAGTGGGCAATAATCCACCACGCGAGCCCAGTGCGTGTTGGCGGATGTCACTTGTCTTCGAATTTTTGATCCTAGGCCATGCCGGTTTCCTCACGATGTTTTCCTTTACCGTTTTGAGAGCGGTGGTGAAATAATATGTTCAAAATAAAGCGCTTATTAGTGTTCGAACCTATGACCTACCTTTAAGCCGCGGTCGTTACCACAGAGCCACCACTGCTCTTGCATCACTGCTCTTGCACCAATGCTCTTGCTTATTAGAAACCAATTAAATATTCTCTAACAGTGTGTCAATTAAGACAGTGGAATATTTACAAAAAGGTAAGTAAGTTTAAGTTCCATTGACCAATTTATTCAAAACTTTGTGTTCTTCATTTGGAAAACCACTTTTTTTTTTTAATTTGTGGTTTTCCACATTATTTAAAATCCACATATTGTCAATGCACATAATGATTTGGTATTAGGTACGATATGGATAAGGAAATTTGTTCGTTCTCCTCTAAAATTGCATTCTGGCATCGTTCGAGTTTCAAAATTATTCCAATTACAAAACTATCCTTAACCCATCGAAAGCAAACATGGCGTCCGCAAGTCCAACCCTCTAAAAGCGAACGAATCTAATTTCCGACCTCGGCAGCTCCAACTATTTAAGCCGAAGTTAGTTTGGAGTCTCGAAGTCCCAGACGCAACGCACTCTCAATTAGTGAGTCCCGTATGAAAGTTTAACCGCCCATACATAACCATTATGTGTAAAATACGGGTAAAGTGCAAAGTTAGACAGCGTTTCTATCCTTGCGAGGCTATAACTCATGTGTGGCCAACTTCTGAGAGTACCGTGCGCAGGCACAGGGTTAATAGTTTTTGTGTTTTTGATTGGGTAACTTTCGTTTATTGTGTTTTATGGACTGCTGCTCTAAAATCTTTCAACATGCACCGAGCTTACATTTGTTTAAATTTAAAATTAGAGTAACGTACCCAGAAATTCTTGCCAGAATGAGCTGAACAAAATCGTTTATTTTTAATGCAACTTGGCTTTTTGTCTTTGGAAACCCAGATTCTTTGGACTTTCTAACCTAAGATTTACATGGAACTGACTACAATTGAGTCAATACCGCTACAGTAATAGACACCTGAGTTTCATCGTATGATGGATAAACCCCCTAGCAATTACTCACCAATTTATAGGCTTAATGTAGTTATTGAAAGCTTGATTCTGTCAGAAATAAGTCATAAGTTTCCTTTTAATGATTCGCGTATTTACCTCGACTACTTGACGTCCGTGACTCACTGCGGGAATCCAGCAGAATATCAGCGTCAGATATATTTACCTGACACATGCTGAGTTGGACTCCCATTTGGAGCAACATTAAGACGCACACCGCACTTTATTTGTTCTGTAGTTGAATCAAAGATAGTTACTTTGATTCAAATATAGAACATGGTAGAACAAGTCTTCGACATGGCGTCACGTTCTTTATTTAAAATGTGTTTTTTTTAAATCATTTAATCGTGTTATTCCTTTTGTGTGCACGAAATAAATGATTGATGTATCTATCTATCTTTGAACTGACCTTTTAACCTTTTTATTTCATAGTAGGTAGGTACTCAAATTCTCCCTAAATAAAATGCTTCCCTGATTTTGCAGACGGTGCTTGGGAGTGCGGGACGCGGGGGGCCGGCGCCAGTGTGCGGTAATTGTACAAAAGTTACCATCCTCAGCTACGGTGGATTCGTTCACGCTTCCTTAAACGCGAGCGGTAGACGGGCGGGCGAAACGCCACGGTCAGGACGCCCGACTGCTTTGCTGAAAGAATTAAGACCTATTCAGACATAAGCGATATCGCTAACGTTCTCGGTGGCAATATTGGTCCAAATTGTTAAACCAGATTGGACCAGTATCGCGAATAGGTCTTTAAACAAATAAGTTAAGTGCACGTCCTCCTTGCTTATATGCACCCGGTTTCAGAATAGAATTGATAATTTGAAGTTGAGAACTTGTAACTCTAGTGTAGCGTTACTTAAAATGATTCCTTCAATGCAGCCGTTTACTTTAACTTCTTACGTTTTTGCATAAAAATATTGGATATCGCGGTCCTTCACATAAAGTAATGCTAAAGTACTCAATACTCAAAATATTATATTTATATTTTAATGTATTTTTTGTGACAAATATACTTAAATATAATTTAATTTAATATATTTATTTCATTTCCAAGTAGAGTTTGACAAGTGTTCAACTCCAAATTCTGAATAGGATAGAAACTGGGTGTTCACAAGTCATTATAAACTATTAACTGGAGTCATTTCATAATTTTGGTCCAAATTACAACTACGTAGGAGTCCTACTTCCAAGAATTTTTTTGTCAATATGCCAAAGAATCTATATAATATGAGTTTTGAGGGGTTTTAAACATTTTATTGAACCCTAAGCTAACTTTAAACTTACCGTGGTCAACAGATAGATCCTATGTCAAATATGCCCATTATTGTTATCTACTTGTTGTGTACCTAGATCGGTGAATTATTTATTTGCCAACATAGTCAATAAGAATTTTTCGAAAAACCGGTAACATAATTCTGTTACTTTGATTCGAACCAGCAACGCCTTAACCCTGAAACAACAATAGGTAGTCTCCAACAAAAATACAGAAAAAAAACAAAACGTGACATCTCACTTTACCTTAAAAATGGCCCAGCTTTATTTCCCATCACTACGGAGCCATTTTCCGAACTTAATCAAATACTTTCCAAGTCATTTCACACACGCCCGGTCCCCTAAAACCGTAACGTTCGATTTCCCGTCCCGGACCCCTAATCGTAACTTTTCTTCAATCAACCGTCTACGAATCGTAAAAGTAAAATCTAATTACCGCTTACAGATTGCCATCGGCCCAGGGCTGCGCGTGATTAAAAATTTAAATTTTGTTTTAAAATTAGAACATTTTAATCTAGGGTCCTGGTTTGAAAAAGTTTTTATTCAAGTGGGAATGCTTAAAGTTGACGGCCGTTGTTGAGTGCGAGTCGAGTAGGGCTGCCTAACAAGTAAAAGAGTTCTATTTTCAAATGTTTTCCTTTTGTTTTCTAATTCATAACGACTTTTTTTGTGGTTTACAATTTTTAATTTCTCCAGACTTACTCCCATAATACTTACAGATACATGATTGTCTATCCTTTCGGGAACTAGGTGAAGACGTAACTGTAATAACTGGTTTTTATTTTGATCATATTTTATTTTATTAGTGCACTCTTAACTTCGAAACAATTACCCAAAAATATGATCCATTATTTTATCATCATTATCATATCAATTCCATAGACTATCAGTTTACACTGTACTCTTTTAAATTATGTATTTTCACTAATTGTATACTTGAAACTTTCATGCGTTGTTATTACCGTGGCTTTGTGCAATGTCGATAATTTTAATCATATACCCGCAATACACAGTAAAAGTACTCTTAAACGTTCAAAAGCATCATTAACATTAAATTTGAAAATTTATATTAAATATCTGATACATTTGTTGTGGGAAATAAGTACCTAGTACCTGAAATTGGATAATTATTTATTTACCTACTATAAAAGTATTTCAAATGATTTAGTTAAACATCGGTAATGAATACATTAATTTATCTTTGAAGTGGTTACAGTATTCACCTGAGAAGATAGATACATATTATGGCACAAACTTTGGTTATTACAAAACGTCACTTGAAACCTCTCCATAAACAATTAGATATTCATATTATTCTGTGTTTTTTATTCTCGGTGTGTTCATAATCTATTTGTCTACAATAAAATCAATTTTATGTCAAATAGCTATAAATTTTGTAAATAAAGAATTTCTACTAAGTTACGTAGCAACAATTCAATCAATAACAAATAATCCCAAATTCCAAGATTTTATATCGCTAAAATATTATAAAATATGAGAAATACGACCAAGTGAAATTGGTCGTTAGTTTCATATTACACGTAGGTATGTCACTTTGAGTTGATTGAATTTGGGATCCTTTTTTTCGCTACGTTACTTAGTAGAAGTTCTTTATTTAAAAAAATTATAACTTCTCGTGACGGGGACTTTATATAAAAGAAACATTTAAAATGACATAATTATACTAGTTGACCAATATGTTTTGCGACTTATTCCTTCGCTATAAGCTGGTATCATATGTCCATAAGATATTAAAGAAAATCCTACCTTATAGATTTCTAATCTTGGTCTCTTTTTGATTTCTAAGTCTAATAACTAGTCTTACCAAGAGGTATCGTATTCACCAGTACCTGGGTTGTGGAGTTCATATAGGCGGTCACTTCATATAAAATACTGTTATTCAGGTGCATTCGGTCAGACTGGTTGCCGACCCCAACTTAGTTGGGAAAAGATGATGACGGATTTCTAATCTAATCATATCCACATTGGACGCAACTTAAACATTTTTTTAAAATTATTTCTAATACGAGTACCTAAATTCTTAGCCAGCCCTGTAGCTCGCACAAGTTAGGCAAGCGGTAACCGGGGCGGGTCTTGCGGCGCAGGGCGGGCGGTAATGAGTTGGGCGGCCGTGCCGAGGACTTCCAGAGGCGGACGTAGGCATTAAAGTTTGGGCGGGTGTGGTTGGTCGAGAGTTTGACAAACTTTGAGAGTCTGACAAATAGCTTATGATAAATAGTTAGAAGAGAAGTTTGTGTATTGTGATTGTACGTAGAAACGAAATTGAGACAAAAGCGAATGGGTCCGTACCACCATGCAATATTAACACTACATTTTTTTTAATCCTTCAGTTTAATAAAATAGTTTTTTCTTTGTATGGGAACCCCCTTAAAAAACATTTACTTTATTTTTATTATTGGTTGTTATATCGGCAATAGAAATAATACACAATGTGAAAACTTCAACCGTCTACCTATTACTGTTCATGAGATACAGCCCACTGACAGACAGACGGACGGACCGCGGAGGCACACGGGTACGGAACACAAAAAAAGAGAAAAAGCCACTTCTAAACACACACAAGCTCATGCCGTTTTTCCTATCGGTGAAGGTAAATCGGAAGCCCCTATAGTAGTGCCCCTAGTTATTTTTTATATTTTTTTTCTGTTTTTTTTTTTGTTTTATGTGTGAATAGGATTGTGTGCCTTAACCTGAGTCAAATAAACTTATTTTCTTTCTTTTCTTTCTTTATCTCTATTCTTTCTATAGTTTCGGATACGGTCGTCTACGCACAATTGGAAAATTAACCCTGACTGCTTTTGTAAAACAATAATTAAAAAACAAAACTAATTTATATTTTGGATACGAAGAACTTGTAGTAGTTAATGCTCTTTAGTCTATCAAATAAAATTGAAGTGTCTGCTTGTAATGTCAAAATAACAGCTTTTTACTAAATGCATATGAAAGTATATACCTACGGTACTTCTAACAATTTTGTTTTTAAATTTTTATCGTCTTGTTTGTTGCGGCTAATCTCCGAAACGGCTGGACCGATGTTGATAGGACTTTCACTGGCGGACAGCTGATGTTGTAAGGAGGGTTACTTTTATTTTAGAATTAGAATTAGGGTCAAGGCAGGCGAAGCCGCGGGCAACTAGTCTTCTATTCAATTAAACTCTACTAAACCAAATAACATCACCTGACACATATATTTATTTTTACACAAGTAAGTATTATTTTGTAATTATTCTCGTGTTTACATATTTTCAAATCGTATTTTACCTAACTTACTTATATAGGTATGTGTGTCACAATTTAAGGTTCCCGCAGACACCCGCGACGCGACAGTGCGATGTGACCCTGGTGGAACAATTTCTATGAAAACTTCACGGTTATTTTTCTACCGGTGTCGCGTCGCGCCTGTCTGCGGAAGCCTTTTGTTTGTTAATCGCTCAGTACAATGTCTTGGGATACTATTCTGTAATGTTTTGCATGTAAACTTAAATAAATAAATGACATTTGAACAATTACACACCTGTCACAAGATTTGAATTGATGCTTTTTTCCTATTAACATCGGAGTGGTTATTCTACGAAACTTTTATACGTGCATCACTCGGTTGATTTGCGAACTATCCAGTGTGAGCACATTATCCATTTGATAGATGACACTGATTGATCACAGTTAACCATTATTGACTATCGCATGGATAGGTTTTAGCGACATTTTCATTTGTACTATTATTTGGGGTTTTTAATTGGATTATTGATTCCGATGTTATTTACAAAAACGTTGTGCACTGTCATTAAAGGTACCTAGAAGCTAAATATTCAGAAAATTCAGAAGTAATGTTCCTAGATTTCCTGCAAACTAGTTCAGTATTACGACACACCTGTTTTTATTTCGTCGTCAGTCCATATAAGTTTAGGGCCCTGCCAATCTCAGCTGGTAATCCACTCGCTGTCAAATAGGCCCTCATATGGCACTTCTGAACGCAAAAATTACAAAAAAAAATAATTGATTCTAGTCGTCCCTTCCAAAAGGTAATTTTTGTATGGAGAAGAATGAGCAAGAAACTCCACTGTTCGAACAACAACATGATTCAAATATATACAGTCAAGGAATAAATATGTGAAGCATCATTATGTTAATTTTCACTTGCACCTTAGGTAATAGGTAATACGGGCTGGTTTCCGCAACTCCACGTCAAAGCGCGTATTTTGCATACAGGTGGGAAAAATCGGTCAATCAATCCACCCCAGCTCCTCAAAGAATGCCAGCAACGCCTTGGTATTATTGGCAATCTCGCGTAGGGTACCTGGGTTACCGAAGTACTTAGCCCTGTAAGTGGCGACCACCGGGCAGTTTAACAGCACATGAGCTGCTGTCTCGTCGTCCTCCATGCAGGCTCTGCAGAGCGGACTGTCTGTGACTCCTATGACAAAGAGGTGTTTATTAAATGACCCATGGCCAGTTATAGCTGCTGTAATCACACGCAGCTGTTGTTTAGTTAGTCAAAGAACCTTTTTCGTGAGGCGGCCATCGATTGAAGGTAGTGCCTCCTTAGCCTGTCTGCACTTGCCTTGGTCCGACCATAGTTTCTGATGCTGATCCCTAGTTTGTTTCCTTACCAGAGTGCACACTTGCACCTTATTATTTTTCCGATTACAGTGCGTTCATTATATCTTATCCCGTGACGCGAATGGTAGCACTGAATTTTGTACTCATGTGATTGGTAGTACTATTCTGTTAGTCGCCATTTTGAGCTTTTATTAGTATCGAAACTCAGACTGCAATTCAGTGCTACCAATCACGTCACGGGACAAGTTGTAATGAACGCAATGTACGTCACTGTCAAAATTGTAATTATGAAAATGACAGTTCGAAAAAGTGCCTGCGCCTACTACCTACCGAACAATACCTCGAATAAACTAACAAAAACAAAAGACTGTCGCGTCTACATTTTTTTCTTCAAACTCTTTGGTGGAAAGTTGAAATTTGGCTTCGCTCTCGAGACTACAGATAAATATCTGGCCGTGGCCGGACTTTTTTAATATAAATGTTCTTTGTTCCTGACGGGAGAAACTTTTAATGAAAATTCAAATAAGGACAACTTTCAACCTTTTGTTTTTTTTTTCATGAATGTTTTTTTTTTTTTTTGCGTAGGAATTGTTTTTTGTTATTCCAAGTGCCGGTGATAAGGTTCGTGGTTTGTTTCGCTTTGTTCTGGTTTTTTTTTTGTTTGTTTGTGGTTGGTAAATTAAGTTAAATGTGCCTCTTACTTTTGATTAAGGTTTTATTTGTGTAGTGTTTATATAAATTACATCTAAATCAATCATCCTGTCCAATTCATGTTTTCTATTGACGTTTCCCAACATACTTCATATTTCAAATTTGAGTCCAATCTTAATTTCTCCATCTCTTTTTACCCTCTGTCCTATCGCAAGTATGCTGGAAGAGATTTCTTTAGAAATAAGCATCATCTTTGTACGTATTTTTCTGTTCTTTTCTTCTTGTCTGTTTATATATGTGTGTAAATAAATAATCATTAAACCTTCTAACATATTAGAGGAAAATCACTAATTTAAAAGAAATGAGAGAATATACGGATTATTATCCAATATACAATGTATATAAATCATTGTAAAATCATTACTCAGCTCTTCAATATGTCTGACATATCGTTCATCATTCAATCAATTCGAAATTCGAAAATCAAAAGGCCAGCCGGTCATATTCTGTAAGAAATCTTACCGTGAAAACTTAAGTGAAGTGATCTTGAAGTGAGTTGTCATTCCAACTGATGAGGGATTGATACTATTGACAGCTCACATTAAACTCACTTCATCTAAGTATTCACGGTGAGTATTTTACAGAATACATCGGCAGGTAGGTATACATATTCCATAAAGCCATAACCACATCTACTCTTCAGAACCCACGTCATTACCATTTCTCTCACACCGTCCTTACAAAGAATTCCCGGTAATGAGTGTGGGCCCTTATTTATTCGGCCCCATTGCCTCAGGGACGAAAAGCAAATAAAGCCCTCTTTATTTAGTCTATGCCAACATACATTTTAATCAAGTGACCCTGTCAGAACCGTAGAACCTACACTTAATTACTTAAGTTGATTAGGTTCATGTACCTATATATTATGTAACTTGTGAACGTTTTTAATATTGCTGAAGTAGTTTTGTTACAAAATGTGTGTGGTTGAAGAAAAGTGTTGTGTGAGCTTGTGGGATGAAGCTGGGTTGTTTTTGCTGGGCGTGGGAGTGTCACTAGGGATTTTGTTGCTGTAGGTAGTAACAAAAATGCTTTTTCTTTAACACTTTCGACTCCACCCATTCTTCATAGAGCTTATACGCCATGCCGCCATACATACCGCAAGTTGACTCCAGTAGGGGCATCGGCATTATGTTTGCGCTAAAGTTAACCCTCGAGGAGTGTCACCGGCATTAGGATTGAAATTTTTAAAATGAACTGAAACTGATTTTATTTTCAATATAATGTCGAATGCGCTAAGAAAAACCTACATTTAAAATGAGCCCTCCGCGAGGGTTCCCGGCATCACGTATGCGACTTGACCCTCCTGGAGGGTTTACTCATCCCGGCACTGAACGTGTTAAAAACTAAAACCCGACTACTGAAAATTAACGCTCCAAAAAGTATGAAACAAGAAAATATTCTCATCTGAAATTGTTATGTACAAACTATTCAATATTTATCGTTTATTGAAAAAACAAGTTACACGTAATATATTTTAATATACCTAATACATCTTCATAGTGATGTTCAGCCGTGGTCATATGCCACTTCGCCCTAAAGCTTCTTATAATCGCTTACTACGCTTAGATTATCATATACTCAAACGTGTAACACGACATTACATATAACAAAATTACACAAGCTTAATAACATCAACACCGTACATTAGTTGTAATAAATCATGTTTAAATAATTATTTGGCCGAACACTGTCTCTTACCTCCTTACTAATAAACGTTATATAGCGTCTCACAACGCTTTGTCTTCTTCTTTCGAAAGTCAAATTACTGACGACTGAAAAAGAGAAAACGGTGTGTAACTATTCACCTGATATAATACGTTTATTAGTAAGGCAGTTAGAATACAGGCTGTCCTAGTTTAAAAGACAGGGCTATATAAGTACTTTTTGTATAGATTTTGCAATTTGTAATGAATTTTAATGACATTATAAATGTGTTTCTGTATTTTATTGTGAATAAACCTCTATATTATATTATTTATTAAACTATATTGTATTGTTTGGTACAATCAAGACGAAACCTCATTTTTCAAATAAGGATAAGTCGTTTAAAAGTTATGAGGGAACAGATAAACATACCGGTCAAATTCGAAACCCTCCTTTTTGCTTCGCCGTAGTCAGTAAACAATTCCGTCAAATTCGAGTACATAAATATATATTATATAGACCTTAGTCACCATTTACCAGATTTTTCTTAACAAAAAACTTTTTCACAAAAAATAAAACCGACTTCCAAAAAAAACACTACAAAGTGAAAAATAACTTTGTTTTCGAAGTCGGTGTCTTTGGAGTTTTATTTTCGTTTTTTTGCCACCGACTTCCGAAAACAAAGTTATTTTTCACTTTGTAGTGTTTTTTTTGGAAGTCGGTTTTATTTTTTGTGAAAAAGTTTTTATTTTTCACTTTTTAGTGGTGGTACCTACACAAAACCCCCACAATAATTTGAATACCCATTACCTGCTTTGTAAATTACAGTGACAGGAACTATTAGAATATCGTCCACATATACTAGGTGGGAAAAATACGTATATTGAAGCTAACTCAAAAACCCCTCATCAGATCTTGACCAAATTTATATGGGACCACTTCTGAAGTATGCCCTACCAAACAAAAAAATAATCAACAAAATCAATTCATAATTGGCGGAGTAATCGCGTAACAAACATACAAAAAAAAAAAAAAACAAACAGCCGAATTGAGAACCTCCTCCGTTTTGAAGTCGGTTGAAAATGATTCAATTATAGAGCTGCAAATTACCTCATCATTCTTCTGCCCTTAATCCAATTGATCTGTGGTCGTTGCAACATCTCCCTCTCTTCCACACTTCTCTATCAGTCGTCATCTCGGTAGTCACTCCCTCTCTAGCCATATCATCTTTCACACAGTCCATCCATCGTTTCTCTGGTCTTCCCCTTCTCTTATCTGCCAGCGACATTCGTACTCAAAACTTTGCTCACGATATTCTCATCATTTTTAGCTGCAACTTGACGTAAATAATTTACATTTTCAATTAATTATTCAGTGTTAACTATACTGAGTAATTTTTAATGATTGCAGCTTCAGAAGTTTCATTAAACATGTGAACATTTTACAATTATGCGAGGACATAATGAAGAGAGGGATGCGAACACAGTCACTATAGATAGTGCAATCCACGACGACGCGCCCTACTCCACTCCGCTCCCGTACTAAAGTACAGCTTACAGTACAGTCATCGCGGAGTGGGGCGCGTATAAACATTTCATGAAAAATCTATCTTATAATAATGAAATGCTGTCCGTTGGGAAGCGCAACACTTGAGAACAACTGGACAGATTTGGCTATTTGTTTATAAGAAAAAAAAAAAATTGGAGAAAAGTTGCCGGGAATATTGGAAAAATCGGGAAAAAGGGTAGTGCATGTTTTGTAGGAATTTTGTATGAATATTGGTAACGGCTGTTGGATCTGCAGCTATCTAATTACGCAACACACTGTCGTAAACGATTACGACAAATTTGTTTCATTGTGACAGTTCAACAACATTCATTGCGATATTACGTTATGGAGCAGATTTATTTTTGGAACTTATGAAGCAATGGATTAGCAATTTGTTTCAAAACGTAATTAGGGTACTGGTTTAAAATGCAACAATTACAATATTTTTTAAATAACTAACACTTTATCATCACAAACTTAGCTTGGGCCTTAAAACCGTATCAACTCTCAAATAATTAAACACAATACAGACTCGAACCTTTAACGACCAAAAAAATGACCCCTCACGGAATTAAAATTCTCAAACAGTCCTCACTTTGAAAGAGATATATGAGGGTGTTCTTTCATCTTTCCCAAGCGGTGACCTTACCTTAGTCGTTTGCGGGTAAGGGGCGGGTCCGATGTACCCCTAAGGGGGGTAAAAACCCGGGAAAAAGTTGGGGAACAGACCTCTGCGGTGTTATTTATGGGTCTCTCGAGCACAGTGAAGTGCCCGCTGAATATAAATCCTGGGGTCGGCAAAGACTTAAAATGTAAAATAAGAACGAAAAGGGACGAATTTAAAACCCACGGGCCGTACCAATGTTGTTTAATTTAGGAGGTATAATGCTTAGGTATATGTGGTCGATGTTACCCGCTACGTAGTCTAATAATAAGTAGGTAAATACGAAGGTTAGCAAAAAAAAACAGTTAAGGCTCATTTGCGTGGTTGGTAGGTTGGTAGATACTTACTGTGGCATACAAATTCAAGTTATTTAAGCGACAGTTTCGCTTTTTTGATTGTTTGCCGCCATGACATTTACATTTACGATTCAAAACTTGGCAGCTTGACTGAATTTACGAGTTCAAACCTACTAAAAATATGAGCTTACTTCGTAAGCGGTTTTGTAGCGTGAACGCAGCTACGAGTTACCACCTCTGTTGTAGAACTCTAATAAATCCTATAAACTGTATTTTAGTTACGCTAATCTAAACTTTATCATCTGATGGTTTAGATTAGCTAACTTCCTGTCTGACCGGATGTAGCTGAATACCTGTATTCTATACTCTCAACCTTAAGTCTAGTAATATTTCAAAAAACAAACAAGTAATTTATAAAAATATCACCACCTCTAGATTAATAATCTATGACTTCACCCCCTTTAAAGATGAATAATAAGGGTGCCTCTGGCGACCGAAGTTTTCCCGCTTGGGGTCAAGTTACATTTTTCATTCTCATTAAATGAAATGATATCTGACCCCCGGTATGGGGTTGAAGGAATCATCACAAACCCACGCTATTTTTGTGGGGTAAGCTGATACTGACCGTGCATTCTGAAATTGGGCAACGTCGCAAATATCTGTCGAATGTTTTGCTGTTTTGGCAATATTACTGTATGGAAATATGACATATCGCTAACTAGTAAACTAAAATATTGATTATGAAATAAAAATTTCAGCACAGGGGTATTCAGAATCGTGTACTGAATCCATGTGGTAAAAGTTTTCGCGTCGATGTCAGTTTTTTTTTTTTTTTTTTACTTATCCCGCTCTGGATGGAGCGGGAGGGCGTGTCAGACTCTTACTGACTAAAACCCACCCGTGTTCCTTCTGTTGCCTGTGCAATGCCAGGGGGCCACGGTATCCCTTTCGGACTTTCCCGCAACCCCGGCAGGCAATGGTCTCATCGGACCCCTTCACTCGCTGACACTCTTTGAGGCGTGCGTGGAACACAACGCGCCGTCGACCCAGGCTTGGTCCTTACCGGACGGCGAGCTACCCATTGCTCACCGTCCGCAAGCCCGCGCCTACGGTGGCCGGGAATCGGCAATAGATTCCCGACGCCCAGGGTGTCTCCTCCTGAGGCGGCTAGGGGCGTGAGGGCGCGAAATTTGCCTCTCCCTCACGCGCTCCGCCTCCTCCTTCGTGAGCATTACTGCTTCGCAGAAGGAGGTGACGGCCTCCCATGCCCTCTTGCTCCGTACCATGGGCTGGACCAGGGCCGGACGCAAGAGATCCCCGCCACCGATCGCGTCGATGTCCCTGCCACCCTGTATATTTTAGAAACTTATTTGTAGAACTTGGTATTTTTTTCGGTTTTGTACTTCAACAGACATCATTATTTTTACAAAAACATGACAAATTTAAAAAAAAAAAAAATTGAGGTCCATAAAATTGCATGGCTCTTTGATTCATTTCCTATAAACGAGGATATTATGTAAACAGTTCGAACAGTTTTCGCGATAAAAAAATAATATATTTTGACATAGCAGGGTTTAATATCATGTTTGATGAACTCGATACAAACAAGAAAACAAAATGAAAACAGAATATTTTTGGCGCTCATCAACCTAGCGTTTACGCAACTAATATTTATAGTTTCGAGTATGTTTTAATGAAGCTAACTGCACCTGCACCCACAATCTGAATGACTTTGAAGGAAATTGCTAATCCATTGCTTCATATGTTCGAAAAATTTGTTTGCTCAACTACGTCAATAAATGTGGTTGGACTGTCGAAATGAAAGCCATTGCTACTGTAAGTGCGTTACGCAACTACCCGCTCATTTATTCTATCGATGTTTTATAATGAAAGGTAAATATAAGAATTTTGACCGTTTTAGTTGAAAAGATAAAATGCTTTTGAAATTACACACTGACGAGAAATATAAAACAGCCACTAACATATCATGAAATATTTCCGAAACCACGCAAGATAACTTCTTGAAGTTAATAGCAACATTCAAGTGTATTAAATAGCACTTAGAAAACCCTATAAAACTTGTGTGGTTTAGGAGATATTTTGATTTTTTTGGCACTGCAAGTGGGTTTTTTATATTGCTCGTCACTTTATATTAATTAGACAGCCCTCACAAATGAGGGCTGTCTAATTTATCTAGGTAATTTTGACGTTTGAAAAGTGATGATTCTGACCCCAAATTAGAAGAATAAATTAAGTATGTGTTGGATCGTTGAGTTCCGTTCAAAATGGTTGAGCTGAACGGTGCTGATCCATGCGTCATGTTCGTGAACGGGCGCCATCAGTAGGGACTGGTCATCTCTTATCTGCCACGGCTTATTTTAATTTTTGAATTGTTTTTATCTTTTTATTACGGACGCTTTTTTACGTACACGTCTTCCTACATTGTTCACACATGTATAATTTCAACATGAATGATGTAAACAATATTTTGTAAGAATTTTTTTTTTTTTAAAGAGTTTCCGTGGAGTTTCTTGCCCGTTCTTCTCCATAGGAACCTACGCTTTGGAATGGGCAACTAGCTTCATATTTCTGACTGACTGACTCCTTGACAATTCAAAAGTGCCTGTAAATGGTTTAATTGAAATAAATGCTTTGAGTTTGAGTTGAGTTTGAGTACTTAATGAGTTTTTGTATTGATTTAGCTCAAATGCATTCGGGTTAGAGGTACTGGCAGCAACAGAAAGATGTTACATGTTATCTAACTAGACACAAAACTAATTGAAAAACTACTTTTCAGCTTTTAATTTAATAGCTAAGATTTTTTAGGGTTCCGTACTGGAAGGGTGCCAAATGGAACCCTATTACTAAGCCTCCGCTCACCGTCCGCCTGTCTGTCAGCGGCCTGTATCTCATAAACCGTTAGTTAGTTAGTTAGACAGTTGAAATTTTCAGATTGTGTAATCTATTGCCGCTATCAGAACTAATAATAATTAAATAAAGTTAATAATTAAAAGGCCCCCCATATAAGAAACGTGTTTTTTTTTCGGCGTTTTATTCTCGATCTTAATACGGTACGGAACACTTTGTGTCTTAATTTTACATGATTTTCGTATTTTTTCTGTCTCTAAATAATAAAATAATAAAAACTGAAGTGTTAATCGACTTTTGTAGCTGACCGTACATAGTATTGCTAGAATGTACTTTTTAAAACTTTGAAGTAGAGGTCAAATTCCCCATGTTTTAGCTCTGTTTCGAAGTTTTGATGATTTAGAGTTCCATATAAACGAGGCCGCAGTCAAAACGCCTATTTCACAAAACCCCAACTCGGCACAGAATCGTCTGAATGTGCTTAGGCGAAGTTTACACAGGTACATAGGTACCGGGTAATCTGCGAAAAACACGCGAATTCGTCATAACTCGTAAGCCCGTCCGTAAAGTACGCACTTCACTAAAAATATGAGTTTTGGTACAAGTGAAAAGATGTCAAGTTCAAAATATATTTTCTTTTATTTTTTATTTTAAAGAAAGCATACAGACTTTAACACAAAATCATTCGTAGGTAGGAAAATTTGCTAATTACAAGCTCCCACATGTATAAATCTAGTTACAAGTATCACGTATGTATAAATTTATTGGTATCAGAGTGGGCCCTATCGGAATACCAGCGCGGTGGTATTTAATTTAATATCGCCGTATTATGCTGAGATAGGGGCCTTTTTGGCCTCGCACAGGTCGTTATTGTTTTGTTAGTTTTTTTTTTTTATGTTCCTTTGTTATTTTACTTTTATATAATTTTGTTTTCTTTAAAATATATATTATTACTGTTTGTATTTCCTGTGCGTGTCCCAAATAAAATATTTTTTTTCTTTCTTTCTTTCAAGTACGTTACGTTGACAGCGATTTGCAAACCAAGAAAAAAAAAGAAAAAAAAACATTTTTAATTTGGTAATAAAAGGGAAACGTAGATGAAGAGATACATAAAAAAGTTAATCGAGCCGTGCAACATCCAAACGGTTAAATCACATATGAGTACCATAACATTACATCAGATAAAACCGAACCATTTAGTAGTCATTCGTGAGTATCTCCAAAATATTCCTTGTTTAAGATCTTTGTATGATGACAATATGTATTTTATTTAGCAGAAACCTTCATGGGTACTTATGAAACATCAGAATTCTCCATAGGAAACGACCCTTTATTGAGAATAACTGGGAAGAATCTTCACCGTTACTCTTTTAAAATAGTTGACGTTTACAATGTTTTAAACTTACCGTGTTGATAGATATGGGAGGACTGTAGGTCTTTCACCATACGTACTTAACAGAAAAAAAATAGTATGCGATTAAAATAATGTTGCCTATCTAATTGTGTTATTGTATCCTATTGTTATTATTTTACTTTAATAATAACTTAAAAATATCTAAATTTTCATGTTTGTAAGTTGAGATCCTTAGTGAAAAAATGTCTGTGGTTATTTTCCTAATCGATCCTAAGCAAGAAGTGGATGTCGGACTCTTTCTTCTTAGGAACTTCGCAATTTTTTTATAACATAATTATTAAAATATTTAAGATGAGAAAGAGATTTGATGTGCTGATCTCAACTACTAATGTATAGACGCCAGCACATCAACCTACCCGAAACTATCAAATTTTCCCAATCAACTTTGAACCATTTGCTTCGGTGATAAAGTTGAAAATCTATTATAGAAATTTGACAGATTGTAGTAGGTTGACGTGCTGGCGTCTGTACTACAATACTCAAGATAATCGTAGTTACATTTTTGAGCACCTAAGAAGTAATCGCCGAAAAGTAGCACCTTTACCCGCTTCCGCTTATCACTCGCCCCACACCCCACACCGTGATGTCGCACACAATCCCTCATTAACCGGGACTTGACGCACGCTCCGCATTACGGCGATAATTTGTACCAAACTCGCATTGAACCCATTTGTACCTCGCTCCACGTACCGACTGCGAAAGAGCTGCAACTATTAGGACTTACGCAGACTACAGATTATTTGCGCGATCCAGTCTACGACGTGCGAAATCTGTGCAGCTTACATTATTTTAATGTTCGAACTTCATTTGTTACTATAGTCTCTTTAGATGGATGCGAAAGGCGTCGCGAATTGACTGTAGTCTCACGTATAGTTCGACTCAAACTTAATGGCGGCTCGGAAGTTAGTTACTCGCTGCGCAGTACCCCACCCCTCACCCCCGTTGACCCATAAACACGTTACTGCGCAGCGACTCGCCTCATGTTCCGAGCCGCCATTAAGTTTGAATCGAGCTGTACATAAGGTGTGATTTTTTTTGCAAATATTTTGGTTGTCGCAGACTTGATCGCATGAAAAGTCTGTCGGCTGCCTGCCCCTTGACATTATGTTCGTAAGCACTGCCTGTGTGGTGACTTTTAGTGACTGCTGACGATAAAAGGCACACGTACCAATGTTTTTGTTACATATATATGCGTAAATCTTGTTTTTTGACGACTTTTAAGGGCAAATGCCTACATGTTATTTCGTTACACTCGATTTCGCCAACCCCATGGAATATTTTCAAAAAACTTCATCAATATTCTGGCCCTTATATAAAAGAGGCACTTATGTGTTTTTTTTACCAATCCTAAGTATATTTAAGGGACTGTTCCCAGAAATCCTTTACAAAAATATTGTATTTTATTATTTAACCGCCTATTTTTCGGTTTAGTCCATGTTCAACCCCCACAATTTTTACCCCCGACCATGTTGAACCCCTAAATGGTGTCCATGTTCAACCCCTGGGGGGTTGAACATGGACTTTTATTTTTGAATATATTTAATCCACGTTCAACCCTTAATGGACAGTAAAACACAAAAGTTATTCTCATCTACCCTAAATTTATTGCTATTACTCGTAGAGCTACATTTTCAAAGTCTGCTTGCCTAGTCTCATTTGCCCTATATTGCAGTTACTTCGAAATACAAATGAGTTTATTCTATCTCATTATTAGTTGGTTATAGGTCTCATTAATAGTTATTTATAAAAAAGGATATTGAAGTGACTTTGACAGTGACAGTTATTTTATTTCTGAATATGGCTGGAGATTCCTTCTACGAGTAGCGGTTTAATTAATTTTGAATTTGTGATTTCTAAGCGCGGAGGACGCGTACTACTTTTAGCAGGCCATCAGTATTACCAGAAAAAAGAATATAAGAATGGCTCTACTTACTGTCGTTGTGTTAAGTGGCCTAAATGTCATGGAACTGTTACTATTATGGATACACAAAGTCAAATGATTAAATAGAAACTTTAGCAAAACTTTCTGGGCAACTATGCAGAACATTTTGCAACAGTTGCCCAGAAAGTTTTGCTAAAAACGAAGTAAAAAGGGTTATTTCTCTTTGTAAAACAAAGGTTTCCGAAGATTCCAAGAAGACTATTCCATCCGTATATCATCAAGCTGTAATTTCTTTAAAGAACGCGAGTGATGATACTATCTAAGAATTTCCGTCGTATAAAAATATAAAATCTGTCTTAAACAAAAAAAGGAATATGGCAGTAGGTGTTAAAAAAACTAGGTATTTGAGAGGGATTGATGTAGAAGTACCTGCCATTTTTCAGAGGTTCCTGCTCTTTGATTACAAATATAAAAATAATAGGATAATAGCTTTCGTATCTGAGGCAACGAGGGAAATAATAAGCAGCCTGAAAATTTTTTTTGGTGACGGAACATTTAAAACATGTCCACGTCTTTTTTCGCAACTATATACATTACACGCTCATGTAGGAAGTTCTGAAAAAGAAACGAAAATAATGCTGGTGGTGTACGCTTTGTTACTAAATAAAAAACAAAAGTACATATGATTTACTTTTTACTTTAATTAAAAAAAATATCCCAAGCTGGAATCCAACGCAACTCACAGTTGATTTTGAAGCCGCTGTTATGTCAACAATCCACAAGAAATTTCCGGAAGCATCAATAAAAGGAAGCTATTATCATTTCAATAGAGCGCTATGGAAAAAAGCAGAAGAACTTTATCTAAGTTAAAACAAAATTACTCGTAAACACGTAGCTTTAGTGACAGTATTAGCTAATCTAACTCCGGAGGCTATAAGCGACGGATTTCTCTATATTATGGAAGATAGTCTGACTGACGAAGCTGTAACTAAATTTAATTAATTATTTTGTTAAACAGTGATTGGAGAATAAAGTAATGAAAGATAAATGGTGTTGTTTTGCTGAAAGGTATCGCACCACAAATAAGTTAGAAGGTTGGCACGCCATGTTAAATAGGACGTTAGGTAAATCCTCTAATCTAGTTCAATTTTTAAAAACTTTAGAAGAGGATTCTATTAACCAAAAAATTATAAGCCAAAAAAGAATGAAAGAAGATCAGAACATATTGAAATTGACAGGAGGATAAATTATATTGTAAATCGTTTTATATGCGGTGAAATAACGGTAGATCTTTTTCTGGAGATGATGAGTCCATTTATTAAACTTTTCACACGCTTGTTGTTTTATGGTATGTAAGCCTATGTACATTTGCTTTTTATTCTTGGTATATAAGCCTTCTGTAAAATACTTAAAATAACAATATATGAATAAATAGAATAAAGGCTAAACGTTGACTTTGAAGCAATTTACGTCGTATAGCCCCAGACAGGTGCCCGAAGCACTTAAACAACACAGGTAAGTAGCCCATGAATAGTTTTAGAGCTAAAAACTTTTTTACAAAAAAAAAAAAAAACAACCCACTTCCAAAAAAATACCTACTACAAAGTGAAAAATTACTTTAATTTCGGAAGTCAGAAGTTTACCAAAAAGCCATTTTTTTTTTACCCTACAGCAACTTATACTGTAAAATAATTGTAAAGAAAATAAATACACTTCTGTTTTCAGTATTACTTTAATGTCATTATTAGTTACCTAACAACAATGGGTTGAATATGGACAAAGAAAAGATGACCAATATATTGAAATCCATGTTCAACCCTCCGGGGGTTGAACATGGAAACATTTAGGGGTTCAACATGGTCGGGGGTAAAGATTGTGGTGGTAGAACGTGGACTAAACCTATTTTTCTGCTCAGTTTCGCCAGGCAGTCAGTCTGCTCAGTAACCCTGGCTAGCTACTACCATCTTATCTAAGTCTGTCGCCATTACAACAATGTTAACAGCATTGTTGTGTTTCAGCAGTTAAAGGTAAGATAGCCAGTTCCTCTGTGGTTGAGGTTGCCGGGTGAAGCTCACTTCCACCGTCAGCCTGATCATCACTTACTATCAGGTGAGATTCTCCGATGTGATAAAAATAAAGTAATTCCAGGTTGGTACACGTAGTGACATGGGAATTTGAAATTGAGACCGCCTTTATGTCATAGCATTAAGGTCGATTTTCGCGGATACGTAGAAGCCTTAGCTTCTAAAATACCACTTTATTATTAAAAACATTCGTTTATTTATCTACCACCGTATCATGACTTACTTAATTACGCTAAAAGACCGAAACCGTTTGTTTTATTTAAAAAAAAAATCAGTACCATTTAAAGTTATCTGGTTTATTCCAACACTAACAGTGTTTGTCCACCTCACCGAGAACAGAACGTCAACAAGAAACGAGATTACGTAGCCATAGCAAATGTACTGTCGCCACTTCGGCATCGTCATCGTCGACGTCCTGTTCACAGTGTGGTGGACAAACGGCCTTAGGGGACACATTGTAAAACCCGAAACTACGCCACGCGTGCTTATTAGCTGATTAATGGAACCTATCTTTTTACAGTAGGTAAGCACGCTCCACACGCTTAACATACCATGACTTTTTCATAAGTCTATACAAAATATTTTGCACTAATCTACATAATGTTTTACCAAAACAATGAAAGCGGAGAAGCTGGCAAAACCCGCAAGCTCCCCTAATTTACCATTATCACGAAATTCTGCCATAAAGAGTGTCCCTTCAGCCTGAAAATATCTTATGAAAGAATTTATAATGAGCCGCTGAAAAGGGATAATTGATATGAATTTTCCGTCGAGCCTTCGCTGCTCGGGAAGGCTTTGTGTGAGACAAAAGGAATTATAAACAAGTGGTACGGACGATGGCGGGGAGTAGGCAGGGAGCCCGGGTATACTCACGTGGAATTAATATAGGGGGATTTTGAAATGAGATTCTTAAGGTGAATCCGCAGTTGTAACCCGTGAAATTCAAATATTCTTACGTTTTTTACAATTTGCCGGTCAGCCTCAGGGGCCCAAGTCTGCTATTTTTATAAATTCGTCATTCCAACACGATTCCATTGTCATTTTGCTAAAAGTTCGTAATCTGCTAAATTCATATTGGTCGATCATTGGTTGATCATTGTATTCCACAAACACGATACTCGTAACGAATTAAAGGAAATGACTGCACAATGACGTTCTCGTGGTAGGTCACTGATCAAAGGAATTGTCAAAATTTTAGCACATTACCGCCTAAGTCAATCATTCATTTTTCATTATGTACGAGATTACCAATAGATGCCATTTCTTTCAGTGGAGTGTCAGTGGCTGACCATCGGAAAGTCATAATGACGCCAATATGTTACTAGATTACCGAACTTGTCAAAATCAACAGTTTTGAAATCAATGATAGACCATTCTGACACTATTGTAATAGCAGACTTGAGGACCAGGTTGTAACTTGATCAAAATATGATTCGCGACTATAACAGGTATGTATGTACAAAATTATAATCATTGAAATCATTAATAGATCTCTAACTTAAAGAGACACTGACTTGCAAATTGTAAAAAACGCAAGAAAATTTGAATTTAGCGGGCTGCAACTGCGGATTCACCATGTTTGATTTTACATAAGTACTGTGGCCAATTATTTATATGTAATATCTTGTATATCTTTTGTTGGAGATGCTTAATAAGTAAATGAACATGTAGTCACAAACATAATATGGTTGGGAATTTAAAATCATTTCGAAACCATCTACATTCTATCACACATTATAGGCACTACAGACTGTTGTAGTCTGATTAAATGAAGATTAATAATAATAATAATAACCCCACCGCCGTATCTCTACGTTGACGTCGTGGTGGGGCTTGCGCGCTCTGAACTCCAGGTCTGTGCCCGTAGAATTTACTTTGCCGAAACCGGACTAGGGTGAGGAACCAAACCAAGAGAGATACAAAAACCCACAGGGCAGTATGTGGCGAACTGTTGGGCAGTAGCGACCCCACGGACCCTATCTCCCGGGATTAGTCTTGTTCTTCACCTCTGGCTTGCCTTTATTGGCTGGCTGGAGTGAACACTGACGAGGAACAGAGCTCCCACCTCTTTCTTTCCTTTATTGGCCGGCTATAGTGGAGATTTGCATGAGCAGATGTGCTCGGTAGAAGGAAGTATTAAAGTAAGATACTGGTAGGGATCTTGACCGTACTTCCGGAAGTACGGTCCGATTGTCCTGATAGCCAGGAAATACCTCTCCACTTCTTATAAGCACCTGAGGACATGTTGCCCCTTTGTCACTATGACACTTTGTTCTAGCGACCGTTTTCGGGGGCCCATTATTGAGTGTGCAAGTTACCCCCTGCCATTTTATTCTTGTATACATAACATTGGCCAGGCAGGGGACATAATTATTCCATAGTTCAAGGTAGCAATTCCACCATAGCCACCCGAACTCATAACTCAATATTTTTTGTTTCCTTGTTCTGCAATAGTCCTGCACCAACCGGGGGTGGTCCTTGGGTGCACTTGCATAGTGCATATAGGGATAATCTTCCGTTGGTGCCTTTTACCATTTAAAATTGTCTAAGGAGCCTCAGTGAGTTGGCTCCGGCCCCTCGTACGCCTTCCAAAAGACCGGGACCCCACGGTCCCAAAATATGTAAACATAATAATAATAATAGCGGAATTTATCACATTGTTTACATAAGTTTTACTTTTGCACAGCCTCTTTGCTTGTAATAACCAATCAAGCAATCTGTCTAGTCAGCTTCCAGTCTAACCGGATCTGAGCTCCACAACCCAGTTACGGGTAACGCGATACCCCTTGGTAAGATTGGTTGTCAGATCTTTGGGGTTCTGATTACCCGTAACGACTGTCAAAGATCTACAAATGAGAGCCTGGACCAACGGCTTAACGTGCTTTCCGAGGCATGAAGAGGTCTTGTTATGTAATGGGTTGTCCCATCCACGGACCGACCGCGGCAAGCGTAGCGTAACCTTCGAACGACCCGTGCGGCTGTTATTGCTACAAGCCCCTTTGCTTATAATAACCATGCGAAAAAATCGGACGCATATTTTGTTCCCCAATTTTCGTTAATGATATACTATTTTTGTTTTGCTAGCTCCCAAACTAACATGTCCATATATAGGGACGCTCCTGTACATATACACAGCTATAGAAATTTGGATAGGCTAATTAGCAATTTTGTGAGTAAAATAGGCACTGCGGGATGATAAACATTCCAGTTTTGTTCAATTTACTGGTTTGTTTTTATTGATCCGTGTTTGTGAACTGCAATGGCGTTTCATAGATAGATAGATAGATAGATAGAATATTCTTTATTGTACACCATAAAAATTACAGACATAAATTTTGAAATTTTACACTTAAGATGACACAATGGGCGGTCTTATCGCTTAAAGCGATCTTTTACAGACAACCTTTGGATGGATTAAAGGTAACAGGAGAGACAATACTGCAGGTAGTCAGCGGTGTACCATTAACATATCAATAAATACATACATACATAAAGCATAAACTTATTCGTATAAATATTATACAGGGTGGCACATTTAGATCGGTCAGTATGGGAAAGTCTGAAACTGTAAGACATACGAAGATCTCTTCATAGGAACCATGTCATCGATTTTAGTAATAAGAAAAACTGCTTTCATACATTTTTAAAAAACTTGTACTCAGCTCGGGAATCGAACTCGGACGTTTAGAAAAATAAAACTAACACTATTTCTATTAAGATATCGTTTGTGTAGGTCTTAGTAGTAAATGTTACTATGAAACATGACGTCTAAAATTAATAAAATGCATTGTTTTCATATTTATTTGATAATTTATTTTAGTAAGTTTTCGAAACGACATTATAAACATGAAACAAGAGCAAGGAACTATATGTAATGATGATGTTTATGGAGAGAGAAAATGTTTATTTACCAGAGTTTTAAAAGTGGACAAAGATTGAGCTCGCCTTATCGACACGGGCAAGGCATTCCATAACCGTACTGCTTGTACTGTAAAAGATTTGTCATAAAAGCTGGTTGAATGCATCGGCATTCTCAAGTTTTCCGATGACCTCAGATCTAAAATAGTATAGATCTTTTATTATTTCAGTAATTATATGTGTAAATGTTTCTATGTACAAATTGATACAGGCAGTGATAGCCTAGTGGTGTACCCCCAGACTGCCAACTCACAGGTCTCAAGTTCGAACCCAAGGCACGTCTGACTTTTCGGATTCATGTCTTTATTTTATAATTATCACTTGCTTCAAAAACGGTGAAGGAAAACATCGTGAGGAAACCTGCATGCATGAGAGATATTTCTCGACGGCATGTGAAGCCAAGTCAGAGGCCCATGGGCGGCTTTAAAACTCTGACACCAGGTTAGTCACTAACCAGTATGTACACATTTATGTCAATAGTTGAGGTTTTTGAGTTGTGTTCGATAAAGGTAACATCGAGCAGATGTACAGTTTTAATGATAGTGTTCAATGATAATAAATATAGTTTTAATGATAATTTCACATGTTGATGTATATAAATTTTAAAAAGTGTTTCTTTTTAACCACTAAGTGCGGATTTCACCAATGAAATTGAACGCGTTTAGCACATCTAAACACGTTCATGAGCTGTCAGTGTACAATATTCCATAACAATTTTGACACTGACAGCTCTTGAACGCGTTTTAGAAATACTGATCGCGTTCAGTTTCATTGGTGAAATCATCCCTTAGTGGTATGGGGAATACTGTAGGCACCATGATTTCTTCTTATTTCGTATCGGTATGAACTGTATGGTAGCGAGATCTAAGGATTTTTTTTTAAATGGCATCTCGCAGGTTAAACTACAAAAAGTATATTTAAGAATCGCCACTCATAAAAGCTATTTTAATACCACTTAAAAGTGGTCACTGCAAATCGTAGTCAGCACCCTTTAGCCAGCCCCGCACTTTAATTTACTTGAAACTCGCCAGAATCTATTCATTGAGCGTTCAATTAAAACAAAAGGTAGTGATTACATTGTTCAATTTCCTCTTGGCACAAAAGAAAGCGCTCGCAGCGCTCCTGGCGGGAAACCGCTGCAACTCATTTTGGCTAGCCAAGTTTGATCAGCTTTTATCTAGAAAAGTGTAATTGTATGAGATTGAAATTTTAGGTGAATTATTTTGCCTTACGTGGTAAGTTAGTGTAGGTAGTTTTATTAAGCAAATCTATACCTACTAATATTATAAAGAGGAAAGATTTGATTGTTTGTTTGTTTGTATTGAATAGGCTCCGAAACTACTGGACCGATTTGAATTCGAATTTACCATTAGAAAGCTTAGTTTTCACGGAGTAACATAGGCTACTTTTTATCCCGGGCAAAATAGCGAGTCCCGCGGGAAATACCACGGGAGCGAAGCCGCGGGCAAAGTGCTAGTATCTAATAAAGTAATTGTTATCAACGTTAATGGCCGTTTTCATTGGACGATAACGATAACGACACGATATCGTTGGACTGGTAGTTTCAATTTTTACTAAACGCTTTCACACTGTGTCGGTGTAGTTAACGGTATCGTCACCGACATTGTCTCTCCTGTTACCTTTAATCCATCCAAAGGTTGTCTGTAAAACATTGCTTTAAGCGATAAGACCGCCCATTGTGAATAAGTAAAATTTCTAAATTTATGTCTGTAATTTTGATGGTGTACACAATAAAGAGTTATTCTATATGTCTAACTATCTATTGATTGTCGTGCCGATATCGGCGGACGACATCGCAGAATCATCGTGGTATCGCGTGGCGCTGAATGCTTTTGCTGGCGCAACGCGAGTATTCGAGGCTGCCGTGGCATACGCATAACAATAAGCTGTTGGTCTTGTCACATACTGATATCGTCCCAATATTGTCGACCGATATCGTTGTCGTCTGAGCTGACGATATGTCGGTGTCGTTATCGTCGCAGTGTGAAAACTGCCAATGTCATGGTCGTTGTGTCTATGTCGTCAAACATTTTTTTTGGTATGATATCTACCTATATTTCCTTAAAGATCTTAAATATCTGAACAAACTATTACCTTGACTTATATTCCAATTTTTTTTTTTTTATTTTTTTTTTTTTTGTAACGACAAGAAATACAATCATCGTTTCCTAAATAATAAGATATGTTGTGTTTATATTGTGTGTGTGAGTACTTATGTGCCAATTTTTTTCTTTCTTTCCTCCTTTATGTACAATAAAAACAATTCCCTTTACTAAACAACGAAAATTAAAAAACACCAATTCCAAAATTAAAACCTAGAGAGTACGAAAATAATCATTCTATTTCTAATTACGTCACAGCAAGTCGCGTGGTCAGTTTCTCCTAATGAGCTCCGGCAATTGTTTCAATTTCGTTTCGCAGCTGCCCACTACCCAGTGCCATCTGCACAGTGCAGCCCAGATCCCAGTTTATCGTGCCGTGTCTGGTTCCAGATGGATCTGTCGCACAGCAATTGTTTAGACTGGCTTCTAATTAATTTAATTGTAACTTCAGACACGGTAGGAAATTCCGTTTCAGAGGAAATTCGAGTCTGACTTGTATTTTAGGGTAAATTTCTAATTTAGACTAAGATTTTTTAGATTGAATTGTTATCTTTTTTCTGGGTTTTGTATGTAAATAAAAAGGTTCTTATTTCTTTTCCTAAATGTATTTTCCGGTTCCGATGTTTTTTTCAAGGAAGTCTATAACAATTTTAAAAATAATGTAGGAACGGTAGGTTCGAACCATGGTTTTAGGAATCTGTTCAATCACGGCCGATTTTTTTGTTATACTGAAATGATTTATGTGTAACGAACTAGATAAAATACCAGTACCTAATTCTGCAAGGAAAACCTAATCCTCAAATTCAGATGTTTCACAAAAGAATGCTCGTGATCAAAGTTTTCAATTATTAATTTTCGCGTTGAGAAAAAATTCTGTCCCTAATTGTTATGTGTCCTGGACTTGATGTACTTACAAAAAGTTTATCGTACTGTCTAATCTTTTATTAACACACAAAAAAAAAAAATTACTCATTAAAAAAAAGATCTACAGAGGTACATTTCTAATACCCACTACAAGTAATATATCCTAAACATAGACACCCTCATTGAACCAAAAGCACCCAGCTCGTAAATAAGGGAGTAAACACAAGACGTGAATAAATACGGCACTATTACTCGACCAGCATCCACCAATTATACCCAGTCTCGACCAGCATGCACCAATTATAGCCACTCTCATTTAATCCAGCTGCATCTGGGCATCTGAGGCCACCGTTAGACGTATGGATTGAAAAATAAAATGTATACGAACTTTATTCATTTGTTTCTAGACTGATTTAGAATGTACTCGGCTTTCGTATTTGTAAAAGTTAAGAACAGTAACTATTTTCTTAATGTCCCTCGGGAATCGTCGCATTTCCGATTATAATCGAATGCTAATTTCCACGTCCGTCAAATATTAGATTTATCAAGTATAATATTTCGAATTCAGAACTAAGTATTTTATTGCTATATAGTTCACACGGAATTCAAAATAAAACAACAATAAAGTACTTAGTTCGGAATTCAAATGATGACAACTGGCAGCTGCAGTAAACATTCAACCTCAAATCATTTATTCCAAATAAACAAATTACAGGTAGGTACTTCTGAATTGTCAAGGGTTCGGTCAGTCAGAAAGATGAAGCTAGTTGCCCATTCCAAAGCGTAGTAGGTTCCTATGGAGAAGAACGGGCAAGAAACTCCACGGACACTCTTTTCTCATTTATCTCTCTAGTGCACAATATTTCAAATGAACCTGAGACAACCTTTGATTTATATCCGGCACTGGCCGGTATTAGGATTGACAGTCGCTAGCAGTAGTCGCAGTCTCCCCGATCGTCTATGAATAATTTCATAAGATTCATAACGCTTTGCACGGAAATAGGCATGTGACGATATTCGGCCAGACGTCACGTCTGTTAGGATATCTTATTTCTGGATATGATTGGTTATATTTTTAATGAAGGCGTTCAATATCTGTGCAGTTCTATGAAGATAATTATATGCCGAGTTGCAGTAAAAACAAAATATAAAATATTTTTATGTCTCTCTAATATATAAATTTTCCTTTTCAGCACTAAAATGTATCTCATATGTAAGCATCCCTTTAATAATAAAATAATAATAGTAAAAATATTTATTACGTAAAAGGTATTTGTGGTACGTACATATTATAGTTAAATAATTAAGTAAGCATAGAACTTATACTAACAAATATTTGTAGGGGTGAACTACTGTTCTCGTAGCTAGGTAGCTGAGCAACCTGTATTAGGGAGAAACATTTTGCCTCCCTATATAAGGAATGAAAATAAAATGAGCATAGTGCTAAGTGTTGTCTCCCAAATCAAGTCGTTAATTACCTTATATACATTTATCAACGTTGTTAAATGGAATAAGTCTATATAAAATGAATACTTCAGAAGGTTACTGATTCGGTGGGTAATAAGAATAAAGTAATGGTAAAAATGAAGACTTCAGAAGGTTACTGATTCGTTGGGTAATAAGAATTAAGTAATGGTAAAAATGATTACTTCAGATGGTTACTGATTCGGTGGGTAATAAGAATTAAGTAATGGTAAAAATGAATACTTCAGAAGGTTACTGATTCGGTGGGTAATAAGAATTAAGTAATGGTAAAAATGATTACTTCAGATGGTTACTGATTCGGTGGGTAATAAGAATTAAGTAATGGTAAAAATGAATACTTCAGAAGGTTACTGATTCGGTGGGTAATAAGAATTAAGTAATGGTAAAAATGATTACTTCAGATGGTTACTGATTTGGTGGGTAATAAGAATCAAGTAATGATTAAAATGAATACTTCAGAAGGTTACTGATTCGGTGGGTAATAAGAATTAAGTAATGGTAAAAATGAGATTGTTTTGTGTGGGACGTGATTGAGTATGAGTTTTGAGAGCCTTTAGATACACCCCGGATTATAACTATGCTCTATGGGTAAAAAAATATGATTGTCTAGCAGTGCCCCGTGGTTTCACCCGCATAAGTCTCGATCCCATGGGATTAACGGGATAAAAATATCTTATGTATTAATCTAGGTTATAAACTATATTTGTGTGCCAATTTCATCCAAATCCATTTAGTAGTTTTTAAGTGAAAGAGTTAGAAACATCCATTCATCCATCCCCACAAAATGCGCGTTTATTATTTAGGTCCCCATCTATGAAATCAGCGTTTTGTACGGAGAATTCAAAAAGAAGTTGCATTTTTAATACTTAAAATTTCTTAATTTATTTAACAACTTTGAACACTAATTTTTTTAAACTTTTGTGCACTAATTTTTAAATACTAAGATAACGTATGCCACTAGATTAAGCGACAAAAATAAGTTTTGGCTAAGTTTTAAAACAAATAGTGGTCATGTCTGCTAACATAAAGAGGAGTAATTAATAAGGTATTTTTTAGATTTAGAAAACTATAAGTAAAGAGGTTTTTTACTATTGGTAGTTGTCTATGATGGTCATTATTGGATATAATATCAAGCAATTGATGAATATTTTAAATCATAGAAGTGACGAGGTTCTGTATTCGTGAGAAAAAGACGCCAATTTCATAGGTGCGGACCCAATATTAAGTAATATTACAGAAAGAAAGAAAGAAAATATGTTTATTTTGCACAAACAAAACACACAAAAATACAAAAGTAGCCAAAAGCCTCGTATTCAACCATCAAAAAACGTTTGGAAATGTTGTTCATTGGTTGATGTCTAGGCCTCGGACCATAGAAAATATAGCGTATAGAATATTGCGTAATTTACTCAGTGTTGCGACATTACGTAATCTGTGTCTGTGGTTGCGACATTGTCAAATGACAACAAAAACAACAAAACAAAATGCCGATTTTAGAGTTAAATTAACTACATATTATTATGTACTAAACAATAAGCAAAATTAAGCGTTGCGTCGTATCTGTGCAAGAACAGGTCATTGCTCAGCGAAATGCTGTGACTTCGGGCCAACCTAACGACAACAGCGCTGGTTTTCAGCAATTACCTTACAGCGTTCCATCTCTGAAAATTTACGTTTTGATACGTCAGTTACGCTTTTCTACGACAGCGGTGGCTGTCATGGCTGCAGTGACGTCATGAAAATGATGGCACCGGGGTTCGACTTGTCGGTGTCAAAAATCCTAAAATTCGCTGAATAAGGAAGCACACCAACTTACTTTCATAATAAACAATGACGGTCAGTGACGTCATTCTAAAGTAAAATGCGGACGCTGTGTGGCGCCACCGTAGTCGTAGCTAACCCTAGTTTTAGTAAAACTAATTATTTACGGATAAAATCTTATTGTTTATTATATAAACATTTTTTTTGTTTAATTGTTCAAGAGCAACTCTATACGAAAGCTTGAAGGGTGATAGGTCATGTCAGTTTATCTACACTAAGATTTTAAAGAGAAAAGTGATTGTATTTTTGTTTGTATTGAAAAAACTCTAAAACTACAAAACCAATTCAAAAAATTCTTTCACCAGTATAATGCTATATTATGTCTGAGTAACATAGGGTATAATTTTTAAAGATATCACGCGGGCGGATCCGGTGGCGGAAGCTAGTTATAAATAAAGACGTAAATAAGGCCAGGTGGCGATATTTCAAGTAGACCACTAGACAAGCTTACGCTAAGTCTTGCAGCTGCATAAAACGACCAAACAAATCCACTTCGTTGGCTAAGCTTAGGGCTGCCACAGAAAGAAAAGACTGAAAAAAAATGAATACCTACTGTAAGATACTCGTATTTTCTTCTACCTGAACTTTTAGGTTAAAACTGCTTTAGAGAAAATAATGCAAATAAATACAAGATTAAAATTTCAACTATGGACCGATTTGCTTCTAGAGGTTTGAAAACGAGTCTAGAGTGAGAGGTATACAATCACCCAATACATCCTTTGATATTACACAATTCCATATTCCATCATAATCATAACATTCATTACGTAAATGAATGCATCATGCTAATTGTTATGTAACCAGAGATGTCAAAACGTCATACAAATAGTTTTCTGACAGCTGCCCGCACACATTACTCTAAGCCGGTGGCGCGCGAGTCGATTGCCGACTGAGCGGAATGTTGCCATTTTAAATATTATATTTTATTTATAAATATAGAATTAGTTATTGAATATTTATTTTATTTTTATATAATAATTATATCGCACCGGTTGACGCCAGCTGTCGCAGAAAAACCAGCGCTGGGGCTCTGTCTTCATAGGGTCGCAGCATTATGCTGAGCAATGGCCGTTTTGCGTGGATGAACGCATATTTTCCCTAAACTTGTTTATTTTTTTAGTTTGTGTTCTTTTTTTTAAGTCATGTTTACCGCGTATTTTCTTTCATTCTCTCTATACTAAACAACTAAAAAAAGTCTGCGGCCCTTGAATAAATAATCTAGGCATTCCAGTTGAGACTAACTCACCAACGCACAAAGAGTGATACAAAATTAGATAAGAATATTCACAACATTTAAACTCATATTCAACGTTAATCAATAAATAATAACGAAAAATCTTCAAGACTTGGGTCATCCTGTTAACTGTCAACTGTCGTATTTTTACGGGACCCACCACACGCACACGTACACACCTCCCATACACACAGCACGATATAATAGTTTAAGAATAAATTATATTTTAATGTTTTTTTTATACGTTTCATTTCTGTTTTAGTATTTTTATTTTATTTTGTATTTACTTCTTTTGAAATTGTATTTTGTAGCACAATGTTTATCTATTCCTATGTTGAACTTAGTATCTAAGCCAAATGAAATGGGAGAGGGCGCTGACTCCTGCCAGACGGGTACACCTAAATCAGGAATCAGAGGTTTCAAATAAGTTTTTGTAACCTAATATTTCAATAAAGAATTATATGATTTGATTTGATTTTGAAGTAGCAACCATAAGATTAAAGCCCCAGACACGAGGGCGAGGTTTGTTCCAAGTCTTTGCTTTAGCGCTGTTATTTAACGGATTAGGTTATTACGGAGCCAACATAAATTCTTATCTTGGCCAACTTGGACGGCGCTTTTTAAAATAAACCAGCTCAATTGCGGCTTCTTGAATTTTTTACAGTTTTTTATTGCGAAACAACCGTGTACTGGGAGCTAATGGGGCTCTTATAAGACTTAATTATAGTTTTTTTCTTCTAATAAGATTGAGTGTAGGTTTTCCATACTCCTATCACATTCAAGTATCTTTGAGCATCACGGGCTTCAGTGGAATGAGTGACCGTTATATGTACGAGTATTTCAATAATAGCATGCGTGGAAGTTAACTAAGCACACCATAAAACATATCCATATGGCTAATTTATAATATTGTAATTTAACAATGCATGCCTTAAAGGGTAGATTTTTGAGCTACTATAAAATATTTCTTAAGACCCTTTGTATCACCAAAAATCGCATTAATAAAAACTTTGACTTAACTTTGATGGCACTTAGCAATTGTGAGAGAATACCTCTTGCAAACAAACAAACAATTTTACCTCTATTAAATATTAGTTTATTTATAGATTTAAGTACCTGATTAACGAGCTTTACCTCAAGATAGTGCATTGTGAATAAGTATGTTCTTTTCTCCAAATAAGCTCCGCTATCTCTAAAACTATACCTACATCTCATTTTTTACCTACTATCACCTAAAACATCGTCATAAAATTAAGAACAAAACCGTCGATTAACCCTGCTACTTTTACACATTTTATTATTTCAATACTAGTCTTTTAATTTTATTGCTCAATAATTAGGCTAAAAAAAAAAGTGATAATCGAATGTACGGACAAAAACATCTATTTCAGAAATACAGTCGAAGCCAAAGCAAAAATAATCTTCCAACTTTTCCCGTAACATTTTCAGAGAACATTTATTGTTGTAGTACTAAAGTATTAACGTTTGCCGGCTAGAAGGCGTCTATTTGAGTTCGGACAAGTAGTGATTCACATTTAGAGCGCGTTTAGCTCTTGACAGGCGGCTCGCGGCGTCCACTAATGTGTGCTGACTGCACCCCTCCACAGACCTCAAAATACTTAGACAGCAGAGACGTCGTTTCACTTGAATTTGGAGGCGATTTAAATACAATTAGAGTGGTTTAGTGTAGTTTAGTTTCTGAGGTGCTCGTGGCTAAGTAATAACTGCCGCGTTGGTCTGTGGATGGGTGACCATCTTTACATACCGAGACTCCTCCGTGCCTCGGAAAGCACGTTAAGCCGTTGGTCCCGGCTGTCATTCTTGGATCTTTGACAGTCGTTACGGGTCGCCAGAAGCCCGAAATCTGACAACCAGTCTTACCAAGGGGTATCGTATTACCCGGTTACTGGGTTGTGGAGGTCAGACAGGCAGTCGCTCCATGTGAAATACTGGCATTCAGCTGCATTCGGTTAGACTGGAAGCCGATCCCAATATAGTTGGGAAAAGGCTAGGCAGATTGATAGAGTGGTTTAGTGTCCTATTTTGTGAGGACTACACTTTTTTAGAGATGAGAATACTTCGAAAGGCAAAGGTGTTTATTTGAGTTTGAAGGTGATTTCGAGACATTTAGAGCGCGTGTAGGTCTTGACAGGTGACTCGCGGCGTCCACTAATATTATATTATTGACTGCACCCCTCTATAGACCTCAGAATGCTTAGACAGAGGCCGTATTTATTTGTTTAAGGCGCAGCAGTCAGAAAACGTTTTTTTTTAAAGCAGTGTATCTCTTAAACCGTAAATAATTTTGACCAAAAAAAAAGAATGAGATTTTCAAGTCTTATTTTAATACAGTGATGGAACTCAAATCATAATTAAACATACATTAATGCTTCAAAAAAAATCTTCAAACACACCTCTTAATTGTCTTTAAAAGCAGTTTATACCTTCACTAACAATTATAATTATAGTTAAAAATATACCTTAAAATGTCTAATGCCTTCTGCATTGAGTGATGGATTATGATGAGTAATATGAGCAATATGATGAAAAAAACAACGATAAGCATTGAAAAAGTACAAAAGTTTGGTTATTTTCTTTACTCTTCACACGTAAAGAAAAAGATAGAGACAAAGGCAAATGGTCGATAGGCCCTTAAGATTCATTTAGAGTGAGTTTAGTGACTGACACGCTCACAGTCGTCAGTTATGTGGTGATGACTGCACCCGTCTATAGAACTGGGAATACTTCGAACAGAAACTGAGACTGTCTTTATTTAGCTAAAGATGCATTTAGAGCAAGTTTAGTGATGGCCATGGTCACAACCGTCAGTTATGATATTTATTTATTTACGCAAGACCTGCGATCCAATGCGATAGAGTGGCCTTACATGCTAAATCCTTAATCTACATCCTATCTAAATAACATAATTATACATATAATGCAGCTTTTGTGAATTCACTCAAGTTGCACCACAATACATCACCTCTCGTGAACCTCGTTTACCACACGCATGGCTCTAGTGAGAGGAGTCCTTGCTAGTAGGTTGGTTCTGGCTGCAGTTGTCACCGCCTCCACACGTACCGGTCAGGCACGCAAGTTTCCAGATGCCGCAGCACTCCTGGGCTATGCGCCCCGCCACGCAGTAGCTTCACTACATACACTGCGAGTGGAAAGTCCCGTCGCACCTTTAACGCGTTGTAGCCAACCATACACAGTACAATAGTGTTGGGTACATCAATGGGTAAAATGGATATACGCTATAGAGCTTGAAAGTGTCTATTGAACTTATTCTGAACACATTCCAACATGACACTATATTTTGCCTCATGGGGCTCCTCATATGACTGCACTATGTTCAAGGTGGCTGACTGACCTGACTAGCGCGTCATACAACACCTTGAGTGTCGTGATTTTGGTAAACCCCTGAGCCTGTCTGAGTACGAAACCTAGGCTTCGGTATGCCTGCTTACATATGCTCACGGATCGCATCCTCTACCTTGTATTGATAATATGAAGGAGTCCGGGCGCGAGTGAAAGACATCACCGAGCATTTGGCTACGTTAAAATGAAGTTTGTTGCCCATGCTCCACTCGACCATTCGGTTGTGTCTGCAGGTCTATGTAGCCTATGTAGAGTCTCTGACTTGCCCACAGTATTCTATGTTAGTAAAATGCTAACCATATTTCGTAGATCCGAACATATTTCAAAGAAAGAACTGAAATAATTGTATCCACTTTCTTAGAGTAGGCTGATCTGATTATGACTAAATGTCTTTTATATTTGTTTGTCATTAGTACAATTTTGTCTGGGAAAATCGAAAGCTATTTTCCCCATTATGTGGGTATTTTACGAACTAATTAACGGTTAACGACCTTGGAATACATAGCTAATGGAACATGCCGGTTTAAAAAAAATATGAAACAAGGATCTTCTGGCGCTCAAATGACGTTGACAGATGACGTCGTCCAATGACGTTGTCTTGAAAAAATAAGATGGCGTCTTGAGTTCCGATTTAGGCCTCGTGCCAAAATAACCTTGTAGAGGTATAGGTATTTTACCTAACTATTATATGAACCCCTGCCTCCTCTCAACTTTTCCTAACTCTTCAGGACCTAAGCTTTTAGACTTGCACATCGAGCTTCTAAACTTTAAGCTCGACTCATATATAATTCTAAAGCAAGCTTTTGTTCCGCAGGGAAATGGCGAGAGTTCACAGTTAAATAATTTATCCGGCCCGGCTCTAGTTAACCGTAGACGAAGCGGTTAAATACGTAAATGCATCCGGTTTAGTTTTAATGTGAGATTTAATAAGAATTTTTGGGGTGAGATGGCGTTTGAAAACGTTTTTGGGAAACGATAAATGAAGTAGGAAATTAAATATAATTGAATAATATGTAAAGATTGTATCATCTAGTTTATGATCCGAATTTATACAATGTTTCGATCAAAATAACTTTGGTCACTTCAAATGCAATACGACAATTATAAAATAATGACTCGATTTAATCTTCTCTTTTTGTTATTCCGTCACAAAGATCTTCTTCACTTCAAAAATAATGTTTTACTGGTTAGGTACCTACTGTAAAATACAGCTATTCTGATTTGGACAGAAAAAGCAAAATCTGCGGCTGTCACTGACGTCTGACCTGCCAGCCTGTAGGGAATCTAGAAATAGGATGACCTAATCTTTCCAATCCAGACAACAAACGAGAAAATACATTTAGATTAGATACATGAATATCATACTAAGATACAATCAGAGATGTCGTTTTACGATATACCTCTGCTTAACCCTTTGGAGTACTAGAAAATCTCAATGTCATCGACATATATGTAAAGAGAAAGCTTGGGAATTAAAACTGCACAATACATAATAATATATTAACGTTACGTATGAATGTATTACTTCAATCAAGAACTCCATTTGTCTAGAATGAAATACGATTATTTCGCCACTACGCTTGGGAGCTACAACAGCACATGAGTAGATATTCGACAGAGACCAAGCCACATGCAATGATTGGCACCCCACTACATGTTGCTGATGTCTTATCAACACGTTCAAGTTCTCACAGTGAGGGAAGTTACTTACTCAGCGACCGATGTGATTTGAACGCTATAAGCCTGCAATTAAATTGTATCGGTTAGATATAAGGATTTCTACTTAACGTTTGTAACATCTCCCGAAATTTTTTAGATGGTTAACGAAAGAGATTTTCTTATTCTCCATATCATTGATTCAAAGCAGTGTTGTAGTTTGGGTCAACAGTCATATTTAGAAAAAAAAGATGGCTCTGTTCATTTCGAGGCGATAGTTATGAGACCCACCCATGAGGGTTACGTTACATCAAAAGAAAGAAAGTATATTTATTTTGGACACAGTTCGTAATAATAAAATAAAGAAGTGAAAATAATGTTTTGACATCAAATAGTGTGTGCCTCACAGCTGCGCCAAAAAGATTCATTTCAGCATTAATGCCAGACAGATGCTGTCTGACACTGGTTTTCTAATGAACCCTTAAGGACAAGTGACGGGGACAAGGACATCAGAAAAGCGCATTGGTACAAAGCTCGGTCTCTGTGGTATACCATACTCTGTGTCCCCAGTAAACATGGCTATCGTCAATTGTTGGCTGGTCGGGGAAAAACAGAACGGTGATGGATGAGTGTAAGACGCAGCTGTGCGCTTAATTATCTAATACTGTCGAGTGCTTGTCTAGCTGTGTAGCTTCTATGTGGGGGTAATATATTTTCTACGTACATGGGTGCAATTGGTGAGGCGGAATGTGGGCGCTAAATACATTTGCTGGACTTATTTATTGCTGCATTTTCTGTACATAAATATATATTATATTATTGTATGTTCTGTATCTTTGGTTGCTGAAAAGATATTATTAAGTCACAGGGTTCCATAACGACTTTTTTTTCTTATTTCCTATTAGTTGTTATTAATGTGTTACTAATAGAGTGTTGCAACTTTTTATATATATTTATGGTTTTTTACATGTTATCAAAATAATAGTCAGTTGTGTCAGCGATTTGTAATTTTATTGAACCTAAAAAAAGAAAAGCTAAATACACTCAACATTTTGCCTACATAGAGTATGTGTCCAAAATCTTTTCCTATAATTCTAGCTTCATCATAAATAATTTAATCGTAGGTGAAATAAACACCAAAATATCGACCAAGCTTAATCTCCTGGGGAGCCATAATAATTACAAATGAATGAAAAGTAACCCTTTTGTTACTAAAATTGTATTAGATACGGATTTAGAAAAGTATAAATGAAATATGTAACAGAATTAAGTACAAACTAAATACGAGAAACTACCTGCCTAACTCACGAATGTAAAAGAGAAGAGAAATCTGAGAATAGCGAGTTGTATGCCAAGTGTCATTGTCAGCAGCAGACCTCTTATTAAATATAGTTGAAGCCGACCCCGTTTGTACAGAACCCTCGCTCCACACAACGATAACCTAGTTACAGGTTAATTTATTATTTCTAAATATGTCTACCTAGACAGTCTATGTTGCAGATTTGCAGTGCGCCCGCGTCCCTTCGCTTGTCACCATAGATATTTGTCTATACCATGGACAAGTGATGTTGGAACGTCTGGCGTGATATTAGATAAAATATTATTTATTGTACATAGTTTTGATTTTTATTAATATTTTTTATTATTATTTTATTGTTTTATCTTTTTTGTAATCTCCTATATTGGGATTTATGTAAGTCCGTAGGTGTGTCCGTGGCATCACAGTGGGCCCTATCAGAATACCAGCGCGGTGGTATTTAATTATTATTTTTTAAATATCGCCGTATTATGCTGAGATAGGGGCCTTTTTGGCCTCGCACAGGTCTTTTTTATTTTTTGTTAGTTTTGCTTTAAGCTCCTTTTTTATTTTATATAATTTTGTTCTTTTTTTAATAATATTATTACCTACTGTTTGTATTTCCTGTGCGTGTCCCAAATAAAATATTTTTCTTTCTTTCTTTCTTTAAACCTCATGGTTAAATGATGACAGCAGCACGGGTTGATCGAAGGTTAAGTTACGCTTGCCACGGTCTGTTCGTGGATGGGTAACCATCCATTACATATCGAGACCCCCACGTGGCTCGGAAAACATTCATTTGTAGATCTGACAGTCGTTACGATTCATTAGAAGGCGAAAAAGTCTGACAACCAGCCTTACTAAAGGGTATCGTGTTACCCAGTAACTTGGTTGTGGAGTTCAGATAAGCAGTCACTCCATAGTAAAATACTGGTATTTAACTGCATCCGGTTAGACCGGAAGCCAACCCCAACATAGTTGGGAAAAAGCTAGGCAGATTGATTGATTGACTACCTAAGCCCATGTAAGCTGCCTTGAAATATAGGCCTATATGTACTACCTACAGAAAATTGAATGACCGTCAAGCACTTTATTGGAAGGTCTGACGTAAAACGTCAACTCTTCTTTTTTTAAAACCTCTATCACAGGCGCAAGTCAAAAAATCAAAATCCCGACTGCCTTAAAAGCTAATCGAACGAACATCAATCCGATCCCTAATTAATTCCTTGTCCCGTGTAAACATTGAAAAAAAATATTAAAAAAGAAAAAACATACGCATGCTGAAACCTCTCGAGCGAAACATCGGTACTCGATTGAATCAATTTAAACTTCAACCGAATCTCATCTCGCAGGGTACGTCCCTAATTATGCCCGCGGAAGGACAGGGGTAGTAGGGAAGAGACAAAGTTAGATTTGCGCGCGCAAAACTCGAAAATGTGTATGACTGTTCTCTACGCATAGGTAATATAGACCTTTTTTCATCTACCGTTTTATTTGACGAGTTAAAAAATTACTTCGTCGAAGTGTAATCGTCTGTTTCGAGCAGGAGAGGGTGGGATAAGGGTTTCCAAAATGGCGGCGCGTAAGATTTTGTTCGGTTATATTAATTAAATCTTCGTAATTTATGACCGGTTCGTGTACCATGTGGTGTTCGTGATTTATCGTTTTTGCTGTATTAATTTTACATTAAGCTGATTCGGAAACAATATTGTACATAATATAAGGGAAGTATCTAGAGAGTCATTACTTATAACTTATACTTACTTACTGAGTATTCTTATAGCTTGAGAGTTGTAGGTGAGAGAAATATGGTTTATAAAATCTGTACACTAACTTGATTGGGTATTTCTAAGTGCACTAAAAAGGCAAAAGTAATAAGACAGTGTAGTTACTGTAAAAAAATAACGAAACTTAAATAAAAAGATACAACATAAAAACACTTCACCATTTTGTAATTCAAAATGAGAGAGATTTAAAATAAAATAGGCGTTGAATTTTCTGTTCTCTAAATTGTATTAAAAACAAAATTTTAAAATACATTTCCGATTGTTTTGTAAAAATAAGGCCTGAGCTTTAAAACGTGCATAAACACGTACAAGTCAATTGACATCAATGAGATCCCGAATACAGATAATTCCATTATACAGGGACCCAACCTCCTTTCAACTAAACTCTGCGTAAAAAATTAGGGCATCCCCCTTCGACCCTTGCCCACCTCCCGGGCCGTGCGATAACTCACCCCCCGAGTGCGGCCCTTGAGAAAAATAGCTCGAAAAACAGACAAGATTTAACTCGGCCCAGTTTTTTAGGTTGATATTTTGAGGGACGTTACGATAGCGTCAATTATGTTTTGTATGTAACTTTTTGTGGGATTATGGGTCTACTAACAGGCTTTTGAATAGTATCGCTGGCAACAAACACATACAATCAATGCTCACGTTTATATCTTATCAAAAGATTCTGTAAAGAAGCGTCTTCTGAGATTCATTTAAATGCTGCCATTTTGTAATTGAACACCATCTTCCACGTTATATTTTTTGTATTTTATCAGTTTACGGAAAAACACTACATCTTCTCTCTGTTTCCACAGTGACGAAATGTTTAGCTACACAAGAATTGTGCCAAGATTAAAAGATCAGACTGTCTACAAAGTTAGTTAATTGACTCAGGCATGACTTTGCGCGGAAATCCATTTTACTCAGAAACTCTGCGTTCGATACTTGGCGTGGCAACACGACGTGTTCGGGTTCGTGACAAGTCAATCGTAATCCTGAGGATGCCGATTGTCGTGTGGAATTCTTACAGGGTTACTAAATATACGTCGTCTATTGTAGTCTACAAAGTTGGTAACGAGGCTATTGTGCGCTGGTCATCCTTTGGAATCGCCACTTTTGGAGGCTCTTTTATTGGAAACCAACCAATTGTATTCCAACGAAAAGCTGAATTTACTCCCAAAAACTTTTGAAATCGATATACCTACATTATGACAGTGAATCAATTTTCACGCTAGACCTAGGGCATATATTTTTTTGACAGATGAGCTTAAAAAAATTAAGCATAAAATAAGGAAGAAAAAAAAACGCGAAATGTCACGGCTATTCTGGTTCTAGACAATCTGTAGGTACTTATTTCATCATCTATCAATTAATATAACTTGAACGTTTCCATATCGTTAATCATGATGGCCACCTTTAGGTGCGATCCCTTACGCGTGCCGGTAATCTAGGCAAATGTACCGGTCCCGGGCACAGCCCATCTAAACTGTTTGATGTTTTAACTCCCAGGCTTTCTATAAAAACTTTGTTTATTTAATCCGTGCCCTGTATATAGATGTATAAGTAGGTATATGAGAGAGGATCGCCTTTGAACCCCAAATGGGAGCTCATCTTTGTTAATGTAACTGTTGATTTGAGATTGGCAGAGAAAATATTTTAAAATTATTAAGTAAGTTACGTAACATTTGTACGATGAAATCTCAAAATGGCTATTTGACACTTTCCGTGACCCAAGGGCTGGTTTTTACCTTGGGCAGAGGCTAAGCATTGCCATACAACGTGGCAATGCGGCCAGTCTCTTGGGTACATTACCAGTCGACAGCGATGCGGATGAATTTTTCGACGCTATATTTTAGTTTTTGATTAGTTTTAGTTAAGAGGGCGCCTAAAGGTACACATTTAATATTCTCGTAACTGAGAAGGAATTATGATCCGCTAGTAAGGACCCTCGGCAAGTGTGTCTAGAATTTTTTAATACCTTTTATATAACTTCTTATTGAGACACGACGCAATAAAATTCGATCTAAATAAAAACGGCCACATTCCTCTAGATCGTATTTTGTTGCTTCGTTTCTCAATAAGAAGTTATATAAAAGGTATTAAAAAATTCTAGACACACTTGCCGAGGGTCCTTACTAGCCGTTTTTCATAATTCCTTCTCATTTACGTTACGAGATAATATTTTTTTAAAGGAGTGGCCCTAGTGTACCTTTAGGCGCCCTCTTTAGTTAGTATATAATTTTACTATTTTAATTAATTAATTAGATAATAGTTGTTATGTGCTCACTTGTAAATAGTAGTAGTGCTCCATATAAATAATTATATAAAATATAAGTAAGGTACTCATAATACGTAATCATCAATTGCATGTATACAAAGTATTGTAAAACACATTAATTGTACTTACCTATTATAGATAAGATTCATAATTATGATTTTGTTTTTCTTGTGTACCATGTCCTTTATCACTTTGACTTCACAACCTGTTTTTCGGTTTTGTGTGTGAAAACGGAATAAACAAACTTAAATTTACCTAAAACGTACCTGCCAAAATTAAGTAGGAGTGGCATATTGCTCGCAGAACAGATGGCCAATGGGGCCGAAAGGTTTTGGAGTGGCGGCCGCGTACCGGAAGACGTGGCGTTGGAAGGCCTCCCACAAGGTGGACCAATGACCTTGTGAAGACCGCAGGAATCAAAACCGGTCCAATTTGCGGTGCTTGGATGAAGCCTATGTCCAGTAGTGGACGTCTTTCGGCTGAAATGATGACGATTTTACGTAACTATGTCACATACTAGCTAGAATAAAAATAAAAACTAAGATAAGTCTAGATTTCAGTTGACAATACAAAGTTTGATGTAGGTATGCAAGACATCACCCCTGAAAAGCAATCAATAGGCCCAATCAGCCATTCCCTCGCCAAAAAATTCAACACCCTCTAGGTACTCAACTACCTACCTACCAATAAATCTGAGGTATAATCCAAGGTACCAATAGGGTTGTCACGAAGGTGAGTGTTATCGAAGATGTCAGGTGCCCGACGCAGATGTGCCAACCCTCCTCAAGTGTGATGCGTGCGCCAAATTGACCTGCACGGTGGACCGTGGGCCCCTACAATTAATTAATTTGTCTTGTGTGTACGTACCTACACATTTGTGATGGAGGATTTACGTGGTCGAGCATTTTTATGTACCTAGGAAGTTATATGCTATTTTCGGGGAAGATTTGGCTTGGAAGAAAAGAGGGGTGTGCTAACACATAAAAAACAAAGAATTCGCACGAGCAATTTTTTCCCGCGGCGATTTTTTTTCGTGCACTGGATTGTCAACGCTCTGCTTAGCGCCGAAAGTTGAAAATCCAACAGTGTGTTTTTTCAACCCGCTGGGAAGAGAGTGCGTTCCAGCGCGTTGGATTCTCAACGCTCGGCTCGACACCGAGATTGAAAATCCAGCGCGGGATAAAATCCCGCCGCGATATTCTACGTCCGTGCAAACTTGGGCTAAGATAGTTTCTGAAACTGCTAGGTTTACAGAACTGTGAAGACGGTTAACTGGTAAACAATAAATAATTCATTATACATAGTTCTCCTGTTTAAGAGTTAGGCAAGAGAGAAGAACCTTGGTCACTTTGCTATTTAACAGTATTTATACTCCTCAATGAAAATGAAAAATGTTGTTCTCGTTCCATTGCCGTCATTACTACATTTATTTTACATTGCTTTCACCTTCCTTGACACAGCTTACCTATATCTTTACCACATTTCAATACGCAGAACCTGTCAAAGTATGAACTGTTGTCCACAATGGTTACTAACAATCAAAATTCACAAAAATTTCATCGATAAAATCCAACCCTAAACCATCGAAATACCCGAACCCACAATCCATAATGACACTCAACTCTTACTTATTCCAAAAGGACAAGCTGACACGTCACAGCCATGAGCCAGTCAATATTGATCAACACATCGACACGGTCAGGCCGGGGTCAACTGAACGCTCTTGAACCTTGTGTGCCGGCCAAAGAAAAAAGAAGTCGCTACGAGCGTTTGTAAACTATCAGAGTGCCGGGTTCCGTTCGAAGTGGGGGGTATGGATTCTGTCTTTGTTTTTGGGGGGTTATGATTTCGGGGGCGCGTGGTTTGTCTGGATTTTTAGGTGTTGGTTTAGTTATGACTTCAGCCAGATCGAATTGATTTGTGTTTACTTAGATGGAACACGCATTCATTTCTAACTCCTAAATTAATTAATAAAGAAGAAAGAATGAAAAGGTCAATACACACAATATTCACACAAAAACAAAAAAAAGACAGAAAAAAATATAAAAATAACTTAATTGCTGGACCACAGTTCAGCATAAATGACAGACAACTAGTGCCTGACGCTGGTTTTCAACTGGACCTTATGTTACGAGGACCTCTTACGGATGTAAATAAGTTTTATATTAAAATAAAAATAGATATACGTGTAAAAAATATATAATATTAAACTCGATAAAAGATAAAATTATAGATAATTATATAGTGCTGTGTAAGGAAAGAAATAAAAATGGTATGGTTGCACAAGAAACAATGGACGGTCGTCAATAAATAATAGATAACTACATATGGATTCATAGCAATGAAACATTCAAATTAATCATGTCTAGCTTCCGTTGCGCATCCATGAGGTACTGCCGTAATAACTACCAGCTATGCCCGTGACCTGAACCCTAATTACGTAATACATGATCAATCGGAATTTGAATCGTTTTGAAACAAATAGCTTATCCATTGCCTCATAAGTTCCAAAAAAAATCTGCTCAACAACGTAGATAACGCAATGAATATTGTTGAAATGTCAAAATGAAACAAATTTCTCGTAATCGTTTACGAAAATGTGTTGCGTAATTAGATAGCTGGTTTAGTTGAAAATTATGATAAGTATGATAATCCTAAAGCTATCGTAAGTCATGGTATAGAATGCGTTCCGTCTCTGTATCTAAGTTCATGTAAATCCATTTAGCAGTTAAAAAATGTAATTGAGTAATTAACCCAATTTCAAATCCCTTGTCCATAATATTCTACAGGCACGATGATATAGGTCTGAGTACTCCCATTTGTTCGGCCCTGTTACCGTCTCCCTATCCGCTAGCAAAAGACCCGGCCATAATCCACAATAGGGAAAGTGTTTAGCAATATTGTTCACCCTCAACATAACTCACGGGTAAACTCAGACTTACTAATTGGTAATGGGAAAAGCTAATAACTGCACAATCAGCTGGAACAACCCGTAAAATTTGCCATATCAGGGCTCTGAAAGTGTTTGGGCTTTTGAGCTAATTATTGGCGACGAATACATCACAGCGTCTCCATATTGCCACGTATTAACAGTCTTAAGTTTCTACGATCTGCACATTCTTATAAGAACTTCTCTAAAACTTCCCTAACTAGCGTGTTCTTACTAAATACCAACCATCTTACCCCGAAATCCCCACAACAAGCAAACAAAAGCTTATCAATATAAACAAACGCCAATCCAATCGTTATTCCTATCACAAAAGACCATAAAATACTTCGGACAATGGCGCTCAAAAAGGAGGAACAAGAAAGCGATGGAATCGCAGCCAAAGTGTTGAGTCCACGGAAGTCTGGCACTCGGTCGCCGCTCCATAACACTCGACGATCACTGCACTTTTGTGAACCTAGGCTGAATTGAAAACTGTCACAGGGTGAGCAGAGTTCGAGGGCAAAGCAAGTGCAAATATGCCTGAAAAATCACAAAATTGTGTTTAGAAAAATGCTATCATCGTTTTTTTTTCCATAACCCATTTTAAGTTTTAATTGCGTCAGTAGGGAACCTCACAATAATCAATGCTTGAAATATTATTATACTTATGTGTTTATGACCTCCCTTTAAGGGGACTACAGGACCTAAACGTGCCTAAAAGCAAGTTTTATAATGCCTAAAAGTATTATAATACCCTGCAGTAAACAAAACCAGAAAAATACAAGATATTCTTCAGGATATATGCTAGTAATATGGTGTATTGAAAACATAATACAACAAATGTGCTACGATAGAAAAAAATCACGAAAATACCTAAAAAAAATCTTTTGACGATTAAAAATCATATTACGAGTAATATACATGTACCTATGCAATCACTGTTTTTTTTTGGCAGGTTATTATAAAAGCAACATAATAGTGTTGTAATTTTTTAGTCCAATCAATAGATTTTTTTTAAATAGATAATTGCTTCATATTTTGAAATAAATTTGTTGTGGTGCGTTGTGTCATCGCGCCTCTCTTTATTTTCTATGCAGTCTAACATTGACCGCGCTTTAGCTGCTGTAAGCCTCTTGAAAAAGGGGTTTAGTCACTGCGTTAAGAACTGAGTCGCCGGGTCATATATCATTGTTATTACGAGTAGTCTGTCTCGCACTTATGGAGCATATGGAGCAGGTAGCAAACAATCGATAAGACGCAAGGTGTTGTACATTCTTATTGTTACTGACATTTTTGGCCCGACGACTCAGTTCATAACGCGAGTTCTATACTGCTAAAAACAAATAAGTAATTACAGTTTTCAAAGCTTAGTGTAGTGAGTAGGGTGAGGTTCGATGTTCGGTTTGACGATAACGTTTATTTTTATTTTTTATTTAACCAAGTTTTAATTATTGAATACTCCAATAGATAATATTGATTTTCTTTCTTTTGGTGGTAAAATTCTTTAAAGGTTACAAATACATTGCAAACTATAGTTTTGTATAACTTAGACGCATTTTTATTTTCAATTTTTGTAAATGTGAGTACCATGGAGTCGTTTACTATGTTGTTGAGAGTACCTATGTCATGCTCACTTAATGTCTCGCTGATGGTGGCGAGTGTGTTGGATCATTCGGTTCCCTACAAAATGGTTGAGCTGGATAGTGCTGATCCACGCGTCATGTTCGTGAACGGGCGCCGTCAGTTGAGACTGGTCCTTATCTGCCAGGGATTATTTTTAATCTTATATTTTTTTTCGTTTTTTTTTTTTTTTTTTTACTTTGTTCTCACATATAGAATCAGCAAGAGTAATTTACCCAAGATTTTGTAAATTATATATTTAAAAGAGTGTCCTTGGAGTTTCTTTGACAGTTCAAAAGTGCCTGTAAATGGTTTAATTGATATAAATGCTTTGAGTTTGAGTTCTCAGACCTACTAGGTACTGAAACATGTAACATAAAAGTACCATAAAAATGAGTGAGGACGAGAAAATTCCGCCTCAAAACATATTAGACCTTTAATCCTACCATCCAACGAAATTGCGAGCGAAATCCTTTCACATAAACATACAAAAAAGTTGATTATCATCTGGGCCCAATTCCCGAAGCGGAAAACCCTTTGTTATTGTCAAATTAGCCAATACTCAAGATAACAAAACAACCCTTTATTCTAAGGGACAAAAGCCCTTTTATTGACGACCGAAATTTATACAGGGTGGGTTTTAACTATCTTCCGTACCTACATAATCCGGGGGGAGGTGGGGGAAGGCTGTATTTGTTGGGTCGGATGGCTGTGGTCTTCTCCCTTTAGGGAGACTTATCTGTAGCTTTGAAATTGGAGCAGGTTTTTGGTTGGAAATTTTATTAAATTCTCAACGGGTGTTGTCGTTATGTGTGTATTTTGGCAAGTTGCTTAGGTGTTTTTTTAGGTATATTTGGAAGAATTTGTCGCGGGAATGTGTGGATTTCTTGTTCTAGACTCTTTTAGGTCTTGGAATCTTGATCTAGTTGATATCGAGAGAATTGACGAAAGTTGTGAACGGTCTTCGATTTAAAACTTAACCAATATTCTTAGGTAAACATGAGCTTTCATGAATTCCGAATTAGTGCCTTTCTAACTTCAGCTCCAGAAAAAACCTGAAATTTTAACATCCCAAAACTAACAAAACAAAATTCCTACGTTTCCCCGTCTCAATTTAAGTACACAAACTAACATATTAATACTCAGTACGTACGCGATACGCTCAAATTTAAGCGTCCCACCTCGTTTTATTAAAGACATAAAACCTTGCAATTCGCCACGCGAGGGGAGAAGGGGGCAATTTTAACTATCCTTGTATGTAATGAGGGTGGGCGCGGGTGTTAGGGTAGAGAGGGGATTACGAGGGTGCGTCTTGCAAACGGGCCTGCGTGCCTGGCCGCGGGCAGCAGCGATTTGTCCCTTATATCCCCGGTCTACCCTTGCGCGTGACAGCGGTGCTCAAAGTGCTCAGTTTTAAACTTGATAAATGCTTACATTTATCAAGTTTAAAACATTTTAAGAGAGTTTTGTAAATTGAACAGTTTATTCTAGTTGTTTTTGGGAGTTTATTAACGTATGATAATGAGGCTATACTTATTACTGGTTTTTAAAGAGTGAGTCGTGAATCAAAATCAAAACTCATTTTTTTATTCAAACTAGGCTATTACCTACATAAGACAGTCCCCGGTACGCCTGCCCTTCACCACTTCCTAGTGGTTTAGCTGGGAACAAGAAGTGGCGCAACTAACTCCCCAGTAAAATGTTAGATGCAGTCATTTCCTAAAGCAGAGAGGCAGAAGATCTCACGTATGTGTTTGGTCTAAGCAGGTATCTTCAATTAGGTACTTAATTAATGAAGTAAGTAGTACTTAATAGTCCAACTTAACGCTATCTTTTGAACTCATAAACTAACTAGCAGTTTAGAAGCGAATTATCTTAGAGACGAGACATACATTGCGTCGGTCTAGAATCATCATCATCTGCCTAGCCTTTTCCCAACTACGTTGGGGTCAGCTTCCAGTCTAACCGGATGCAGCTGAATACCAGTATTTTATATGGAGCAACTGCCTATCTGACCTCCACAACCCAGTAATTGGGTGATACGATACCCCTTGGTAAGACTGGTTGTCAGACTTTCGGGCTTCTGACGACCCGTAACGACTGTCAAAGATCCACGAATGGCAGCCGGTGCGTCGGTCTAGAATACGGTCCTAAATACCTACTGTATTTACTACTAGAAAGTATCCTATGTCCTACCGCATCCTATATCCTATCCTTGATGGCATGGCAGCGCCGCCGAGGCCGGTCTAGGAAGAGGATGAGAAGACCTAGATGCATAACCCCAAGGGTTGGATCAAGGTGGTCCCTGGAAAAGAATCCTTGGAAAGATTTGGGGGAGGCCTTTGCTCAGCAGTGGGACAATGTGGGGTAAGATAAAAAAAACCCGTCTTAACCCAGGTTATGGTCAATCCGATCAGCCGTTAGTAGTAGAGGTGGCGGAGAGTGGCGCCCCGCGGTTTCACCCATATAAGTCTTGATCCCGTCGTGATATCGGGATAAAAACTATCCTATGTCCTAACCCAGGTCAAGGTCTTCCTATGTGCTAAATTTCAGCCAAATCCGTTGAACCGTTTTAGCGTGAAAATGTAACAAACACAAAAAATCCAATTTTTTCTCTTTATAATATTTGTTTAGATCATTCCAAGAGATTTTTACTCTTAAAACTTTGACAGCCTCTGCAAACAACGCTTGTTTACGTCGTAAAAGGTGGTCGATAGAGATGCGGCCCTCGCGCGCTAACACGAGCTCTCTCGTATCCACGCGCCGACTGAGCCGCACGTAATCGGGAGAGATGGCGGGTGTAGCCCTCGTCATTATTACTCAATCTTTATACGTAGGTATTCTAGTAGGCACATATAAAGATTTAGCTTTAGGTAAATAACATGTCTAGCTAGAAGTAGTAGGTATGACTGCCTCGTTGGTCTAGTGGTCGCTAGTGCTACTGCTGAGCGTGAGGTCCTGGGTTCGATTCGCAGGTCGGGCAAAGTCAAAGTCAAATAATTTATTTCAATTAGGCACAAAAAAGGCACTTTTGAACGTCATAATTTACAAAAAATAATAATAATTGATTCTAGTAGCCTCTTCCAAAAGGTAGTTTTCGTATGGAGAAGAATGGGCAAGAAACTCCACCGTTACTCTTCTAAAATGTTTACACAATATTTTGTGTACACTAATTATATAATTATATGTGAAGACGATGCACCTAGAATAAGATTACTATACCACGATAGGTAAAGAGAATGAAAAATTGAAAAATTATACGATATTCCTAACATTTTAACAAGTAATACTAATAATAAGTCAGTGTGTGAGTTCAAGTAATCACAGAATATAAAATCCATGTTATAAAAAATAATACTATACAATTAAATAGGCAACCAGTTCGATTTAGTCTAGATTCTAAATTGTCCTATGGAGCAGGACTAGCATGTTTCCAAGCATTTTTATCTTGGAAATAATCCTCTAATTTGTAATATGCTTGTTTACAAAGTGTACTTTTTATATGAGTTTAAAATTTTCTTTCATTAATTAATAAGTACTAATAAATATCACAAGGTATTCTGTTGTAACATTTAACACAGTACCCCATAAAAGATGTCATACTTTAGATAGTCTGAAAAATGGTTGATCTATTTTATCTATATTTCTAGTATAAAAATTATGTCAAAGTGTTATTGGGTTTTTCCATCAAGAATTGTTCAGTAGCTGCGCGGAGTCTGGACTTGTGCCCGGATTACAGGCGTGATGTTATTGAGTAATTTAAGTAATCGCTAAAAATACGAGTGAACACATATAATCCAATGAAGAATATAATCTAATTTATCGCTCAAAACGTTGACAACCTCATCAACAACGCTTGTTTACTCCGTAGAAGGTGGTCGATAGAGATCGCCAACTGAGCTGCACATAATCGTGAGAGATGGCGGATAGTAGCCCTCATTATTATGTACAAGCTGCGCCCCGCGGTTTCACCCACATAAGTCTCGATCCCGTGCGAATATCGAGATAAAAACCATCCTATGTCCTAAACCAGGTCAAGGTCTACCCATGTGCCAAAGGAGACTGAAACGATTACATACAATCCTGGGCCTGGTTGTAAAAAGATGAAAGTGGTGTCAATTAATAGCTTATATATTATCAGCCTTTCACTGAAAATTCTACGGATTTTGTCAATCTGAGAACAGAGATAAAAGAGATTATGTAAAAGTGAGGTTATGTTACAATCTTTAACTAACAGCTGATTCCTGAAGTGCAAAATATGTGCTTTTGCACTAATAGGTATTATATTTAGTAGGACATATTTGATAAATCATATGAATGAATGTCAATGACTTCAGTCCTACCTACCTATGTAGGTAACAGGTATGGAGTTACGGAAAGGATGTCTAAAATAAAATAAAAAATCATTTGAGTATTATAGTGTTTTATTCTTCTTCAATCTTAATTAAAATGTCGTCTAGGAATTGTGCAGGTGGTGCTATATGATCTTGGTACCTAGCCCAGCTAAGATACCATATAATGCAGATTATATGAGCGCAGTAGCCTACAGTTCGTCTCCCTACAATACAATTTACAGTAATGCATTACTATAGCCTCCCTTCCTGTACGAGAGCCATTGCCGAATCACTGACAGAATTGTTTCATCGGGTAAGGGTCGTCGACCCAGTGTATTGCAGTGATCAGTAAGTTGTTGTCCCACAATTCACACAGCGATCCATAGTTTCACTGTTTTTTCTATTCCGTGGTTTCAACAATACACAATCCGGCGGTAAAATCCAAAATTACGATTCCAAGTCAAACGTGTGAGCGATCTTCGGTGTCCAGTGTGAAAGCAAGGGTCGTACGATGTAGACAGGGTCGAAATCCGTAAAATACAAAGCAAAGGTCGTGAAAAATGAAGAACAATCGGGAAAGCACTCAAAACGCATCGGAAAACACGAAACGGGTAAGCAAACGAGATCATTAGAGCAGTTGGCAACTACAGACTACATAGGGATACTACGTTGGCAACTGTCTAGTGTCCGTGTCAGTCAGCTGCACTGACCTCCATATATACAAGTACTTGTATATATGGAGGTCAGTGGTCATATTTTATTTATTAATATGACTGTAATTATATGCACTATATTGCACATAAGTGTATAAAGTGCATTTAATTACTTTGAGTTAATTATTTTGTGCAAAGGTTTTATTTTCGTAACTGTGTAATCGATTACTCAATCGGTAATCTCACGAAAACTATCTTTTCCATATTTCTCCGCTTCCAGATTGAGAATTGAGGTGATTTTTCATATTCTAAGATAGAAAAATATGACTAATTTTTTAGATCATATCTTAACTTATTACATTTAGGCCCACCGTTTCCCATCTCCTTTCATCCAAATCCGTTCAACCGTTCAAGCGTGACAACGTAACAAACAAAAATACAAAAACCTAAATCTTTTTTCTCTTTATTTATAATTTTAGTTTAGATTACTTAATCTTTGTTAGGTAGGTACCGGGTTCTTTGTAGATAAAACTATTAGATAGCAGTAGGTACGGTAGGCATATACTAAGGCTGTTTTCCTTAAGGTACCATTCCGTACCCGACCGCAGGAGGCAACTGCAGACGACGTGTCACCGCGACACAACTGGTTTCTATGAATTTCTATGAAATACCTTCCGTAGCTAGCGACACGTCGTTGGCAGCTACGGGCGAGCGACAAGCGACACGTGCAGCCCGACCGCAGACCAGTAGTGCCGCCAACGCTCGAACGGTAACACTTTTCCTATCTTCTATCTACCGATTGGAATACGGGCTGCTGCCGCCTGCGGTCGAGTTCGGAATCATGACTGCAGCGACATTACAACGTAGTTGAAGGTAGGAACCCTCATCACATCAAAACTAGATTTTAAGTAAAAATGTGATGATTTTAGAGTTCATTAACATATAATTAAATTATATAGATAATATATTTTATGTTTATATTTGATATTTATATAATTTCAATTTAATTAATTTTAATTATTGGACTAATTGCTTACTTCAAAAATACCAGCGGGGTAATTGCGTAACACACTTATGATGGCAATTGATCGCAATGTCTTTCATTTTCGACACACACTCCTTCTACTTTTCCACACATACACACACACACCCTCATACACACACACAACAGTTGAATTTGAGTTTGAGAATTAATAAGCATTATGGTAAATCGACACACTTTCACTCGTGTAAAGCTCAGTTATACCTATTAAATACCAATTTTTGGCCGATCACTGTCTTTTAAGATACAGGCCTCCTAGTTTAAGAGACAGGGTTCATTATTATTCTTGTAAACATAGACTATTTTTGTAGACTTAAATCTTTTGCGCTCAAAGCTAATTATTATGCTCATTGTATTTTGTGCTTTTCCTTTTTCCTTTGAACTGTGTCTGTGTGTATTATTTGGATAAATAAACAATTTTATTATATTATTATTATTATTTTCACAGTTCAGCTACGTTCACTGCTTTATTTACGTTGTTGAGTAGATGTAATTAATAAACGTAACACACTTACAGTTTAATTTTGACGGTTCAACAACATTCATTTCGTAATGTTGTTGAGCAGTCAAATTTTTCGAACATATGAAGCAATGGATTAGGAATATCTTCAAAACCCTTAGATCGTGATTGAAAACAATTGTAATAAATCTATGAAACAACTGTAAAAACATCCGAGTTGCTCGCTCAAATCGCGGCACTGAACAAAAAGAGTGGTTTAAATATAACATCGTGTCTAACCCTACGCTGCAGCACGTGTCTAAAATAACCAAATCAAATCAAACGTGTTCGAAGGTCAACCATGTGACCTGTGACCCGTCACCGTCGCCCCGTGACCATAACATGTTTACAACTGACCAGTTTTGCTCGACAAGGGTCAGAAATCAGTTTAAGATCAACCCTTTTGGACACACTCTAAGTACCGTTAAAGAAAGGCCGTGCATAAAAATCCGTGTAAAAAGAATCAAACATTAATTAAAATAAAAACAACATGTTGATCACCAACACACAGTACGTAATAAAGATATGAGTAGGTACTCATTGTGAAAGTGATAATGACATTGAAAATTAAAACACGATGCTCTCGTCCCATTGACCGAGCGCTCGTAACCGAAAAAAAAAATCAACAACACGCAGTCCAATAAAAACGTAAAATTGCCACTGACATTATCCTATTACGTCATCATTCCATTCATGAAAACGATGCGCGAAAAAACAATCGCATCGGGACACGTGTTAAACGATGCCATTAAACGGCTGCCCGTCGAAAAATATTAATTATTAATTAACACGCTTGCGTCGAATTAAAATATTTTTATCGGCGCCAAATAGCAAAAAGTCGGGAGTTAATTCGGTGGCCGCGATGGCATTGTTTGCGGGCCGCTTGCATAAAAAAGGAAACGAGACCGTGGAAAAAAATACAGACGAAACTTCAGGGAAATAAAAAACTGAGCCGCGTGGAGCCCACCGTGATTTAAAAATAAAAAACGTCGGACGTCCGTAATGAAATCGAAAGGCGGTTCGTCGATAGCCATTGGAAAAACGTAAAAGAAGAGTGGCACTTTCACGCGTGAGAATTTTGGCTTTTTTGGCTTCGAACGCGGCTCCGACGAGACCGCAGAACCGTTTCTGTTTTAGGGTTAATAAGACAAGTAGTGAAGGGCAACGTTTAGCTTACCTCGCTTTTATTTCAGTTGTAGCTGTCTGTTTGATCGAATGCCTCGTCCTGCTTACCGATGTTAGTCGAATCTTTTTATATTATCCTTTTCATTACATTGTGCTGGTAGAATTTCGGTTAAATGAGGAATTTGTTATGTGGTCCGTTTTTACAGCGTCTCTGTTCTCATCACACAACATTGTTCTTCTTGGGATGTTTGAAGACATCAGTTGCTTCTTGAATATGCACGCCTATCGTGACTAAATGTACCACTTATCTTACCCAGTACCTATAGGGCTTAGTGATCTCTATGGCATTTATTAGGTAGGTACTCTTGAGTGGTAGGGAAATTACTTTACCATAAAACCATTTTTTTTTAGTTTTTTTTTTTTTAATTCCAGACATTAAGCTATCAGAACTCTCGTTGTTTATTTAAAACAAGGATCTAACACAAACATCCCGCAATAATCTAAACCGTTAACAAAACAAGCTCAACGTCGTATTAAAAGTTTATCTCCTTGAAAATTGTACGGAGTAATCACCTATTAATTTTAATTAAAATACTAATTAACAGGTGCGGTGCGACAGACTAAATTGCCCAGTTTTGTGTAGCGGTAAAGAGCTTAGTCCGGCCTCCGCCAAAAAATATTCTTTGAAACAAACACTCCATAAATAAAAATATACCAGCAACTCTTAGCACTTAATTTTTATTAAATCCCAAAAAACAGTTGATTATGTAAACGTTTAATCCTTAAAAGCGGTCTTTTATTTGATACCTAGCTTTTGTGAAATGTAGAATGAAATTTAGATAATCTAGACGAACGGGGCGTTTTGCTGAATTTAGTCTAGTCTAAAATAATATCTGTCCTATACTGAAGGACTAAATTAAAGCTCGCAAACTAATTCGGAGTATTCATAAAGCTTAAGGGCTTTTCGTCACGGAGGACATAACAATGTCTACCTATTGTTTTGTCTTTTCTCGGAACTGCGTTCAAAAATTTTGATTACTCAGCAAAAAATAAACAAAGTGAAAATGACTGTGGCTGGAGACAAGGTAAAATAACATGATTAAAAAATATAAAAAGGAACTCATTATGGCCCAACATCGTCAGCTACTGTTCCCTTTAGCCTCACCCTCTAATATAATAACCCTCCCACACCTCACAGGGTCATAACGGGCGTCCCTTCGAAATATTCTTTCAACAAAACTCGGCTCCATCCCTTCGAAACAAAAAAGAAAACGCTGCATCACGGTCATTTTTAATTTTAACCCTAACGACGCCATTGAAGGCATTTAACGTCGGCCATTACGGCGTTACTATCTCGTGCGTGCATCTTCCCGCGCTAAATGGACGGGAAGGGTCTGGAATAACACGGATAGCGTTCGGAGCCTGGGGAAATTAAGTAGGTTTTGTGCAGGTGAAAATATTAGCCAGCTTTTAATAACTTGCTGGAATAATTCAGGATTTGGTCGTCGAAAAATTATAGTCTAAAAGTCGCATTAAAATTTAGTAACGCACATATCATCCAATATCTGTCTACAGACGAAACCAGACTATTTCCAAACAAACCACTTCATAATTTATTTTGCCCTAACTACAAATTAGAATCCCGGCTGTCTCAACAGTCACTAACGAAAAATATTCAAGAGATTTCGTATCCCATGAAAGCCTAAAGTAGCCATGCATAAACACGAGCTGGGAGAATTCATCTCTCCGTTCATATTAATATTAATACTCGTGATTTGCATTTTAGCACTTGGCTCCGGTTCCCCTGTAGTCTGGCGCGGAAAAATCTCCGCTATGACGGACATCTGAGTAAATGGCGCGAGAAAAATAACACCCGTCGGGCACACGCTCGCGGAAATTGAGGACGCGGCGTAATTTTTAAGTGTTGCGCGAATTTTTGGGAATTGCTGTGCGAATGTCGCATTCTTGGGGTTAATTTGGTACGAAAATGTTTTTAGGTTATAATAATATTTTTTTGTGAATAAATATTATCTATGAAGCTATCCTACATACAGTCCGCGCTGCTGTATATGATCAGTTTCACGATGATTTTCAATATTGATAGAGTATTAGGAAATGCAAATGGAACCATTACTCTTCGTCAATATACAGCAGGGATGACTTAGCGCCATCATTGTGTTCTCCCTGAACTCCTCGTTATTTTCCTTCATCCTATTTTCTATAACTAATTGGCAGATGGCCGGATTAAAATCCCTCATAGCTAAGCACCAAATAATGTTCAGCAGAGTATCTTCGTGCTTAATGACTAGTAAACACTGGGTGGGGGCGGGTATTTGGGAACGCTCCGTAAATGAGGCGCCGATTATTTGCCCCTAAACCGGGCCTGTTTGCCCGCGCCTCCTCCACTAATTGATGCGAGCCGTTCGCGCAGAGGCTTTTTTGCCAAGACCAATGTAATGGGGCTCTTTGGAGTGAAATATCTTTTTCGGTTTTTTGTATTTTTTTCCCGGACCCCTTTTTTGGGTAAAGGGTACGTGGAGGTAGAATGTATACTTATGGAATTACTGTAATCAGTTGTGGAAAGGTTACTTTTGACCCGAGCCTCCCCTAATGTTGCTGTAAATTTTGCAGCGTGATAGCGAGGGATTTAATGAATAGGAATAATTAAAAGCAATATAGTGTAACATAAGTGATACGAGCGAGGGTAGGGTTAGAACATTATAGGAAACCGTTCATACCAATTTATTTCAACGTACAATTGGTACTAACAAAGCGATTTTGAATTTAAAGCAAAAAGAAGTACCTACCTACTGCAAACAAATTGCATTTTTTCAATGAAAATTAAACTTAACATCATTCACTATCTCAAGCGAAGCCAATGTTATACGATCAGTGCTTTATTTATGTAAGTACTTTTCTCAAACATGCTTGGAAATTCGAGCATTATCTTGACAACGTTCTTCGAGATAAATCAAAAATGGTGTACGGGTCACAGACTACATAGAGATACTGGTACTGGTCGATACATACGAGTAGGCAGCCGGCAATGTTACTATGAAAATCCAGATCTGTCGTGTAATTTAAAAATGGAACGAACTTTTTACTTCGAATCATCATAACATACGTTCGATAGAAGGAGGTAACTTATCAAAGATATAATTTAAATTTCGATTTGGCTTTCAAATAGAGCTGTCTAAAGTAAAGAATAAATAAATGAACACATTAGCGCGTGAAAAATTATCGTTGTTCTTCATTGATTTTGGAATTTAAAACTGACTGTGACTGTGACTTAGTTTGGATTTCCGCGCATTATTTGAGATAAGTACTATACAAACCTTGGCCGCAACCAGGCATTGAATGGACTCACGTATGTGTGCCTCGGCTTCGCCTCGGCCTTTTTGTTTTTTACCTTCATCCATCAATGTTCCTGTTGCAGGCCGCGATAGTAATGTACTAAGTATAGTTAACAATTTTCTTCAAACTTCAACTAAAGCTCATATTCTAAAAAACAAGCCAGAATCAAGCACTGATCTCTACTCAAATCTGTCAGATTTCAGCGATCAATGTTTGAATATGATTCTTGATTACAGCCCTAACTTATTTCCAACTCAATAAATCCTAAATGAGCAGCACATTATTATTTTTTAACTGGCAACATTTAAGGCAACAAATTTTTCTCTGGCAACTCTGCCAGTACCTCCGGCCTTCCGTATAATTTGTGCGAAAAATTTACATGTGTCGACTTAACCCGCCCTTGCTCGGTGATTGATGATACTTTCGGATATTCGGATATTATATTAACGGGCCCCGTGGAGGGTTTTGTGCCTAATATCGGTATTATGTGGGCGTTGGCCTGTCTTGGGGGAGTATGCAAATTACGGTTGGTTTTGCTTACAAAGATGACGGAGTACCTAAGTGTTTGTATGTGTATGACAAACTCAGATTCTGTATATGGAAGCTTATTCGATCCAAGTAAGATTACTATTATTACGATGTTAGGGAAACCTAACCATAGTTCCTGCTTCCATAGACTAAAAAATAAGTGACAACTTTTTGGCAAGTATTATTTCTCACGTCAGAAATAGTAAGTAGAATACCAACATAACTAATATTATAAATACGAAAGTGAGTTTGTTTATTTATTTATTTGTATGTTTTTTCGTTACGATTTCACGCTAAAACGGCTGACGATTTGCATGAAATTTGGCACATGAATAGAGACATAGGATATTTTTTACCCCGCCACGCCGTCACCGCGCCGCCGCCGTGCCTATAAGCTGTGTTTAAGCAACTTTGCCAGCCCGCTGCCGCATAGCCGCCGTGGATTGTAGAGTGATATGGCAAAATCAAGCGGCGATGGCGCGGCGGCGGCGTGGTGGCAGCGTGGTGGCAGCGTGGCGGTGGCGCGGCGGCGGCTCAGTCTACGGGTCGAAACACATTACCGCGTTGCGGCGCCGTGCCGCTAAAATCGGTGCTTTGCGTTGCGGCGTCGCGAAAAAGAGCATTTTATTGTCGTATGGTAGGGTAGTTCCTCGTGATTTTTGATTGTGGATAGACGTGTCTCTGCTATGGACCATCATGAGAAACTTATTGCTTATTTGTTATTAAAAAGACATTAGGTACTCTGTTTTAAATAAACGACAAAGAAGATACTAGATACATCCATTTAATAAGGCTATGAATCCCGATGGCGAGTACTTTTCTCGAAAATACAAAGCATTTAAGACAGACGAAAATAAATTTTTCGCCTTCCAACTTTTGACAACCTCTACATGCCATATTTCTGTATTGGAGAGGGGCTTCTGATAGGTAGTATCTCTATGTAGTCTGTGAAACAAACTAAATCATTTTCAACAAGTATGACATCATAACGCTGGAACTAGCGCCACGCTGCGGTGCCACGCCGCTACAAGCGGCAGTGCCGCTACCGCCGATTCTCGCGGCGCGGCGCCGCAACGCGGTTATGTGTTTCGGCCCTACATGGTTACGCGGCGTGTCGTCTCTCCGGTAGTCAAATTCTTAACAATTCCAAAATAATTCCAATGCAGCTAATTCTCCCCTAAACCACAGAATTCTATTCCAAATCAATTGACACCTGTTCGTAGTTGTAGCTCATTTTGTAGGTAATTAATAAACGCATCGATATCGATAAGGTCGCTACTATTACCGTAGTGTTGGGCTCAATGAGGAGGGCATTGTCGATACACATTAAAGCGGCCCGTTCGAGGATACCTAGAATAAACTGTACGGTCGGAATAAAACGAGAGATTAGAAAATTAGATTTGAATAATAATTTTAATATGATAGTTAAATGTGTGTCGTATTATTAATTAACCGTTTTGTTGTACGGTATTTGAACACTGAATTTGTTATGAACGTCAAATAAATGTTGATCACCATGACAGCAGCACAATCTGATGAATTTCTATTGAACGGATATTTAACGATTGAATTATCCTAATCCTAATATAGTATTATAAATGCGAAAGTGAGTTTTTTTGTTTTTTACGCTTTCACGCTAAAATAGCTGAACGGATTTGGACGAAATTTAGCACATGGCCTAAGATACCTTCTACCTCGATATTCCCACGGGATCGAGACTTATGCGAGTGAAAACGCGGAGCACAGCTAGTTTTTTTTTTAATAAATACACAATTTACTCACTTTATTTAAATTAGTGTACCTACGCCACGGTCACTCACACGGAATTTCTTCGAATGTTGTTGTTACGTTATTAGTTAATGGAGACGCTGTATGACTAGTTATTAATATAAAATTAAATAGCTTTCTTTTTTTGAACGACCATCCGTTTTTATGTAACCCATTTCAGGGTTATCCATGATTTACCGGGCAACCTGTATATTTCGGTATTATATTAACTTTGGAATTTGCCTTATTTACCGTTTAGGTACTGCTCAACCTGTGAACGTATTCTGAATCCAGCCTGCTTAATAGAATCGACAACACCAGAAATCGATTCGCCTACAAATAAATTCACTTTATGCGAATCGTCTCCAGAAAAAATAATATAATTTAAAAGTGTCGATTCACCCGTTTCAGGCAAGCAATTGCGGGCGAATCACCAATAAGCCAAATTATCAAATCAACCCTATTTCACAGTTCCCTAATCTGCTGGCCCTACATCTCACAGCCCCGTTACATGGTTAATAGTGTCGTGCGGACGTGAAGTGACGTCACATAAAGGTTCACTTTCACCATACCACAAACAGTAACACACGTAAATACCAGCAGTACCTACCTTGCGCCGACAAATTGCGGTACCAACTACCGGTACAGATTCTGATACCTATTATGGTTTACGGTCTAAGCGTTTAGTGTTAGATTGTTTTGTTGACGGGTTTAGACGGGATATAGAATGTATGTGCTATGGAGTTATTATAACTAGTCAAGGGGCCGTGCTGAAGGGATTTGTCGACTACATAGATACTGTTTGTCATCTACACATACAAAAATATAAATAAATTTGTAACGTCAAAATAACGGCTTTTTACTAAATGCATATGAAAGTTTATAAGGTGGTGGCAGGTTCCCTCTGTCAGTCTGTTTGTTCCGGCTAATCTCAAAAACGGCTGGACCGATTTTGACGGGATTTTCACTGGCAGATGTCTGATGTTATAAGAGATAACTTAAGCTACTTATAAGACCGCCAATTGTGTCACCCTATGTAAAATTACTAAATTTATGTCTGTGATTTTTATGGTGTACAATAAAGAGTATTCTATCTATCTACTTTTATTTTAGAAAAAGAAAAATAATGAAGGTCCTCGCGGGCGAAACTGCACGCCGCAGCTGTAATTGTAACTAAAATAGACCTAGAGTCGACTATAAATGGATATTCTGTTCACCAAAATTGATAGTCTAAGAAAATAACAATAGTTCGGCAGAAAGTTTAAAAAATTGGCCAAGTGCGAGTCGGACTCGCACATAAAGAGTTCCATACCACCCTACAATAATTAACACTACGCTTTCTACCACACCCTGAAACCACAGCCTTAAAGGTACCTTCATCATAGTTCTCCTACCCATATCCCAGTTTATTAGTGGTCAGCGCAACATGTCCCTTCCATACTTCTCTATTAGTCGTCACCCCCTTTCTAGCCATATCATCTTCACACAGTCCATCCATCGTTTCTTTGTTCATCCCCTACTCTTACAGCCATCCACATTCATGCTCAAAACTTTCCTCATCACCCCAAATACCAACATATCAATGCAATAACCCAAGTCGTCCCATGACCCAGTGTCTAGACTACGTCACTAACCCTGAATCTTGCCTCATATTGTACATACACGCGTATGTAAATACATTACCGTTTCACTCTCACTGCGACTGACCTCAGCGGTACCTTTGAACTGGCCGGGTATTGGAATGCCTTGGCTGTATGTAGTTATAGTCTGAGAGCTAAGTTGGGGGCTAAGGATGTGTACTTGGGGGACGAAGAATAGAATATGAGTTTTTGTGGTTATAATAACACCTTTCATTGATAAAAGGAGTGCTTACTGTACAAAAATATAATAAAAGTAAATAAAAGTTTATTTGAAGATTAATAATTAAGGAATATTTTGACCTCAGCGATACTTTTAAACCGGTCGAGCATTGGAATGCCTTGGCCGTTACGTAGTCATGAAGTTCTAGTCTAAGAGCTAGGTTGGGGGCTAAGGATTTGTACTTACTTGGGGGAAGAGGAATAGAGTTCGGATTATTGAATAACCCATTCAGTGACAAAAGGAGTACTTTTGTGAAATAATATAACAAGAGGGATTAGATTTAATACAGATTTTGAATAAATAAATAAAAAAGAGATAGAAGTTTAATAAAAAAGTGTAGTTGAAGGAATATTCAGATCTCAGCGGTACTTTTGAACCGGCCAAGTATTGGAATGCCTTGGCTGTAACGTACCTAGTAGTCTAAGAACTAAGGATTCATTCGTGTGTTGTGTAGTTTGTAAGTATGAGAAAAGATGAAAAGATGGATAGAACATGGCTTAGAGTGCTTACAAACCATATTCTACCCATCAGCCATTTAGAAAATGTGATGGTTTTTATGTTTTTTTCCAATATTTGTCCTAAATCCATATATCACATCAGGGTTGAACAATGATCTTAGATAAGGTTTCTTTTTGTGTTTTGAATAAAAATTCTGGGTAGAGTAAAAAATGGGGGGTTATCAAGAGGGTTTTTAACTTAAGTAGGAACAAAAAGTTAATTTTGAAAAATCTATTGTTGACCTCCAGTGGTGAAATTCAGAACTGCCGGTGAATTTATTTGAAAGCAAAGGGTTTATGTAAGATATATTCATTAAGTCCATTTTGCGATATAGGTATGTGGTTCGAAATTGTAGAATTCAAATAATTTAAAACCACAGCCGTTAAGTGGCTATTGATTTACTAAATCGAGCATCCAACATTCAAATACTTCTTCCTTTTCTAACCCTAAACCACAAAACACTGACCCAAAACCGAATATGTTTATCCACCGACCATTTATCACTAATTTTCTAACACTTCATTCACTATTGCTAAATCCCCTCCACTACAAACAGATCTAACACCACAGACCACAACATAATTACCCCTCGAATTGATTCACTAACATATAGCTGTCATCAATGACCGCATGTACCTAGTGTCTAACGTGTTCTAATAGCACTCTCACTTGCGCCAGTACTAGTACGCAGCCTGTATTTGTACAGCTATTAGCCACTGGGTCAAGGCACCACTTTCACTGTCTTTGATTAGTACACAAGGATGGACTAAGATGGGGGACTGAGTCTTTATAGTCATGCGAGAATGGGGGATTAGTGCGAGATGGTGTTTAGAAAAAAGTGCATAGCTTCGTGACTATGTTCTTTTATTTTTGAATGCATGGTTTTAATGTTCATATAATTATAGTTGACGTCAGTTAGGTCACACTATATTTCAAGTTATGTTAATAAGATGATAGAAAGAGGTAAATAGTTCCTGAAAATAATCTGTATTCCATGGGTTGAAAAATATACAAACTATTTAATTCTTCAGTAGTTAATGATAAGTACCTGGGTGACGGAGCTCTGCTCTTGTGAAAATAGATAATGCTAATTTAATAGTACTTACTAATTCCATGCTGCCATGATAGTAGGTAGGTACTTACTAATTCCATGCTGCCATTCTCAAATTGAATGAAGAAAGTGTTCCTTGACAGATTATGTTGCATCGCGTACTTATTACCTACATTCTCGACTATTTTAAAAGCTCTTCTAATTTACAAGTTTTTTTTAAATAAAGGACTATATTATATTGTTATTGTTGCTTTTGTAATATTGATACCTTACTGACTAATGATTGACTTTACATGTTTGATTAGGCATTGGTACAAAACCAAGATAAATATTACAATAGACACTTAGATTAGTTGTGATTACCTATTGTATGTATTTTCAAGCTCCAAATACAGATATTTTACATAGGCCCTTAGCTTCTCCAATTTGCATACAAACCTCGTTACCCAAACCTACCTAACAAAGATATCTAAACCGAATCAACCCGACAAAGTCCCCCCGCCTACGATTAAAGAAAATTATAACGCGGGCTTTATCGACCCACACACGAAGGCGGCGTTGCCTAGCAACCAGGACCAATGGGCCTAACCCTTCAGATGCCGCGAACCGCTTACTTTGCGGCCAGGCCCGCGGCGGGGGACACAAACCCCCGTTTTTCGGCATTGATCCGAACACCACCGCGCCTGCGTGTTGAACGAAAAACGAATCGAGGAAAAGCAAGGTCACATCACTACAAGTTCTTTTTTCAAATTCGGATATTGAATGGAGAATGATTGCGTTCAGAAATGTTGCTTGTGTCGCTTTGTGCAGTTCAGTAGGACAGTGCTCTGCCGGCCGCCGAGATGAAAGGACGTCCGACAGACAGGATTGATTGCGGCTAAGATTAATTCGCACCTCACTACTCGGTAGCGTCTGTACTCGAGCTATCTGTCTGGGCAATATTCGCATCCATAGCACTTTGCGCTGAGCTATCAGAACTTGAGACTTCACTTGAATAATCCAACACAAAACCGTGTTTGAACTTGTTAAAAGTTGAGTCGGTTTAATCGACATTTAACCGTCTTTTCCTATAATAATCCCTCTAATTCATTTTAATGAAACACAAAGCAACGCTTACTCATAGAGTCATTTTCAGCGTTAAATATCGAAATTATGGAATCGCATGATGAGCTACACATTGGGAGAACGCTGTCTGGCATATTTCAGGCTAACTATTGACGTTAGAACTACGATTATCGAGCACACATATTTGGCATCCAAAACCGAACGTTGCAAGTTGAACATTCAATATCCGAAATAAAGATAAACTTAACGTCGACTCAAACAAAATATGGTAAATTTATGTGTAAAAATAAGTATCGAAAATTGGTTTAAAAAAATTGACATCACACTTCCGAAAGCATTTAATGTTAAGAGATTTTTTCAATTTTGGTGGCATAAACAATAGTTACACAGACGCACGATTGCAGCGAACGCAGGAATTTGCTAAAATCGAATAAAAAACAATAAAGGTATGCTCTCATTAAAACCTGTAATCATAAAACCTAATTACCTACTACCGTCGCCCGCACCGATCGGAAATCAAATTATCTAATAAATTAACGCGCACGTCGATTATATCCCAATAATTGAAAAGGAATCGTGGAAAACGGCACTAACTAATCGTTTTGTCGTACCAATTAACTTTAAATTGAGACAAATCCGATATAAATAGATAGGCTGTGTCCACGCCAGCGGGTTAGTCGCGCTCGCGACCAGGTAGCCGTCAATACGACGGGTTGGAAATTAAATAAAATGATTTTATTTGGGACTCGAATGCTTCTAAAATACCTAACTGGGCGAGGCATTGCTGTTATGTCGTAGAGTGTAAAAACTAACTGCTGGTTTGTTATATCAAATGTGTCTAAATAAATATTATTCCTTCTTTATTTATTTTCCTTAATGTCAGTCAATTATATTTTACACATGTTTTTGCGACAACGCTCGCAAATGTAATATTTGCACGGATTTCAAAATCAAAAGTCATTTATCCAAACTAGGCTGAGAATCAACCATTTTCGAACGCCAAAATTACATGAGACAGTCTTCCAAAACGCCCACCCTTCACCACTTTCTAGTGCTTTAGCTAGGAAGAAGAAGTGGTGCAACAAATCCCCAGCAGCATAGCTGTCTGTTCTATTAGAATTTTATTAACTGTATAACTATTTCTGGTATAAAACAATTAGTAGGCTTTTCTGTCTTTCAATTGTCCACCTATTGCAACCATTTAACATCTCTTTTATTCGTTCCTTCCAAGACAGAAATACTATCACCGATTTTAGCCTTTACGTTTAAAAAGCGTCGTTAAAGACCATGAATAAAATGGCCGCCAATATCCCGCAGTCTGAACGCAGCCTAATGCGTGGACGCAGCAAATCTATCGGTAATGGTAGTTACCTCCCCCACGTAAATACTTTATTGGCTATTTAGCGGCGTCTACGGCCGTATCGGCTGAAACCGGTAAATAATTTAACTTGTCTTATTGCATTTATATTTACCGTTAAAGGACTTAAAGAGTGTGACAGTAACTTTAGAGTAGATTTTTGTAGAAATAGGTAGCTAAAAGTTCTGGTCACTTAAATTACAGTCATAAATACATAATTAGGTACTTTACCTTACCTTTAAAACATGGCGTTGCATATTCCCAGTATACCTGCGTAAATAGAAAATGTGAATAGTTCCTTTCATAATCATTAGGTTATGTTAGCTATAAATGTTTCCGTTTAAATGATAATTGATAAATTATTTTATTTCTGTAACACGTCAATCATATTTTAAAAACTAGATGAGATCGGCGTTTCCTATCTGACTACTCTGAGAAGAAAGGCCGAATCAAACTCACAGTCTCTTTTAAAGTCCAGACATAATCTTGTTCATATCATGTGAAGGAAGATGTCTGAAATGGTTTTTTGAGGAAAGAACCACACAGATTGAGTGGACCTGTCCAGTCAGTGCACGCATTTGTCAGTATTTCAGTTTTTCCTTGAAGTAATTCTCAGTAGTAGCCCGGAGTCTGGATTTGTGCCCCGTTAATAATAAACACAGAACGTAAACTTAGTTTGTGTATCCAAAATATAGTGACGAGTTTTACCTGCCCAGAAAGCAAAGAAATCTTTATCATATAAAAGAGGCAGACGTTTTCGTGTTCCTACAATAGGACCTTGCAATTATTTCAAATAATGATATCGGTGAATAAAAATAAAAACAATCACGATTCTATTAACTTTAGAGGAACAAATTATTGTGAAGAGGATTGGTGAACTTATTTTTTTTAACATTAATGAGAAGCTATTTTGCTAAAAGATCGACAAAAAAAATGCCCTTAGACCGTACCCCAATTGCATTACATTACCTTTAAACTGATGCTACAATATCTATCTATATCCTTGGAACTCTTCAAATCCACATTAATAATTAAATTGCGCTTGCACAATCCCTTTTACTTCCCATCCTTGACTACGCTGATGTCAGTTACCTCGATCTCACTGAGGCACAACTAGATAAACTTGAGCGACTTCAAAACTTTTGCATAAGATTTATATTTGGCATGCGCAAATATGATCACATTTCTGAATTTCGTACATAGCTCAAGTGGCTTCCCATACGTCATCGCCGGAATTCTCATATCTTATTTCAGCTCTACAGTATTCTGTTCAATCCTATAACCCCCTCCTATCTTAAAGAACGTTTCAAGTTCCTACATGACACACATAATAGATATCTGAGATCATCAGAAAACTTGAGACTAGAGATACCGATGCATTCAACCAGCTTTTATGACAAATCTTTTACGGTTCAAGCAGTACGGTTATGGAATGCCTTGCCCTTGTCGATAAGGCGAGCTCAATCTTTGTCCACTTTTAAAACTCTGGTAAAAAAACACTTCCTCTCTCCTTAAACATCATCATTACATTTAGTTCCTTGCTCTTGTTTCATGTTTATAGATTTATATTATAAGTATATCTATGTATATATATTTATATGAATAAGTTTATGCTTTATGTATGTATGTACATATTTAATGTATATGTAGATGGTACACCGATGACTGCCTGCAGTATTGTCTCTCCTGTTACCTTTAATCCATCCAAAGGTTGTCTGTAAAAGATCGCTTCAAGCGATAAGACCGCCCATTGTATCACCCTATATAAAATTTCTAAATTGATGTCTGTAATTTTTATGGTGTACAATAAAGAGTATTCTATCTATCTATCTAAATTATTATAATATAACTGATGTTTCGACTATTATTCTACAAATTGAAAATTAGCATAAATAACAGTATTCTCTCCTATTCTTTTATCAAGAAAAACTTAGAAACTCTATAAAGAAAAATAATTAAATACAATCACATACCAAATAATATCTCGCTCGAGAGGAGCTCGAGGGGCTCGTGGCTAAGTAATAACTGCCGCTCGGTCGATCCATCAGTTTAAGCTACGCTTGCCGGGGTTGGTCTGTGGATGGGTGACCATCTTAACATACCGAGACTCCTCCGTGCCTCGGAAAGCACGTTTCGTTGGTCCCAGCTGTCATTCGTGGATCTCTGACAGTCGTTACGGGTTGTCAGAAGCCTGAAAGTCTGACAACCAGTCTTACCAAGGGGTATCTTTACCCAGTTACTGGGTTGTAGAGTTCAAATAGTCAGTCGCTCCATGTAAACTACTGGTCTTCAGCTGCATCTGGTAAGACTGGAAGCCGACCCCAATATAGTTGGGAAAAGGCTAGGCAGATAGATTGATACCACATAATATCCAATCGCACACTATTTTCAAATCACAACACAAAAGTAAGCCAACTGACAGCACAAACTTACTGGTCACTCAATAACTTGTACAATAACGACTGGAGTCATCTCCAGACTCCACAAGACTCAACCGCTTCATAGACAACTCACACTTAATCGCGACAAAAGAAGCGAATTTTAATTACTCAACGACTCAACCCTTCAACGGCGACTACTAAAAAATTCCGTTAAAAAAATTCACACGACAAAACAAACCCGAGCGAAAATATCAAAAGAAATGCTAATAAACAGCGAGAGAGAAAGATTTATTTTTACTATTTTTTACAATAGTTATGTTAATTAGTAAATTAGGTATGCAAGTAACAGGTGGGGTCATCTGACTTCGCTAAAGGGGTCATCTTGGACCGTGTTTTTGCTTGTTATTGTCGATCTAATTAGACTTGCAGATGATACAAGATTTCACACGGAGTGATTTGTTAATGTTTTAGTTTTACATTTATGCATAGAGTCGGCGTATTGAAATGAGATGTGCATATTTACACTGTGTTGTGGGAATCGCTATAGTCCCTTTAAAACTTTGGACCATTGCATTTGCACTTTGGACAACGTGAGAGATTCTCCTTAACATTCGTGAATTAAATTAAAGAAAAGCTTGGCAGTGCATCAGCTCTTACCATTAAGATACTTGTGAAACTATTAATAATAAATAAGTTTATTGATCCAAAAGTATAGGTACATAGACACAGGTTGTACACTAGTTACATGCTAAGACTTGTCAACTAACAATGGACACAAGCGGAGAAAAAAAACAATTGTCTATATCAACAAAAATTAAATCCTGTCTCCTAAACTAGGGATGGCCTGTATGTTAGGAGACAGTGATTACACCCAGCTGAACTGTAAATTAATGATGAACGTTATGTATCGAGTGTCGATGTTAATCTACCATAAGACAAAAATGTGAGTTAGGTGCATGGATGGATGGAGAAAGAGTGGGGTTGTGGATGGGAGAGAAGTGTGTGTGTTTATGTTTGTTTGTGTGTTGTGCTTCTATTTAATAGTGATTTGTTAAGCGATTATTTGTTTCCCAGTATAAAATAAATAAACTTAAGTCTGTTGTTACGTTTATAGTAAAAAATATTGCACTTTACAAAACACGTAGAATTAACTAGCAATAAGTATTTTAAATGCTGTTGTTTTTTATTAGTATATTTAAATTAGCAAAATATAGAGCCACCAATAACTGCAAATTCATATACCTAGGTTAACTTAAATAAGCCATAGTAAAAACTTATACCTATCCTGTCCACTACGAGAAAATATTTTTTTTTTTTATATAAGAAAGAACTTTTCATAGTTTGCCTCCAGCCTTACAAGCTTTTATAAAATATTCATAATCCTTTCCAACTGCCGAGACAGCAAAATCTTCTCATACTTAACCCTAGCTCACTGCAAGAAATTTAAATTTTTAATTCGCTACTAAAATTTTCGCTTTATGCAAATTTGCTTCTCATGGCTTATTCGACAAAGGGTCATCTTGCGATCGCGAGTCTAACTGGACCATGCATTGTCATGATCTCAACTGGGACATGGTCCTATTGTGTCAAAATGGTATTTAAAAAGCATCTTTATGTTAAACTGGCACACGTAGGGTCAGAGGTCTCGACTTTTCTGTGGGGTCACTTTTGTCATGCGGACAGGTCAGATTGACCTTTAACCTCGCGTTCTCACGGTTAACCCTTAGAAGATGCTGCACGTTTTTGAGAATTCTTAATTGGGTTAAGGTGAGTGTTTAAAAATCTAGTTTGGCGTTTTAAATTAAAAACCGATGTTGACAGTTTGCATAACTAATTTTAAGAGCGAGGTCTTCATAATTTTTTGAAACCTTATTTGATTTACATAAGTATCTAAGTCTGTGTTTAATACAGATGGCGTTACTGAGAAAAGACGTTCATAAGTGCCCATGTACTAGGTTAATGTGTTTTTTTTTTTTTTTATTAAAATTTTACGCGGCGCTTTGTGTTAGGCCACAATCAAAGACGTTGACGATGGTGGAAATTGGCCCAGCAATAAAGGTTGAAATAAAAGGTAGGTAAGTACCTAATTGCTATTTTTTCAAAAGCATACGCCTTGCTCTTATAGTTTTAAGGAAAAAGTTTGTAAAGAAGGTGTTACAAGGATAGGTACCTATCATTAGGTACCTACATAATTTTTCAACCTGGGATTTTTGGTAAATCCATCTATAAATATAAAAGTAAAAACCAACAATTTACTCAATACAGGGTATCGAGGCGAATACCGAAACCGTTCGGTTTTTAATATTTTCATTCGGATATTTTCTTCTGGAACTTTTAAATTGTATTTGTTTCTGTAGGTATTGAGTGCGAATACGTTATGTCTGGTACGTAAGTTTTTTCGGAGCGTTAAAGCAATGTTTATGAAACTGTGTTGCCATTTGTTTTGAGATCGATTTCTTACCTTAATACAATGATTAAGACAATCATATTAAAATAAATAATAATGAATAAATCTAATAATGGAAAACGAGTTCGTAGTTAACATTTACCTAAAACAAAAAACGATCTAATACAATCAATTCAATTTTTTTTTTTCAATTCGATTTTGCATTACGGAAAAAAATTCGGTCAGTAAATATATATCAATATTGTTTCTGTAATAGCATGTTCATTTAAGAAAGTGACCATAGATATTCTGCTACAGTGGGTGTTATGCGTTTTATTATTCCATTCCGATATTATTACTTAGTTCGTACGTTGGTTGCAGGTGGTTTTTATTGCCTTGAATGCCTATGTACCTATCCTATCATATTCTTGTATATAGTTACATTTTTAGGAGGTTTAAAACTGTAGGCATGTTGTGGTGTAGTACATAAACCTGATCATGTACCAGTACATAAAAATTACATAGATCATCTAACTCTTCAATAATATTTAATTATTTCCCGTATTATTTGCCAACCGCCACAACGAAATCATAAACCCATTTTAATACATTTCCGGTCAGTACATCGACCAAATTATTTTCATAAAACTAGATGTAAAGTAAAATTTCCAGTTAATTAATTAGGCAACAAGCCGCCATCCACCAATCAGAACGGTCATCATTTCCATCAACGTAATCGAAAATCATTTTTGTCAGTAATTATCTCATATTTCTACAGCGCGCAAACTAAGTACTCCAAAAACCGTGATTAAATATTCTACACCACTATTCATTATCTATAGAATAGCGCGGGTATAAACCACCCCTAAAACATTACACGCACGGTCGTTACACCCCGACTCACCCCGTACACCCCCAAACGCAACGTTTTTCTCCCCGGCAAGATAAAGACCAAATAAAAAAAGAAAACGCGAAAAATCCCTCTGTCTCTTTTTAGCGCGTGCATAACACGGTGGTGCGAATAGTGCGACATCTAAGCTACGAATGACTCACGAAAACTTGGGCCCCGCCCGAGACGGCCGCCTCTATCCGTCTCTCTCACTTTTTCACACTTTTCATCTGATGCCTTTGATACTGCAATGGAGCAAGTAACGCTAAAACTCCGAACTAATCTGAACTCTATTTTCATAGCCATACAGTCAAAAGTCAGACTTAGCTAACATCGGTCAGAAAATATTTTAGAATGAAAGCGTTAGGGAGTGGAAGGTCTCTCTCGCTCGCAAAAAAGCTGTATTCGGTCCGGGGGGAGGGTTAGACGGCGCGGGGGGGTGTGCGGATAGTGGCAGCCATGATGGTCGCCCGACGGCGGACCAAGACTGGTATTAATGTTGGCTTAATTCGTTCGTTGATTTCAAGTATTTTATTGCTAATGCTATCCAAATGTACTATTGACCCATAATTAAAAATAAAAATTGTAAAAAAAATGATATTTTTTTTCGCAAATCGTTTCTTTTTTTTTTCTTTGTTATATTGTTTTTTGTTAGATCAATCAATGAATAAAATTGATGTTTTAACTATTTGGAGTACTCATAGGTACTGCTCATGATTATTTTGCCTTTTTTGCTACGGTAGCGGAGTTCCCGCTACCGTAGAAAAAAGGCAAAATAATATTAAATAAATTGAACAAAAGAACAAAAAACTATTTGCATTTTACATTACCTAGGTCCCTCTTACCTATTTATTTTGAGAATTCTTGCTCAGAACGATAATTTATTGTTTTATTATATAGCGATATTGTTTATAGAATTTATGAAAAATAGATTTATTTTGAAAAAATTGAACATCGGCAGTTAATTTTTTTCTAATAATTTAGAAGAATTTTGAAATTAGTTATTATGATATTAGTCAATAAAATTTTATTTCACTATGTAGTCTCTACCCAACGTAGTTTTCATAGATTCCAATAAATCTTTTTTTCATTTTCATTTTTCAATATTATTTTTATTACTTTAGGTACAAGTTTTTATCATTGACTGTTCATGCTAACAAAATAAGGATATTTAAATAATCAGACACAATCCTGAATTAATTTGTAATTTTAGCTTAAAACAAATTTTTATTCGCAGGTACCTAAATAAATCATTATTCCTACCTAGAGATCATCATATTTCAACTATATATAATATAAATTACATTCATATCATAATATACATAGTACCTACCTATTTTTATGTAGGTATCGGTAGATACTGCTGCTGGTGAATGATGAAAATAATATATGATTGAAATATAAATCAACCATATTTGTATTTCATTTTAGTTTGTAATGTATGTTTGCAGTTTTCAGTTTTCACAGTTTATGCTCAAGTCTCAATATTATTTCGGCGCGATTTCGTAAAATGGTAAAATCATGAACTAACAGGATTAGAAAAGTTGGTAAGTAAAAGAATATTGTTATATTGTTACTTATAGGTTTTTAAAGTTTTTTCCAATATTGATTATTAAAATGAATTAATTTATGATTTAGAACATAGAATAATAAGTGATACAACGCTTATAAGCGCCTCCTAATGAGTGGAAATGTTCAGATTGTTGTCAAGAAACTAATATATTCTTACAAAAAATGGTAAACGCAACAAGGTAGCGTTCGACAAGGATAACTGTCGTCCTTAACTTTTATATAGGTAATCCTAAAATTAGAATTGTAATTTGAGAAGTTACCTAGATGAAAATATTATTCATACCTACTCGTGTCATCAACCTCAAAGCATTTAGGTAACAAAATCATAATCTTCAAAAGAAACTTCCATAAAATTATGTAGGTACCTAATACCCCATGAAATATGTAATATTTTCTAGAATAGTCCAATTTCACTCAAATTCAAAGCATTTATTTCAAATAAACCAGTTACAGGCACTTTTAAATTATCATGGGGTCGGTCAGTCAGAAAGACGAAGCTAGTTGCCCATTCCAAAGCGTAGTAGGTTCCTATGGAGAAGAACGGGCAAGAAACTCTACGGACACTCTTTTAAATCAAAATATCGTTACAAAATATTAGTTACATCATTCATGGAACGTTATTCAAAATTCAAAATTCAAAAGTCATTTATTCAAACTAGGCTGAGAATCAGCACTTTTCGAGCGTCAAAATTACTTATGACAGTACGTAATAAAAAATTAAAAAATAAGCCGTGGTAGCTAAGAGAAGACTAGTCCCTACTGACGGCGCCCGTTCACGAACTTGACTACAAAAGGTACCTACAAGATATATAGGTACTGACATAATACATCGCAATTTAAGTTCTTCCCTCTCGAGCTTAATATCGTATTTGTATGTTTTAGAAATCAGTGACAAAAGTGCATCAGATTCTGTACCTACTAAAAAATAAATGTCAATAAAATAAAAGCTTAAAACAGTTTTAAAACAAAACTCTTAACACTGATGGTAAAAACAATCGGTTTTACCTATAATATAACATCAGTGAAGCAATGTAATGCAAGCCTTAAGATAATGTACTTAGTAACTCTTTTTCCGTTGCCTCCTTTAAATAATCATATAATAATATGTTTTATTGACATAAAAGTATGTTACATTTAGCAATGGAAACCCTGACTCCCGCTAGGTTAAGACCTGTGTTACAGGAATCAGTGTCTTCTCCCAGTAGTTATACACATTTATTATGCATTAAGATTTAAACAATTTTAAATTATACATTAAGTACCTGCTTGAGGCGTATGTGTGAGGGTGGGTGTGTATCAATGTGCGTTTATGTGTGTGACTCTATGAGTGCGTGTGTGTGTGTGTGTGTGAGGATGCGTGAGCTATAATGTTAGATATACATTTAACATGCATGTTTATAATGGGACCTGGCAATTGCAGGGTTTATGTTATACATTTTTCAGTCTGTATGTAGTCCAATGTAATAATAATTGTAATTTCATTTTTATAGAATGGATTAATCAGTAGGGCCTTTGCTTATCTTATAATAGATATGTCTAGCTGAGGCAGTCTTACATTTGACGTATTTTCAAACATTATTGATTGTGCGTTTACTTCTGTAACTGTTTTATATAGGTGTTATTAGGTGTTACTTCAATGTGATATTGAGAAGATATAGCTGTCTCACTGTGAGCACTTTACAGTTTTGGTACAAAGTTATGGTCGGGAACCGATACGGTTTGAAGGTTAGGACTGTGGGCAATGAACTTTGAGCTCTGTCCAGGTGGATCATAATTGTTTTACAGGCTGCCCACACCGTGATACAATATTCAGCCAAAGAAAAAAACTTTTTCACAAAAAATAAAACCGACTTCCAATAAAAACACTACGAAGTGAAAAATAACTTTGATTTCGGAAATCGATGTCTTTGGTTTTTTATTTTTGTTTTTTTGCCACCGACTTCCGAAATCAAAGTTTTCACTTTGTAGTGTTTTTTTTGGATGTCGGTTTTATTTTTTGTGAAAAAGTATTTATTTTTCACTTTTTAGTTGTGGTACCTATACAAAACCCCCACAAAAATTTGAATACCACTACCTCTATGTAAATTACAGTGACAGGAACTATTAGAATATCATCCACATATACTAGGTGGGAAAAATACGTATTATTGAAGCTAACTTAAAAGACCCCTCATCAGATCTTGACCAAAATTTATATGGGACCACTTCTGAAGTATGTAGTACCAAACAAAAATAGAATCATCAAAATAAATTCATATATGGCGGAGTAATCGCGTACAAACATAAAAAAAGAACATACAACAAGCCGAAGTTTCTTAAAGGCCCAAATAAGTTTCCTAACTCGAGAGGCAGTTAATTCGACTTGGGGCCGCCAACTTAGTTTCTCGTAGATTAATACAACTAAGTACTTTATATTTGTTTTTTGTGACATGAGCACTGGAGCCTATTTTCAGGGAAATTGCAAGAGTGCACCTTAAGGGTTATATTGCTATACCTAGGTTTGGTTTTGGCGAACCTGAACTGAAGTATGAAGTTTTGGCAATGTTAAGGGTAAGTAAGTTAATTAATAATACTGACAGCCTATTATTGCTCCACTGCGGGGCAAAGGTCCCTTCTCATACAGAGAAGACACGAACATTGATCACTACGCTTGCTCAAGACGGGTTACCGATTTCAGACAAACAGAAAAAAACACACACATCAAAGTTCTCCTCAGCATCGCTGGTAACTTTACGACGTTGGATGGCAATCCTTTGGCTAAAGTAACCTTGGCTTTGAGTTACCCCCTTCTGTCTATCCTTCTGAATCTTCTCAGACTACACTATAAAAATCATCACTTCAAACGATGCCGTTGGTGGAAATCAAGTTATAATTTCAGGGAAGTAAGTAATTACTTAACCGTTTACATGAAAACCGAATAACCAAAACAATACTTGAATCGAGCTCTGAATGCTGAAGAAATAAAAGTAGCATTTAAATAAAAATCATCCCGATTTTATTTTTTGTGAATTTATTCTTCATTTAATCAGTTCTGTATTTTTTTTGTAAAAATACCTCTTCCTGATCACCACAGTCGATTCTGATATTTTTTCCTGAAATATAAAACAAAATTCAAAATCAACACGTTATAAAAAATCTGTTACATTCAATATACTCTTTTAAAAGGGCTAATAGCATTCATTAAACTTTATTCATTTGAAGATTTTCTTTTTTTATATTTAACACAACTAACTACATATTTACACTAGGTACTAAATTAAATGAGTAATTAACTATACAAATACATACAAAACAAACAGACGCTGAGGCGTCGAAGTATTCGGTCACATCGCTGTCATCCAGAAATGTGCCCAGAAGACTGGTAGCATTGCCACGTTGAATGAATTCTTTGGTCAAAGGTCACGCGAAGTGTCAACCTGTCGGCGAGAAATTTCCTTAAAAAGGAGTCGCGCACTCAGGTCCCTTGACCCGAGGAGATATTTTTATTGGACAAGAGGGTCTATATAAAGTAACATACATCAGGGATAACAATGATGGAACAGGTAAAAATGTATGGGACCGACATAAGCTACCGAAAACTTTATGTCAATACTATTTTAAGTCGTTGAAAGCTCTTTGATAGCGATTGCCACTCTCCTCTAGGCCCTAGGGACTCAAGGAATAGCCTTCGATGAAAACTTAACGATTTCTTTATACTTTTCAAACTGCACATCATAACTGTGGAAGCGTTATCTCGATCATTTTCATTTACAATTCGCAGGTAAATAGGTACCTAACCAGATAATTATCATATCTTTGTTCTAATCCTGAATGGTAATAAGAAAATAAACCAGGGTAGGAATATCAGCCATAAACTTTCGCTTTCGATAACAAATAATTTGCCTAACCGATTGTCGTCAAAAGATTGAGCCATCAAACAGACTCCGTAACTATATGTTTTAAAGAAAACTTTACACGCGGTACACTACACGATATACTACTAAACATAATAACTAGGTATTAATATAATCAACTGCTAAAACTGGACAAGTCTTAACTTAAACAAAACTTAATCAATAATAAAAAAAAAATCACGCCACAAAAACTTAAACGAATCTCATCCGCATCCTACACGTTACAAATACTAGCCCACATAATGACATTCACGCCATCTCCCTAAGAAGATGGGTAGAGAGAGAAGCCGACAATATCGCCTTCAATGCAATTTCATCGCCCCCCTTCGCCGATCGGTTCAAAACGCACTTAAGCTGATTACAGGCGACAATGAAGTCAGCTGAGGTTCTATCATGGCTCGCATTTGGTTTGTTAGGATGCGATAATTGTCGGGATGATTATAGAAAATAATTAGGAATTGTTTCTCATAACTGCAGGCTTAGAAATTTTCTTGTTTTAACATATAATATAGCTTATAACACTCCGCAATACTGTAGCTTCTAATTAGTGAAAAAATGTTTGGAATCGGATTAGCAGTTCTGAAGATTATTCCCTCAAACAAACTCACAAATTTTACCTCTTTATGATATTAATATTATATAGGCATTATTAGTAGAGCTCGTGGCTAAGTAGTAATAACAGCCGTACGGGACGATTAATCAGTTTAAGCTACGCTTGCTGGGGTTGTTCCGTGGATGGGTATCCGTGCCTCAGAAAGCACGTTAAGCCGTTGGTCCCGGCTGTCATACGTGGATCTTTGACAGTCGTTACGGGTCGTCAGAAGCCCGAAAGTCTCCATGTAAAATTATGGTATTCAGCTGCTTTCGGTTAACGGACTGGAAGCTAAACCCCAGCATAGTTTGGAAAAGGCTAGCCTGATTGATTAATTATTAGTAAAGATGAATTCTTTGCGATCATATACTTGACATCATCATTTTATCAGACTGCGAAGAAACCACAAATTTTATTATTCCTTTTCATTTTTTCTAAGGGATTTGAGATATTTCTGATGAAATACACGCCTGGATACTGGCCAATCCCTAATTCACTATTTAGATAATAATATTACAATACTAGTCAGTTTTAATAAAGGGGCCCCGTCATTTCTAATATTAGATTAACGTGAGATTTATTGTTGAATTGATTGCTGAGTTGAAGTTGATTTGCATGGAATTAAATTCTAGTTGGAATGTTTTCGATTAGTTTTCACTAGTAATATTATAAAGAGGAAAGATTTTTATTTTTGTTTGTAGTGAATAAACTCAAAAATACTGAAAAGATTTTAAACATTCAATCACCAGTAGAATGCTATATTATCACTTAGTAACATAGGCTATAATTTATGAAGAAAGTTATTAATAATATCTGTTACCTACTCATATCAGATATTTGAGATCACCATAAAAAAGTGAATTCTCTGTTTTATTTACAGCATTCTAATACGTTTAATAGTAATGTTGAATGAATTTGTAGATAAAATTATCAATTAAAAATACTGATGGCTGCTGGAAACTATCTCTTAATTTAACCCTGAAGAGGCTGTTTCTGTTTCACTTAATCATTTTATTTATTGCAAACATTTTACTCCATATTATTCATCGGCTTACGTTGCGAAAATAAAACTTAAATAAAACACATTTTTGAGAGAAATTCATAAAAATTATGACTGACAAACTTTTAACTGAAATCTGTTCAATACATTCTGTTTCTTCATGTACAAATTAGTGATTTTCACAGACAATTTCACTTCCGAGACAATCTAGAGGAATGTGGTCGCTTTTTTTTAGATCGAATTTTGTTGTTTCGTGTCTCAATATGAATCTTTATAAAAGGTATTAGAAAATTCTACACACTTACCGAGGATCCTTATTAGCCGATATTCATAATTCCTTCTTTAATTCCGTCACAAGATAATATTTTTTCAAAGGAGTGGCGCTAGTGTACCGTTGTACCGTCTTAAGTATACTATTTTGCTATACCTATCGGTCTTCCGAAAATATTAAAGTAAATAGGAGCGCGATTTCAGTATGGCATATACCTAATTTTTGACGGCACGGTTGGCACAGTGGTTAAGCAATTGACTGCTGCACTGCGTGTCGCAGGTTCGATTCCCGCATGGAACAAATATTTTTATGACCTACAAGTAGTTGTTCCGGGTCTGGCTGTTTGTGTATGTGAGTTTAAATGTTTGTAAACGCACCCACGATACAGGAGAAAATCTTAGTGTGGGGCAACGTAAAAAAATAAAAAAATAAAATATTGGCGATAAGACGTCATCCATTAAAGAACACCTTCAATCCTTCATCTCCAAAATAAATTAATCTTTGTGTTTGTACAAAACTACGTGCAGAGAAAAAAAACAAAAGAATCAGAATGACTACATTATTATATTGTCTAACATTTCTTTTTCATTTTTCCTTTCACAGGTCTACTGGTTTTTTTTTTTGGAAATATGCAGTACCTTTTTACACAAAATTATAATTATGGATACTACTTATTTATATGTATTTTACTGTGTATAAATAAATGATCTCAACAAGGACCAACTCGATCATATAAATAAAAACAATCGACAATATCGGTTTCCTAAATTCCAAGATATGGTAAAAAAAATGGGTTGAGAACCTTCTGTTTTTTTCTAATCGGTTATAACTCCCTACTTCGAAAAATAAGCGCCGCTTTTACCGTAAAGTTGATAAAAGCACAGCACAAAATAGTATTTTTTACAACTACCTGGTACCTGGATAAAGTCGAAATTGTATAAGAAACATTGTAACTCCAGGAAATACAATTCCAAGCTACCGACACATTCCAAATTCAGTTCAACAGGATGAAACAAATCGTTCAAAAAAACCAAAAGCCTACGATTTCTAACCTACGCTATTCACAAATTCAAAAAGTAACTTCATGAAAATAAAAATTGATACCTTCCTAAACATTTTGTGAGAAATCACTACGATCATTTTAACCACTACGATCTTGCATTTCAAGCTCTCCACAGTTTCATCCAAACAAAAAATTTCAATAAAACTTCACGTTCTTTCAACGGCAAAGTGCAATGAACCGGCTCGTGTTTTGAAGAGGCAGCGCCATCTGTTATTGAGTAGCAATTTTTTTTTTAAATAAACACCGTTTCGAAAAGCATTGTAAAAATAGTAAAAGTTAAAAAATAATGGCAATACATTTTAAGTGTCCCAAATATATTGTTTTGAAATATATTTTTAATAATTAAAGCTGTATTTTATGCTTTACTAGATTTCAACTTGAAGGAATTTTATTTCACTTTTCCCATAATTGTTCTATATAAGTCATACTATACCATTTAAATTTTATATTAAAATGCCAAAAGCATTGATATAGTGTATTCACTTATTCAAAGTCACCTAACGTTTATTCAATTTAATCTACAGGTTTAAAAAAGAGTTGTTGCTACTCGACACTAGATGGCAGTAGCAGTAGTAGTCTTGTATTTCTTATTGGATTTTATCGAGATCGTAAACAAACCGAGTGCGAACAGATATTGAATCACTCGACTATTTTTTATCTCACATCGGTGTTGTAAACAAAAATAGGATTAAGGTTTCTAAGTTTTGTTAACTCTGAAGCGTTTCTATGTATTTTTAGTTCTAATAGGTAGATAGTTCATAATATTTAGGTGTAGGTAGAGTAAATATAATCTATGTATATATATTTCTGGTTAGGTAAGTTACAAAATGTATTATTTTTCTAATGAGAAATATTATGATATTTTCTGGCTACTTTTTGTCTAAATGAGAAGTTTTCTCACTTGCATTATGTGGATGCGATCGGTTTCAAAAAACAGATTTCTAATTTGTGATCTTATAAGTTATGAGTTCGCTTTTAAGAGATCGCTTGCGATGTGTGCCTATTGCATTACATGTATCACCATTATCCCCTCCATAGTGCAACGTGCAGGGTTCGAACTCGCGACCCCTTACTCGACAGTCCGACACCTTAGTAGTAAACTTTTACAATCCGCGGCGCACTTGCAAGTTTAGTATTTTGTCTCGGCGCCCTTTCTAGTTCAAATAGGGTAGTTTGGCACAAAAATTAAAACATTCACGATATGAATCTGAGTTTTATATTTATATTGACACAAGTATACATTTATTATTTATGAAAGATAGGAAATAAAATACAATAGGAACCTAGTCAATGTGAGGCGTGAGCTTGGTGATGTCCACACACTTTTCCATAGCATACTGGGATATAAAATGGTGGGATAATGCTTGACACCGCTGCTGCTCTCATTTCTTGCTCCACATTAATCTTTGAGCTATATTTGGTCTATAATACAGCTACAGCTGAAAGAGAGATTTTATTTTTTACCCGCGAATACCTAAGTTTTATTTCCGGAGAACGGTACACAGGATCACCTACAGGCGCATCTCTTTACTCTCTATGGCGCACCAAGGCGCCGCGGCGCACACTTTTGGGAACCCCTGCCTTAGCCGTTAGCTAGGGCGTTTTAGAATATAAAACAGTCAATCAATCAACATGTCACTAATTAATATTGTACTGTTAGTAAGTTCTGAGATCTTTGGTAGTTACCTACATAATTTTGTGATGAAATCGTCTATTACAATATTGTATTGTTGCCTAACCCACAAGATCTGGCATTTTAATAAACATTCTCATATTTCCTTAGCCAAGATCGATATTCCACACAAGTAACAGAAGTAGAGAAGGGGGATCCCCTTCTCCAATAAGTGGCTAGAAACTAGTTTCTCGTGGATATTGCATAAGTTTCCCGGCACCGCTTGTAAGCACGGCAACCCATCACAGTACGATCACCCGCAGATAGATATACGCTGTTTGTTCTATATTTATTGATCTATGGAATAAATAAGGTTTTTCTGCGTTCAATGTTTCGTGAATAATAAATAAATAATCCATTTATTTTCAGGTAAATAACACCCATAGCTAAACATACATTAACAAATTAATAAGATTTATAATAATAGCTAGAAAGGCAGTGAATATCGAGATGACCACTAATAGAGAAGTATGGAATAAAGATACATGTTGTGCTGAACGCAAATTAATTTGAATATGGGGAGAGGAATGATGATAAATATTTCGTGAAAAAGACAGACGTCGACAGTAAAGAATCAGTACTTAGTAGAGTAACCAGACTCAAAGTCAAATAATTTATTTCAATTAGGCACACAAAAGGCACTTTTGAACGTCAAACTTTACAAAAAATAATAATAACTGATTCTAGTCGCCCATTCCAAAAGGTAGTTTTCGTATGGAGAAGAATGGGCAAGAAACTCCACCGTTACTCTTTTAAAAAAATCATTATATCTTGTATACACTAATTATATAATTATATGTGAAGACAATGCACCTAGAATAAGATTACTATACCACGATAGGTAAAAATAATGAAAAATGAAGGAATGACATAAATTAATTATGTGATAGATGCATGGTGCTCACATACTTACAAACATTGTAAAATTTTAATATATTTCTAACATTATAATAAGTAATACAAGTAATCACAAAAAATAAAGTAAAAGTTTTAAAAAAAAATACAAAAATCATTATACAATTAAATTAGCAACCAGTTCGATTTTGTCTAGATTCTGAATTGTCCTATGGAGCAGGACCAGCATGTTTCCAAGCATTTTTATCTTGGATATAATCCTCTAATTTGTAATATGCTTGTTTACAAAGTGTACTTTTTATTTGATTTTTAAATTTTCTTTCATTTAATTCTAATATATCACAAGGTATTCTGTTGTAACATTTAACACACTCCCGGCAAAGCTCTAGAATAAACACGTTGCATGTGTCAATTCAATTAATCTCAGACTAGGAGCAGTGGTTGCCCAGTGACGGCCCGACTTACGACTGGTAGGTCGCGGGTTCGACCCAGGCAGGCGCTTCACTTTGTGTAAATAATTTCACAAAACGGTAAAGGAAAAAAACTTGAGGAAACCGGCATGTCCTAGGATAAAAATTTGAAGACGTGTGATGTCTACGAACCTGCACTGGGCCTTCGTGAGATTACAGCCCACTCAGGGAACATTATAGGCTGATCATGGTATCAAACTTATGTTAGCTGTCATAATCATAATAAATTTGAAGATCAAAATCGATAGATTTGACTCAAATAAACCTTGATAAGCACGTAATAATTGTAGCAAAGTCAAAGTCAAATAATTTATTTCAAATCAATTCAATTTACAAAATGGGCAAGAAACTCCACCGTTACTCTTCTAAAGTGTTTTACAATATTTTGTATATGTACATTAGTTATATGTGAAAATATATATAAAAATCTAGAATAAAATTACTATACCACAATAGGTCAAAAGAGTTAAAAATGAAGCAACAACAGATAAATTAATTATGTGATAGATACATGGTGCTCAAATATTTACAAACATTATAAAAGTAGACGATTTTCCTAAAATTATACAAATAATAAGTCAGTGTGTGAGAAAGTAATCACAGAATGTAAATTCAATGTAATACATTTTTTGTTTTTTATTTATATAAATTATACAATTGAATTAGCAACCAGTTTGATTTTGTCTAGATTCTAGATTATCCTATGGAGCAGGACCAGCATGTTTCCTAGCATTCTTATCTTGGATATACTCGTAGCTGGTGGCGTTCTCTGGTTTCTGCCTATCTCCATGTTAATAAGGCGTGTGTTTATGTTACATACATTACCTACCTTGATATATAAGGGAGAAAGACAGCAGGCAGAAATAAACATTGCATCAATATATAAAAAGAAAAGACACTTCTTCTATATACAACTAGGTACATCAATCCAAAAAATAAAACGAAATAAATTAAATGTAGGTACAGATACCCACATCAGTTTGCGTGACAATTCCCTTCACACAGCTCAAGTAATTATCCCGAAGCAATCGAATTACTTTAACATCAGAGAAGTATGAAGACATGTGCTCTCTTCAAGCAATTAGCCCCCGGGGGAGGGTCCGTTCCCCCCATTGCCAAGGGGGGAACCCGCACAATTCCGCCAAATCATCTTCACCCCGGTTTTACTGATGAAGATATGTAAATTCGTGCGATCCGAGATATTTTGTCGTCGGCTACGACGGGGGAGTCCGTCCTTTTAGTTTTAGGTTCAACAAAAGATAGTTTAAAATGGATCGGTTTTGTTACACGTGTATGGTGTAGAATATTTAGTTTATCTTACTTAATGTGTGTACGTATGTAAACTCTTCTGTAGTAGGTTTGCTCCGTAATTGTTGTGTGTTTTACTATCTCTCTCTGTAATTGATACTTCTAAGTGTTCATAACATCACGCCTGTATTTCCCGAAGGGGAATGCAGAGAGGTATAATATACTCACTATTTTGCCAGTTATGTTTAGGTTGCATGTAATAGGGGACGAACCTATTGCCATCAATCAGGCACAAATTCAGATTCAAGGCGGTTACTGAGAAATTCCTAATCCGGTAGACCTGTGCTACCACGGTCACGGCAACTCGACATACTCCGAGAACGAATGTGACCCTGCGGACACGTAGGTAGACGCTGTTTAAATTTATATTTTTACTATAAAATAAGGGCTAATAATTATGGTCTGTGAATAATTTTACTTTATGGCCTGACGGATAGAATAATCGACTAAATCATTCGAACAAATGTATGTCGTGCCGTGACCGCGGCGGTAGCACACGGGTCTCAACCGGTTAATAGAATTTTTAAGTTCAACCAACATAGGTTTTTGCAAACCAGTCTTAGCCACGACATCGTCAAGCCCCCTAGCCAAAAGAACAAGATAGTCCATGTATTTACCTGCCAAAAACATTCACTTAATTATGTTTAGTCCAAAACAAGGTTAGTCGGTACGACTACAGTCTTGTAACAAGTGTGCGCGTCTATTAATCATGTCGGCGGGTTGTTTCTCGCTAAGACATACACTGTGGAGTAACCTGGGAATTTATGCGTGTGTTTATGCTCTTTTTCATTAGAGAGATTATGAACTACCTTATAATAAAAGAGATATATAAAGGTGACTAACTGCTCAGCAGCAAATACAAAATAATAAAGTCTCATTTACTCTGAAATATTTTTATTGTCTGTTGAATGACATTCAATGGGAGTTATAACGTAAAGTTCCAGTATTCATGAATCCAGTAAATACCTTCCTTATACCACAGGTATCTCAATATTGGTCCAAAGACTATGTTCCAGTAGTAATTCCCACACTAAACTTTTGTTTCACATACAAATGGCCATGCTCCATTGACATCAAACAATTTAGTCGATGCTCGGCGTAGCCACCTACGCTTTGTCTACGGTGCTACGAAGCTACGGATTCTCGTAGCAAGAGGAAGTGTCTTGACCACAGACGTTTTGTAACTCAAAGAAATGTAATAAAACGATTTGCTGGATTTATTTATTTATTAATACTTCAAGCACATAATTGTACAGAGGCGGACTTAATGCTACAGGCATTTTCTACCAGTCAACCTTTGGGTGATTCGAACGTATTTTTCTTGATTGGTAATTATTAAACAATTAAAATTTGGCGAAATATGGGTTTACTATGTATATGTAGGTACACCTCTGCCTAACTATTCGGGTAATACAGGCATGATGTTATGTTATTTTGTTATGTGAGTAATGTTCAAAAATCACCGTATTTAAAAAAAAATATAATTGTAGAACAGCTTTTTGCATTAGTACTCGTATTAGAATACCAAAAATAGACGAGTGGAGTCAAATATTTGTTTCAACGCAACTGTCATGTCTAGGTGCATTCACATTACCCTGGTTCATTTTTTTGTCAGCACAATGACACTTACAGCATTTGTGCCAATTTATTTGACCCCACTTTCACTTTTTTTTTCAAAGGCGATCGCACCGTCTCCCGTTCAGACGGGCGTCTCAACCGCAGCGTTCGCCCGCCAGCCTGCTGCCGCCACGCTGGCACCCACGTACCGAAGATCATTATCTGCCACGAGAAAGTTGGGAGGAATCTAGTTAGAACCCCTCCCTCCCCACCGCCGCCCGCCACCCTAGAAGCCTTAACTTGTTATAACCAGTTTAAGCCAGTTCAGTTTAGTTGGGCACCTGCGATACAAGGCAAACTCCATGGTTTGTCTTGTGTTGTTGTCCAGGAGGTTGTTTTGACTGGATCGTATGTTGTAGTATGTTTTGTTTTGTTTTTAGTTGATGCTGTTGTTGTGGTATGTGCAAGCTGTAAGGTGTGGGGATCATAAATCGTATTAAAACAGCGGTCGATCATTTTAGCACACACAAACACTTGTACAAAAGTTTGAAGTTCTAACTACTTTACCTTCCTTTATTATGTTTTTCTATTAGTTTCGGTTTCCCGGTGAAATGAAAGCCACTTAATTGGCCAACAGATGTACAATTCTCTCGTCTCCAAAAATTCAGTGGGTAGCTAACTACTTACTTAGTACCATCGACAAGAAAAGAGGAAGAAAATTGCTCACTTCTTCTTCTTCTTCTCTTCATTCTTTCATTAAAAAAATATTGCAATAATTAGTGGCATCTTTCACATATAAATTACTATGAAGCTGGTAACCTCCTCAAGATACGTTCAAGCTAAGGCGACACTGAGTGACGATACGTTCAAGCTAAGGCGACACTGAGTGACTTTTAATGATTTTATACTGAAGATCACGTCTAAACCAGTAGTGTTACTGATTTGGAAAAAATATATGTTAAATTAGAGCATTAAAAAAAAACTTAATTTGTGAATATTTTAGATTATGATTATAGTACACATTGTAATTTATTTGTAAAGTTATGACTAACGCGGATAAAAAACTCAGAATCACGCAAAAAATATCAAGCGTATTTTTCTGAAATTCACCTGTTTAAAGATAATTTAATTATGAATCTTTTAGTATACGTGTTTTATTAAAATACCTTTTGTTATAATTTTCGTCTAATTTGGGACAGCGCTCCTTCACGGGCAAGTTGTATTTATTACTGGCTGGACGAACGACGCATTGCGTGAGCTCAGCACAGAACACGCCAGCTAACTACTCAAGGCCACTGACATATATCGGCGTCTTAACTCATCTGGTTGATATTATATCACACAGATTCCATAAAATTTTACTAAAAGATAGTGCCTGTCCTGACTTTATAAAATGAGGCTGTCCTAAGTATCATTACTATAAAACGGTTACCCCAAAATGTTATGCCCTAAAATTCTTCCCACCTACATGTCCTGACCCTAGCTTCCCAAGGTCGCCAGTCTGGCTCGAGGTCGTAAAATCTTATTTTCCACACAGTCCGTCTGCTGCTTATCTCTCGGATTAGCCCCACAACCTAACTTGAATTATTAACATAATCTGATTAAAACCTTTCGTTTATCTTCAAGCTATGTTACGAAGGAGGCTGGTAGTAATACTTTGTAGTTTTATGTGGGTTTTAGTTTCGTTTTATTCTAAGTGACTTTATGCTGTACTAGCTTCTGCCAGCGGCTTTGTCTGCGTGCTAGACGGAAATTATCCCACGGGGACGTACTACTGGTGTTAAAAGTATCACATAACATAACATCACGCCTTGATTCCCCGATAGGTTGGGCAAAGGTGTACCTGTAGCAGGTACACCCACATTTCGCCAGTTATGCTTAAGTCCCATGTAATAGGGGGCGAGCTTATTGCCATCAACCGGGCACAAATCCAGACTCTGGGTGAGTCTGCCTGACCTGGGAATCGAACCCAGGACCGCTGCTACTGAGAAATTACAGATATAAAAACTCGATAACACTTTGCCCGACCCGGGAATCAAACCCAGGACTTATGCTCAGTAGTAGCGCTTGCGACAACTAGACCAACGAGGCAGTCCAAAAAAAAAAAGTATGTGTTAATCCAGGCTATAGTTTGACTGGGCGCGTTCGTTGAGGCGGCGGCCCGCCGGTTGAACGCGTCCCAGAGGGTCATGGCCACCCGGCTGGTCCGGGGATACCGCACGGTCTCCGGTGAGGCGGCGAGCCTCCTTGCCGGATTGCCGCCATGGGATCTGTAGGTAAAAGTCCTCGCGCATATTTGGGAGTGGCGCGAGGAGGCGAAACGCCGGGGCTTGACTCCGATGCCGCGAGAAATCACGGCACAGCGGACAGAGCTCCGACGGGATCTCATGGCGTCATGGAGAGTGCGATTGTCGCAACCCAGTGCTGGGCACGCCACTATTGCGGCGATAAGTTCCCTCTTTGGGGAGTGGCTGGAGAGGCGCCACGGCGTCCTCACCTTCCGCCTGACGCAGGTTCTCACCGGACATGGCTGATTCGGGAGGTACCTGTTTCGTATAAGGCGGGAGGAAACGCCCGGGTGTCATCACTGCGTGGATCGCCCGGAGGACATGGTGGAGCATACGGTCGAGGTAGAGGCAGAGCACCGACGTGTCCTCGTGGAGGCGATCGGTGGCGGGGATCTCTCGCAGCCGGCCCTGGTCCAGGCCATGGTACGGAGCGAGAGGGCATGGGAGGCCGTCACCTCCTTCTGCGAAGCAGTAATGCTCGCGAAGGAGGAGGCGGAGCGCGTGAGGGAGAGGCAAATTTCGCGCCCTCACGCCCCTAGCCGCCGCAGGAGGAGACTCCCTGGGCGTCGGGAATCGATTGCCGATTCCCGGCCACCGTAGGCGCGGGCTTGCGGACGGTGAGCAATGGGTAGCTTGCCGTCCGGTAAGGACCAGGCCCAGGTCGACGGCGCGTTGTGTTCCACGCGCGCCTCAAAGAGATGTCAGCAAGTGAAGGGGTCTGATGAGACCATTGCCTGCCGGGGTTGCGGGAAAGTCCGAAAGGGATACCGTGGCCCCCTGACATTGCACAGGCAACAGAAGGAACACGGAACACCCCCTCCCGCTCCACCTAGAGCGGGAGAAGTCATTTGATGATTTCCCAACCAAAAAAAAAGGCTATAGTTTGACTATCTGAGTGCCAAAATGTCATACAAATCCGCCGTTTTTGCGTGCTTGAGTAACAAACATGCTTCCATCCTCACTAGGAACTAGTGAAGGGTGGGCGTTTTGGGGGACTGTCTTATGTAATTTAGACGTTGGAAAAGTGCTGATTCTCAGCCTAGTTTGAATAAATTACTTTTGATTTGATTTGCCACAGGAAATTATATCACACCGTGTAAATCAGGCTTAACTGACCCACTGCAGTAAAGGTCTCTGCTCTTATAGCAAAGAAACGAGCATTGATCACCTCGTTTGCTCTGTAGCGGTTACACCGCCACATACTAACTACGCATCAAAGACATGACGTCACACAAATCCTGCATCGCGCAATTAGAGTTTACCGCGCGAACGACATAGATAAGACTATCCGACATCAACAGTCGGGCAGTCGGCCCGCCAGACACAACACCCGTCTGGTCGGAGGATCCTCCCATTTCTATGGAGGAGGAGTGAACTTTACACCCTGTTCCTCATGCTCCTAAAGCTCAATGCGCGTTGAGCACTTTAGTCGATACGGTTTATCCGGTTTATCCGGCTTGGTAAGTCCGAAAAATGATAGATCTTAAAAGTACATCATGAAATTCAAAAGTCGTATTAGCCGTTTTGAAGGTCAATCTAACCCTTTATAAAGGGTTGTGCCTTTTATAAGGCGCCCAACCCTTTATAAGGCGTTGTACAAATTTTGTTTATAAACGAAATTTGTACAACGCCTGTAACCACGACTAGTCTGGCTTTAAGGTCAATTTTTAGGGTTCCGCACCCAAAGGGTGAAACGGGACCCTATTACTACGACTCCACTGTCCGTCTGTCACCAGGCTGTATCTCATTAACCGTGATAGTTAGACAGTTGAAATTTTGGCATTTCTGTTGCCGCTATAACAACAAATTCTTTTTTTATTTTATTTTTTGTTAGTTTTGCTGCTCCTTTTTTATTTTATATAATTTTGTTCTTTTTAATAAAAAATATTATTACTGTTTGTATTTCCTGTGCGTGTCCCAAATAAAATATTTTTCTTTCTTTCTTTCTTTCAAATACTAAAAACAGATTAAAATAAATATTTAAGAGGGCACCCATACAACAAACGTGTTTTTTTTGTCGTTTTTGTAGATAATGGTACTGAACCGTTCGTGCGCGAGTCCGACTCGCATTTGGCTGGTTTTTATTGATAACGTCGACCTTAAAGTTAGACTAGTCACTACAAATTTCGTATGATGTATTAAAACTCAATACAAGCTCTATACAAAACTTGTTTTTTCATATGAAACTATAATTATCGCTCTATGAAATTATAAGAGTAATCAATAAGTCAGCTATCAAAATCAAAACCATAGGTAACATCCACTTCCCCCACTCTAAAAGGGCTATGAAAATGAACTCCTAAATCAATGACTGAAATCCCTTATTTTTCTTTTAGCCGAATAATTTGAAAGTGAATGGGAGCCGGTTCGTTACTGCGGTTCATTCGTAGTAGCCACACCAACGTAAAGAAAAAGAACTACGCGCTACGTCGTAGCTCTGACGTCACGCCTACGCCCGCTACGCTCGTAGCGCATCACTGTTTTGAACAAATAACGCTTGTTTTTGTCTTTGATTGACGGGCATTGTCCGTATTTTCACAGATATATTTTTATAAGTAGTTTTATGGAGCTTCTTGTCATCTTTTATCGTCAGAAAATTGTATTTCATAGCACTATATAGGTGCTTTGAAATTTAGGAATTATTAAATTTTATTTTGGAATTAAAATGTATTAAAAGTCAGCCATTACATCTAAAATAATTTAGTAAAAAACCAAACTACGACTTAGTACCGAAAAGCAAATTAAATTTTACTGAGATGGATTTACATTGGTTCATTTTTATATATTTTTTTTTAAATCCTTTATATTTTTATTTCATTTATCATTTTAAATATAATATACATGTAACAAAAAACATATAAATTATGTACAAGTATACAGAGGCAAAAAAATAAATATAAAAAATAAAGGAAAAGCTCATTGGGCATCAAAACATTCGTGGCAAAAGTGCCCAAAAAGCTGGCAGCATTGCCACGTTAGATGGCAATGCCACGCGCGCCTCAAAGAGATGTCAGCAAGTGAAGGGGTCCGATGAGACCATTGCCTGCCGGGGTTGCGGGAAAGTCTGAAAGGGATACCGTGGCCCCCTGGCATTGCACAGGCAAGAGAAGGAACACGGGTGGGTTTTAGTCAGTAAGAGTCTGACACGCCCCCCCGCTCCACCCAGAGCGGGAGACGTCATTTGATGATTTCCCACCCAAAAAAAAAAAAAAAAAGATGGCAATGCTGATTCTTTGACCTACAAATTGGCCAGCCCTCTGGTCGTTTTTTTATATTGATTTATTACTTTAAGGTAAAGGACACACACACAATAAAGAGCTTCTAAGATTCAAAAACTCTTTCTTGTGACTCGGTTAAAAGCTCTCCATTAAAATACCCACAATAACAACAATAAACAATTATTATCATATAATTCCTTCCCATCATTGCCTGCAGGCCAGTTTTCATTAAGTCCATCTGTAGATTCCTTGAGAACCGTGCCAGGAATACGTCTCCTATATTACAGGGCTATGCATTCTAAAGCCACCAGTTACGAGGCCCCTCGAATGTACTACAAAGTTTGGAAACAAGGGGTCTTCTTAAAATGGACTAAGGTAAGCGACGCTTAAGGTATGTACAGATTAATGAATAATTTAACTGAAATACAAGACCACAGTCTTGGATATTAGTTAAGGATTTATGGCGATTGCGATCAGTAGAAATTTGGGAAGTTCAACTTGAACAAAATAATTTTCCTTTGTACCTTTAAAGGGGTAGACAAAAGTGCAACGAACACCTCATTATAAAATGTATGTTATATGTTGTGTAACAGGTGGAAAGCCTATTTTTACCGACCACAAATTCGGCCTAATACCATTTTCCTCGACCTAGGAATCAAACCCAGGACCCCAGGCTCCGCCGTTGCACTTACTTGCGACTACTAAACCATTATACATTATTATTATATTGAAGAAGAAATATTACTAAATTCAGTATTAATATATTACAGACATTCGATTGTATCCTTATCTTTACTAATATTATAAGGAGGAAAGATTTGATTGTTTGTTTGTTTGTTTGTATTGAATAGGCTCCGAAACTACTGGACCGATCTGAGGCTTTTTATCCCGGGAAAAATAACGGGTCCCGCGGGAAAGGCCACGGGAGCGAAGCCGCGGGCAAAGTGCTAGTTCTAACTAACATTATAAATGCGGAAGTGAGTTTGTTACGCTTTCACGCTAAAACGGCTGACCGAATTTGGATAAAATTTGACACATGGGTAGTCCATGACCTAGGTTAAAAAAAAGATACTTGTATACTGATATATTACTGATATTCCCACGGGATCGAGACTTATGCGGGTGAAACTGTGGGACGCAGCTAGTCTATGTATAGTACATATTATAAAACAAAGTCGCTTATCGCGTTTGTCTGTATGTCCGCGTTGTTCTTCTAAAATACGCAACGGATTTTGATGAGGTTTTCAAAATAATTTAAAGAATGAATTCCGGAAGGTTTATGTCTGTGTCCTGTGCCTCGTTGGTCTAGACTGAGCATGAGGTCCTGGGTTCGATTCCCGGGTCGGGCAAAGTGTTATTGGGTTTTTCTATCTGGAATTTCTCAGTAGGAGCCCGGAGTTTGGATTTGTGCCCGGTTGATGGCAATAGGCTCGCCCCCTATTACATGGGACTTAAACATGTATAACTGGCGAAATGTGGGTGTACAGGTACACCTCTGCCCAACCCTTCGGGGAAACAAGGCGTGATGTTATGTTATTATTGTACATTAATATTAAACTTATAGACAAGAAATCTCGATGTTTTGTCAAGTCGTAATAACGTTGCGAAGCAGGGCGGATCACTAGTAAAGGATAAAGTAAGAATGAAGGAATTTCAACTAAATGTTTTTTTCCGAGCCAATCAGGCTTTTCTAAGACCCCGTTTTTCGCAGTAGAATTACAATAAATATGTATTTATGCTCCATAAGCACGACAGTGTGTATACTTACACCTCTCACGGCCGACTACACGGCTGCGTGCGATGCGTGCGACCCTGTTGCGTACCAAGCGTGAACGCATGGGGTCGTCTTAGCTTGCCGCGTATTTTTAACCGACGGGTAGAAATATCGAGTGATAGGCGACTGTCAGTAGCGTGTGCTCGACAAGGCGTGAAGTGCGTGCGTGTTCCTGAGGAGTACGCTGAATTAACTGGATTGTAGAGAGTTATATTGGTTTATTTATGGCGAAAGCGTCAGGGTAACCCGCAATTCTATTGTAGCGGTTACACCACCACATACTAACTACGCATCAAAGACATGACGTCACACAAATCCTGCAACGCGCAATTAGAGTTTACCGCGCGAACGACACAGATAAGACTATCCGAAATCAACAGTAGGGCAGTCGGCCCGCCAGACACAACACCCGTCTGGTTGGAGGATCCTCCCTTTTCTATGGTGGATGAGTGAACTTAACACAGTGTTCCTCATACCTCTAAACTATAAAGCCATATTTGTTACGGTCACGACTCATATTTTAACCAACATACAATCTGACACTGAACTGTAAATTGAAAAATTGAAAAATCGAAAGAAGATTTGAATTTCGCCTTCTACCTTAGCGCACCCCCCTTGAGAATGATGAATACTTATTTTGGTTTTGATGAGGTTCTTCCGAAGATCTCTTCATGCCAGACACCGTCATGCATCATTGTCTTGCCCTTATAAAGAAAGAAAGAAACATAGAAAGAATAATATTTATTTGAACACAGTCCGTGAAACATATAATAACAAAATAAAAAGTGAAAATAATCGTATCGCAATTTCTTAGTGTATCTCAATATGTCTTATTCTCTGAAAGTTGCTTTATGTTACTATAAGTTGTTTTCTGCCATATTTTATTGAGATGCGATTAACATTAACCTGTCTAACGTATTTAGTCATGTTATCCTAAGAAATTACCTAAAATGGTTACGTAATGGGACACCTTTTTATAATAAAATACATTCAAAAGTAATTTACCTCTATTTTCAAAGGAGCTATTCAATAAATGCTTCATACTTCCAGTGGACATCATTTACCATACATCAATAGATTTACACATTATTTTTTTTTTTTTTTTTTTGGGTGGGAAATTATCAAATGACTTCTCCCGTTCTGGGTGGAGCGTAAAACCCACCCGTGTTCCTTCTGTTTCCTGTGCAATGCCAGGGGGCCACGGTATCCCTTTCGGACCTTCCCGCAACCCCGGCAGGCAATGGTCTCATCGGACCCCTTCACTTGCTGACATCTCTAATAGATTTATACCTAAGTCGAAACATTCTTCAATAATAATCTAAGCCTTACATTCTTGAAATAATAGATCAAGTCACTCTTTAATATCAACTCGACATAACAGGTGGTCGTTACAAACACGCGTACTTGCATATTATAGTCAGTAAACGGAATACAATATAACTCCGAACTCACTTTAAGCGCTGGCAATAAAATCAAGCGTATACTTATCTACATACCTGTAAGCTGAGCGTCGCTTATCGCTCGATCAACGTAAGCGATAGTCAAACTACGCACATAAAGGACGTCGCACGCACATAAAGCGGTTATCTGAACACTGCCTTAGGCGCCAAGCCGGAATGTGGGTGGTACTTGACAGACGAGGAAGCGTTTTACTTTAGGGAATTGGGAAAAGCGGTCATCGCCCTTTCCCTAATATCTCGTCGCATGAATCCGAAACATGAACTATGTCCCATTTTACATTATTGGAAATTTTGAGAATCGCGATTGATTCAGGACGATAACAGACTTTGTTTCTGTTTTTGAATTAAAGAATGCTAGAAAATGTTGGGGTCAATGACCGATGCTGCCATCCTAAAACGCAAGATAGTTAATTGATTCGGGCGTGACCTTGCGGAAATCCATTACAAAATACTATATCTTTTTTTTTTTTTTTTTTTGGGTGGGAAATCATCAAATGTCGTCTCCCGCTCTGGGTGGAGCGGGAGGGCGTGTCAGACTCTTACTGACTAAAACCCACCCGTGTTCCTTCTCTTGCCTGTGCAATGCCAGGGGGCCACGGTATCCCTTTCAGACTTTCCCGCAACCCCGGCAGGCAATGGTCTCATCGGACCCCTTCACTCGCTGACACTCTTTGAGGCGCGCGTGGAACACAACGCGCCGTCGACCCGGGCTTGGTCGTTACCGGACGGCGAGCTACCCATTGCTCACCGTCCGCAAGCCCGTGCCTACGGTGGCCGGGAATCCGCGATCGATTCCCGACGCCCGGGGCGTCTCCTCCTGCGGCGGCTAGGGGCGTGAGGGCGCGAAATTTGCCTCTCCCTCACGCGCTCCGCCTCCTCCTTCGCGAGCATTACTGCTTCGCAGAAGGAGGTGACGGCCTCCCATGCCCTCTCTCAACGTACCATGGCCTGGACCAGGGCCGGACGCGAGAGATCCCCGCTACCGATCGCCTCCACGAGGACACGGCGGTGCTCTGCCCAAGCCGGGCATACCTCCACCGTATGCTCCACCGTGTCCTCCGGGCGATCCACGCAGTGATGACACCCGGGCGTTTCCTCCCGCCTTATCCGAAACAGGTACCTCCCGAAACAGCCGTGTCCGGTGAGGACCTGCGTCAGGCGGAAGGTGAGGACGCCGTGGCGCCTCTCCAGCCACTCCTCAAAGAGGGGACTTATCGCCGCAATAGTGGCGTGCCCAAAAATACTATATCTATCATCATAATTAATTACAGTAAGAGACTACTGTAATTAATGAATATGAGCTAATTATGATGATTGACTGAATATGAATTATTTAATTTGTGTTCATGCTGTATTTTTATTTTTTTATTTGTATTTATGTGGGTTAATTTTAAAATCTTTGGAATTGGTAAGTTTACTTGATTCTATTATTTCTGAACGTTGATTTGAGTTTCCGAACGAAGGGAAAAAAAAACAAGAGACGATGTAAAAGGTGAAAACGTGAAAAGATTAAAGTTGATTTATTTTATTTAAAAGGTGTTTATTTCTGCTTATTATAATTAATTATTCCATCCTACAACTTTGGGGGCTCGTCGAGAGTAAGAGATACCACTTTTTTTTATTTTTTTTATTTACTAGTGCATCTCGTAGCTCACCTCTGAGATGATGACTCATCAAACCGGACAATCCTGCGGCTGCCTTAAGCTTCTGAACTCAAAGCCAGGGGCAAGAGTAATACCACTTCGGCTCGGATCGTTATCAGTGCGATTTCAGTCTTGAAATTCAACCCGCCCTCCGCTAACAACTCGCAAACACAAGAAGTAATTTGCACGAGGCGATTGTAAAGTATCGTTATGGTGATTACATTGTTACTAATTCTGCTCCGTTGTATCTAAGTCATTTGGAGTTAGTGCCGGCGCCTCAGGCTGCAAAGTAACTAAATAGATTGTGTTAGGTGCTGTTTTGAGGTACGGTTTATGTTTAAGCTATTAATTTTGTATGCAATTTTTGGTATCTTCTCTGTAAAAGAAGCTCTTTTGCCCTGTAAATTGATGTACCTATTTATGTATTATCTTATTAAAAATAAATTTCCGTGCGTTAGTCTTGCGAAAACTCGAAAACGACTTGACAGATTTGAATACTTTTTTTTCGTTTTGTTCGCCTCCATACGGTACGGGATAGGATATAAAAAAATTAGGAACATCTCAAAGGGACAGCCAAAAAATCGAAAAATTATAATAAAGATATATAGATTCTTCATCATCAAGTAGCATAAATCACACCAATGAAAAAATTCATTAATCTTTCGTTTCATTATGTATTTAAGTAACGAAATAAAAAAGTAAACATAAATCATAACTTCACCTACTTGTTGGATTTAATGATTGCAACCCTATTTTAACCTATAATATTAAAAAATATCTTGACTCCAAATAAAACGTAATATTTTCACATAGCATAACTACATAATCCCATACACCGTACACAACATTTGAAGAGCGGGTGCAAGACGATTTGCAGCAGGAAATGAACCCGAACAGAGGGGGGAGTGGCTCTGGGTCCACGTATCTATGTGGATGCTTAGATATAGTTCAGAAATACGCGACCGAAGCAACTTGATGCCATTTCAAAGGGAAAACGTGGGAAATGAAAAATCTATTTCTCAATTCAAATACCGAGTAAAAGAGCATTACCTTCATCTTTAATGTTAGAATTTATATATTTATAAAGATTTATATATTTTAGCATATTTATTTATTTCAAGTATATGTTTATTGTTTTTGCATTATATCTGTAGGTATATTTAATATTTTAGTTTAAGACGTCACAAATTCATATTCTTCTCTACTTCTTCCGACTCACTATTGTCTACATTTCTTTTTCATTTCTCCTTTCGCAGGTCTGCTTCAATAAATTTCTTCAAGCAGTACCTTTGTAATCAATATTATACTTATAAATGTCGTATCTAATGTCTGTATCTATTTTTCCGTGTGTAAAATTGTACATAAATAATAAAATAAGATAGTATATTATATAGGTAGATGTTTCTAGATATAAAATTTGAATGCTGTATTAAAGTTGCTTTTCGTGTCTGTCTGTGTGGCCACGTTGTTCTTCTTTACTACGCAACGGATTTAGATGCGGTTGCCACCATCATTTTGAGAAGATTTATATGTAAAACAGTACTATTAAACTTAGATTTAATAAACAAATCTTGATGTTTTGTCACGACGTAGGTACAAACGTAACAAAACATCAAGAGTCGATTGTGAGTCACAAATTCAATAAAATTGTCTGATATTGTAATCCAGTTTAAAAACACGGTGATTTTGAATTCACTGTTAACCTTGAGGTGAAAGTACTCATGATTATAAACAATTTTCACGACCAAGCTGCGCTAGCGCTGTCCGACCTGAATTGAATTTTCTCGTGTCGCACCAAGAGTCGCTTTTTATTTAAATGATTTTGCGGAGTGAAGCATCTGTATTCATCTGTGCCAATACAAACAGTTGGAATATGCGAGAATTGTTTCCTGGTTATTAAACTATACAAACCTATATATCACATATTCTACCGATTCGCATCCGATAGTAAATTTAGTTTTGTTATCTTATTTTATTTTTATGAACATTTTCCATCTAGAATATCCGACAGCATAGCATAATCAGACTATAATATTCCCACTGCGCTGCTTGGACAGACGCCTACTCCCTCTGAGAGGGTAGAGGCTGTATAAATCCACCACACGGGTCCAATGCGAGATGGTAGATGTAATCGAATTTTTTGTTCTAGTACATACCATAGACATTCATTTCTATTTTGTGAATGTGAGAACGCTGTAGGCTTAGTCGACTGTAGATTTGTTGACCATAACCATTTTGTTAAGTACCTGGTACTTGTTGAAAGACCTACACTGTCCTCCCATACCTAATAACACTGTTATTTGAAAATATTGTAAAAACCAATTATTTTTAAAAGAGTAACCGTGGAGTTTCTTGCCGGCTCTTCTTCATAGGAAACGACCAATTGGACCCGTGCACCTAGCTTCTGACGTTTCATAAGTGCCCATGTAGGTTTATGTGAAATATTTTATTTTTTATTTTTTGAATACCTGTTTCCTCACGATGTTTTCCTTCACCGATTTGAGAGCAGTGCTTGACTGGGTTCGCACCCACGACCTACAACTCGTAATTCTGAGCCACCACTGTTCTTACTTACCTACCACTGGACTACCATGTTATTTTTAGTCATCGTAATTTTCGTTGCAAATATGACCAACTCTTATTTGCAGTCTTCAACCTAGTATTTCCCAGAATAACAACACACATATAATTATATTCCTCTCTTACACCACTATTTACCTTATTCTATAGTATATAGTTTCTAATACACAAGTACCGCTTTTCATCCATTTCCTAACATCCACCGAACGGTGTTTGTCCTCGATTCAAAGACGTACTTAACGTTAACGCAAATGTTTGCATTACGTTCTGGTTCACTCAAACATTGCACATTGCTTTGATTTGTAATTTACTAAACATGGAGGTACAGGTAGGAAATGTTATGGAATATTTGTGGCCACTTTGTATTGGTTCATGAATTTATTAGAATAGAAAAATATTTTTTACTTTGATGTTATTAATAATGGTACTAGAAATATGTAATTGAGTAATTCGAAAACCAAAAGTTTATCAGATGATTACAAAATGAGTGTGATTCTCAATATACGGAATAAAATGGGATTTAACAAAAAATCTCTGATTCATCTTCTTCATAAACATTATTACTAACGGTCAAGATATTCGTCCAAAAATATTCAACTTTTACAAGATGGCCGAGGCAAAGACATTAAAATATTCATCCGTTCATCCTTCCAGTCGGTTAGAACTCAATTCCCACAGAATCTGATCTCCATACGAATCCCACGACACTGGTATCAAACACTAAAATGGCTCAGGGTCAAAAAGAGCACGGGTTCAAATCTCGTATGCTCTAACAACGGGATGCTGCATCGAACTTAATGTATGCACACACCTTTCTGTTTAGACAAACTTTACTTTACTTGTACGGAACAAAAAAACATACAACTTTCAACCTTACTGGGTTGATTTAAAGTTGAGGTAAGGCTTCAGGGGCTGTCAACAATTATCGTGGTCCCTTGCTCAGCACCCTTAATTTGTCCGGTAATAACCGGTTTCTGCACAATAGTAAGGCCTATTAACATAACTCCTTGACCGGACACAACCGGACACTTATTAATATTTATAATAATGTGTGTGTCTGTTAACTTTTTAAGTTTCTATCTCTTAGTTGTTTGAGTGATGCGGGAGAGGTGACATCAGTTATAGTGATTTGAAAAATGTTTGCGGCAACTGACATGTTGCGGTTCTGTCACCCATGGCTTGGGTAAGTCAACCTTTTAATTCCTTGAGTAGTTACGGCGTTTTCCTCTTTTTTACTAAGTCCAGAAAGTTTGACGGTTCTTTAAGTGAAAGGCACATTCGTTTTGTCTGACTCTATCATAGGGTTAAAGATGTATATTTTCGCAACCAAACTTGTTAGTTAATACCTTCCATTTAACATTCGAACACCCTAAAATCCACGCCAATTTTTCTCCAAAATTAAAACAAATCATTGCTCTTACAAGAGAACACGTCCGTTATGACAAACACATCCATCTCCACATAACCTAATTTTATCCCTAGAGATGAAACGCAGCCATTCCTTCCCATTAAACATTACCAAACCTGACCAACAGACAGTACAATCTTGCCTATCAAATTCTTCGATACGTTTCCCAACACTAAAGTACCAATAAATCGATATGCGTCGCGCGGCTGGCCGGCTCATCACTAATTTACAATTTTATGGCTTGTGGGATCGAGTGGGGGAGCGGTGGGGCAAGAGGGGGGTAGGTCGCCACTCCATTAGTGGAGTTTGAACCCCCCGCGCGGACCGGTTAACCCTACAGGACGGTGGACAGAAAAAATAAATTTTGTCGTAAAATTTTCTTGGTTTTTCTTGGGGCGATGTTTTCTCTGAAGACTTTTCGTACCATATTTTGAAGTGAAGCCGTCGCTACACTCTTCACAAGCTCCATTCCATTAAAGTTTCCATTGGGCATAAACGGAATCCTCATTTTGTAATGATAACACAGCAGATAAAGAATTAATGCAATATATGTTATACATACAATCTCCTTTCGTCGTGTGGCCTGGCACTCCATGTAATTGTTACCTATTTGAATATTATAATTATGAGTTTATGTAACTAAACTCGAAGTATAAATGAAGTGATTGCTGCATCTCCAAAACAGAAGCTAACAATCTTCCAAAAACACAAAAACTACGAACCAACCCTTTATTTGCCGACCGTACAAATTCACGCCTCCCGACAAGAAACGCGTGCAAAGGAGAAAGGACAAAACTGAGACGGGGCAGAGAGGGAGATCTTAAAGATACGTTGCCATGGCAACCGGTAAACACGCACACATTCACACCTACCCAGTTTAACGATAGTTGCCACCCACACACCGCTGGTCGTTGGTATTAGGAGAATTCGACCCTACCCCCAAAGTTTCAGTTATTAAGCAAATGCTTTGTAAACATTCTGGGTGGGCACCTTTACTTTTGCGCACTATAAATAGGTTGGGTAGGGCTTACAGCCTCAATTAAGTAAATGTATGTAAAGTTGTTTTGTTCAAATCTAGACGGGACATTGAAATTTGACGGTATTGAAGGTGGGTTTCCTTACTCGTACCTATATTGTTTTGAAGGAAAGGGTTATATCTTTTTTTTTTTATTGTAACAGTGTGGTAACTTTGTTACAGCTGAAATATTTGACGCAATATAATACTTTAGTTTTCATTTATATTACTCGTTTTGAAGAATACGCCAATACATAAGCGTATTGCGTGGGATGAAGAACTCGCCTCTTTTCATCAGAATTTGTACAAGATTTCGAACATTCTCTTGAGCTTTTAGAACACATTCTCAGCCTAATTAGAATAAATTATTTTTGAGTATAGATTTAATTTAGAAGACCATCGTTAACTGGAAAGAAACTAAACATCACCGTTTGGAAAGATATTTATTTCATTAAATATAAAAAAAGCCTTTAAACTTTTATTTACTTATAACTATTATTTTATCAATAATTTTATGCAACATGTATGTAAAAGAAAATCTATTAAGAAACGAAAACGAACACTGAAATTAAAAACTTGCATCTCATCTCAACGGACTTCGGAACTGAGGCTTGGTTCAAACTACCGACAAATTGCCATGTCCGCTAACGACCTCGCCAGCTTCCACGAAACGGTCTAAGAACTAATAATGAATAGTACACTCAATTATCCTAGTACACGCTAGTATACTCTAGAATAATCTGCTAGACTCTAGAGTAACGTTCAATGTGTTGCACTCAGCACGCGTTCGTAGCATGACAAACATAGAAACGGGTTTTCTACGGCTTTCGTCGACGGAAGAATAGACAAAATGATAGATTGTGATGCAGGTGATCATAAGTGAACTAACTACTTGTACTTACTTGCTCATTTTGTAATCTATAGGTACATTAAAAAAGAAAAAAGAATGAAATTATGTTTATTTGGCACATAAGTACCTACACACAATAGGTACAGGGTCACATAAAATTATTTAGCGAAATTCCGTAGACGTGTCCCCAGAATAAAAAATCATCGAATCTTATTTTTTATTTATTTTATCGTGTTAGTAAGATATCGATACCATCAAGTCTGCGAAGTTATGCTAAGTAATTTAATTTGACCCCGTATAAACACAAAAGAACTATATTCTAAAATCAATTAAAATAAATTGGTAGGTATCGTATGTGTGGTATTTTAGGTATAAACTCCGTCTTTTTAGTACAACAATCGAGATTTCGAGAATCATTTATCGTATTTTTTTGATTTTGAAATAGTGTTAATGACAGTTATATGAGGATGTTACAATTACCACCCCTAAAACGACTAGGAAACACCCACTGTAACAGACGGACAAAAAGTGATCTTATACCTAAAGATTTACCTTTTGTACGTTATACCTTTTAAAGTCGGGACCCTAAAAAGCGAAAGATTTCAAGAATTAAGTACGAATTAAAGAAGGCGTAAGACTATAGAGGATGTTTCGAAAAATTAAGCTATTTTATAGTGTTGCTAGTGTAAATAACAAGGAACAAATATTTGTATGACCTACAAGTAGTTGTTCTGGGTCTAGCTGTTTGTGTATACAGGAAAAATTCCTAGGGTGGGGCAACGTTTTTTTTTTTTTTTTAACTGGTAGCTACATCCGATTAGACTGGAAGCCGACCCCCAATGTAGTTAAGAAAAGGTCAGATGGTAGGCAGATGATGAAAGTGTTGCTCGTGGAACGTTTAATCGGTAATGTCGCGGTTGGTGACCAACAAATTGCCGCAGTCACTAACGACTTTACTTAGAACGCTAGTTTCCGCCTGTACAGCTAATAATGTTTAGCTAACAGTGCAGAAATCATATTTTTACCTGACTGCTCCAGAAAGAGGAGGTTTTTCGAGAGTATGTATGTATATTTCTTTGGCACGCTTTATAGCCTAATCGGCTTGATGGATTTGAAAATAGTGAGGTGTCGTTAGATTCGTCTAAATTTTGCGAGTGGCATAGGCTATTTTATTCTATAGAATTTAGGTATTTCAAGCGGGAAAAAAAAAGTTGGTGATACTTTTTTATTTGAAGTTATTGGTTTGTCTCACCATATTTCAGGTTGTTGTCTGCTGTACCAAAACTCTATAGATTATGATGCTTGTTTTTTTTCTTTTCAGTTGTGTTTTTGCAGTCGTATTTTTTTAGTTTTTTTTTTTTAATATATTGCTATCTACTAATAATAATATTATACTTAATGAGAAAAGATTTGTATTTTTTTTTGTAATGAATAAACTCAAATTTTAAAAAATCTTTCACCAGTAAAATGCAATATTATCACTGAGTAACAAAAGCTATAATTTATAAAGATATCATGCGAGCGAAGCCGCTGGGTGAAGATAGTATTGTGTTTAAGAGGCAATTCACATCGAGCGATGTTAGTGATCCAAGGACTGTAGCTTTTTCTAAACAAAAATAGAGTACCCTGGGATATTTTTGTCAGAAAATATGACAAAATTAGCCAGAAATTTGATTTTTACGGCTTTATCCCAGTGCTGAACTTACAATGATTATACTTACTCAGATATTTGCAGCGAAACTGCAAGTAATCGTCCTGTCTATCTTGCTAATATTATCATGAGGAAACGACATTGCTAACCATAGCATGTTTGTGATTTTAACAAAACATTAAAACTGTAGAAAATTTCATTTGAATTTCTGAGATGTATGTGGCTCGAATTCATTGACCACCATTGTAGTTTAGAACTATCGGCCAGACGACTACCGCGCATCGAAACATGAAAATATGCGTACAAAGAAAAAAAAAAAACTTTAGCTTAGGAATCGTAATACAAAGCGTTCTCTATTAAACGTTATCTCCATTTAAAATACGTCAGCATTAAACATAAACCTACGTTAAAACCTCAACCTACCCAAAACCTAGTAATAATCATCAAAACACGTCCCCAACTTCTAGTACTCGACCCAAACTACGGCTCAACCCTCCCGCCCCTTTAATAAGTTCCTATCGACCTGAGGCTGGCTTAAGGCTGCGTCCTTAACCCCCCCGTGCCACCCCAAGACATATTTCATCGAAACTCTTAACTGCCGGCCGAACTTTAGCTAATATTTCACGTGCAATATACAAGTTACGTGAGCGAGTATACAGGGTGACTTGTAAAACAAGGAATATAGGTATTGAAAGAGGATATTCCTTATTCGATTCTCGTTCGAATTATGTAAATTAAAAATTAAATCAATTCGAGACTCACATTTTTGCGTATGATTTATTTAAGTTCTTCTCCATAGAGATCACACGTTTTGGAATGGGCAACGAGCTTCAACTTTATGACTAACTGACCGACTCTTTGACAATTCAAAAGTGTCTGTACCTAAATGGTTTGATTGAAATAAATGCTTCGAGTTTGAGTACAGTATGAAGGAAGACAAAGTGGATTTTTTAGAAAGTGTACACTTGAGAATATTCTTACAATAATTTCACTAATACGTGATTTTCTTGAGTTTCTCGTCGCTAGCTAACTAATATTTTAAATGTGAAAGTGAGTTTGTTGGTTGTTACGCTCTCACGTTAAAACGGCTGAACAGATTTGGATGAAATTTGGCACATAGGTAGCATGCATCCTTATTGCGTAATACACAATCAATCACAATCTGTTTAATTTTGACAGTTCAACAACATTCATCGCGTTATTAACGTTGTCGAACAGACAAATTTTTCGAACATACATATTGTAGCAAAAAAAATATGTTTTCGCTTCGTTTGAGTTAAAAGTCGCCCGGTAGTCGAACCCGACACGACATAGGTCGAATAATGAAACGCAGAATCCAAGTAAAGAACACAATATTTATTCTAATTAAAAAAAGAAACAAGTAAAAAAATATGCAAGGTTTAAAAAAACAGCAGTCAGCGTACGCGCGTGTAGATTATCGAAACGATAAGTGAATAAATTTTTTGGGAAAGTACGCTAGGCCCATCAGCATACGTGAGTTACCTCTGAGTTTTGCTTAACACGACTCAAGAGAATTAGCGTTGGCCAACGTTTCATAAAACTCCTCGTGGTTTAAAAAATAGACGCGATGAACCCGCGACCATATAAAGTAAAAAAAAACAAACTGGGCTAGTGATTACGACAATTTTTTTAGCCGTCGGTAATACAAAGGTGATATAAAGCTAGAGACAAAAGGTGTTGAGTTATGGAATCGCCTGAGGGTTGCCTGGCCCAGGCGGCAAGGCGATGCTGGTACACGCTGAGAGGCGCTCGCTGCTGTCGCTGCCTTGGTATCGTCCGCAGAAAGAACCGCCCGCTTCGCCACAGAGGCGCCAGATCGCGGTAGTCGGTTCCACGCAGATGGCGTCAGTGCGGGATCTGGCAATGCGCGGAGCCCTGGCAGTGGAAGCTTAGGCGATAGGAAGGGCCGAAACCGGCCTTTTATATTGAATAATCAAAACTAACACTTCAATTCAACAATATTCTAGTACCGAAAAAAATGTGGCACGGTACTTCACTCGGCAGAAGAGTATACAGAGTGGAAGGGACATCGACGCGAAAACTGATACCATGGATTCAGTACATGATTCTGAACCCCAATCCGTTGAAATTTTTCATCATTTATTAAAAAAAAAACAGCTGTTTCATAGAAAAGTTCAATACCTACGCGATCAAAATGTATGGAACAGCTGTTTTTAGGGTGGAAGGGACATCGACGCGAAAACTGATACCATTATCAGCTTTCTCGTCGATGTCCCTTCCACCCTGTATATATTAGAGAGATATTATTATCGAGTTTTGGAACAAACAAATTACAGTAACAAAAATATATCAACCCATCAAAATTCAAAATTCAAAAGTCATTTATTCAAACTAGGCTGAGAATCAGCACTTTTCGAACGTCAAAGTTACATAAGACAGTCCCACAAAACGCCCACCCTTCACCACTTCCTAGTGCTTTCGCTGGGAAGAAGAAGTGGCCAAACAAGGTTGGGTAGCAGACGGCTGACGCAAACAAGCACGATTCGTTTTTACGTTTTTACTTCTCCTTCTATAACATCAATTTTGAATTGTTGTCAAACGTGCTAACGTTTTATAAATAAAACATGTTCGGCCTTTTCACGTGTAAAGAGGCCTATCTGGCAGCGGAATGCTGCAATATGAAGCAATGGATTATTAGCAATATCCTTCAAAATGAATCAAGTTATGATTGATCGTGTGTTGCGTAATTAGGGCGTTGGGAGCTATAGAAGAACATTTCATCCTGTTTCGCAGACGAAGTCACGGGCAACAGCTAGTACTTGTATTATAATAAATTACAAAGTTCTTGAGTATGTCCCTCGTTTAACCAGTCACCCTGTATACAAGATATGTACGTGAGAGTGGTACTACGTGTTTAAAACGATTATGTTATGTGTTGTGTACAAATGTTAGTTCGTCTTTTGTTTTCACCCTTTTGTATCAGTTTTAAATCTTCTGTCATATCTCATGGTTTGTGATTGGTTGACTGTCACGACAACGGCCAATCAGATCATGAGATTGGTTTGGCAGCAAGTTAAATACAATAAAGTCGCGACAATCTGAGAACTCCGATTTGACAGCTATAAAAAACATTTGTGTAGTGATGGAAAGAAATATCGATTCTCGAGACATATCGATTTATCATATTTAGAGAGTTTGTAATCGAAGATAATTATTATCTACATTGCTTAAAACTGATTCTAGAAGTATATCGTTTTATTACACGTACGAATACAAAATGTCAAATCAGACTTTTTAGATTGTCGCGAGTGTAATTATAATATTTCGAAAATCAATGGTTAGTCTCAATTCACCATTCACGTTCAATTTTTGATGAGAGTAGTTGTGTTATATGCGATCGTACCACAGTGTAAAAGTGCCTACGCATCAAAACAACGCCGTCGAGTCGGCTGCACCGCAATGACCTAGTTATTGCGTAATGCTGACGGCTGTCAGCGAATATTATTGTTAAGGCGAAGTTAATACTCGCTAACTTCTATAATGGGTTCGGAAAAGCCATCACCGAACATTATTAGCGTAAACTTAAAAACAGAAACTGAACATCTGTTGTACAAGCACCTTTGTGAAGAACAAAAACAGCGTGAAGAGCTGCAAAAAAACCTAAATGACTTAAAAAGTCAAATAAAAAACCTACAGCAACAGCTGAAACTTCAAGCGGAAAACCCACCGAAATCAGCTACTACAACCGCCACTGAGACTTCTCCTCCGCGTGTTGAATATGCCACGGACGAAGAAGAACTAGCTCGAGAAACAGGATGGATACGGCAAAAAAGCAGGAAGAAAAGAAGATTGAACACCTCTCCCGCCCAACCCAATCTGAATGAACACGGAAATGAAGAGAATAAAGGTAAGGAAAAAACAATTAAAACTCCTTTGCCACCACCTATTGTAGTAGATGGTATTCAGAACTACCAGAAATTTTATGATTTTTTATCTGAGAGTCAATCAGCTGACGCGTTTAGTATCAAAATGATGAACGGTGATACAGTTAAAGTAAATGCCAAAAACGAAGATTCGTACAGGGCAATAACAAAGGCTCTCTCACTCAACAACTGCCTTTGGCACTCCTATGAGAACAAGCAAGAGAGACCAATTAGAGTAATGGCAAAAAAATTGCATTTCTCATGTATTCCGGAGAGAATTGTTGAAGACTTGCGTGGCAAAGGCTTCAAAATACTAGAAGCAGTCAACAAATTGAGTTGGAAAACCAAAGAGCCACTCAATATGTTCATGCTAGCATTTTCAAATGATGAAGAAACTAGCAAAATATATAGTATAAAAACTGTGTTGGGATGTAATGTGGAAATACAACCGCTGAAATCCACAAAACTAGTACCTCAGTGTAAAAGATGCCAGGCGTACGGCCATACTCAAAAGTACTGCTCCAAAGAACCGAGGTGTGTAAAGTGCACAGGTAAACATCTCACTAAGGATTGCAGAAAATCAAAAGAAGAAAAGCCAAAGTGTGTCCATTGTGGAGCTCCACATCCGGCGAATTACAGGGGATGTATCGTAGCTAAAGAAATACAGCAGATTCGAAACAATAAATCGAAAGGCAATAATACAACCCCTCAACAAAACACACCTACTGGAAGAGTTGAAATCACCAGCCAGTATAAAGGAAGTCAAAGCACAATAAAAACTACAGCTAAAAACGTCTCTTATGCCAAAGTAGCTACAAGCGGCATAGCGAAGACGCCTTTGGCTGATATGGACAGTGACAAAAAGTTAAATGAAATCTTAAAGTTCATGTCATCATTTGACGAGAGATTGAAAAAAATTGAAAATAGCAACAAAGCTGCTACTTCTAAGCCAAAAAAATGAATACTACAGTGAAACTTATGACGTGGAACTCAAATGGGTTACAAAAACATCAGAATGAGTTGCAAGTAATATTAGACATAGAAAAAATTGATGTGTGCCTGATATCAGAAACTCACTTCACAAAGCAATCTCACATTAAGTTTAAAGGGTACAAAGTATACCATGCACTACACCCAGACAATTCTGCAAGAGGCGGTAGTGCAATTATTGTAAAAGAAAACCTTCAGCACTATGAAGAGTTTAAATACGAAGAGAAAGAGATCCAAGCAGTCGCTATTTGTCTACAAACCAAAAAATATCCTGTTACAGTATCTGCCATCTACTGTCCACCACGGTATACGATAAAAAAAGACCACTTTATGAGCTTTCTAACCCGCCTTGGAAGTAGATTCATCTTAGGAGGTGACTTCAATGCTAAAAATACGTATTGGGGCTCCAGACTAACAACTACGAAAGGCAAAGAACTACTTAGTGCCATAAAAGAGCTGAAATGTGATGTCATGTCAACTGGAAAGCCCACCTATTGGCCAACAGATCCAAATAAAATCCCGGACTTAATAGATTTTTTCGTAACCAAGGATATAGCAACCGGTTATATAAAATTGGAACAAAGCTATGACATGAACTCGGATCACTCTGCAATTTATTTAGAAATTAGTGAGACCATTTTGTTTAAAGACAATAGTCCCACTCTTGCCAATAAGTGTACAGACTGGGAGGGCTTCAAGATCAGATTGAATGATCAAATAGACCTTAAAGTCCCATTAAAAACACCCGAAAACCTAAACATTGAAGTAGAGAATTTCATAATGCATATCCAGCAAGCAGCGTGGGAAAATACACCTGACTTCAACAAGAGGACGAAGGGAAAAACATACCCCTTCAGAATCAAGCAGCTCATTATGGAAAAAAGAAGTCAGAGAAAAACATGGCATCAATCTAGGTGCCCTGATGACAAACGAAAACTCAATAACCTGACGAAAAAAATAAGAAGACTTATCCAGAACTTTAAAGACGAAGCAACCAACACCTATATCCAGAATCTAAGTAACAACCAAAAGACAGACTATTCCTTATGGAAGGCTACTAAGTACCTAAAAAGGCCGGTTACCCAAGTCCCACCTATTAAGTGTGAAAACGGGCATTGGGCCATTACTAATGAGCAAAAAGCTAAGAGGTTTGCAGAGCATCTAGAAAATATATTTCAACCAACCGACGAGGAACTCATTGAAGATCACACTTTGGCTAATATGGTGACATCTGAAAATGAAGTAACTATAAAACTAGTAACACCGAGAGAAGTTGCACGAGAAATAAAACGTAATATAAGTTCACGAAAATCACCAGGTTACGATTTAATAACAGGAGAAATACTACATAACCTACCAAGAAAAGGTCTGGTTAAGTTAACAACCCTTATCAATGCTGCACTAAGGCTAAAATTTGTACCAGACGTATGGAAGGTGGCTGAAGTAATAATGATAGCCAAGCCAGGAAAACCGGCTCACGAAACATCATCATATAGGCCCATTTCCTTACTACCAATCATGTCCAAGCTGTTTGAAAAGCTGTTACTCAAACAGCTTAATCCAATAATAGATAATAAAAACATCATACCAGAGCACCAATTTGGTTTTCGAGAAAAACACTCTACCATCGATCAAGTGCATAGGATCACAAATGTAATAGAAAACGCCCTTGAAGACAAGAAAGTATGTGCTACTGTATTCTTAGACGTGGCACAAGCGTTTGACAAAGTATGGCTTGCATGCCTTATAAATAAATTGAAAAGTCTGTTACCAAAGCAGTTTGCAGATATATTAGAATCCTACATTCTGAACAGAGCCTTTAGAATAAGACAAGAAGACGCCTACTCAGAACTGAAACAAATTAATGCTGGCATACCGCAAGGAAGTGTATTAGGTCCGATCCTGTACCTACTATACACTTGCGATATTCCTGAATTAGAGCAAAACACGATTGGAACCTTTGCTGATGATACAGCCATAATGGCTGTGGGTAACAGCCACGAAGAAGCAGTGGAAAAGGTCCAAATGGCTGTAAACCAAGTTTATAACTGGACCAAAAAATGGAAGATTAAACTAAATGAATCCAAATCTGTTCACATAGACTTTTCCAACAAAAAACATCAGTATTCTCCAGTTTACATTAACAATAAACTAGTACCATACGAGAATACAGCTAAGTATCTCGGGATGACCCTTGACGCAAAGTTACGCTGGAAAGCCCACGTTAAGAAGAAAAAAGATGAACTCGACCACCGATTCAAAAGAATGTATTGGCTGCTTGGAAGAAACTCCATGCTGTCCGTGCAAAACAAATTATTGCTATACAGACAAGTCCTGATGCCAGTTTGGACTTATGGTATCCAGCTATGGGGCTGTACCAAACAGACCAATATATTAACTATACAACGATTCCAGAACAAAGTGCTAAGGGAAATTGTAAATGCACCTTGGTACATACGAAATGATGACCTCCATCGGGATCTAAAAGTTGAGTTCATCGATAAAGTGATCCAGAAATTTGCAGAAGCTCACGAAAAGAGGCTTCATCAGCATGTGAACGTCGAAGCAATCCAGCTTCTCGATCACACAAATATAGTAAGAAGACTAAAAAGAACAAAACCGTTCGAGTTAGTGTTTAGTGTTAGTGAATAGTGTAAAGTACAAAAGTGCCAAACAAACACAAGAATGAAGTGTATTCGCCTTAATAGAGACAATAAGAAAAGTGCTATTGGACACATTCTTAGTAAAGACAATTTAGTAGTTTAGGTTATAATTTAATTACTTATTAGTCTATTTAAAAGGCTAGATTGTAATAAGATTAGGGTTCATTCTATTGATGAACCTTAGGACAAGGGAAAAAAAAAAAAAAAAAAAAAAATGGTTAGTCTTATTAAACTTGTATAAATCGGATACCATGCCATATGGGCACATGATGCGGAGGAATGAGAAAACTGTCGTGATTGAGGATGAATGTGGACAGACTGTCCACATTCATCCTCAATCACGACAGTTTTATATTATAGCTGCTATAAATGAAATAAAATATTAATTCTGTAAATAGGGTCTCAGAATCACTTTTTCATTTATAAAAATATTAAAAATAAGCTAGATGAGTTTATCTGACTACTCTGAGAAGAAAGACTGAAACAAACTCAGAAGTCGCAGTCTCTTTTAAAGTCCAGACATAATCTTGGTCAGGCCATAAAGGACCATGTAGATCCTCATGTGATGTCTGAAATGGTATTTTGCGGAAAGAACCATTTATATTTGAGTGAACCTGTCCAGTCAGTGCAACTCAGAACTTAAGGTGCTCAAATCAACGAACAATACTAAAGAAAGGACATTTGAGTAGGCCGAATCAACTACTCAAACTGAGAAACCATCATTAAAACTGAGAAAGAAAAAAAAACATATAACATAACAACACACCTTGTTTCCCCGAAGGGTTGGGCAGAGGTGTAACTGTACTAGGTACACCCACATTTTGCCAGTTATGTTTGAGTCCCATGTAATAGGGGGCGAGCCTATTGCCATCAACCGGGCACAAATCCAGACTCCGGGCTGCTACTGAGAAATTCCAGAAAGAAAAACCCAATGACACTGCCCGACCTGGGAATCGAACCCAGGACCTCATGCTCAGCAGTAGCGCTTGCTACCACTAGACCAACGAGGCAGTCAAGGAAAGAAAAAAAAATAAAGAAAAAGAAAAATTTCCACATACTCCTCACATTCACAATAACTAAAATAGTATAATACTTTACAAGTAAGAGTAGAGTATAAGAGTAGGGAAAGACCAGAGAAACGATGGATGGACTGTGTGAAGATGATATGGATAGAAAGGGGGTGACTACTGAGATGACGACTGATAGAGAAGTGAGGAAGAGAGGGACATGTTGCGCCGACCACAGATAAATTGTGATAAGGGGAGGAGGAGAGTGATGAGTTATGAAACTTGAAATAGAAGCGTCTCAATACTCAATATATTAATTGCTTTACCATAATGTGTACTTAGGTGGTAACTATATAATTTTGATCATTATGGACCCTGTGGGGCACAGCAAAAGGGTAGGAGAGATGAAGTCCTGTTTTACGAGATAATTTTAAGTTGTTTTTGTGGGAACAAGTTTTAACTTACATATTATAATCAAAGTCAGGAGATCGCGAATAAGATACTAAATATTATGTCGCTTTAATGGTGACAGTAATTTAGCACACGTATACGGATTAGCGTTTCCACTTATGAATGTATTTTAATTTCATTAAACATTATTATTTATTGATTTATTTACAATCAGCGCGGCTTCGCCCGTGTGGAGCTCGGAAATTATCCTACGAGAACATACTACCGGGAATACCTGGAATCCAGGTTATAAACTATCTAAGTGCCAAATTTCATCAAAATCCGTTCAACCGTTTTTGCGTTATTGAGTAACAAACATCCAAACATACAAACTTTTACATTTATAATATTAGTAGGTTAGTAGGATCTTATAAAATAGCATCTTGGAGCAGCCTGTACTTAACAACTGTAGCGCAGAGGTCATTTACCGGGGTCACGGATTATAGCATCCCATCAATGAAAATAAAACGAATAACGTGCAAAGAGAAGCCAAATTCAGGAAAGAGAGAGCGCTATGTCGGCGAGCGTTTGAAAATTTTCAATTCAAGTATTTTTTTTCTTATTTTTTTTTTATATACTGGCCACTAGCCCTAAGCCTGTGTTAAATTAATCTCACCATTGTAGCAGCACGTTGTATAACGTCCATAATCATATGGACCAATAGAATGGATGCTAAAACTGATAAACACCGTAAGTCGAAACTGAACACCGGCTTTACCCTTCCTAGTTCTCCATTAAGGTCCACCCTAAAGTAAAATAGTTTAAATAGGTGCTACGCAACGACCGTGTATCGAAGCCTTGCAAGTTTTAATAAAATCCCGGAAATCCCCTTCACTTACGTATTTTCAAAATGGTAGGTATATATTTATAATGCATTTACAAAATAACATTTTATTTTATCAAATGTTGTAACAACCTTACAATAAGCCTTAGAAAAAACTTGATCTCTTAGACAAGTATCTCTCGAGTTGCTGTGAAAATTAAAACATTACCTACATAGATACATGACATGGATACAGGAGGCACAGAATCGGTTGAAGTGGCGGTACTTGGGGGAGGCCTATATCCAGGAGTGGACGTCTTTCGTCTGAAACGATGATGGTGATGACATAACATGACTCCTGTTATCCCCGAAGGGATAGGCAGTGGTGTACATATTAGGTAGTACATTTTTTTTTTTTTTTTGGAAAAACATGTAAAGTAATCAATTCAGGATCTCTGTCATCTAAAACTCTACCAAAAGATTACTGACGACATGGTTGGCGCAGTTGTTAAGCGATTGACTGCTGCGCTGCGTGTCGCGGGTTCCCGCACGGAACAAATATTTGTATGACCTACAAGTAGTTGTTCCGGGTCTGGCTGTTTGTGTATGTGAGTTTTAAATGTTTGTAAACGCACCCACAATACAGGAGAAATTCCTAGTGTGGGGCAAAGTATAAAAAAATATATAAATATGTCTAGATAGCTAGGAATATTTTTTTTTTTTAATTTTGAAAACGTTGCCCCACGTTAGGAATTTCTCCTGTATTGTGGGTGCGTTTCGACGAGTTCACAAACATTTAAAGTGTTCTATGACTGTCTATACAGTCAAAGCTGTGAACTTGTCGAAAAAAGTACCGTCTAACTGTTAGCTAAACGCATTAGACAAGCACAACGACAGCACAATGACGTGGCGCGAGAGTAAGTTGTAGCCGTCACGCACACTAGTATAACAAAGTTAGCAACACTCTTTCTAGACATATGAATAATAAAAAACGTTTATTTTCAGGCGTCGAAGGCCCATAGCGTGTTAGTATTACCAAACAAACTTAAAACTATGTTAATAGTAACAAAAAACACTGCATCCACTCACATATAGGAAGATTTATCAAGTCCCATGTCTGACATGTAACTTGATAAACCTATCCATTGTAGGCCCCTCTAACCTGTCAGCAACAAACCATCAGAATGCTATTGCTGCTTCCCCTCACCCTGCGCACCACGGATGCCACTTTTTTGCGCATGATCGCGAAATAATCATAGATTCTACAAATAAAAGTTTCAAGTCAAAAGTAGTCGGTATACATAGGTAGGCTGCGAAAAAGTCCAATAGTTCCCTGAAAAAGTTTATCAAGTGGGTGTTTTTGAAACTGACAGACATCTTTCTCTCTCTGTCTCTTTTATCGACTATAAATCTCATAATAGTGGTGGACTCACTCGTCGTTATCATTTGACATCTAGTTCTCAATACATCCATCATCATTTATCTATCGACAAACTACCTTTTGCCTCCATATCAGAGAATCAATACACTAATATATCAATAGGTAAACAGCGCATATCGAAGCCATGCAAGTTTTAATGAGGGCGCTCCTCTGTAAACGTCCTGTGTATATGCTTACTACACGGTCGTACATTGGGTACGCACTATCTTTTGACGTGGCATTATTTACTTCATTATATGGGAAGAGAATTTTGTCGTTACGTATTTCTGGATTTAATAAAAATGAGCTTTTTCGCTTCAAAACAAAATCTAGCATTTTTAGGTACCTAATTAAATCTCTGGGCCCTAAAAAGATAAAATACTTACATAAATTCACCCCGTGTTTCTCCGAAGGGCTGGGTAGCGGTGGACCTACACTTTGCCAGTTATATTTAAGTCCCGTCTCATAGTGGTTGAGCCTACATCAACCGGGCACAAATCCAGACTCCAGAATGCTACTGAGAAATTCTGGATAGAAAAGCCTAATAACAATTTGCCCGACCTGGGAATCGAATCCAGGACCTGATGCTCAGCAGTAGCGTTTGCGACCACTAGACCAACGAGGCATTCTACTTTAAAATACTTACATATTTATGCCAAATGTATTAAGTAACAGTATCAAAAGATAGTAATACAATATATGTCATTATTCAGTAGGTACTGGATAGGTTACACTACCTATGGATGGTTTTTTGATTTACTTTGTGTACAATGTGAACATGGACGAACAATAAAAGTCGGACAGATTCTTGCTAACAAGAAACTGTGTCACTCAAGTCGGCCAGCTCGTTGTACGCAGGCACGCACACATTCACACATCATTTGGTCAGCCAATAGTCACACAAACGTCAACACTCACACATAAATATTTACCCATACGTACAGCGAGCTGGCCGACTTCAGTGACACAGTTTCTTGTTAGCAAGAATCCTCAGAATTGTTGAATTCGTCCATGCATGTGCACTAAACATTTTTTTTCTGAATACACACTACGAAAGCACGGAGTCCCTACAGCCTTCTAAAATATCATCAAATGAATTATCATAACCAATTTCTTCACAACAAAGCCCGATCTCAAATTTAAATAAACACGGCAAACACACACTTATATACACACAAGCTATACATACATATACATACACGAAGAGTACATAAAAGCGATAGTTTGGCAGCCCGGCCGGGTAGAATTACCACAAGATTGCTACCATTCTTTAGGGCTCCCGAGACCCTTAACCCTTAGAAGGCAACGGGCTGAATTTGAAACCTTGCGTGAGATAATTTAATTAATTATTTTGATTTCAAGTAGGTTGTGGTGCCGTACAAAGTACGGTGGAGAATTTGAGAAAGTGATTTGATATGAATTTGGATCTTCCTTTTCAAGTTTAATGTTGAATATCAAAATTCTTGAGAGGTCTTATCTGAATTAGAAAAAATAATAAAAGTATCTAGTACAAATAAAGATTCTGATTCTGATATCTATAGCATTAAGTTTTTATTGGCAGCTTTTGAGGTTACCAAATTAGAGGAAACACTAAAAAAAGAGAGTGTGTGCTTATTTATGACCGACCATACGATATAAGTAAAAACATACAACTGGAGCCGAGCCATAAATATTCCCCCACATAGGTAGATACTTTAATAGGGCCACATCATACAGGCATTTATTAGTAAATAGTTATTATTTATAATACATGCAGATAGACAGTCGCTATAATGTAATATACTTATTTTATTTTTTCTAATTCAGATAACACCTCTCATGAATTTTGATATTCACCATTAAACTGGAAAAGGAAGATCCAAATTCATATCAAATCACTTTCTCAAATACTCTTCACGTGACTAGAGCGCTGGCTTATTCTTTGGCCAAAGAATCAGCGTTGCCATTCAACGTGGCAATGCAGCCAGCCTTTTGGGCACTTTTCCTGTTGACAGCGATGGGGACGAATTTTTTGATGCCCTATAACTTATATACTTGTACATATTATTATTTTCAGTATGTTAGTTTTTAATCATGTAAATACGTGTGTGTAAATAAAATTTCTTATATTTATAATAATATACTGTGCTCGCCCTACAACTACTGCAGTGCTATTCTGTAACCATCTCACCGTGAAAACATAGGTGAAGTGAGCTCGGAGTGAGCTGTCAGTCCCTAGCAGCAGGTGGAATGACAGCTCACTTCAAGCACACTTCACCTAAGTTTTCACGGTGAGATGGTTACAGAATAGACCGGCTGATATATGATCAAATTACAGGCGACGACGCTGGCACCCTACACAAAAGTGAAATCTTACTTTGGGTGCCAGAGTTCAACGAAAACACTATTTCCCTTAGTTGTAACGCTGTGTTTAGATAAGGTGTTTTTTTTTTTTTACACCTATGACTGATTCAGGTCACTGACCCGAGCGTGACGGTCAGTTTCGTTCAATGTTTGGAAAAAGAGCGCAAAGTTTGCTTAAAGAAGTTTTCATTTAAAAAAATCGTTTTTAATATAAACCTCTTTAGAACGCTACGGTGACGTCGGTCAGTTCAATACCATTAATAACGGTTGGCACACTCCGTGTAATTTAACAAACTACATGCGTTACATACACACACAATACATTCATATCTTAAGTAAAAATCGATACACGTGTCTCTCAACAACTTAACTAAATCAACCCTCAAAAGGAAAACAAAGCAACCATAAAAATATAACAACCATTTCACTTCACATTAAACTTTCTTTCAAACAATCCGAAGTCCAAACTAATGTTCAAAAGGAAATTTTCCGCGTTTTTTCACAAGTAGGCCAACGAAAGTAGTAATGCGAGGGGGTCGGCTGTACCGTTCACGCGCGGTTGAAGGTTGAACGCGAACACTCAAGGAAATTGGGTCATTTGTCCTTTCTCCCTTTGAACACTTTGTTTATGCAGGATTGGGTTCAGCCGTGAGGGCATTATGAATGTGATTTGGAAACTGGAAATGGCCTTGAACGTGTGTGATAAGGAAAAGGTTCTGTTTGTAGGCAAAGCTTTCCCTGCAATGATTTCTTCGCTTCATATATATCTACCTAAGCTTATCCCAACTATGTCGGGGTCAACTTCCAGTCTAACCGGATGCAGCTGAATACCAGTATTTTACATGGAGCGACTGTCTATCTGACCTCCACAACCCAGTAACTGGGTAATACGATACCCTGGTAAGACTGGTTGCTTTTGACGACCCGTAATGACTGTCAAAGATCCACGTGCTTAACGTACTTTCCGAGAACCGGAGGAGTCTCGATATGTAAAGATGGTCACCCATCCACGGACCAACCCCGACAAGCGTAGCTTTACCTGATGGATCGACCCATGCGGCTGTTATTACTTTACTGTTACTTTATTGTTTTCTTTGCTTAATTTTTGGTCAAATATAATGATTTTTCAGCTCTTTGTGTAAGATATCATTCGATCAGAAGCAGTACTACCAAAACTATTTAAAATAATAAAGAGCATTGCTATTTGTTCTCTTATGAAATTTTAGGACCATCCTCGATTGATCATAGTGATATTCCATGAGGTGAACCACTGCTCTACTTACAAACCTATACAAATCATACCAAGAACATCCTCGTAGAATTCCCTCCTCCTCCCCCAATCTTGTGAAGGCCGCAGGAATCCGCTGTATATATGCGGGAAGCACGGAACCGGTCGAGCTGACGGTGCTTGGGGGAGGCAGTCCAGCATTGTACGTCTTTCGCCTGAAAAGATAATGATAGAACCAATGATATTGCCGTATTATGACCTAAGAAACCGCTTTTATGCATTTAAAAAGCCAAGACAAAAAACGATTACTTAAATTAACCCAGAAGCAGAGAAAAACATCACTTTATCTTCTAAAATTACTTTTCTAAAATCACTTGTACACGTCCGTACCAATGATAGTTTCAATACAAACAACAAAGTCACATACTTCCATCGCAAAACTATCGATCCAAACATGGCAGACCCATCTTAACACAAAACTACACACACACATACAAAATACATACTCATCATCCAATTTAATAATGTTCTTAGCACCCCCAAGTGGGGCCCAAGTTTCTGGGCCCCCTGCGATCAGTTCTTATCCCGGGGGGGTGGGCCCCGCCTTAAAACTGAGCCCTGGGGGTGCACCCCTGATATTAGTTCCCACCGTCAATGTAATCTTAGGGCCCATCTGCGAGGTTGCTTGTTTTAATGATCCAAGGAATTGTGCGGCTTTTTGCGTCTCTCGTGAGAGAGGGATAGCATTTCGGGAAGTGTTTCTCTGGAATTGGATTTGGAAAGAGTATTCTTATAGATGTTTAGAATCCTAATGTTACCTCTCATAACAAATATCATAAAAGCGAATCTGAGTTTATTTGTTTTTTTGTTACGCTTTCAGGGTAAAACGGTTCAACTGATTTTGAACGGATTTGGCATATCAGTAGACCAGGATTTGGGTTAGGAGATAAGATACTTTTAATTCCAATATTCCCACGGGATTGAGACTTTTCCGGGTGAAACCGCGGGACGCAGCTAGTTAACTTGTAAAACTTATAAAAAAAGTATATTGTTTAATAGTTTTTAAAGTTAAGATAGCCGCTTTGAGCTGACCCCCCCACGTAAGGATAGAGACAAGGTAACGCTGCTAATTGCATCCTAAATTAGGTTATAAGGGATCTGAGTGAAATCCTAGATTAGCTTGTAGGGACTTCTGATGTCCTTGAAATCTAAAAGCTTTGTAATCGGGCGAGTGGACAGCTGCCAGCTGCTACTAGTTCATTATATTAATTAAGGTGTACTATCCTCGAAGTTTCCAGGTTAATTTCACACACGTGTAGGTAATGCATGTAAGAAGTAGCTCCTACCTTAAAGCTTATAGCTACATATACCCTTAGGCTAATATCATTTTTTTTAGAACAATTTCCTTGAAGTTTTCATAGAAATTGTTCAACCAGAACCTTTAAGTGTAAAAAATAGAGTTTTTCCTTTTGTGTCGATGGTACTTTTCAATGTTGTTTATAGGGTTCCGTACCCAGAGGGTAAAAACAGAACCCTATTTTTAAGACTTCGCTGTCCGTCCCTCCGTCCGTCTGTCACCAGCCTGTATCTCATGAACCGTGATAGTTAGACAGTTGAAATTTTCACAGGTAATGTATTTCTGTAGCCGCTATAACAGCAAGTATTAAAAACAGCATAAAATAAATATTTAAGGGGGGCTCCCCTAAAACAGACATGATATTTTGCCGTCTGTCACCAGGCTGTATCTCATGAACCGTGATAGTTAGACAGTTAAAATTTTCATAGATGATGTATTTCTGTTGCCGCTATAACAACAAATACTAAAATCAGAATACAATATATATTTAAGGGGCTCCCATACAACAGACATGATTTTTTTGCCGTTTTTATAGATAATGGTACGGAACCCTTCGTGCGCGAGTCTGACTCGTAATTGGCCGATTTTATTTTTCTATTGTATGAACCCAGTAGGTGGCCACGTTGATTGCGGTATCAGTGGCATTCTTTAGGTCATCCGAGATGAGGGTGAACGGTCACTTAGGCCACTCCAGCAAGTTGGACATGGCCTGGGCCTCAAGTCTGCTATTACAATTAGTGTCAGAATGGTCTATCATTGATTTCATAATTGCGGATTTTGACAAGTTTGGTAATCTGCTAACATATTGGCGTCATTATGACTTTCCAATGGTCATCCACTGATACTACATTGAAAGAAATGGCATCTATTGGTAATCTCGTACATAATGAAAAATGAATGACTGACTTAGGCGATAATCTGCAAAAAAATTGACAATTCCTTTGATCAGTGACCTACCATGAGAACGTCATTGTGCAGTCATTTCTTCTAATTCATTACGAGTATCGTGTTTGTGGAATACAATGATCAACCAATGATCGACCATTATGAATTTAGGAGATTACGAACTTTTAGCAAAATGACAATGGGATCGTGTTGGAATGACGAATGTATAAAAATAGCAGACTAGGGCAGAAGCACCGCACTCGCACTGGTTGTTTGATGGATGAGTGATCCTCCACTTCGACAGTATATTTATGTTTTTTTTTGTTGATAAACGTTTTTACAACATACCATAACATCGCGCCTGTATTCACCAAAGGGAAACGAAACTTAGAACTTAGAACTTTTATAGAAGTGAAACGTAAATCACCAACTTAAACATAAATAATTACAATAATAATAAAATCACGAGAACATCTCAAAATATGATGATCTCATTTTGTCAATTTTCAGTCTTGAGATATTTTAAAAGGTATTTATTATTACATGTTTAAATAATAGTTCCACAACTGATGCATGATTCGAAAGAGGGATATATTATTACGTCATAAACAGAGAAATGATGCAGGTGACGCTACCGCTTCATTAAATAAACACGAGAATCGTTCAAGAGGGGCGATGTCGTTGGTCTTAATTTCTTGTAAACATTCTGCTAAAAGCACATCTGAAAACAGAAAGCACATTAATATACAAGTAGGTACTTATTTGCATAGAAAAATCGTACGAGTGTCGATATTTCCGTAAATACTAGGCTGTTCAAAACGTAATGACAATCGTTTTTTTTTTTTTTTGTTCCCTCTTATGAGTCCTACCGTGATGTTAAATTAGCCTGTAGCCATCTTCAAGAATTGGGCTATCAAAATCAAAAAGATTTTTCCACGTTCAAACATACAACAAAACCCTTCATATTAATTATTAGTATAGAAAATATCTTGTTGGTCTAGTGGTCGCAAGCGCTACTGCTGAGCATGAGGTCCTGGGTTCGATTCCCGGGTCGGGCAAAGTGTTACTGGATATTTCTATCTGGAATTTCTCAGTAGCAGCCCGGAGTCTGGATTTGTGCCCGGTTGATGGCAATAGACTCGCCTCCTAATGCATGGGACTTAAACATAACTGGCGAAATGTGGGTGTACCTACTACAGGTACACCTCTGCACAACCCTCTGGGGAATCAAGGCGTGATGTCATTACTTTTTGAACAGCCTAGTAGTTCTATGCTAGGGTATCCGGCCAAGTTTGGTAGAAGAATCTCGTTTTGATATTTTTAATATTTTTAACGTTAACTTGAAATGACTGTTACTTCTAAAAATAATCATTCCAATTTTACTACTGGTAATTTTCCAGCATCATATGAGCTACATCATAGCCTAAAATAACAGACTTTTAAATAGAAACAGATCTAGGGATTGTTTTAGTTCTAAAATTGATAACTTTACTCTAGAGTTGTTAAAACTGATTGGTTATTGATTAATTTTACATAAACTAAAATTTCAAATTTCACAAACTGTTTTATTCGTATCAAGCAAACTAATATATAACGTTAAGCCTTTGGTCCCGGCTGGCATTTGTAGATCTTTGGCAATTGTTATGGACGACCCGTAACAATTGTCAAAGATCTACAAATAATAAGAAATTTTATAGTACCCTTTTTTACAAAGTTTGGTTTTAATACAGCTTCGAGTTTCATGCCCGTTCTTCTCCATAGGAACCTAGCTTCATATTACCGACTGATTGACTCCTTGACAGTTCAAAAGTGCCTGTAAATGGTTTAATTGAAATAAATGCTTTGAGTTGAGTTGAGTTTGCTTTTAAATCGTTTAATGGATAAGTTTCGAATGTCAATGGAAAGTTTGTTGTAAAAGCGTATATATTGACCCATGAACGAGTTGTAGGACCTACTCTGTGGAGACGTGTGCGATGTACAGAAAGGTTAATTTGTTTATTCCTGTTAAATAAACTATGAATATCGGACATTTTAATAAAAAAAAATATATTTTTGAAAACCTATTGTATGTACACAAAAGTATATAGAACTTTTGATGTGAGGCTACAGTCAGAATATTAATTTCTTTGATTTTATCTCGAAGGGAATCTCTTGGACCTAGGTTGTAAATGGGCTCGAACAGCCCTTTTCTGTAGAACAAAGATAGGTTCCCCAGAGAAGAATCCCATAAGACATAAGGCTATGAAAATAACTAAAATAAACAATTCTGGCTGTGTCTAGGTCAGTTATCTGTCTAATTTTTTAACAGCATAGGCAGCCGAACATAGCCTTCCTTTTACAATTTTATTCTGTGTGTTGGCCCCATTGTAATTTACCGTCAATAGTTATTCCAAGAAAAACTGTCTACTCAACAGGGCCCAGCTCTATTCCATTAACTTGAACATTGGTACTTAGCTGCCTGACATTTGGCGTTGAAAAGTTAATGAGTGTCTTTTTTTTTCGTTCAGGAGAAGATTATTTACATTCAACCAATGCACAACTTTAGAGAGTGCATCGTTAACTTGATCAAAGTTGACTAACTGACGTTTGATTTTTAGGCAGATGATGATCAAGCAAATGAATATATAAATATTAATACACCATTTACCTCGCTGTACATAAACAAGTCAAGGTAGTCGAGTCTTCATGTACTCACAATAACTAACTTGCTTCATACAAGCTATTATGTTCCCTCTCGCCGTTAACGTATAGCCAACTATTACTTTACAACTTTCTCTAAGGGTAGGAGCATAGGACTGAATAATGAGAATGAGATTTTATGGTTTTATGACGAAAGAATAATTAAAGAATTGGGTAATAGAGACATATTTTGATGTAGTAAGTATGCTGAAATTAATTAACAAAACAAAAAGGTTCCAAGAAGGAGTTTCAATTCCAAACAAAATTAGGGACGCTCTGGCCAGCGACGCCCGAAACTTCCAAATTCAAAACATTTACGAAACACACTTCAATTTAGAGTTGTAAAGAGGCATCTCATCAGCAACGGAGAAGGTTACGAACAAAAGGAGGGCCGAGTACGAAATTTAAATCCTACCCACAGCTGCGGAATAGAACGGACCTTAGAAACAAACAAATCGTCCCTCACCCCTCCCCCAACCCCCGGGAACGAAACAGGAATGGCCGCCTTATACGACCACATCTTACAGGCCCCAATTCCTACTTCCTTTCCATTACACAGCCAGCGCTGACTAAACATAATCGCCGAACTTCCTTACGACTCTACCCTTCCGGCCAACTGCTCGCAAAAGTAACACAAGCCAAATCAAACTTTATAGCACAACAAACAGAGTCGATTATATTTGCACCCGTTTAAAATTCGACTATCGATACCGATCGTGCGAATGTAAACTTCAGTAAGTGCGTCAAAAAGTCTATTTTCGCGCGCTCGTTTTTCCATTTCCAATTTTCCTCGAACGACCGCTGAAGCACCCGAGTTAAGAACATCCCCGAACAAGTTGTGCTGTTAGCTGGGAACGTTTGAATAGTTTTCGTTGTCGAAACTTGTTCTCTCTGTTGTTTCGGGTGTATTTCTTACACAAAAGATGGGGGCGAGGGGGGGAGGGTCATGATAAATGGCACAATATTAATACTCGGGCCGGGCGTTGTATAGTTTTATGATCTTAGTTGGGTAGTAATATAAATCTGCTTTTCCGGGCCGGTACTCTTCGCTAATGTTTTAGTTTAGTACTATCCATCCCTACTGGAATATTTAAGTACCTAACAGTTAATAGTTTCTATTATCGTAACGAGTACATGCTCGGTCGCTTTATGTACCTACTATGATAATGAATATAATAAGTAGTTTATTACTTTAGTGTGATTTTAATTTATTAATATCTATCTTTCTACAGCCTTCGCATAGTTCGCATAATATAAACAGTGCCTACGCTACAAAAACATTATGATTCCCGACTCTAATCTCTAACAGTACGATTTGAAAAAAAAAAACTAGGGAAACACCGTCCACAAGTAGAATTTAGTTTATAAGAACGGTTACGCCCATTGTTATCACACCACTCATAGGAAGAAACACCAATTTTACCTGCGATCACTTTTCCAATCCACCAATCATGTCGCGTCTATCCTAGTCTGCTCGACCACAGATAAACTACGCATCATTTTGACAACAGAAATACTATTACGGTAAAAAAAGGCTTAACACAGGAAATTCCAATTTCAAAATGTCGCCTCTAAGATCAACGTTCTGAATATCACATCTAACCTCGTCTGCTCGACAACAGATAAACTAGGCATCATTTGAAAAAAGAGCTACACCGATTAAAGAAAACACACGTGGAATAAAGGAAGTTCCAATTTTAAAAACTCTTATCAAAGATCAATGTTCAAATCTGTCAACCATAACGCGTCTACCCTTGTCTTCTCGCCCTCAGAAAAACTAAGCATCATCTACGAGTATAAATACATAAGTTCTGTCATACATCGAAGTCTGTAACTGTATGTGTGACTGCGTTGTTCTTCTAAACTAAGCAACGATTTTGATGCGGTTTTCAAAATAATTTTGATGATTCCGGAAAGTTTAGGTTAGAGTTTAATACATTAATATTAAAGTTGCATTAATATAGAAACGTCGATGTTTTGTCAAGTCGTAAAAAACTTGCGAAGCGGTCACTAGTTTAAAAATAAAAAAATATTCCAAAAAGGTTCCAATTTCAAAACTTCTTCTCCAAGACCAACGTAAAAATCCGCCAATCATATCTACGACTAACCTAGCCTGCTACCCTCAGACAGCTGTGCAGTTATACTGATTGATTGTGCCGCCTCGTCTGACCCACTCTCTGGCACTTGATGCTCTCTTGTTGCGAATGATTTGAACCTCGCTTGATTGACGAGTCGAATCTTTAGATTTGATAGTGATGTGCCGTCATTCATTCAACCACTTTTTGATTCTCAAGCACTGTTTCATCATTACCGTTAATCGTTCCATTCTATGACTGTACTCTTTCCCTTTTACTGTAGTTTATAAATACCTACTACAGTTTCATAAATAGGTAATTCTTACAACCAACCAACACTAAAACTAAAAGCAATCATAGAAAACTTAGTTCAGCTAGTAGCCTCGCCTTATCGCTCTCGAGTATAGAACAATATTCATAAAGCGTGCCGCTTCGTCGACAAGATTTTATTACAGGCGCTTCGAGCGAGTGGACCGCCCGTAAACCATGTAATATAGTGAGAATAAACCACTGGGCAGTCGCCACCAACATTCGGTTGAAGATGGTAGGAGTATAAGTGGCTTTACCATTTTATTGCAGGTGTTTCGTGCAAGTAGACCGCCGTGAGCCATGTAATATAGTGAGAATAAACTACTGGGCAGTCGCCACCAACATTCGGTTGAAGATGGTAGGAGTATAAGTGTCTTTACCATTTTATTGCAGGTGTTTCGAGCAAGTGGACCGCCGCCGTAAGCTATGTAATATAGTGACAATAAACCTCTGGGCAGTCGCCACCAACATTCGGTTGAAGATGGTAGGAGTATAAGTGGCTTTACCATTTTATTGCAGGTGTTTCGAGCAAGTGGACCGCCGTAAGCCATGTAATGTAGTGAGAATAAACCACTGGGCAGTCGCCACCAACATTCGGTTGAAGATGGTAGGAGTATAAGTGGCTTTACCATTTTATTGCAGGTGTTTCGAGCAAGTGGACCGCCGCCGTAAGCTATGTAATATAGTGACAATAAACCTCTGGGCAGTCGCCACCAACATTCGGTTGAAGATGGTAGGAGTATAAGTGGCTTTACCATTTTATTGCAGGTGTTTCAAGCAAGTGGACCGCCGTAAGCCATGTAATATAGTGAGAACAAACCACTGGGCAGACGTCACCAACCTTCGGTTCAAGATGGTATAAGTGACTTTACCATTATATTACAGGCACTTCGAGCTAGTGGACCACCGTAAACTATATAAAATAGTGAGAATAAACCCGTCCGTGCCGTGTCGGGGACGGCCGTAAAGAATACATTTCCCCACCGCCAACAGGAGGCGTGTCGTAAGAGGCAACTAATTCCTGTAGCACGCGGCGGGCAGCAGCGTCTGCGTGCGAAACCTTACTAAAAAGTGCGCTCGCCAACCCGCTGCCAAGCGTGGCGAATATTGGCAAAAACCTCTCAATGCGAAGTCCAAAGAAAACCAGGCCCCCAGTCTCCGGTAGCCCAGCTGTTCCTGGCTACGGTAGCGGTCAGGGTGACGGCGGGGCAGGGGGTGCTACTCGTAAGAATCCCCGTAGGCGGAATGGCTACCATCCCCAACGACGACTGGCCCTGGTAACACACAATATACGCACCTTGAAGACTGACGAGAAGATTGCTGAGCTGGAAGAAGAAATGGGTAGGTTGCACTGGAGTGTCATGGGGTTATCAGAAGTCCGACGAGCGGGCGAGGACACGATAACCCTGAAATCCGGCAACCTAATACTCTACTACCGGGAGGGTGACAAACTGTCCCAAGATGATGTCGGGTTTCTTGTCCACAGGTCCCTCATTAACAACATCGTTACCATCGGAAGTGTGTCGAGCAGGGTTGCATACCTGATAGTCAGAGTATCGAATAGATACTCGCTGAAGGTCATCCAGGTATATGTGCCGACCTCGGCACGCCCAGATGAGGAAGTAGAGGCTATGTATGAGGACATAAGTAGGGCCATATATACTACTAAAACCTATTTCAATGTTGTAATGGGGGACTTCAACGCGAAACTGGGCATTCGGGGCAATAATGAGTTGAGAGTGGGGCAATTTGGATACGGGCAACGGAACCCCAGGGGACAGAGGTTGACAGAATGTCTGGAAAAGGAGGACCTCTTTATGATGAACTCCTTCTTTCAGAAGCCGCCTCACAGGAAGTGGACCTGGATGAGTCCCGATAGTTCCACGAGAAATGAGATAGACTTCATCATGACCACAAAGCGACGAAAATTCAATGATGTCTCTGTGATCAACAGGGTTAAAACAGGCAGTGATCACAGAATGGTCAAGAGGCACATTGAATATCAACGTCAAGCTGGAAAGGTCCCGTTTGATGAAGTCTACGCTCCGACCCTCAAATGCCCATATCTGCTGCCCCGAGAGCTTTCAGCTCGAGTTGTCAAATCGCTTTGAATGCCTAGAGAACTGCGAGTCAGTGGACGAGATTAACTACAGGTTCGTGGAAACTGTCCGAGCGGTCGGGTCGAAATTTTTCAGACCCCGTCGTACAGACAGGCCGCAAAAGCTTACCGATCAAACTCTCAACTTCATGGCAGAACGACGTTCAATGGCACTGCAGACCTCCGTTGACGCTTAGGCATATCGGCAGCTCAATAGACGGATATGGAAGTCCTTGTGACATGACATTCGCAACTTTAATACGAACTGTATTAAAGAGGCGATTGAGCGGAACCAAGGCTCCAAAGTGTTCGCAAGAGATATATATCTATTGGGCAAAGCCAGCTGATCGTAGGTATAGGTAATTCCAAAAGCCTTACACGTCACCACGTTTGAGTGTGTAATAACTGTACAAGTCTATAGCAGTCAGTTTATTCTCTGCCAGAGCTGTCTACTACTATTACATATGACAATGACAGCCTAGCAAATACCAATATTTACTATGTATGAGTATTCCTCTTCCGACTAACTTTCGCTCCTTGCTAACACATTCTTTTCCTGAACTGCTCGTGGCGCTGATGACTTTCATCCATCACAATAACATAAAACTATAAATTATTCTGTGTGTCTGGGTGTGGTATGCATATATATATATATTTTTCAACATTGTGTTCAACTGTATCAATCGAAGAATTTTACTTGTGTCTTCAGTTAATTTTCTTTTTCTTTAATTTTTTTTCAGGCACACTTGTTTTTCCAATGCACTTTAGACATTAGCAGAATAGTCGACATCGGCTTTGCTTGCCATTTAATAAAAATAGAATAGAAGTATGGGTATTATAAACATAGAAAAAAAGACTGATTTGAAGGCTGAAAGAACACAATAAAATCTGACACTAATAGAAACTGCAAACCACGGTTCTAACTTCTTTTTTCAAATCAAAATAGGGATGATGACTAAAACAATGTTTTTTGTCCGTAATGTAGATTATGAAAAAATAACGTACACGTATTTTTCTTTTTTACCGTTATCAAAAGATTACGGCGATACATTGAGTTTTAGTGTGCCATGAAGTCACTTGTATGTAGATTTTATACATACCTGTGACGTATCAACCCCCACTCCCCAACTTTAATGCGTTGTATCTGAGTCATTTTGTATTATGCATTCATTTCATTTTTAATAAAGCAAAAAATACGTGTCTAATATTTTTCTATTATCTGACGGGCTAAATAGAATTTCTTTTTTTTGACCCAGACATCATCCGTATTTGCAAAGTAATTAACCCCACAAAACCAACCAAATCATTTCATAAAATAGTTCCCAAAGTAACCACAACCAAAGGTTGTGAACGCCTTCTATTGATCGTATTCTCCCCGGAAGATTCTCGCACGCTTTCTATTCAACGATTAAGTCTAATTGTCCCTAAATTTATCGCCTACACTGTGCTATTATAGTATGATATCTCTTATTTATAGCACGCAATTTGTGCACTACAAATATTAAAATTATTTATTGGATAAGGTTATTGTGTACGTGCGAATGCTGGGTAGGTTTCTGGATTAATTAAGTAAGTAGCTACCTACTCAATATTTAGATGTTTGCTGTAATGAAGTTCAGAGATAGGTATTAGTTCTAAACAGCGATACTTAGGTGGGTACATAAAGTTTTCATTTCAATTTACAAAAACAGCGGCAGATTATACGAGTAGGTACCTATATTCTCAAAATAAAAAAAAACTCAGTTAATCTTCTTATGTTTTGTGAATCAGAACATAATTGCAATTTATAACTGCTTAGAGGTATAGGTCACTAATACGTTTCAATATCTGTTCAAACGGGATTTGGCTCTCACATAAATATAAAGATTCCAAAAAATTCAACGGTCGCCGCAAAAGACTATTTATACAGATGAAGATGAGAAAAGATCGTTTTTATCCCACGATACTAATAAAAATAGAGTACCTACAGGTTTTTTTAACCCTTCACAACGCACCGGTTGCGATGATCCGCGGGTCAAAACTGTCACCCCGAGGTCAGATTGACGTAACGGTCAAAAAATGGAACAACATGTTGCATTATCGAAACCCCGAAAATACTAAAATGAACTAGCTTTAAAATAATTCACTTTCATCAAATCATGGAAATGGATATCTCATGGAATGGATTTCATATCCATTTTCCTCAAATATCTGACTAAGCGTTTTTAACCCTTCACAAGGCTACCGGTTGCTATGACCCGCGGGTCGCGGTAGTGACCCGCGGTCGTGGTCAGCCTGCCTTGTTTGACTGTCACGACTAACGATCATAATATCATACCATGGCAGTAATTAGTTTACACATGGCGTAGGTTTGTATCAAGAACTCTGAATACTCAACACTATTAGAAAACTTCGATACATTTTAAATGACAAAACGATCAATGCTATATTTAACCTGTCCAAACTCAGTACGTTAAAACTACTCTGAAAACAGAATGCAACATTAATTTCAATTACCTACAACATCCATACCCAACTTTCAAATGAGAACAGTCTAAAGAAAACACGTTTTAACACAAGAATATCTTACTTACTCATCTCGTTGTACTCAAATCCAATCACGCGATCCGCGGCCAGTAGTGACCCGGGGTCACGGAGACCCTTCATCTCCGCATTTCTCACGACGCCGCAGCATTCAAAGGGTTGATTCTCATCTAACTCGTTCTTTTAACTTTTTGGAGATACTTTTTAAGGTATACAATACTTTATTATTTGGAAATCTTGATATTTTTGCTCTCACGGGATGAACACTGAAAGAATGCATCCACAGTACACCTATTTTAATCAGAGAAGAGTGAAGTATAATTTTGTTACTTTAAACTGTACTACTATACAAGTGCAAAGTATACCGTATTCACCAAAAATATAAGAAGCCTATGATTACGCTATCATAATCATAAGCCTATGATTACGCTATCATAATCATAAGCCTATGATTACGCTGTCATAATCATAAGCCTATGATTATGCTATCATAATCATAAGCCTATGATTATGCCATCATAATCTACCTATAATGTTGCCACTGCTGGGACACAGGCCTTCTGTATTCGAGAGGGAGTGGGCAGTAATCCACCACGCGTGCCCAGTGCGGGTTGGTAGATGTCACATGTCTTCGAATTCTTGGTTCTAAGACATGCCGATTTCCTCACGATGTTTTCCTTCACCGTTTTGAGAGCAGTGCTGATGAAATTATTTACAAAAAGTAAAGCAAAAACTCCTAAACAAAAAAATAAGATCGACAATAATTCTTCAGAGCACGTTACTCAATAGTTTCTCCAACCATTGGGTACATTACATAACTAAATTACGACAATACTGGCATATCATTTATCTCTCGTAGTAAGGCCAAATAACATCAAAGAAATTACCTATCAAAGTCCTTTTAACTAATGGTTGATTTTAGAGAAAACCTTTGATAACAAGCTGAAAATTAATTTGGCTTTCATCATCAATATACCTAACACATAACATAACATCAGGCCTTGCTTCCCCGAAGGGTTACTATACCAGAGGTGTACCTATAGTACACCCACATTTCATCAGTTAAGTTTAAGTCCCATGTAGATAATAAGTGGCAAGCCTATTGCCATCAGCCGGGCACAAATCCAGACTCGGGCGTCTACTGAGAAATTCCAGATGGAAAAACACAATAACTTTGCCCGATCAGGGAATCGAAACCAGGACCTCATGCTCAGCAGTAGCGAGGCAATCTATCGACATACTCCTTATAAATATTATGTTTTTACCACTTTTAAAGTCAATAGAAAATTTCTATACAAGCCACATTTCCAACTAAATTACCTAAAAATAACGTCTTCATTCACATTCTCCTTTTAATAATTATTAGGGTGTTATCTTTAAATCCAGCGGGCAAGGCCAGTATGTAGGTATATATAATTAAATTATACGTGGGTCCACACTAAGGCCGATAAGACCGGGGGCGGCGCGAGGGGGGTTGAAACGAAATGTTCGCGCAGGGGGTGGGCGTACGTGAAGACAGCGAGCTGAAGACGTGCTTGGAAATGTATAGAGTTGCTTGTGCGATTATTTTTGTATTTTGTTAAATTGGGACAGGCCGGACTTCCCAGGAGCTAATTCCCTTTCGAAAGTTACTCTTAAAGTGGTATCTTAATATTTTTTTTACTTGCTGTACTTTATCTCTGCAAATAAGTTTTTTACTGTTAGAAACATTTTTTTCTAGAGGTAGTAAACATTTAGAATAATCTTAACTAAATATCTTGTGGTACTATTCATAATCTTTTAAACTTTAATAAGTATGGCATCTGCGACGCAGGTCAAAATACTATAAATCCTGTCTTTTGTTTCAGGTATCATGTACCAAGTACATAATCAACAAATCGGCACCCTCAGAGAGCTCCAAGATTAGCGGAAGTCTTAAACACAATATGAACGTCGAGTTCTACGACAAAAAAGTCAACAAGACTTCCAAAATATCAAGAAACCGCCGTTCTGGATCTTTCGATAAACTTAAAGGTGGATTAGTTACATATAAGGTGGAATTGTTATAAAAATATCATCACATTTTCACGGCAGTATCATCTGAAATCTGAACAATTGTCAAACTAAATTAGTTGCTGAAATAACTGTAAAAGCATACAACATTTTGAAAGTAGGCATAAGAATTGCCTAAAAGAACGTTCAAAACAAGTACTGGAACTAAATACTTACTTACATAACAAACCTTTCCTTTGGCGGTATCATCAACTCTATAAACTTACCCCGTGGTCCGGTCGAGCAGAGTCCGGGCGACTTTCGTTAGGGTGAAAGCAGTTTGAAAGTCGGGTCGGGGTATTGATCGAGTGTCTTGCCCCCCTCTACCCTCACCCCCCGCGACCCGCGCTACCCCCGCCAGCGTCCATAAGGAGCGCCCAATTCTGAGGATGGTCGTCTTTAATGTAGAATTAAGGCTAGCTTTAGTTATATTATGTGTATGTATGTGGCGTGGGTATTAGGTATATACTGTGTGAGTTCTTTGGTGAACCAAGCTTTGGTTGAACAAAGAAATTCAAATATAGTAAGTACCCACGTATTTGAATTTGGATTTTTGGAAATGATAGTGAGTAGCGATTATAAAGTATTGGCTGATAGTAATATCGTTTGAAATCATTCGAAACATGAATTGAAAAATGAAAGCCAGTTAGAAAAAAACGTTTGAATTTACGGCTCTTTGAGAAAATTGTTGTTAAAGATAACACACATATATATAAATATTTTATGTATCTCTAATTAGACACAAAAACACAACACATAACATAACATCACGCCTGTATCCTCGAGGATTGAGACTACCTGTAGGTACATATACAAGTAACGAAAAAAAAAATGTTTAAAACATTTGTTTTAAAGTTCAAACCCAAATAAAATCAATTATCACTTAAAAACGAGAGAGAAACCGCTTTTTTATGCAAAAATAAAAAGTTCGCTTACATATTTGTTACGACGCTTGATAAATAACTTAATCAAACCATATATCTTGTTCTACGAAGGACGTAGGCGCCTTCTGATATATCTTTCTGATAATTATGATACTTATAAAGGAAATTATAGTCTATAAATCTATAATTAAAGTCATTATTTCATATCTTTTCGAGAAACCTAAATATTATCTACTGTCTACATAATGTGTTAAATATTTTTACCTTTATTTTAGTAAATACCTACTTTTTGGAATTATATCTATGGATAAGAATACTTTTGGAATTATGTAGATGGCTAGACTAAAAAGCTGACGTTATTTCCTTCTTTAAATGTTATATTTCAATAAAAAAAATATTTTATATAAAATTATGTTAATGATTTTAGAAACCGAACTCAAAAAAAGCATCTGCTATTTAAAAAAATAGTCGTTGCATTATAATTAGCAATGAAAACCAGTCTGACATTATAAACTAAACTTAAAAAAACAACCCAAAATTTCAAAATTCGACCCTAAAAACTTAAAACGAAAAAAAAACTACTAGACGATCTAGTCTGTACACAATGACTACTTATCATAAATAATGATGATGGTAACACACAACGATCTTACATTACGGGCAACCCTATTAACTGCGACACCTGAGAGGCAGCCCTACCGAGATCGAGGGATGACACCCAATACGCGTACCTATTCTGTTGTGTGAATTTATCTTTTTTTTAATGTTTTTTTTTAAGTTACATTATATTATATTCAAGTAAATAATATAGAAGGTTCCTACTTTATGTGTTTTTAGAAACGTCACTAGTTACTTGCTAAAATATCAAATCAAATGATTTATTCATATTGATATAAATTGAAAGGTGGTGCATTCACGTATAGATAACATTCAAAATTGAATCTTCATATTGACTATTGCTGGTTTGCGAAACTTAACTAAGTATACCAAATAATATGTTTGTTTGAATTTGAGCAATATTTCAAATGAAAAATGTATCTAAGTTCGTAGATTTCAATAATAAATCCCAAGTCAACTAGAACCCACTGACTCTTTTATCCTGAAGCATTTAGAGAAAACTCTTTCACGAAACCCGATTAAGCAAAGAATTCACTCCATGATCTCTAGTTACTTTAACCCTGGGGCCCAAGTCTGCTATTTTTATAAATTCGTTATTCCAACACGATCCCATTGTCATTTTGCTAAAAGTTTGTAATCTGCTAAATTCATAATGGTCGATCATTGGTTGATCATTGTATTGCACAAACACGATAAACGTAACGAATTAAAAGAAATGACTGCACAATGACGTTCTCATGGTGGGTAACTGATCAAAGGAACTGTCAATGTTTTAGCAGATTACCGCCTAAGTCAGTCATTCATTTTTCAATAGGTACGAGATTACCAATAGATGTCATTTCTTTCAATGGAGTGTCATTGGCTGACCATTGGAAAGTCATAATGACGCCAATATGTTAGTAGATTACCAGACTTGTCAAAATAAACAATTAAGAAATCAATGATAGACTATTCTGACACTATTGTAATAGCAGACTTGAGGCCCTGAGCTAATGAAATCTGTTGTTTGTCAGCCAAGAATAATAATAATACCAACCTATTATATGTCCCACTGCAGGACAAAAGTCCTCTTCTCATACAGAGAAGGCACGAGCATTGATCACCACGCTTACTCAATACCGGTTTGTTTGATTTCAGATTTATATTAATTATACGAGATGTTTTTCCTTCACAGATGTCCGTAACGTCTAAGATAAACTTGGAAAGTACTTACATATGAATTGAAAAGTCACATACCTAATTAAATATTTCAAAAATAGAACGCAACCAACGTCCCTCAATATTAAAAAGAAAACACGTAATCGATAAAGCTAACGAGAATACAACCGCAGGCTAGCCACGGTACACTTTTGTCCGCTCTCGCCTTACATTCTCGACTTGATTAATGTGTGTACCGACCGAGTTAATCACCCACTCGAGATGCCGATGATAACCGCTCGTTTGTGCCATCGCCTGTGCTTTAAAAAAAAGTATAAGATTTTATCTATGGTTCGGATTTCGATTGCTGTTCAAATATTGTGGAACACTTGATTTTGGTACAGTAAGTGTGAGCCTTGATGGATTTGATTTCCTCCATCCGTGCACTCTTGAGAATAACATAAATAAAACCTTCTACTGAAATTCAACTCATTACCATAGGCAAAATGAATATGTTCAGTTTTTCACCAATTTCAAATACCTACCTAGGTAGGCATTTATCGGTTCTCGATATGATTTATTAGATTATATATGTTATATTATATATATAGATTTATCATTTTATTTTATAAAAGGTACTAGCAATTTGCTCGCGGCTTCACCCGCGTGATTGTCGGATATTATCCCACGGGAAAATAGAACCGGATCAAAAGTATCGTATGTCCTAACCCAGGTAATGGTCTAGATCCGTGTGCCAAACATCAAAATCTGTTCAGCCTGAAAGATAAAAGACAGACAGACAGAGTTAATTTGGCATATAATTCAGAACACTTTTCAACAATACATATCCGACATAGTCTCATCTCTTTTACATATTATGTGACACTTGTCACAACCTAAGTTTGTCCCAGCTCTAGCTAGGTATAACATGTCCTCAGCAACTCGTTTCACGTCGTCCCGTCCTGTCCGCCATAATTAATGGTACCACGAACTGCCACTAAGAAGCGGCCGGTGGGCGGCGATCGATAGAACTCACACTTTAAGGATCCTTCCTTCTGGAGAAATGTCGCCTTATTGTGCAACTGTGACTGGTAGCAATTGATTGCTGGTTGCTGGTCAAGTAACAAATGTTTGATTGATTGATTAGCGTGTCGCAGTCTATGGTGGACATAGTGTCTTCCGGCACAAATACATAATGACCCCATTTTAACTCTTAAAATTTCGATTGCACCCCATGTGTGCAAATAACAATAAAATTCTATTGTGTTGCTAATTGCGCGCGCGACGGGTTAAAAACAAAGCAAGTTTCTCCATTTTCCTTCGTTTCATGCCTTTTTGGGTACATGAAAAGTACACAATCTCCGCTGTTCTATAAATTTTGATAATGCGTAGGAAATCTTAAGTTTGGAAGCGCCATTTCCAAAGTAACTCATAGTCACAGGGTCAAAGCAGGATAACTCTTTGTCTCCCTTCTCCCATCAGCTGTCATCTCTAACATTTTCTAGTGACGTCATTGAATTAAAACCGCAATGTAAAACAAAAGACAACCACGACAGTCGCACAACAATCGCAAAACGGTCGCAGTTCCGTAGTACACTTGCCCCACAGTTTCGGCTGCGGTACCCCGCGGCCCGCCGGGCGTTTCTTCTCACGTTCCTTACGTATACCTCCTACCACCCGACCAGTGTAACAGGAACTCCCAAACTTCAGTCAAAGTTTCCATATTTGAACAGCGTTCTCGTTAGGTTGTTTGTATACGAGCGACTTGTTCCTAATCTTGCTAATGGTCCTTTTTGACCGACGAAAAAAGGAGGAGGAGAAAAAAGTCAATGCGTAAATATTTATTTTATGTATGCGCATAACTTTTCTTCTTTTAATTTTTTTTATGCTCTCTTATAGGTCGGAACTACATATTTGAGAAAAGGTCATGTCGTGGTAAAAATATTCTCTAGTCAGCAAAATGGTAGGTCATGGTGGGACTGACATGCTCCCCTTAATTATCTTTACCAAACGCATCATAACATTACGATTATAATACTGTAAAGATTTTTGGGAGTCCATCCTCTCCATTGTAATCTCGGAATCCGTCAGCCCTACAATCTTGCAGACTGCGGATCATTGCGTAAAATGACAATTGATCGCAATTTCTTTCATTTTTGACAGCTCAGCCACGCTCACATTGCATGATTATACAGACAACTAGCTTCATATTTCTGACTGACTGACTCCTTGACAATTCAAAAGTGCCTGTAAATGGTTTAATTGAAATAAATGCTTTGAGTTTGAGTTTGATTTACGTTTCTGAGCAAAATAATTTACTAAACCTATGAAACAATGAATTAGAAATATCCTTCAAAACTCTCGGATTATGATTGAAAGTACGCAATGGTGCTGATGAATTTTTGACATATTTTTGTGAGTTTTTCTTTTAGGTATTGTTTGTGCCGACTTACGACGAAGTGAAATCTCCGTTAACTTGCCTGGATTTATTACAGAGTCGTCAATAAATCATTTTAAAAGTCGTTTTTGCGCCAAAAATTCGACCATCTTGTCGATCGTCTGTAAACATCCTAACCCAGTATAAAGGCCAAGCTACACTGGTAGTTTGAATGTTCCTTAGTGGGTTGGGTTGTATGTATGTGTGTGCTAACTTTAAGACAGTTAGTGGGGTCGCAATCAGTACTAGCAGTGCTTTTCATTAGTACAAGCGTTATCTCCATAGTCGTACGTGTTCTGTTACAAGCTTCTGTTTTTGCGAGTGTTTGATCAATGATGCTGGCTGGTTTCTCTGATGGAATCGGAATGACATTTTGGAAATAATTTTAAATATAGAATGAATTTGTAATAATTTTAAGTAAAAATATGGGAAAGGAGACTGGGCAAAATTGGTTTATGAATACGAAGTCCACATCGCATGCCTACTTACTTACTTAGTATCACACCTCTATTAGTTCATTTATTACAGTATGATGAGTAGGTAGTTAGGCACATCAATTTAAATAATTTAGTTTTGAAATTTGCGAAATTATTGGGTACTTCGACACGTTTTTCTTTTCAAACATCACAAAACGTTCCAAAAAAGACTTCCATTTTCGCGGCTCTTACCAAGGACTCTTTCATTGACATATTTTTTCTAATAAAGTCAGTAATGGCCGGTCGATTAAGGCCCGTTCACATTAGCATTCAACCCTCCACCGCTGCACTTCTTTAATTCTCGCGCGGAACATATAAATGGGTTCGACGGCACGTGAGCGGAAAGCTTAGCTCAAGAAGGTTATTTAAATGTTTTGTTTTTTTATTTTATTTAAAGGGCTATGCTCACGTTTATATGTACCAGTATTGTATGAAATTTTTGTCAAAAACTGGATTGGAATTAGACATTATGCCCTGCATAAAACATAATATTTTTGAAGTGAAAACTTCTTTAGGCGCGTTGAGCACTTTTGGGTGAACAAAAATCATGGAACTCGCGTCATCGTCACCAAACGCTTTCCATGAGCTATATGTATACTGTGTACCTATATATGTGTACTTTTTGGATGAACAAAAAGCGTGAAACTCGTGTCATCGTCACCGCATGCTTCCCATGAGCTATTAAAGTTTAAATTGGTCATCAACACTTCTTTACAAATCAAAAATAATAATCTAATAGCTCGAAGATACAATTCACCAGTTAGGTACTTAGTCTTCACTTCTATCGGCAGTCCCCAAAGACTGCCTCGCATGTTTTTTTTTTCAAATCAGCTTGAGTTTACATAGATTATTAATTTAAAGAGTTAGAATTCATAATAATTATTATTATTATTCAACTATGTAACTTTTAACTTACCTAAGTTAAATTTCACAAAAATAATAAAAATTGTTGGAGGACGGCTCAAGCGAAGAGATTCTTAACAATAAAAGAATCCTTAAAAGAATGAGCGGATGTTTGTTGAAAATACTTTACAAACAAACATGAGAAAATTATTTTCATGACAAAAGACATTCCATACCTTCTTTGTTTCTTAACTAACGCTGCGGGATGTTGTGTTGTACGTTTGCTTCAGTCAGAGAGATAATAAAGGAATTACCTATACTATTATTTTATATTTTTTTCACTTCTCGTGCTCTGAAAGTGCTTATTTGTGCAGGCTGCCCAAAATCAAATTTTGTGCACAAGTGCATTAACGTGTCTACTCATAAAAATGTATCTATATTAAGGCAAGGCAAAGAAAATGAGATACAGCCAAACACAATAAGAAGTTCATAGATATAATTTGTTATTTTCAACCGACTTCAAAAAGGAGGAGGTTCTCAATTCGGTTGTATGTTTTTTTTTTTTTTTTTTTGTATGTTTGTTACGCGATTACTCCGCCAACTATGAATTGATTTTGATGATTCTTTTTTTGTTTGGTAGGGCATACTTCAGAAGTGGTCCCATATAAATTTGGTCAAGATCTGATGAGGGTTTTTTTAGTTAGCTTCAATAATACGTATTTTTCCCATCTAGTATATGTGGACGATATTCTAATAGTTTCTGTCACTGTAATTTACATAGCAGGTAATGGGTATTAAAATTTTTGTGGGGGTTTTGTGTAGGTACCACAACTAAAAAGTGAAAAATAAAAACTTTTTCACAAAAAATAAAACCGACTTCCAAAAAAAAACACTACAAAGTGAAAAATAACTTTGATTTCGGAAGTCGGTGTCTTTGGCGTTTTATTTTCGTTTTTTTTTGGAAGTCGGTTTTATTTTTTGGGGAAAAAGTTTTTTATAATATTTACTTTTATTTATTTGCCCTATGTGTTTTTTGACATAAAAGATATTAAAATTTAAAGTCAAGTACGGTAGGTTAGAAAATTATTATTACAAAATTAATTTAATAGTAGGCTGTATAGGTCTGCAGCCCACGCATAATATCAATGCCGGGAAAAACAATTTCCTTCAGTATTCATAACTGTACAAATTTTACTTTGAATTTTAATTAAAGAAATGTTATGATATACTACTGTTTTATTTCCTTGCAATCGAAGTGAAAAGCAGAGTTTATAACTCGTCCACAAAACCATTTTATCCTCGACATTACTATCAGCCCTCGCCTTCGTCTCAGGCTGCTAAAAGTCACGGATAAAAATGGTTCTTTTTGTGCACTGGTTGTAAAATCTACTATTAAAAAACATTTAAGTATATATTACCAGATTAACGGGCCGGCGGAGCATGCGTAGTTCATACAAACGTAATACCAAAATAATTTGTAAATCAAACATATTCATAAGGTAGTGTGTATTTATTCCGATTGGATTAGAGAATATCTATGCTTCCAAATATATTTTTTTAATGGACACTGATTTAAATTCGAGATAAGAGAAAAATAAGTTTTTTATAGAAATTTTAAATTCCTCATATCTCGTCTTTATATCAGTGTCTATTCAAAATATATAATTATTTGGAAGCCTTGATATTCTGTAATCCAATCGGAATAAATACACACTACCTTAAGAATATGTTTGATTTACAAATTATTTTGGTATTACGTTTGTATGAACAACGCATGCTTCGCAGGCCCCTTAATTCAGTAATTAATTTTAGACGAAACGAACCGTCTATTTGTTATGCCTAGAGATCGGATATTCGGATGCATATTTACCTAAAGTTGAGGTGTTGGCTATTATGGAAAGCACTTTTGTATCGAAAAAATCTCGGGATTCCGGGATCGACAGATTTAGAGTTCTGATTATAGAATTGAATGTATATTTACTTACGTTCAGGTGTTGGCTATTATGAAATGCACTTTTGTATCGATCGCAAAATTCTCGCGATTCCAGAATTGATGCATTTTGTACTTTTAGACTATAGAAATGCTAGCTACTGTTGCAAAGTAGGTTGCCAAATTGGCACAGCACACAGTGACAAACAACTAGGTGCCTTGAGTTTCAATAAAAAATGTTTACAGTAGGTATATAATTTTTTATGTTAACACCGGTTGCGGTTTGCGGTGTTTAACCTTCACAAGAGGGCTGATAAGTCGTTTCCATACCATATAACCGATTAGTTTAGCATTCCCGGATTTTATTGAATTCCGGGATTTAAGTTAAGAAAAAATTAATTATTAAGCCACTTCCATAATTTCTTAGCCAAAAATTAACTTTAGGTAAATATGCATCCGAATATCCGATCTCTAGAGCCTTATGCCTTAGTAAAGGACTGTTATATGCCAAACCCTAAAATACTCATTTATTTCTAAAAGCAACAAATAGGTATGTACCGATTAAAATCCTGCGCCAAAACGTACAACATTTTCAAAATAAAATATGCGCGGCGAATTCAAAAACTCCTGTGGAGCAAAAAATGCTTCAGGTACATAAACCTGGAAAAGCAAAAACAAAAAATGTCCCCCTTAACTAAGACGTCAATCCAAACAAAAATAACTGGCCACTAAAAAAGTAAGAATTTTAAAGAACGAACCGCAAATGTCTTTTAAAAATAAAAGAGACGCTTACACTGTGAGTCGCTTCACACTACAGAAAAATTATTTTCCACACATTCCTAACGCAGGGCTGGCGCTAACCGAGATTTTTTGTGGAGAAAGAAATATTTTTGAGTAAATGTTTTCGTTTACTTTTGACGCAGTCTCATAGATTTTTCATGGAAACCGTTTTTGTGTGAAAATTGTACGTTTGAGGTTTCAGTTTATATCTCCACAGCTGCGCCCTACGGTCTCATCCGCATAAGTCTCGATCCCGTGAGAATATCGAGATAAAAGTATTCTATGTCCTAATCTAGGTCATGGTGTACCCATGTGCCAAATTTAATCCAAATCCGTTCAGCCGTCTTAGTGTGAAAGCGTAACAAACAAAAGCACTTTAGCATTAAAATATTAATTATATTTATAATATTAATATTAATTAGGATTGTCAAAAAATCAAATTATGACCTACTTAACTTTGATTTTTTAAGCCAAAATCCAAAATCCTACAGATTGTAATGGTGCTTCAATATTAATGCCTATCAGTTGCGTTCCGATATTTATCTAAATAACAGTTTCGATGTCTCATTCAGAAAAACTAAATAGAAGACAGATTGTTTTATAAAATTAAATTCTAGACTTTAAATAACTAGAATTTGTACTTAGTCTACATCGCTGCATTCAAGCCTAAAATCTAAAGTAATTCAACAAAATTACCTTAGTTTTGGTCGAGGTTTAAATATCAATTAAGTACTTCGCCAGACCTTTTAATTAACATAGGTATTCGACTAAGCTTTTAATTTTGTTAAAAGACGGGACGCTCCCCAATTCTAACTTTAATTACAAATTGTGTTTCTAGTAGTTTATTACGGATTAGTATTTTTATTCAAATTCATGCTTGATCTTAGCAATCACTTAGAACTATGTTTTGTATTTATATATTTTGTTATTTTTATGTCATTATATGCTGCACTGGTTGACGTCATCACGACATCGCCGGCTGTCGCTGAAAACTGGGCTCTGTCTCGCATACACAGCATTATGCTGAGCGATGGCCATTCTGCGTGGATGTGACGCATATTTTCCCCAACTTGTTCTTTTCTTGATTGTTTTAAAAAGCCTTTACTATTTACTAACCTCTGATAATCTAAAACAAAAAGTCTAATGTTTTCTTATTTCTGGAAATAATAGTAAGATAATAAAAAATAAAAAACATTGAAGTCAACCCTAAAGCCAGCACGGCGTTTGTTCCTCGAATGCTAAAGTAGCGGAAAAAGATTTGCATAAAATTGTCTTCTTATAAGGTCCACTCCGACGGTAATGCTTCCTCACTTTTTATTTTTATTATTTTCATTCACATTTTATCTCGACCTTCGTTTTTTCAAATTAGTCTTATATTTACGTCGGCTTTAGCCTCTCTTTTATTGGATTGGGTTCTTAATGCGCTCCTTTTTTTATAAATTGATCATAGCGTGTGTGTTTATTGGTTAATAATGTGCTTCTGATTCTGAATCGTTTTTTGTGTTGTATTATCTTTGTTTTTAGAGTACCTACTTACTTATTTAAAATTGGAACATAAAAAAAAAATAGAATTTAATTTAAATGTTGCTAGATTTGAAAATACTTTTAGATTAGACGCAAAAAAACGCTTTTACTTAAAGATTTCACCTTTAGTTAAACTGATACTGTGCAGATCCTAAGTGACTTGCTTGCTTGCTTTTAGTTAAGTGGTAATAAAATCTATAACATTATCTAGTCTTATTACGAACTCAGCATAATAACTATAATAAGAGACATTAAGTGCCAAAGATTAACTCTCTAGAACTAAATATCTCCCCCGACAACAAAGCGGACCAACCACAATTCTAATAAAGAAATACCGAATTGTCGCGTTGTGACGCAACGCAATAGAAATCTCCAAGTGTCCCGCGCGAAATCGTAAACGGACGACCGGGCTGAATACAAAACAGGCCGGGGTGGGGCTACCCCGACCCCACCCCGCCCCACCACGCCCCCCGCACCCCGTCTTCATGCCCTTCTTCCTTAATGTGTAACAAAGACACCCCTCTTACGTTTCAATGTATTTGTGTAGTTTTTACATCTGTGTGAGTGTAGTTTTACGTTCCTTTATACTAAGTACTTGCGTCGCTGTGTGCGTTCGCTGTTAGTGTTGCTAGTTTGAAATATTTCATATTAAATTTCAGGCCTCTATCAATATAGGGCGTGTTTGGGTTATCTTTTGAGGTATCCGTTATTGTATAGTTTGGAATAACTGTAGATGAAGCGTTAAATGCTTATTACTGCCGCTAGTGTTCCTGGTATACGGAATTAGTTTTCCATTATTCGATTTTATTATACATACTTGATAACTTTCGACGTTTAAATACGAAATACTTTTTGGACGAGCTGAAATATTATTGGGTGAAACTCAATTTTAGAACGAAGTTACTGAAATACAAGATTAGGCGTTCAGACAACTCAAGTGCCCATTTTACAAAAGTAATTTCCTATAAGACGTTCATAGGTAAAGAATATCATATTCCATCTAGTCAACAAAATGTAATAATAATTCCCTAATCTCATTATACGATCAAATTCGATACACCCTGCCCAGTGCCTTAGTCTAATACACAACTATACTTACTCGTTTAGGTACGCAAAACTCACACAAAGTGCATTCAAAATAAATAAGTCAATTCTAATAAGAGTTCCCGCGCAAATTGCCACTCGTTAGACACTTAACGATGCCAAAGGAAACGACCGACACAACCTGCACCGACTAATGTGGGAAAAAAGTTTGAAGCAAAGTGTGAAAACTTCGCGCCACCGGCGACCCCAACACAGTATAAATAAAACTCGCGCTTGATTAATGTTGTTGGAAAACGCAAACTTAAAACTTTACAGCCTTTATGTATATGCCTAATTATTTTGACAGTTGACTCAAAGGTAACACCTATTCAGCCTATTTTTCTTGAGACTACACCGAAACGATACTTTTTATTTCACACTTCCCTCCCTTTTTGTTTGAAACTTTTTATTCAAATGTCAGACAGTGTTCTATTATTCAAAATGTTCTTCATGGAAAAATTGTGTTTTTTGTCGAACGTCTGTTTCTACATAATTGGTAGCGTTCCATTTTTAATTTGAAAATAGAGTAAAGTTCTGCGTCGGGTGTTTTTAAATTGTTGAGCAGTTGACTTGCTCTTTGGAGTGTGAATTAAAAATATCCAAGAAAGGTCTGGGTTTTAATCTTTCTTTCTTTTTTTTCCTGTTTAACCCTTCGAGGAATACAGGCGTGATGCGTATGTATGTGATGTTATTTGTGTCAGAGAGAGTGGAGATGTAAATATATTTAAACAACTAGATTTTACCCTTTTTTTTGGAAGTCGGAAATTATCCCATGGAAACGTACTACCGAGATAAAAGTATCCTATGTATTAATCCAGGTTACAGACTATCTATCTGGCTCATCTAAATCCTATGAGTAGCATAACATAATGATTAAATACTGTCGTGAATTCATGCAAACCTAGTACTTTTTGTGGTTCTTTTCAAGTTTGTGTTTATTAACTCAAGGAATAAAATTTATACAAACAAAATGCCCCTTCCCCCCCCCCTTCTTAGGGCTCCCCTACGTTATAAAAGGAAGCTGTGTGTAAAATTTCACGTTCCTAGTCCCAGTAGTTTCGGCTCTGCGTTGATCTGTCAGTCAGTCTGTTTCTCCCTTTATTTAATTACCTGTACAGATTCCCAGGCATTTCCACAGGTCGCTCGCAAATACTTTAGCAAAGAGTTTTCTAATGTACTGATTTGTTTGCGAATGAGTATGTATATAGTATCTCTTCTTCTTCTTCGTTTCGCTCTTGACAGAGCGGTCGTGGTCACAATGAACTGTGTCCAATCGCAGGTGTACGAATAGTCGTGGCCCGCCTCACGATCTCCCTCCATCTGGTTCTGTTACATGATAGTCTGGCGCATTCATTAACAGGGCCTCCTACCGCGGATTTTATTTGACCGGTCCACCTCATCGGTGACCACCCGCGGGGTCTATTACCTTCCAATTCTCTGCAATGCACCACTAGACGCTCTATGGAGTCATTATTCCGCCTGGAGACATGACCAAAAAACTTCAGTATTCGAGACTGTACTAGTGCTAATAGATGCTGTTTGATGCCGAGTTCTTGGAGTAGTGCGGAAGTCAGTCCATGATACCCCATTCTTCTCCAGCACCACATTTCTAGAACATCTACTTTTTATTCCAGTTCTAGTAATGTCCACGTCCCAGCTGCGTACTGAAATATGGGGAATACAAGTGTACGGACGAGGCTGATCGTATTGGCCAAATTGTGATTCCTCCATCATTTTTTTTATATATTGTTTAGCAGTATTTATTAGACTAACAAAAAAATCTCAAACATAACTGTATTTCAAATCAGTCCTCCGAAATAATCAAACAGCTTTCGTGTTTTGTTTTTTTTTTCAGTTTTTAAATTTTTCAAATTCATCAATGTATCCTAAAGAAACCATCAATACTTCGATACCTGTATAATTATTTCTGATTCATGTGAATTTAATTTAATATTACTTACATACTTTTTCCTGCACCAGGAAATCGTGTTTTGGATTTTGTCAAAGTCAAACTCAAATCATTTATTTCAAATTGGCTCCAATATGGCACTTTCGAACGTCAAAATTTACAAAAAAAAAAAAAACATTCTAGTAGCCCCTTCCAAAAGGTAGTTTTCGTTTGGATAAGTTTATATACTTAGAAAACCTAAAGTAGTAGCCGCGAAAAAGAACGTCTGGCTACAATAGTTTCTCCGGTTTGGGAATAAATCGGATTAAAGATAAGCCTTGTAGATGATTGCTAAAAAAAAATTGATTATCACTAAAAACATTCAAAAAGCACTGCCGCATTTTGATAAGTTTAAGAAGTCACCTAAACTTAAATATAAACAACTTTCTGCTTTCTTAAAGCTCACTTCGTTCACTCATCTATTTGACAAACTTATTAATAGCAACATGTATATATTAACACCATCCCAATTCACCCTTCGTTAGTAAGGCGTCTCAAGTCATCCACGGTGTGCGACCACCCCCCTTGGTCTCCCTGGCCCCCCTGACCCCCTGATTAATGTCGGTGTCTTCCGACATCGTTGTCATTATGCTAATAATATCCAGCGTTATTTAGAAAGGGTTATGGTAATTCTTCATTTGTTATGTGCCCTTCCTTATTCGCGAATGGTATCGCAAGATATAGTGTCCAGTATGGAATGATTGTTAAAAGATGGCTTTTTAAAGTACCTACCAAATATAAGCATGTCCTATTATTTTCTCGTTTATTTTTAACATCGGTACTGAAAAATACAGTATGTGAACTAATGAAGGGCGTTCCCGTTAACCCGCAACAGTATAGCGACCATACATGCAAAGAAAATACTAGTTTTTTTTATAATTACAAAAAAAATCATCAATAAAAAAATTGATACGTGAAAGAAACACTCTGTACACGCGCACTTAATATAGCACTTGTCTTTTCACGTTGAAAGTCACGGACATAGAATAGTATTACTTTTTAAAAAAATTGGTTCATGTATGCTCTTCGTTAGTTAACATACTGTATAATTTTGAAAAGCAATATTTAAGTGGTTAACGGTCTTCTACGCATCTGTTTGTCTATTTGCATAATAACAATTGCAATACTCCTGCTTCTATTCCAATTTATTTGGGGTCGTCGCAGTGGATACGTCGTTTTCTTCCAAACATGTTATATCAGCCGACATTTCAGTGTTCACTTCTTTACTATTCACTTTGTCTATCACATCAATGACTTCACTTGAATACAAATTGATTACCTATACAGAAAAACTTTTTATTCATTTTCCTATATACATATCTTTTTTTTTTTACTGGCCGACGCCGTCCCAATCCAGGTCAAAGGCCTCCCTCCATTCGTTCCATCTTTCACGAACCCGCGCGTCCTCCTTCCAGTTTTGACGGAGCCCATGCAGCTCGTCCCGCCATTTTCTACGTGGTCGGCTGCCACCCTGTCACACCGCCTCACTGTCTCAGTTCATCAGTTTTATAAATTACTTATTAAAAACAATTATTTTGTGGGAAAATAAAATGATAATTGTTCTAGTGAGAATCTGAAATGGACTTGTAAAATTTGATTCATCTGTTTTAAAATTATTATTCCTCGAATGAATGAATGAATGAATGATATATTTATTTGCAAGACTATAGGTAGCTAACATAAGTTCTTAATATCTATAGGTTTCACTATATTCCTTACAAAACGAATTGTTCATCAGTAAAATCAATGGCAACCAGTTCCGAATCAGTGATAATCTGGCTAGTTTTTGCCCATAGTTTCACTTGCATCGCATCTTAGGGGAACTTTTTACGTACCACCTTCAGAAAAACTCAGAGGTCACAAAAGGGGTGAGATGTGACACTATAAACATTCTGTTTGTAAATTATTATCACACACAAGACAATCTAAATCTTCTTTTTATTCATCCTGACACTTTCCTGGCTTGTTTCCAAAAACCTCTTTGCACTAAGAAATTTATTTCGTGCGAAGGAAATCTCGCAGTAGTCGTAGATAAACTGGTTTCACATGAATTCCTAGTATTGTTATAAGTAAATCCTGAACTGTGTATACTTTGTTCAACCCTTCAGGCCCGAATCTAAATCCATGCTCAAACAACCTCAAAAGATCTCGATTTGAAATCAGAATTGTAGTTTTAAAACTGACAATTTCAAATCGGGATTCTTACGTCACTTTTGTTCTAGAATACCTACATGCCTGTATCGACGTAACAGTGAGCTATTGACACCACAGCATTAGTTTTTATCAGCACACCGCCACTAAAGGCTCACTAACTGAAAATTAACGTTAATATGGGACCGGTAACCACGTTAGTGTATACCAGGTCACGGCTGTCCAGATAAAGCCTATAAACTACAAATTAATTTAACAACTCGAAAAATTACGTTCAAGGGATTCTAAGCTTTATTCGTAATAGATAAAGGTTAAGGCGATGTTTGGGGGCGGTAAAAATAAGTGTGTTGAGGTATTTTGGACAGGCTCGTTCGGTAATTTTCTTTAGAACGCTCCGTTGGCGCGAAAAATTGTGTTTTTCAAAGGAAGAGCAGCTGCCAACACTGTGGAAGATTGACTGCCGTTTGCTTGAAATAGGGCTCAAAATTGTGGCTGGTCAGTTTAACTAGGTTTTAAATATTAACGTAATTACATGTGAATGAGTTTATTGGAGTTTTCATTTTGAACTAATAAGACTCTGGTTTTAAGATTCTGGTATGAAAAGGTCTGATTGGAGTTACATTTTTACATTGAGAAAATCAATCTATTTCAAAAAGTTACACATCGCCTGTTTTGCTTATTTGTAAAAAGTTAAGACGCTTTAATTGAAAAAAAAACAACTATTTGACGGAACAACTTTGATTTTAAACCAAAAAACTGTTTTATTTATTTTTCGTTTATAAATTGAACTGCTACTGCTTTCTAGTATCGAATAGCCAAAACTAGATAGTATTTACTACTCAGCCACAGATGACGCTACTGTCGCTAATAAGCTTCTACAAATCACCGCGTGTGTCGCTGCTGTTGTTTAACGCCATCTGGCGTCGAATAGATGTGCAAAACTAAACAAAAAGTTTTATATGGCACCGTTTTAATCTATGAAAATATATTGGCAACGATAAAAAACAAATAAAAATATCCAAACTAAAGTCAAATACAGACGAGTAAGTTTTAAGGAATCGTATGGTGACATTTTCAACATCATTTTAATCGTTATAATATATCGGATTGGTTTCCGCCGCTCCACGTTCAAGTGGTATTTCATCGTTTAAGTAGGACTAATTACCAAATTAAAAAAATAAAAGAGACTATTTTCAGTTTTTAGAATTAAATTAGAGTTGCCAACTTATCAAAAGGGATAGTTCTAGCAGAAGCCTACCTATCCTACTAATGAGAACAAAACTCTCTTGCACCAAAATTGTACCTACTACCAAACTGACAAAATAACCAGTAATTTCCATTCACTAATATCTATTGAAACTGGCCACTGAAATATGGAGAGTGTACACAATGGCTTATTAGAATAACAAACAAACAGACATCGCGCGCAGCTGCCGGACCGGTCTCGGACACCGGCGCCATATAATACTCTGAATAATTTGTAATTATTTTATTTTATTTTATCAATCTATACAATGTTTGAAAGAGGCTGGCTGAGATTAAAACTCTAACGTGAAAAAGTTGACCATAGATTTGTATGACAGACAAAAATATTTGAATATCGAATTCATAATTCGAAAATGGTCATGCTGTAGGAACATTTCGTGGTTCTTGAAAACTTTTCTCTTGTTTATTATATTCCATAACTAGATTTGTATTTTTACATAAGACTAGCTAATGCCTAATTTGTTGCAATGACTATTTATTTATTTTTGTTGGGAACCTTCTCCGGCGCGCACATAACAATTTACCAAAGTTTCATCACAACGGGGAGCTATTTTCGAGTTTTTGCGAGACTAACGCACGGCAATAGATTTTTATTTATATAGATTTGCGGGGTTGACAGTAAATAATTTCCCAAAAATCTTATAAACTCACTGCCAAAACACATTTTAAGTTTTTAACAATTAACCTTAAAGGAGATGCGCTAAGAAATTCATTTTTTTTACGTTTTTTGCAATTTTCAGATTGTCAGGTTGTATGTTGACTAAAATTTGATTCGCGAACGTAACAAATATGGCTTTACAGAATTATAATAATTAGAATCAGCAATACAACTCCATACATTAGCATAATCCTCAAAATGTCATGATTTCATGAAATAGCCATTCAATAGGATTACATGAGTTGTATTGGTGATTTTAATGATTATAATTCTTTAAATAAACATTTGATACGGCCGCGAATCATACTTAGATCATTGTACATGATACTGACCTGAAAATTGCCAACGTAAGAAAATTTGAAATTCGCGGGCTACCCTGACGCTTTCGCCTTAATATTTGCATTTCTTTTATTCAAAACAATAACATAAGTTACTCAATAATATTTATAAAAAGACCAGAATAAACGGGCCACCTTCGTCACTTCAGCCTTATTTCCCTTCGGTGACACATTTTCCTTTTACCTGATTGCCCACTATAGAAACAATTGCTATCATATAATTTTATTGTCATTGACATGTGCTATTTCTACTTTGTCATACTCGTAGCTAGCCAACGACATCTTCATAACCTAATTGATTATTTGTTTACATTATTAGAAATTGACAAAAAAAAATATCGACGTATTATTTCGAAATTTGAAAAAGGCTAGGTTTTTAACGAATAGCGTCTGCGGTGAAAAACTTAGACAAAATTCGTCAGATTTGTCATGTCTTCTTTATTTTTCGTGTGATCAGTGACTATCCTGATGTCAGAGTTTTTAAGCCATCCATGGCCCTCTGATTTAGCTTCACATGCCGTCGAGAAACATCTCTGCGGCAAGCCGGTTTCCTCACGATGTTTTTCGTTCACCGTTTTTTAAGCTAGTGATAATTATACAATACGCACATGAATCCAAAAAGTTAGAGGTGCGTGCCGTGGTTTTGAACTCGAGACCTATGACTTGGCAGTCAGACGGTCACACCACTAGTCTAACACTGCTTAGATTAGTTATCATAGACAATTTTAATTTTAATCTGAGCTTTGTGTAAAATGACAAAACTTGAATATTACGAAACCTGTAATTACATTTTGAGGTTATAATATAAATGACTGAGAGTCTTATTATCGTCAGAATTTCACAAATTAATAGAGACACTATTTTCAAATTACCTAATACCTACGTAGGTAATAGGTACAAACTCCATTCTAATTTTCTAACCGCCATTTATAAAATTAATTTATCTAAACGGTTCCCGGAACTGTTTAGTATCGTAACTAGTTGATACGTAAACCAAAATAAGCTAATTTGTTGGTAACAATACATTTATCAACGAGCAATTTAGAGGCTCACCTAATCAAGGTTAATTGCATAATATCATTCAATCAATCTGCCTAGCCTTTTCCCAACTATATTGGGGTCGGCTTCCAGTCTAACCGGATGCAGCTGAATACCAGTATTTTACATGAAGCGACTGCCTATCTGACCTCCACAACCCAATATAATAATGGAATAAATAATAATAGGTAATACGATACCCCTTGGTAAGACTGGTTGTAAGACATTCGGGCTTCTGACGACCTGTAACGACTGTCAAAGATCCATGAATGACAACCGGGACCAACGGCTTAACGTGCTTTCCGAGGCACGGAGGTGTCTCGGTATGTAAAGATGGTCACCCATCCACAGACCAACCCCGGCAAGCGTAGCTTAACCTGACGGCAGTTACTACTTAGTCACGAGCTCCTCTAATTGCATAATATCATTGATGTTATAATTAATTTACTGTGTTAGATTTTAATTAATTGTTTGTCGGAGGTAAATCCTAATGTATAGACGCACGTAACTTGGCAGGAATCGTAGAGGCGCAGAATTCGTTTTCGCTTGTTTATTTGATCATACATGTTTGAAAATAAATTATGACAATAACTATTTTTTTTTTTTTGTTCTAAATTACGTGCGTGAACTTACTCTACGTCAAGAACTCAAGACCTTGCCAAGTTACATGCCGGCGAATGTACCTATTTACATTATGGAGTTTGGAAACGGCTAATAGCTTAGTGCAATGTTTAATAAACAAGGGTTCTCTGTTCAGCATTTCATTCAGCTCGATTCTCGGCATCTCTCATCCAACCGCTACCAGCACCCTGCGAAGATCTTCGCTCCACCTAGCCTTAGAACGTCCTACCTTACGTTTGCCGATTCACGGACTCCACTCAAAAATACGTCTACCCCAACGGTCATCGGTTCTACGGCAAATATGGCCGTCCTATTTCCACTTCAGCTTGGTTATTCTGTGAGATATGTCGACAACTTTGATTTTCTGGCGGATCACCTAGTTCCGGATTCGAATCTCTCAGAGAGACTCCAAGCATAGCTCTTTCGATAGCTCGCTGAGCGACCTTGAATTTATGGATCAACCAACTACCTAAAGGGTATTTATTGGATATGACAGTGTATTTTCTTGTAAAGAAATGACACCATTGCAGTTATACATAACATGTGCTACTTATATAGCTAGTAGGTATATACTTCTTTATGATCGCTACTCACAACAAGTTTTTTTCCGAATTTTAGGCATAACGTAGGTAAAAATCCCACTGAAAACTGCACATAATAAATAATATTAAAGCAACATTCGATTTAAATTGTCTATTCATCCTCCATTCATAAAATTATTTGTGTCTATATTAGTACTTATACTGCCTCGTTGGTCTAGTGGTTGCAAGCGCTACTGATGAGATTGAGGTGCTGGGTTCGATTCCAGGTTCGGGCAAAGTGATTTTGATTTAACCGAATTTCTCAGTAGTAGCCCTGTGTCTGGATTTGTCCCGGTTGATGGCAACAGGCTCGCCCTCTGTTACATGGGACTTAAATATGAGTGGCAAAATTTGGGTGTACTATGAGTACACCTCTACCCAACCCCTCGGGGAAACAAGGCGTGATGTTATATTATTAGTACTTATATGCAGTCATCATAAATGTCTCTAACACTCAGTGTAAACCAACAAAACACCAAATAACATGAAACTCATACATAAATTACGAATTCAATCGGTACAATTCTCTAAAACACACTTGGAACAGTAAATTTGAGTGTAACAGATAACATATCGTCGTTTATATAAACGTTTTGTAGAAGCACAAACAGCGAGACTGACGCCCCGCCAAAGAATAAAAATCGTGTTTCAATACAATCCAATACAAAACTGTTAATATACTTTTGTTATTTTTTTTTTTGTTTTATTTTCAAGCTTGATTTTGAGCACCTAAGGGGCAATTCCCGTAATTTTTAAGAACGTTCGCCTTTGCATCTCATTCGCAATTTGCCAAAAATACAATTAATTTACCAACATTTTTGACAAGTTTGACAGATTGCGATTAGAATGTGAACGTTTTTTAAGTAGGTACGAGAATTGGCCTTCAGATTTTGAGTACAAATGTTAAAGTGAAACAATTCTTGATTATGTTTTTGTTTAAGTTCTATTTTATTTATTTATAAGATTATATGTAACCTACTTTCAAACTTAAGTTTAGAGTTTGTGATATGTAAAACAGGGCATTTCTTGCATTCATTGCAGATTCATAGCAAAATGTGGTACTTAGCACTGTATTTTTTTATTAAATTAGTTTTATATAAAACAACTTGTTTCATTATTTAAACCAGGATACTTTCTACTTCACTTTCTTTAGTCCATATTATACTTTATTTTAATTAATACAAAAATTTCAAACACCTCATAAGTTTGGAAACAGAGCATGAATAAATCCACTCAGTCAGGACTATCAAATATCGATCTAAGCATACATGACATGACAAATCTGCCCAAAACTCTCAATCAGGTTTAACAAAACTTTTCTAATCCGTGTAACACTTTTCCCCACACCAGTACCTGTTGAACGTGCATCTTCTTTTTTATTTCCCGAACACCGCTCGCGCACTAAAAATCGAATAAATCAAAATAACCGATCACGGGACAAAAGCTCATTCACAATTTTAAAACCGGTTTTTTTAATTCTCCTTTTTTTAATACGCATGAAAACCGCGACGGACGCAGCATCCGCGGCCTCTGTATAGATCTTTTGTGAACACAAAAGACAAAGTACTCGATAGACCGGTTTTATTTTATTATAATGTTTTCTGAATCGCTATTTAGGTCACCAACGGCTAGTTTGCGTGTATCCGAATCAGTTTAGAGTGAATCCCGATGCGGGACGTTGTTTTTTCATTGAAAAAGAAACAAATTCGTTGTTTTAATTAGTCGCTCGTGTGAACTTTTTGGAGTGATTGATTTTTTGTCTGGGGCGGTTTTAAATTTTGAGTGAACCGTTTTATTTATGGTCGCGATCAATCTTCTTGAAATAGTGCAGATGTTTTAGTGCTAATTTATCAAAAATATTAAATAGGTTTTGCAAAAAAATCGCAAGATCTATCGGAAACAACAACGCATCACAATGATCACGTAAGTAGTACAATTTTAGTCTATTTTATGCCAGCTTTTTACGTAGAACTATTAATCGGTCAGTCCACTTTTTGACTTTGTAGGTCAGCCCATCTGCCCCATGTATGTCTTAAAGGGGACGCGACAATCAATTTAGACTTGTCATGTGTGGTGTAGGCCATAAAATGTAATTTGAATTGTAAGGTATAAACAAACAATATCGGCAAAAATCTTCGTGCCCTGAATATTGGGTAAATTCTTGGAGAGAAATTGTTGAATTGAAACAGTAGTTTTACGATCAAATCATATTTTAGATCGTTCTTATCAAAAAGAGCTTTACAAAATTCTAAAGAAAGTCGAAAAAGTGAAAAATAGGCATGGCTGGTTTAACTTGCTCAAGTGTCAATAGATTTTAGTTTTTATTACTTTCCGTACCTCAAAAGGAAAGAACGGAACCCATATAGGATCACTTCGTTGTCCGTCTGTCAAGACCCATTTTCTCGGGAACGCGTGGAGGGATCAAGTTGAAATTAATATCAAATACGTAGATCTATGTTCTCTTGAAGCTCCAAAAATATCAAGCTTCTAAATCAAGGCAATAATAAAATACTGCCATTAATGTGACATATTTTGATACTCGCCAATAAATCAAAACCTACAGGGTCCTTCAGACCTAGAATCATGAAATTTGGCACGAAGCAAGATCTCAGGCAAGTAAAAGAAAAAGTCAAAAAAAAGTTCATTTGTAATTTTATCACAAAAAAAATAAAAAATTGCTACAAACTTACATTTGCAGTTAGAGAATTGACCGTGACGTATATCGATGTATGGGAGAAAATGTTTCTCAACTACAAAGTTAAGTTTGTTTTTGGCATATTTATTCCAACTAAGCAACCCTTCTTTGTGCGTGGTCCGACACGCACTTGGCCAGTTTTGTTTAAATACCTACGACTTTAGGCCCACGTAAAAAACTGAAGAGAGTTTAAAAAAATGTTTCAAAAAATGCAGCATGTCGGCCATGTTACAATCCGTACACAAGAACCAACTTAACAAAAAACCGATTCAATAATGAGTACATACCACCATTCGGGTATCGATTTTAAGATCCCCTTTCTCCTATTATTATTTTTTTTCTACATAACAAAGCAAGAAAATATAAAGGAGGAGTTTTGCAAGGGCGCGCGCCCCCTAGCCGCGGTGAGCTTGTGTGTGTCAGTGTGTGTGTGCGAATAGTGCGCGCTGTGTGTGTGTGCAACTTTGAGACGATCGGCGGAGTCGAGTGAAATAAGGGGAGTGATTTGTTGTGCGAATGTATGATTTTGATAGTTTTGTTGCGAAAAAACTTTTTGGAAGAAGTCACTGGAGTTTTTTTTTTTGTGTTGAGGTTCGAGGGGGGCCAGATTGTTCATGAAACCTATGGCAGCTGGTTTTCGGGCAGCCTAAAGAGTGTTCTATAATCGTGTTATCGTATTACTTAGCACTCTGGGGCAGTCAGGTAGTTTGTGCTGAAACACCGAAGCGTACAAATCTGTTATTCGACCGTATCTAAGTAGAGCAGGAACTCATAACGTTAGAATAGAAACTAAGTAACGTCAAAAAAGATGTTGATGAAAGTAAGATCAGTGATATTATCTATCGTTCAAATAAAACCGATTAGTGATACCTATCTGTCGTTCAAATAAAACGTATAGTTTAGTTACCAAAACTTGTAGTTTAGTTACAAATACTTTTATATCAAATAAGTAGTACTTTAATAATGCTTACATAATCTTAAATTAATCATAACTAATAAATGCCACAGTGAGTTTTTTTGTACGTTTGTTACGCTTTCCCACTAAAATGGCTGAACGGATTTAGATGCAAATTGGCACATGGATTTTATTTTATTTTTTATTTTATTTTATTTGGGAAAATAAACGGTTACAGATTACAATATGGTTAAGAACTTAAAACTAAAATGGTAATATAAATGTATAACCAACAACATTTTCCACATAATATAAAAAAATGTTAAACTAACATGAACATCGTGCGATGTAAAGTAGATAGACTATAAAGTATGAATAAATGTTAAAATAAAACTAAACTGAAAGTTATACATGCAAAAAAAAAAAAGAGAGAATTGAACCCATGATTTTAAATTATTGTGTACTTAAGTCTGCTATGGTTTTAAGAGCAATACTTCTAAATTTCCCAGCCGAGACAGCAAAGAACTCAATGTCCCGGAAAATTTTATTGAATTGAGTGGTAAGACGCCGTAGGGGTGCTCGCGAGCCTGCGTTTGATCGACAAGAGGTTACAGCAAACAGCGGTCGCGCGCGCACACCTCGACATATAGTTGTTCTGGGTACTACATAACTTATTCTATTGCTTATATCTATACAATCGAATTTATTGTTACATAAATCAAACAGAAACATCGATTCCAACATCATACGTCTAGATTTAAGATCTTGAAGTTTAAATTTATTAAGTAAGTCGCTATAAGATGCATACCTGCGAAAACAACGGTAATGCATGGCCTTTAGAAATTTACGTTGTACTTTTTCTATCATGTTAGAATATTTTTCATAGAAGGGATTCCACACTGGGACCCCGTACTCCACTTGAGACCTGACCAGAGTTTTATATAGGTATAAATAAGTACTAGGACGCCTAAATTCCTGAGCCGATCTCATTACAAACCCGTACATACGAAAAGCATTGTTCACAATTTTAGTAACGTGAGCATCTAGATGGAGTTTGTCATCTAGCAAAACACCAAGATCACGAACCACTGTTTCTCTTGCCAGATCTGTATTGTGCAAGGTATATGCATGTTTTATTGGCCATGGATTGACCATGGCCTAGGTTAGGACATAGAATAGTTTGTATCCCGATATTCCCACGGGATTGAGACTTATGCAGGTGAACGGTTGTACGTGGTTACGGTGGTTACGGACGCTTTTACGAACGTGCACGTCTTTCTACATTGTTCTCACATGCATAATTTCAAAATGAATGATATAACCAATATTTTGTATAAATTTTTTTTTTATTTAAAAGAGTGTCCGTGGAGTTTCTTGCCCGTTCTTCTCCATAGGTACCTATTACGCTTTGGAATGGGCAACTAGCTTCATATTTTTGACTGACCGACACCTTGACAATTCAAAAGTGCCTGTAAATGGTTTAATTGAAATAAATGCTTTGAGTTTGAGTTTTGAACCACAGGGTGCAGCTAGTTTTTCATAATACTCATCTTATTTCTGGTGTTGTAATCAGTCCATTGTTATCGTGTACTGAACTTAAAAGTTGGAACATTCCTGCTGCAATTTTTTCATGCAAAAAATTCAAATATCAAATCCAACAAGCACTCCTATAAGAAACGAGGGTCCGAAGAAAGCTTCTCTTAGCATCTCCCCTCCTTGCACACACACACACCCACTGCGTTTGTATGCGGTGTTTTAAAAAATACGCAACACACACATAACTAGAGTTATCAATAGATTCATTAGACGTATTTCTTTGATACCAGCGTGCTTTTAGCAAGCACTTAACCACGATCCTGATGCTTATGAAAAAACTGTTTTTACGCGAATATAACCTTTATTGTCTTCCAACAATTTTGGAGTTCTGAGACTTTTGGCGTGGTAAAAATAAGGTGGCGTAGTAGTAATTGCGTCTTTGCTAGGCCGATTTTTTTTCTTCACCCCTTTCTGGAAGGGTCGAAGTGGGCTGCGTTGAGTTTGTTTGATGTCTTTTAAGAATGGCAGTTTATTATAAATGTATAGTATCGTTCAAGGTTTTTGCACGTTTTTTAGGTAAACAGAGGGCTTAGGATCGATACTGTATAAAATCTGAGGTGAAATCGCATGGAGATATTTACGCGATCGTAGAGGTGCATTTACGAAGTTTTTAACGGTGCTCGAAACCGAACTGAACATACTTCATAATAACTATCATGGTAATAGTAACTAGACTTGCACCATAATCGCGTAACACACTATCAATCACAATTTGAATGATTTTGAAGGATACTGCTAATCCATTGCTTCATATGTTCGAACAATTTGACATTACGAAATGAATGTTGTTGAACCGTCAAAATTAAACTGTAAGTGTGTAACGTTTGTCGTAACAATGACCGTTACGAATGTTATTGAATGGTTATACCTAGGTTGAATTGTCAATTTTAAAAGGTATGATTAACGGAATAGGTACATAAGTATAATCATGCTAGGTTGTAGAATGTGATTGGAGCAGGAGGACTTTATGCAATAGTGTTTCACCTAGCGTCCTATAATTATTTTTAAAAGAATAACCGTGGAGTTTCTTACCGGCACTTCTCCATAGGAAACGACAAATTGGAACCGTGTACCTAGCTTCTGACGTTGCCCATGTAGGTTTAGGTGAAATAAAATATTTTTGAATGATTGATTGACCGTCACAAAAATTAATAATTATTTCATGCATTCGTTTTTATCCTAACGTAATGTGTGTGTGTTTATTTAGCTTTAAAGACACAGCAGAATCTTGGCACACACAACAAGTTTTCGTTTGTCATTTATACGTAGAGCTCCAATAACACTGAACTTAGGTACTTACAGCCATATAAATCACAATTTTCTCTGCAAAACGCATGACTGATAACCCCATAGAAGCACATATATTATAGGTAAGTACATCTAAATAGGATAATAATAAAGGGTGTATGCCCATAACTGATCGATTTCAATAAGAGAGACCGCAACGACGCAGTTACGGCATTCAGGGGAGGGTAAGATTAACGATATTGCTTAACACATATAAATCTCAATATTTCCATGTTTATGTTATGTTAAATATTTGTGTATACGTAACAGTCTGTTGACATCAAAAGGGTGGCTTTATTCCAATTTATTTATTATTATTAGATTCTTCAACCATACTTATTTGATAAATGATTTCATTATTTGTAAGTATTTTTGTACAGACACTGTTACACGTCAATCATATTTAATAACTAGATCCGTTCAGCCGAAACAAACTCAGAGTCTCTTTGAAAATGCAGACATAATTTTGGTCAGAAATGACAAAATTGTAACACAATTCTTCACAATTCTTCATATTGTGAAGAATGCGTTCATTGTTACTTTACCATTTGTACATTGCAAACTTAACTAAAAAATATTTCTAGTTTAATATAATGAGTGAAGGGTTAACTGTGAAATAATTTGGTTGTAGAGCAGAAATAAACTGTTGTAGAACTTCAATCGCTTTTTTGTTATAATGATCAAGACTGCCACGTTGGTCTAGTGGTTGCAAGCGCTACTGCTGAGCATGAGGTCCTGGGTTCGATTCCCAAGTCGGGCAAAAGTATTATTGGGTTTTACCAACAGGAATTTCTCAATAGATACCCGCAATTGTGCCCGGTTGATAGTAATAGGCTTGCCCCCTATTACATGGGACTTAAAAAACATAACTGGCGAAATATGGGTGTAGGTACTACAGGTACACCCCTGCCCAACCCTTCGGGGAAAATAAGGCGTGATGTTATGTATGTTATGATCAAGTAACTGTGGCTGCCAAAAGAGGAGATCAAACCTCAACAGCAACTTGAAGTTTGGGATTGTACTCGTTCAAAGTCGTTTAGTCTCACTCTCAACGTCGATTTTTACCTTAAAACTCTTGCCCTTGAGTTTGGCTATAAATGTTGAACTAAACTGTTAGCGGGAATTCAATCATCTAATTCACTCACAAAATCCTTTTTCTCCACACAAGACAAGAAAATCTAGTTCCAGCTCCCAACATCCAATTTACACCGCCGCCGTGTCTAATAATAACAAATGGCTTCTATAATCATAATCCTGTATCTAACAACGCACGGGGCAGGTTGTCCCCCGGAGTATCGATGCATGTGATGCTCCGTCCAGCGCAGGCTGCCACCGACGACACGCTGAGACGACTTACTTGAGCCCCCTGATCTGGTGGTGGTGCAAGGGTTAAGTTATATGCGAACACTGCTGGAACGTTAGGCAGCTTTTCTGACTGACATACAGGTGGTACACTTTGTGTTGTCATCTGACATTATGCTGAGCTGAGGCCCTTTTGGCATTGTAATGAGTTTTCTGTTTTTATAGTTATGAGGCTGTAATGCCTTTGTACTTTCTTTGTTTTCTCTCTTTCAAGATGTGTAGATGTGTCCTTTCATAATAATAAGCTATGTATAGAAACAAGATGGTGGAAAAGCAGCCTAGTAGCTAGCTTAAGTAGCTAAGCAATTTACTTGCAATACACTATAGAGAGAAAAAAAAATGGATGACAATGCGACTAACTTGAAACACACACGAACGAAGCAAAATAAAGCTTGTGAAAAAGAAAATGTGGCGAGTTACTAACCAGTATTACTCTGATAGCAGTCTGGGAATTATGGATGATTTTACAATTTATGCAATCAGCAATCCACATTTGTGATCTAGATTATCTGTAGTTCAATAATGACAATATTCAGCCATATCACGCACACAAATGAACGCCATCCAACGTAGTCGAAAAAAATTGTAGAATCACGGAAATGAGAAGCAATACCTAAATCGCTAGAAAAATGAATATATTCCCGCTTCTCACTTGCACCGCAGCATAAAATATATCTAGTCCACCTACTTGGCAACTGATAAGTGGACGGCAGTCCGTGAAGGGTGCAGGAAACATGTTACGTACCTACTAGGTATGTCCATAATATTATAGTTATGTAGAAAACTATGAAGGCACCCTGTAGAGGCTTAAGTTTAGATGCTAGGATTTGATTCATATCTACCTCTTGACCCTAATGTAGGAAATAATTGAAATCAGACAGTTTTCTACTTGCTACATAGGAATTCAGGCTATTTATAAAATTTAAAATTCAAAATATATTATTTCACATAAACCTACAAGGGCACTTATGAAACGTCAGAAGCTAGGTGCACGGTTCCAATTGGTCGTTTCCTATGGAGAGGAACCGGCAAGAAACTCTTTTAAAAGAAAATGGTTTTTAAATTTTTTTTTACCAAATTACAGTGTTAATGTGGTTTTATAGTCTTTGGTTAATAGGTATGAGAGGACAGTGTAGGCCTATAAACAAGTATAAAAGTTGCTTAAAGTTTATGATTAACGTCTGATTATCCATACATCTTTTGACGTTTATTAAAAATGTTCATTGTAGGTCATCCTTAGAAGATAGACATATGCCATCAAGGACTTTTTAAGATATAGAATCCTGTAGAACATACATTTTATTTATCTCTCATGGCTATCGCGGCGCACGCCAGTAAAGGTTCCCAGTCGGCATGATTTTTTCCGATATATTCAACAATAATCGTCCTATTTCAGCCAATTTACACAAAATCTTAATGAATTATACATTAAAACCTTCCTCAAGAATCACCCCGTCCATTAATGAAAACCATTTGAAAATGCGTTCGGTAGTTTTTGAGTTAATCGCTTTCAGACTGACAGACAGAGGCGACGGGGCACTGTGTTTTATATGTAAAGATGGTATGTGATATTTTTCTATGGAAAAGTTCTTCCAAATCCATGCAATCTAAATCCACCTATATCCTAAAGCAATCGACACATCGTAATCACATTAGATCGTAAGTGGAATTGCAATTAGCGCCGTAAAGGTGGTAGCGAGCAGCATTTCCGGCGGAAGTGACGCCCGCCCTTCAGCCGCGGGGAACACGCCCGCCTAAGACGGTCCACCCGCCCTGGTAACCTGGCGAATGTTTAGATTATATTGATGTAGTGCTGGTGCCTGCAATTTCACCCACGTCGACCCTAATTCTTTTCCTAAAATATAAGAAGCCTAACGTTCCCCTTTTCACCAACACTAAGTGCACTGTTGGATTTTCAAATCTCAGCGTTGAAAATCCAACAGTGCACTTTTATTAAGGGATTCATTTAAGTGTCACTTAGTTGTCGGTAAAAACGGGCATAAGTTACTCTTTATAACATCAGCAATCTGCCAGTGACTTAATTTTTTTTTACTTTATTTTATTTGTATTATAATTTATTGTTATAGCGGCAATAGAAATACACAATCTTTGAAAATTTCAACTGTCTACCTATTACGGTTCATGAGTTGCAGCCGCTGACAGTGAGACGAACGTACAGCGGAGGCTTAGTAATAGGGTTCCGTTTGGCACCGTTCGGGTACGGAACCCTAAAACGCTGTTATTTTGACATTCAAACTCAAACTCAAAGCATTTATTTCAATTAAACCATTTACAGGCACTTTTGAATTGTCAAGGAGGCAGTCAGTCAAAAATATGAAGCTAGTTGCCCATTCCAAAGCGTACGTACTTATAGAGAAGAACGGGCAAGAAACTCCATGAGTGTCCGTGGAGTTTCTTGCCCGTTCTTCTCCATAAGTCTCTTTTAAATAAAAATAAAAAAATTATACAAAATATTGGTTACATCATTCATTTTGAAATTATGCATGTGAGAACAATGTAATAAGACGTGCACGTTCGTAAAAGCGTCCGTAATAAAAAGAAGAAAACAAGAATCATTCAAAAACTTAAAATAAATTAAAATAAGCCATGGCAGCTAAGAGATGACCAGTCCCAACTGACGGCGCCCGTTCACGAACATGACGCATTACAAGTAGTCAATTTTGTTTATTTGTTTGATGTATAGAAGATTAATTTGAGCCCAAGAATCCATTGGTGGTCTTCTTTACTATTGACATGAACCATGTACATAGGTGAAGCCGTGTTAAAAATATTTGTCCGTCAGGAAGTTGGCAGCGCCGCTGATATACAAATTCATAAAATTTGTTGATAGAATTGGTAAAGTATGATCGATGAGTGGTGTGAGTGGTTCACACTTTTAATTGTGCAGACGACAGCAAGTCAACCTACCCAAAACTGTCAAATTTTCCCAATCAATTTTGAACTTTATAATTTAGTAATAAAGTTGAAAATCTATTAAAGAAATTTGACAGATTGTAGTAGGCTGATGTGTCTGTACTGTCCTTAAGGACTGATATCACCAAAGAAAAAGAACGCGCTCAGCATTTCTAAAACGCGTTCAAGAGCTGTCAGTGTCAAAACTGTTACTGTATTGTGAATATTGTACACTGACAGCTCTTGAACGTGTTTAGATGTGCTGAACGCGTTCAATTTCATTGGTGAAATCCGCACTAAATTGTCACACGTAGTAACGTTTATTGCACTAGCAAAAAATAAACAAAGTGCTACATACTTAAAGACACCAACTTCCCATTAAAATTGTGATTTAAATAAATAATTATAGAATTAAATACGAGCGTTTCAGTGCAATTATTTTTCTCTGTGGTTTGAGACTGCAGACCTTCAACCTTTGACTTGATCATCACTTACCATCAGGTGCGATGCAAGCCAAAAGCTTACCTGAGATGGACAAAAAAAATTGTCTTCTGAATTTTTTAAGTCACTTAAACAGGCATTGTTTCTTTCTGTTTTTTTTTAAGTTTTCTAAATTCAAATTCATATGTTTATTGCTCAATACAGTACATAATCTTACATTTCTAGATGTCAAGTGAATGCGCAGTTCACTGTGTTGCACCAATAGGGAAGATGACTAAAAAAATGTTCTTTGTCCGTAATGTAGACTATGAAAAAATAACGTACACGTATTTTTTCATTTTTTACGTTATCAAAAGATTACGGCGATACAGTGAGTTATAATGTGCCATGACGTCACTTGTATGTAGATTTTATACATACTTGTGACGTATCAACCCCCACTCCCCAACTTTAATGCGTTGTATCTAAGTAATTTTTTATTAATATGATAAAGCAAAAAATACGTGTCTAATATTTTTGTATTATCTGACTGACGGACTAATTAGAATTTCTTTTTTTTGACCCAGGCATCATCCCTATTCAGGCATGCAACATTATTATTAAAATTCTAAGCACCATTAAAATTATAGATACCATTTCATAAATTCACATTAATAAGTTATACAATTTCAAAATAGTATGATACACAATGTCATAAATTCAAATCAATAAGCATGTAATGTCAGAATATATATAATGTCATAATAAAGTCTAAGTAATTTCTAATAAGTACAGTCAACACATAATTGGCAATACAAATAAGATAATTTTAATAATATAATATTCTAGGTGTTTTTGTTCTAATGCCTTTATCATAAACACGGTTTTCCTTCATTCTGTTCCTTTAAAGTTCCTAAAATTTATTCATAAATCCAATCACAAAATACCCAAACCAGACCTACAAGAAGTACCTATCTCGTCCCAAAGACCGATCACAGATTACTTGTACTTTCAGAGCGACTCAATACGTAACGAACAGCAACCGAACGTGTAAGACAAATTAGTTTGTGTCCATGGCCGGCTACAGAATGGACTTGTGCGGGATACAGAAATTTAAGGAGTGGCTTGAGTTTACAATTTTTTATTGGTTTTAATTTTTGAAAAAAAATAAAAAATAAGGTTCGTTTACCAATGTCACATTCCCATTGCTAAGTTAATGCTAGATATCACTTTGATTTTGAAGGGAAATATTGTGAGAAAACCTGAGGGCAAGCGGCAATCGCTTTCAAAGCGTTTCGTATTTCGACAACGACTTTCACGGACTGATATAAGCTTTTCAGTAACTTATGTGTGTTATTTTTTAATTTGCTATCATCGTTTTCACTGATAGCATGTCACTTTTTTAAGCCCTCGTGATATAAAATGGGCGAAAATCACCAAAATACACTGAGCAAGCGTCACAAATGCTCATTTCTTCACGAGAACTCGTCCCTTCTTTATGCGAAGAGACATTTGTTTCAATGGAAATTATTTTTGAGAATTAGAGGTAAATTGAAACAAATTTTCCGCATTTAAGTATAGCCGTCTGCGAGTAAATTCCCAAAATTACCTCTCCATTATTTAATCAATGATTCTCACAGAGGTCCTTTCTAAACAAAAACACAACTCCATTTGTGCAGCTCAATAACTTTTTCAAATAAAATATGTCTATAGATCTCGGGCACTCCACACCATTTCCTATTTGCAGTCCACGCTAATTATCATCAGAGGATCGCTCTAGGGTAAAATGCCGGCCGGACCACGTGACCGGACCTTTTATTAATCCATAAATTATTTATAGACTGAATTGTCACCCGCCATCTGCATGCCTTACAACTAGCATACGGACACAAACGGACCTATAACGCCCCAATAAGGTATAATTTCGCATGATTTAAATGCAAAAGAAGTTGTTTTTCGGATCCGTTCGTAACCTGCCATCGCTAGGTAAATATTTTAAATGTTTGTTTACTTTTAGTGGATTTTTATACGGATGTCGCCGGTTACCGAACCGTGTAGTATTTATATCGTTGCCAAGGTTAGCTGGCTCTGAAAAAATATAGGGGTGTAGTCTTGGGTGAAATATTTTTAGAAACGATTTGTTGTTGAACTCGGACACGTGACCATAACTTTTGAAATAAGTTGTTATATTTTGTGTTTTAAAGTAGCCACTTAAAATAATACTAATACTCAACATATACCTAAATACGTAAAAATCTTCTGCAATCAATAAAACAAATCCATAACGAATCCAACACCAATAAATCAGATTTTTATTATCTTCAGAACATTAACTTTATAATAATTCCATTTCTAAAACGCCACCGCAGCAACTTACGCAACGCAACTTAGGGGGAAGAATCGGAAAAAAATACAGCCCTATTCGAAATTACGCAATGAAACGTTCGCTGAGCGCGCGCGAATTCGCAAATCGTTGGCCCGCGCACCCCTAGTCTCCCCTTCGATATTTGAAAAATCAAAATGGCGTCTCCCCGCGTCTTGTCTTTATCTTTTCCTTATGTAAATGACTTGGAATTATTCGATGTTTAATGAAGTTAAAGAACTTTCTAGACGGCCATGGCGCCAAGCTCGAGGCGTTCGCTCGTTATGCGATGCTATCCGTTTCCTGACTCGCGGATTTTTTCCTCTTTTTACTGTGACAAGTCTTGAGCTCAAAACAATCGTGGAAAAGTCTTTGTGAAAATTTATTGTGATTTATTTCGATATCTTTCGTGAATAACTTGGGCTTTGGTGAACAGTTTTCTTGTTTTCCCAGAATACACTTATCCATACTGTATATTTTTGTATAACCATCGCAGTTTATACTGTTACAAAAATAAATTGCCACAAATAAATTTCGGAAATGAATACATCTTTTACAACGTTTCTTTATATTTGCCCTGCTAAACACCAGTTATGGTAGATAGAGCAGTTTTTATCTCACAAACAACAATTTTCACATCACTGGTTTTCAGTTTCCTTTCAATTCAAACCTTACATGTGTAGTTAGGTACTAAGTTACCCCAGTACAATAATGTGTCTTACGGTCTTACCCCTCGCACCCACTCCTGAGTAGAAACCATTGCCAAAACACCCGCGAATTTATTGCCGAGCGGAAATCTTCGCTACTTCCTCGACGTCACAATGGCTCATCCGTTTCCGGTGCACACTTGAAAGTCAAATGTATTATTATTAGTTTCCTTATTATTATTAATTTGAACTACTTGTGGTATGTTAGGTAAATTATATTTAAGTGTTTTATTAATCTGTATGCTTGTTTTAAAAGTTGCGAGTGTGAGGTTGCGATAACAAATATGGCCTGACATTATTATCTATTAAATTAATTGTAGGTATGTACATACATTCATAAACTCACGCCTTCTACCCATGGCGCAATGAGGAACGAAATAAGGCTCTCGAAGACATTTAAGCTTAAATTTTAAAGTGTCAATTATATCCTTGCACACGGTGATGTAACTATTTATTTATTTTTTGACAAACTTCATATAACGAGATTTAGTGCGCTTTTTTTTTTAAACCGCACCTCATCATCATCTGCCTAGCCTTTTCCCAACTATATTGGGGTCGGCTTCCAGTCTAACCGGATGCAGCTGAATACCAGTATTTTACATGGAGCGACTGCCTATCTGACCTCCACAACCCAGTAACTGGGTAATACGATACCCCTTGGTAAGACTGGTTGTCAGATTTTCGGGCTTCTGACGACCCGTAACGACTATCAAAGATCCACGAATGACAACCGGGACCAACGGCTTAACGTGCTTTCCGAGGCACGGAGGAGTCTCGGTATGTAAAGATGGTCACCCATCCACAGACCAACCCCGGCAAGCGTAGCTTAACCTGATGGATCGACCCGTGCGGCAGTTATTACTTAGCCTCGAGCTCCTCTTAAAACCGCACCTATTCGGAAAAATTCAAGTATGTCAAAAAATCATTTATTTTATTTTATTTATTATGGGACAATAAACAGCTACAATTTATAATGTTTACAAATTTTATAACAATGGTATAGGGTCGTAGAGAGTATTAACAATATTGCAGCCCGCTACATTATCCGCATGTTAACTAAATTAAGATAATTTAAAAAGTGCCACTAGATTAACATTACTCATAAATAATAGATAATTGGTTATTAAAAAAAAATTAATAAGTTATTAAAAAAATAAAAAGTTAAATAAATATTAATTTTTGAATTAAAATAAAAAAAAAAAACAAAAAATGAGATTGATTGATTGATTGAATAAATAGTTACATCACTGTTTGCAAGGATATAACGGTTATTCTCTCCGTTCCGGAGATATAAGCTCCATACATTTTTTTTTTGCAAAAAATATATTAATTGCCAATTGTCTATCCTTTAAATTTATGCATACTATTGGCTATTAAAAGCCATTTCAAGCAAGAAATCTACACTTGAAAATTTAAGCTTAAATGTCTTCGAGAGAGCCTTTTTTCATTCCAAAGTGTGGCGGTACGCAGAAACTACAGAATGCCACCTGCTACTATCCTTACAAACTCCTTTTGCTTCCATCACGTGCATACATCTGGTCATAGACGCACGTCGGTACCGAGCACAAGACCTTTCTGAAGAACAACTCCAATAAGGTCAGTATATATTATTCTAGGGCCGTCTCCTACGGTAGTCTCCTAGGTATGTATTATTAACTCAAAAGGATTTATTCACAGCAAAAGGATTTTTATTGAAAAGTCTATGTAAAAATAAAAAAATTGAAATCGAGTCTAATTACTCTTTAGGGCCATACGTGGATGAATCCCCGTTTCCACCCAGTTACAGACCGAATATACCTTAACTGTTCCTATATCCTTTCGGCATATAACGTAAATAATAATAGAATAAGGGTAAGCAGAATCTAAAAAAGGGAACTAATTGAAAAGGTTCCGGAATAAAAATACATAATGACGTGATCCTGGAATTTGGGATCATGAAATATTATACTTTTTACGATATTGCATGGAGAGGTTAACGTCCAGGTAAAGGTCAAAATAGAAATTAATTATTTACCTATTCAACTTAATATGGTTCACTGAAAAAAAGAGGTTTAATAGCCATATTCCACTTGGCATGACTATTCGCTAAACTGTAAGAAATGTAACAAAACTCTTTCATGAATACAAGCTACAACTTGTCCGGTGTTTCCGAAATTTTTCAGAATTCGATAATTTTCAGTAACAAAATGCACCAACTGACCCTACCTTCAGTAAAGCTTAGGAAAGAGTACCTACTCATTACTTAAGGAAAGTGTTGTGTGAGTGTGTGTGTGTGTGTTTTTGTGTGTGAACCACTAACACACAAACACACACGTGTACCTATCGGGCTAATATCGTAACACTTCCTTCATCCTCTGTCAACCCAGTCTTTTTTTTTTAATTACACGTGATACGTCGCATAGCTGCATGCATGATATCCACCCACTATATTAATGTCTCCCACGTTAAAGCAGTATGTTCCATTTCACGTTTTCATAGAATCAAGTTTTTCTAACTGAACAGACAGCTGTGCTGCTGGGGAGTTTGTTGCGCCACTTCTTCTTCCCAGCGAAAGCACTAGGAAGTGGTGAAGGGTGGGCGTTTTGTGGGACTGTCTTATGTAACTTTGACGCTCGAAAAGTGCTGATTCTCAGCCTAGTTTGAATAAATGACTTTTGAATTTTGTTTTTTTTTCACATAATGCACGTTTTTGTTATGTAAATTAAATAAAGCATCGTGTCAAAGTACTTAAGAAGATAATAATATTTTATTACCGCGAGCCCCGGTCTACTCTTTGATATGCAATGGTCTCTCTAACATCATGTAACTTGAGGCTCCAGATGCTAGTTCAAATCTTTGTGTTCATTCGATTCATCGAGTCTGGTCAAACCACGCTGAGGTCGTCAGTGATCAGTGCATTTCATTCGTTCATTCATATTAGAAATGAGCCTATAAACAGCGTTTATTTCTATTCACTCATTTCTGACCATCTAAAGGAGATCGCTGTTTGTGATAATATCGTCCGTTGAGTCTTCCTCCTTTATAATTTTTACTATTACCTAAGACTTCTTCATAAAATGATCTATGTATATATATTTTCTACAGTCCCAAAGTACAATATCGATTCCCACAGAATTTTCAAGTAACATCGAAGTCAAATAGTTAAGTTGTAATTTATATCAGTACAAACAGTTTGTTTAGACAATGGCGCATTGTCTGTCCAAGACAAACTATAAATCTATCGGTCTGTGGGGTGAGCAGTGTTCAATAATTCGACAAGTTGCTAACTTCCCGAACACCGGACTTACGGACCAAGAAAATATAGAACTCGCTTACTGACCAGTTTTTTAAGTGATGGGTACAGGAAACTATCGATATCGATATTAATTGGGGGCATTAATATACTCCATGACTAACGGTACCTCTTAAATGTGCGGCCGGCACAACCTAGGCAGCCAGCAAACTATCACCTTGCTGACTACTGATAATTGTTGAAAAAATATGTTCCCACATAATTATTGCATGTAAGAGAAGTAAAATGGTACCTACTTAAATTACGATAGAAAATCATTAGGCGATTGATTTAACTTTTATTTAAAATTAACAAAAAAAAACTACTGTTAACTATTAGTTACACAGTTTATAAATGTCAAGAAAATCTTGTTACCTTTTCCAGAGTAAACTGAACACATTTGTAACCTTCCTTCATAATTTATCGACAACCACACAGATCCTCGAAGTCACAACACTATAATATCGGGTGCGGTGTTTGCGAGGCAAGTCTGAGCATTTAAGCTGAAACAGTAGCTTACTTATTACCTGAGATGGCACAACTTGCTCTAACAGAACCGCGCTCTGTTCTCAAAGAGGCGCTCATGAATATTTTAAAGGAATTGCTGATAGATTTAAGTTGGTTCATAGACCTTTGTTCGACTTGGAGAAAAGGATTGGAATTACCTATAAAAGATCTAAAAGAGCTAGCCGGCTGTGTAACTTTTGATTTTGAATTTTAAACGGTAATAACTTGAACACCAAAGATTTTTAAATAGGTTTATGAAGATATAAAAGAAAATAAACAAAATACTTTTAGAATGATGTAATCTCCTTGAATTGTTAATTTTTGTATCAAGGCAGTAACTACATCCTACTAATATTCCTATGCATTCCACAACTTTCCTCGACAAATCCTTTAGGTACTGTCCAGGCCGCTCGTTTGTGGAATGCATTGCCAGTTCAAATAAAACGCGCGCAATCTTTACCAATATTTAAGAGACTCGTGAAGGAACATTACTTGTCGTTGTGATCTTGTTCTCGTTACTGTAAATTATCTATAGTCTTCATTTATTTTTGTTGTTTATAAATTTAGTAAGTGTCTATGTATGTATTTATTTATCTATTATTTAGGATATTTATATATCCACGCAAATCATTGACCATTCCAAGGTTGCCTGGAAGAGGTCGCGGAAAGCGATAAGGCCGCCCATTGTACCTATATTTTTTAGTGTTTAATTTTTTGTTATGTATTTTTGTGGTGCACAATAAAGTATATATAAATAAGTAAATAATATTCAGATATTACATCAGTCTGACTGACGGGCTAAATATCGAAGAGGTACCTAAGCAAAACAATATCCTCGCGCACGAAATATTTTGGTTCACGTATATTTAATCTAATAACTATGTATTACAGTGATGTTAATTAGACTCAATCAATCAATCTGCCTAGCCTTTTCATTCTAACCGGATGCAGCTGAATACCAGTATTTTACATGGAGCGACTGCCTATCTCCAGTTACTGGGTAATACGATACCCCTTGGTAAGACTGGTTGTCAGACTTTCAGGCTTCTGACGACCCGTAACAACTGTCAAAAATCCAAGAATGACAGCCGGGACGTACGGCTATTAGACTCAAATTAATTATTAAATTAATTTGAGTCTAATAGCCGTACGTCCCGTACGGCCGTACGTCCGTGGGATGATAATTATATCAGCCCGCAAAAACTCCTATCTAATATGTCCAAAACCATCTCAACTTTTCTCAGAATTATATCACAGTTGCCTCTCTCTAGCTAACGACCGCGTCGCACTTAGTAAGCCTGGCTCGCGCGGCTCTATCTCCTAAACAATACATCGAAGTATTAATAACTTAAGACTTCGCAACTTAACTAACAGCTGACGCTCTTTACTTCGTTCTAACAGCTAACTAAATTATATTACATTTTGCTGGTACTGGTCCATTTTGTGCGACAAATTGAGGGTTTTTTTTAATGCCTACGTAATCAATTTTGGACTACACCTGTCAGTTGGACAATTTCTGGTAGTAATAAGGATCAAATTCGCAAAACACATATTCGTTAGTATGTAACTGACAGGTCTCTCGACGACCGGTCTATAATCGGTCAATTAAGTCTTCGTCTTTTTCTTTTTTAATGTGTCGGCCCAGGATTCGATTTTGGCGCCTTCAGTGACATCCAACAGTTCCTGTTGCGTGCAGGACGCGATATTAAGTATCCCATCGTTTGTGTAATGACACCTCATTTGCACTCTAGGGCGAAGTTATCTATGAATCTTCACCAGAGCAGTTTGTCCTTGCTTCGGAAAACATGGGTCCGTAATCTTTTTAGACACATCCAGGTGCCATATTATGAAGTAATAATGCCATCATTATTCCACTGCGAAAAAAGGATGGTGCTAGCGGCCTTGTATAGCTCCGTCTCTCACTCACACTTTAATAATGGGGGCACTAATACGTCATAATCATAATACGGCCCCAGGTTAGCAGGTTTACATAATAGGTAGGTAATCTCAGCCTATAGTCCACTCGCCTAGTAAAACGGAACGTTACACATAATTATATACCTGACATACCTATATGTCAATGAAAACTTTGACTGTTTGTTTTCCAACGGTTACTATAATAACGTGCCAGAAAGGCAGCAATGGGTATCTGTCTTCTGTTTTAGTGGTTGTTACATACAACTAAGCTACGTAAGGAGGCAGCTTAGTCAACCACTAAAAGACCAAGCGTTCTCTTAGTCGGGCGCGACTTCTGAGCTGTATGGTTCCCGTGGATAAAAATTCAGTAGATACTATTTTTCTTCGAACGCGTAACACATACGAGGTATGTCTTGATCGTCGAATCCATGATTCCACATAGTTTAGCAGCGTTCGCGTCGGCCTCGCAAAGGTCTTTCATAGTGCAGGTTTTGTGGCACAGAGAACACGACAAGAGGTGTGGCATCATTTGAGATGCAGCTCCTCAATTGCATAGTGGATCATTGCAGTAGTTATAGGTAGATACATCCTTGCAACATTGAGCAGTTAAAGCAGATATCACAAGCCACTATACGACTATAAATCCATTTAAAACCATGTAAAGCCATGTTACAGTCGTTCAAAGCATACGCAATCAGTATTAAGTATTCATGAACAATGCGCAGATAAATGGGCAGTCGATAGTTTGAGCGGGTCGCGGAGATTCCTAATCAAAGATGCGGGCTGCTCGAATCTTAGCAAATTGGTGAGGGGTACACCCTTGTTCGGGTTAGGGCTGTCACAATTGAAATATGTATGACTTTAATTGATTATGCGCACTTTTTATATGGGTAAGAACAAGTAGTTTTTGTTCAGAACTCAGAAGCGAAACTTTATAAGACAATACGCATACTTCTGCCGACGTTTCTGACGAAAGTTACGAAAATTATGTTTTTATTTATATATTGCACAATGTCTACACAGTCACAGGCTATAACGAAGTTAAAAATCTTAAGTTTAATACCCCCCCCCCCCTCTAATAGGGCCATGTACTCTTAAGTACATGACCCTATTAGGGCGCAGCAAGTATTATTACAATTAACTTATGTGTATTATTCTTAAACTTAAAATCTTCTTTCTGTAGCATCGGCTGATTCTGGAATACATCTAATACATTACTATCATTATGTAACTTATCAAGACCTTGGTTTAATGCTTCATTTAAAAAGGGATTCGCAGCAGTTGACGCGCGCTTGACAATTTGTTACGGCGACAATGTGTTGGTCACTCAACCACTGACCGGTTAGTCACTGACCGACCTCGCACTGCCTAGACTGCTGGTTTAAGAAGGAATTAAAAAAATAAAATTGTTTATTTATCCAAATAATACACACAGACACAGTTCAAAGGAAAAAGGAAAAGCACAAAATACAATGAGCATAATAATTAGCTTTGAGCGCAAAAGATTTAAGTCTACAAAAATAGTCTATGTTTACAAGAATAATAATGAACCCTGTCTCTTAAACTAGGAGGCCTGTATCGTAAGAGACAGTGATCGGCCAAAAATTGGTATTTAATATAACTGAGCTTTACACGAGTGAAAGTGTGTCGATTTACCATAATGCTTATTAATATATTAGTATTTATCAAAAATATGAAAAAAAAATATTTAAATTAAATCAACGAATACGTGAAAATCTTATTTGAATCATAGACTGTAGTATGTGAAATAGTAAATTAGTGCCTAGGGAGCAAGCAAATATTTTTATGGCAAATCTTAAGCGCATCGAGGGATTCAAAGTACGTCACTCGAGCTTAAAATAGTGTTGCTCCCGAGTTGAACACTACTTTTTATCACCCTCTATGAGAAAAAAAAACGTGTGCGGTCCGACCCACATCTCTCACGTATGCCATCTTGGATTCACGTTTTGACCTCTTTATCGACTAGGTACAGCACCTTTAAAAACTATAAAAATGATACCCATGATGAAAAATTTGAAAATTTTCGCAGTTACCATCTTGAATTAACATTTTGACCAAATTCACACTTTCTCTCTCTCTCTCTCTTGCCAGCCTGTTACTTGTTCATTCATATACAATGTTCTTGATTGGTCTCTTTGGTGATTGGAACTTTTACTAACAATATCCACATTCGAAATTCAAATCACTTTTAGTCCCTGTTTACGAAGAATAAACGAACTCTTTTTGAATAGATGTGATAAAAACCTAATTTCAGTACCTATGTAACGTTTAATTTGATCATAAAAATTTCAGTTCAGAAAGTCTCCTCAGTCGGGGGTGCGGTGAATGTACAAGTATCTCCCGGGCCACTGACACATCGTAGTGGTTGGAACAGTGGGGTTTTAGTCGGTAGGAATCCGACATAACCCTCCGTTCTCCCACGACGGTTGGCATCCATGAGGAGTTCCCCACGGAAAAAAAGCTCAGAAATCTCTTAACCGACTTCTAAGCGGCCCACCTGGCTAGCGCAATAGTTCCGTATATATAAAGATGGTGAGTAATGCTCACGATCTTTATATATAGTATAAAGATGGTGAGCATTACTCACTATACACAGATAACTAATTTTTGAAAATTCATACCGTGAACTGGTTAAATAGTTAATGATAGTTTGTATGAAAATGAATTGAGAGAATTCTATCCTAAAGGAAATCCTGTCGGTCACACGGCTTGCAAAACCTTTCAGCACTTTTAAAGTTCAAGCTCAAACTCTTTGTCATAGGAGTCAAAGACAGTCCACTCTGCAGAGCCTGCATGGAGGACGACGAGACAGCAGCTCATGTGCTATTAAACTGCCCGGTGGTCGCCACTTACAGGGCAAAGTACTTCGGTACTCCATTTATTTCAATTAAACCGCTTACTGGTACTTTTGAACTGTCAAGGAGTCGGTCAGTCAAAAATATGCAATACTATGTAGTTAGTTGCCCATTCCAAAGCGTAGTAGGTATAGATAGTGCAATCCACTTAACGTTTGCGTAACCATACCTTTTGTGACGTTTAAACGTCTCTTAACTTTAAGCAACGATTTTATATCAACCCTTTTTTTATAAGTATTAATTTCAACTAGAGAGAGCTTCGTGGCTAAGTAATAACTGCCGCACGGGTCGATCCGTCAGGTTAAGCTACGCTTGCCGGGGTTGGTTTGTGGATGGGTGACCATCTTTACGTACCGAGACTCCTCCGTGCCTCGGAAAGCACGTTAAGCTGTTGGTCCCGGCTGTCATTCGTGGATCTTTGGCAGTCGTTACGGGTCGTCAGAAGCCCGAAAGTCTGACAACCAGTCTTACCAAAGGGTATCGTATCACCCAATTACTGGGTTGTGGAGGTCAGATAGGCAGTCGCTCCATATAAAATACTGGTATTCAGCTGCATCCGGTTAGACTGGAAGCTGACCCCAACGTAGTTGGGAAAAGGCTAGGCAGATGAATGTCAACTAGGGAATGCAATCTCAAACTCGAATGTTTCGTGATCTCAAGCCTTTTTTCGAGATTCAATCTCGTAGAAAGATAATCTCGTCCTGCAACTCGAACGTGATTTCGGGACTGAGCGCGGACGTTTTAGACACTACGCTTCTTGAAGCCATTTTCAAATTTGTTGCGTTTCCGATTTGTTGCGTTAAGATGATTATTACATAAATATTAAATAAACGTTGACTTTTTGTTTCGCGATTCACTTAACCTTTTATTTATTGAGAAATAGAATAGTTATAAAACAGTACTAGGTACCGTGGGTCCCTGTAGTTCTCATTTTAATTCAGTTCAAGAATTCTTCTAAACGCATTTTTTTAAAGTAGGCGAAAGGCGAAATCTCTATCTCGAAAATCTCGGAAACCGTCGAGATTTCGAGATTGCATTCATACATACATAAATGTGTGTTTTATATTAATATTTTCCAGGCCCTTCAACGTGCCAGCCCTGCATCACCCAAGGAGTCCGGCATAACGTCGTCTTGAGTGGTCACCGGTACCGCTAATGTTACTCAAAGAGCTTTCAGACGGTACATCACTATACATTCATATCGTCCCCTCCCTATGCGGTAATTAATTAATTTAACTACGACTTGTTACTGATCGGCGATGGGGAATTGTTTAATTTTAGTTTAATTTATTTGATACTTATTCGTTATTAAAGCTGTTGTTTATTTTTTAAATAAAATAAGATGAAAATCATCTTTTTTTTTTTAATCCTAACGGTCAAGCTCTTGACCTGTATCTGACCGGATGATGACGATCAAGCCGAAGGTGGAGGCGAGCTTCACTCGGAATCCTCAACCACAGAGGAACTGGCTATCTTACCTCTAACTGCTGTAGCGTTGTGAGGATTCACAACTAAAAATTGTCGAGTGTTGCTGAAACATCACAATTAGTAAGTTTCTAATCACATCACTAGAATCGGGGTACAACACTAATTTCCCGGAGACTCTCTGTCATTTCGCCTCCGCTTGCAGAGCTGGTGAATACTATTCCCTGATCCTCGAAATCCTGTGTGCCCCGACCTAGGGGTTCCTTGTACGGGCTGAGGGCAGGACCCCTTACCCAATCCTGCTGCTGATGCGTGGCTGTGCTGCACGCTGCCTACGCATGCTAGCGAGAGGGCTATCTAAGGCCTGACAACCTGTGGCCTGCTGCCACGTGCCTGTGCTGACAGGCCTCCGCGGCCTTCCGCCGCTAGCTACCTCCGCGACCTACCGCCGCTAGCTACCTCCGCGACCTGTGCTGACAGGCCTCCGCGGCCTGCCACCACGTGTTCTCTGCAGCGAGCCTGTGACAGGCCCCCACGTCTGCCACGTGTTAGCCAAGGACGGTACCCTACATTCCATTAGTGTTTGTGCTCAGAACAATACAGTGTCTAGGACCTTACTCGCGACCTAGCCGTGTTCTTAATAAACCTACTATTAACTATACAAGCTTTTTTACTATCTACTACTACCTATCCTTTAACGGCCTGCGTAGTCTACCCTTCGTTGCCCTAGCCGTTACACTCCGTGTTCCCGAAACACAACAATGCTGTCAACATTGTAGTTATGGCGACAGACTTAGATAAGATGGTGGTAGCTAGTCAAGTGAACTTAGAACAAGCCCTGCCACCAACTAAAGACTATGAATTTTATTCTCGCCCCATCATATAACAAGTTCTCAATCTTAATGCAGTGCTCACATATACCTGTAAAAACCCCTTTGAAAAATACCTACAAACTTATTAGAAAGAAGAATCTTACAAGTTTTTAAAACGTCAACTTCTTCAAATGAATCGAATCTAATAAATCGGTAACTATTCGCATGAACGAGCTGTTAGTCACTAATGTCTAATACCACGGTAATATTATCATATATTACTGTGCTAATACGTTTAGGCCCTAAGGCCCTTTGTACACGGCACGTTTTTCTTGCTGTGAAAAACTACGGTTAATTCGCCGTGTGGAGAAGAAGTACCTATGCCAAAAGATAAATTTAAAAAAAAAAGATAAATAAATAGTTACATCACCGAAGTAGTATCTCTATGTAGTCTGTGCATCACCGTGTGCAAGGATATAACGGCTATTCTCTCCGTTTCGGAGATATAAGTATACATTTTTTTTGCAAAAAAAATATAAGTTGCCAATTTGCCTACCAGATTGTTTCCTATGATATATTTATGCATAATATTGGCTATTAGAAGCCATTTCAAGCAAAAAATTGACACTTTAAAATTTAAGCTCCAATGTCTTCGAGAGCCTTATTTCGATCCACAGTGCGCCGTACCGATACCATAAAAAGCCGTGCCGTGTACAAAGGGCCTTTCGGTATTCTTAAAAACGTGTTTTTTTACTCAGCTGTTTTCTTTTCAATGTAAGCTAACTAATATTATAAAAATGCGAAAGTGAGTTTGTTTGTTCGTTTATTTGTTTGTTACGCTTTCATGCTAAAACGACTGAACGGATTTGGTTGAAATTTGGCATATTGGTAGACCATGTTTTTTTTACTTTGTATGAAACAAGAAACAGATGCAAGTAAATAAGCCTGTCAATGAACAAGACAGTCTCCTTCCACAAAAGTTTAACTTTAGATGTTAGGTTAAAATATGGGAAGTTAGTGTTAGCTCTCAGCATTGTTATTGTAGAGATAGATACCTATATTATAAGAAATAAACCTGTGTGTGCCCGACAATTATGTATTGCGAAGGCAACGGCCACGGCTATTGGCAGTGCCCAGTAGTAGGACCAATCTACTGGATAAAGCCCCTATAACGCGTACTTTGCGTGTACTTAATGACGTAGCAGACAGCATAGATATTTTTACTTGTTCTCTGAGTGAGTTCACAAAAACTACGATGTACAAAATATGTTATGATGAATAATAAAACTGTAATTATGGCAACACTATTGTATTAGGAAATTCCTGTACTTAATGATAGTGATGATGAGTTAATAAATAATAAAAAAATAATAATCTAGTTTCACCGTTATAATTTTTGTTAGTTGGTGCTGGTGGAGAATAGCATTATAGTTAAATAGTTCATTAAAAATAGTAAAAGTCTCCAACTACGCCATTGATGCGACATCTATTTGGGAATAGACGCATCTTACCTAGGTACTAGCGCCATCTGTTGAGGGGTAGCCTAATAAACTTCGCCACCTAGTGATAAAAAGCATCACTAAACTTAGCAGTGACATCTATTGGCCAATAGAATTATATTAAATATATTTTGTGAAGTTGTAGACTACAACTGGCTACGAGTCGTAGCAGGACGCTACGGCTACGGATGGCTACGAAGACTTAAAGTCTGGGATAAAAGTACCGTAGCACCCACTGATCAGCATCGTGTATCATCAGCATCCTTGGGTCTAAATCTGTGGGCTATGTTAGCTTACGGAATTCATTGTTTTGAAATGCCATGACTCCTGTACCTACTGTAGAAGCTGCTGCTCCTACGCAGTTCAGAAACCCAAACTCTAGTTTTGAGGGCACGTTCACACGTACTACAGCCACACCACACCGCAGCAAATCACACTGACACTTGTAGGACACTTGCGCAAAAGAATTTTCCGCGATAGACACTTGCGCGACTCCACTTGCATTAAAAGACATTTCCGCGAATGGACTTTTGCACCAATAAACATTTGCGCGAATGACGCTTGCGCGAAGCCACTTGCGCGAAACTACTTGCGCGAAATACAGTTGGCGCGAAACAGTTGCGGAAATAAGATTTCTTCATAACCTAAAGCTCACTTTTTAGTCTCTATTGGGAAAAAGAGTGTATTAAGAACTCTTTTCACTAGACACCTCAAAGGTTTGTGACAGAAAATCAAATTAATAAGAAAAAGAATAGTTACTTCAAGAATAACTTTGATAATAGATTTTCTTTTGAATTAAATTTTAATTATTTCGACAGGAGTTTAATCGAACTTTTAATTTAGTAACAATGTTTAGCAGAAAAGTGATTTCGAAGCGAACGGTAAGAAAATTATTCTATATTTTTAGGACATTGTAAAAATACGTGGAGTAGTTTTCTCAAACGCGCTTTGGGGATATTCTGACACAACTAAGCGTGTGTATTGTGGTGTGGCCTGACCATTGTTTCGAACAATAATTCTAGAAGAATATACAGACAGCACGCATGTTGTTATTCGTGAAACTAAGTGTCGTAAGTAAAGATATATATATATTATAAACAATACTGCAACACGAAGCAAGTCAACCTGAGCTACTTATTTAGCTGCTTTTTGACAGAAATAATTAGGTATAGATAGTGCAATCCACGAAGACGCGCCCCACTCCGCTCCGCTCCTTACTAAAGTACAGCTTACAGTACGGTAATCGCGGAGTGGGGCGCGTCGTCGTGGATTGCACTATCTGTAATGTCTTCGTGAGGTACGTCCCAAAAACTAACGCAAGGTACCTAAGGTTGCATTAAATGGTAATAACTTTTCGGGAACTAAATAATAAAAAACTAATTTTCAGATCCTTGGGGTAAAGAAGTACATATGCAGCACACCTCTAAGTAAGACGTCTTCGTGTAGACGATATCATCAGGCTAACCAGATTCAATATGCAACGTAAGTTTTATAAAATACGAAGTAGCTATTGTCCGCTTCTTCGTCCGCTTGGATGTCGGAAAATATCCCACGGGAACCTACCGGGATTAAAAGTACCATATGTGTTAATCCAGGTAAACAATGTTTTAATTCCTTACCTATATCTACACACATTGTTGATTTACACGCGGCTGCGCGGTACGCCTGTAAAGCTCCCAGTCGGCATGATTTTTAGCGATATGTTCAACAATCATCGTCATATTTCAGCCAATTTACACAAAGCCTTAATTAATTATACACTGAAATCTTCCTCATGAAGCACTCCGTCCATTGGTGAAAACCGTACGGAAATCCGTTCGGTAGTTTTTGAGTATATCGCGTTCAGACAGACAGACGCGGCGGGGGACTTAGTTTTATAATATGTAGTGATACAAATTATGCAACATTACCTATACTATTTTTTTTTGTACTATAACCACCGTATCTCGTTAACGTCGTGCTTGCGAGCTCCTGAACTCTAGGTCTGTGTCGGTAGAGTTTACTTTGCCGACACAGGATCGCAAACGAAGTTGCGAACAACAGCTAGTTTATAAATAACTGGCGCTATGCTTAGGTATGTTTTGAGTTTTTCAGGATGATAATATAATGAAATGAAACCTTTTTTCAACCGACTTCAAAAAGGAAGAGGGTCTCAATTCGGTTGTAAGTTTTTTTTTGTTGTTTTTTTTGTATGTTTGTTACACGATTGCTCCGTCAATTATGAATTGATTTTGATGAATCTTTTTGTTTTGGTAGGGCATAGTTCAGAAGTGGTCCCATATAAGTTTGGTCAAGATCTGATGAGGGGTTTTTGAGTTAGCTTCAATAATACGCATTTTTCCCACTTAGTATATGTGGACGATGTTCTAATAGTTCCTGTCACTGTAATTTACATAGCAGGTAGTGGTATTCAAATTTTTGTGGGGGGTTTGTGTAGGCTCTGTACCACTACTAAAAAGTGAAAAATAAAAACTATTTTTACAAAATTAAAACCTACTTCCAAAAAAACACTACAAAGTGAAAAATAGCTTCAATTTCAGAAGCGAAAAAAGTTTTTATTACAAAGCTAAATGTTAGATACCTTCCTAATAGTGTGTCTTTAATTTGCCTCCCTGAAAATAAAACGTTACAAGCTCCAACCAACCATGTTCCTCTATGATCCCCTCCTCCTCCCTCCTCCTCCTTTCTCTTACCTTGTTCTTAGCGTATCAATGGCAATCTAAGTGTGAAGTAATTGGAGTCGGCCCAGAACGAGTGTGGCGCCATCGGTAATGTCCATCAATCAGTTATCATTGTTATAAGTACTTGTACGGGCAGTTTGTCCGTAAACTGAGATGTAGTGTGTAGATTGTTGATGGGTACGAATCACAAGGGATGTTTATAGGAAATAAAATCACTGTTTTGAGTCCGTTATTGATTGACCGATTTATTAGAAAAAACATTAAAATATACATAAAGTACTGGTACTTGTGCTGGGCGCGATAGCCTATTCAGCGAAGGTAAATAAGTAATCGGCGAATGTAAAATGCTTGTTAAGGGAAAAACTCAAAAAATAAATTTCATGCGGCGATAAAAGAATTTTGATTTTCAGCTCCAAAATTAAAAATATGTCGAGAATAATAACGCCGCAGCAGGTGATCCGGAAAGTGCACACCACGTCTGCATTTCGCAAGGAAGAGACAGTAAATGCACCTACCTTCCCTGATTCAGTTACCAGCGGCGATGCCAAGTAAGTATAGATAGTGCAATCCACGACGACGCGCCCCACTCCGCTCCGCTCCGTACTAAAGTACAGCTTACAGTACAGTCATCGCGGAGTGGGGCGCGTCGTCGTGGATTGCACTATCTGTATGTTGTATGTGTTGGATCGTTAAGTTCCCTTCAAAATGGTTGAGCTAAACGGTGCTGATCCATGCGTCATGTTCTTGAACGTGCGCCGTCAGTAGGGACTGGCCACCTCTCATCTGCCACGGCTTATTAAATTTATTTTAATTTTTTAATTGTTTTTATCTTTTTATTACGGGCGCTTTTTTCCGGCCGTTCTTCTCCATAGGAATCTACGCATTGGAATAGGCAACTAGCTTCATATTTCTGACTGACCCCTTGACAATTCAAAAATGCCAGTAAGATGGTTTAATTGAAATAAATGCTTTGAGTTTGAATTGTTATAGTTAATAGAACTTCTTAATTTTCTTTAAAATCTCATACACCATTTGCCTAGCCTTTCCCCAAATACCTATGTCGGGGTCGGCTTCCAGTCTAACCGGAGGCAGCTGGATAGGCAATATTTTACATGGAGCGACTGCCCATCTGTAACTGTAATAGTATGGATAGTTGAATTATTGAACTATTGCCATCAACCGGGCACAAATGCAGACTGGGCTGCTACTGAAATAAATTCCTGATGATCAATAACGCTTTGCCCGACATAGGAATTTAACCCAGGACTAGTCTCGTTGGTCTCATGGTCGCTTGCTTGTGCATTTTCTATCTATAGAGATAGAAAATGCTGGTATGTACGTTTTACTTTCCAGGTTAATCAAGAAAGAAGGTGAAGCAGTGGCAATGGACGAAGTTGCCATGGAGATCGAGACGGACAAAACGGCTCTGCCGGTCATGTGCCCCGGACATGGCGTCATCACCAAGTTCCTCGTCAAGCAGGGCGAGGCGGTCAAGTCGGGGCAACCACTCTTTCATGTATCGTTATTTATAATCTATGGTACAGACGCCAGCACATCAACCTACTACAATCTGTCAAATTTCTTTAATATATTTTCAACTTTATCACTAAAGTATAAGATTTAAAGTTGATTGGGAAAATATTATAGTTTCGGGTAAGTTGACCTGCTGGCGTTTGTACCTACAATATTCATATATACTTATTAATTATAAATTTAGAGTCGCCTTTCGGGCTTCGTTTGTACTCTTACCTCGTTCGAACTCGCCCGGTCCATATCTACCTAAATAAAATAAATTGCTGGAAGGCGCCAAATACTGATGGTATGAAAGGTGCTAGTATGATGTTTATTTATTTTTATTCTGTCACTATACGCGGTGTTAAATGAACAGTACGTAGGAAGGTACTACTAGTTTTTCTTCAAAATCTATAAAACAGAATCAACATAAACAACATAGGTATTATACGCTCGTTTAAAAGAACCATTCGTTTATCTGACCTCGGTTAATCATAATTCGTAAGTAAAATACTTAAAACTTTAATTACATATTAAAATTCAAACTTGAAGCTGGCAGTATCATCACAACGTTAATGTTTTCCCATTGTTTGTCTTATTTGTTTTAGTATATTCGTGTATTTATGTATATTTTAGAAATCACAGTTTGTACAATAATTAAAGCTAATTCCTTCATCATCGATAAAAATCGTTGGTTCCTTCATCATCTGCGACTTGATGTAAAGTTCAAACGGCTAAGTATGGACCTGATGCTGTGCCGAAAGTGACGCGCGATTGATTGACTAGGGTCACTCCTCCATACTATTCTTTGTAGCTCCCTGTCTTATTTCGTCACTAAGACCATGCGGTGCATGCGATAAATGTCAGCCACTAAACAAATCTTCTTCGTACACCATGTCATTATGAGGCTTCTCATATCTGTTTGTAGCTGGAGTCCAATAAAAAGTTCAACATTAAAATAAACATTGTTGTTTCCCTTAGGCAACGCATTAAAAACTATTCTAACTTTCTTAGTTTCCTTGTCTTGTTTTACCACTGCATGATGTGGCAGGTAAGCACTATCTTTATTTATTTCTTCTTGTGATATCTCTTCCATATGATTCATATAACTAGGGCGTGCAAACCCGGTTTTCCGGTTTTGCTAAAAACCGGAAACCCTACAAAATTTCCCGATTTTCGAAAACCGGGGTTGAGAGACAAAACCGGAGTTACCTCCGGTTTTCCCATTATTGGATTACGTATTTACATTTTGATTTAAATCAACTTTTTACGAACGTAGTCAAGCAATATTCAATATTGAAGTTGTATCTGATGAGCTAACTCGACAAGAGCAGCTTGATAAGGAATTAAATAAATGCAGGAAAACCCCCCAGAATCGGTCTGATTTCGACCTTGCAGGGTTTGTCAAGGTAGAGCAAGCCATGCATGAAAGCGGAGGCCATCGGGGTGTGTATCTCACAGAAGCTTACGACTATTTGATGTGCGTACTAACAAGTGTTGAGAGTGAGAGTGCCTTTTCGAGTGCTGGGTACTTTTGCACCAAAATAAGAAGTACGCTATCTGATAAAATGTTAGATGCACTTCTATTCTTAAGGACACATTATCAAGAACAGCGGTTTCTTGGAAAAAAAATATTATTGTTTATTTAAATTGGTATATGGTACACAGTTGATTTGATCTCGTTTTATAGTCAAATATGAATCCTTTAATGATGTTGTTAGTAGAAATTGAGATGTATAGTAAAGTAATTGTGGTAGTGTTTAGTGTCTTTAGATGATGAATGTGTTTTGTATGTTTAAAATATATTATTCTTGATAACAGAATTGTTAGGTATCTACTAAAGGGACCACAATCTTACTAGTTGTTGATTTGATCTCAGTTAATCTTTATTATTATTTTACATAAGTTCATGGTATCCAAACTATGCATGTGTTCTACTTGGTATTGGGGTAGGCATAAATGGTTGATTAAAAAGAGGTACCTAAATAATGCAATTTGTTTTATTTGTAGATTTTGTGGGTATCTAAGAATATGGTTTTCTTGTTAAAATTCTACTAAGTATTCGCTCAAAAAGTAAGTGTTACTAAGTAACAAAAAGTAAGTGGTAAGTGTTATTGCCGAAACCGGAGCTAACACCGGTTTCCGGGTTTGGGCCCCCAAAACCGGAATTTAAAACCGGTTTTCGAGACCTTCCGGCTTTGCACGCCCTACATGTATTCATCTATGAACTTTGTATAATCTGATTTTAGTGTAGGATTCTTCTCTAGTCTTTTTTCCAATTTACAAAGTCTTTTTATAGCTATTTCTCTTGTTCGTCCTTGTATTGATAACAGCTTGTTTATTTTTCTTAGTAGTTTGACAATATACTGTCCGTCTTCTGTTCTTGAGTGAGTGTATTGGTAAACTTCACATTTTGTTTCATCTTGTGTTGGTGTAGTTTCATCTTCAATATCCAAATCCCACATCACTTTTAATATCTTGTCTAAGTCAAGGCTGTGGTGTATCACAATAATATCATTGTATTTCCTTTTTCATGTAGGTATTATCAATTAACTTCTCCCGTTCTGGGCTTTCCCGCAACCCGGGCAGTAATCGGTCCTAACGGACCCCGTCAGTTGTGCTGACATCTCTTTGAAGCGTGTGGAACACAACGACCCGGACCTGGTCCTTATCGGACGACAAGCTACTCGGAAGCCCACGCCTACGGTGGAAATCGGCCTGTGATTCGTGACGCCCAGGACGTATCCTACAGCAGTTAGGGGCGTGAGAGCGCAAAATTTGCCTCTACCTCACGCGATCCGCCTCACCTTCACGGGCATTACTGCTTCGCAGAAGGAGGTAACGACCTCCTATGCCCTCTCGCTCCGTACCATGGCCTCGACTAGGGCCGGACGCGAAAGATCACCACCCAGCACTGGGTTGCGACAATCGCACTCTCCATGACGCCATGAGATCCCGCAGGAGCTCTGTCCGCTGTGCCGCGGTTTCTTGCGGCAGTGGAGTTAACCCCCGGCGTTTCGCTTCTTCGCGCCACTTCCAAATGTACGCGAGAACTTTTGCCTCCAGATCCCAAGCGGCAATCTGTCAAGGAGGATCGCCGCCTCACCGGAGACCGTGTGGCATTCCCGGACCAGCCGGGTGGCCATGACCCTCTGGGACGCGTTCAACCGGCGGGCTGGCCGCCGCCTCAACGAATGCGCCCACACCGGTGCCCCATAAAGGGCCATGGACCGCACGACCCTCGCGTAGAGCCTCCGGCAGGAGGTGTTTGGATTTCCTAGATAGGGCAGGAGCTGCTTCAAGGTACCCCCGGCCCGCTCCAGTCTGGGAGCCAAACGTCGAAAATGTTCCACGAAGTTCCACCGGCTGTCGAGGACGAGTCCTAGGTACTTCATCGTTGACTCGACGCCGATGTGAACCCCTCCTACCGTTATTTGGGAACCCGACGGTGGCGCGTTCCGAGGACCATGAAAACATATGGCCTCGGACTTGTGCAGGGCCACCTCGAGTCCCAACTGCCGGATTCTGTCCACGATTGTCGCAACCCCGTGTATCGCTAGTCCGGCCACCGCCTGGTGCGACCTTCGCTGCGCCAGAACCAACGTGTCGTCAGCGTAACAAACGACGCTGACGCCGCTAGGGAGGTTGGCGCGCAGCACCCAGTCGTATCCGATGTCCCACAGACGCGGCCCAAGGACCAATCCCTGCGGGACACCGCAAGACATTTATCACCAGTTCCATTCTCCCTGGTGACCGGGGTAGATACGGCCCTGTCCGTCAAATAGGCCTCGACCACGGTAGGTCGGCGGTCGGTGATACGGAACTTGTTTGTGTCTAACAAAAAGTCTTTATATCATAAGCAGTTTGAGAAGTAAACTTCTCCTGCATCATTCGTTTTCGAATGAGAGAATTCACTATTATTATTCGGTGGTTACCAAACCTATCCCGTAACAAATCCCAAACTTGATCGTAATTACTTTCTGTTATTTGTAATTGCTTTAATAATGATTCCCCGGTAATGCTACTCTTCAAGCTTTTGAACTTTCGACAACGTGGAATAGTTGTGAACTAACGATATGAAGAGATCTTTGAGATTTCCATCATAAGTTGTGCCGGTATTGTAAGCAATGTCACTTAATCTCGGGTGATGGGTGATTAACCGATAAAAGATCTTTCAAAAAACCCTGCATCCATAAATATAAATCTTGAATAACAAAGTAGTCTTCATTTGCAAAATACGGAATATCATTCTTCTTTTCTTTAAGAATCACCTTTAATAGGTTATGCTGCGCCGTAGTAAACTTCATCCAATATTCTTCAATGGAATGCAATAGTGTTTCAATGTATCCTTTTGTTAGTCTTTGTTTTGGACATTTCTTTCGGTTAATTTGCGCCTTCTGCAGTAGGGTAGACTGGGTACGGTAATACGGTTGTGACAATATATATCTTCATATAGCAGTCTGATTGCTTAAAACTAGTACTTTAATCAGTCTAGTCCAAAAAGCTAAACTAAAGAATTCTATAGATAGTGCAATCCACGACGACGCGCCCCACTCCGCTCCGCGCCGTACTAAAGTACAGCTTACAGTACAGTCATCGCGGAGTGGGGCGCGTCGTCGTGGATTGCGCTATCTATAATTATTACACGACTGCCCAAAAAGGAGTGTAATGTTTTCAGGGTTCATGTATGTATGTAAGTATGTGACTTTCCTTGTTCCACCATAACTTTTAAATGCTTGAACAGATTTGGATGTATGGGGTATTGTTATTTATTTATTTATTAAACTTACACACTATCATTACAGAAAGACCCAATACAATAGTGGTTTGCGAACTAAACTTTCAAAATATATTTAAAGCAACACTAAACACAATGTAAAGACTACTTACAGAATTATATGTACATATTATTAATATTAATAAAATAAACTTTTTTTTTTTTGCTTGTTACATCTTAACCTAAAATACAAATATTAATAATACCTTTTTATTTACTTTACTATTTATGTACACACAATAAAAAAATTAAAATAATAAACCAATCTATTTAAAAGTAACTAACAAAATTCAACAAAATTCTTGTGAATTCACTCAGATTGCACGAAAATATGTCAATCCTCTCATGCACTTCGTTTATAACCCGTATTGTCCGGATGAGTGGTGTTTTAGCCAGCAGGTTGGTTTTGGCTGCAGGTACAGCCAGCAGTGGCGGTCGCTTCAGATGCCGCAGTACACCCGGGTTATGTGCTACTCCACGCAGGAGCTTTAGCGCATACGCCGCGAGAGTAAATTCTCTGCGCACTCTGAGTTCGTTGTACCCCACCATACCCAGTACAAACAGTGTAGGATGCATCAGCGGGTAAAATGGGTAAACCCCATAAATTTTGAAGTACAAGTGTCTTGTAAATTTATTCTGCACTCGCTCCAGCATGACATTGTATTTCGCTTCATGGGGAGCCCAAATCACCGCACTGTGTTCCAAGTGACTCCTTACCAAAGCGTCATACAGCACTCTGAGCGTGGTAATGTTGGTGAATCACTGCGACTGTCTCAGCACGAAACCCAGGTTCCTGTACGCCTTCTTGCAAGTTTTAACTATATGATCCCGGAAAGTTAGATCCGGGGTAAGCAGTACTAATAGATCTCGTACCTAAGACACTCGCTGCATCGGCACTTCCTCTACTTTATATTCGTAGGCTAAGGCAGTCTTCGCTCGCGTAAATGTCATCACTGAGCATTTCGCTGTATTGAAATAGAGTTTATTTTCATGGCTCCATTTTACCACTCTATCTATGTCTTCCTGCAATTTCTCACAGTCCGACTCACCCCTGACCTCGAGCAGCAATTTGAGGTCATCTGCAAACAATAAACATAAACTATGTTTGACTACGTCTGGTAAGTCATTTATCATTAAAATAAATTCGAGAGGACCCAAATTGCTGCCCTGGCTCACGCCTGACCTGGTGTAGTTTGGCTCGGATGAGATCCCGTTGTAGTCAACGTACTGCTGTCGGTCTTTCAAGTAACTGGCGAAGAACTGTAAGAGGGTCGGAGTGCAGCCAATTTTTGCCAGCTTCATTAGCAGTACATCATTGTCGACGGTATTAAACGCCTTCTTAAAATCAAAATATGCCACGACTACCTGCACACCAGCATCGACCGCCGGCACCACCCTCGCCATGAAATTAAGCAGATTAGTGGCAGCTGCGTGCCGGCCGGAACCCGTGCTGCGCGTCCGATAGCTGTGCGCTCACTTGAGCCTGCACGCAGCGTTGGATGGCAGACTCGAACACTTTTGCAGGTGTCGACAACACTGCCACCGGTCTGTAGCCACTGACATCCGGACCTGACTTACCCTTGGGAACCGGAATCACTCGCGTGATTTTCCACCTCGACATTCATAATAATTTTTAACATTTACAGGACACGAATACAAGTCACCAATAACAATTATTTCTCCGTATCTATCACAAAAAAAATCTATTAATCTAAATAAAGTCAAGTAGTCGTTCTCAGAACTCCCTGGTGGTATGTACACAACACAACATAAAAAGAAAAATCTATTTTTAAAATAAACCGTTGCACTAACCATGTGTGAGTACATGTACATGTGTACTTGTCGCAGCTCATATCGGTGTGTGGCCACTAAAAACGCTCCTCCCTGCTTCCGACCATCCGATCGATCGCAACGTAGTATTTGATATCCGGGAGGAATTATTTCACTATCTTCTATGGAATTATTGCAACCAGATTCCGTTACCGCCAATAAATCAAAATTGAATGCTTCAATGTTAGTTCGGAACTCATCGGAATTCTAAATCAGCCAAAGATGGTGTTATTTGCAGATGACACATCATTGATCTTTAAAATAAACCGACGGTCACCAAATCTTGACGACGTGAATAGCTCTATTGTTCAGGTCCAAGATTGGTTTACGGTAAATAATTTGGTACTAAATAATAAAAAAAACAAATGCATTAGATTTAAATTACCAAATGTTAGAAGTAGCGAATGTGACATCATATTGAATGGAGAAAAACTGGAATTTATTAATCAAACAGTTTTCCTTGGAATCACGCTAGACGAGAAATTACAATGGGGACCCCATATAACATCTCTCGCGGGGCGGCTAAGCTCGGCCGCTTATGCTGTTAGAAAGATAAGACAGTTAACAGATGTAGAAACCGCGCGTTTGGTCTATTTTAGCTACTTCCACAGTATTATGTCGTATGGCATTTTACTGTGGGGTCGGGCTGCTGACATTGAATCCATCTTTGTTTTACAAAAAAGAGCTGTCAGAGCCATTTATAATCTACGTCGTCGCGAATCTCTCAGGGAACTATTTAAAAAGATTAATATTATGACGGTACCTTGCCAATTCATTTATTCAAATATTATGTATGTGAGAAAAAATCTACATCTTTTTAATAAAATAAGTGATAGACATCATTTTAATACTAGAAATAAAGATAAAATAGATCAACCATTTTTCAGACTATCTAAAGTAAATACATCTTTTATGGGGTACTGTGTTAAATGTTACAACAGAATACCTTGTGATATATTAGAATTAAATGAAAGAAAATTTAAAAATCATATAAAAAGTACACTTTGTAAACAAGCATATTACAAATTAGAGGATTATATCCAAGATAAAAATGCTTGGAAACATGCTGGTCCTGTTCCATAGGACAATTCAGAATCTAGACAAAATCGAACTGGTTGCTAATTTAATTGTATAATTATTTTTTTTATTTTTTTAAACATTTATTTTATTTTATTTTTTGTGATTATTTGAACTCACACACTGACTTATTATTATTAGTATTACTTATTATAATGTTAGAAATATAGTATAATTTTACAATGTTTGTAAGTATGTGAGCACCATGCATCTATCACAAAATTATGTCATTACTTCATTTTTCATTCTTTTTACCTATCGTGGTATAGTAATCTTATTCTAGGTGCATTGTCTTCACATATAATTATATAATAAGTGTATACAAGATATTATAATGATTTTTTTAAAAAGAGTAACGGTGGAGTTTCTTGCCCATTCTTCTCCATACGAAAACTACCTTTTGGAATGGGCGACTAGAATCAGTTTTATTATTTTTTGTAAAGTTTGACGTTCAAAAGTGCCTTTTTTGTGCCTAATTGAAATAAATTATTTGACTTTGACATTGACATCTAATTTAGTTCGCAGACCTCGTACATTTTGATACAATATATCGATGTTACAATATATGTGTTAGACTCCTTACATCACCCCGAGTGACATAGGATATATTTTTTAAATCATAATGGCGGCAGTATGACTCCTCCATACAAATGTGTAAAAAAAAGGTACAATTATTACAATATGAGTATCCAATGGAAAGCCTTGATGAGCACATTTCCAAAAATATACAATTTATTGGCATACATTTTACATAGGAAACTTTATATTATAATACGTGTGTGATTATTTGTGTAGTGCAGTGTTCCAAAATGGTTTGTTTTTTGCGAGTGCACATAATTTTGTTAGAAATTTGGAGTGAGTCAGGGGTCCCAGCGTAGGTATTTGCTGACCAACAAAGCATTCCTTTTAGATTTTATTGCTCTTGACTGTAACGTTGGATTTTGAACCCTTTAACTTCGAAGCCAAGTGTAGTTTTGTATTTAGTTGGGTTGTAAAGTTATTTTCGATAAGAAAGTTTACATATTTAAATATTTATAAAGTGGAAAACGGCTGAAGACCGAGATAAGATTAAGAAGGCTGCTAACGAGATTTACAAGAAACCTGAAACAGATAGTAGCCAGACGATGACAATGGAAATAGCAACTTGTAACATAGCATAACAGTGACATAGAAAAGAGTCGAGAAAGCAGTTAACCCCGCCAAAAGATGCACCAGTGAAGCTGGACATCAACCAATCTGGCGGCGACGTCGTTAAAAGATGCCCATCCATAGATAAATATAACCCGTCTCTCCACTAGTCCAAGGGCACGTTCTTCCTTTCCACTACCGTGCCACCCAGGCTACTCCTTGATATGCAATAGCCTCTGTAGCCCCATGCAACATAAGGCTCCAGGGGCTAGTGCAAATCTTGGGGTTTATTCGATTTATCGAGTCTGGTTACACCACGCTGGGATCAGTGCATTTCATTCATTCATTCATTCTAGTGGACTTTTGCACCTGCAGGGTCTGTCTTACCTTCCTTTCCCCTAATGGCAAGAGATCTGCAGGATCTGCGGGCGTTCCGCAGGGTTAAATTCTAGGTCCTTTTTTGTTTTTAATTTATATTAATGACTTACCTCACCACATAAGGGATAATCACAAGATCGTATTATTCGCAGATGACACTTCCCTTATTTTTAAAATCAAACGTCAGTTAGTCAACTTTGAACAAGTGCACGATGCGCTCTCTAAAGTTGTGCATTGGTTTAATGTAAATAATCTTCTCTTGAACGAAAAAAAGACTAAACTCATTAAATTTTCAACGCCAAATGTCAGGCAGCTAACTACTAATGTTAAAGTTAATGGAATAGAGCTGGACCCTGTTGAGTCGACAGTTTTTCTTGGAATCACTATTGACGGTAAATTACAATGGGGCCCACACATAGAAGAATTGTCAGGAAGGCTAAGTTCAGAATTGTTTATTTTAGTTATTTTCAGTCTTATGTCATATGGAATTCTTCTCTGGGGAACCTGTTCGGACATTAATACTATCTTTGTTCTACAGAAAAGGGCTGTTCGAGCCATTTACAACCTAAGTCCGAGAGATTCCTTTCGAGAAAAATTCAAAGAAATAAATATTCTGACTGTAGCCTCACAATATATTTTTGAAAACCTACTGTACGTACACAAAAATATATCAAATTTTAAGGCAATAGCAGGAATAAACACAACCTTGCTGTACATCGCACTCGTCTCCACAGAGTAAGCAACTCGTTCATGGGTCAATGTATACGCTTTTACAACAAACTTTCCATCGACATTCGAAACTTACCCATTAAACGATTTAAAAGCTGTATTAAAACCAAACTTTGTAAAAAAGGGTACTATATAATTTCAGATTATTTAGAAGATAAAAAAGCATGGGATTGAGGTGCTCGCTCTGCTAAGCCTTGTGATAAAACCATAAAATTTGACATTTTTTATTATTATGTAAAATCATTAAAATATACCAGTTTTATATACATATTGCCATGAAAATTATATACAAAATGACATGATTACTTTGTAAAGCACTTTGTAATTGTTTGGGGACTTTTTTTATATAGGATATAGGAATCACTTTTAAACGTCATCTTAACATTTTACAGAATAAACAATTTCATTGCCTATTCAATAAACAATCACTAAAAAGAAACACCCTTAATTCTAATTCATGGAACTTTACAGATTAACATAACTGGCGTAGCTCCAGCCAAGGCAGCTGTAGCTGCGCCGGCAGCTAAACCTGCAGCCGCACCAGATGCGAAGCCGGCTGCAGTACCAGCAGCCGCGCCAGCAGCCGCGCGAGCGGGTACACTTGCAAAAGGAGCAGCCCCCATTATTGCTAGAGCCCGAGCTGAAGCTGGGCCTACTGTAAGTTTACTTTAATACTTAATATTAGTATTATAAGTAATATCCTTCTGACCGAATTTTGACGGCGGTAATGTCTTGTTGTTTGAACGTCATGGTCGTTCAGTGGAATCAAAGAACAAGAAAAACAATGAAACGAGTAGAAACTTTGATTTTAGAAGATGACTTATGAATAAATGTCACCATTTTTTATTATATATTTTGTCAGTCTGACATGTTTTTACCACTTTTTTCGATAACAATCTGATCTGTAGAACAAAAGAACTCGTTGCTAAGTTTTGAATGCATTTAATTCTACTACAGAGTGATCTAGTTGCATTAATGTAACATTTTTTTTAAATATCTTGTGTCCGTTACTACAGTGAGAAAATCTCTTCTACTGGAAACGTCTAGCTTGATGTGTAGCCGTGTGTACGTAATTTCTCTCTCCGGTCTCCGGTCATTCGCTTAATGGTGGAACAACGTTACTCCTGCAAGAACCCTCGCACTTTTTTATTTAGCGCTCATTTACAATAAATTACGCTCTAATTATTCGTTGAACTCGAATTGAGTTCAACGAATAATTCTAGAATAGGTTTTCTTGCTGGAGTAACGTACACAAATTTCTTTGAGTATGCTATGCATACTCAAAGATAGCATATCTCTTATTGTTAAGGTGAACCTGCAGTTGTAGCCCGCGAAATTCAAATTTCCTTACGTTTTTTTGCAATTTTCAGGTCAGGTGTAGGTGGTTGTGTCTTGATCAAAATATGATTCGCGACCATAATACATAATTATGTATTTACTGAATAGTGTGTCTCTATAAGAGAAAAAATCTTAAAATATATTATTGAGATAGCTTAGGCAAAAAGCAGTCGGAAAACGTTAGTTTTAGTTCATAAAACAGCAAACAAAATTTTAAAATTCAATTCAAAGGTTTCAGCTTTTTAATCTGTTATAAAACACCATTAGATAGTAGTCGCCATGTTATGACGTCATACGGCTATGTAAACTTATAAAGTGTTAACTGTCAACTATCAGCGTAGGTACCTTTAATCTATAAATTTGTTTACACAGCCAACTGACGTCATGACCACAGAGCAATATGGCGTCCACTGCGTCCAGCGTTTTCGTCAAATTACGCGCGAAATATGAAAATGCAAAATTTAAATGCATTTTTATGGAACTTATCGATTGAATAAAAATTTAGTCAATTTTTTAGTGGTTCATTAGCACTATAGAATCTAATGGAGACACTTTTCAAAAATGGGTGTAATACCCTATTATAATCATTTGAATCAATACATCTCTCTTCATTCTCAAATGTCATGATTTCATGAAAAAGTCTTTCATTAAAAAAAAACACCTCCAGGTATGAACCACAATCCCTGGCGCGCGGCAGTGCTGCTGCAGCAGTTCTGCTGAGTCACTAGTGGTCCACATACATTTTCTATAGGTTTAATTATGAGATTACATTCCGGGTACCGCAGAAATGTCGCGGCAATAAATGTATGATTCCGAATCCCGCTGCAGCGGGGATCAAAATCATAGCTATAATAAATATATTATAATCTAGAAAACAAGAGAATAGGTATAGCGGACCGTACGCACAGTATTATTATGTAACAGTATTTTATCTCGGCAGTGACCTTGAATTAATTACCTACAGCCACCCAGCTCGTGAATATGCCCATTATTTTGTTTACTATCTTAAGTTTTACGTCAGTTTTTATTTTTATTTTACCTATTTTTAAACAAATAAGTTAATATTTTAAGTAATTTTTATTGTTATACGGGTGATTGGAAGCTGGGTGCAAAGCTTTAAGGCGAAGATAGTACAGACAATAACAACAAAAATGATAAGACTTCGTCTAAGACAACCATGGCTTAAAATCTTAAATGGTTTTAAATTGTCTGTGCTATCTTCGCCTTAAAGCTTTGCACCCAGCTTCTAATCACCCTGTATAACTCACTAACTAACTCACCTTTGACAGAGTAATATGAGTTGAAAGACTCAAAATATTTTTTTTGTGGTTTATTTCGGTCTTTCGTAATATTTTTTTTCGGGTAACATTTTTTGTATCTCTAGCAGGCATGTCTCAAATTCGCCGTACAAAGCCGACATCCCCTGCTCAATAGTTACTGTTGCACAGATATACACTCAGATTTCGAAACGCATTGTTTCGGCCGATATCTATGAAAATATAATAGGTACTGTTACTTATTTTTACTATGCCGTACGTCGATGATAACACTTTGACCTTGAGATGTCCTACCATAGTAGTTACGGAGTTTTAATAAAATACGAGGCGAGCTTGTGTTTGTTTTGTTACCACTTAAGTGCGGCCTACAGTATCTATTTTCTTGTTTCCTACATTACATTTTCTATAAGAGTTCCGTGGGCCTTGCACGAACGCATGGCGTAAATGGAACGTAAATACCTACGAACGATTAAGTACAAAATTAATAAAAAATATTCTTTTCGCACATAATATTTACTTAGTTAACTTACTTTATTCATATCTAGGGGTGTCACTATAGTCGTTACTGCTAGTCACAGCCTGAGGTATGTGAGGTGAGACAGGGGAGGGCGCCACTGACGAAATTGGCAGACTAGATAGATAAATAATTAGCAGTCATTGATGTATTAAAAGAGGTAGATACGGGACTTAGTCACAGCGCCTGGTCCTACTCAACTACGGGATTGCCCATAGTTGGCACTCAGTCGCGCACGGAACATCGTAGATCACACAGCTCAATAATTTCAGTTTTTTTGTAATAAATACGCATCAAAATGACTTCTTGTGCAGCTAAACAGTGCTTTAATAATGCAAGAAAGAAAAATAAGACACATGGGATTACCTACCACTCGTAAGTACAGCCAAAAATGTTAATTTGTTGAAAATTACAATAATATTTTGACGTTTGCTTCGCCATATTTGTGAGAGCGAGATAGATATTACAAACTCGTCTATCGGTAACTGTAGCTTTGCGACTGTGAGATGACACTGATCACAGATGTGTGAGTTTCGGTGCATGTAGTCGTGCGCCGAGCCCAAGTTTACTGATTTCGATGTTAGCGCGTAACATATCTGCCTCCTTTTAATACATCAATGTTAGCAGTATTATATCTCGGCAGTGACCTTGAAATAATTACTTACGGCCGCTCGGTAGATAAACCTTCCGCGTTCGTGCGTAATTGCCGCGCGCTCGATACTGTTGCGTACTGATACACTGAGATTTCGAAGCGCGTCGTTTCGGCCCTTTTCTTACTTATTTATACTGTGGCTTGGCGCTTGTCTACCTCCCCCGTCGCACCGCTCACTTACCTCAGGCGTTGACTAGCAGTCGCGCGCGGACTATATTAACACTGTGCTTGCCGCAAAAATATAGACCAAAATTCTATATTCTAAGTTCGATAAAAGTCGGTTAAAAAAAGCGTTCTATTTATGTCGCGTTTTCTTGCTAGGGCCTTGGGTAGGTATTCCTAACGAAATAGAAAATAAAAACATTGTTTTGATATAAAGTTGGCAGCCATAAAAATTGCCGACCCGACAAAGACAATTTCGGGCACTCGCACCGAGCACCCGGTGCCCATGAACAAGATGCGCCTGCGCATAGCCGAGCGACTGAAGGAATCACAGAACACGACCGCCATGCTAACCACCTTCAATGAATGTGATATGAGGTAATACTAACATCTTAGTTTTTACAATAATACGAGTATGTACCTATATGTAATAATAAGTATAGTATAGTCGTGTATGTTTTACACGTATCCTTGTATGTTTGTATGTTCCCATTCTTTATATTATATCTCGAGGCATCCTAACGGCTGGATGGATCTTAATACATGAGGTGTCGTATCGACACGTCTAGGTTGCACGATGGTTACTCGGAGGACCACACAGATTAGTGTCTGAAATGGTATTTTGAGGAAAGAACCACATAGATTTGAGTGCACCTGCCCAGTCAGTGGACGTATTTACCAGTAATCCTATTGCTCAACTCAGAATTTAAATAGCTCAACAACATGAATTCGTTTTCTAGCCCTTGGGTTTTAAAGGCATACCTAAACTTACTCGAACCCCTTCTGCTGGGAATCAGGCCTCCTCTTTGTGAGAGCGAGTGGGTTGGTGCACGCACGTCGCATGTCCCATCGGCTGTCTTCGAAATTTTAGGATATCCTTTCTCCTCAACTCAGAATTTAAATAGCTCAACAAGTTCGTAATTGCATAATTGTATGTGAGGGTGTGTGGAAATTTTATAAATCAGTGTTTAACCATCGAACCATGATCGGAAAACGCTAGCGAAACTCGGATAAGTTCGTAAATGCCGCCGATGGCCAGTTGCGATTGTGAGGGTTGTGACGGGGGGGCAGCAATGAACGTTTTAGCAACCGGTGGAGTGTCGGTCTTCTGTCGTGAATGTCGTGACGTCACCGCACGCTCCAGTAGCGTAGCGGCTAATGTTATAAAGAGATCGTAATTCGTAGCGTAATGACGATGCAACAAAAAAAATCTAAACCAATTTCGAGTACATAGCTGAATAAGGGATCAACAGTTCAACACCAGTTTACTAACTGCCGTTGATCTATGTGTAATATATAATAATAATATAGTTTAGATTTTTTTTTTATTCATTAGATAATATAAAACATCATCAGTTTTCAGAGTTTCGCTAGGTAAATTAACTTGACCCTGCAGAATAGTCACACAATGCACACAACACACAAAAAAAAAATGGTCAGTGACGTGACAGTATACTCATCTCAAACTTGATTCCCTTGTTAACGACCGTGAACGGTACAACATTGTCCACAGTAAGCTGATGGCGTTCCGGAAGGCGAACTTGCCGGCATTTGTCAAGAAGTACGGGGTGAAACTGTCCTTCATGTCTCCGTTCCTGAAGGCTGCATCCAACGCCCTGATAGACCAACCCGTCGTCAACGGAGTTATCATGGGATCTGACATCGTTTACAGGTAAAGAGAAAAAGATTTTGGAAGACACTAATTCTAAATACCTTCCAAAATTAAATATGAATTTGTTTTCTAGCCCTTGGGTTTTAAAGGCATACCTAAACATACTCGAATCTTCTCTGCTGGAAATCAGGCCTTCTCTTTGTGAGAGCGAGTGGGTTGGTGCACGCACGTCGCATGTCCCATCGGCTGCCTTCGAAATTTTAGGATATCCTTTCTCCTCACGATGATTCCTTGATTTTGGCTTTTTCCAGTTTTTCTTTATATCTTAACACCTTAGGTAGGTGTAAGGCATTTTTTACCCTTCGTTCATTCTTTTCTATTTTGTGAATGTCAGAACTTTTCCATAAGAGATTTATTCCTATGGAACAAATCAACTTAGATGAGATGTATGAATGATTCTAATGATTATAATTCTGTAAATACATATCTGTTATACTCGTAGTCGCGAATCATATTTTCATCAACATACAAGTGATACAACCTGGCACTGGCGTGCAAATTGCATAAAAAGTAAGAATATTTGAATTTCGCGGGATTATATTGTAGATCCTCCTTAACACTTTCGACTCCACCCTCTTTTGATAGAACTCATACGCCATTCCGCCATACATATTGGAAGTTAACCCTCCGGGAGGGTCACCGGCATAACGTTTGCGGTAAAGTAAAATATCGCGGACGGTCAACGGCATTGGGTTCAAAACCGTGTTATAAAACACTGTAAAACGAAGTGAAATATTGTTTTCAGGGGATATTGTCGCTATACGTAGTTACCTTTAAAAAAAATTGTGAATATTTTTTACCCTGAACAAAACATTAAAAACATATTAATAAAAACTTGTATTTTAAAACCAACGCATATAAAACCCACAATTAAAATGAGCCCTCTGCGAAGGTTCCCGGCATCCCATATGCGACTAGGTGAACCCTCCAGGAGGGCTCCCGGCACTTAACGTGTTAAAGCGAAAGCGTCAGGGTAGCCCGCGAAATTTTAATTTTCTTTTTTTTTTTGCAATTTGCAGTACAGTGTCAGGTTGTGTGTTGATTAAAATATGATTCGCGACCGTATCCGTATCCAATCTCATCGCAACCTCTTCAAAGAGTTACCGTGTAGTTTCCTGCCGGCTTTTTTCCATAGGAACCGTGCATCTGATGTTTTATAAGTAGGTATGTAGGATTTGTGGAATAAAATATTTTGAATTTGAATAAGTTTAATTTGACAGGGACTACGTGGACATATCGATCGCAGTGGCGACCCCTCGAGGGCTGGTCGTACCTGTGCTTCGTAACGTTGACTCCATGGACTACCCGCAGCTGGAGCTCGCCATGAACGTGATTGGTACTAAAGCCAGGAATGGTAATAAACTCGCTCACTGATTTTCAGCCCGCGAAATTCAATTATTCCTCTCTAAGTTCAAATTACCATATTGACTGACTATTTCATGAAATCATGAATGATATTTAAGGCCAATACTAACTTTAGAGAGTTGTATTGATGATTCTAAGGCAAGGACTCCACCAAAGTGGAGATGTGCGGAGATGTCCGAAGCGGAGACGAGAAGAGATGATTTTCAGCTAGGGTGTATCCACCGAAGCTGTGCAGAGATGCGTACTGGCTAAATTCAGGAGATGTGTGCTGGCTAGAGCTGAGAAAGTGGAACTGAGCTTCGTGCGGCGAGCGTTGGATGTTAAGATGAACGAACATCTCTTCTCGTCTCCGCTGCGCGCCGTCGCCAGCTTGCGAGTCAGATCTCCACTATATATACCGCCGCCGCCCAGCTCAATCCAACGGCACGGTTGGCGCAGTGGTTAAGCGATTAACTGCTATGCTGCGTGTCAAGGGTTCAATTCCCGCACGGAACAAATATTTGTATGACCTACAAGATAGTTGTTCTGGGTCTGGCTGTTTGTGTATGTGAGTTTAAATGTTTGTAAACGCACCCACGATACAGGAGAAAATCCAAGTGTGGGGCAAAGTCTATAAAAAAAAAACGGCTAGGCACAGCTCACATCTCCGCAAATATGGTACATCTCCGCTCAGTGGTATCAACTGAAGCTGAGTGGAGACGAGATGTGCGAATAACGAAATTCTATTGGTCTCAAACACATCTCATCTCTCATCGCGTCTTCGCTTTGGTGAAGTCCGGACCTAATAATTATAATTATGTGAATACACATTTCTTACATCATATTTTTGCCAACGTACAACTTGACACTGACCACCAAAATGCAAAAAATATGTTTTTTTTTATTTCGTTTTTTTTTTCAACCTTAGTGAAATCCTCTTAAAACTCTCTTGATCAACATTATTCCGTGAATTTCAGGTCAATTGGTGCCAGCTGACATGCAAGGTGGCACCTTCACGTTAAGCAATGGAGGAGTGTTTGGATCGCTCTTATCTATGCCGATCATCAACCTGCCACAGTCAGCCATATTGGGCATGCATGCTATAATTCAGAGACCAGTCGCAGTGAATGGCAAGGTAGATGAATCTTGTAGCAGTTGTACGAGTCTATTCACTTACCGTCCAGCCGTCAAGAGACTTACCTGACACCTGTCAGCTGGACAATTTCTAACAGTAATAAGGATCTAATTCGCAAAACACTTATTCGTTAGTAGGTGTCAAGAACACAATAATCAGTTGACGGCCGGAATACAGTTCGATCATTATCATCCTTACTGTGCGTTTGCACTGGCGAAACATTCACAACAAAACATGTTGAAATCTTTAGTTTCTGCCAAAGTTCCATACAACATTTGACAGGAACTAGAGATGTCAACATGTTTTGTTGTGATGTTTCGCCAGTGCAAAAGCACAGTTATCCCCTTTTTTCTCCCCAATGTATTTTGAAGGACGGCGCTACATTTCTTCTTTACTTTACAGATAGTGCAATCCACGACGACGCGCCCCACTCCGCGATTACTGTACTGTAAGCTGTACTTTAGTACAGAGCGGAGCGGAATGGGACGCGTCGTCGTGCATTGCACTATCTATATTGTCATTATCAGCCATCTCAGTATCAATCTCCTTTCAAGCCAAATCTTTTACACAATCCATCCATCGTTTGTTTTTCTTTAGCTTAGTTTCAAGAAGGAAATAAAACAGTTTTCGTCTTTCTTTCTTCCATAGAGTAGACCATGAATACTTACTCGTAATATTCTTTTGACAAGCCCATTTTTTTATGTCGTCATCGGCTCCTTTTTTAAACTTCCTTATTTTTTATAGGTTGAAATCAGGCCTATGATGTACCTCGCCCTGACGTACGATCATAGGTTGATTGATGGCCGCGAAGCAGTGATGTTTCTACGAAAAGTTAAGTCAGGTGTTGAAGACCCGACTTCTATACTTGCTGGCATTTAACTCTATGGATTAAGTCTAGGTATCGCAAAGCCACAGCTCGACCAATGCTCTGCGCTCACCCTAACGTTCTATCACAGTTATTTTACGGCTGATAGAAACCCAAGCAGCAATGCAACAGCACCCGTATTGCTACGATATTATAGACTAGATGCGCCCCGCGGATTCACCCGCGTAAGTCTCGATCCCGTAAAAATATCGGGATAAAAAGTATCCTATGTCCTAATCCAGATCATGGTCTACCCATGTGCCAAATTTTATCTAAATCTGTTAAGCCGTTTTAGCGTGAAAGCGTAACAAACAAACTCACTTTTGCATTTATAATTATACATAGTTTAGGATCACTGCAATTTTGACAGTGATGCAAAATCAGAGGTAAAAATGACGCTAGCAGAATATTTGACACCGCCTCAATTGAGTTTTTTTTATACTGCATAAGGACTCAATGCGACCAGAGTAGGTGTTAGATGTTGCCGAGCTTGTGTCGTGTTGCTGGTCGCTCTCGATTCGCTTGTATTCATAATAGAGTGCTACAAAGATCTTTTGGCGCTTGAATGACGTTAACAGCCCGGCAGTGTCGGTAAGACATATTTTGTGAAATTGTATTGAAAAAACAAGATGGCGGCTTTAGTTCTAAATTTTGCCCCGCGCCAGAATATCCTTATACAGTTGTAGGTACGTATTTTTTCCTGGATTTTGCCACACACTAGGTACTTACGAACTGTGACAAAGATATAAGCCTAGATTATACTCTGTTAATTTAATAATGATTAATATTGACACTCGTGCTAATTGCTTTCCTTAAAGCTGTGGAATTGGTTTATCATAGTACCTAGTAGGTTGTATATACTATGCGTGATAATTACGAAGTTGTGCTGAGTCTTCCACAGGCCACTAATCAGGAGCAGGAATTCAAAATAAATCGACGTTGGTTCTTTTTTATAAAGCTGGTATATAGCCGGTACCAGCAGGGTATAATACCAGACAGTCTTACGTTAAGTAAGTAAAACAAGCGTAAGTGGCTATTTTTGTACGAAGGTGTCATATCAATCATCATAAAATGAGCAAAGTATAGAAGATATTTGAGATTGCAAATGTATCTATCTGTGAATTTAAATATTATTTAGGTTGTAAATATTGTTTACTGTCTTGTCTTGGGGTAGGACATATAAGTTCGAAATCAGCCGAATAGGCAATTTATTACGAAAGTATGAATTACCATGTTTTTTTTTTAATAAAAAAGAATATACTTACATCCGTTGATGTTTTCTTTGTACCTATTATTAAAACTGACTAAGGGTGGTCACACATCTGACGGAAGATGCGTCGCGTATGTGAACCGAAGTATGTAAATAGGTGAAACGATGTTCGCCCGCCTAGCCCGCCCGCCCGCTAGCTGGCGGTGTGGCCTGCGCTTAACGCCAGAACGGACAAGTAGATAAGAAAATAAAACATTTATTCAACCTCACACACTCAACGTCGAGCATATACATCAACCAATGAACAAAATTTCAATACTTTTTGTGTTTGTTGAATACGAGGCTTTTAACTACTTTTGTATTTTCGTTTTTTTTATTTTATTTCTCTCTCTCTTTCGCGTTTCGTTTGTGCAGAATTTAAACATATTTTCTTTCTTTTTTTCTTTATACTAAAAAAGTTATGCCCAACTCATCTTCCGTTCCTATCACCCTTAAGCTACGATTTCCTACGGTACACCCGGCTCAATGCTCGGTGGTCCGCCCGGCTCGATGCTCGGTGGTTCGCCCGGCTCGATGCTCGGCGGTCCACCCGGCTCGATGCTCGGCGGTCCGCCCGACTCGATGCTTGGCGGTCCGCCCGACTCGATGCTTGGCGGTCCGCCCGGCTCGATGCTCGGCGGTCCGCCCGGCTCGATGCTCGGCGGTCCACCCGGCTCGATGCTCGGCGGTCCGCCCGGCTCGATGCTCGGTGGTTCGCCCGGCTCGATGCTCGGTGGTCCACCCGGCTCGATGCTCGGCGGTCCGCCCGGCTCGATGCTCGGTGGTTCGCCCGGCTCGATGCTCGGCGGTCCACCCGGCTCGATGCTCGGCGGTCCGCCCGGCGGTCCGCCCGGCTCGATGCTCGGTGGTTCGCCCGGCTCGATGCTCGGTGGTCCACCCGGCTCGATGCTCGGCGGTCCGCCCGACTCGATGCTTGGCGGTCCGCCCGACTCGATGCTTGGCGGTCCGCCCGGCTCGATGCTCGGCGGTCCGCCCGGCTCGATGCTCGGCGGTCCGCCCGGCTCGATGCTCGGCGGTCCGCCCGGCTCGATGCTCGGTGGTTCGCCCGGCTCGATGCTCGGTGGTCCACCCGGCTCGATGCTCGGCGGTCCGCCCGACTCGATGCTTGGCGGTCCGCCCGGCTCGATGCTCGGCGGTCCGCCCGGCTCGATGCTCGGTGGTTCGCCCGGCTCGATGCTCGGTGGTCCACCCGACTCGATGCTTGGCGGTCCGCCCGGCTCGATGCTCGGCGGTCCGCCCGGCTCGATGCTCGGCGGTCCGCCCGGCTCGATCCACCCGGCTCGAAGCGAGTCGTTTCGGCCGTTTTCTATGAAGACGACTGCTAATACCTAAGTACTTATTAATACTGTGACCTAGCACAAAAAGCGCTGGAGGTTTTAGGGGCATGAGGAACAGGGTGTAAAGTTCACTCATCCACCATAGAAAAGGGAGGATCCTCCAACCAGACGGGTGTTGTGTCTGGCGGGCCGACTGCCCAACTGTTGATGTCGGATAGTCGGATATTATAATATATGTCGTTCGCGCGGTAAACTCTAATTGCGCGATGCAGAATTTTGTGATGGGATACTCACTTAGCTACTATCGAACATCTGACGTAATGTCAGATTGTCCGCCACTACGACCGCCTTTGTCTGACTGAACAGCGCAATGAAAAAAGAACCCTAACTGTGACTTTTTGTATAACTAACCCTAACCCTCTAGTTCCTGTCAAATATTGTATGGAACTTTGACAGAAACGTCAGAAACTAATGATTTTAGGAAGTGTATAGAGTGCCGTTATTTGCGGCATACTAGTGGCGCTACCTCGACCTGGCTAAAGTGCCGTAAACATTGCATTGCAGTAGAGTAAGTTTTTGATGAGATTTGGCTCATAGCCGTTTTTGCGAAATGTCTGAATTGAGTGATCCACATTTTCGGCAATAATTGAAGACCCTTGAGAGTGACAGTTTTTTTTTACTTTGGGCTATGACTTTTGACTATTTTTGACTAAATGTACAATCAGATTTTGTCACGAAATAAAAAAAGATCACTCAATCCAAATGCACATTTACAGATAGTTCAACTCATCTGTGCGCGCGGCTACATGTGTGCGTGCGCTTGTGTTGACAGCTTTAATTTGTGTTGCGCTCGGACGATGACTGCCGCGTCACTGCCACACCAATTAAAGCTGTATATTAATTACAGCGCACACACTCATGGAGCCGCGCGCCCAAATGAGTTGAACTATCTATATCAATGTAATTGTCACTGTCACTTGTTATTTTGTTTGATTGTTGAGGTTAGTTTGGTACCCGTTGTATTGATTGATCGTATTGTTTTTGTTAAATAGAACAAAAGTCACTACAATGACTGAAGTCACTAGAATGGATAAATTCACGTCATTAAAAGTTTTTTTTTAATTGTTATTTTTTATTAAGGAAAACAAACAGTTACACATTACATTGTTTGGAATACAAAAAAAAAAATACGGCCAAATGTTCAGTTTAACCAACAACATTTTCCACGGAATACCTACACATAAAAAAATAATCTTTACAAACTATGCTAAACACTAAAACCTACAAACTACAATATAATTCTGGTGTCTGTGATACAATGATTTTCATTCATTAGTACCTACAGGCACCAACGATACACTTTTTTCTGTAGGTAATGTTCATTACAGTTAGAAAATTTTGTATTACTTATTGTTTTTTCTGTTTTTTTTTTTTTTATATTTAATTTAAGTAAGAAAACGTTTTTTATGCTAAATAGTAAAACAAAAGTACCTAAACAAAAACATTTTTTGTGCTAAATAGTAAAACAAAAGTACCTAAACAAAAACACATCATGCAAATCATATTTAGATATAATTACTAGTGAGATAGTGACTACTTAAGTGTTTTCATTATAATATTTTTGAATCTACCAGCAGAAAGAGCAAAGATATCGATAAGATGGAATTGCTTGTTGTAATTTTATTATTAGTTAGTCGACGCAGAGGTGCCCGCATACCTACGTTACTACGACAAGAGGTAACAGCAAACATTTAGTACTTATCTTATATTGAAGAGTACGAAAATCAACATTACATACAGCTGTAGAAGCACATGATTGTAACAGAATCAATGAAAAAAGTATGTAGGTATGTCTACATAAATTGATCAATTGTAATGCAGAACTACAATACTATAGTGTAAGGTCATTTGCGTGTTCAAGAAATTGTCGAAAATTTAAGACAAAAGGTTCAGGATTGAGAAACAGTTTTACTACGAGTACTAAAAATGATTGTCCAATGCATAGTAAGATTAGCTTTCATCGAATGGGCAAAATTAACAGATTGCATCTCATAATGAAAATCACAATCATAATACTGACAAGTACTCTTTTCATTTATTGCCAAAACTAAGGAAGTTATATCATAAAGCATAGGTATGTAAATGGATGAATAGCCAAGGGGTTACGGCTACACTTAAATTTAGCCGGCTAAAGATGAAATCATTTATCGAAAACATACATTGGTGCCGATTCTGTTGTCACAAATGCCTCTAGACTAAAAATCACCAAAATGTAGTTTACTCCTGTCAAACGATGATTTCCCATTCTGGAATAGACTAAAGTGGCACAACGAGATTTTAATTTATAATGAAAATGGTGCCGATTCTCTTGTACACCGGACTAAACTATCACTAAAATTCCTTACTTTTGGCTATGAGAATCTTAACGCTATTCTGTAGTAAAAAGTCTCTAAATTAAAAAAAATATTTTGACACAACTAAATCGAATTTGACAATTGCGATTCCACGTGGTACATACTTGTTTGCCCTACCCCGTGAATTTTTTTAGAGGCGGAGGCGCGCAGTGGGGGCATCCTCGACGTGTTTTATATGGAATTTTTCACTTTTTGTATGGAAAATACAAAAAAATATTACCTACGTGTTGAGTATTAGGGGTTTAAGGGTTTCATAAAGGGGGTCGGAATTTTCATTATTTTTGCGATAGGACGCACCATTTTTGAGATATAAGCAAAAGAAAAGAAAAAAAACCAGTACAGTACTGTTTTTGCACCCGAAGTCGAGATGTTCGTGTGAATTTTAGTTCATGACAACTAATAATATTCCACACCATTTTCAGTGGCGATTAAAAATGGTCAGAATTAGTTAGAAAATTAAAATTTTAGGTGAAAAACGTCAAATTCAGAATAGCAAAATTGTCATTTTCACTAAATTAAAATCTCAGTACAATCTTAGTGCTGTCAAACTAAAATATAGTTAAGTTGTGCCACTTTAGTCTATTTCAGAATGGGAAATCATCGTTTGACAGGAGTAAACTAAATTTTGGTGATTTTTTGTCTAGTTTAGACGCATTTGTGACAAGAGAATCGGCACCATGTCAATTTTGCTATTCTGAATTTGACGTTCTTCACCAAAAAATTTAATTGTCTAACTAAATCTGCCCATTTTTAATCGCAATTAAAAATGATGTGGAATACTATTAGTTATCATGAACTAAAATTCACACGTACTTACACCTCGACTTCGGGTGCAAAAACAGAACGGTACTGGATTTTTTTCTTTTCTTTTGCATAAATCTCGAAAATGGTGTGTCCTATCGCAAAAATATTGAAAATTTCGACCCCCTTTATAAAACCTTATTAGGGATTTATAGGTTTTATAAAGGGGGTCGAAATTTCTCAACACGTAGGTAACATTTTTTTTAATTTTCCATAATAAAAGTGAAAATTTCCATAAAAACACGTTGAGGCTGCCCCCACTGCGCGCCTCCGGCTAAAAAAATTCACGGGGTAGGGCAAACAAGTATTTACCACGTGGAGTCGCAATTGTCAAATTCGATTTAGTTGAGTCAAAATAATTTTTAAATTTAGAGACTTTTTACAACAGAATAGCTTTAAGATTCTCATAGCCAAACAAAAGTAAGGAGTTTTAGCGATAGTTTAGTTAGTTTAGTCCGGGCGCGGGCGGTGTATGTACAAGAGAATCGGCACCATTACTCTCTTCTCAAAAATAAACTCAGGTATAGCCGGCTAATGTTAAGTTTATTTCCACACCCGTCTTTACTCGTAACATAATATGTTACGAGTAAAGACGGGTACATACATATAATAATATTATTTCTATTTCTATTCTATTATATTTCTATTCTATATAGATAGATAGATAGAATACTCTTTATTGTACACCATAAAAATCACAGACATAATTTAGAAATTTTACATAGGGTGACACAATGGGCGGTCTTATCGCTTAAAGCGATCTTTTACAGACAACCTTTGGATGGATTAAAGGTAATAGGAGAGACAATACTGCAGGTAGTCAGCGGTGTACCATCTACATATACAATAAATATGTACATACATACATAAAGCATAAACTTATTCATATAAATATATAAATCTATAAACATGAAACAAGAGCAAGGAACTAAATGTAATGATGATGTTTAAGGAGAGAGGAAGTGTGTTTTTACCAGAGTTTTAAAAGTGGACAAGGATTGAGCTCGCCTTATCGACACGGGCAAGGCATTCCATAACCGTACTGCTTGAACTGTAAAAGATTTGTCATAAAAACTGGTTGAATGCATCGGCATCTCTAGTCTCAAGTTTTCCGATGATCTCAGATATCTATTATGTGTGTCATGTAGGAACTTGAAACGTTCTTTAAGATAGGAGGGGCTTATAGGATTGAACAGAATACTGTAGAGCTGAAATAAGATATGAGAATTCCGGCGAAGACGTATGGGAAGCCACTTGAGCTTTGTACGAAATTCAGAAATGTGATCATATTTGCGCAGGCCAAATATAAATCTTATGCAAAAGTTTTGAAGTCGCTCAAGTTTATCTAGTTGTGCCTCAGTGAGATCGAGGTAACTGACATCAGCGTAGTCAAGGATGGGAAGTAAAAGGGATTGTGCAAGCGCAGTCTTAGTGGCAGTTGGAAGAAAGTTCCGCAATCGTCTCAGGGACTTACCAGATGCAAAAATCTTGCGGCTTACGTCCTGTAGCTGGGGACCCCAAGAAAGATGTTTGTCGATCCAAACTCCGAGGTTCTTAACCTTTTCGCTAATTGGAATGGCAGTTCCGTTAAATTGAACTTGGGGAAGTTGTGTCCAGTTTATCTTGGGGATCATCCTTGAGCTGCCAACAACAATGACTTGGGTCTTCGATGGATTGACCTGTAACCCATGTGCCTCACTCCACTCGCAAATTGAATCCAAATCCTTGTTTATACCATTAATTGCATCAGCCAAATCCGAAAGGGCAGCTTTTTTATATATTTGTAAATCATCTGCATAAAGGTGGTAGGACGAAAGAAGTTTTTTGGAAATAGAGTTTATAAATATTGCGAAGAGTAAAGGAGATAAAACGCCACCCTGAGGTACACCGGCAGAAGTATAACACCAAGAAGAACGAGACTCTTCTATGCATACACGTTGCCGGCGGCCATACAGGTAACTACGAAACCAGTCAATCGCCGTTGGAGATATGTTAAGCGAGCGAAGCATGCCAAGCAGGATATCAAAATCGACCGTATTAAAGGCATTACTAAAATCCAGTAAGCAAAGAACCGTCAGATTTCCTTCTTCCATGCCTAACCGTATATCATCAGTGACGTTAACTAAGGCTGTAGCGGTGCTATGACCAGGACGAAAACCGGATTGGAAAGGATTCAGTAGACTATTCTTACAAAGAAAAGCACTAAGCTGATTGTGGACAAGGCGTTCTAGGACTTTGGAGAGGAAAGGCAAGATAGAGATAGGACGGTATTCGGAAAAGGAAATAGGATTCGATTTTTTGGGTAAAGGAGTGATTTTTGCCTCTTTCCACATTGATGGAAAAACACCATAGGATATAGAGTAATTTAGGATATAGCATAGGATGGGAAGGATTTCGTCGAGGACAGGGACTATCATTTTTCGACTTACACAATCACTACCAACTGCGTTAGATGTGATTGAAACAACGCTCTTCTTAACATCACAATCAGAGAATTGACTAAAAATAAATGGGGGATGGTCCGGAGTTGGAAGGTTTGAAAGATAGTTTATTGTAGCTGCCTTCATGGTCCCGCTGCAGTGGGACGAAGATGAGAAGTGTTGATTCAGTAGATCAATATCTAAGTTTTTAGGAATCGATTCTTGGCGCGATTTTCCAACTCCCAAGGACTTAAGAAATTTCCAGACTTTAGCTGGATCTCCGTTTTCAACTGAGGTGTGGATATGGCGGCGTTGGGCATCTCTACACACCTTATTGCAGCGATTGCGAGCATCTACAAGGATCTCCCGGTTCGACGGCGAGGGCCGACACTTAAATTTAGTTTTTGTTACAGCCTTCCTGTGCATGATACCTCTTATATCGTCTGTAATCCATGGTGCCGGAAGATGTTTAATTTTTACAGCACGAATGGGAGCGTGGACATCGTACAGCCTCACAAGGTTGTCTGTCAGCAGGTTGACTTTATCGTCAATCGACTCAACACTGACTAAAGGAGACCAATCAATGCTGTTAGCATCTCTTCGGAGATCATCTGAATTCATGCCACTAAAGTTGCGCTGCAGGAGAATTTTAGGTTTTGCCTTAGGTGGGCGAATTTTGTAGGAGAGGAATAATAGATCATGGTAAGAAAACATGTCAGCGGGGCATTGACCATGCTTACTGACATGTTGAGGAGAGGAAACAATGAGAAGGTCCAAAAGTGAGGGATTACAGTTTGGAAAATGGTGCGTGGCACTTAAAGGGAGAATTGATAAATTCGATGACTGAGCTATTGATCGAAGAGAGGAAGAGCGGGAATCGATTTTCAGTAAACAAGTATTGAAATCGCCCATGATGATTGTATGACTGTAAGAAGGTGTAATGTTTATATTTCTATTCTTTACTCGTAACGTAATATGTTACGAGTAAAGACGGGTACATACATATAATAATATTATATGTAAAAAATGCAATGTTATTACTACTATTACTAGGAGAACTTAGGATGCAAGAGCGAGCGAAGCGAGGATAGGTTAGGTTTTTCGTGTTTTTTTTTAAACCATTCAGTAATAGGAGCAAAGCGGGACAAATTTTGACCCGCTAAGTGATATTAACATAACATAACATCACGCCTGGTTTTCCCGAAGTGTTGGGCAGAGTAGGTACACTGCCTGTAGTAGGTACACCCACATTTCGCCAGTTATGTTTAAGTTCCATGTAATAGGGGGCGAGCCTATTGCCATCAACCGGGCACAAATCCAGACTCCGGGCTGCTTCTGAGAAATTCCAGGTAGAAAAACCCAATAACACTGCCCGACCCGGGAATCAACCCAGCAGGCCTAACATGACACACGCGACAGTTACTCGCTCTCGCGTGAGTAATTTTTGTCTATTTCGGTCACTTTCTCGTTTTCTGACAGCTCTTCCATACAAAATAGTCGACTCCTTCTGTCAAAATTGATGTTTTCTCGACAAACCCTAACATAGCACCTTAGTTATCTCGATTTTTGACAATTCAACACGAGATAATCTCCGATTTTTCTATCATTTAGTCGTATTTACTCGTCGTCGATTTTGACGACGAGAAGAGTAGACAAAATTATGGTACAAAAAAAAAACTCCAAAATAACATGGCAGTTTCATAATTGTACATAGTTTAGTCATCATTTTATTTTACAATACATTATAATGAAAATACTTAGTTTTAAACTACTATTTATATTGGAACGACGTGTTTTATATGGAAATTTTCGTTTTTTGTATGGAAAATATGAAAAAATATTACCAAAATGATGTGATAGGGGTTTATGGGATTCATAAAGGGGGTCGAAATTTTCATTATTTTTGCGATAGGACATACCATTTTCGAGATATAAGCGAGAGAAAAGAAAAAAAGACAGTATTGTTTTTGCACCGTCGCGCGTCGCCGTCGAAGTGTTGGTGTGAATTTTAGTTCATTTTTTAATCGTTATTAAATACTTAAACAATCAAAATTTGAGGTGAAGAACGTAAAATTCTGAACAGCAAAATTGCCATTTTCACTAAATTTAATAGCTCAGTGCCGTCAAACTAAAATATAGGTTGTGTCACTTTAGTCTATTTCAGAATGGAAAATCGTCGGTTGACAAGAATAATCAAAACTTTGGTGATTTTTAGTCTAGTTTAGAGGCATTTGTGACAAAAGAATCGGCACCATTGAATTAATTAAACGGAATCTCAAGCCGATGTTGCTATCATAAGTTGATAAAAGCGCTCTTCCTCTCTCCTACCTATTTTTATAAATTTTGCTGTGCCCGACAGGGTCCATAATTGTTTCTTCTAATTGTATTTTAACACCTGTATATGTACATTATGGATTGCAATAAAGAATTTGAATTGAATTGAATTGAATCATAAAAATAATTTGTTTCTAATAACTTGCAACATCGGTTTCTCGTTGCGAGATATAGAAGTGTCAAAGTGCCTTTTTCGAGATATCTCGTCGTTTACGGTCATGTTAGGGATTAGAATGACGTCAGAATCGTAGACAAATTTCGACAAAACGAGATAAAGAGCTTTCTCACGCTTATCATGTTAGCCCTGCAGGACCTCATGCTCAGTAGTAGCGCTTGCGGCCACTAAACCAACGAGGCAGTTGCTTGCTAAGTGATATGCTCCAACTTTAATTTCCACTATCTCACAAATATCGAAAGAAACTGGCGAATATTTTCTCAGTTTTGCGCACTCCGGGGTTTTCAAATATACAACAAAAATGGTCTATTCTATAAAAAAAAAAATATTCCTATAAAAAAGCGATGGGTTATAAAATGCAGTGATACCCCGTCGTTAGCCTTGCGTCTTTTTAAAATAATAGGTACTAGTAATTCGCAAATTGACGGCACTCTATCACCGCAGTGTATTAAGTGCCGCTTGCGGCACTCAATACAGTGCCGTTAGCGGCACTTAATACACTCCCGTAATAGAGTGCCGCTAGTGGCACTCCAACTTTTACCAACTGCCAAGATTTTAACATGTTTTGTTGTGAATGTTTCGCCAGGGCAAACGCACAGTAAAGGGGACCTTAGACAATCAATACATGTGTTGTCAATCTACTGGAAGAATTCAGTTCTAAGATAATATTTCTTCTAAACGCGTCCCTATCGTACGAAAATGTTAATTTTTATGGCTGGTAATGATGTCTAAAGAAATGTCAAATGGATTCCATGTCCGTGTATGTATTTTTATTCGGCGCGACAATTGATCAAACTTGTTTTTCTTGTGATTACTACCTTTTTTCATGTAACAAAATACATACTTCGAATACCAAAATTAAGTGAAACGCTCCTTTTTGTGTATAGCGGCTTACTATGTGTTAGTTGTCAAATAATGAGGCGAGGTCAACCAGGCATCGGAGGATGGCGAAGTGAAAATCAAAGGCATTTTAGGCCAAGAGGCAATGGTCCTCCTCGATTTAGACCTCCGAGGATCTATCCATTACTTGAAAGCCCCAGGTAAGACCCTAGTACCAATTTAACTTCCAATAATTGCATTGCATCACTGACGCGCCAATATTTCGTATACCTTGAAATGTAAAAAAAAACCGTGTATGTCTAGGACAATACATCGATAAAACTTCTAAATTTTATTTTTTTATACGTATAACACATAAAAGTGTTTATAATAAGCAATTAAAAATTTTCTTTTTTTCTTAGTTGCTTTAAAATCTATTTCAGATTCCCGCCACCTAACCCTCGACTAAATCAAAGAGGTCCACCACCTTTCAGTGCTCACGGAGGACATCCAGACGACCATGATCGACAAGATCACCATGACAGACACAGAGAATATCGAGATGGCCATCGCCAAATTGATCAGAGAATGCCAGAAAGAGCGCACCATTCACGTTCCAGGCAGATGTACCAATATGTCCATTCTAATATGAGATCTAAAGACAATCAATGCAGCTCATTCAAAGAGACATCAAATTTTTATGAGGACATCACACCTGATTCATTTCATGTTAACAGTATGGGAGATATAGATCAGCGGCAGCTTCCTCTCCTTGTTCATCCACCAGATTCTTATAGTCAGCAACAGATATCTCCTTGGGCCAATCCACCTCCAGGCTTTAAAAAATATGATTATGACGATAGAAGCCAAAATTCTTATAGACATCATGATATTGCAGAAAGAAATAAAATACCTGCTGTAGATTATACTGGTCATAGACCACCTGCATCAGACCATTATGGTGGGACCTCTGGACCAACCACCAATAATAATGACACATCATTTAGTCGATCTGTAGATGACACAGTAGATATTATCAGAAAACGGTTAATGAATCGTAATGATCCAGAGAGGTTATCACAAGATGCTGCTATCCATCAGAGTATCACTGAGCAGGAAGGAAGTGAGAATGGTAATCAGCTCACTCAGCCAGAGCAACCAGCTAAGAAGAGAACACCAAGACAGAGACACAATGTTAAATCTAATTGTGATAAGATGAAATCAAATATTGTTCACCAGCTGTTTAAGATGGACAAAGATAAGATGCATAAATTAATGGATGATCCGGGTTCGTCATCAAAGTTTGAGTACGCCATTAGCAGTTTAATAACAGAGTCACAAAATAGTTTGAACCGCCATTTAAGATCTGTGGCAGAGAAATCACTGTACAGTTCCAGCACAGACTTCATTCATAATGACAATAATACAATCTATGAGGATACTTTCATGAAGCAGATGCAGTGTCTCTTAGATCCACAAGACACTGTATTACTAGAAGATATAAAGCCCATTGTCATGGCTGAACTTAGTAAAGTTCTGCAGTTGGCTGAATTTGAACAAAGATTTGATGTGTCTGATGAACACGGCGGCCATCATACTGCAGATGGACAGCCTGACTATCCCTATTTTGAACCCTACAATTATGATGAATACACACAGGACCCATGTTTTGAGCATGAACAACCACCATCATTAAATTATGAAAATTCAAACAGATTAGATCTAACAGATAATTCTAATAAAAACTTAAATTATAATCATGAAGCACCATATGAAGAAGTCAAACCTCTATTTGAGAGACGTCAATCAAAAAGAAGTGACCCTGTTCCAGAAAGAAAACTTAGTATAGAGAGCCAGAGGAAGAGTCAGAGAAGAAGTTTTGAAACTCCTGTTGAAGAGCCATTTAAAGGTAAAGAAGAACCACTACCACTATTTGATGGGAATACTGATCAGCTGTCTGAAGATGAGGATACATTCGCTGAACTAGACAGGCAATATCATGTAGCTGTTGACCACAACTTTATTGAAAATGATGATCTCTCAAGCGAACCCCCTAATTTTGAAACAGTTCAACAAGCAGCACCTCACATTGTAAACGAAATTGATAGTCAATTGCAACCCAGTGTCCAGTCATCTTTGGATTTATTTCCTGAAAGCAGTACAGACAGCCTCAGAGATATAGCTAGGCATATCAAGCAAGAAGTGACATCTCTAGATTTTCGAAATGAAAATACTCACGTAAATACACCTAACAATGGTGTTGACAAAGTTAAACAAATGAAAATAAAACAAGAGCAAGTGCCTCAACCTAAAGATACTGAGAAAGAGACTGAAAAAGCAGTTAACTCAAATATTATTAAAACTCCTCCATCAAACTCACGAAAAAGATCAATTGATCAAAGACCTTCTCATCGTAAAGAAAAACGAAAGAAAAGTGAATCTAGCCAGTCCGATTCAGGGAAATCAACCTCAGATAAAAATATCCCGGCCAATGCTGTTTCCATTAAGTCAACAGAAAAGTGCAATGATGCCCCAAAGCCCTATTATAATATATTTTTACATAAAAATGAAAGTACGAATGAAACTAAGGATAGTAAAAAAGTTGAATCAACAGATAAAAGTTATTCAGATAAATATGTCAAAAGGAAAGAAACCTCAAAAAAGCCAAAAGAAAAAGAAAGTGAATCAGGCAGAAAAAGACATTCTAGCACATCCAGTCAAATCGTTCTAAGTCCAAAAGATAGTATTAATGCAAGCAGTCAGACACCCACAAAATCAGATCCTAAAATTAAACTCAAGACTTTTGATATGTTTGTAGAGCAGCCCAAGAAGGCGTCATCTCACCACCATGCACACAGAAACACTGCTCTAGCTACAAGCCCTACAAAACTCACTGTAGAGGAAAACATATCGAAACAAGTACAAGCACTAACTCCTGCACGCAATAAGACAGTGCAGACTAAACATGTGGGAACTCAAGTCATAAGAAGACTTATTACAAAAGAAACACAGACATTTCAAAGTAAAATTACCAGTACCAGGTTTTGTCAAACAGAAAGGAAGAAGTTAGTCTCCAAATGTGTGCAAACACTTGCTGTGTCTTTTGAAAGCTCAAAACCCAGGTCAGCTGACGCTTTCGAAAGAATGAAAGAAATAGACATGGAAATACAAGTTTTGTTGCAAGAAAAATTTAAACTGTACAGTTCCTTAGAATCCAAAGACACATGTCCAAGCAGTATGCCTACTCTGGGTATGACTGTTCTGAATGTTACACCTATTGACGAAAGTAAAGATGAAGGTGAAGATGACACTGACTCATTGCACGAAAATATAATGAATGCAGATGAAATTGTAGACGATTTCACCAACATACCTGTGGAAGAACTAGAGCAAATAGCTTTAGAAAGTGTTCAAGAAGATAGCACTGATTCAACTAAAGTTGAAAAAAGAACTTTACGACAAAAAGTACTGCAACAAGAACGAAAGAGTTCTGAGAGTCCCACATCAAGTAAGAGAAGTAGAAGTAGAAATAAAAAAGCGAAACCGCCTAATATATCTCTTATAGAGCAGATAATTACAGATGAAAGACCTCTAGAAGATATCATATCACTAGACGACCTAGAGGACCCGCCAGCTAAAACCAAGAAGAAACCTCGATCTCAACCAAAGAAAAAACCGACTAAAAGAACAAAACCTCAGAAAAACGCCAATACATTTGATTTAAAGGACTGCTCAGTTGTTCTTATTCAGACTGATGTTAGAAAGTTTATAAAGGAAGAACCCATAGAGGCTGATGAAACATCTGTGCCTGTGGAGACTGCTGAACCGTCAAATACTGGCACAGAGGAGGTTGTTGCTTTGGAGCCAAGACCGCGGCAAGTGGACGAAGAGACTGTGGTCAATGATCTCCAGTTTGACATGTTAGATGTGTCAGAAGATATAGTTATAGGGGAGGAGAGTGAGATAAAATGTAATGATAAAGACATGCATGGGAGGGGGGAGGCGATAAGTGAGGAGATAATACTGGATAACAGTCAGTCGTCCGCGGATGACGCGTCCACGGCGGAGAGCGGGCAGGCGGAGAATGAGTGCAAGATGTACGACTATTCGACCGACGAGAAGTTGCGCCGGGATTCGATCACCGTCACCGGCAATGCTGATGCTGTACTTGCGATAGAGGTCAGTCTTTTATCGTTTATTTAAGCTCAAAATCTTGCCTATAAACAGGAATGTAATTTTTGTAAACAATAATTTAGATACAAATTCCATATAAAACGTTTATGTGTATTGTTTTACAGAACGTGCTATTTAAACTATTTCGTGGGTACTGCCATTGCAAAACCATGTTACTAATATTGTCAATATAAGAAAAATACTTGAATGCATATTTTCTTAACTTGGCAGAATTTGCTTAAGGTTCAAATTACATACCAGTTAATGCTCAAATTAGTAATTCGAGAGGCAACATCAAAATCCTCACATTCCTGCCTAGTGAACATGATAATTAATACATATTAACTTTTAATTGTAGTGCATAGAGACTGACTTCATAGCAGCTTGCTTGGATGGCAATGTGTACCACTTCAGTGGTGACGGGCAGCTACTCAACACACTTCGAGGGTCGAACTTGGCTGTCACATGCCTAACCATTGTCAAGGAGAAGTATGGGACCACTGTGTACACGGGATCACTGGATTCTAGGATTCGATATTATGATTTGGAGGTAAGATTGTTTGACCTACTGTATTCTCTAGTTTAGAGTATTTTTAGGGTTCCATAGGTCAAAAGGACCAAAACGGAACCCTTATACGATCACTCGTATGTCTGGCTGGCTGTCTGTCTGTCTGTCTGTCTGTCACAGCCAATTTGCTCTGAATCCACTGGACCAATTTAGTTGACATTTGTTACAAATGTGAATTTCTGTGACCCAAACATGGACGTGTACGTAAATAAATGAATTTTGAATATGGGGGTCACTTTTAAGGGGCAAATAAGAAAATTAAAAAAAAATGTTTTGCAATCTGTTTGTGACATATCAAATGAAAGAACTTTTTTTTTCATTATTTTAAAGTGAATACTTAAATTGACCATACCCCTTATCACCGAAACTACTGAGCCTAAATTTTTGAAAAAATACCTGGAATGGTTCTGTACTCATAGATTACAGGAAAACCTATAAGAAATCTATGGTATTAAAATAAAATGGTAAATCTCTCAATATTGTGTGTAAAAACTTATATTTGCAGTTGGAATGTATTGGAGAACATGTTTTTCAACTACAATGTTAAGTTTGTTCTTGGGATAAATTCATCCCAACTACGGAGCCCTTCATTGTGCGTAGTCCGACACGCACTTGGCCGGTTTTTTTTTATTATAAAAAAATGGCCAATGACACGGCCAGGGCGTAGATGGCGGGACTAGCTAGACTCCTACCGAAAGGACTGGCCAACACTAGCAAGAGACAGAATTGTGTGGAAAAGGGAGAGAGAGGCCTTGGGTCTTGCAGTGGGACAATTCTGGAAGCAGCGCGTTCGTTTTTTCCGTTTTTGCTGCGTCGTGAAATCAAAAAATTTGTAAAAGCGAAAGATCATGAAATACAAATACAACAACTTAAACATGTGAAAGATAACAGTAAAGTTTTTAAACAAATAGTGTTGCAAATTCCTATCTACTTGGCGTTAGTTGAACTAAAGTGAAGTTTACATTAGCTACAAAACTTGCAGAAGTTGCAAGGCAAGCAATTCGGAAGTGAGCTTGCCCTGTCTCGATGGTTTAGACGGTAAGAATTGCTCTGTTGCTAATCTAAACTTCGCTTTAGATGAGTCACTGTCTCGTGGTCACTGTTGATCAAAATAATATTGTCATTCTAAATATATTAGTACGTGTTCCAAATGGTAATCGCAATAATTGCCTGCCAGTTTATTACAACACTGAAATAGGCTATCATTAAAAAATAAGTATGAAGGTGCTACTTCCAATCGATTGTAATCTAAATATACTCTATGCTTTTCACTATTGATGTGTTTGTGTAGTTCAAGGTTAGGAATTAGGTCATCTTGAAAAGGCGACGATGAACGGATTTATCAAATGAGATGACAGCAACATCCGTCGCTATCCGTAGGTGTACTGATAACATCTCTGCACACGCCTACAAACATTGCTTACAAAATTAAAAGTAAATATTTGACTCGAAAATACCGGTCAAGCTCAAGTTATTCTAGTGCTCTGAGTCTGAGGGTTCCATATTTGTTGAGCTTATTTACTGACCATATGATTTGGACCCCTAAAAATGTGCAAAACACACTTTAGCATACAGCAACAATTGTTAGTCACTTTGTATTGGGATCGATTCGAATCAATTGTACTAACCGTTTCATACATTACCACTTTAACAGTTTAAAAAAAAAACTGTCATAATCAGGATATGGGTGTCCTGATCGAGAATCTAAGATATGTATATATATACCATGTTCTAAAATCCCAAAATATAATTTGTTACTTATTCAGTCCATCTCTCTCTTACATTCCAGACGGGTCTGGAGAAAGGTCCAGAGTGCAATGTTCTCAGTCCGATACAGACGATGGACCGCGCCTGGGACACCGTCTTCGTTGGCACTAGGACTGGCTTCGTACTACAGTTTGAATGCAAGGTAAGCATAGGAAAATAACTATAAAGTAGTGATGGGTTGGAAATTAAGGGCTCCCTATTCGAGCATAAAAATGCAGGTCCCAGGTAGTCTTTGTATTGTATAAACTCAATCTTCTTTGTATTATATAATTTCATAGCACAGGTGTGAGTACTATGTACTAAAGAGCTACCATTTACCGGGTAATATGTATTTCATTAACTCGAATGTGCCCTGGCGGCTGTGAGTATGTCATGCTCACTCAGATGTCTCGCTGATGGTGGCGCGTGTGTTGGATCATTTAGCTCCCCTCAAAATGGTTGAGCTAAATAGTGCTTATCCATGCGTCATATTCGTGAACGGGCGCCGTCAGTTTGGACTGGTCATCTCTTAGCTGCCATGGCTTATTTTAATTTATTTTAAGTTTTTGAATAGTTCTTTTTTTTTTCTTCTTTTTATTACGGAAGCTTTTACGAACGTGCACGTCTTTCTACATTGTTCTCACTCTCACATGCATAACTTCAAAATGAATGATGTAACCAATAATTTTTGTATCAAATTTTTTATTTTAAAAAGTTTCTTACCCGTTCTTCTCCATAGGTACCTACTATGCTTTGGAATGGGCAACTAGCTTCATATTTCTGACTGACCGAATTATTAGTTTAAACGTGGCTGTAAATGGTTTAATTGAAATAAATGCTTTGAGTTTGCATTGAGTCGACGGACCAAATTTCGTTTTGGGTCGAAAAAAAGTATTTCTCAGCTGCGGCCTAAAAAAATGTATGCTGGAAAATCAATTCATTTATTCAGAGATTATCTGTAGTCATAACAACTAAATTGCATTTTATCGAATATAATATCAGATTGTTTGATACTAATTGACTGCTGCGCTGCATGTCGCGGGTTCGATTCCCGCACGGAACATCTATTTGTATGACCTATAAGTAGTTGTTTCGGGTCTGGCTGCTTGTGTATGTGAGTATAAATGTTTGTAAACGCACCCACGATACAGACCAGCGCGACGCGACGCGACTCGAACAATACAATTTCTAAGAAAACTTCTTGGTATAACAATAACCGGTATCGCGTCGCGCTGGTCTGCACGAAGCTTTACTGCCAAGTTACTCAGTGATAAAGTGATAACATAGCATTCTACTGGAGAAGGAATTTTTAAAATTTGTCCAGTAGTTTTTGAGTTTATTCATAACAAACATACAGAAAATCAAATGCTTTCTCTTTATAATATTAGTTTAGATTATTGTCTTTGAGAAAAGTACAAAGTTTCTGAGATTTAAGTTTAAACGGTTAAAATATATCTTATACTAATACTATGAAATGAGCAATATTTGTACATAATAATATATCTGTAGTCACGTTCTCGAAAACTGCTCTAACGATTTCGATTAAAGTTGCAATAAAGGGGTTTACGGGGTGAAAAATTTATCTAGCTACCTCTATATCTGGGAAAATTCGTTTTCTCCGTATTTTACCCGAGCAGGGCTCTGTCACCCAGGTACTAATGATTAAAAGACTGCCACTGCATTTATTAAGCCGCTGGATGCAAGTCGCTTCTAACCGGCCGATTTGGAAATCATTGGGGGAGGCCTATGTTCAGCAGTGGACGTCCTATGGTTGAAATGATGATGATGACTGCATTTATTTTATTTTTACCAAAACCTATCGATTTTTTTTTTTTTTTTTAATCTAATTTCGGTCGAAAATGTAAATTAAGCAGAATTTAGATATCGTTTTCGGACTCTAGATGAAATAGTATGAAAGTTTTTAAGTATGAACAGAATTATGTTGTTGTAACAAGTGTCTGGTTTCATTAACATTCTCCTGGCTCATATTACTGATAACATAATTACATTAGTAAAGTGCATTGATCTAATTTCAAATGCTAGGCATTCATGTCACCAAGTGAAGTTTTTACAATGCTAGTTGTTAACTCAGTCTGTTTCAAACGCAAAATAATGAATTATCCTAAAAAGGTTTTTATTACGAAGTATAATTAAAAACCTATAATAGATGTAAGTATGGAATTTCTTGTCGATCCGTTTCCATAGGAATAGGAAATGACAAATTGGAACCATGCACCTTTTTTACATCTACCTGTGGATCTAAGTGAAAATGGACAATAGGTTCGCCTCCTGTTACTTGGGACTTAAACATAACAGTGCTAGCTGACATAGTGGCAAATAATGTATTGTAATGTTCTGTGTCTTGTAATGTGAATTACTTTTTAAATCTTGATTTTCTAACTGAACAGACAGCTTTGCTGCTGGGGAGTTAGTTGCGCGACTTCTTCTTCCCAGCTGCAGCACTGGGGAGTGGTCAAGGGCGGGCGTGTCGGGGGACTGTCTTATGTAATTTTGACGTTCGAAAAGTGCTGATTCTCAGCCTAATTTGAATAAATGACATTTGATTTAACATTATGATACACCTCTGTCTAATCCCTTGGAGAAAACAGGCGTGATGTTATATTGTGAGAGAGAGACTCGTGATACAGTTTCATACTAGTACGAGGGGATAGGGCGAATCAGACTAAAGACATTCAAACTACCACGTCACTTTCTCCAACTGATGACCTGTCTAAAATTTTTATTATCACTAACTGTAAGACGATTTCTGTCATCTTGTTTATTTGTTATTATTGAGTTACTTTAAGTTGCATGAATGTCTCATATTTGCACAATAAAGGTTATGATTAGGTTATGATTATGATTGTGATATTAAGTGAAAATAAATCTTTTGAATCTGTCCATTACAGAACAACATGCTGATACCAGTGAGCACAGTGAAGTTCTCTGAGCAATCAATCCTGGCACTCCGTGCCATGAAGGAGGGTCCTCGCAAAGTGTTGCTAGTCGCCGCCCGTTCAGAAAACGTGACGATAAAGGACGCACAAACTGGTCTGTTGCTCCGAACGCTCTCTGGGCCTAAGATGACAGTGTATACGCTCCTTTTTGAAGATGGCAAGGTGTTTTGTGGGACTAGCAGCCATCAGATACATGTTTTTGAATATGCTGTAAGTATAAAAGGCTACATTTTTCAGAAATATAGAACTCCATCATATTGTGCCAACAAAACTGATAAACAGTAAACTGAAATAAAAATAACTACCGTATATTTAGTCGTGTTTAGGGATTCTTGATGGTGTCCTCTTTACCTAAAAGAAAGATTTAAATGAAGGACCTGTGTTCCTATATGGAAAAAATGTATATAATTATTATTATCTTGTTACTACCCTCTTCTCCACATACCCAACAAGTACTTCCGCACTCCTGAAGTACCTATCTATATAGTGATAGTCCTAATCCTTTGATAGTTATTTTACATGCTTGTAGTACGAGTGCCGAGTAAGTACAAGCATATAACTTGGAGTGGTTAACCTACTATTCGAGCCAAGTGCAACATAGTGCCTTGATGTATTAAAAAATCGGTGCACACGGAGCGGGACTCGCACACAAAGGGTTCCTTACCTCTGTACAATATTTAGCAAAAAAAACGCCGAAAAAAACGTTTCTTGTATGTCCCTTTATTTTATTATATTTTTGTTATAGCAGCAATAAAAATACACATTCTGTGAAAATTTCAACTGTCTATCTATTACGGTTCATGAGATACAGCCTGCTGACATACAGACGGACAGACAGCGGCGGCTTAGTAATAGGGTTCCGTTTGTCTCGTCTACGGAACCCTAAATATTGTAAAAATTGGTATTCCTCTTCGGTGGTCCTCCGTGCCTCGGAAAGTACGTTGAGCCGTTGTTCCCGGCTGTCATTAATAGATCTTTAACAGTTAATAGTCAGTAACCCAAAAAATCTGACAACCAGTCTTACCAAGGCGTATCGTGTTACCCAGTAACTGTATTGTGGAGGTCAGATGGGCAATCGCTCCACGCCAAATACTGGTTTTCGTTGCATCTGGTTAGACTGGAAACCAACCCCAACATGACTGGGCATAAAAAGCAGGTCGGTTAAAATCGGTAATAATGTTTCTGTTATTTTCATTTCCAGAGTGGAAGCCACACGGGTTGCCACGAAGGCGGTAAGGGCGCGGTCTGCCTGCGCGCGACGGGCGGACTTCTGTTCGCGGGCTGTTACGACGGCTGCGTGTACGTGTACCGCGAGGGCGAGACCAGGCCGCTCGCTCAGCTGCGAGGACCCAGCCTTATGCTGCTGTCTCTCGCCGTTGTGGGCAGCAAGGTGAGATAGCATGACCCATGATGATGATGTAAATAATAATTAGTTTCAGAGAAAATCACCTATGACAGTTAAACAGACAATCTTGGCATAGAACACATAAAATGGTGCCTAGTGATTCAGGATCAATTTTTCTAATAATAATGATGATTTGAATTTATATACAGGGTGGAAGGGACATCGATGCGAAAACTGATACCATGGATTCAGTACGTGATTTTGAAACCCCCTCCGTTAAAATTTTTCGTTGGTTATTTTAAAAAAAAAACAGGTGTTTCATAGAAAAGTTCAATACGCGGTCAAAATGTATGTAACAGCAGATTTTTTTTTCGCCAATCCATGGTATCAGTTTTCGCGTCGATGTTCCTTCCACCCTGTATAACCAGCACTCCAATCGCGTAACACACTTTCAATCACAATCCGAAGGATTTTGAAGGAAAATGCTAATCCGTCGCTTCATATATGTATGAATAATTCGTCTGCACAAACGAACGTAAATGACGCAATTCAATTTTTTCAATTCAATTATTTATCTCGGAAAACATCCATAGTGTATTAGTATTAGAACTTAGAAAATATGTTAGTAGCATTAAAAACATTAAACAATCAAAAACAAATTAATCACGAACTTCAAATTTTCAACTTGGCTGAAGTTTCGGCTGGTTTATGACCGAATTATGATAAAATCCTTAATAAGATCAGATTTTAATTAGAATTACAACTAAATTAAATTAAATTACAATCAAAACAAAATTCAATCAAAATCAAATCAGAATGTTGCTGAATGAATGCAATGAATGTTGCTGAATTAATGTTATGAATGTTGCTGAATTAATGTAATGAATGTTGCTGAATTGTCACAATGCAAGGTATTGCTGTTGTAAGTGTGTTACGCAATTACACCAATAATGGTGTGAACTGGAAACTCCGTGAGATTTCATAAATGGGTTGTAGTAGAAATAAGTAGGTGCTAATTGATTGCGCTAAAAGGTCGCAGGTTCGGTTCTCAGAAGTAAGATTTTCTTTTTCTTGTCTGCGCTGTCCCTCTCAGGCGCGTGGTGGATATCGGCCCACTCCCTCTCACAGAAAGAGGAGCAGTTGGAACATTATAGGCTGATTATGCTGTCACACTCCTAGGCGAAGGCCTCACTCCACTCCTTCCATATTTTGCGAGCCCACGCTTCTTCCTTCTCGTTTGGACAAAATCATGCTTCCACAAAATAATTATCATAATAATATTTAATTTGTTACAGATAATCGCAGGCTATAAAGACAGAAGTTTGTACATATGGAAAATACCATTAAGTATACTACAAGAGATGATTTTATGAACTTCTACATAAGTTGTGTAGATTAAAATCTCATGTTTACCTTTAGTTGAATATATTCCGCAATTTGTTTGGTTTAAGCCAATGTGTAAATAATAAAATAAAAGAAGTTTTAAGTACATCGGTCGTTTAATTCTTAGTCTTTGAAGAAAAGATTTAGATTTTTCAATGTTTACAATATTTAAAATTAATACGAGAAAAGTGGTTGCGCCGACCCCAAATAAATTGGCGTAAGGTCAAGAGAATGATGAGGGCTATTATACTCTTTGGCCGAACGGTTTGGCTGCTCGCTCAACTGTGTGTAAGTAAGGGGATTGCAACGGAAAAAACTGGATATGACCATTAAAAGCAATACTATCGCTCAGTGTATTTTTTAGTTTCATGTTTTGCAAAAACTAAACCTCGGGTCCAATTCCTGCATTCAGCTGTGGCCTTTTCTACGAGCTCTTTCTTTAAATTAGGTTCCTTCTTTTATTTGCTCTTAATTCGCCGAAAATATCTCAATAGTTTATTTTTCACATATCCGTTCTGTCATCAATTTGAAATTTAGTCGATTTTTCGTTTCTGAACGCAATTTAGTTTCTGCCAAGTGGCACTCCTGTTTGAATTTCTGACTTACGTCAGTGGGTGTTTCGGACGGCGGCCATTATTCTACGTATAATTATTAATTTTTTTGCTGTTTTGTGCTAGAAACAAAGAACTCAACTATTTTCGACATATTCTATATTATTATAGTTTTGGAAAAAATACATTTATAGTACAAAAATGAATCCAGAATAGTAAGTATTTTTGATACATGTAACATGGCGATTTAGAAACAAGGATGGTGCAGAAAACCCATCTTTTTTGCGTGTTCATTGTCTTTGCGTGGAATTTATATCTTAGAACTCTGTACCTTTAGTTTACGAACAAGTTGTGGTGTTTCTATAGTAAATTAATTTACTACAAATGTGGTGACTCATTGTGTATTCGTGGTAGGTAGGTATTATCGAAGTATTTGTGAAAACGTAATCGTATGGATCATGAATGGCGCATTAGTGAGCGATGATTGTACCAGTCCTCACTTCCTGGTTCCTCTGAACTGGATACGTAGCGAGCGAGAAGTCTTTGTTAGTTGGAACAAAGCAACGCCTCCCTTCGTTTATCATGAACGTCTATTGATGCGCATCGCTCGTGTTGTCCTTGATCTGAGCTGCTACACTCCACTAAACTACGGAATGTGTTCTCTTTCAGCGACTATTTGTTTAAACTACTCCTGATTGGTGACTCTGGTGTTGGAAAGTCATGTCTGCTGCTGAGGTTCGCCGACGACACTTACACAGAGAGCTACATCAGCACTATTGGTGTGGACTTTAAAATTAGAACTGTAGACTTAGACGGCAAGACAATAAAGTTACAAATATGGGACACAGCTGGACAGGAGCGGTTTAGAACAATCACTTCATCATACTACAGAGGAGCGCACGGAATTATCATTGTTTATGATTGTACAGACCAGGTAAGATCCTCAAACTTATTAACTGACCATAAATTCTCCTTAACTAATAAACATCCCTGATTATAGCTATTTGTATTCTGTCTGTAGAGGGTATTCAACCTTCTTTGTTGATCTAAATATCACAATGTATAAATCAATGCAGGACAAAAGACCAGATAACCTTAGACTGTAATGATCAATATTCATTATTATATTGAAGAATCTTGCTAGGTATAGAACATAAGAAATAAACAAGTTGATTGAAGAAAATCTGTAAAAAATAAGGTAGCTAAACTAAATTTTTTGTTTTGACCCCATAAGAAAATAAAGCAATGCTGCATATGTTAAGTTATCAAATTGTGCCGTAAGGTAGAAAGTTTGCAAAGACTGTACCAAAAAGTAAAACGAAAAAATATCACGGTAGTTTCCTCTATCATCTCGAGCTCTTTTTTTTTTGTCTGTTTGAAATGAAATTGTTGAATTGTTGTTTTTTATTTGGATAACTGTATCCGAAAGCACAGAAATAATGTAATTTCATTTAAATATTAATTACCAATTTCCTCATACTATATTTCCTCAAACACTGACTGTCAAAGTTTTAATAAGTTATTACTTCCACTATGGATCAGATTGTTCTAAATAGGTAACAATTAGTCATTCTAAATAGTAATTAATACAAGCAATGTATTACTTTTCACTATCATAATTGAATTCATAATGCTAGTTTTTAACTAGGTTTGTTTACAAAAATAACACTGCACTTAACTGAAAATTCGTTACGTTTCTAGATTATTAGGTTGGAAAAATGTTCGCAGGTTATAAAAAAAAACTGCTGTTTCATAGGAAAGTGCAATAACTACATAGTCAAAATGTATGGAACAGCAGATTTTTTTAAAATAACCAACAAAAAGTTTTGATGCGGAGTGGTTCAGAATCATGTACTGAATCCGTGGTAACAGCAAACTCAAACCATTTATATCAATTAAACCATTTACGGGCACTTTTGAATTGTCAAGGGGTCAGTCAGTCAGAAATATGAAGCTAGCTGCCCATTCCAAAGCATAGGTTCCTATGGAAAAGAACGGGCAAGAAACTTCACTGACACTCTTTAAAAAAAAAACATATTCTTACAAAATATTGTTTACATCATTCATGTTGAAATTATACATGTGAGAACAATGTAGAAAGACGTGCACGTAAAAAGCGTCCGTAATAAAAAGAAAAAAACAATTCAAAAATTAAAATAAGCCGTGGCAGATAAGAGATGACCAGTCCCTACTGATGGCGCCCGTTCACGAACATGACGCATGGATCAGCACCGTTTAGGTCAACCATTTTGAAGGGAACTCAACGATCCAACACACACGCCACCACCAGCGAGACATTTGAGTGAGCATGAAATACTCTTAGCCGCCAGGGCATATCAAGTCAATGAAAGACGTACCAACCCTGTATAGGAACTAGATATAAAATCAACTGAATAGGCAACCACACAGTTATAACTCCTCTGATTCGTAGTTGTGAGAATATCAATAAATTAAAAAACTGAATTCAACATCATCTTCTTCCATGTTACTTGGTTTCGGCGTAACACATTTTCTTCTTCCATTTTCCCCTGTCAACCGGACGCTATCCTTCACTCCCTTTTTAGGGTTCCGTAGTCAACAAGGAACCCTTATAGTTTCGCCATGTCCGTCTGTCTGTGTGTCTGTCCGCGGCTTCGCTCAGAGACTGGCAGTACTAGAAAACTGTAAATTGGCATGGATATACATATTAATTACGCCGACAAAGTGGTAAAATAGTTTAGCAAACTGGTATATTTTTAGCGTACCTACACATAAAGTGGGATGTTTTTTTCTCGTCTATCTCATGGTGTGGGGTGTCGTTGGAAAGTTCGTTCAAAAATATTGTAAGTTTGTCGAAGCCATTTTTGGATTCAGGGATCCGTTTGCGAAATATTAAGCTTGAAAGTGCAAATTTTTGTTAGAGCCAATTGTGCCCCCCCCCCCTGCCAGCTAAATGGTTGGATCAAGCTATGTGAAAAAAATCACGCGGTAGTTTATGTAACGAAATTAAAAGGAAAACTATCACAACTAAGTAGGCTTTACAAGTTAACGAGTAATAATTGACCAACTAACATTTGCTGTTAAAAAAACATAACACAACAGAACATTTTTTCAACTACACTGTTAAGTTTTTTCTTGGGATAAATTCATCCCATTTACGGAACCCTTCATTGTGCGTGGTGCACGCACGTGGCCGGTTCTCTTTCAAATCATTCCTCACACAAACCATCCTTCTTTTCTTTGGCCTTCCTCTCCCACTCCATCCATCAATATTTATATTCATCACTCTTTTAGTCACATGCATTTCCTCCCTCCTCCTCCTCACATGCCCATACCAAGCTAAACAATTTCTTTTCAACTTTTCTGTCACTCGCTCCACTTCCACTTTCAATCTTCACCTTATATACTAATTTCTTACTTTATCCATTTTCATCATCAATTAATAATAATAAACAAGATTTCTTTGATAAAACAGAAAGTAATACAAGACTTACTTTCAATACTAACTAACTATACCGTGGAAATCTGTAATTATTATTAACAAAGTCGCTTTTCGCGTTTGTCTCTATGTCCTCGTTGTTCTTCTAAACCACGCAACAGATTTTGATGAGGATTTCACCATCGCTTAGAGAATTTATTCCGGATGGTTTATGTGTATAATTAATACGTTAATATTGAAGTTACGTCGAAATATCGGTGTTTTGTCAAGTCGTAAAAACCGTGCGAAGCAGGAGCGGGCCCCTAGTAGATATATTTAAATATATTGATTAAATTATCTATACAGTATGTAAATGACCTATAATACCCTGTAGTGGTGACTAATTTGTGCATGTGGTGTAGTAAAGCCGCGTACTCACTACGCGTCAGATGTATCGCGACGCGATTCGTGTCGCGTAAACGACCCCACACCGAGTTTGAAATATCTGGCTACCAGTCGCTAAGTGGGAAAGATTTTATTAAATAGGTTAGGCAGAGCGCTACTATTAATCTGTGAACTATTAATGGGTACACCTCCGCCTAATCCTCGGGGATAACAGACGTTATGTTTTGTTACAAGTGAGAAGGCAATATAAGAATTGAGCCAATATTCTGAGACACTAGTACAGACTAGTAGACTCACCACTGCTGACTACTCAAAAAAAGACAACTACGACAAGAGGTTCAGCGACGACGCGACGTCCCAATGTTGCAGGGGACTGAACGTAACTTGGCGGAACATCAGTCGTGAAGTCGCGACCGCAAAACATTGTCGTGAACAAGACTTTATTTGAGCACGTGTTTAAGAAGATTATCAAAACATAAGAAGGCAATGTGTCAACTATTTAACATTCCACTAAGAGTACCTCAAAAGAAATAGGAGATGTTAATTTTTCTGTTTCTTGATTACTGCTTGCATTCAAAATCATTCAGCACTTTTAGAACGTCATAATCACATAAGACAGTCCCCCAAAACGCCCGCCCTTCACCACTTCCTAGTGCATTAGCTGGAGAAATGGCGCAACAAACTCCCTAGAATAAGTGCGGTAAGGATATTTGTTTTAGCATGAAGTGATTACAGAAATTATTAATGTAATAAACCTTTATCATGTTAAATGAGATAAGGTGTAGGAACGCATGTTTTAAATGAATTTGAACATAATATTATAAAAATCCATATTGTAAACTGTTAGGTTTGTGCAGGAATTAAAACAAATCAATCTGGATTAGGTTTTTACGTCAGCCCACGCGTCGTCGTGCTTGCATACGAGTGGTGGGCGAGAGTTGGAACTCCGCCTGTACGCTATGAACTACGCCTATCACAAACATTTTACTTGTAATGTGCAACACACGCTAGTCAAACAATCAAAAACTCATCACAGTCTCTCTCATTTCCCAAGTTGTACCCACAAGTGGCCACAATACATGCTCGGCCTTCCGCATTCATTTGATCCCGGCTGCTTTTGAACGACTTCAGTTCATCTAGCTGGCAGTAGCTGGAGTGCCCTAAACATCTAAATCAAAACTTTGTAGATATTAGTTTTTCTACCTTTGAGCCCATACACAAATTCTTTTAAGACGCCGATACATGCCAGCGGCCTTGAGTGGTTAGCTAGCGTGTGCTTTGCTGAGCTGACGCAACGCGTCGTACGCGTCCTTGATGGTTGATAGGACTCGCCCATCAAGGAGCGTCCCAAATTAGTCTTATTAATATTTTTTTATACATAAATCAAAAGGTATTTTAATAAAACACGTATACTTAAAGATAAATAATTAAACTATCTTTAAAATGGTGAAGGTTTCAGAAAAATACGCTTCATAGTTTTTGCGTGATTCCCAGTTTTATATCCGCGTTAGACATAACTTTACAAATTAATTAATTACACTATGTAATGTAGACATAATCTAAAATATTCACAGACTATTTAATTAAGAAAATGCTCTTATTTAACATTTTTTTTTTTCCAAATCATTAACACTATTCGTTTAGACGAGATCTTCAGTATAAAATTATTAAAAGTAGCTTAGTGTCGCCTTAACATGTCAAATAACTTTGCCGCTCTGAAGTAGACTACAAATGACTGCGCAGTAGTCAATCTTACTTATAAAATAATAACTCACATGGACGCACGCATGTACAACCTAACTTCAGAGCGGCAAAGTTATTTGACGTGAGCTGTAATGTTTATTTATAAACAGTTCAAACCGTTTAATGGCCATTATAGTTAAGTTTGTGCAAATGTGTTATGGAGCACAAAGTTGGCTGCTGTCCAAACTGCCGAATACCTACTCTCTTGCAATTTGTAAACAATGACGCAGTATGCTAATGATTCAACGACTTAATAAGCTTTGTTTTTAACATGATTTGATGGATAGATGCTACTACGGAAGGCGAAGCACGCGCCGTGCAATCACGCACTTAGGACATCACTACTTACCACTAAAACAAAAAGAAAAGACGAAATTAAAAAACCGAAAGACTAGTCGGGCCGCGGATATATTTACAGACTTACAGAGTCATAATTTATCTTATTTATTATTTGCAGTGGCCATATTTTGTCATGATTTCATCTGACTTGCTATTACGATACTAAAGCAGTCCTGTGATAGACTTACAGACAGATGGCTTAGGCTTTGTAATAGGGTCCCGTTGATACCTTTTGGGTAGAACACTAGAAAGGTCCTATCATCTCAGTATTATAAAAGAAATAGTCAAAATCCGTGAATTGTATTTTGTGTCTAAAAGAAGCAACTGGATGCAGCTTTATTGAGATCCACACTCGATCAATTAGTTCAATATTTTCCACTCAACGCTGTTTATTTTTTGTAACATCCATTTAATTTACATACAAAAACGTAATCATTAAATATGTAAAGTTATTAACAAACATTCAAGTTTAGGAGAGTAGTTATCTCTCCTCATTACAAATGCTATAAAAGGTGATAAAGGTTTAATTGCTCTCGTCAAAATATACCACATTTATCGTTCTCCTGCCCCTATCTCACTTTATTTGGGGTCAGCGCAACATGACATGTTCCTTTCTTCCATACTCCTCTATTGGTCGTCATCTCGGTAGACCCCTCACCACCCTTTCTAGCCATATCATCTTTCACACAGTCCATCCATCGTTTCTTTGGACGTCCCCTACTCTTATCGCCATCGACATTCACACTCAAAACTCTCCTCACGACAGTTTCCTCATTTCTCCGCATCACATGCCCATACCATGACAACCGATTACCGCGCTAATTTTCAGTCACCGTTGCCACTTTCAGACTTCCTCTTATGTACTCATTTTATAATTCTTTTAATAGACCACATTGTAAACTTATAATTGACCTATTGCAGTTCATCCACTGCTTCTGTTCTAGATTATTATCTGTTCCATATTTCGTCGCTGGCCTCATTTTGAAAGCATGATACGATTACTGATGAGAATACTAATTAGCAATTTATTTCTATTCTATCAGCGCCAATTAGCTCCAAATGCATTAATAACTTGATACGCATTTAGTCCCATTAAGAGGGCGCCCGATGGTCTACTAGCTCCACTCCTTTAAAAAAATATTATCTCGTGACTGAGATATTAAGACACGAAGCAAGAAAATTCGATCTAAAGAAAAGCGGCCACATTCGTCTAGATCGTATTTTGTTGCTTCGTGACGTGTTCCAATATAAAACTTTATAAAAGGTAGGTATTACAAAATTCTAGACACACTTACCGAGGGCTTTACTAGACGTTATTAATAATTTCTTCTCAGTCACGAGATAATATTTTTTTAAAGGAGTGACGCTATTGGACCTTTGGGCGCCCCCTTAAGAGTGTACCGACCATTTGCCTTTGTCTCTGTCTTTTTATTTACGTGTAAAGAGTAAAGAAAATAACCACACTTTTGTACTTTTTCAATACTTTTCGTTGTTTTTTTTCATAATATTGCTCTTAAATAAAAAAAACTCGCGCGTATAAGCTCCAGTCATCTATGAACTTTATTTTTAGTAAAATAGAGGAAAAAATTACTCGATCGAACTTTGCCTATTTATTTTATCGAGGCAACTGGTTAATGTCTAGTATTATATCTCCAATAATACCAATATATTTCCTTACATTTTAATTTAATTGTTTACTAGTTCAAACGAGCTTAATAAAAACATGTTTTTTTTAGCTCGGTATCTTCTTAGGTAAACCACCTCATTTTATACCACACAGTAATCGCACTCGGGAGGGCGATCTAAATTCGAATTTGTCGATCTAAATTCTAAAAGTCATAGTTCAATACTCAAGTTACGTAAATTATCATTAAGATAGATTGTTTTATAGCACATACATACATAAACTCACGCCTTCTTCCCATGGGGGGCAGAAACTAAAGAATGCCATCTGCTACGGTCCTTACATACTCCTTTTGCCTCGTTTACGTTCATACATCTGGTCATACACTCACGCCGGTTGCGAGTACTACGCACCTGTCCTTTCTGAAGAACATCACCAATAAGGTCAGTATAAGTCCTCCTAGGGCGTCCCCTCCCGGCGTTTCCATTCACATCTGCCTTGTAAATACATTTTGTTAGTCGCCTTTCATTCATCCTCTCAACATGACCAAACCATCTCAGCATACCCTTTTCAATTTTTCTCACTACATCTTCTTTTAACTCACACCGTTGTCTTATCACATCATTTCTCAGCCTATCATTCATAGTTAGACCACACATGCTTTGCAAGGAACCACAGCAATTATCCTACTTTCATGCTTCTTTTGCCATAATACCCAGCATTCACTTCCACACATAAGCGTGGGCACCAGCACACGATTGTGAACAGCCAGTCGAGCCTTTTTGGACATCAACTGGTTGGTCACCTATATATGTCTTTAATAAAATAACCTCGCCTAGTTGTTCCATGGATCATTATTTGATGCAATATATATTTTACTCATATAATAAAAACTGTACATAGACTATTTTTGAAAAAAAAGATATTGCTACGAGTTCTAGGAACGAATCTTATGCCGAAAATATTGTTTTTAGAATTGTTGACTGTTTGTCTGAATATAATTATATGAATTATGTTTTAGCGTCACGCAAACACTACCGGATGGATTTTGTTAAAATTTTGCTTAGATATTCTCTATAAGTCTGGTCAGTCTATAGGCTAAAAATCTCACATAAGAAAGGTCTTATAGGCGCAATGTTATGTATGCCACCCAAAATAAATAAATGAAATACCCAACAGGTACATAATTAATTGGCTCGAACAGTTTACTTACAAGATAAATAACACTTTCACTCTATAATAAAATTATAAAGTTAGTGAATGGCTTTTGTCTATACAATCGTTAGCGAAAAGCGAAAGTGCTCGTATGTTATGTGATATTGTTCAATCTATGTGGCTTTTTAGGGTTTCGTACCCGAAGAGTAACAAACGGAACCCTATTACTCCGTCCGTATGTCTGTCAACGGGCTGTATATCATGAACCGTGATAGGTAGACATTTGAAATTCACAGATGGTATATTTCTATTGCCGCTATAACAACAAAAAATAAAAAAAACTTTTTCACAAAAAATAAAACCGAATTCCAAAAAAAAAACTACAAAGTGAAAAATAACTTTGATTTCGGAAGTCGGTGTCTTGGGTTTTTTATTTTAGTTTGTTTGCCACCGACTTCCGAAATCATTATTTTTGACTTTGTAGTGTTTTTTTTTTTTGGAAATCGGTTTTATTTTATGTGAAAAAGTTTTTATTTTTCACTTTTTAGTTGTGGTACCTACACAAAACCCCCACAAAAACTAGAATACCAATTAAATTACAGTGACAGGAACGATTAGAATATCATCCACATAAACTGGGTGAGAAAAATATATATTATTGAAGCTAACTCAAAAACCCCTCATCAGATCTTGACCAAATTTATATGGGACCACTTCTGAAGTATGCCCTACCAAACAAAAAAGAATCATCAAAATCGGTTCCACACCATCCGCGAACACTTAAAAAAAAAAAAAAAATATACTGTCGAATTGAGAAGCCTCCTTTTTTGAAGTCGATTATAAATTAAATAAAGTTAATATTTAAAGGGGTTACAAGAAACGTGTATTCTTTGGCGTTTTTTTTTTACTCGATCTTAATACGGTACGGAGTACGGGACGGTTTTTTATTTATTATCTCAGACTGTTCCTTTTGTACAGTCGACAACAAACAATCCCAAGTTTTGAAGTTTTATGAATGTAAACATATCATTACGCCTGTTTTTCCCGAAGGGTTGTGTCAGAGGTGTACTTACATAGTACCTAGTGTACAATCGAAGAAGTTCATATCTATGCATCGTAATGACTATTTCTGCTTGCTGCGCTCGACCGCTATAGAACCGGGGCGGTAACAGATGTGGTCCTCGTGTTCACGGGATTTTGTTTTCAAACTGCTTGGATATGAAGTTCTTCGATAGTTTCACCCACATTTGGCCAGTTATGTTTGTTGTTATGTTGAATGTAAACTTGCTAATTATTAGTTGATAGAATATACTTTCAAGACTAAATAAATAATACCAGCCTAATATTGTCCCACTGCAAGGCAAAGGCATCTTCTCATAAAGAGAAGGCAGGCACGAGCGTTGGTCACTACTTTCAAGACTATTACCTTAATTATTATGATAATATTATAATATAAATCTGATGATAATGTATTTGACACAATTCTGTGAAAGCACACATACACAATAGGGATTTTTACTGGGGGAAAAAAAACCTATTTAGTCAGTCTGATAATAAATAGTTATTTATCCAACATGTGAGGAAAGTTCGTTTTCCTATGAGTTTTGATTTCACTTACTCAGGATTGAAATTTATAATCACTCGCTGCGCTCGTGATTCTATTTTTCAATCCTTCGTTCGCTCAAGACTCAACAAAACGAATAGCAAATGAACTTGCTCACATGTTGCATACAAAACTTTTCACCACTCCCAGCAAGAAAGTATTCAGTCATCATAGGTAAATAAATTAAATAGTCACAAAGCAAATCAAAATAATTCTTTATTTTTTAAAATATCTTTAAAACTTAACATAAAAAAATCAGGCAAGGTTAGTTTCTGAACGGGGATCATTACTTTCCTCACTGTTTTCGTAGAGGAAAGACACTTCTTTCGTGCGGGAGTGGTGAAAAAAATATTAGACACGTATTTTTTGCTTCATCATATTAATAAAAAATGATTCACTTAGATAAAAACGCATTTAAGTCGAGAGTGGGAGCTCGCTACGTCACAAGTCAGTATAAAATCTACCGGGGAGTGACGTCATGACACATTTTAACTCAATGTGTTGCCGTAATCTTTTGATCAGTTAAAAAAAGAAAAAAAATACGTGTCCAATATTTTTTAATATTCTACCTATCTGACGGACAAAAAAAAATTCAACGTCCCTATTCCGAAATGATCATCGACTGTGGCTTACTGTACAATGCGTGTATTATAATCAGAATGTAATAGGCTCATTTTTTATACTTAACATGTGCGGCTGCCGACATAATAGGAACCCGCATACTTTAAATTAGAAAATATTATTTTCAAGACTTAGGTATCGATATTTTGATCTGATGATAATATAAAACTATTTTATGTAATCAATAATAAATACTCTATTCCGAAATGATCATCGATTGTGGCTGACTGTAGTACATGAGTGTTTAACCATAATGTTATATAAATAGGTACCTACATCTGTGCCTTACCCTTTGGGGAATACAGGCTTGATGTTATGAATGCAATAGTACCATTATTTATAATCTTAAACATGTCCGGTTCACGACAATAATATAAACCCGCATACTTTAAATTATTTCTTGGAACAGAGTAAATTGTTGTCTAGACTGAAATATAGTTTTTTTTTTCTCCGGTTGAAATACTTTAACCTTTTATCTTACCACCTTAATTTGTTTCATACTATAGCAGGAATGGCTTAACTTTAATATTATTTAGCATAAATTAACGAAATATTTTGTAATTTCTTGTTATGTTTATGACGAACTTGTCCCTCGCCTTGACCCCTGCAACAGATGATAAATCAAAAAAATATGATGGACATTTTCGAATAACGTAAAAACAAATCCGTAGAACGTTAATTTGAAAATATGTCATACTGAAACGATACGGATAAGATAAAATTGTCAATAAACAAACTGATTAAAAAGTTTTGAACCACTTGAGTAGGAAGGTTGAAGACCTTTGATTACACCTTCTTTTGCTTTCATTCAGTGGATTCTTGGTTAATTACTTGAATTAAAAATAACGATATTTAAAAGTGATGAAGAAATTGATCACTTAAGTATTCAATTACTGTAATATTCCTCTTAATTTATACATCTCCGGAATACTTAATACAGCACCCTAATTGTGTAACACAGTATCAATCACAATCTAAATGATTTTAAAGGATATTGCTAATACATTGCTCCATAATTTACGAAATATTTGTCAGCTTGTCAACGTAAACAACGCAATGAATGTTGTTGAACTGTCAAAATGAAAGCCATTGCTACTGTAAGCGTGTTACGTAATTACCCCGAACTCATCCCGCATCCATATATAAAATCTCAAATTATTAAAGAGCAAGGTAAGCATCAATTAAGGGGCCTACCAACCACCTCTTATATCAGTATTTTTTTAATTTTACTTGAGCATGGGAAAGAGATAGAGCTAGACGTTCTGTATAGCTCCACTTCTTTCTCGCACTGAAGTATCATTAAAATAATACTGCTTAAAGAGGTGGTGGTTGGCCCCCAGATCAAATTACGTACCTACTGTGTTAGATTTGAGTGACGTCACTCCTTGATTTGCAGGTCAACTATGACTGGTTTCTTATAAAACTTGATTACCTATCAATAAAATTCTCGTAAGAACGCAGTACACAGGCACAGTGGTGCGCAATTCGTGTGCATTCGACAGTGGAATAATTTATACATCAGCGTGACATATTGTTTCTGTACCTATTAAAAATTAAAGTGGCTTTTCGTGTCTGTGACCGCGTTGCTCTTCTAAACAACGCAACGAATTTGGTTGTGGTTGTAATGTCATCATTTAGAGAATTTATTTCCGGAAGGTTTATGTGTGTAATAAGTACAAACTTATATAAAGAAATCTCCATTTTTTGTCAAGTCTTAAAAACCATGTAAAGCAGGGGCGGGTCGACAGTATTTAATAATGCAAGTTGCAAGCTCCTTTACTCATTTAGGTCAACCGGAAAATCGGGATCTGGCAATATGCCGAAATAAGGCCCAAGATACTTGCAAAGTGCAATATCTACCAGAGACTGAAACATTTTAAGGGTACCACAATGTGAAAAGTAGGTTATTATTAGGGCTTTTAAAGAACTATGCACTGACATATGACTAATGCTATTGTTTAATGAATTATGAACTTTGTTCCTCGTCAGATGACCTGTCCATTGTCCAGTGTCGTGCATCTGTTGACTTCTCTCGAAGCGCGTTAGTCACGTTTTTCTTGCGATAGTGTTTTTATTAATTTTATTGACTGATTAGTAAAGGAACTGGTTTTTATTTCAAGATATTATTCTAGAGAATTTATTATATTGGAGCTTCAGCGTTTGTTGTCTTTAGGTAGGCAGCTAAAAGTCTTGGAAGCCTTGGTTTTAAGGAAGAGTTACGCTCCTATTCCTCCGCACGTAAAAATAAAAGGCTTTTGAAACCCTAAACAGACAACCTTATAATATATACCTTTTTATATTATACCTTTTTTAAAGATAATCTTTCAAAGAAAACAGAGCTTTTCTTCAGAAAAGCCTAAATTTTGTCCTAGTTTCACTCTTAATAATAATAATAAAATTACAAGCAGTCATAATATTCAGTTAGGCTTTTGAAGCCAACTCTTTGGTTATTTATGGAATTATTTGTAAAGTCTTGTAAAAAACTTCATTCCTAACTTCGAAATCTCTAAATCTTCCATCATCACTTTCCAGGATTCATTCAGCAACGTGAAGCAGTGGCTGGAAGAGATCGACCGCTACGCGTGCGACAACGTCAACAAGCTGCTGGTCGGCAACAAGTGTGACCTCACCACCAAGAAGGTGGTCGACTACACCACAGCCAACGTGAGTTAAACTGACCCTTATGCGTATAGCCTTAAGACCAAGCAGTGGCTGGAAGAGATCGACCTCTACGAGTGCGACAACGTCAACAAGCTGCTTGTCGGCAACAAGTGTGACCTCACCACCAAGAAGGTGCTCGACTACAACACAGCCAATGTGAGTGCTAACCTGAAGCTTATTTGTATGGGGTTAGAGATCAGGATCGTTGTCACGACTGACGCCCCTCAGTCATGCGCTTCCTCATTACACAAGCAGAAGAAACAGATCAGAAGACCAATTCCCGTAATAAAAAAAAATACAAAATCTACTCGCATACTCATCTCAGTGACAATCAATGTCAAAAATGTAGGGTAAATTAGAGGCATTTTTAACAGACTCAATCTGTTAAAAACAGATTAGAATGCAAACGTTCTTAAAAATACGGGAATAGCCCCTCAGATAGACGGCAAAGTTGAGAATAAGTTTTGCTTAAAATATATTCCTTCTATGTTGGTGTCCGCATCGTTTGTTCCTTCGCTCGGCTGGTCACTGGTCTCCAACTGAGAAGCTGATAAAATATGCATCAGGTGAGATAGTGATCAATCGAGAGCCTATCAATAATATTAGAAAAATTTCAATATTATCACATTTAAAATCAATTCAGCGGTCGGCTTCCAATCTTACCGGGTGCAGCTGAATACCAGTATTTTACATGGAGTGACTGCCTATCAGACCTCCATAACTCAGTTACTGGGTAACATCATAACATGATACCCCTTGGTAAGACTGGTTGTCTGTCTTTTGAGCTACCCGTAACGACTATCAAAGACCTACGAATGACAGCCGGGACCAACGGCCTACATGCTTTCCGAGGCACGGAGTTATTTAATACTAGTTTCGCCTCGTGGTTTCACCTGTATAAGTCTCGATCCCGTGGGAATATCCGGATAAAAAGTATCCTATGTCCTTTGACCCTTGTGTCAAATTTCATCCAAGTCCGTTCAGCCGTTCAGTAAACAAACAAACCCAGTTTCGCATTTATAATATTAATAAGCATATTCACTTCACTTTGATGGGCTTACTTAATTAGGTTAGAAGACACTATGCGTCAAATAGTGATAAAATCCTGCCACATTTGTTTATGGGAAACCTGGCAAACATTAACGAGGTAATCAACTAAATCAGCCCATGACCAAAGATAATGATATATCAACAGGTTTCTTAATTATTGCAGCATCCTATTATTATCACATAAGTAAATATTGCACTATAAAATAGATACATAAGTACAGAAGGCTGGCTCCCTTAACGACTCAAATGAAAAACATGTTTAGGGTGATTAAAAATTAGAATTTCGGGTTTAACTATTCAAATAATCAAATCAAAGCACTCAATTTCTAAGTGACACTGTAACTGTCATCCACAGGTACGTTTTCTGATTTTAAATGTATTTGTTTACATTTTCTTAAGATACATATGGAACAGACAGTACGTCAGTCTCAAACGAAGCCAGTTGCACTCGCTATACGGTACGTGATTTATGATCATAATGTGTGCGTTCGTTTTGTAGGGTTCCGTAGTAAAAAGGAACCCGTATTCTTTAAGAATAAGAATAGAAAACATTTATTCGACACAGACACAACACAACAGCAACAAACACATAAAAAAGAGAACAATAAACATAACAATAAAATTGCAATAAAATATTGCTGAGAGTGCCCATACCGAAAGGGTTACCATCTCAGCATTTGCTGGGCGTCAGACACCCAGCGCTGGTTTTCAGTTGGCATCCCGCAGTGACACACGGACGTAGGTAAATAAAATAGATACATACTTGAATATTAATAATAAAAAATGTTTAAGAATACCAAACATATATGTTTGAATTTGTTTCGCCATGTCTGTCTGTCCGTCTGTCTGTCTGTCCGCGGCTTAGCTCAGAGACTATTTGTACTAGAAAGCTGTAATTTGGTATGGTCCGTATACATAATATATCAATCACGCCGACAAAGTGGTAATCATGAAAAATCATAACAATAAAAATCATGAAATATTTATTTTTAAGTGTACCTCCCCTACACGTAAAGTGGAATGTTTTTTCTCATCTAGCCCATAGTGGGGGATAGGTCGTTCAAAAATATTGTGAGGGATGCGTTGGCAAAATATGAAGCTTTAAAGTGCTAATTTTTGTTAGTCAAGTTCCCCCCCCGCCATGCCAGCTAAATTCTTCTCTGTTCTCCCATACATTCCGTATGGGAGAACATGTTTTTCAACTACAAAGTTAAGTTTGTTTTTGCGATAAATTCATCCCAACTACGGAACCCTTCATTGTGCGTGGTCCGACACGCTCTTTGCTCGTTGTTTGGAGCCGACCTTCTGTAACTATAAATGTTGTGTTAACTGCGGCAGTACGTACAATAAGTGCCACTAATAGCTAATGAGACTTGGTTGACACGGCCACCACGTGGTTTGACTTGCGCAGTAGACGATTTATAGGTCTCTTTAGCGGTATGAGGTCTGATCCGGGGCGTCATCGGGGCGAGGGAATGAGCGCGGGAGGCGCGGTCAAGTCTCATCTTTCGTGGCGCGTATTGTACCCAGTAGTCACATTTTTGACATTTATGAGTCACATACCACATGAGTTCGCTCCATACTGACTCCAGGCTAACGATAATGTATCGCCTTCCATATATTTATTCATGAAATATGTTGTTAACGACTCGGTTAATAGGTAACACAGGTTTTATCAGCGAAGTGATCAGAATAAATTCATTATTGTGTAACGCTTTACTGATTCTTCTGAGAGAAAAACTGCATTTAATTGTGATGCTATTGGTGTAATTATATGTTTTTCTTGTTGCGTCATCACAGTGTTTTGTTTGTCTTTTCATTTCAATGTTTTTCTTTTCACATCGTGTTTTTAGACTCGAAACATGTTTTATATTAAAGTAGCTGCGCCCCGCGGTTTCCCCCGCATAAGTTTCGATCCCGTGGGAATATCGGGATAAAAAGTAAAGTGTGTTAATCCAGGTTATAAACTATCTGTGTGCCAAATTTTACCCAAATCCGTTCAGTAGTTTTAGCGTGAAGAAGAGACAAACATACACACTCACAAACTTTCACCTTTATAATATTAGTGTGATTTGTTGATAATTAATAATAGTAGATCGCTATTATTATTATTATTAATAGTTAGGTCAAATAAGACCTGAGGCGTATGCTACTGTTTACATTCAAGTATCAAAACAATTAAGTTTTGAAACATACTGTGTCTAGGTTTAACTATACAAATCCTCCATAAGTTTTGTTTAATAGTGTATCCATTCCTATTACTTCCGCTAAATAGCGATGCTGTTCTGTTACCCAGGTTTAAAATATATATAACGACTAACTGACCTAACTTTTTTAAGCTTGACTTATTGGCAAATCACCGAATGGACCGTCGGTCGTACTGTTTACCAAGCATGGAGTTTCTTGCCCATTTATCTTTAAATCAAAAGTCATTTATTACAACTAGGTTGAAAATCAGCATTTTTGAACGTCAAAATTATATAAGACAGTCTTCCTTCACATTTTTCCCTTTATAGGAATCCACACTTTGCAACTGGCAACTAAACAAACTTTATGAGCAATTTCTTGGCAATTCAGAAGTACCCGGTGAAGTGTGATATTGATTTTAACTAACCGACCATTTCTTCCACAGCAATACGCGGAACAGCTGGGCATCCCATTCTTGGAGACCTCAGCGAAGAACTCGACGAACGTGGAGCAGGCGTTCATGACGATGGCCGCGGAGATCAAGACGCGCGTGGGGCCGCCTTCCACGGGCGCCGCGCCCGTGGGCGGGCAGGTCAAGATCGACCAGGGACACCCCATCGACACCGGCAAGTCCTCTTGCTGCTGAATACGCCGCCCAAGGTGAGTTGTGAAGTGTTGTGTGGCTCGTGGCTGAGCAATAACAGCCGCTCGGGTCGATTGATCAGGTTCAGCTACGCTTGCCTTTGCTGGTCCGTTGTTGGGTGACCATCTTTATACATCGAGACGACTCCGTGTCTCGGAGAGCATTTTAAGCCGTTGGTCCCGGCTGTCATTCGTGGATCTTGTAGTTAGAAGCTGGAACCTCTGACCAAGGCATATATCATTACATTACCCAGTAACTAAGATGTGGAGGTCAGATAGGCAGTCGCTCCATGTAAAATACTGGTATTTAGCTGCATCTGGTTAGACTGGGAGCCGACCCCAACATGTTAGGAAAATGCTAGGCAAATGACGATGGAAGCCGGGTTGTTTCGTTGCGGAAAAGTGGGTGGTGCTATTAATGGCCTATATATTATCATCTCTCTTCATATCGATCATTCTTTTAATGCAAGAACCAAAATTGCTCTTACTGTGCCGGCGTAAATTTTTAACACAGGCAAAACCATTTATAACGACGTCGAAGGGACCGTCTGATCACCGTTGTCATAGCGGATAGTCGTTATAACCAAAAACAATGTTATGTAAACAGAAATATGCTGGGACCTCAAAATTTCGACGTAATAACCAGTCGCTTTAAGCAATGCCGTTATAAAACTGGTTTTGACAGTATACTGATTCATCTTCGTCATAACGAAGTTTCGAAGGGCTGCAGTCTCGACATAGCGAACGCTTTATGACCGAATTCGCTCGCTAAGTCCTAAAGGGGTCCGTAGACGGTCAAAATTGGTTGGATTTTTGCGTGCTTGTCAAACAATGAAAGCGATCGCTATCAATGTCGAGACTACAGCCTAAAAATATACTACAAAGGCAAAGGTTTATTATCGCGGAATAAATCCATCTATACTACATAAAAGGTAGCTTGATCTCTGCGACATATGTCAAACTGACATTCCTAAGGTAGGAATTCATTCATTAGGTCGGCATGCCGGTAAAGTATGACATTGACAGTTACTGTCTGTACTATTATGAAATTCAGGACTTCATAGGCTGATTGTGATTTTACTGACAGCTGTCGCAGAGATCAAGCTATCTTTTATGAAGTATAATTCACATTGAAATAAAGAGAGAACACTGAATTTCCCGTATAATAAGCCGGCTTATTATTATATATTCGTTTAGGTTTGTGGTATAAAATATTAGTGTGTTCAATGATCTACTTCGTTACTTAATAGAAGCAACGCCCACCATGTTGATCGCTCCACAGCAGCTTTATTTGGTCCTGACTGATTCAATGACCTTTGATAAACGTGTCAGTTGCTAATAATTAGTATGTTCTAGTATAGACTGTATTTATTCCCTGATAAAGAGTAGAATTACAGCAAAGGGGGTTAGAATGTGTTATTTTTATTTTATTGAGCAAAGCACACCAACGAAATATTTACAAGATTAAACAATTGGTAGTCACAAATCTTCAATACTGTGTAAATACATCACCTTATAGGTATGCACAAACTATTAAATAATAAAAAAACTTAATATTTTAAATGTGTTATGTATGTTTCCAGGCTGGCGGCAAGACGTACGGGAAGCGGGAGTCGCGGGCGCCGGCCGCCTACACACAAGAAATGCAATTACCACAAAACGTTTCATGATCGCATCGTTATAATTATATAATTATAAATAAATAAATACTATAGAGGCGCGACGCGGCCGACCGTCGCCGCGCGTCCTAAGCTAACTTTCTATTAAGTTGCTATTGTCCGATATCTTGTTAGTTAAAGCAAACAGGTGAAATGGAAGGGTGTATGTTTATACATGTTTATATATAATGAATATTGTAGGTTAATTTTGTGCTGTTTCCAGAATAAGAATTTCGATGCAGGTTTAAATAACTGAGCGCCACTGTATGAGAGGAAAATTCACAAGATTTATATGGTTATTATAATATAAACTTTTATTTTAAAGCTTTGTATCTATTTGTCGTAAGTTCGTCGTGGAGTCGCTCGCGCACTGCGGTCGGTGGCACCATAAGTTAACACTTTGAGGGACATTAAACGCCCTCTCGTTCTATTGTGTCTCGTTCAGTGTCCTTGAATGCGTTAACCGCCGATTAATTGCTTGTTATTAGTGTCACCTAGCGTAAGGCGTAAGTTAAGGTGGACGTGAGATTGTAGCTGTAATGTTAACGTGCGGTGTTGGTGCAGCCGGCCCGAGTGTTGCTGTGGCACGGGAGGCCTGCCAAGTGCTGCGAGAGCTTGCGTGGCGTAGTGACCGACCGTACCATCGAAGAAGTTCATATCTATACACCGTAAGGACTATTTCTGCTTGCAGCGCTCGCCCGCTATAGAACCGGGGCGGTAACAGATGTGGTCATCGTGTTCACGGGATATTGTTTTCAAACTGCTTAGATATGAAGTTCTTTGATAGTACATAAGTTTTATCTCTCAAGCTGTCCATTACCAAGTGTAGGCTAATTTCCGTTTTTATTCCAGCTTTTGTTAAAAAAATAATTTCTCATCACTTGAGATACTAATAATAACCTTAATGTATGCACTGGGTGTTTATATATATATTAATCAAACTGTATAGCGCTGGTATTGTATGGAATATTTTAATGAATTGTCATCTACGCCCATCTTGTTTTGCATCTCGTTACACGCGCCAGGATGAAGACACCCTGACTCTAATGGGGACCATTTTGTTATTGCGATGACCGCAATATCTCATGCATTTGTCGATATCTTCTACATTGCCTTTACTACTTATGTGCAATTATAACGTTGTAATGTTAAAAGTTATTATTGAGTTTGGCGATAATATTATATGTTATAACGTTATCAATCTCCCGTACAATACCAGCTTATAGACCACATTGTATTTATAATAAAGCGTACTGGGGTTGCGCTATATTGAACATTTTGTGTTGTTATTATGTAATTGGATCGCGAATTCTAACACAACTTGTAGATATAGCATATTGGCCTTAGACAATTAGACAGATATAGTAAACTTGTAGCCATCGAAGCGGGATCATAGTATTAATTAAAAGACATATTATTCATTATCACAGTCACAGCAATAATGTGATAACTTTACCTTTAAAGCAGTCCAATGTTTCACTTATTAGAATAGACACACTCGTAAGGTTTTCGTCCTATTTTTACCCGACTGCTCTAAAAGGAGGGTATTGTTTTTCACTTAAATTTTTAAGAAGATTAGGTAAAAGGTGATATGAATTTATTACTAATATATGAAACATTCGACTATAAAATTAAATGCTATAAATTATTTGATTCTCGATCTATAATTTACTTCGTTCGTCGTTATTTTTGTACTATTATATCAGAGTTAAGTTTACTTAAATCAAGACCGCTAACCCCTATAATTCTGTATTGAGGGATTCTTAGAAATTAAAACAGTATGCTATAATAGAGATGTTTTATTTTTATTGTCCTTAACACATTAAGAAAACATTAAGGAATATTTTTGCCTAATTAAAACATTAGTATGTTAATTAATTAACGAAAGACGTTCCCGTTAACCCGCAATAGTATAGTGTACATAACATACATGCAAAAAAAAAACATTAATACGTAAAAGAAACTCTGTACACGCACACTTGTCGCACTTGTGTTTCCGCGTTGAAAGACAAGTGCGCGTGTGTTAAATTAACATTTTGTATGAGATCACTGGCATTAACAACAGCATCGCATCATGTACTCGTAATCGTGACACAATCCGTGCAGGTTTAGAGGGCACTGCAGGAACTCGGGACACAGCACTGGCAGTTGGTCTGCGAACAAATATTAAGGAATCTTAGTTCAATTAGAACTACCTAGTCCACTCATTATCGCTGTCATCGACCAATACGGAGTGTATTGGTAAAGCCAAGGTATTATTCAGTTTTTTTTTTTGTTTGACCTTGACTTTTGGAGTCTAGACCTTGCCCTTGAAGATGTCACTGACCTCATTATTGCTCGGAACCTAATTACCCACGTAAACTTCCCCACCCTTAATACTCCTGCCAATCCGGAAAGAAACTTGGCGATTTTCTTCTCAGCAAATAAGGTTTTGCTAGATTTGCGGTTTTCAAAAAAAAAGGATGAGTACTCTAACGACAACAAAAAAAAACTACTATAAAAAATCGCAGGTCCCTAAAATACAGCCGAGTGCGCAACCTCGCTCCACTTCGTCGAGATCCTACTTCGACAAAAGTGTAGAATTCGCTATTCTGAAGCTCGGAAAAGAGTCAAGATAAATTAGCGAGCGAAACTGCACACGTGATGGGTATCTGAATCTAAACACGATAAAATAAAAACAAAAGATTTGATGGTTTTGGGGGGGCGACAACCGCTTGTTACTTGAAGTACCTATCTATAAGTTGAGAAAAACTGTTTTATTTTGTAGATTTAGATATCGATGTTCGATACCCATCACGTCTGTCAGAATTTAAACAAAACTTTTTTACAAAAAATAAAACTGAAAAATTTAAAATAACTCATAAGTGATCCTAAACTAATTTAAGTACTTAACAAATTTTGAGGTGGCGCCAAAGAAACAAATTAATTACCAAAAAAGTTCAACGTTCAACACACACATTACTTACCTTCTTTGTTAAACATACATTATCTATTTTTAAGTAGGTACATATGTATGAAATACTACACCTAATGAGTAAGCACAGCCGCAGCAGTATCCATGGATGATAGCTTCGTCTTCTTCGCAGCTCTTCGGGGGACAGCCGTTACACCACATGCCGATCCAAAGCCACGGCAAATTTACTGCTTAGAACATTCATAAAATTAATCATTATATTAGATTTGAGGTAGGTATACAGGGTGGATTTTTGAGATGGGGCAACAACGGTTATGGTACTGTCCTAGTACCATAACCGTTGTCGCTGCAAAAAGGTCTTAGGAGATTGTCCTTAACTATATTACTTTATCTGTATTCACAGATTTTGAAAAAAAAATACAGTCAGCAAGAAAATGGGCAGTTTTCACAAAAAGTTAATCATAACAGGTCTGCTTACCCCTAGGAGATTTTTTAACAGCATCTAAACCGCTAGCACTGGACGATGGCTTCCAAAATATACCAGAAACACTATTACTTAGAGATGCTATCACAAATAGAAGGTAAAACGTCCTCTTCGAATACATCTTGTTATCCTTACGTTCAAGTTAACGGTAACTCCATTATATATAAGGTGTAATTTTAACTAATTAGTTCTAGGTCAGTGCCATGAGATAAGGGTATTTCTTTGAAACATGACCAAATATTTTTAGAAATAAATAACTAGTGGGCATACCACTTGTTTAGTCATAAGATTTACGTCCTTACCTACATACAGATATACTTGGGACTTAAAATCATGACCCTTACTTTGCTGGTCGCAGTCGGGTAAAAACCGGTTAGCCAAGAGCGTAGCTACCGCCGTAGGTATCAATACTGTTATGGGGTATAATTATTGGATACTGGGGTATAAGCTATACAAGTCAGGATTCTGCAGTTTTCTAGCTGGCTTCGCTCGCCCTAGCACTAAGATCACAATTGTGTAACTTTATAGAGTATTGACATCGGTCAAAGAATGTATCGGTAGATTTATTAGCTGTGGCAAGCTTAAGAAAATAAAGGCTCTTTTCTAACGATCATATAACAATGACTGATTAATTTGATGATAGCTTAAAGTAATTAACTTAGAATGAAATTATTAATTTAGTATTAAAATAATACTCTCCTTTAGAAATAATCGGGATAAAAACGCCGCCACAGCCGACTCACGCCAATACAGGGCCCTTTTGGAAACTGGCTACGTCACTGGGTTAGACCTGCGTGCTTGCTTGCTTATGGTCGCAAGTGCAACTACAGAGCATGGGGTCCTAGGTTGATCCCAGGTCGGGCAGTGTTTTTGGATTTTCCCATTGGGAATTTCTCAGTAACAGCCCGGTGTATGAATTTGTGCCCGGCTGATGTCAATAGGCTCACCCCGGCACCCCCTTTATCATGTGAGACTTAAAAAATACCGCCCATTGTGTCATCCTATATTATTATTTTTTTTCATTTATATTTGCAACTAGCTATTGCCCGCAACTTCGCTCGCGTGGAATTCGAACAAGAAAAACCGCATAAAGGTAGGTATACGGTCTTTAGTTATAATAACTGGCTACGGGCACGGTGATAATATTACCGTGCTACGGGGCATGTAGCCGAATAGCTAGTTTCGAGTCAAACAGTAAACACGTTATTTTTTAAGTAGTTACAATTTCGATACTGCATCGAAAGTGTAACTAACAAAATAACCATCCTAAGCCTGAATAAAGTATGAAGGGAAGTTTATTTGTGTTGTTACCTTAATGTTGTAACTGCATTATGTAGCTAAGCTACAAAAACTTATACGTTTCAAAACTTAAATATGTAAACTAATTATCTATATTTTCGTTTCGCAAATAACTCGATAGAATCACCATGTTGAGATGAATCACCGAAAAGAATTTGAAAATATTAACTAGTTTTCAAAACAGATGACGCCTTCAAAGTCATTAGTTAGCGTCTCGCTGCAGGGTTCCTCCTAATATCGTGCTCAGGGTACACTTTAGGGATGGGTCTAAAAATAATAAGCTGCTAAATTAACACTGCTAAATTTTTTTAGTGTCAACACCTGCTAAATAAGTTCTGGGATAGCTGTTAAATATAGCAGTCAGTGTCACAACTCACAACAAAGCAATAATGGTCCTGCAGATTCAGTCACAGTTAGATTGATAAGTTTGAGCAAGTTGATTTAATTAACTGCTAAGTGCTAACTGTTAAATCGAATTAACACTAATAAAAAAAAATTGTGTCAACACCTGTTAAATAAGTTCCGAGATAGATGTTAAATAAACGGAAACAAAAAATATATTAAATTTGAACAAAAGTAATATTACCAATTGGTATGTAGCTATTAGAAAAAAAAACAAGATCTAAGAAAGAAATACAAAAGATACAAGAAAAAAAAAAACAAAACAAAAAAAATATGATTATTATAAAAAAATTACACATAAAAAAAGAAATCGTTGTAAATAAATTGATTCTCATTATAAATACGCCAACAGAAAAAGTTGACAGTCCTAAGCCTGTGAAAAGTATGAAGGAAATGAGAATTAATTACGTTAACAATCCGTCTGTGATTAAATTTAACAGTTGTTAAAAATAACTGCTAATTTTAACTGTTAAATATTTTTAGCATTATCATTTAGCAGTGTTATTATTTTTTAACGTTTAAGCCCATCTCTAGTACACTTGACTTGTTGAATGAAGCAAGTGTGATTGCTATTGCTAAGCAAGATTTGATAGAGTATTATGTGGGCCGATCCCGGCGGCACTGCAATGCCGGGCCGACCCGCGACGGGAGTGGAGCGAGCCCCGAACATCCCGTCAGCTTACAAAAATCAGATTAATATACTGGTCCCTCAGTGAGGGAACTTTCAGATATTAAGCTGAAAAGAACAGATACTACACTTTGATCTTAGCCAAAAGGCCGAGAAGCGATACCGAAAACTCGGAAATCGGTGAGACTAACTCAATCGCGGAGAATCTTAACACCGCGATCCAGAAATGCGCGTCATCAGCACACTGACACCTAGCGGTTACGTACGGAACTAACACCACGGATACCGAACCTAAAAATGTAGGTGCTTATATAAATAATTTTATTTGATGTTGACTCTCCGATGTTAGTCATTTAGTTTCTCCTTTTATACAGTGTCTGGTTACCGGTGTAGTGCATAGCATAGAAAATAAAAGAATTGAAACTCTGAGTTTGTTACAAAGAGGATAACGTATTTTTACGTTGTTAAAACAGGACTCAAAGTGTTTCATAACCAAAGTAGATAGCAAAAGCGGCCGTTTTTTACACTTTTTGCTACGATTTTTTATTCAATGAGGGCGCTACTTAGCTAGGGGTAGCGCCTTAAGGCGAAGCAATATGATTAATTTTATCGACAAATCCACCTTTTGCCTCTTCTGTTTTGAAATGGCAGCCATTTTTTTTTTTAGAGTATGGGTGGATTCATTCGACAGCTACAAAAGTGACCAGAAGTGACACCGGTGACCACACACATTGTATAAATATTAAATACTTATAGACGATTTTTAAGGTGTACATATTATTATTATAGAATATTCTATCTATCTATGTACATTATTATAACAGCCGAAATGTAGGTACGTACGGTGTGAGTATGTGATGTGTGGGGGTATCTACATAGGTAGGTACTTAACTTATTGCTCTACCCCAAAGTAACTATACCTCTACCCATTCGTTCGGGGAATAGAGGTGTGAAAATATGTTTTGTTCATGTTTGAGGTAGCCGCGGTACTTAGATATTAGCTTAAATTAAACACAGTTTTATTTTAAAAACCTTTATTACTTTACATCGAATATATCGTAATACAAATGTTAATGTAATAATAAATTATAAATTACATTGGCGAGTGTCCAAGGCGTACACTTGTCGTGTCAATAATAAAATAAATACTTAACACTATGAGATCAAATCATATCACAGATTAAAATAAGTACAAACATTGTGGAAATATACTTAAAATTCAAAGAAATAAAATAAACTTTGTGTTATACTTCTAATACTAAAACCGTATATTTTTACCACGTGTTTATTGGCGTTTATACGAGTATGACTATTTTACCCATATCATTCAAAAGTAAGTAAGTAGTAAGTAATTCGCTGAATTATATGACTATTTTAACCATATCATTCAAAATTAAGTAGTAAGTAAGTCGCTGAATTCAGCGAGATCAGGCTATTTTACTAGTCTATTGTGTGGGTACACTTACTTAACCACATCGCACACTGCGACATGAGACGTCAGCAGCTTGGCGACAAGACGCTACGACAGGCTGCGGCCGTCAATTTTCATATACTTTAATCACAGCTCCGCGCACTTGGCGCTGAATTTCAGTCGCAACGACAAGCTAGGGGAGGTGCACGCTCTCGCTACTTGTCGGTGTCAATACGCGCCGTGCGTGGGTGTGCGCACACCCGATGTAAGTCGCATGCGACAGGTCAGCGTCTTGTCGTCGAGCTGTCGCAGCCGCATATCGCATAGTGTGCGAGGTTTACTGATTGATCCATTCTTATTAGCCCACCAAGTTAATTAGACAACTCGCAATCGTGACGTATGGGATTTATTCATTCATAAAAGTTGCTTAAAGTTAAGTGACATCCAAACGTCAAAAATGTATGGTCAAACAGTCGCTAGTCATTACTTAACTTTAAGCAACGTTTATAAATAAATCCCTACGAAACAAACCCTTTGTTTCTATTTAATTTCCAACTTATTTTGCCATTATACACATATGGGCTTATCTACGCATTCCCATAAGATTTACGGTACCTACTACCTACCTAGATAATTTTCATAATTACCGATGGTCTCGTAGAAGTAGATACTTGATCTTACATCAAAAGTTTTCATATAAAAGTGTTGGCACTGTGAGCTTATAAACTAAGGGCATAGTGTCGATTTATTAAAACTTTAGTCGACTATACATATTATATGAGCAAGTCTCGAACTCTCTAAAATAGTGATCTAGAGAGTAAAGTAGGTAGGGTAGTCGCTAAAGAACTGTGAACTATAGGTATCATTTCAGCCGAAACACGTCCACTGCTGGACATAGGCCCCCAAGCACCGCCACTTCGACCGATTCTGTGCTTCCCGCATACAGAGGTTTCCTGCGGCCTTCACCAGGTCATCATACAGGTTTCTTTTTTTTTTCTCATTAATTTTTTCTTTGTCGGTTCGTTTTAATGATGGTCTGGCAGTTTGAGTAGTTTATGCGGCCTACCCAAATGTCCTTTCTTTGGTATTGTTCGTCGAGTTGAACTCCTTAAGTTCTGGGTTGAGCTCCACGATTACTGACAAATGCTTGCACTGACAGGACAGGTCCACTCAAATCTGTGTGGTTCTTTTCTCAAAAGACCATTTCAGACTAATCTACATGGTCCTCCTAAGGCCTGACCAAGATTATGTCTGGACTTTAAAAGAGACTGTGACCTCTGAGTTTGTTTCGGCCTTTCTTCTCAGAGTAGTCAGATAGGAAACGCCGAACTCATCTAGCTAATTTTAATTTATTTTTAAGATGACGTGTAACAGTGATTCCATTAACTTATTTACAGAATAAACAATTTCATTTCATTTCATCAGTCGACCTTGTGGGAGACCTTCCAACGCTACGTCTTCCGGTACGCGGTCGCCACTCCAGAACCTTTCGGCCCCATTGGCCATCTGTTCTGCGAGCAACGTGCACTGCCCACTGCCAGTTATGTTTGGCAATGGGCAGGCCACATTAAATATAGGTTTGTATAATATTATTTAAGATGTAACTTTTGACTAGTGACTAATTAGAATAACATTTAAAGCAGATTTGCTATTGTTCGTTTGTCTTTGTGTTCAACTATAATTTTTTTCATGTAAATCTACATATTGATTTAATAATTACCCATTTACACTGGTCCTAAATAAACAAGTCACATTTATAAACAATAACTAAGAGAAGAACATCACCATTATGGTCACTACCCTCCTTACCTAGGGCGTCGTCTAGTATCGTCGTGGCGTCCTATACTTTCTGCCTACCCCTATGGATAGAATTACATAATATCACGCCTTGTCTCCCAGAAGGGTTGGGCAGAGGTGTACCTAAAGTAGGTACACCCACATATCGCCAGTTATGTTTAAGTCCCATGTAATAGGAGGCGAGCCTATTGCTATCGACCGGGCACAAATCCAGACTCCGGGCTGCTACTGAGAAATTCCAGATAGAAAAACCCAATACCACTTAGCCCGACCTGGGAATCGAACCCAGGACCTCATGCTCAGCAGTAGCACTTGCGACCACTAGAACAACGAGGTATAATAGAATGAGTTTATGAATTTAAGTTACTAAGAGAAATATTGTAAATCTAACATAATGACTTAATGGGTAGCTAAATATGACCTCAAATGACAAAGATAATAAGTAATACTAATACTGAATGAAGTCTACGACCAATGTAAATGTCCCATACGCCTAATTACAATAGTATTTAATTTACTAAAATGTTGGCACAAAACAGACAACATCTATTTCCACAACACTAAAGGAAGATATCTGACATTTTAATATTTTTAATGAAAACTTTCCAAGAATACAATCCAACTGCCGAAAGAAACATCTAATAATAAATCGGTGTTTAATAAATGTTATACTTTGAATAATACATTTCAACAATATTCCGCAAGTCACTACTCTTTGATACCTGATCACAGAATTAACCTTAGTACCTACATAAAGATATATCACAAACAAATACTGAAAAAACATCATATAAATTATAATCAAATGTCATTTTTAAAACAAAATGCACCTGGAAGTGTTCTACACAAAAAGTAATGAGTAAAAAATATAACAACTAATTAACAATAAAAAGATGTGGTAAAAAAAACAACTGGGTAATAATAAAATAACTACTTATGTAAGTACTAATTTACTTGATTTTCTTTCTCGAAACTTGTGTAGCATTTCTTCAGCTCAGCTCATCTCTGATCTTACCCATTTATTCGTTTTCTATCAATTCCATAGTAAACGTTCATCTTACCCATGCAGCCATGTTATTTAAACAGAAGCCCTCTCAATGAGTTCGGGCGCGAGTGCGAGGGACACACGGCGATGCAGCCGGTGCGGACGAGACTGTGTCGCCAGCAGGGCTCCGCCCTCGCACTGCTTGTTGCCCAGGCAGTTACATGAGCACACCTAGATGTAAAATAAGTTTTTTTTTGTAAAACGGAGCTGCAGTGTCAATTAATAATCGCATTTTCATTTTCAGGTTCCAAACACAACACAGGCCTCCTCTCACTGAGACTGATATTAATTAATAATTTACTATCAACCGAGTTAACCGTCACGTTTGACATGCTTGTTTGCGTGTGCGTTACCCCAGCCAGATAATGTCGAAAATCGTCATCTAAGTGCAATAGTGCGTCAGTGAAGGGTGGGCGTTTTGTGGGACTGTCTTATGTAACTTTGACGTTCGAAAAGTGCTGATTCTCAGCCTAGTTTGAATAAATGACTTTTTGAATTTTGAATAGATAATTAGAAATACAGCTTCTGTAATAAGTAATTGGTAAGCAGATTTTTAAATTTGGTAAGCTGATAGTTTTTTAATTATTTGATAAAAACACTTCCGGCTGGAGTAACATTACCCCAGCCAGATCTTTTGTTTTCTAATGGATATTTTGAAATAAATTTTATCGAAATAATTAGAAATCAATATTTAAAATAAATGGTACAACTTAATTTGTATTTGCTATGGTTGCGAAGATATTTAAAATCCTGCTGGAGTAACGTTTGCACGATTGCTGTATGTCGGAATTGACTATACGGATTATTGTAATATTTGTACATGAGATCTGGCTAATTAGTTATAATTTGCTACGCAATAAACGAATCCACTATAATGCACCGTTTTGAAGTTATTTTAGTAAATAGAAAATATGGTTTTAGGTCTTAGCACTTCCATTATGCGCCCTTAAGACTAAACTAAAACGTTATTATACAGGGTGTTAAAGTAATTGCGTACCATAGCTTAGGGATAGGTTCAGTATCGATAAAGGAAGCCAGAAAAAAAAACAAAAACCAATTTTAACCTAATGTAGTACCTACCTAGTACGAAGGGAAAACTCGAATTGTTATTTACCTACATACCGTCGTAGCATTAGTTCGATTCGCGTTCGATAGTAGGCAAGTAATTAAAGCATTTAAACAAATAAAATAATTTTAATCCTAAACGATTGCTATTTTAAGTTAGTAGGTGCTAATATAGGTTGATCCTTTTTTTTTTTTCTGGCTTCCTTTATCGATGCTGAACCTACCCTTAAGCTATGGCACGCAATTACTTTAACATCCTGTATAGATAATTACTGTCTTTAAATGGTACTGAAGTTGCATTAGTGTCCTATACGTAATTAAAAATCTATGACGATGTTTCGTTCACGGCGCGCAGCTGAGTTAATTGACCACCGATTAACCGAGTTTACTGTAGTAGTGGTAACTGAATTTTACATCAATAATTAGAAATACAGTTCAATTATATACATGCGAAATTTCAGACATGTACACTAATTAATTAACGAGATAATCGAAAAAAATGATGTATGCGTGGTAACCCGACCAAATCTAGAATGTTATAAGAAAGCGGGCGCGCAATACATTACACCATCCTTCTTAAATTATTAGCATAATTGTCCTTAAAAGTTGGTACAGTCACGAATAAAATTAGTTTGATTGAAAAATTAAACCTACCATACTAAATGTTTAAATAAACTTTAAATTGCTCAAAGTAGTGTCCACTATGCCTTTCTTCATATAACTACCTACGTTTAACCATTCTATCGATGAGGTAGGTAGGTACCTACTTACGTACCAGTTGTAAGTAGCAGAAGCATCTTGATAATTTATTATATAATTGATCTGTGATTTACATGCAATAAGACTTAGTTAGTCAAAAAGTACGTATTCTAAGAAGTTGACTGCATTCCTATGTCATTTATTTTTAGTATTGTAAAGTTTTATTTTTATACAATAAAACTCAATTAAGAATACGGCTATCTTTATGTAAGACATTTGTGATTTTTTAAATCATATTAGATAAAACAGTAGAACCTATCTACCTACCTTCTGTAAAGTTCTATGATATGTTAGTACTTACTGCACTGTGATGTTATTAACTTATTACATTTTATTATTATTGATGTGATTTTTTACAATAAAAAATATTTTTTATTTGAATTTTATCAGTTCTTAATTTAAATTTCAGATAAGCAAGCGACGTTGCATATTAGTCCATAAAAAATATCTGTGACTATTTTTGAAGTTTTATATACTTACTTGCTTACCTTAATTAAAATAATTGTCTGCATAAGATCATCATCATCTACACAGTTAGATACTTCATATTTGTTACCTATGCATTATTATTTTTGAAATGATTATTCCATTATAAATATGTTTTACTTTGCCACTTGTTTACCCGTCTGTACTAAACATGTAATTATTCTCACGTATTATCCTGTAAGTTTTAGAAGGTTGGCATAATGTTGCGCGCCCGCTTTTTCATAACATTCTAGATTTGGTCGGGTTACCACGCATACATATTTTTTTTCGATTTTCTCGTTAATTAATTAGTGTACATGTCTGAAATTTCACATGTATATAATTGACCTGTATTTCTAATTATTGATGTAAAATTCAGTTACCACTACTACAGTAAACTCGGTTAATCGGTGGTCAAATAACTCAGCTGCGCGCCGTGAACGAAACATCATCATAGATTTTTAATTACGTATAGGATACGAATGAATCTTCAGTACCATTTAAAGACAGTAATTATCTATATAAAATAACGTTTAAGTTTAGTCTTTGGGGCGCATAATGGAAGTGCTATCTAGTACCTATAAAGCATATTTTCTATTTACTAAAATAACTTCAAAACGGTGCATTATAGTGGATTCATTTATTGCGTAACAAATTATAACTAATTAGCCAGATCTCATGTACAAATATTACAATCATCCGTATAGTCAATTCCGAGATACAGCAATCGTGCAAACGTTACTCCAGCAGGATTTTAAATATCTTCGCAACCATAGCAAATACAAATTAAGTTGTAGGTACCATTTTTTTCAAATTGATTTCTAATTATTTAGATAACATTTATTTCAAAATATCCATTAGGAAACAAAAGATCTGGCTGGGATAACGTTACTCCAGCCGGAAGTGTTTTTATCAAATATCAAGCCATGTATGTGGAGCCACTCCAAGCATGATGAACAAATTGGACCTGGTTCGTGCGAGACCAACCAATAAAGATTCTCTGCAACTTGGCATGTCTAGCATAATATATGCTTGGATAAAGAATAATTAAAAAACTATCCATATTACCAAATTTAAAAATCTGCTTACCAATTACGGAAGTTGAATTTCTTATCTATTGCACTCAGATGACGATTTTCGACATTATCTGGCTGGGGTAACGCACACCTTGTTAGCACAATGCTAAGCAAGATTTGATAGAGTATTATGTGGGCCGATCCCGGCGGCACTGCAATGCCGGGCCGACCCGCGACGGGAGTGGAGCGAGCCCCGAACATCCCGTCAGCTTACAAAAATCAGATTAATATACTGGTCCCTCAGTGAGGGAACTTTCAGATATTAAGCTGAAAAGAACAGATACTACACTTTGATCTTAGCCAAAAGGCCGAGAAGCGATACTGAAAATTCGGAAATCTGGGAGCCTAACTCAATCGTGGAGAATCTTAACACCGCGATTCAGAAATGCGCGTCATCAGCACACTGACATCTAGCGGTCGCGTACGGTACTAACTTCGCGGATACCTAACCTAAAAACGTAGGACTAAATAATTTTATTTGTTGTTTACTCACCGATGCCTGATCATCATGAGACCTCTGTCGTCCCATTATAGGGTGTTCATCTATCGGTAGGAGAATCCTGGAGCCATCTTTATCTTCTTCATCACGGGCGGCGTCTTCAGCTTGCCTAGAAATATTTATGTAAAACAGATGCTTGATACAGACAAAACGCGAATAAGTTGAATGTTATTAAAATAACTAAGTAATCTATTTAGCTCGTATTGTCCCACTGCTGGGTAAAGGCCTCTATATCCCTTTACATAATAAAAAGCGTTAGGTACGTTATTAATCATTATGAATATAATATGGCACATTATAATAAATAGGTTAAGGACTTAAATAGGTATATTACTTCAGTTTCTAGTGTTTATTAATCATCTAGTATCTCTCTATGCTTTATCCTAGTTACAGAAAGTACAAGCTAACATACTCACATAGTCATGAACCGTAGAACAAGCAAGTTGATGCTAGCGGCGACCACGGCCAGGCCAAAGAGGATGAACACTAAACTAAGAGCGACGTAACCAGGCTTGCTGGTCAAAGCTTGGTCGTTCTGGAATTATGATAAAATAAAATAAAGTACTTAAATAAAATAAAAAACCTAATCACTAATGCTCGGTTCCTATAATAAAAAACGAAACGTTTTCCTTACCAATGGTAGCATTTTACTATTGCCAAACTGGGCATATAAATAGATTCAAACTCAAACTCAAACCATTTATTTCAATTAAACCCTTTACAGGCACTTTTGAATTGTCAAAGAGTCAGTTAGTCAGAAAGTTGAAGCTAGTTGCCCATTCCAAAACGTAGATCTCTATGGAGAAGAACGGGCAAGAAACTCCAAGGACACTCTTTTAAATATAGAAATTACAAAATCCTGGGTACATTACTCTTGTTGATTCTATATGTGAGAACAATGTAAAAAAATATATATATATATATATAAATCAAAAACGATTAAAAACAAGCCCTGGCAGATAAGAGATTCGTAAGTTAATTTACTTCCATATTGAAGCTATGAGAGGTCTTTGCTTCATTATTGGTAAAGATACACCAATAACAGTCTTTAAAATATAGGAATCGGTCATAAGTCATCACTTTACAATGCAGGGTCAAAGGGGAAATAAATAGCATGGCCACTTTTTGTACAGATAGCGCAATCCACGAAGACGCCCCCACTCTGCTTCCTAATCGCTTACAGTACTAGTGTGCAACAGCCAACATACCGCTAGTGTTTTAGTTTTGTCGTGTTTACTAATTACCCATTCATAGGTAATTAGTGTGTATTGATAAAACAATAGCGGAATGTTGCACACCTAAACTGTAAGCGATTAATGGAAAGAATGGGTGCGTCTTGATGGATGGCACTATCTGTAGATAGATTGGTGAACGCAGTTTGTCATTACAGTATTCCCTTTTAATACATATAGCAGTAACATTTCAGCCAAATCCATTTGGAATTAATGGGGGTAACTTATTTATATGATTAAGGTCATTGCACTACACTGAACAATAATAACATTACTTACTTGTAAAGCAACGTAATCGCCGAATCCGATGGTGGTGAGAGTGACAAAACAGTAGTAAAAACTGTCGAAGTAGCTCCAGCCTTCGTAGCGCGAGAATACAGCCGCACCTGTTAGAAAAATTGCTATTATATTTTCCCAGGCGTTTAATGATTTTAGCATCACGCCTATTTTCTTCGAAGGAGTAGAAGTAGGCAGAGGAATAGTACCCAGTTTTGTTATTTGATGTTACTTGATAGTTTGGGCATAGTAGATAACTGCCTAGTATAGTTCGATTCAAATTTAATGGCGGCTCGGAAGTTAGTTACTCGCTGCGCAGTACCGCACCCCTCGCCCCCGCTGACCCATAAACACGTTACTGCGCAACGACTCGCCTCATGTTCCGAGGCGCCATTAAGTTTGAATCGAGCTGTACCTTCCTTAGAGGAGAGAAAACTGAAGTAATAACCTACCGGTAGTAATAATAATAGACGACAGCATGCCGGTCGCGAACATGAGGTTCATTTCCGTGGCGTCGGTAGTGTTACATCGAAGGTAGCACTTCGCTCGTCTGATGACCACTGACGCGAATTTGTTCAGACGCTCGCCTATACTCTGGAACATCACCAGGCCTAGAGGAATTCCCACCTGGAAAGCGATAATTAGTGGTTATAGTGTGTTATATAACCCAGATAATTAAAAACGTAACAGGAATATGTATGGCAGTATGTGCCAGATAAATAAACAAGGACTTATCCAGAGTTGTTAAAACCAGCAAGTTATATTTGTTTATGACTCAAACTCAAAGCATTTATTGCAATTAAAGGCTCGCGTAGATTAGCGAGACTTGTCGCGTGTAATTGTTCTACAGTGAAGTTTCTTAGAAATTGTTGTTAGAGTCGCGTCGCGTCAGTCTGCACGAGGCTTAAACCAATTACAGACACTTTTTGACTTGTGAAGAGGTCAGTCAGTCACAAAAATGAAGCTAGTTGGCCATTCCAAAGCGTAGTATGCTCCTTTGGAGAAAGAAGAAACTCCATGAACACTCTTTTAAATCAAATATTGGTCCCATCATTAATGTTAAAATTATACATGTGAGTTAATCTTATTATTATATTATCATGAGACTGATAAGATATACAAGGATGTATGTAAAGAGAGAGTGGTGGATTTTAGTTTTTCCCACAATCTGAACTACATGTTTGACTGGATACATAGTTTATCGCTATAATATATTTGATTTGAGGTAAACAAGTAACTCTTCTAAAACAAAAAGGCCTCCGACAAGACCATATAATTGATCGCTGGGTTTAAGTAAATTGCTGGATGATGTCTGGATTCATATCCCATCAGATTAGTCATCAGGCCTAGTGGCCAAAATACCCATAAACTGTATTTCTTTTTCAGAAAATAAAAACTGTATGTATTTATATTTTGTTTATAATTACCATAGCATAAGCCATACAAAACGCCTTCCCTCCATAAGTAACAGGTGTAGAGTGCCCATACCCAATCATAGCCAGCACCACGGTCGCAAAATAGAAGGCTCCAGCAAACTTCCACTGTGGCCCAGCTTTGTGCGGCTTGTTCTCTATGATAACTATCTCTATCATGTGGTAGTCTTCGGGTGTTATGTTGTATCTTCGGATCAAGCCATTTCTCATGTCTGGAATAGGAATAATAACTGTATACGTTTTAAATAACGTGTTTACCTAAACTTTACACAACATGCATTACCAGCTCAAATATGAATTTCTCCACAGTACTCCAGTTTTTAATAAGTAAGTATCTGAAAATGTATCTTCTTTGGAGTAAACAGACAACAGGAGTCATTGTGATCAATCTTAGTTACTAGATTAGACAAAATAGGTAAAGAATAATGTATGACACATAGACATAATATGTAACACATTCTTATTTTTTCTTCTTTTCTTTATTGATTTTTATTTGATCTTGTTTTAAGTTCTTTTTAATTTCCACTAGTGTAACAAGATTCTAACAAGAACATACCAATTAGAATATCCATGTTATATTAGGATAAGTTTTTGAACACTTACCAGACAAAACTTCCCATCTTTTACTCTCTGTTTCGGATTCCAAAGCATCGAAGACTGCAGCGCCGATCAGCAAATATGTGAATGTACAAACCACAAGGGATAGTGTGCGGACGTTTTGGCGCTTCATGATCACAACAAGGACCTACCAATGGCTCGCAAAAAAAAATGTTTCAGCTTTACGCCATGACCTGGAATATAAAAAATGTTTATGAAAATTTGCTTGAAACTGGAAGAGAAGGATTCTGGACATTTGTAAATAGAAATTAGATGTTTTTGCTAAATAATATACAGTAAAATCGGATTTTATTACTGATAAAAATACGAAAACAGTTGGTATTTTGCGAATATATATTTTTATGGAATTACTTACATTCTATTTGGCACGTTAACTAATTAGTTAAAGCTGCTTTAACATTAAGACATTTTAAAATAAATAAATCCTAATTTAAGGCATTTGAAACCGAATTAAACAATATTTAAAAATAGCAAAATGTTTCAGTCGATAAATTGAATATCAGTACTACTGAAATTATAAAATACACTTCCATGTTTGTAAACAAGAGTTGAATAGTGCATGGTGTTGTAAAAGCAATGTATAATGAAATATTGCGTTTCATACTGTGAGGTTTTCCGGATAAGTAGCATTCACTTTTTCTCGGTGATAAAATTTATCGTCCTATTTGTGTACCTGAGGCACTAGGGCAGGCTGGGGCATCCTTCATTACAATACAAGTTGATTAATTTCTCATGATTAAAATAATGAGGTATGTTTTATTTAAAAACGAGTTTGTTCGGTGAAACCATTTGGTTTTGATGGTCAATCAAATTATGCGTAAAACGTAGTGCTTTTGACAGCAGTCAATGTCAAAGTGACAACAATTTGTCAACGCGACAAAGTGTCTATTTTCTCTCGTGTGGGCTGGTTCGGCGAATGCATGGAACTTTTATCGAAATAAATTCAATTATTGTAATACAAGTTCATAAACTGCTTCAAAATGAAAGTTGCATGCAACAAATCCAACCCGCCGCTAGGTAAAATGAAGTGTTCCATACATATTTCTCCACATTGCATCAGCTAAGAGGGCTAGGTTTAAAATAGGATTTCTTTTTAACTTTCAGGTGGTTTGCTAGCTTTGGAGTTCTATAGATCCTCAGCAAAAGACGTCCAAGTCGCCTGGGGTGGTGAATCGACCATAGTGCTGCCGAACTCCTCAAAACCGGTGCCATATGTGACCAGTAATGATTTGATTAGGATTCTTGAAAATGCCTTTAACAAATCAGCTCAGCCCCTCCAGAAAGTGACTATGAACCATTGGCTTTCGTTCAGCCTTATTCTGGATGATGAGATCCCTAAATCAATTGAGTATTTGGACACAACACTTGGTCCAATTACCTACTTGGTTGGAGAAACTTTATCTGTGTCTGACTTGGCAATCTTTAGTGTTCTGTATGGTAAGTGCTGTCACTATCTATATCCTAGTGTTACAGCTGTCAGTCTTATCATTGTTTTTATGATTCTAATAAAACTTTACATTTATTTTCATTACTTTTGCCATTAGATTTTAATTGCAAAAACTTTTGTAATAAATAATATGATATAACTTGGGTGCCATCAACTCAGAGCGATGTGTATGTTGCAGTGTCAGCTAAATTCAAGGATGTATCAAAGAAGAATCCTCCTAAGAACATTCTCCGCTGGATGAAGTTGATTGAAGCCCAACCACCTGTTGTTAAAGCTTTGAAGGAACTGCCTTCTGAAGTCTTGGATAGTCTAAACAAGGCTTCATCAAGGTTTGTTATAACAAAACAATGATAGTTAAATGTCATTAATTTTATTCTCTCTTTACAGTCTTCACAATTGGTTACCTTAGAAATTAACATATGTTACAATATACTTGCACTGTATACTTGTGCAAGTCTAAACTTGCGCAAGTATATTGTAATGTGTATGGCACCATTGTAAGAGACTGGTGCCTATTGTAGGTTTTTGGAAAAAAAAACACCTGTCTCACAGGGAAGAGAGTGTGCACCTATGTCTTACAGACTTGTGTACTACAATATCTCCTGCGTCCATGTCTAGTCTCTACTGAGATTGGCCACCATGGCCAAAATTCTCAAACAGGTCTGGAGGACTATTATTATTACAAGCATGTGTATTTGTGGCTTTTGAAGTCTATTACGGAAATAGAGTTTAATACTTCTTTCAGCCACTCTATGATTTAAGTAAAACATACACTCACACCTCTTTCCAATAGGTGTATGCAGAAATTACAAACACATGCTTGTAAAAATAATAGTCCTCCAGACCTGTTTGAGAATTTTGGCCATGGTGGCCAATCTCAATAGAGACTAGACATGGACGCAGGAGATATTGTAGTACACAAGTCTGTAAGACATAGGTGCACTCTCTCTTCCCTCACTTTCATAGTCCGATGGGACGGGAATCCAACATGACAGGAGAGATCAGGCGCAGAACAAACGGCTGTATATGCTTTGCGAGGGACGGGAGTACCATACCACAACTTCCAAACTCTGGGCTGTTACTAATTCTTAATGGAAAAACCCAGTGTCTGTTTTTTTTTTTTTTTTTTTTGTATGGGAAATCATCAAATGTCGTCTCCCGCTCTGGGTTGAGCGGGAGGGCGTGTCAGACTTTTACTGACTAAAAACCCACCCGTGTTCCTTCTGTTGCCTGTGCAATGCCAGGGGGCCCACGGTATCCCTTTCGGACTATCCCGCAACCCCGGCAGGCAATGGTCTCATCGGACCCCTTCACTCGCTGACACTCTTTGAGGTGCGCGTGGAACACAACGCGCCGTCGACCCGGGCTTGGTCCTTACCGGACGGCGAGTTACCCATTGCTCACCGTCCGCAAGCCCGCACCCAGTGTCTGACCTGGGAATCGAACCCAGGACGTGGATCACCACGAGACTAATGGGGCAATGAACACAATAGTATGCAAGTAGCTTGCATGCCATAAGGCAAATAAAAAAAATATCTTATAATGCCCATTTATAATTTACTAGCTGCACCCCGCGGATTCACCCGCATAAGTCTGGATCCCGTGGGAACATCGGGATAAAAGGCATGCAAAAAAAAGAAAGTATCCTACGTCCTTGTCCAGGTCATGGTCTACCCATGTGCTTTTGAATTTCATTCAATCCCGTTGAGCCGTTTTAGCATGAGAGTAACAAAAAATCTCACTTTCGCAATTATAATAATTATTAGTTAAGATTTGAAAATCATGATTCATGATGGCCTTAGCCATTCTAACATCATCCATCATCATTATTAATCTTGTGTTATCTTAACCTTAATGTTACAATTTACAGGAAGTCACCATCAGGCAATGCTGAGGGCAGTCGTCAGCAGGAAGGCAAGTTCATTGAACTGCCACACGCTGAGATGGGCAAAGTTGTTGTACGGTTTCCGCCTGAAGCTTCTGGGTCAGTACCTACACCTATTTGGAAAAATACAAATGCAGCTAAGAAAAAAAACTGGTGCAATCATTTTTGTTAACTGGATGGTTTGCATTGAAGAGGCCTATAACCAGCAGTGGTATTCTAAAATAACAAAACAAAATATTCGACATTATATACATAATATTATAAATTAAACTCGTGTTTGTCTGTATGACCGCGTTGTTCTTCTAAACCACGCAACAGATTTTGATGAAGTTTTCACCATCGTTTAGAGAATTTATTCTGGAAGATTTATGTGTATAATACGTTACTATTAAAGTTACATATAACTAAGGAATTTCGATGTTTTGTCAAGTCGTAAAAACCGTGCGAACCTTACCCATTATTATGAAAAATTCTTAATAGGTTGAAATAACAGTTCTTAAAAACAATATCTTTCCATTCTAGTTTCCTCCACATTGGACATGCAAAGGCTGCTCTCTTGAACCAGTACTACCAGCTAGCATTCCAGGGGAAACTCATAATGAGGTTTGATGACACCAACCCTGCTAAGGAGAATGTTGAGTATGAGAAGGTATGGTTTTTGTCTTTACATCTACTTACTATCAAAATTTCTGAGGCGCATTATTGTTAATAACGGAGTTTTTTTTTTGCGCCCTATAATATGTCTCATTGCTACTCGATGCTGCCTAGCCTTATTCCAACTATGTTGAGGTCTACTTCCAGTCTAACCGGATGCAGCTGAATACCCGTATTTTAAAATGGCAAATCTCCAACAGCCTTACATATTATATAACAAAGTCCCCCGGCCGCGTCTGTCTGTCTATCTGTCTGTCTGAACGCGATAAACTCAAAAACTATCGAACGGATTTTCAAACGGTTTTCACCAATGGACGGAGTGATTAATGTTCAGGTTTAGGTGTATAATTCATTAAGGTTATGTGTAAATGATGCCGACTGGGAGCTTTACTGTCGTGCGCCGCGTAAACCGTAAGAGTTGTACATAGAGACATTTGACACAAAATTTAAAATTGAAATTATGGAAGACTACTCCTTGTAAAGTTTGTTGAAAGCTAAGATTGCTGAGCGTAGGGCTCTGTTTAACACAGCTCTTAAACAGAGCCAACCACAGAAGCAGATCCCGGCCAAAACAATTTATTAATCCTCCACGTCTCCACTCCAGGTTATCTTAGAAGACGTAGAGATGCTAGAAATCAAACCGGACCTCTTTACCCACACGTCCCAATACTTCGACCTGATGTTGGACTACTGCGTGAAGCTCATCAAGGAGAGCAAGGCCTTCGTGGACGACACGCCGGCCGAGCAGATGAAGAACGAGAGGGAACAGAAGGTTGATAGCAGGAATAGAAATAATTGTATGTACTGTGGTCTTGTTTATTTAAAAATGAGTCCAGGAATGACATCTCTATTTTATTGTTCTTACATGCCTACCTTCCTGCTTTGACTCAATTTCCATAATACTTGTGTACCCAACATACCTTGTGTGTACATAACATACAGGGTGTTTGGTGCATCGTGTGCCAAATTGAAATAGTCGACTGAAGGAGTCATCCGCTAGCCTTTTTTCCAAAAAAAAGACCCAAATTTTACATTCAAATACAGATTTAAAAAAATATATAAGGCGTAGACTCTGAATTTTAATTTTATTTCGATGTGTATTGTTTAAGAATACTTTTAAATACAAAATTAGTGATATTAGTCACCCAGTTCTTTTTTAATTCACTCGCAAAGGTAAAACTTAAATTAAAGCCGTACATGTTACAGCTGTTTATAAGGCTACAAAAAAAAAACCAAAAGCGACCGGGATCTTCCAACTCCCTCATTAATTCTCCAGTCTATCCTCTTTCTAATGATGTGCCACATGCCATAAAAGTATTTTAACAACTTTGTGAATTCGCTAGAATTGTGAATAAACCGCAAATCGCAATCATCTTGACAAAAAAGCGTCTACTGTGCAGGTGGTGGCTTGTATGAAAACGCGCATCCGCACTACAAACGTTTGTAGCGGTTACACCGCCACATACGAACTACGCATCAAAGACATGACGTCACACAACTCCTGCATCGCGCAATTAGAGTTTACCGCGCGAACGACATATATAAGACTATCCGACATCAACAGTTGGGCAGTCGGCCCGCCAGACACAACACCCGTCTGGTCGGAGGATCCTCCCTTTTCTATGGAGGATGAGTGAACTTTACACCCTGTTCCTCATACCTCTAAACGTTCCTTAATACTACTGTTAAAAAAAAAAAAAACGCGCTTGCTCAAGTTATTTGCCGGATATTATAAAAAATCAAGTCATTTATTCAAACTAGGCACTTTCCGAACGTCAAAACTACATAAGCTGTGCGGTTGTGCGAACATTTAGGTTTATTTTTTTTGACTCAAAACTATAAATGGCTAGCAAGCAGCATAGGGCTATGGCATAATAACATGTTATTATACCATGCATAGGGCTATCAAATGGCAGCCAAAACTAAGCTAGTAGACGCTACATGTTATGAGATCCGCTTTGTGTGTAAAATATGATATCATGTTGTGACAAAAAAATAGTAGTTACCATTGATGTATTAAAAGGAGGAAGATATGTTACGCGCTAACATCGCAATCAGTAAACTTGGGCTCGGCGCACGACTACATGCACCGAAACTCACACGTATCTGTGATCAGTGTCATCTCACAGTCGCAAAGTTACAGTTACGGATAGACGAGGATAGAGATAGGAGACGGCGCTGACGTGCGAGCGAAATCGCGTTAGCACCTCGCGCAAAAATGGTAATTTTCAACAAATTAACATTTTTGGCTGTACTTACGAGTGGTAGGTAATCCCATGTGTCTTATTTTTCTTTCTTACATTATTAAATCACTGTTTAGCTGCACAAGAAGTCATTTTGATGCGTATTTATTACAAAAAAAACTGAAATTATTGAGCTGTGTGATCTACGATGTTCCGTGCGCGACTGAGTGCTGGTCCTACTCAACTAATCCCGTAGTTGAGTAGGACCAGGCGCTGTGACTAAGTCCCGTATCTACCTCTTTTAATACATCAATGGTAGTTACTTTATTTATACTCTCATCTATGACAATAAACTATTGACTTTACTTTAGTAATTAACCATTTATTTGTGTGAGAATATAGTTTTTAAAGTTCATAATAAATAGCGAAATATGTTATAAAAAAATTCGATGATGCAATACCCTGTTGGTATTGTATTGTATTGTGTAACGGGTTGCGTAACAAAATATTTCATCACCATCATCTGGGAAAGCCCAAATAATACTTAAAGTTATTATGCAATTGCAAAAATCACCACTCTGTGGATCCCAAATGGCAGGAAAACACTACGCGGCAGGCCCAGAAAGAGATGGCAGGGTGAGCTGGACTCCTTCTTAAAGGATTGGCCCGCCATCGCAGTAGACCGGGGAATGTGGAAAGAGCCTCCCTTCCCGGAGACCTTTGACCTGCAGTGGGATAACACAGACTTATAAAAAAAAACATATAATAATTTCAAATCAAACCAATTCAATTTCAAATTTGTTTGTTTGTATGTAACATACAAACAAACAAATTTTACCTGTTTCTCCTTTGTTTTTTCTTTCATTTTATGTTTCAAACCCTTAATTAATGAGGACTGTTTGCGTCTATCTACTACTGATATCTGTTTTTATTTTCTTGAAATTGAATTGGTTTGATTTGAAATTATTACATGTTTTTTTTTATAAGTCTGTGTTATTCCACTGCAGGTCAAAGGTCTCCGGGAAGGGAGGCTCTTTGTAAGCTCCGGAACTACCACTCGGATTTGAAAAAATCTGTTTACATTGGATAGCCCAATTCTTGTAACATTACAACCCTTACTGTGCGTTTGCACTGGTGAAACATTTACAACAAAACATGTTGAAAACTTTAGTTTCTGTCAAAGTTCCATACAATATGTGACAGGAACTAGAGATTTCAACATGTTTTGTTGTGATGTTTCGCCATTGCAAACGCACAGTTAGGAGCTGAGTAAAGTAAACACAAAAAGTTTTTAAAACTAATTTACAGCTGTAGAAAAGAACCTCCAACTGTGGGAAGAGATGAAGAAGGCCAGTGACATCGGTGTACAATGCTGTGTCCGCGCTAAGATTGATATGCAGTCACCCAACGGATGCCTCCGAGACCCTACCATATACCGCTGCAAGCCCGAGCCACACCCGCGTACCGGCACACAGTACAAGTACGTCCATCTATACAACTCAAAATCTCTAAAAAAACGATAAAATCTTGTCAATTTATTCAGGGTGGACCAAAAAGAGACGTCATAAAAAAAATAGATTCCTCATATCCTGGGGTATTCGAAAATACCCCATGTATGTTCCGAGAATTTTTATAGTTTTTTTTGTAATTTCCGTGAGTTTTCTTCCTTCAAAAATTCATATTTTTTCTTAAGTGTTTTTCAGTTTATTTTTTTGCGACAGTATCGTCTTGAATGTTAATGTTACTTTTATACGTAAAATAATAAACTTTCTCACATTCCTGCAAGTTACTCAAAAAAGTATTGATAGCAGGAATTTAAGTTTTTAGTGGTAAGACTGACATTTTCAACTTCAATTAAAAATAAGGTTCCATAGATACTAGCTTACTTTAAAAACTGTGCAGGGGCCGTATTATGGCGTATTAATGCCACCATTATTCCAATGTGAGTGAGAGACGAAGCTATACAAGGCCGCTAGCACCATCCTTTTTTCGTAATGGAATAATGATGGCATTAATACTTCAATATACTCAAAAAAGTATTGATAGCAGGAATTTAAGTTTTTAGTGGTAAGACTGACATTTTCAACTTCAATTAAAAATAAGGTTCCATAGATTCTAGCTGACTTTAAAAACTGTGCAGGGGCCGTATTATGACGTATTAATGCCACCATTATTCCAATGTGAGTGAGAGACGAAGCTATACAAGGCCGCTAGCACCATCCTTTTTTCGTAATGGAATAATGATGGCATTAATACTTCATAATAAGGCTAAAGACCAGGGGTCTTTAAGCTACCCAAAACATTAAAAAAAGTTAGGTCCATCTTGTGTATCTGTAAACGAAATAAAAATTGACAAGAATTGCAAGTTAGCAATGCAGAGAAGGCTTATACACGCCTATGATTAACCATAGACTTCAAAGCCCCCAATTTTCCTTACATATATGAAAGCTATATACAGGCTGTTAAAGTAATTAGGTGTTTTTTTTTTTTCTGTTATTATATCGATACTGAACCTACCCCTAAGCTATGGCACGCAATTACTTTAACACCCTGTATATAGCTTCTTACTGGCTTACACTTAGCTTGTCCCACTTACTAACACAAAAACGATCTATTTCCAGAGTATACCCAACATACGACTTCGCGTGCCCTATAGTGGATTCCATCGAGGGTGTGACGCACGTGCTCCGTACCATGGAGTACCACGACCGGGACCCCCAGTTCTACTGGTTCATTGACGCGCTCGGCATCAGGAAACCTTACATCTGGGAGTACAGTCGGTGAGTAAAAAGAACATTCTTATGCAGGACTAGGAGCCAAAAGAAATCCAAAAGGGATAAAGTTTTATTATAATTAATTATAATTTTATTTATTGACACCAAAAATATTAAAACTATAGAACAAAGGCAGGTCAGACCTGTGTAAGGCCTTAGATAGCCCTCGCTAGCATGCGTAGGTAGCGTGCAGGATAGCTGCGTATCAGCAGTAGGTAGTGTGCAGGATTGGGTAAGGGGTCCTGCCCTCAGCCCGTACGAAGAGCCCTTAGGTCGGGGCACACAGAATTCTGAAGATCAAGGAATTGATTTCACCCAGCTCTGCAAGCGGAAACGAAATTTTAGAGCGTCTCCGTAAAGAAAGTTAATGTTGTACCCCCGATACTAGTGATGTGATTAGGAACTTACTAATTGTGATATTTTAGCATCACTCGACTATTTTTAGCTGTGAATCTTCACAACGCTACAGTAAAAAGAAATTTGTAGGCTATAATGAAAATAATACAACATGGGATCATCTGCAGCCGAACTAGGTGAAAAACTTGTATCTCGGTATACAGCGCCATTCCTCTCATAAAATGGACTGGATTTTTTTTTGCCAGCAAGACAAAGTAGGAACAATAAAATTTAATTATTTTTCTTTTCGAGATTAAGTTTGCCTCGTTGGTCTACTGGTCGCAAGCGCTACTGCTGAGTACCTATTAGGTCCTGGTCAGTGTTATTGGGTTTTTCCATCTGGAATTTCTCAGTAGCAGCCCGGACTTTGGATTTGTGCCCAGTTGATGGCAAACGGCTCGACCCTTATTACTTGGGATTTAAACATAACTGGCGGAATGTGGGTGTACTATAGGTACACCTCTGCCTAACCCTTCGAGGATTCCAGGCGTGATGTTATATATTCTGGCTACCTATTACGGTTATAAGAAGCTTTAATTACAGGGCACCGTTGCCAACCTTTGGGCATGGTTCTTGTATTCCGCATTACAGCCTCAGTTGGATAGTTGTTTTAATCAACATATATTTTGTCTTTTTCTTGTGTTAATATGTTTTCTGTATGGTTACAGACTGAGCATGACAAACACAGTGCTGTCAAAGCGAAAACTTACGTGGTTCGTGCAAGAAGGATTAGTAGATGGATGGTAAGATAATATTTTAATTAACTTATTACTAAAATAATTTCCAAATTATATTTAACAAATTAGACAAAATGGACCGATGACCTTGTAAAGGCCGGTGGAATCCGCTGGATGCGGGAGGCACAGAATCGGTCGAAGTGCCGGTGCTTGGGGGAGGCATATGTCCAGGAGTGGACGTCTTTCGGCTGAAATGATGAAGCACTAGTGTGTTGCGCCTGCAATACCATAAAATTCTATAGATTGTAATGCTTGTTTTTCTCTTTTCAGTTATGGGTTTTTGATTTTTTAAATTATTCATTTAATTTTATTAATTTTCTTAAAATAGGGACGACCCTCGTATGCCGACCGTCCGCGGTGTCCTACGTCGCGGCATGACAGTGGAAGGTCTGAGGCAGTTCATCACAGCGCAAGGCTCCAGCCGCTCAGTGGTCTTCATGGAGTGGGACAAGATATGGGCCATCAATAAGAAGGTTTGTTATAGATATTAGAACTATTTTAGTTGTCAATGTTGTGTAAAATTGTGTAAAGGTCTCATGATTGCCTGAGAAATAATCAATTTAATAGTGACATAATAATATCTAGGCTACCTATGTTATTCTTGCCTTCTAAGGGATCTCGTGCACTAGATGGCCAGCGACCAGGTAACCTACACAACGCGCAACGTGTTCCTTTTGATATCCCATAACTCTGGGGTATTAATAAGACCATGTCAAACAATCAACTGGCATATTTTTCTTTTATTTTTTTTTGTTTTCTTTTTCTCCTATTATAATCTTTTTTTCCATTCAAAATAATTGGAAAACGTCACGATTATCTATGTAAAACACCCTTACGTGAAATATAAAAAACAAAATTGATTTTCTGTTCAATAAAAAAGATATGACAACGTCGCAATTTCTTAGCTTTAAATATGAATGATTGGTTTGAATGAAAACGATTTACCTGTCAATGAAACTTAGATACATACATCGAGAATCTAGTAGTAAAAAACGTAAATTTATTTATATGCCAGTTGATTCTTTGATATGGTCTCATTAATACACTAGCAAGAGATATGGGATACTTTTAATAAAATACTATTATACGGATCTTGTATTTTATTCAGAGCACACACATTGCTCGATCCATCACGGATCACAGTACAAAAGTGAAGACCCGACACAACACAGAACAGATACTAAAAGGAACGCGTTGGAGAATCCGATACGAATCGCGCACTTGGACGCAACGGCAAACTAGCCGCACACCATACAATATCAGTAGACGGCTGCGACTCGCCCGAGTCGTGGCCGCGAGATCCCTTAGGCTTATATCTAGTGGACCTAAGAGGTATAGAGACTGATGACAGAAACCGGTTAGTTTCGTATTGGTAATTTTTATTAAAAAAAAAATAACTTTTTGGTCGATGTCGATATTTACGCAAAGAAGCACCAGACTCGTGTTGATTTTGTTAAAAAAGCGAACAAATATTGTGTCATCACTAGTCTCAAATATGTTTTTTTTATTTCTTACACAATTTTCTTCATTTTCCATATATTATAATTTTTCAATTTCAGGTGATAGACCCCGTAGCACCTCGCTACACGACCCTAGAATCAAACCCAGTGCCCGTGAACCTCAAAGGGGTCTCCGACAGCACCTTAACCGTAGCCCTTCATCCCAAGAACCCCGACATAGGGTCCAAGACCGTATATGTGTCCAACAGACTGCTGATAGACCAGGTCGATGCTAAGAATTTGAAGGAGGGAGAAAATGCAACGTTTATTAGCTACGGGAATATTTTGATTGATAAGATTCATAAGTGAGTATTTTCTACCTTATTTAAGTAACATGTTATCCCACTGCTAAATGTCATAGTACTCAGTAATGACGCGTTATTATGGTAGGTCAAGAGAAATGAATTACAGCGTCAAATCATGATGATATTCTAAAGCTAAGCGCACATTACAGCCGCATCGGGCTGCAGCGCGTCGCATTTCGATACAAATCTGCGACAGCCTTTTATCAGCATGTATATCTGTATATCTGAATATTAAGATCCTCCTTATAGATTACCAGAATGATGGGTCTAATGAAATAGCCATAATAACCATGTTTGACAAACTTTTTTGAAGTTAAAACTTCTTTAAGGCGCGTTGAGCACTTTTTGGGTGAACAAAAATCATGGAACTCGCGTCATCGTCACCGAACGCTTTCCATGAGCTATATGTATACTGTGTATATATGTGTACTTTTGAGTAAACAAAAAGCGTGAAACTCGCGTTATCACCGCACGCTTAGTTTTCACTTCTATCAGCAGTCCCCAAAGACTGCCCCGCATGTTTTTTTTTTTTTTTGTAGAATAGGTAAGAGACTGACGACAGCGAGTGTCACTGCCTATTCTCCTAAAATTCATCAAAACAAAATATTAATGGTCCAATTGGTCGCTCATCAGTCGCATTTTCTAACACCCACAGTGATATCAATGCAAATATTTTACCAAGATCAGTTATTGTATTTTTGATATGTTAACACTTTTCTTCTCGCTTTCCTGCATTCAAAATCTAAATCTAAATAATCAAATCTGTGAGATTTCGTCAAAAGGGACGGAAGTGTGTCACCGGAAGCCTTGGAAGCGTGCGCTATTTGATTTGACCAATGAGCGCTCGCGGTGCTAGAGTTGACCAGAAACGACCTTGATCAGGCCCCTTTAATATTGCTTATTACCTTATGAGAGCGCCCAACGAATCACTAGCGCCACTTATTAAAAAAAAAAACTCGTGACTGAGACCGGTCCCGGTCCCCGATAACGAATCTCGGTCAGGGTGTCTAGAATTTTCTAATACCTTTTAAAAAGTTTCATATTGCGACACGAAGCAACAAAATTCGATCTAAAGAAAAGCGGCCACGTTCCTTTAGGCCCCTCGCCCACGGCGACTTTTTGTAGGGATGCAGTCGCGCGTTTAGCAAACGCGCGACAGCATCTCTTCTAACGCGTGTTATTCGCATTTGCAACGCGCTACAATAGCGATGCCAACGCGCTACTAACGCGCTAGTGCATCGCGATTGTATCGATACAAACGCGCGACCGCGTCGCATGACATCGGTAGAGAGAACGGAGGGGAGAGGGAGTGTGGCGCGGCGCGTGAGTGGGAACCGGCATCAGTGCAACACAGACAGGTCTAGAGTGCGTGCTGTTGTCCGTCACAGGCGCAAAATGGAGTCATTTGACACTGAAACGTTTATTACGGCAATTCAGGAGCGTCCTGTAATATGGGACTCACGTCTTCCTGAGTATTCGAATAAGATTGCAAGGTATTTTTGTGTCGTAACTGCATCGCGACCGAATCGCGTTTGCATCGCGACCGAATCGCGTTTGCATCGCGACTGAATCTGGTCCCGTGGGCGCGGGCACACAGCTAGCGACTGCTTCGCGTCTGTATCGATGCTACGCGCGAGAGCAACGCGACTGCATCGCTACAAAAAGTCGCCCGTGGGCGAGGGCCCTTAGATCGTATTTTGTTGCTTCGTGTTGGGCGCCCTCTTAATGTTGTATAATACCAATTAGGTGAGGTATCAGATGTTACACAGCATAAGCGACTAAGGCTCGCTCGTTAGTTTTTAGTCTGCATTTAAGTACAAAAACCTATTTTATGTGCAGATCCGCCGACGGCACAGTAACCAGTGTAGACGGTACCCCCAACCTGGACAACAAGGACTTCAAGAAGACTGTCAAGCTTACCTGGTTGGCAGACTCACCCCAGTCGCCGGCGGTTGAAGTGTACTGTGTCTACTTCGACCATATCATATCCAAACCGTTATTAGGCAAGGATGAAGATTTCAAGCAGTATATTGGGCATAAGACTAGGGTGAGTACATAATGTGATTGATTTGCTAGTGTTGTTTGAGTATAAAAGAAAATCTAATCTTATTCAGAAAGCTAATTAGAAATTTAGCAGCCCGATGGAAACTTCATGACGGCTCTGAACACGAGGCGAGTCGCTGCGCAGTAACAAATACATGCGACCGCGGGGGTGAGGGGTGCGATACTGCGCAGTGAGTAGCGCACTTCAGAACAGACTTAAATTTTAACGCTATTGGTTGTGCAAACTATAGAAGGATGTAACTTCAAGTTCCGTGGTTTTGTCGAGCGTCAATTCGTTTCACAACAATAACATATTATTTTCATTTTTTTTGTATACGTCATAGTGTAATAGCATTTGTCAATACATAACCAACTAGTCACTGACCTCCATATATACAAGTACGCTGGACCTATGATAAGCAGAGCCATAGTGGGGCGATTTGATTTTCGCCATTTTGGCGCTGATCGCAGAAGTGGGTGGGAACGGAACTAATAATAGGGATGGGACAGTAAGATAAAATACATCGATAAAAGGCTTTTCCGACCATCAGGTAATACTATTTCTATGTTTCCGACAGATATAGATATTTCGGCCGGGTTGTTTATATAAACTAATATAATAAAGCTGATGAGTTTGTTTGGTTGAACGCGCAAATTTCAGGAACTGCTAGACCGATTTCATAAGTTCTTTCACCGTTGGATTGGTACGTTATCCCTGAGTGACATAGGCTATGTATGTACCACCGGAGAAGTTGGGGCAGACTGCTAGTCTTAGGATAATCCGAAGCCAGACTAAGGGGGTACTTAGTATGTGACTAACTAAATCCAAAAATAAATAGGGAACGCTTTTTAAATAGAAATGAGGGTTTCTTGGGATGGAGTGGAATAGGTAAGGTATTTATAGAAAATAAAATGAGTTATGTTTAATAAAACAGTCATCGGAGAAGTGCTTTGAACAGATGTAATCATATTTTTTCGGAAGCCAACTAGGCTTTTCAATGTTTTTCAGCCATAATTCCAGTCTTCTTTTGTCATTCGGAAACCTGTGAATTATTTTAAAATTATATGTATTTGATAATAAAAATCGGTCATCGGTGACTTCCGTTCCTGAAAGTAAATAGATATCGTTAGGAAAAATATCGATAACTTTTATCGACAGGTAACTTTTACAGCACTATAAAATTTTGTGGTTTATAAAAAACCGGATATACAAAGACAAATATATTGTTATTACGTATAGTAAGATAAGTGACAGATTTTTAAATGTCTAATAATAACTTGTGGAATGCAACCCCACTTCCTTTCTGGTAACGAGTTTTGCATAACAAACACTCTTTCATAGTTGACCTATGAATGACCACCACTTATTTATGTATCAACTAAATTAATACGACACAACAAAGAAGCTTAATCGTGTCAAACCTCCAAAAACAGTCTAAAAATACGGGAGACAATTCAAACGAGTCAGCGGCCATTTGCAAGTTACGTCAGATTTAGTTCTCTTCCCACGCAATGGGGGCGCTTCAAATAGGCACAATAAAGAGCTGTCATTTCATAGGGTATCGTAAGTCCAGCGTACTTGTATATATGGAGGTCAGTGCAACTAGTCCAAACACGATTGTGCTATCTTGTTTAATTGAGGAGTTCCGATGGCCACTTGTCTGCTCCAACATCAGACCCTGGACACATGTTGGGCTATAGTTCTTGTCAAGAGAAATAATGAGTTCAAAGTTAACGACGCTATCTTATTTAGATGAGGAGTTCCTATTGCCATCTTCGGACTCTATCATCAGACCAACTCTGTGGTATCATATTTTTAACTGTCAGTAGTTATTTAAGTATGCCAAGTTTTAGCTCAATGGGATGCCAGGAAGTGCTTGAAAAATGGACGTCAATTGGAGTAACTGGAAACACATACGAACGAAGCAAGCTAATAAAAAGCTTGTTAAAATTCAGGAAATCTCGCCATAGAAAATTCATTGTAACATTTGTAAATTATGACACACTTGGCCCTCTGCTCTATTGCTTTAGGAGCTTTTATTCCTCTACCTCTTACCTAAAGTATGAATATATACTTAACTCCAGTATCTCTATTCCAGTGGGAAATCCCTATGCTCGGTGAGACAGAGCTCCTCAAAGTGAAAGTAGGTGACATCATCCAGCTGCAGCGGCGCGGCTTCTTCCGCGTGGACGTGTCGGCCGCGCCGCCCTCGCCGCACAGCGCGCGCCGCACGCCGCTCGTGCTGTTCCACGTGCCCGACGGACACACCAAGGAGATGCCGGGACAGGTCAGTTCGTTGCTTCTATAATTAGACTAAGGGCGAAGTTCATGACTCAATGGCTCTGGAATATTGGACACAGACAGCTCTTGAACACGGGTTAAATGTGCTGATTGCGTTCAGGTTCATTGAGAAAGGAGTTTTTTTTAACAAGTGAAAAATTTATAAAAATTCCTTCCAATAAATTGTGTAATTAACAGTATTTAAAATCCTCCAATATTCGATAGATTAATAAATAAAATATTATAAAAAACACTACCTCTCATCGTAACTGCGTTCAACGAAACGTTCAGAACAGCAGTGACAGCTGTCAAACTATTCAATGTGTCAAAATATTGCATCGGTGACGGTCATCGGAATGTTTATGGTCATCTGATAGTCATGGGAAAATTTATATTTATTTGTTAATTCTACTATAACGACACGATTAAGTATCTTGTATTCTAAATCAAGTCATACAGATAGTCAGAATAATAATATTGATATATCAATTATTTTTTTATAGCCGTATCTATACCATTGCTACAGTTTCTTTTTCATATTGAAGGCTAATAGGTAGTAAAGACACAGGGTATTAATAATTAGAGTGTGTATGCTAATGGGAATTTAGTTGATATTTGAAATAAAACCAATAATATGCTACTTTCTTTTATTCCATTTCCTCATTTTCAAAATCTTCCCTAATTAGGATAGTAGTCTAGGAAGGAGGCAGGTGCTGTAATATTCTATTGAAGTCAACCCCACCCCATATACCAAACAAAAGTCATGATGTGAGCACAGCAACCCACGGTACGTTTTCCAATTATACAGTTAAAGTATCCGTGTATTCTGTGCTCCCAACTGTTTTGTTGTAATATAATAGCACAGTGGTCGAGTTCTACAGAACCACAGTGGTGAAAGAATGATCGCAGCCAAATCACAGTGTCAAGTCCAAATGAGTAAGCTAGGTCGTCAGGATGGAAGAAATCAATCGAAAGTCACACACACACGAAAAAGCTCTCCAGAGACAGGGAACCAACGAACAGGAATTACAAAACAAATAATTAACACAATAGATAATTTTCGGCCTCGGAGCACAATCTTTTGGCTTCTCAGTAGGCTAACCAAATGCTTAAAATTATCTGAAATGTTAAATTCTTATTCGCAAAATGTTTCACAAAAAGAATGTGGTAGGCAAAAAACTGTTTTTCATACAAAAATAAGATAATTATCAGTATATTTTAAGTTAATTTCTTTTTGTTACGTTTATAAAATGAAGTTACGAAACGCATCATCGAAAGAAGTGCATCGGGAGATTGCCTAATTAAAATTCTTGGGTTGCAAGTTATTAACATCTTTCAAAGACAATTTCAGGTTGTACAAATGTATAATTATTTCAATGCGTAAAGTCGAGATAGTTAAAAGAAACTCACACTAGGGCCTCAGGACGTGAAATATGTTTAATGTTAAATGTATTTAGCGATTTGTCGTGCTAGTGGGTCTAACGGCCTGTTTCACGGTGTCCGAATAACCACTACTCAAAAAATGGTACAGAATTTGTATGAAATTCTATGCCAAGTAAGTAAGTTAACGGCAACTGAATCGTAGTGAGTCAGGCCCTTAGTACATAGGTACTGCAATTCAACGCAGGCGGTTTTGTAATAGCTAAAAACGTACGAACACGAATTGAAAACTGATTTTCTTATGCACGTTTTCACCTTAACTAGAGAAGAAAATCCACCGAGAGTTGAAAATCCAACGGTGCACTTTTATTTAGGGATTCATTTAAGTGTCACTTAGTTGTCGGTGAAAACGGGCATTAGTCACTTTATAGTCGTATTTAAAAAATAAGGCTGACTAATCGAACCTCAAATAAGTGCCATTTTGTTTTCCTAAAATTATTATTGAATAATCGAATGTAATGAATTCTTTTTGTGAACCTCAAATAATTCGTATTGGGGTCCTAAAAATACTAAATAGTCTATTCTATTTTTCTCTATGGCAATGATGCCGAAGTCGACAATTCTGCCAATAACAGATGCACAGACTACATAAAGATACTACGTATGTCAGATGTGTTATGAAAAAACGTGGGAAGGAAGGAAACAAAAAAAAGAAGCTGTTAAAATTCTAAATGCAATACTACTAATTGAATTTAATGTCAAACTTGTTGACGGGTATTAGTAGTATGCTGAAACAAACAGATAAAAAATATTGTTAGATATATTATTAAATATATAAATGATCACAAACCCCACAAAAACCTACATAATTTGATGTCATTGTCACGGATAAAAAACAAAGCCACAAAGCCTCAAAGAGCTTTGGGGAGTATGTGTTAGTTGGGATGGAATGTTAGTTGGTACAGATATCTTTAATTTAGGGAGATGACTATACAAGTCATAGGCTGGGTTATTATTGGAGCAGTTATAAAAGGTGCTCCAAAGTACCGTTATCCAACCCACATTCGCAAAGCGATGTCTCAGACCCGGATTTTGTGAAGGAATACCGGAGAAAAGGCCTATACGGAGCCGGCAACGAATAATTATCACTTTCTTAGATATTTTGTTGTAGGGATAGAAGCAAGACGTGTGTACTAAATAGTCAGGTAACGTTACTGCGACCAACTGTGAGAAACGCCAGAAAGTAAAAAGAAGCATTTATTTTAAAAAGTGTGCATCATTAGGAGCCCAAAAAGCGGTTCATTACTTTTAAAAAAGCTTACCTACATCATTAGAAAATGAGTAATAAGTTTTTAGAGGATCAGTTAAATATAACCCAATAATAAAGCACGATAGGTTTTTTAAATAAGTCTCTGAACAAATTACTAGCGCGTGCGCTTGTTCAGAAATCCATACCGCTGGCTTCTATCTGCAGTGCGCGCGTAGCGTTCGAAGCTATTGCGTTTCGAAGGAGCCTATGTACCATCAAAGAAGTTCATATTCCATATTTCGAATTTCTATTCAGAAACTATAGAACGCCACCGGCTAGGTTCCTTACACACTCCTTTTGCTTCGTTTACGTTCATAAATCTGGTCATACACGCACACCGGTTGCGAGTACCACGCGCCTGTCCTTTCAGAAAAACGTCACCCGCCGTTTAAACTCACATGCTGCCTTGTGTTAGTCGCCTTCATCTCAACATGGCCTAACCATCCAAGCATACTCTTTTAAATTTTTGTCACTACATCTTCTTTTAAACCGCACCTTTGCCTTATCACATAATTTTTCATAGTCACGCCACACATGCTTCGCAAGGAACGCATTTCCACAGCATTTAGGCTGCGTTTCCACCAGAGATGAGCGAGGATGTGTAGCGAGGGATGTGTGTGAAACTGACCAATAACATCGCTTCACTGTCATAGTTTGAGCTGAGCTAGCGATGTTATTGGTTAGTTTCACACACATCCCTCGCTACGCATCCTCGCTCATCTCTGGTGGAAACGCAGCCTTATTCTACTTTCATACTTATTTTGCCACACAAACCCAAGATTCACTTTCATACATATGCGTAGGCACCAGCACTTCATTGTGAACAGCCAGTTGGGCATCGACTGGGTATCGGCAATCGCTTAAATCGCGCGGGAAATAAAGTGAATGGTGCACAAACATTTACTCTCCTTTCCATAGCTTCATCTATCTTTCTATCCTTTGTAAACAGACTCCCCAAATATACAAACTCACTTACTTGCTTCACACTCTTATCCTTTATTTTCACATCACACACGACCTCTTCTTCTCTTCACCTTCTCCACTACGCTATGGAGCCTTTGTGTACCTATCTTATGCAAATGCAACTAAATATCCTGATGGGAGGATATTTCAAGATTCTAACGGCTGTTTCTTTTACATAAATTAATATAGATTTATTGAAAAAAGGATTATCGAAATCAATCTATGCAGTCGTTTTTTTTGCCGTCTATAAATTATGATAGTCATAATACTTATTCGTTTCTTATGAAAGTACACCGTTTTAATGTGGGCTTTGTTCCAAACTGGTAATAATATACCTTTCTAAAATTTGGAAGCTTTTAAATTAAAAAAAAAAAATGTTTTAGATAGGGATACATCAAATAAAATAACATCTATAGAAATATATCAAAAGTTTAATCATAATGAGGTCAGAAACTCATACAAAAACAAACTAACTAACTTGTTTAACAATTTTTAAACTTAAATAAAAATAAATATCGAACACAACCGTGAGACTTTCGAAAATAAAGACTATTATTAACAAATCACCATAAATTAATAACTTCCAAGACGTAAATATGACACATCGAGCTTCACAGACAGTCACACAGGTGACCTATGGCACTGAAACGTGGTCGCTTGCGAATGCTGAAAGTCAAAGTCACCCAAAGGGCAATGGAGAGGGCTATATGCTTATAGTTTCCCTACGTGATCGAATCAGAAATGAAGTAGGAGAACCAAGGTAACAGACATAGCCCGAAGAATTGCTAAACTTCACTACCTAGATGGCCGATGGGGCCGAAAGGTTCTGGAGTTGTGACCGCGTACCGGAAGACGTAGCGTTGAAAGGTCTCCCACAAGATGGACTGTTGACCTGGTGAAGGCCGCAGGAATCCGCTGGATGCAAGAAGCACAGAACTAATCGAAGTGGCGGTGCTTGGGGGATGCCTATGTTCAGCAGTGGACGTCTTTTCAGCTGAAATGATGATGACGATGATCACACATTACACAAGCTCTACAAAGCCGATTTTTTTTAAACTAGATGTGCCATTTTTACAGCCGGGTGCTGTAAATATTAACTTAAATTACTAGGAACTGACGCAAAAAAAAGTACTATGCAATTCTGGACTAATGAGGATTCATAAATTCGCTGGCCCCGACAAATTGTATTCGCAGCCTGTTTCTTGGGTCCATGACCAACATTTGTTCCAACAGTGCGTGAAGCGATTCGAGTTTATCCAAATCCTTAGTTATTTGCCACGTAGTCCTACCCCGCGCCCACTGTTGTTCGTACGACTGAAATAATGTTGTGCGAAGATTTTCGTTCCTTTGCAAAGTACGGATCAGAATGGTTTTCTGGAACAATAATGGTTATTTATTTATTACGTTTATGAAATATCACGTCGCATCAAATCTTATTAAACAATTTATGAGTAATATAATTTAAATAAATATTATGCTAATACCTCAGAATTTTTGGTACGAAATTTTTGCATAAAAGTTGTACCAGAAAAGTACGACGCTCTGAATCTGGATTGTTCCAGCATTGACCAATCCAAGCTTCCGAATGCGCATAGTTGTTGGTATAATATTACATTATTATAACCTGCCCTGAAGAGCGTCTTATTGGTGGCCATCTCGAACATGACGAGGGCAGTGGACCATACATCTATTCGGTGGTCTTCTTGGAAGCCTAATATAACCTCAGGGGCCCGATAACTCGGCGTACCACTGCTTGGTAGAATTTTCAAGCAACTGCTGTAGTTCGATCGGTCAAAGCCGCATAATTTCAATCTGTTGTGAGCACTGTTCAGTAGAATATGAGTGGGTTTTATATCTGAAAGTAACGTTAATGAGTTAGTTTTGTTTCTTTTTACCCAACTACGCCGAAGCAAAAGTGGTTATGATTTTGACAGGTACGTTCATCTGTTCGCTCATAACTTCTTAACTATTTATTATAATTTGACAAATGAGGTATCGTTGGAAGCGTTCAAGCGTCTTGATCTTCCGCTGGTTATATGGCAATGTGACGTCACATTAAATATGGCGCCCTTTAGGACATAATTATAAAGTCATGAATTTAAAAAATAATCTTTAATTATGCTATGTTGGGTATCAAATGAAAGGGCTTAATTGGCAAATTGCGAATATATATATATATAATTATAACCCCAAAATAATTATAAAGCAAAAGCAAAAGTTATAAAAACTAAAACCTAACTACGACAAAAAAGTCCTAACTAAAAAGGTATAAACAAGACATCACAGACAGATAAATTAAAAATCACGTAATCTGTTCGATTTATGCTCTACCATAACGTGTGACTTTATACCTTTTTAGTTGGCGTTTTTTTCGTAGTAGGGTTTTAGTGTTTTAGTTTTTATCACTTTTATATCTATATATTTATAAAAGGAGAAACTGACTGGCTGAATGACTGACTGACATATCAACGCACAGCCGAAACTACTGGGTGGGTGGTATGACTAACTTGAAAATTGGTATAAATACTTTGAGTCACGCTATGGAAACATACCAAAAGATTTTTTAAATTCCATCCCCTCTTTTTAGGGGATACCGTTTATAAGAAAAATCTTGTTAATTTGTTTAATGAACTTGAAACTTGGCACAAAACTCCTATTCTCCTAAGAAAACACATCGTTAAAACGATAGAAACGTCGCCTGCGGTCGGCTACGGAATGGTACTTAAATATAATTGAAATGTCTGTTTGAAACGTCAAAATAATAGCTTTCAAAAAAATCCGAAACGACTGGACCGATATTGATGGGACTTTCACTGGCAGAAAGCTGATGTTATAAGGAGTAAAGCTACTATTGTTTTAGAAAAAAATGCCGCGGGCAGCAGCTATTGATCAATATAATTAAATGGTATTTAAGCAGTCTTAATTGATTACAGAAGGAAAGCATACCTGAATGTGTAACACCAGCATTGTTTAACATATTGACTGCATCAACAAGTTGTCTGGACAAAATTTGTACATGATCTATGTGAAAACCATGCGTGTATCCGTGCAACGCTTGCTTCAGATTTTTGGGATAGTATTCGGTTAGTAAACACCATTGGCCCTGCACTTCAAAACCGTCAATTAAATAGAGTACAAAAGAATCCTCCCTCGATCTAGATTGTTGCAGTAGGCATAACATTCCCTCCATGAGCATGCCTGTTTGCCGGTGTCTGTAATTAAATAAATACATTTTAAAACAAAAAAAAACTGCGGTTGGGGGACCCCTGTCAGGATCGCAGTTCCTTCTCACGTATGATTTAAAACAAAAACAAAATTTACATTTTGATCTGACTAGTGGCTCTAGCACCCTCGAAAACTATGAAAACGACACCAATGACGAAAAATTTTGAAAATTTTCGTAGCAGTCATCTTGGATTTTCGTTTTGACTAAATTCACACTTTCAGAAATTCAGAGTGAGTGAGAGTGTGTGTAGTGTTTCGAAAGAAGAAAGTCACATGATGGGGGCATACAAGTATGAACGCTTTTTTCGCGTGACGATTTCTACTAGTCTCCTACCACCACAAGCCGCGTTAAAGAACTTCGTTCCAAAAGCATATAATACAAACTTGAGACAACGCAGTAAATATAACACAAAAATGTTTGTCATTTAGGATTTGATTTTTGTTTAGTCTCATATTTTAGCCTTATCAACATGACTCACAAAGAAAATATACATACTTGACAACTTTGACGGCATACGTTTCTCCTTTGGTTTTGCATTTGTAGATTGTGGAGAAGCGCCCATTACGAATAACCGACGAGAAAAAGTATTTCTTCTGTAAATATTCCGACATTCGTGATTCTAATTTTGATATGAAAGGCTTCATTCGTGTAAATGTTTCTGCTTGCTTTCTAGATTCATTATTTTGGCTTCCATCAGGAACCAAACTTTTGTTGGAAGCTACTTCTTGTTTTGTTTTAGTATTTGTCGCTATTTCGGAACGTTTTCCCAATTCACTGTCTTTTATTGTTATTTTGTTTAAATCCGATAAAGCATCAACAATAGTTTCCAGCTTTTGAGTATTATTTTTCACTGTGTTTCCACTTGATACAGTGGATTCTTTATTATTCGCCGTAAGCGATTTTTCAGCTTTGGAAATAGAAGTTTTCCGTGACGTGACTTCCATATTTTTATCGGAGATTGGTAATTCAACACTGGTAGTAACGTTGGTATTATGTTGAATATTACTTCTTTCTGGTAACTTTTCTGATTTGACTTCTGCATTTTCTAAAGGTAATAATGTTTTTTCTTCTGTGTTCTTAGGTGACTCATTTGATTCACTACTAATGATGGTTTTTTCTTCACCATTTTCAATCGTAGCCTTAGAAGATGTTGTTGATGGTGTTTCTACAGATTTTTGCAAAGGTTCGCCTTTTGGCTCGTTATTTCGATCTAAGCCGTTTTGTGGTCTGATATCAATTTGAGGGGAACTCAGGCGGTTTTCTGCAAAAGGTTTCGCAGTTCCAAGAGTTCCTTTAGTTGAGTTTCCAGAATAGAACGGCAGTTCATTTTTAGATAGTGGTGAAGATATTACATTTTTAGTCTTCTTTTCAATGTTATTGATCGGTTTATCTTTAGGTTTTTTACCGGTGTCTTCAAATGTTTGTAAACGTTTTTTACTGGATCTGCATAGAGGTATTATATCCATTTTATTGTTAGCTTTCTCTAGAATATTTTCTTCAGTTTCAAGAGACATTTTAGATATGCTATTAATTTTTTGTGAACGATTTTTTGCTTTAATATCAGAACCATTTAATGGTTTAGAATTTATTTTAATTTCAGCGTTCTGTTCAACACAATTTTTAGTTGTTTCTGATAAAATTTGATTTACAGGTTCTTGTGATTCTGATTCTATTTTTTTAATATGCTTACCAGTTATATTCGACAGTTCAATTTTTATATCATCCATGTTCTTTTTCTGACCCATTATATTGTTCATATTTTCAGTTGGTACTTTTCTCATTACTTGAGCTGTTTGTAATACATCTATTTCTTTTCGTAAAGGTTGACCTGACGAGCTTGGTTGTTCAATATTCATGTTAATGCCGGTGTCTTGATTTCTAGAGCCATTAAATAGAGATTCAAGGGACACTTCCACTACAGATTTCTGTACTGATACTTTTTTTGCCTTTTTGTCACATCCATTAATTTTATTTTGTTTGATATGTTTACGAATGTTTCCATTCTGCTTATTGTTATTAAAAATAGTCTCAAGTGATGCTTCGACTGTGTCTTCAGAATTATGAGAAATATTATTATTTTCTTTTACATGTTTATCCAAAGTATTTAATTCTTTGATCACATCACTTTTAACGCCGATGCTATCATCAGATTTATTTTGTCCAATATTAAACATTGCTTGAAGAGATGCTTCAATTGGATCATCACATTTTTGTAATTGTGAAGATTTATTTTGTCCAATATTAAACATTGCTTGAAGAGATGCTTCAATAGGATCTTCAGTTTTTTGTAATTGTGATTGATTTTTCTTTTTTATAATAGTTGGGTCTAATTTTTGTTCAATGGTGATACGTAGTGTTTTCTCTTCATGATGTGTGTTATGATTTTTTTTATTTACATTCTCTATTCTTCTATTAATACTTGTTTTATTGGATTTATTTAATAATTGAAATTTAGATTTGGCAAGATTTACTTTATTTGCCAATGTCGAGGTTTGGGCTGGCTTTTTTGGTTGCAGATGTTTAGAAGTCACATAATGTTCATTTTCGTCAGTAATATCTATCACCTCTACAACACTGTCATTGCTGTCATCACTAAGATCAATTGTTTCCATCGACGCATTTATATCACAGTATTTGCCATTTAAATCTGTTTCATTGTTTGCGTTTTGCTTAATATTTCTATCAACTTTTGAGTTCGTTTTAATTTTTTGTTCAACCTTGCAAAGATCCATTATTTCCTTCGGCGCATTGTCTTTATAACCGTTTTCAGTTAAATCTGTTATATTATTTGCCTGTTGCTTAGTATTTGTATCAACTTTTGAGTTCTCCATATTTTGTTCATCTTTGCATTTCTTTGTGTTAGCAACAGATCTGTAAAATAAAAATCGTTAGTGAAGTAATAATTTAAAAGTGATATTTGTATACATAGTGTGCTATATGCTTCTTACCCGATTTCAATATTTATATTGACATCTCTCTCTGTATCTGAATTTATTTCTATGACTTGACCTTCATGCGATATTTTTTTTTCTTTCTTTGTTTTGTTGATGGCTTTCATATTGGAATTATTAATGAGGGCCTCTTTAGAAATAATTTGTTCATTATTTTTATACTCATTGTCTGTTGTGATTGTTTTCTTAGACTCGACTTGACTATTGTTCAGTGAATGAACGATTTCATCAATATTAAAGTCGTCGAGGAAGCTGAAATCTTCGGGCGTTGAACAGCATTCATTAGAATCCTGAACAGAATTATCTGAGTCAGAGTTTGGACACTCTATATTTATGATTAATTTAATTTTTTTACTTTTCTTATGTTTAGGTTTATTTACGGTTGGTGCTAATATTGGCGAATTCCTCGAATCAGCTTTCACATCTTGTTCAACTGTTATCATAAGGCTTTCCTGATCAAGTCTGTTCTCCAGAGGTTCACGGTAGTTTACAAAATATTCGCTTTTTGCTCTTTTACGGGAGAGCTTTGATCTAAGATCTTGTACCCCTGATGGGGTACTCTGAAAAAGATTATTATGAACGTTTTTATCTACTTGTTCATCACTTTTAATTAATTTAACCCTCTCTGTTTTACTTTGGTCTATAGCCCTTTCCATATCAGTATAGGTTTCAACTCTTTCCAAATTAGTTTGATTAGTATAGACTTTACTATGTTTTTCAGTTTTTATAGATTGCTTGTCATCTACCTTCTTTTTAGTAACTGGTTTATTTTTCGCAGTTTCACACGATTTCAGTCGTATTTTCTTACGAGGAAGGTTTTCAGTTTTAGTTCGATTCTCAGTTTTGGGTTTAATTTCATGATCATCATTGTAACGTATGAAACGCTGTAAATCTTTATATCTTGTATTGGAATCGGGACTTACTGGTGAATGACGAGAATTAGTTTCGCTTTTTGACATTTTAGTATATTTAGCCATGAATCTTCTTTCTTCAAGATCATGGTAGTTTTTTGAACTATCTATAAGTTTATTTCTTAAGTCCTTTGTAGAATTAGTTTCAGGAACTTTTTGTAAGTTTGCTTTACTACGGCTAGATTTTTGTTTTGAATCTTTGGGGTCTGGTCTCGTTTTACTGCTGCTTTTTATAGCTCTGCCATCTTTTTCTTTGGCTACTCCTTTTTTTTTGACTGCTCCCTTTTCTTTGGATGCTTTATCTTTTAATTTATCAAAGTTGCACTTCCAGAGCTGTCTAAAGTATTTTTTCATCTTGTCTTCCATATCTGTTTTATTTTCTTTGGGTTCACCATTCGCAAGATTATCTGTGTTTCCTTCACTGTGAGTACACGTTGGCTTCTCATTTGTTGAAGGTTCTTCTGATATGTTGTCAGTTTTATAATAATCTCGATGTTCGTTTTCATCATAATTGGTTTTCATTTTATCTTGTTCAATCTTCTTCTTATCATCTATCTGTTTTAAATCTTTACGTTTAGTTAATGAACTCGTACTGCCTTTTTCTCTTTTGAGTAAATTGAACCCAGTTAGATCGACTAAGTTGTTGCGCGATTTATATTTAGATGTAGACAGATCTTTAATACTCTGGCTCATATTTAATGTATGAGCTTCAGTCGATGTTATGTCTTGTATTACACACAGCGAATTAATAAACTGAAAAAAAAGTTTGTATTTTTAAATAGGATTTCGAATACTGTTATGTGGCGGAAAAAAAGGTTATTTTGACCAGCCGGTTATACTGTAAAGTCTGTGTTTCGGCACAGTTAAACGTCTACAGAAAAATTATATCTATTTCAAGCTTTGTTAATTTGTTATCCTAGGATCCACGATTGGGAACGAACGAATCGTGGTCTAAAACCAACTTCTCTTTTGCTTTATCTTTTTTTCACGTTATTTTGCCCATTCCATATTCCTACGCTTTAGCACAATAGATTATTTATCCTTTTTGTACATTTTATATTTTTTTTCTAAGGAGTTCTTTTGGGACCTGCTAAATGATAAGTAATAACCATCTGGTTATCGCGTCACTTTTATGGGTCCAGTGACAGCTCGGCCCGCGTCAACTCAACCCGAATAATAATACCAGATACTACAGTTCGCGTCAAATAACTTTGCCGCTCTGAAGTTAGGTTGCGCATGCGTACTGGCATGCGCGCTACTGTTTTATAAATGAGATTGACTACTGCGCAGTCATTTGTGCTACTTCTGAGCGGCAAAGTTATTTGATGCGAACTGTACGTCATCGTCAAAACGCCAAAAGAAGTCGTGTGTAGGTACCGCCGCGTTACGTAGGCGTAAAAAATAAAACGCGGCGCATTAACAGTGTATGCTCCACTGTTAATGTAATGCGCCGGGTTTTATTTTTATACTAACTTTCACCCGCGGCCTCGCCCGCGTGGTGTTAGGAAACGACATCTAAAGTCTAAACCTCATGAATCACTCCGTCCATCACTGAAATCCGTATGAATATTCGTTCAGTAGTTTGAGTTTATCGCGTTCAGTCAGACAGACGCGGCGCCGCGCCGCCCGCGGATGGACTTGGTTTAGTATGTTGTGATTATCACACATCACAATTTATGCAGATACGAAAATTCAATACAAATAGCTATTTAATTTTCCTCTCCTTGTTTTGAAATGAAATCGTTATATTTTCCAGTAAATATAACTTAAAAAGCAGTAAATATACAATCATTGCTGTCGCGTATATCTCATTTTAATCAACTTGCGACAACACAGAGCTGCTGCAATTTGCGAATAACATAAGAAAATTTCGCCCTGCGCGGCCTTCGCCTGTGTGACCCAGTAGCTATGTATAGCTTGTCCACTCTGAAATGACGCGCCCCACCCCCACCACCGCATTACCGTGTGCGTAAAATCACAGATGAATACAAATGGTTCACTCCGCAAAATCATTTAAATAAAAAGCGACTCTTGCTACAACACAATAAAGTGCAAGTCAGGTCGCACAGCGCTAATTACCTACAGTTATATTAACCTAGAAGTTGCCTCTCTTTCTATCGCCTAACTCTTCTAACTACATTACACTTTCGAATGGCCCCGACAAGACGGGCCCGCCGCGTACTTGTAGATTCGTATTCATGACTATAATGCGGAGTGAACCATCTGTATTCTTCTGTGGTAAAATGCAGTTCAGAGTGGACAAGCTTTACTATCACTTTCCCGTCCCACTCCTGTACGAAGACCTCTCCACTCCGGATGTCACGCTTTAGGTATCTATACAGATAGTGCAATCCACGACGACGCGCCCTTCTCCGCGATTACTGTACTGTAAGCTGTACTTTAGTACGGAGCAGAGCGGGGCGCGTCGTCGTGGATTGCACTATCTATACGTCCTATCACCTACTTTGTGATGAACCAACCTGTAGTACTTAGGTGCTAAATTGTACATTACATAAACAAATGTTAATTTGATGCATGTAGCTCTTCGATCAACAATACCCACCGGTATTGTTGATCGAAGATGAAATTATACCTACACACAGTTACATATCAAGATACAAATTTCCAGTATAAGCAGACTTCTCATTGTACGGAAATCCTATGCAATGCGAGATGAGCATAAAGTGGACATTTATATTATCTTGATGTGTAGCATTATGTACCTAGTGAAAAATGAAAGAACGCTCAAATGAAACATCGTATTTTATTTAGGCAAAACTCTCATCTCAATCATCTTTCATCCATAAAAATTACCTACCTACGCCATGTCAGCTACCCCACTTTCTATCCTATCTACCTAGGTACCTATGTAGGTACTTTACTGCCACATGGCGGCACACTGACCTCACGAGCGAGAGAATCGCGGCGCGGCGGCGATAGTCTCGCTGTGCCATCAAATACTCAACACGGGAGTTTTTTAAAATTCTTTATTTATTAAAGTACAGGGTTTTGCCTTTAAAGAATATGTCACCCCGATTATTGAAACAAACTAGCCTACCCGCAATTAAAACATCTTGATCCATACAATTTCTATTGAAATGCACGCACGGGCATAGGGTGATTAGGCCGGTTCACGACCACTTAGTAGACTTTTAATGTTTAAAGTGTCATTGTTATTTTAATAAGTGTTAATATTTTGATAATGGATTTTTATGTGAAAGAATAATGTTTAAAATAGACGATCTGATATATTTTTTTATATTTTATTAATGTCTTATTTTATAATTTAAAGATTTATCGAAAAGTGCGATATTTTCAGTTCTCGGACACCTACAGGCAGTTTACGTACGCTTTTTTCGTTAGTTCTCGACCGTTAGAAGGCCACCGTAAAAACGACTCAATCATTATCCAATTAAGGTCAAAAATAAAAATCATTAATAAATGTCTGAATAATCACGTTTATTTAATATTAGAGAGTACAATACTGGCAGGTATAATCTAATTGTGCTGCTTCTAAGTAAGACATATTTTTTAACATTGTACATTTTAGATGAAACCATCGAACACATTCATCGCAACCAATGTTCTTTTCAGAGTCATCTTCGACATCGCTGATCAAATCATTGTTTTTTTTGTGGTTTTCCGTAGTGTCTTCTTCGATTTTGATATCTCGCTCTTTTCTTTCTTTCACCTCTGCTCTTAATTCTTGTTTGCGTCTCTTTTCTTTAATTTTATTTTCTTTATCTTCATCTTTTTTATTATAAAATTCTCTCCTTACACTTGTCGATATTGCACTTGGCAATTTAGGACCATTTCTTATTTTGTCTTTTAGCGTTGGTGGCTCAGGAAATTTTAGGTGCTTTTCGAATGCATCATCAAAGGAAAAAGTTTGATTAACAGATGTAGCCTGTTTCTGTGCCAGAGGATGTCCGTGTCTTTGTTGTGATGTTGTTGGTACATCAAAGATAGACGCCTCGAGATCTTCATATTCTATGATTTCATCCATTATAATATGGTTTTCTTTGAACTGGTTAGCATTTGGAGCATCTGTTAATACTTGACGCCTGAATATTATTAGTTGACGCCTGAATGCCTGTAACTGGTAAAATGTCCACTATCTTTTCTTTCTCATCATTATGGATACCAGCTGATACCGTGATAGGAAAACATTGGTTTTCTGACGCAGAGTGGTCAGTTAGTGAGCTATTTTGATCCTGAGATATCTCAAACTCATTAAACGGCATAATTAAGCGATATATTGTTCAGCGAAATATACGATTCTCTCTGCTTCCCTTACACTTATCTCAGGGTGACGTTTTAAAAATGACTGGTACCATGTGTCCCCTGGTATTCCATCCTTAAATGGGTTTTTCATTCCAGTGTCACGAATAATTTTCGACAAGCTTTCAAAAAGTGCTTTTTTATTTATAGGAAACCCACATTTTGCCATATCTAATACCCATTTTTTTAACTTTTCTTCACCCTCACGTCCGAAAACAGGGTCAAGACCTACTTTAGGCATCTTGTTTACAGCAACTTTACCCGAAAGCCGATCATGCACAGTTGTTTTAGGTACGCCATAAATCCGACATGCTTCCTTTATACCCATTGTTTTGTTTTTTATTTCTTCTAGGGCTTTAATTATATGATCTTCCCTATAGTCAAATAGACGCCTGCTAGTCTTCTTTTTTGATGTCCCGGCCTGCAATAATGAATTCTTATCAACGAAATATAAAAGATCCAATTACTCGCCATAAAATCTCTAGAATTCTTGCATAGTGCCTTTTGAGTCGTAGGCGCGCTAGAATCCGATCAAAAAAAAAAAAGAATAAAATAATAATGAAAGAGTGGAGAGGGGCCCAGGAGTGGGAAAGAGAAGTGGCTAAGAAAAGAAAATGAATGGCCACTAGCGGCACTGGCGGTCATTAAAGGCCGGAGAGATTGTTGCTTTAAAAAAAAAAAAAAAAGCAACTAACACTGATAAACTAATAATAACATTTAATTAGATACATACCAATTTATCTTTGTCTCTTCATTTTTTTTGTATAACATTACACTGTGGAGACATCTGAAATAAAAAAAATAGATGCTGCACCAAGCCACCAATCACCACAACCTTGCTACCAAATAGATAGAAGCATAAGTTATAAATAAGCAGGCAAATTTTTCTGTGGACGACAAACACGCAATTGCCGACCACCAAAATAAAAACATTTTTGTGATAGCGCTGCATGATAGTAAACTAGCCACTTTACGACCGGCAAAAATGGATAGATTTTGATAGAAGTAAAATCAATGGTCGACAACGGATCAGTTGTCGACCATCATGATTTGATAATTTTTAAGTGCTTACAATTTCGCTTATTTTATACAATTAGCCGGTCGCAATCTGACGAGCAAATTAGCTGTGCAGTTATGAATAGAAAACATCGAAGTATTTTACTTCATATCACGCAGTAAGTGCACAATCTTCGAAAAAAGTCTAGACTAATACAGCTAGTTCCCGACCAGGTGGTCGTAAGCTAAGGGAAACGTTATTTTAGTCAGTTAGTTAACCGACCACCCATTATTTTAATGAAACACTCTTCATATTCTATGATTTCATCCATTATAATATGGTTTTCTTTGAACTGGTTAGCATTTGGAGCATCTGTTAATACTTGACGCCTGAATATTATTAGTTGACGCCTGAATGCCTGTAACTGGTAAAATGTCCACTATCTTTTCTTTCTCATCATTATGGATACCAGCTGATACCGTGATAGGAAAACATTGGTTTTCTGACGCAGAGTGGTCAGTTAGTGAGCTATTTTGATCCTGAGATATCTCAAACTCATTAAACGGCATAATTAAGCGATATATTGTTCAGCGAAATATACGATTCTCTCTGCTTCCCTTACACTTATCTCAGGGTGACGTTTTAAAAATGACTGGTACCATGTGTCCCCTGGTATTCCATCCTTAAATGGGTTTTTCATTCCAGTGTCACGAATAATTTTCGACAAGCTTTCAAAAAGTGCTTTTTTATTTATAGGAAACCCACATTTTGCCATATCTAATACCCATTTTTTTAACTTTTCTTCACCCTCACGTCCGAAAACAGGGTCAAGACCTACTTTAGGCATCTTGTTTACAGCAACTTTACCCGAAAGCCGATCATGCACAGTTGTTTTAGGTACGCCATAAATCCGACATGCTTCCTTTATACCCATTGTTTTGTTTTTTATTTCTTCTAGGGCTTTAATTATATGATCTTCCCTATAGTCAAATAGACGCCTGCTAGTCTTCTTTTTTGATGTCCCGGCCTGCAATAATGAATTCTTATCAACGAAATATAAAAGATCCAATTACTCGCCATAAAATCTCTAGAATTCTTGCATAGTGCCTTTTGAGTCGTAGGCGCGCTAGAATCCGATCAAAAAAAAAAAAGAATAAAATAATAATGAAAGAGTGGAGAGGGGCCCAGGAGTGGGAAAGAGAAGTGGCTAAGAAAAGAAAATGAATGGCCACTAGCGGCACTGGCGGTCATTAAAGGCCGGAGAGATTGTTGCTTTAAAAAAAAAAAAAAAAGCAACTAACACTGATAAACTAATAATAACATTTAATTAGATACATACCAATTTATCTTTGTCTCTTCATTTTTTTTGTATAACATTACACTGTGGAGACATCTGAAATAAAAAAAATAGATGCTGCACCAAGCCACCAATCACCACAACCTTGCTACCAAATAGATAGAAGCATAAGTTATAAATAAGCAGGCAAATTTTTCTGTGGACGACAAACACGCAATTGCCGACCACCAAAATAAAAACATTTTTGTGATAGCGCTGCATGATAGTAAACTAGCCACTTTACGACCGGCAAAAATGGATAGATTTTGATAGAAGTAAAATCAATGGTCGACAACGGATCAGTTGTCGACCATCATGATTTGATAATTTTTAAGTGCTTACAATTTCGCTTATTTTATACAATTAGCCGGTCGCAATCTGACGAGCAAATTAGCTGTGCAGTTATGAATAGAAAACATCGAAGTATTTTACTTCATATCACGCAGTAAGTGCACAATCTTCGAAAAAAGTCTAGACTAATACAGCTAGTTCCCGACCAGGTGGTCGTAAGCTAAGGGAAACGTTATTTTAGTCAGTTAGTTAACCGACCACCCATTATTTTAATGAAACACTCATAATTTCCAATCGATTATTAGTTTAGAAGTAAATACAAACATATTTTGACACACAAAGCATAATATCTATGATCAAAACTGAATATTAACCTGTTTTACTCACGTTTGAAAATGTTCCCGTTCACTAATTTTCGCTATACTTTGGTGACACGTGTACGGCAGCATAAGTGTAGCACTTCACTGAGCGGCATCAAACTATCTTAGGTCGACCAACGATGACGAGGGAGAAGGAGACGGAATGAGCGTGCGTTTACAAACGATATGAATGTTTGCCGCGCTTCGGTTTGACTATTTTTGAGTGATTTACGCAAAGTGGTCGAGAACCAGCGGTGGTCGGCGAACTGGCGTAATCACCCTACTCTCGCCCGTGGAGATGGCGCCTAAGGGCTAAGTAGGTATTTATCTCATAGTTGCCACAAAGTTGTTGAATAGATAGTTTTCTAGTAGGTGTAGGTAGGTAAGTACATATAGTACAGATGGCGCCTTAGGTGGCATGTTGTCTATACTTTGAGTAGGCATTATTAGTATCTACCTTACATAATTGATTTATTGTGAACTTTTATGGGTAGGTACATGCACTACCTAGACCTACTTACTTATTTACCATCGCGGACACGACTTTTGAATCGTGGCGGTGGACCACTTTTCAACCTTATTACTAAAGGCTTATGCCCGCGCGCACTTTGGATGCGTTTTCGTTCGAATTTCACTCGTGCATACACGTACGAACACGCACGAACGATCCCGACCTTCCAAGTACAAAGGGAGCGCGCAGACTGGGTGCGAATTAGTCGTACGTATACGAAATAGTTCCGACGTCCGACGACAATCCGAACTTGTTGGGATTTTTCGTGCGTTCAATGCGATATCACCGGTATCATAACACTATCTATTTGACGGAGAAAAACGTATCCAGTGCACGCACAAGTGAAATTCGTACGAAAACGCATCCAGTTCGCGCGGCCTTGAAAAGTGGTCGGCCGCCATTGTTCGTGGTTACAATCATTGTGATAAGATGCTGATTATGCTCTAGAAGTCTAGACAGGAAAGATCCTAGTCATACGCCTACCTACGTAAACACATTTTCAGCTTATCTACCTGCTTATGGCTGCGTAGGTACCTATTCAATTATTTTATTAACTACAACTAGCTTCCGCCACCGGCTTCGCCCGCGTGATATCTTTATAAATTATAGCCTATTACTCATTGCTGATAATATAGCATTCTACTGTTAAAAGATTTTTTTAAATCGGTCCAGTCGTTTTTGAGTTTATTCATTCATTACAAACAATTGCAAATCTTTTCTCTTTATAATATTAATTTAGAACTCCAAAAATATTAACTCAGCTTTAAAATTTGTAGGTACTTACGTTGTCTGAAAACTCTGTGCTGGTACTTGTATTTGAGCTCGTCACTGGCAAGTTTTGTTGACCGCAATTTGAGCGGCAATGTGATGCAGACGGTTCGCCAATATTATCCTTTACAGGTGTTAATTGTTCACAATTTAATCTAGGACTCTTAGGAGTACTCGTATTAGGGTCGGCTATTTGTTCCGTCCCTGTATGCGGAGGCGGAGAGCAGAAAGACACTGTAGGCACTATAATTATGTTATTGGGGCTCTGGTATCGTGCAAAATACGTGTTTTTCGGCATTATTCACTGGGAAATTCATGGACGTAGGAATCTATTTGTAGATCACACTTTTGGTTATTTACTGTCACTTTTGTCATTATTGCTTTTCTTCTTCTGTATACTTTTAGCGACAGCAAGAAGTTTTTATTACGCTTAACAGCTTACATGCGATCTTCTTTCAACGAACGTTGTTTACTTTAACGTTAGGTACGAGTTTAACTATTTATACTCAAAACGGAGGTTAATTAGTAGATAGTATGTGACACAATAAATAATTATTATGTTTGGAAGGTAAAAAAAACATAACCTAAAATTTTGACCGGCCGGGCCAGGCCGCGCGATCGAATGTATCGGATGATGCGGAATGAAAATGAATTTAATGAATGATTGAATGACATCTAAGGAACGGGAACCACCAGGGAGGACTAGAGATGTCATTAAACGTCTAAAAATATTAATCGTAAAACGTCAAGTTGAAAAAAAAAACAATGTTAAATTAAAAGTTAATATTTTTATGCAATAATTTAAGTACTTACCTATCGGTTACTTTTACTTTTACTAGTGTGTTAATTTGAATGTGTTTTCAATGTTTAAACGACAGAACAAATTAAACGTTAGTTATTTATCACCCACGGGTCGAGCTCGAGATTTGAATGAAATATTATCATGAAATTTACCGAACATTAAAAGTTATTTTTAATTAAAGTTTAAATAAAAATAAAACCTATTGATACACTAATAAAATTCACAATTCTATGTATTGTTATAAATTATGATTTGTACAGCAATTTGCAAGCAATTCTCTATTACAATACAAGCAATCAAGACCTAATAATGATCATAATTGCTTACACTATGAATACAACACCTCCACCTCCAAACAAAATCTAATTGTAATATTAACCCTTTACTCAGCGAAGTCCGATATTATTAACTTGAAACGCGAGCTACTCGCTAAAGTGCGTTAAAATAAAAAAAATTAACAAATTTATTGCTCATTAGAACTGAAGATCATGTTCGTGGTTATTAGAAGTTATAAATTATTATAATGGATATAAGCCATTATTAACGAAAAAATATTGGGTTAATATTTTTTTGTTAATAATGGCTAAGATATTTACGAAAAAATAATGAGTTAAACTTTTTTTGTTGTTTCTGTTAAAATGATCACCTCTAGGGAGGACTGAATGATGAGGGGATGCCAGACTTACGATAATTATCGTAATATGTACGATAATTTCGACACCGGTACGGTGTACGATACAATATGTATTATCGTACGCAAAAGTACGATAATTTGCAACTCTCCTCCGAAGTGGGATGAAATGACTGTTCAACAAAAATAATGCGACGAAACCAAGAATAAGAAACAAACTTGCTACAAAAACTGTTAAAGGGGCTTTGTTTTTAGCGCAATGCGTAAAAACTCAATCTACTTTGATTAAGTTTTTAGATAATGCTGTTATGGTTTATTAAAGCAACTGAAAAAATTATGTAACTTATTTAATTTATTCACGACTTCCTAAAATACTTATCCTATTTCTTGTTTTGCGAACTAGTTATGCGTTCAGGGTGGCTCTGGCAGTTGTTGTACCTACGATAATTGTCGAATATTGATACGAAAATTCACTCATGCACTCGTCTGGCAACCCTATGAGCCGCACCGCAGACCACAGATGACAGAGAATGAAATGCAAATACGTTCTGACTTTCTGTAAAATGAAATATTCTAAAGATTTTAACTAATAATTTACTCACTAACCTTAACCTACTTATCTCAATTTTTTTATATTTTTAATGCTAGTGAATACACCTACAATAAAACAAACATCTTGATTTGATATCGATACCCGGAATGCCTGCGAAGTTTTGTCACATACATAGTTATTTTTGCAGATAGGTAGTTACCTACCCAAGGGTGGATCCGGGGGAGGGCGGGTGCAAAGGGGCGCGTGCCCCCCCAAACGGTTTAAGTAAAATAAAATGGAATGGACTGACCTGAATGCATAGGTATACCTATAACAAGAAATTGCTTCAATGATGAACGCTGAAGAAGTAGGCTACTAAGTATATCTTTATTGAAAAATAATCAAATCAGCAAAGTGCAAAACAAGATAGGGGGAGACACTTCTTATCTGACAGGTCCATGTGCCCCTCCTAGAAATAAATCCCGATCCTTTACATTTAATTTTTTTATCGGTATTTTAAACGTTGGTAGGCAATGATATATTATATTATAATATCATTGTAGGTACCTATGCCATAAAAATACGGGATCGAACAGCTCGCTTATTCATTCAGCGAATCGAAAGTGCTGAGTAGGTGTAGGTAGCACTGGCACTGATGTAGGTAACTCTTTTTAGCCTGAGTTATTTAAGTAGCTAAGTACTTATTGTTTTTTTTTAAAGTAGGTACGTTCTTATTACTAATAAATACTATAAATTATATAGATAGTACACATTTATTATGTATACATCAACTCACGCTTTCTTCCCATGTAGGCAGAAACTACAGAACGCTACATTTTGGTGGTTCGGAAGTGCGACACTCGCTGCGCAGTACCGCACCCCTCACCCCCGCTGACCCATGAATTCGTTACTGCGCAGCGACTCGCCTCATGTTCCGAGCCGCCATTAAGTTTGAAATGGGGTGTAGGTACCTAATACTACGATCCTTACATACTCCTTTTGCTTCGCTTACATTCATACATCTACTGATGTATTCCGATAGGCCGACTGGTTACATTACACACGCACGCCGCCGTTTGCGAGTACTACGGACCTGACCTTTCTGAAGAACATCACCAAAATAAGGTCTATTATGTCCTTCTAGGGGCCTCCCCTTCCGGCGTTTCCACTCACATCTCCCTTATAAGTTGCCTTTCATTCATCCCCTCAACATGACCAAACCATCCAAGCATACCCTTTTAATTTTTTGCTATATTGTTCTTATCAATTTAACATACGAGTAAAAATAAATTACGTCGTTTTAATATGGATGAAGTTCCAAACCAATTTGTTGATACGTTTCGTTTCGCCACACTATGGACCGTTACTAAAAACAAAAGACAGCTACAAAACGTTTACTTCGCACGATATACATTGCCGCTTTTACTTCATTACCATTCATCACCGCAGTTGAAAACATGCAATGTATAGTAAGGTATGCGAATCATACGTAAATCCTTGGCCTGATATATTTTTTAGAAAGTACTTTTTCCGTAGGTACCTACCACGTTGATTGAATCATCAGTTTTAAGTCAGTGTTGCATTTATATGTTCGACATAGGTACCTATATTTAGTTAATTTAGCAGTTTTTTTATTAACTTGTGTAAGTGTAAGTGATACATTGGCCTTGTTTTTTTATTACATTTTTTTGTGCGTAATTATGAGGTGTCAACTGTCAACTCAATATGATGCGTCATTGGGCAGTTTGGGTACATACTAGGGTTCTTATTGCGTCAGCACAGTTATCATAACGCCGGAAGACAAGTTATTCTACTTACAATTAAGTACAAAACAGTATTGTGTTTACCTGACTGTCTGTACTGACCAATATTAGGGAACTTGTTTATTTACTGTCTACAACCACGCTACTGATATGTAGGTACCTACCATTGAGTTAAATGGATTTTTAAATTTTCTTTAAAAATATTTACTTGGCGAGATGGATTTAATCACCAACAGAAACCCACCCTCTATCACCGTCCCTAATTGCGTAACACATTTTCAATCACATTCTGAATGATTTTGAAGGATATTGCTAATCCACTGCGCCGGCATATGTATGTGTATACTGTTACGCTTCCTGTACATGATGCCGGACCCGCACCGGAGCGACGCCGGACCAAAAGATAAAAAAAATCGTAGCATCTCAGAATGAAAATGTAAAATCTACGTCGTGGCGCCCCGTGCGCTCATGCTCGCTCATGCTCGCTCATGCGCCGCGCGCCGCGGCGCATGAGCGATATTCATTCGTATGTAGTAAACATGCGGTCCGGCGGCGGTGTCGGTTCGGCTCCGGCGTCATGTACAAGAAGCCTTATTGTGCTACGCAATTACCCCGCTGTCATCAATCAAAGCGTGTTTGTTAAAACTACTTTGTTTGTGTAAGCAGACTGTGACCGTGTCAACGACCAAACGACAACCAAATATGGTTGAGTTAAAACCCACCCGTTTCTACAGATCAAGAAAGATCTCACCATCTAGCTCGCGCCAATCACTCAGCCGTTAGTAGACTCCGAGCGAATTTTGTATTCGGATTTCAGAAATTTTCGTGTAAGCCGAAAACCTTCAACACCTACGTACATTTATTCATAGAAAATCTATAGTTGATAACAACTAAAATCGCAGTATTTGTAAAAATGCAGAAAAAACGCCTTTTCTCACATATGGATTCATATCAGATTGTTTTATTATTAATAATGATGTCTTTGAGAAAAGTTTAAAGTCTTGTGTGATTTTAAATATAATGATTAAAAGTTTGACGCCGCATTTTTTACTTTTACCAAAGGAAACCTAACGACAAAACGAAACAAAAACACTTTCGGTTGGAGTCTAATCGTTAGGCCGTCTCTAACAATAAAATCTATTGCCAACAGCCAAAGCCGGTACCAACGACGGCAGCTAAGCAGACAGCCGCGGCAGCACCAGCAGCGTCCGGGGCTTCCGACCTGAACGAGCAGATCACCAAGCAAGGGGACTTGGTCCGCTCGCTGAAGTCCGCTAAGGCCGAAAAGGCTAAGGTCGACGAGGCCGTCAAGGGCTTGCTAGACCTTAAGGCTAAATATAAGGCCGCTACTGGACAGGTAAGGGAGTTATAGAACTTCAAATTGCTAATAATAAATAAATAATAATTGTTTGTAATTGCGTACCGGCAAGCGCAGCGTAGGACGTCCGCCCACAAGGTGGACAGACGACCTAATAAAGGTCGCAAGAAGCCGCTGGATGCAGGTCGCTTCCAACCGGCCGATTTGGAAATCATTGGGGGAGGCCTATGTTCAGCAGTGGACGTCCTATGGCTGAAATGATTATGATGATGATGATGAAATTGCTAATACTGTCCTGACAAAGAATTGGTGTCGGATAAATTAAATTTTGTCAAGGCCAACCTTTGACTATCCCGACACCCGACAAGGGCTGTTACTAAACCTTAGTAGCAGTGGTTAGAGCGAATTTTCCGCCAAGCAGCTTTGCGGTGTTCTGGTTTTAAGGGTGCCACTGTAGGTAATTACAGACCTGGGACATTTCAACATTTGCATCTGCGACGCCTCTGGATTTCAGATGTACCATCAAAGAAGTTCATATCTATACACCGTAAGGACTATTTGTGCTTGAAGCGTTCGACCGCTTTAGAACCGGGGTGGTAACAGATGACATGTGGTCATCGTGTTCACGGGATTTTGTTTCAAACTGCTTAGATATGAAGTTCTCCGATAGTACAGACGCCAGCATGTCAACCTACTACAATCTGTCAAATTTCTTTAATAGATTTTCAACTTTATCACTGAAGTATAAGGCTCAAAGCTGATTGGGAAAATTTGACAGTTTCGGGTAGGTTGATGTGCTGGCGTCTGTACATAGGCGGGTTGACCACTTAAAATCGGGTGGGGCATCGGTTTGTTTGCCATCCAATAACACAAAAAGTCCAGCTATGTTCTATCCTTTTTACCCGATTACGTCAGAAGAAGGGTTACGGTTTTATCCATCGTCATTGTCTTGTAGGATTGGAAACCAGGCGCAGCCCCGGCTCCTGCTGCCAAACCAGCTCCATCTGGTGATGCATCCTCCCTAGACCAGCAGATCACGAAACAAGGGGAGGCTGTACGTACCCTGAAAGGCGCTAAGGCCGAGAAGGCTAAGGTCGACGAAGCCGTCAAGGCCTTGTTGGACCTTAAGGCTAAATATAAGGCGGCTACTGGAGACGTAAGGCGATAATTTAATTTATTTAAGTGTAATATGTGTAGGAATTGAACCCAGTCTTGACAGATACCAGTCGCGGCTTATTTGTGTCTGGATAGTACATTTAGCACTACACTGCAAACTATCGGTCGCAAGTCGCGTACGTGACCTTGGGCCGTTATCTGGCCGGCTGGAGCTGGGATCAACGTGCACACTCATCGGTCGCGTCTGTCAGCCGCGCCTTACGGACGCTTCCGATCATTTGTTCCCAGCTTTCTATTCAAAAATAAGACGTTCAAATTCACGTATTTCTAATATGCAATTTTTACTTTAAAGGCAGATTTGCTAAACACAGAACTGAACCGAGAGATCACCAAGCTTGCAGACTTTGTCCGCTCGCTAAAAGTCCGCTAAGGCCGAGAAGGCTATGGTTGACGAGGCCGTCAAGGGCTTGCTGGAAATTAAGGCTAGATATAAGGCCGCTACGGGGCAGGTGATAAACGAACAAGAAATGTGTTGTTGTTAAAAGTGTTAACATTTTTTGTTTTGCAAGCCTTTTTTTTTTGGTGGGAAATGATCAAAATATAACTGCAGTGGTTTTGCAAGCCTATTTGCAGTTTCTGTCAAATTAAAGACTGCTCTGGTTTATATTAGTTAAATAATTCAAAACTTCATAATTTTCTACAATAGTCTGGCTTACTTAATTTTTTATTTGTAGTAGTTAATAAGAACAGGTGCAGGAATTTGAAAAATAGGTATTTGAAGAAACTATTGCCGTCGTATTACCTCAAGTCTGTCCCCGCAGAGTGCAATAAGGATAGCTACAACTCAAAACAATTATACCACAAAAAAAAATTGACGAGGTCGATGTTTCGTATTCCTCTTTTTTCTCTTCGAAAACAGCCGATTCAATTATTTTTACATTAAAATGTTAAGAAAGAGTATGTCTAGGTTCCTATCATTTCCTTTTATGTTAAAAACTTTTCGAATTGGTCTGGTAGTCCTCTAATCACGGTGAAAAAATGGGGCATTTTTGTAATTTTTAGAGGGTCATATATTCTTTACCAATAAGTTGGAAATAAAGGAAATAACAGGGACGTGTCTACAGCAAACCTTGATTTTATGAAAAAAAAAAGATTGCTCTAGAGGCTTTATTCAGGAAGAAAAAAGAGGAATACATTTGTATGGAGAATCGCAGGCCCTGTTTCCTCTTAACGAATACTTTTATGCCGCTGTTTTAGTTAAAGCCCTTTTTGCTCTTGAACGTCTAATTTGATTTCATATTCCGAGTACCAAGATAAGGACTGTCTAGTTTGGGGTTCACTGGCAACCAATACTGTGTAACCTAGCTGCTAAACTAAAATATTACCTATATTTTAAGCTTCTCACGACGTGTCAACTTGTGTTCAATCTGTCTTTCTGCTTACTGTATTTCCTGGATAATAAACGGTTTTCTATTTCTATTCTTCCATCCAGGATTGGAAGCCCAGCGCAGCCCCATCAGCCCCCGCAGCTTCAAAGCCAGCCCCAATTTCATCAACACGTGCCTCCGATGAAGCAACTTCATTGAACCAAGAGATCACGAAGCAGGGAGACTTGGTCCGCTCGCTGAAGTCCGCTAAGGCCGAGAAGGCTAAGGTCGACGAGGCCGTCAAGGGCTTGTTGGACCTTAAGGCTAAATATAAAGCGGCTACTGGACAGGTTTGTTTTGAATTTAGTCCACTATTATTTTCATGGCATGTAAACACTCTCTTCCTCTCTCATAGTTGGTGTGCCCCACAGGGCCCACAATGGCTATGTCTTTGTAAAACCTTTCACCTAAGTTCACTTTGTGGAATGCAATAAATATATTGAGTATTGAAACAAACTCGTCAAAATTAGGAAATAATTATGACTTGGTCCGGTCGCTGAAGTCCGCTAAGGCCGAGAAGGCTAAGGTCGACGAGGCCGTCAAGGGCTTGTTAGACCTTAAGGCTAAATATAAAGCGGCTACTGGACAGGTTGGTTTTGAATTTAGTGCACTATTATTTTCATGGCATGTAAACACTCTCTTCCTCTCTCAAAAAAAGGCTAAGGTCTTCGAAGCCGTCAAGGGCTTGAAGGCCGCTACGGGACAGGTGACTAATGATAAACGGACAAAAAATGTGTTGTTGTTAAACATGTGAACATTTTTGGTTTTTGCAAGCCTTTTTTTAGGGTGGGAAATTATCAAATAACTTCTCCCGGTCTGGGTGGAGCGGGAGGGCGTGTCAGACTCTTACTGACTAAAATCCACCCGTGTTCCTTCTGTTGCCTGAGCAATGCCAGGGGGCCACGGTATCCCTTTCGGACTTTTCCCGCGACCCCGGCAGTGGTTTTGCGAGCCTATTTGCAATTTCAGTGAAATTAAAGCCTGCTCCTGTTTATATTAGTTAAAAAATTAAAATCTTAATAATTTTCTACAATAGTCTGGCTCACTCCTCACAATTTTTAATATAAGAACAGGTGCAGTCTATCTTATCGTAATCAACGATTTCTGACAGAATTTACACGTATTAACGAGTACTTTTATGCGCGCTGTCTTTGTTTTGCTCTTGAACGTCTATTTTTTTTTCATATTACGAGAAGGTACCAAGATAACGACCGTCTAGTTTGGGGTTCACTGGCAACCAATACTGTGTAACCTAGCTGCTAAACTAAAATATTACCTATATTTTAAGCTTCTCACGACGTGTCAACTTGTGTTCAATCTGTCTTTCTGCTTACTGTATTTCCTGGATAATAAACGGTTTTCTATTTCTATTCTTCCATCCAGGATTGGAAGCCCAGCGCAGCCCCATCAGCCCCCGCAGCTTCAAAGCCAGCCCCAATTCCATCAACACGTGCCTCCGATGAAGCTACTTCATTGAACCAAGAGATCACCAAGCAAGGAGACTTGGTCCGCTCGCTAAAGTCCGCTAAGGCCGAGAAGGCTAAGGTCGACGAGGCCGTAAAGGGCTTGTTGGACCTTAAGGCTAAATATAAAGCGGCTACTGGACAGGTTTGTTTTGAATTTAGTCCACTATTATTTTCATGGCATGTAAACACTCTTCCTCTCTCATAGTTGGTGTGCCCGACAGGGCCCACAATGGCTGTCCTTGTAAAACCTTCCACCTAAGTTCACTTTGTGGAATGCAATAAATATATTGAGTATTGAAACAAACTAACCATTAGGAAATAATTATCACACTTTTATACCATCAACATATTTTTCACCTAAAGGCAATCGCTAGATTCAGACAAACGTGAACAAGGTGCTCAATTAAAAATAATTTTACCGAAAGTAAATAAATCAGAAAAAAAGTTTTTTTTGGGAGTCGGTTGTTTATCTTTTGTAAAAAAGTTTTATTTTTCACTTTTTAGTTGTGGTGCCTATATGATTGATTCTTACATATTTTGTAGAAGAATGATTGGAATATTCTTTATAAAATAACTTTGTACACGTTTTAGCCAACGAAGCTCATAATTATACGGTGACATATACAGGATGGCACCGACTTCGACGCGAAAACTGTTACCATGGATTCAGTACATGATTGTGCGAAATAAATCATGAATGAAACTTTTCGTCGGTTATTAAAAAAAAACTGCTGTTTCATAGAAAACTGCAATACTTAAGAGGGCCCTTCCCGGCTCGTCTATCGACAACGCGAGCATCTTCGAAAAGCTTGTTGTTTCATCAAGCGCAAGTGAGAACTACTAACAAGCAAGTGAGAACGAGATAACATTGTACGCGAAAAATAGTGTGTAGAAATTTGTTTCAGGAAATACCTGTTTTTGAGTAAGCCTTACAAGCTTTTAAAATAAATGTTTGTCATTTAGACTCTTCATTACATGTGCAAGGTTTCTATGCAGATGTTTACTTTACTTTTACTATTTAAGAGTACATTATGACCAGCCAAAGTTCAGGTGAAATTTGTGCAAAAAAGCAGATTTTCGGAGGCTTATACTGAATTTGTTTCTCAAATTTTCTATATTTTGCTTTCATGGAATCCTAGGTATAGTGCACAATATACATATTAGTCACAAAAAATCAAATAAAGATGTGTTACAACGCCATAATCACGTACGAGCGTTTGTATAAAAAAAAGTATGACGGGTTGGCCACTCTTAAGCGGTCAAAATGTATGGAACAGCAGATTCTTTTTTTTAAACCGACGAAAATTTTCAATTTAGGGGCATTAAGAATCATGTACTGAATCCATGCAAACAGTTTTTGCGTCGATGTCCCTGCCACTGTGTATAAGCCATTTGAATAAAACTGTTTTAAACCGATTAATTTGTAATTCCCTATCTATATGATCTCCATGTGCAATTCTATTCCCAGGACTGGAAGCCAGGCGCAACCCCAGCCCCTACTCAACAACAAAAACTCCAACAACAGCCTCAAACAGACGACAACAAACAGATCGCCGTGCTACTAACGCAGATCGCCACACAAGGCGACAAGGTGCGACGCGTCAAGGCAGAGAAGGCAGAAAAGAGCGTTGTTGACGTCGAGGTCAGTTGTTACACGTGTATCTATCAACAATAAACATAACGCTGAGCGACAATGCTACTAAAACATAACGACCACGATCATGCCTTTGTAAAACCTATCACCTAAGTTCACATTGTGGAATGCAAATAAATATTGAGTATTAAGTAACGTGCCAACAAAAAGTTTTTACTACCATTAGCGAAACAAAACGTGACTCATCAAATTAAATAAATATTAGCATTATAAAATATATAAAAAGAATACAACCTAGCAGAGAAATTGACGCGAAAAATGCTACCTAAAGTAAGGCCATTTTAATAGGTAACATTTGAAGTCTGTCGTTTGTTTGAAAGCAAATCGTAAAATTACTCGTATCGGTAATTATTACAATACTTATGTAATCGTAATTGAAAAAAGTTAAGCAATTGTGCAGTTCTAACAAAACGAAAATATATATTATTTTATGCCCGCCGTTACAAGGTTACGTTGTTGAATTGTCAAATGTTACCTATTAAAATGGCCTTACTTTACCATGGATTCAGCAGGTACATGAATCTGACCCAAAAAAAAAATACTATATACAAATCTATTCAACAAACAAATCTAAATTTGAATCTTCTGTAAATTTTTTCGTTAGTTATTTTAAAAAAAACGGTTTTTCATACATTTTGACCGCGTAGGTATTGCACTTTTCTAAGAAACTGCAGATTTTTTTTTTAAATAACTGACGAAAAATTTCAACTCAGAATCATGTGAGTACTGAATCCATGGTATCAGTTTTCGCGTCGATGTCCCTGCCACCCTGTATAGTATCTGTACGGATCACATTATTGTTTTTTATTAAGTTAAATAATAATTTGCAGGTGAAGAATCTCTTGAATCTGAAGGCGCAGTACAAAGCGATTACCGGCACTGATTGGACGCCGAACGCTGCCCCTATCAAAGTTGAACCAAAGGTATAGTACCGGTAAACCGGGGTTACTTTGAATCGCGGGGTAACTTTGATAGAAACTTCCATTTCATATAAAATCGTGAATTACTTAAAACGAAACGCAATTAGGTAGTTTTTTTCTGAGTTATGAACACTGAACAACTGTTTAATCCTTTCCTGAGGACACGCTGGGAATCCACCAATCATTTTAATTGAAAAAGGTAAATATATTGTCATTCAAACAATCAAATCAATTGTTAGATCAAAGTTACCCCATGCGACAATATTTATTTTTCTCGTTGATAGATTTATATTTTTTTAATTGTATTGGCATTATAATTGGGTAATTATACTTAAATTGTATTGGCATTGTAATTGGGTTTATTTAATTGCGTAATTACTTTGCAATTACGCAATAATTACTTTGTAATTACGCAATAAAATAAGGGGTATCAAAGTAAAACTTTGATCAGGCAGTTTAATTTTTTTTTCTCAAAATCAAGCCAATTTTTTTCACTTATTATTACAGGAATCGAGAGTAATAAAAAAACCGATCACTAGATTTATTTAGTATTTTTTTACACCCACAAATTTAAAAGATATAAACCTTCAAAGTTTAATATTGATCAAAGTAACCCCGGTCTACGGTAATCAAAATAATAATAACTGAGCCTTTTTTTTTTTTTTTTTTTTTGGGTTGGAAATCATCAAATGACGTCTCCCGCTCTGGGTGGAGCGGGAGGGCGTGTCAGACTCTTACTGACTAAAACCCACCCGTGTTCCTTCTCTTGCCTGTGCAATGCCAGGGGGCCACGGTATCCCTTTCGGACTTTCCCGCAACCCCGGCAGGCAATGGTCTCATCGGACCCCTTCACTCGCTGACATCTCTTTGAGGCGCGCGTGGAACACAACGCGCCGTCGACCCGGGCTTGGTCCTAGATTGGTCCTAGATAATAACTGAGCCTAGATTTATTAAAACGAATGGCCGACCGAAGGTTCGGTTCCGGTTTGGCCAGTTTCGGCGATAAAGCCGAAAAGTGGCTGAATCTTCGGCCCAACTGAAACTGGCGTTCTTGTCGGTTTTGATAGAATCCGAACGACTGACAGATAGACAGACAGCGTAGACTTCGTATTGGAGTCCCGATTTCACCCTCTTTGTACAAAACCCAAAAAATTAAAAACTGTTTATGTTTACTTAGAAATAGAAGTCATTTAGGCTCGTTGGTCTAGTGGTCGCAAGCGCTACTGGTGAGCATGAAGTCCTGGGTTCGATTCCCGGGTCGGACAAAGTGTTATTGGGTTTTTATATCTGAAATTTCTCAGTAGCAGCCCGGAGTCTGGATTTGTGCCCGGTTGATGGTAATAGGCTCGCCCCCTATTACATGGGACCTAAACATAACAAGCGATATGTGGCTGTACCTCCTACAGGGACACCTCTGCCCAACCCTTCGGGGAAACAAGGCGTGATGTTTGGAAGTCATTTACGTTCTTAGCAGACAGTAGGTTTTAGTATCTACTTTAATACACAAAATCTGGAAAAAGTAAATATTTTCTTTGGATAAAAGAAATCTGATAATTGCAAAATCAGCTTTTAATCAAATTATTTGTATAATACCTACGAAAAACAACGGGTCGCAGAAAATATTGTTAATTTAACAAACTTTTTCTTAACTTCATATCTTTCGGTTTTGGTTTCGGCCGAAACTTGAAGAGGAGCCGAAGATTCGGTTACGGTTTCGGCTGAAAATCGTGTTTCGATCGGATACTAATTAAAACACAATTTTCACAAAGTTACAGTTTTCACACAATCAATTAAAATAATCGTCAATATTTTGATTGGCTCAGTGGCGCTTATTCTGTTACATTTTGTTTTCCAATACACTTTTTATCAGTAGTTCATTAAACATCCTACAGAAGTTGTGTATTATATGCTTTTTATTAGAATATTTATTTATTTATTTAAACTTTTCACACTCGAAAAAGTACAAAAGCGGACTTAATGCCTTAGGCGTTCTCTACCAGTCAACCAAGACTGGTGAGATTAGATGGCAGGTGCTCTGTTTGAGAGGAACAAAGATTTAAAAAAAAAAATATAACATACATAACATCACGCCTTGTTTCCCCGAAGGGTTGGGCAGACGTGTACCTGTAGTACACCCACGTTTCGCCAGTTAAAATATATCATTAGAAATAAAATATAATATTGAATTAAATATTGTTGTTTGTCACAGGAAAGTATAACCGTTGCAATGAACGGCGCCAGCGCTAAGGGGACCGAGCTCGGCGCTCAGATAACCAAGCAGGGTGAACTAGTCAGAGAGCTAAAAGGAAAGAAGGCTGAAAAGGTAACCAACTAAACTAAACATAAAACTAACTCATCATATGTCCATCCTTTTCCCAACTAGGTTGGGTCAGCTTCCAGTCTAACCGGATGCAGCTGAATACCAGTATTTTACATGGCGCGACTGCCTATCTGACCTCCACAACCCAGTTACTGGGTAACACGATACCTCTTGGTAAGACTGGTTGTCAGACTTTCGGGCTTCTGACGACAGCGTTTGTCAAAGATCCACAAATGACAGCCGGGACCATTCTGAAAGAGGGCAACGTCGCAAATAGCTGTCAAATATTTAGCTGTTTTGATTAATTTGACAATATTACTGTATGGAAATATGAAATGTGGCTAACTAGCGAACTAGAATATTAATAATGAATTAGTAGTGATAGCCTAGTGGTGTGACCGTCAGACTGACAAGTTGTAGGTCTCGAGTTCGAACCCAAGGCACGCACCTCTGACTTTTCGGATTCATGTGCGTATTATATAATTATCACTTGCTCAAAAAACGGTGAAGGAAAACATCGTGAGGAAACCGGCATGCCTGAGAGATATTTCTCGACGGCATGTGAAGCCAAGTCAGAGGCCCGTGGGCGGCTTTAAAACTCTGACACCAGGTTAGTTTTACTAACCACACGAAAAGAAGAAGAAGAATAATGAATTGCAATTAGAACACTGAATTTGATGTTGTAACCGTTTTAGGTGTAAAAAGGCATTTGGAAAGTTATCAAATACTTTTTTACATTTAAAACTAAATATTCGGTGTTACGATATTAATTAAATTAAATTAATCAAAACAGGTAAATATTTGAGAGCTATTTCCGACGTTACCAACTTTTAGGATAAGACCTCAATACTGAATATCTTTATTGCTTTACCATATTGTACTCAGGTGGTAACTGTATAACCCCTCCCCCCCCTCTTAACGTGCTTTCTAGGAATGAAGGGGTCTTGGTATAAAGATGGTCACCCATCCACGGACCAACCGCGGCAAGCGTAGCTTAACCTAATCGATCGATCCGTGCGGCTGTTATTACTTAGCCACGAGCCCCTGCCCCCTCCCTAAACTACACTAATAGTTAAAAAAACTTATGATTGATTACATTGAGAAGTTTGTAGTTGTAGTTGCAACTAACAGATAAACAAAATTTTAACTGTTATTTAAGATTTTAGCTTACCATACTGCCTCAAAAGTACAGCCCCCCTAGCCAAGTTGCAAACGATAAACGTGAACGCTTAGTAATCTCCAATAGATTTTCAACTTTATACCTAAGGGCATAAAGTTGAAAATCTATTAAAGACTACTGAGCGTTAGCGACCGGAACGAACGAAAACACTATGTAATCTTCAATAGATTTTCAACTTTATATCCAATAACATAAAGTTGAAAATCTATTAAAGACTACTGAAAGTTTACGTTTATCGTTTGTGGTAGAATGTATAAGCGACAAAACCAGTTTTGTGCTTTATCAAAATTCTAGTAGTTTTCCTAACACGATCTCAATGAATCCACATTTGTAAAAACTAACCATCTTCTAGGCATTAGTGGACACAGAAGTAAAGAAGCTCCTAGAACTGAAAGCTGCGTACCAAGCGGAGACAGGCACAGCGTTCGCGCCGCCGGTACAGCCGCGCGAGCCCAAGCCTAAGGAGAAGAAGGACAAGCCTAAAGAGGCTAAGGACAAGCCTAAGGAGGCAAAGAAAGAGGCTAAGGCTAAGGAACAGGTGAGGATTTTTTTTCATTTCTATTACTTCTTGATGCGCTTTTAATTAAAATTGTGTTTATGAAGGAAAACTAGCTATTTCTTAATTTGCTTATCTAAAAACCAATGTGGTAGTTTAACTTACAAGACTGGTAACAAATCTTGTAGTCTAAATATAATTGGATAATATTTATCCAGAAGATTTGATTGGGGTGGTGTGTTTGGTTCTTCAATAAAACTAAGTGGACTGTATAAAAATGATGTCATAATATTCCATCGGTTGTCGGTTGCACAGAGTAATAATAATACGCCCGTTCGCTTGCGAGGATCTAACGTTCCCGGGCGGGCGGCCCTCCCGCGCGCCCCCTCCCCGCTGTCGCCTGGCGTGGCACCACGGCGTGGTTGTTCGCGCGTGAACAAGATTCAAAAAATATATTCATCAGATTTTAGACCCAAAAAGCCATTAATATATTTTCTTGCCGTGATCTTGTATACACAACGTTTATCTTGCCGTGAATAACCACGGTTTTACCGTCGTGTGTAGGCACGGTCGCCAGTGTTGTATGGCAGCTTATTGTCAGACACGTTTTTATTACGGTGGCGCGGCTTATACGCCGTACCGTAAAGAAACCGTCCCGTGTACAAAAGGCCTAAGCGGTGAAACAAATAGACCACCATTTAAGACGAAAATAAAGATACAAAACTGAACATCGTTATTTTTTTATAAATTATCTTTATTCAAGTATCGTATGACTCAAAAATTATCAGTAAGATTTACAACTATATTAGTAAGAACTGACACTTCACAAAAACAAACAAATTCTAGTGGATCACTGTTGTGGCAACCCATGTGAGATGGCACAACAGCGACCCATGAAAACACAGTCTAGGCGACTTAAAATCATGCTTAGGATACTGTTGGAGCTGCTCCACACCCTGCGCACCATGGAAGCGCACCTTTTGCGCATGGTTGTGTGGAAACAATCTACGTGCGCATCCGCGAACATCCCCGACGCACTACAGAAGCGGGGCAGCCCCACCAGCATCCTAAATGCGTTATTATACTGAACGCAGAGAGCAATAAATAATATATATAAAAAAATTGTCTCAAATATTATTCTAGTGATGTTCGCTAAAGTCGTATTCACCACATCTTTACGACTTTTAAAGATCATAAACTGATTTACGTGTTTTATTCAGTCCCCGAAGCCTGCCAAAGAGGACTCCTCCTCAGGTGTGAAGAAGGTGACGCGCCTCGGTCTCGAAGCTAGCAAGGACACGGATCTACCGGAATGGTACTCACAAGTCATCACCAAATGTAAGTAACACAGACAATCTAGGCTCGTCATTTTTGTTTACAGATGACAATAATTTAAATAAGAGGTCGTCCTACAATTTTTTTTAGACTTGCCGATCCAAAGTGATCCTATTTTCGTTGTTTGTATGTCATACAAAATGATAGATTCAAGTGAACTTGCGCTAACGCAAATTACAGATCTTAGGCCCGGCGGCCATTTTGTCTATTGCATACCCCTTGGTTGTGGTAAACTCTTTAGAAGCATTCTATTCTTTTATATTATATTCTTTTCTTTTGCTTTTTCTTGTATCTATCAAAAGGTATTTCTTCATAACTTTCCCTCTAAAATCCTTTTAATATTCTGAGCTTTCGTTTTATTTTATTCCACCAACCACTAATACATACAGTCTATTTCCATCGCCTTCATTGTCCATTAACGATTTTCTACAACAAAATTCGGTCGTTATGAAATATAAATAGGTCTTCACAAACAACTAATTCTGACAACCGCAGCAAACAGTAGTCGTTTTCCACCACGTACGTTCCATTACACTACGTTATTAATTTAAATAAAAACATATTATTACCTTAATGTCATGTCAACAGCGGAGATGATAGACTACTACGACATCTCCGGGTGTTACATCCTGCGCCCATGGTCGTACAGCATCTGGGAGCGCATCCGGAACTTCCTGAACCCCGAGTTCCGCAAGCTGGGCGTCAAGGACGGATACTTCCCTATATTTGTGTCCAAGGTATCAACACTAATATTTCATATTCATTTTGGAGGATACATTACCAAGTTTGGTAAAACTAATGTCGAACATTGAATGATGAATAAACAAAATAGAATAATAAAAATAATAGAACAGGGATCACCAATTAGTTTCGTTGGGGGTTCTTTTTTTAAAATAATGACGACGATTACTAGCAAAAAAGATCAATATTTTCATATTATTTTTTTATTAAGTTTTAGTTATTTTTACTAGCCGACAGTAATGTCGGCCAGTAAAAATAACTTAAACTTAATTTTTTTTTAAACGCGTTTGTAGCTTGGGCCACATGTAATTGAACAGAGTATACCTATTCTTTAGGATTTATTAAATAAAAACAGGTACCGAGTAGTTTCTCTAGTTGGTCAAGTAAATAATTTCACATTAGGTTAGTTTAAAATTGACTTGTGTAAAAAATTATGGCAAAGCTGTTTTTAGTTATTACACAATTGACAAATCACTGACCTGATAGACATACTATTATTCCGTTTGATATTTATTTAATTATTGCTGTAGCCTTGTTGATGTTTGATATTTATGTATTAATTTGACATTTTTACTGTAATTCGAACTATTTGACATTAATTTGTAGTTTGTATTATTATAATTTATTATTGTTATTTGAAATTATAATATGTAGTGTAAATTAAATATGATTTGCTTGCCAATGTGACTGTAGAACATGGAGGGCTTGTACAAATTACCCATGTTTGCAAAGTAATAAATTATTTGAAATATAAAAAATAAAAAGCTTGAGTACTATCGTGGTAATTAACTGTCATGCAAGTTGCAAGAAAATCGCAACGAATTTAAGTACCCTTCAACTTGCTAAACAATTAATTACCGCGATAGTACTCAACCTTATTCTTTTTTTTTGCAGATACCAAACTTTCTAACTTCTTAGAATCTACTAAACAATATGGAATCTATAATTCAAAATATATTCACAAACTATTCTTCATCAGGCGGCCTTAGAACGTGAAAAGGACCACATTGCCGATTTCGCGCCCGAAGTAGCGTGGGTGACCCACTCGGGTTCATCGGAGTTAGCCGAACACATCGCCATACGACCAACGTCAGAAACAGTCATGTACCCAGCCTACGCCAAGTGGATACAAAGCCACAGGGACCTGCCCTACAAACTGAACCAGTGGAATAACGTCGTGGTACGTATTTATTACTCTGTGGGGCCGTTGGAGTTAAAGATATACAGGGTTTCCAGTAAATAGTACGACATATTGCAGGGGGTGATAGCTTGGGTCAATACCTTCCAAAAAAACCCACCACTTTTCTACTTTTTTTCACCGCTGTAGGTTAAAGTTAAGCGTTAAGAAAACTCTTTTTTTTAAGTGGTATTTCTTTAAAACATTCTTGTTTTTGATAGAAAAAAGACTTATTATTTATCAATGTGTAGAGTACGAATAATTTAATGTAAACATACTAGAAAAGGAATTTTTCACTACGAAATGCTAAAAAATCTGTTTTAAGGTAGAGATTTTTCGATGTTTTGGAAAATTTATTATATTGTTTTTTTTTTTTTTGGAATGTGTTGACTCAAGCTATTACCCCCTCCAATATGTCATACTATTTGCTGGACACCCTGTATATAAGGTGTTAAAAATTATTACTTTAGAAACTTCAAGAGGTGCTTTAGACCAGTGGCGGATCCTGGATTTTCGTTTGGGAGGGGCTTGACCCCGCTAAGGGTAGGTTTCAGCAAAGTAAACCGGGCGGCGTGAGTAGCAGAGTGAGTGGCGTAAACGAAACGTCTTATAGAAAAAAAAACTTGAAAACATAATATACCTATTAAGTACCTTAGGTAGTGTAATGCTTGCTAAAAGTTTAATTAGAATAATATCAAGTTCACTGTCAGATTTGTCAAAGAAAGAACTCAGATGCTTTTTGGGGAGAGAGAGCAGAGCACTCAGAGCTTCCTGGATCCGCTACTGCTTTAGACCATCGCACTGAATAACTTTTCATGCGGGAACAACTAAAAATCGCGAAAAAAAAACCAGCTGTCCCATACAGTGTAGAACAGCATTAAACTTTACTATGGAACAGCTGATTTTTTTTGAGTCGATCAATATTGGCTGGTCGAGGACGACCGTCTAGAATCTAGTTGCACCTTTAAGCCTGGTTTGGACTATGTTAGTAATTTAGTCAAGTGGTGAGTAATTTAGTACCTAACTAAACGTTTAGTAACTCACCAAAAATTGTTCGCACAACGGTCGAGTACAGTACACAAGTTTAGTTGCAATTTGCAAGTAAAACAGGCTGCAAAGCAATAAAATGAATAAGCTGATAATAGTTATTTGTTATACAAGAGTGCAAAGTTGCTTTTTAACCGCGTGTTCAATTTTGATGACCGAGCAAGCGAAGGATTCTAAAATTGAATCACGAGCGCAGCGAGTGATTCAAAATTAGAATCCTGAGCGTTAGCGAGGGAATCAAAAGAGCACGAGGTGAAAAATCTTTGCACTCGAGTGCAACACGTAACTTTTCATTCCACCTCAGCGAGGAAATTACTAAATGCAAAAAAAAAAAAACGTTTACAATCACAAGATAGGTACACTTTTATTTCAGTTTAGGTATTAATTACTACATTATGACAGGTAAGTATTACAGAATAATCTTTAAATTATAACAAAATAATACTAAGGTATAATTAAGAAAATTTTAAAGTAACGTTGCTACAGTTATTTAAATTGAGTGTAATATTTTTGTTTGGTACTGTAATATTGGTGTTAGTCACTTGTGTACTGTTTTTCGGTAAACTATCTGTCATACTTAATAGTTGTACCGATTCATCGGATTCCCTTGGCGTGAATGTTGGAGAGAGAGGGAGATGGTTAGGTGTTTCATAACGGCTTATTTTTGATGTAGAAGGGCCAGTACAAGGATCCGATTGAGGCTCTTTCAGTGTAATGGCTCCTACGATGCCTTCACATATTTTAGACTTATTTTGGATGGAATCCTCTATGTATCCCTCTACAACTGCATTGGACTTCCAGCCTCCGTGGCGCTTAAGGGACAGCAGATCAGCTCCGGAATCAGCCAAAAGTGTGGCTGAAGTTCGTCGGAAACAATGACCCGTGTACAACAGGGGTTCTGGAAGTTCAAGAAATGTTGCTATTTCTCGTGGGATACTGCCAATTTTATTAGTACCCATAGGCTGTCTAACACACTTTCCATTGCGATACTGTAGAAAAAATCGATTGATTGGAGTGTTAGGCGGGCGTAAGGCTTGATATTTCTCAACAATCGTTACGTATTCCTTGCGAATGACGAAGTTGCGGTCTCTTTTTGTCTTTGTATTAGGTAAATTAATTAATAGTAAGTCATCTGAATGTTTCTCAATGTTTTTGACATTAAGTTGTGTTAGTTCATTAGTTCGACATGCTCCGTTTATTCCAATAATAAGAACAACCTGTAACGTAAAGAGTATTGTAGTAGATAAATGAATAAAATTGATATGAACGCATAATTATGCCTATCAACATCTACTAAGTATACTATTTAATTGAGATTAATATACTTAAGTAGATACTGAATGTGCAACTGACTTACTTTTGCCGCCAAATATACGGAATCGGGTGCTTCGTTAAGAAACTTTTCAATATCAGATACTGTGAAAACCTTCGATTTTTTTGGTTGATGACCAGATGAGGCTCTTTTTAAAAATGCCACTAATTTAGGATAGGTATCGATATGTTTGTCTTTTTTCATCTTTATTGTTGCTTTTAGCATCGAATACGTACTCCATAGAGTGCTTGCTTTCTTGTTCTCGGATAATTCTATAAAATATGCCAGCAAAACGTTTTCTGAGAAAGTTTTGGCTCCTTTTGCTAGTCGCCACGTGTTGAACATATCGTACTGTTTTAAATACTTCTCGCGTGATTGTTGAGGGAGAAAGCTCATTTGCGCATTATTAACAGTTTCAGTCAATTCTGTTGGCGTCAAGCAAACTTCCTCGTCGCTAGAATCACTCATTTTAGTTTTTTCACTTGTTTTCAAGTTTCTTGTTTTTAATATAAGTACCTAAGGTTTAACAATGACGTGAAAAAATGCCGCGTAAAGAACCGCGTACAAAGCAAATTGAAAAAAGAACACCAAGAAGGTTCCGAGTCTGAGTTTTTAACAAATTAAAAAAAAGTTGTATGATATATTCGGCACCATAGAGGTAGCAGTAAATAGGTTTAATGTTTTTTTTAATTCACAAACTTAGTGCACACGATGTTCTAAATTCAATTTACTTTATCCTCTAGAGAATAAAAACGGCTTTTCCACTCAGATACTGAAGATTAAAAATACTCTTTCCGAGATGGTGGGATGAAAAGCATATGGTAATGGGTATTTTAGGTTTAGGTAGTTAAATTTGGTTGGTATATTGGCGTGTGCTAGCTGTCATATGGCTATTAATTTATAATACAAATGGTGTTTTGCGTGATGTAAATTATCTTGCATACTATTGTATAGAATCATTTTTTGTTCTAACTGAACAGACAGCGTGCTGCTGGGCAGTTTATTGCGCCACTTCTTCTTCCCAGGCAGCGGCAGCATTCGGAAGTGGTGAAGGGTGGGCGTTTTGGGGGACTGTCCTATGTAATTTTGACGTTCGAAAAGTGCTGATTCTCAGCCTAGTTTGAATAAATGACTTTTGAATTTTAATTTTAAATAAAGGTAAACGAATAAAAACATGTGACGAGACAGCTGTCAAGTAACCGACTAAACGTAATACCTGTTACCTCAGTTGTCACGTCACAGTTTCACTTTTCAATTTAGCAACGTAATTCGTTGACGTTTAAAGTGTGCTAAATAAAAAATTGTGCACAAGCAGTTACATCTACGAAGAATAGTTTAAGAATAAATGATAAAGTTCAACATACATGAATAAAAGAGGAAACTGTTGTAAAAATCTAAAATTAATTTTACTTTCTTTTATCGTATTTTTAAACAAGAAAGTGTCTTCTATAAAAACCTACTCTAGTTTACCACCTAAACCAATTCAATATTTAAAAAATCACAATTCAAAAGTCATTTATTCAAACTAGGCTGAGAATCAGCACTTTTCTAACGTCAAAATGACATAAGACAGTCCCGACACGCGCGCCCTTCACTCCCGAGAGCTGCCGCGCGGGAGGAGTGGCGCAACTAACTGCCCAGCGGCGCAGCGGTCTGTTCAGTTAGAACAAAATGATTCTACATAATAGTATGCAAGATAATTTACATTACTCTTATAGAGTATAGTTGTTTGTTTATGTGGGGCTTATTATGGGGCGAGTCTATTGCCATCAATTGGGCACAGATCCAAACTCCCGGCCGCTAATTAAATAAAACCTTTTTATTTATCATACAGAGATGGGAGTTCAAGCAGCCGCAGCCATTCCTGCGCACGCGCGAATTTCTGTGGCAGGAGGGCCACACGGCCTTCAGGCTGCAGGAGGAAGCAGTTGAAGAGGTGCTGCAGGTCTTAGGTAAATACCCAATCAATAAAAGGGGCAAAGACCTTTTAGATGCCACGCCACTGTGTTTGACCCTCAGCTTCTCTCAGTGAACCGTTATTAGGTAAATATCCACGTGGATTTACGGTTTCTGGGTGCCCATTCTAATTGGATCGGAGCCGTGTTATAGTCAAATACATGATGAGAACAAGAAAAGCGAAACTCCCGCTCCAAAATCACAATTTCGGGGCATGTGATACTTTACGATACAGGATAAATTCCTAGTGTGGGGCAACAAAAAATCAAATCTTTTCTCTTTATAATATTAGTTTAGATATATTTTGTAAATTACTTTCCAGTTGCCAATACATACTTCCATACTAATATTAAAGGAAGAACCAAGTATTTATTGGGACAAGCACAGGATATATCAATTAAGCTAAGCACACACTCATAAAAAAAAAAAAAACAATACAAATAAAAACAAAGTAAAATTAAAATACAGCAGGAAGTCCTGTGCGAGGCCAAAAGGCTCCTATCTCAGCATGATGCTGCGACATTAGATTCCTAATTAAATGTGATAGTAATTCTGTCCGTCTGTTACCTTTCACGCCTTTGCGGCTGAACGGATTTCAATTAAATGTACAGAGAATTTGTAGACTTATTATCTCGATAGCACGTTCCAGTGAGATAATTTCCGACATCCACGCGGGTGAAGCTGGCGGTATAAGCTAGTAAGTAATAAAGTTAACCTGTTTATTGTTTTTACCAGTTATTAATATAAATATTACGTCTGCCTAGATCTGTATGCCAGCGTTTACGAAGAGCTGTTGGCCATCCCGGTGATCAAGGGCCGCAAGACCGAGAAGGAGAAGTTCGCGGGCGGATACTACACCACCACCGTGGAAGCCTACGTGCCGGCCAGTGGCAGGGCTATTCAGGTACGTCAATATTTAAATGGTACCGTAGAAAAATATTACCGTATATTTTTTAAAAGAACTCCCGTCTCGACGTTTCTTTGATCAAATGCCGCTCGGTAGATAAACCTTCCGCTTCCGTGCGTAACTGCCGCGCACTGGATACTGTTGCGTACTGATGTACACTGAGATTTCAAAGCGCGTCGTTTCAGCCGTTTTCTATGAAGATATAATACTGTCACTTATTGATACTGTGGCAGAGGTGCACCTATAGACATGGTACACCGATATTTAGTTCAATTTATTCCATATGAAAGTAACAAATAAATATTATTATAAAAGAAAACAGAGGCTGTAGCTCTAAGGCTCCGTAAAGTTTAAAAAATATTCGAAACAAGAAATAATTTTTACAGTTTTTATCGTTTATGATTGTCAGGGAGCCACGAGCCACCACTTGGGGCAGAACTTCTCCAAGATGTTCGAGATCGTGTACGACGACCCCGACACGCAGGAGAAGAAGTATGTGTTCCAGAACTCTTGGGGCATCACCACCAGGACCATCGGTATGTTGGCCATCATATAGATAGTTATAGCACATTTAATAAATTAGAAACAAGTACAAGACCGTTCATTTAGTACCCAAAAAAAGGGCCACACAGATTCTTGGAAATAACGTCCTGTGTTTTTATACTGAGGCCCTAGAGTGACTTTTTTTTTACTATCTCGACACGCATGAAACGCGTTCAGCCAGCGCTCCGATTGGCCCTTCACTCGTAAAGGCCGGCCGGCTGCCAATCGGAGCGCCGGACGCAGTCGATGAGTAAAGTCGAGATGGTTAAAATGAATTCACACTAGGGCCTCTGTTACCCGTAACAGCTATTTAGTAAGAGTTTGTACAAAACTGTTCGGCTTAGATTTTTTCTCTAATCATAAATTTAATGTAAGTATTTTTTAAACATATATTTTCAATAATCTTCTATCCACAGGTGTAATGGTCCTCGTTCATGGCGATGACAAAGGTCTGGTCCTCCCTCCCCGCGTGGCCGACGTGCAAGCCATCGTGGTGCCTTGCGGTATCACCGCCTCCAGCTCTGCGGAGGAGAGGGCCAAGCTCATGGACTCTTGTAAAGAGCTCGTAAACGACCTGGTCGCAGCAGGACTGAGGGCCGAAGGAGATTACAGGGACAACTACTCGCCTGGGTGGAAGTTTAATCATTGGGAGCTTAAGGTTTGTGATATTCTTATAGAACTCTTATCATATTAAAGTGACCAGTAGCAACTAACAAGTAACTTGAAAGTTGTTTTGAGTTGGTATAAGGCTTGGCACGCACTAGCGGTCAGGTTGCAGCGGCCAGCGAGACAGTCGGTGCGGCCGCGGGCTCGTGCGGCCAGGTGCGCGTGCGGCCAGGTGCGCGTGCGATGGTGATGGTGATTTCGTACTAATGTATCTATCTCGCTGGCTGCTAGTGCGTGCCTGACTTTAGGGTAACAGTTTTTGAAGTCTTATATCGTAAGATAAAGTAGTGACTGTCTCGTAAGTCTACTAGCTGTAAGTAACTTTTGAGCATTAAAATACTTGGTTCGATCCCCAGGTCAGAAAAACTATATAGGATTTTTACATTACGAAATTATCCGTAGTTGTCTAGAGTTGGACTCGTGCATAGTCTCGACTCTTATTACATGGGATTTATGCACGTTTTCACCGACAACTAAGTGACACCTAAATAAAAGTGCACTGTTGAATTTTCAACTCTCAGCGCTCAGCCTAGCGTTGAAAATTCATTATTTAGGTGTCACTTAGTGTTGGTGAAAATGGGAATTATACTATTATTGGAGTAATGTAGCTCACACCCTACCAGACATCGCAGCCAACCCCTTAGGGGAAAGTAGGTGTATAATACACTTTTTTTACAATAAAGGAAGTGTATCACTTTTACACATAAATCAAATTTCATTTGTTTTCCCAGGGTGTCCCAGTCCGCGTAGAACTGGGTCCTAAAGACATGGCTCGCGGCGAAGTGGTAGCGGTGCGTCGTCTGACGGGCGAGAAAGTCACGCTCAAGCGGACCGAGGCCGGCAAGAAACTGGTCGACCTGCTGGAGAAGACTCACCAAGAGATGTTTGACAAGTAAGGAGACAATAAGGAGATTTTTATCACAATTTTTAACCAGTAATTTACTTTATGTACTGTTGCGCTTTTTCAGTTGAAAATTAGAATTGAGTTACCTACCAATATTTTTGTGTACAGCTCGATTTAAACTTTATGGCGGCTCTGAACACGAGGCGAGTAGCTGCGCAGTAACAAATTCATGTGACCGCGGGGGTGAGGGGTGTTGTACTGCGCAGCGAGTAACGCACTTCAGACCCGCCATAAAGTTTGACACGTACTGTTTATTACGCCCATTGTCAATTCCTCACAGCATTCTAAACTTCAGGGTTCAACAATGTTTTTTACGATTACTAATGATGATAAATACAACATTTTTAAACGCCTACCTACACAATATATAATTTTAACAATATATTTTTGTCTAGGGCTACTAAGGAGCGCGACGCGAGACTATCCATGGTGACGAAATGGGATGACTTCACGAATGCTCTGGAGCGCAAGCACATGCTACTGGCTCCGTTTTGTGGGGAGATCCCTTGCGAAGACAATATCAAGAACGACAGCGCCAGGTAAGTTATTTCTTTTATAATACTTAATTTTAAAAAATGCACCAAATAAATTAATACACTGGTCCTCAGAAATTGCTAGTTCTCAGTCGTGAACACCAGTAACTTCCATATGAGTATATGCAAAACAATGAAGTAATCAGTCGCTTTTCGTGTCAGATTTTGATGAGGTTTTCACCATCGTTTACAGAATTATATAATAGATCTTATGTAGTTAATTTATTTATTTAGATGTATTAAAATTATGTATTAGGTATGTTGAAACTTTTGGTACTCCCTGTCACATGTCCATAAGGGTTCATTATAAAACCAGCTTCAGACATTTTTTCGGGCATTAATGTTGAAATGAACCTCTTTGGCGCAGCCGTGAGGAACACACAATTAATGCTTTATGATTATTTTCACTTTTTTATTTATTTGGACACAGTTCGTGAAACACATATTTCACGAACTGTGTCTGAATTAATATTATTATTTCTTTCTAATTTATTCCGGAAGGTTTACATGTATTTTCATACTAGCCTGCGCCGTCCTACTCCTGGGCAAAGATTTTGTGTGTATAATACATTAATATTGAACTTGCATATAATAAAGAAATCTTTGTTTTGTCAAGTCGTAAAAACCGTGAAGCAGAAGTACCGGGTCGCTAGTAACATCTATACAAATAAATAGAATTGAAGTGTGTTTGAAATTGCAAAATAACAGCTTTTTACTAAATGCATAAGAAAGTATAAATATAGGTATAGGTAAGTACGGTACTTACAGCAGCTATAAGAACGTTTATTCTAAAAGTTGCCAAAGTCGCAAATATGGCGTAAATTCTAACATCATAGCTTATTAATAATATTGTAAATAGGAAAGTTAGTTTGTTTGTAGGGTAATCTCCGAAACTACCAGTCGGATTAAAAAAAATCTTTGCATTGGATAGCCCAATTATTGAGAAAGGTTAGAGGTTCGCGGACGAAGTCACGGGTAGGAGCTACGGTATGTAATATATAAAATATTTTAAATGCGAAAGCGAGTTCGTTTGGTACGCTTTCACGCTAAAACGGTTGACCATAGTAGACCTGGGACCTGGATTAGAACATAGGATACTTTTTATTTTTTTGATTATTTTTTAGATATTCCCAAGGGATCGAGACTTATGCGGGTGAAACCGCGGGTACAGCTAGTAATCAGTATTTTATTTAGTTCACTACTTAGCAATATTTCATATTTCCATACAGTAAAATTGCCAAATTAATCAAAACAGCGAAATATTTGACAGCTATTTGCGACGTTGCCAACTTTCAGAATGCATCAGTTCTTAATAGTAGGTAGTTTGTGTACAGTTGGTTAAGATTACCTTGTCTTATGATCTATTACTTGTCATAATAACATTAAATTGATTGGTAGGTGTAGTTGTTAACTTAATCAACTGCACAATACAATTAATATGATATTACTGATATTAGACAGTACAATTAGTGATTAGACTTGATGATCATATTTACAGAAACCAGGGGGTTATTATAACCCCTGGTTTGTGAAGTATTTCTTTAGAATTTCATTGTTGAATTGCAGAATTACCTGTGTTTTTCTCTGATTTTGTGACCAACAAACTATGATCATTTTCCCCAGGGAGGATGACCCAACAACTGAGGTGAAGGGCCCAGCGGCGGGAGCCAAGTCCCTGTGCATACCATTCAAGCAGCCGCGTGAACTCTCTCCCAGCGACAAGTGCATCCACCCCGCTTGTAACAACAAACCCAAGTTCATCACAATGTTTGGAAGAAGTTACTAATAAGTTTCAATAAAACAAACACAACTTTTTTTTTACAAAATATATAATTTATTGTTTATTTTGTTGTTTTCATCAAATATACCTATACAGTCCTACCAACTTATCTGTGAACTGAAAGAGGACGGCACCGTCGATTCAGTGTTGCTAATTAATATAAGGTGCCCAAATTGAGTAAGTTTTCAAGAAGGAAATTTCACATTAGACATAATTGTTTAATAAGAATTACAGTTTTTACAAATTAAAAACAATGATACCTATATAAAAATACTAAAAGAAATAAAAAGAATTTGATAATTTACAGTTACGTAGGTACGCTAACAGTTTAGTCTCTCAGCAATAAACAATGTCTTTATCTAAAAAGTAATCCAATGAAGTGGAAATTCAGCAGATAAAATGTTCCACGGGGGGGATACAACTTTCATTTGAATGCGAAGTAGGTACCTACCCTGCAAGAGGTGCCTGGATGTCTAGCATTTAGTTATGACCGTACCTAACCCCTAACGCAAGATTTGACTAATTATAATTAGCAGTGGTACCTAGAGGTAGTGTAGTGTAATAAAAAAAAAACAAATTGCTTTACAACAATTCATAGAATACCAGGTTTACAGTAATTGTGATCTTTAGATGAACCTGCATACACAACTTCATCCTGGTTGTGAGGCCATACTGCGCTTATATTCGTTCCACTATCATCACTATCGCTTTCGGTTTCAGTGTCACTTATCACTTCTATAATAAAAGGTTTATCTAAATACAAATCATGTTTTAAGTATTCTCCTTCTAACCTGCGAACGTGTTTACAATGCTGGCCCACTCATGAACTGTAATAACGTCAAAAGCTTCTTAGGCAGGGAATTTTAGCATTTTTGTGCTCAATATTTACATCAGCAACTTTTCTTTTCATTGTGCTCCATATGAGTTCAATGGGATTGACATCACAATGATAAGGTGGTAAATTTATGCATTTGTGTCTATTATCTTCTAAAATTTTTTCAATCTCATAAACAGGGTCGGGCTTGTTTCTCTTAAATATTTCTAAAAGCTGAGGTTTAGTCAAATTCTCTCCGTAGTCAATTTTATTTTGGGTCAACCATAATTGCATATCTTTGTTTAAGGAATTCGTATTTGGGACTTTATTCACACAACTACGGTGATAAGGAGCATCATCCATCACTATTATGGATGGCTCTCGTAAATTAGGCACAAGTTTTTCAATAAGCCAGTTTTTAAAGTTGGTACTATTCATCTTGTCCTGATAATCACCACTTTTTGTGTTTGATTTAAACACAAGTAGTGCATTTGTAACAAATCCAGTATCTCCTCCCGCATGAACAATAATATATCTTTGCCCTTTCGATACAGGCTCCAATACTCCGTCTTCACCCTCTCCGTGCCAACATTTACCCGATGTATGAGAAGAGTGAATATAGGTCTCATCTAAATAAATTAAGAACCAGGGCTGGGGAGATTTATTATTTTTATCCACTGCATGCAAGTACTTAGCTCTCCAAGCTGATATTTCATTACGCTCCATAAGAACCTTCCGATTGGATTGAGATTTTTTTTAACGAAATCCCACCTTGTGAAGCAGCTTTCGCAGACTCTCTCGCTGTCCTGTGTAATTTATTTCTGTCTTTAAGACCTCTAGAAGCTTTTTAACAGTAGGGACCTCTTTTTTAGCAGAATAAAATTCATGTACTTTCCTCCATATAACTCCCATGTCAAAATCATCGACATATACAAATCCACTTTTAAGTTTTCTCTCCTTGCCTGGTGTCCGAATTTTTGTACCAGTTTCTTCTGCTGCGTTCCCTTCCTTAACTATTTTTGAAAATATTAGTCCTTGACTCACACCTGAAATTAAGATAATAAAATAAATGTTAGTAGAAATTTGAAATCTGGCAGGTTATTTGGCTCACTCACTTAGCAGATGTACGTTACTGTTACGCTAACCTGCAGCAAGAATAGAAACAAATATTTCGTGGACTTAAATAAATAGTTAAGTCTCGGGTAATTTATAACAAGAAAGTTGAGAACACTAACCTGTTGCTGCGGAAATTCAAAAAAGGTTTTAACATTTAGAATAATGTTTCGAGCATAACTTTTAATAGCTTTCGGCATATTTAAATTTATAAATTCAGCAAAATCACGACAAAACAACCAGAGAACCCGAATGTAGTAGACACTGACAATCAAATGACATTTCAACATGACGGCCGTAGTTCCAATTTTCGCCATTTCACAGATAAGTTGGTAGGACTGTACTTGAAATTTAACATTATTATATTTTTTTGATATTCAATGTCATTCAGCCATTTTTCATGGAAACTTTTATGTACATAAAAGTGGACAGGTTTAGATATTAATGTAGTAAGGTGCAAATATATCGGTTTTGGGTAACAAGAAAACTTGCTGCACAGCTTGGTTGGTTGCTGCTCTGCTGCTGCATCAATGATCACCACCCAAATCGTTCTTATCTGAAAATGTGTGAATGGTACCTTCCAACACATCAATTCTTCTTTTTTTCTCATTCAGCAATTGCACAAACTTTCCGTATAGGCTTGCTTCTAATTCAGTTTTATTATCCACAAACTTTGATAATGCTGTTTTGCATTTTTTCAGTTCTGTATTAATGGTATCGTTTTCTCCGTTTAAACTTTCTATTGTGGTTTTCAGATGTCTATTTTCTTCCATTAATATGTCTATTATTAAATCTTTTGACTCTATACTCTTGTCGAGGTTTAAGAGTACCGAACCGTGAACTAAAGTGGCCCCCTCGAATTTCTTTTTCCAAGTAAAAATAGCTAGCTCGCTATCCTCCCTATTTATCTCGAAATCGTATGTAACGTCGTTACAAGATGATTCCAAGTATCGCTTAACGTCTCTATTATATGTGTTTTCAGTCTCATCAAAGCGACAGCGAAATTTTTTTGAAGATTCGTTTGTAAATGTCCCTGACCAAGTTACGTTGTTGCCATCAAATATCTTAATCTGAAACAAATCATCGGTATGTTTCCAAATAAATTTTGCATAATAAGTTTTACCTTTAACAGTAAATTTCGCAATGGAGGTTTGTTTGAATACAGTAGGATCCATTTTGCCAAAATGCCGATTTTTATTTATTTTAAACTAATGCCGATTGACGTGGTATAATTTTATATAATTTATTACTATTTTGAAAATTATGAAGTAATACTTGTTGTTGTGGTGTGACAGGACCACAGATAAATATATACTAGAGTTGTGCACAGAATACATATACTGCAGTTGTGGTGTTGCCAACATCCAAAAGTTCAAAATATTGAATTTTTCACGTCGAAATTATCGTTTTGACGACAAAATTATTGACCGAGCGAGCGAACCGTCTGAACCGTCTCTACTTCAAGTCTGGCGAAATTTGCTTTCGTGTGTCAGTTTGTACGTACTCCTATAAAAGTCGTATTTTACAACCGATCTGGACAAAACTTGGTATACAGGTTTTACGACTTTTTAATTTTGTCGTCGGGATTTTTGAATGGAGGTTACTTCCTCCAAAAAGGGAGCTACTGGATATCTCCGCCGTATAAAATATGTACAGGTAGTATCGCATTATCACTAAGGGCTGATTTCACCAATAAAACTGAACGCGATCAGCATTTATAAAACGCGTTCAAAAGCTGTCAGTGTCAAAATTGTTATCACTTCAAGGACCGAAATCTCACATGTGTGATTTCTGATCCTACATCCCTCAAGGACCGAAATCACACATGTGAGATCGTGGGTAGACGCAAAATAAATCTCAATAATCTCAACTCCGAGCATTTTACTGTATGGACAGTTGTAGCCCTTTCAGTAATGCATCTTTTGATACCATTTTCATTGCAAAATTGATAAGTATAGAATTGAACTAGGTACTACATTGACAGAGGTTGTGCGTGTCGTGTGGCCTATTAAAATGGCCTTACTTTAATGAAACTTCAGTACCATTTATAGACAGTAATTACCTAAATAATAACGTTTAAGTTTAGTCTTTGGGGTGTTACACCCGACACCCGTCGTACCGACCTCGCCGCCGAGGTCCTCCGCGATCGCGACCCTCGCGAGTAAATAATACTCCCCCCCCGACCTTTGTCCGATGAAGCGCCAGCCCGCGCCGCAGCTGAGCGCGTAGCTTTAAATTCCCCGCATAATAATCATGATATATCCTTGATCCAGCCTGTCCCATCTTGCTGTCCTCCCCTCAGCGACGCCCTAAGCCGAGGTTCGTACCCCACAGGGGGTGCCCTTAGCGAGCGTTCGCCTAATTTTAATTTAGAATAGTTTTGCTCCTGGCTGGAGGCTTTGAGTGTAGTGCTTAAGGCAGCCACAGGATTGTTCGGTTGAGCAGTAAATACCTTAGTGGTATACCTGCGAGATGCCATAGTTAAAAAAAAAAAAAAAGTCTTTGGGGCACTCAGCAACTGGCATCGGTTGCGGACGGTCGTGCTGCTCTTCGTGTTCCTGACTCAAGCTAAACCGGTTCCTGATATCAAGCCGGTGGTTCCTGTTCTTCGCGACTCTCCTGTTCTTCAGCTATTAATTGCTGTCTTTTTCAAGACACAATTAATAAAGTATTCTGTAAACAGAATACCAGTCAAAACGTAGCGCGTCATTCCCCCATTTCCCCTTCAGGGCAAAACCACAGTTTCGATACCATACGGTGCCAACGAAACCGAGGGGGTGTTGACCCAATTACACCCGCCGAACCCCTTCAGGGCTAGGCAATCAATTGGACGGGTCCCAGTGTTCTGCCTTGGGGGGTCTCCTAGTCGGCATTGGTGACAGTTTTGTTTCCACAGCTACACACCTAGAGTGGTTGGGTGTGTCTACACCCTTCGCACTAGACTGGTCAGGACCCCGTTGCACAATAAGACAGGCAACGGGCAAAAGCAAGCTTAGGGCTCACTTTAAGTACACATAACCTCCCTGCCTATACCCGGCAGGGAGGGTTTTACACATCCCCGTTAGTCCGCCCGGGGAGATAGGATTAGGGCCATTAGGAGTTTTTATAATTCTTTTTTTAATATAATTACCTGTTAAAATGAGCCTCCTTATAATGGAGGCCAAATTTAAGTCATTCAATGACAAATTAGATGCTCTTAGGAGAGACAACCAGATCCTCCTAAACGCATTGAGTCAGATCCTTAAGATCGAACCGACTTTTATTAAAGAATTCGGCCCAGTGATCGAAGCGATCGCTGGGAATCAGCTTCCCCCCGATCCTTCAGATCAGCTTCAAATTGAAGCTTTCAGTGATGCACTCACAGCATCACAATCCGTCCCGTCCACCAGTACCATGATGGACACTAGCGAGCCCGCTTCTTCAAAGCGCGCCCCCACTCCCTTCCCCTCCGATACTGAAGAGCATGCCTCTTCCTCAAGCTCGCAGTCTGACGATGACGGCTTCACAGCTGTCACCTCCGGCAAGAGGAAGATGAAGAGACAGAGCTCCTGTCAGGCGAATAAGGTAGTCGCCATCGATGACACCCCCCCAACCCCAACCCAGTATGTAGATAGGGATTTCCCCTACCCTCACCCACCCCCCTCCCCGTAGGTTCCCCCGTAGTATCCCCCCCCCACCCCCCGCCCGATCGCGAGTACGCCATCCTCCGCGCAGGATGCCCCCGCTAAAAACACCCCCGGTCCCAAGAAGGTTGCGCCTCCTGCCCCTGTCTTCATCCAAGACAAGGAGAAGTGGACGACCATCTCAAAATGGTGTGTCGATCAAAAGATCGGCTACACCAACGCTAGGTCGACCCAACAGGGAATTAAAGTTTCACTCGCGACGTCCCGTGACTATAGGGACTTCAATACCCTTCTGCAAGCGAGAGGTGTGTCATACCACACCTACTCCCTCCCAGAAGATAGACAGATCCGTGTGGTGATCAAGAGGATCCCCAAAGAAATCTCCCCATCCGACATTCTTGCAGACCTTCAGTCGCAAAGAATACCAGTTGACGAAGTGCACCGCATGCACCGTTCGCGCGGTAGAGAGGCATAAGACATGATTCTAGTCGTGTGCTCCCCGACCGAGGGGCATCACCCCATATTTCAAGTCAAATCGATTTGCAACTTAATGGGCTTCACCATCGAGAAGCCCTGGAAAAACAGCGCTATAGGGCAATGCCATAATTGCCAGCTGTACGGTTTTGTGCAGAAGAACTGCCATGCCAAACCCAGGTGCGTCAAGTGCCTGGGCGACCACGGCACTTCAGATTGCTCACGACCAAAGGATCGCAACCTTTGCGATAGCCCACCTAGCTGCGTGCTATGCGGGAATGTAGGGCACACTGCCAACTATCGCGGATGCCCCAAGGTACCTAAACCCAACCCGATCAAACTGACCCAGCGTCTCGACGCTCGGCAGACGAAACAGAGGGATTACCTCGTTCCCTCCTCCCAGATCCCCCAGCGGCTAAGTCCTCAAAGAGCTAGCCCCTGGAACCAGCTTCACCACCAGCAGGCTTTTCCATCCATGGCTACCGCGAGGCCCCCCCTCCCACAAACCCCCATGTACTCTCTCAGGGATCCGCGCATCCAAATCCCTCCGCCCTCAGCGGCCACCCCACCCACCGCGCCCATCGCGCCTCCCGCGCCCTCCGCGCCTACTGCGCCTTACGCGCCCCCCGCACCCATAGCGCCCGCCTCGAAACCCGCACGTGCTCCTCAAGCACCGCCCCCCGCGATCAACTATAATATCGCGGCGCAAAATATTAACATCATCGCCAGCGCCTTCGCCATATTCAGCACGCCCCGTGCGGCTCAAATGGCAAGCGATATCGTTGCCGCTAAGCAAAGCGGCGACATCCAATCTCTCCTGGCCGTATTAGTGGCGAACCAGGATATCACCCAAGCCCTTTCTGTTATCTCATCATAAATAACACGGCATTAAGCAGATTTAAACCCCGATCCCTCAACCTCGGCGTCTTCAACGCAAACGGCATCCAAGGTCAACGAGATGAAATATCGGAGTTCCTCCGTGATCATCGAAATGACATATTCCTCATACAGGAATCCTTCTTAAAACCCAGTCTCCGTAATCCAGCCATCGCTAATTACCGCATAATCCGAAATGATAGGTCGCGAGCCCACTTGGGCGGCACACTAATTTACTACAAAAAGGATCTGTACTGCATCCCTATTGACTATCCCCTCTAGCACAATTAGAAGTCTCCATCTGCCGACTAGCTATGACTGGCCATCAGCCGGTCACCGTAGTATCGGCCTACATCCCTCCCAATCCCGCAGGGGGATTCCAACCCATCGCGGACGACCTAAAAATTCTATTCGGCATGAGTGACTCTGTCATCATAGCAGGCGATCTCAACGCCAAACATCCCTCCTGGAATAGCTCCCTTACCAACTCCAGAGGGCATCAATTGTACAACCTTTCCTCTGCACAAAACTTTGACGTCATCGCTCCGATGACTCCAACCCACTATCCCCACAATGTTAATCATGCCCCCGACATTCTTGACTTGGCGCTCCTTAAGAACGTCAACCTAAGATTAGACTCAATAGAAACGGTCCTCGAGCTTACCTCGGACCACCGACCAATAGTCATACGACTGGCTCCCCGCATAGGTCCCTCTGACTCCAATCAACCCCCAGCCACCAAAAGGGTGACGGACTGGAGGCAAGTAGGCGATAAGCTGAAAACCAACACGTCCCCCCAATTGGACTCCATCCCAAACCTATTTGACTCAATAGCTGACACGACGGCCGCGATCGACTCGCTCACTGACCATGTGCAAACCGTCCTGAACGACTGTTCAAGGGAAGTTCCTGAAGCGGATAACCGTTTCTTGAAACTCCCGGACGATGCGCGTGCTCTGTTGACCGAGAAGAACGCGGCCACCCGTGCATACAGCAACTTTCCCTGTCCCGCCAACAAAGCCCACATGCGCTACTTGCAGAGATCTGTAAGGACACGCATGGCGGAGCTGCGTGACGCGAGATGGGATAAGATGTTGAGCGAGTTACAGCCCACCCATCAGGCCTTCTGGGAACTCCAGAGGAAACACAAGTCCAAGCAGATAGCTGCCATGCCCCCCCTAGTACGCCCCGACAAAACCATAGCCTTCGACGACATCGACAAAGCTGAATGCCTAGCCGACAGTCTCGAGGCTCAATGCTCTCCCAGCTCCCTACCAGTAGACCAAGCTCACCTCTCAGAGGTAGACGCCGAAGTCGAACGTAAAGCTTCTCTGCCCCCCGTCGAAGACCCCGAAAGTCCTCTGCCTCCCGTCACTCCAGACGAAGTGCATGACATTATCAAAGGTCTCCACATCCGTAAAGCCCCCGGCTCAGATGGAATCACCAATAGGGTGATCCAACTCTTTCCCGCCCACCTTATTATGCTACTGACCACCATCTTCAATGGTGCTCTAAGTAACAACATCTTCCCCCAAGTGTGGAAAGAAGCCACAGTAATAGGTATCCCTAAGCCTGGCAAGCCCAAAACCGAACCCTCCAGCTACCGCCCCATCAGTCTGCTCAAGGTACTAGGCAAAATATATGAGAGGCTTATTTATAAGCGTCTCAGAGACTACGCTGAAACCAAAGGCCTCATCCCCAACGAACAGTTCGGCTTTCGAGCCCAGCACTCTAGCGTGCATCAAGTCCACCGTATCGTCGAATTTATCGGCGGCGGCTACTACCGCGGCATGTCGACAGGTGCGGTCTTCTTCGACATAGCGAAAGCATTCGACAAAGTCTGGCACAACGGCTTAATCTTTAAGCTCTACAAACTCGGAGTGCCCGATCGTCTCGTGCTCATCCTACGGGACTACTTATCGAATCGCACATTCCGCTATCGCATCGAGGGAGCCCTATCCTCTCCCCGCCAAATCCGCGCCGGAGTCCCTCAAGGCTCCGTGCTCGCCCCGCTCATGTTCTCGCTTTTCACAAGCGACATCCCCAAAAGCAATACGGCACAGTTGGCTCTGTTCGCAGACGATACGGCCATATATTGCAGGGGCCGGTCGCAGACCCAGATCCACCTTTTCCTACAACGGGCTGTCAATAACCTTGGCGCCTGGTTTAAGAAATGGAGAATTGAGGTGAACCCCGACAAAAGTCAGGCGGTTTTATTCATTAAACCGCGATCTAGACCCCCTCACATTCCCCGACCACTCACCTTGTTAGGCAAGCCTATCCCTTGGGAGAAGCGAGCCAAGTACTTGGGAGTCATCTTAGACCACTATCTCAACTTTTCAGAGCACATAAAGTCGGTTCGCTCGCGGGCCGCTTTCGCTCTCAGTAGATTATATTACATAGTAAATGCACGCAGCAAGTTGTCACTCAAGTGCAAATTGCGCATCTACACAGCGTGCATCCGCCCCATCATGACCTATGCGGGTGCTGTCTTTGCACATACATCCCCCAGAAACATCCATAGGATGCAGACGATCCAAAACAGATTCCTCAGAAGAGCCACGGGCGCTCCCTGGTATGTCAGAAATATAAACCTCCACCTCGACCTTAAACTCCCCACAATCCATCAGTTCCTAAAACGCATGTCCAAACGTCACTTTGATTCCGCCGCCAATCACCACAACCCTCTGGTTGTTGAAGCGGCCAATTATACCCCCTCACGTATTAGTCGATTTCGCCGTCCTAGGCATGTCCTCTCCGATCCAGATGATCCCACCACTCTCCTCCAGGAGTGCAATAGGGCCACCAGTACAGTGCACAAATACACCCGACACCCGTCGTGCCGACCTCGCCGCCGAGGTCCTCCGCGATCGCGACCCTCCCGAGTAAATAATACTCCCCCCCGACCCTTGTCCGATGAAGCGCCAGCCCGCGCCGCAGCTGAGCGCGTAGCTTTAAATTCCCCGCATAATAATAATGACATATCCTTGATCCAGCCTGTCCTCCCCTCAGCGACGCCCTAAGCCGAGGTTCGTACCCCACAGGGGGTGCCCTTAGCGAGCGTTCGCCTAATTTTAATTTAGAATAGTTTTGCTCCTGGGTGGAGGCTTTGAGTGTAGTGCTTAAGGCAGCCACAGGATTGTTCGGTTGAGCAGTAAATACCTTAGTGGTATACCTGCGAGATGCCATAGTAAAAAAAAAAAAGTCTTTGGGGCGCATAATGGAAGTGCTAGGACCTAATAAAGCATATTTTCTATTTACTAAAATAACTTCAAAACGGTGCATTGTAGTGGATTCGTTTATTGCGTAACAAATTATAACTAATCAGCCAGGGCCTCAAGTCTGCTATTACAATAGTGTCAGAATGGTCTATCATTGATTTCATAATTGTTGATTTTGACAAGTTTGGCAATCTACTAACATATTGGCGTCATTATGACTTTCCAATGGTCAGCCACTGACACTCCATTGAAAGAAATGGCATCTATTGGTAATCTCGTACATGACATAATGAAAAATGAATGACTGACATAGGCGGTAATCTGCTAAAATTTTAACAGTTCCTTTGATCAGTGACCTACCATGAGAACGTCATTGTGCAGTCATTTTTTTTAATTCGTTACAGTATCGTGTTTGTGGAATACAATGATCAACCAATGATCGACCATTATGAATTTAGTAGATTACGAACTTTTAGCAAAATGACAATGGGATCGTGTTGGAATGACGAATTTATAAAAATAGCAGACTTGTGCCCCTGATCTCATGTACAAATATTACAATCATCCGTATAGTCAATTCCGAGATACAGCAATCGTGCAAACGTTACTCCAGCAGGATTTTAAATAACTTCGCAACCATAGCAAATACAAATACAAATTAAGTTGTACCATTTATTTCAAATTGATATCTAATTATTTAGATAAGATTTATTTCAAAATATCCAATAAAAAACAAAAGATCTGGCTGGGGTAACGTTACTCCAGCCTGAAGTGTTTTTAAAAAATTAAAAAACTATCAGCTTACCAAATTTAAAAATCTGTTTACCAATTACAGAAGCTGTTTAACTAATTATCTATTGCACTTAGATGATGATTTTCGACATTATCTGGCTGGGGTAAAGGCTCGTTAAGACCAGCGCGACGCGACTCGAACAATACCGTAAACTGCTGCAACTTTGCCGTAGTTTTATAGAAACATTGACATATTTCGAAAAATTACAATCAATTTTCACCCTTGTCAGGTTGGGGATAAAGCTTATATTAATGGTCATTGGCAGTGTACTTAGAACTATGATTACTCTGTTTCATTTTCGAAATATAACAGTCTTAATCACTAGGCAAAGTTGGGCCACAAAACTGTAACATTGCCTGCTTCAATTTTGACACTCTAAACAACTTAAGTACATCATTCCTGCACTTGAAGTTAACCCTTATTAATGGGACATAGGGATAAGAATTGCAAAACAGTCACTTTTTGCTTATACCACTAGAGACAATGCTAGGCAATGTTGTGTTCGACTTTGCTGTTAGTTTCATACTTTATTTGATATTGCTTAGGGTTGTCGCATACACTATGGAGTAAAACGACCTAAAATGATTGTGACAACTTTGCCGAAATATTTATAACTTTTTTATTTGTCACAATAAACGTTCAAAATTAATTCAGAATTATAGGATAACTTACAAGTAACATATACATATCGAAACTTTGTCGAAATTGTAAATATTTATGGACTTACCGAAAAAGTTTGTCGCGTAGCTTCGAAGCCGGCTATCACTCGTTGCGTTTGACAACTCGCTGTCATGTGGTTTTAAAGGAAACAAACATGGCGGCGGGTTTTTCGTGTTGCCAGGTAATGATTTAAATAACTACCAACAATTTGAAGTTGCTACAACCAATATTTAAAAAGATATTGGTAAATTCATATAATTGGCAAAGTTGGGTATGCGAGGCAATGTTACAGCGTTTTACGGTACAATATAGGGATGATGACAAAAAAATTGTTTTTTGTCCGTCATGTAGACTATGAAAAAATAACGTACACGTATTTTTTCTTTTTTTACGTTATCAAAAGATTACGGCAATACATTGAGTTATAATATGCCATGACGTCACTTGTACGTAGATTTTATACATACTTGTGACGTATGAACTCCCCAACTTTAATGCGTTGTATCTAAGTCATTTTTTGACCACTTAGGTGACCACTTTTGGCCTCTCTCAGAGTACCTAGCTGTTTCCTCTCTGCTGGCTGCGGCGACCCTTGGCAGCGCCTGTGTGCGGAACTGCGAAACCTATGAAGCGCCACCTTTTTGTCTTCGTGTTTGGTAGCTTTTTTTTTAATTTTCACGGTTTGGCTCAGTTTTTTTTAAGCTTTTCGTAAATAGATAAAAACGGTTCCGTTCCGCTTGGCAATTACTGAGAAAAATAATTCAAGTACCTACATTATTATTTAAGATAGGTATTTACAAAAAGGCTGTATTATTTTACTTACCTACCTACCTATGTAAGTATGTACCTACCCATTATTTGGCAAAAAAAGCAAGTCTAAAATGTCGAAAAATGTAGCCAAATAAGTCTAATTATTAATTCCACTCTTTTCGCTTTTCTGTTTGCGAAATCCATAATACGAGTAATTTCATGTATATACCTACGCAAAGTTTAATGTAAACTAAAACGCCCGAGACGTATCATTGGGTCAGTTCAAATAAGAAAATAAACAACAGCCGTAAATATTTACTTGGTGATTACTGATTTGTATTTACTTACCTACTTATCGATAAGTAGGTACTCGACTATGATGAATGTTATTGGGTCTAAAAAAATAAATAAACAATAATTGGCGCTGGCATTTCATTAAGCATGAGGCGACCCTAGTGTCCTAGCGCCTGTGTGCGCCGCACACTTCGCACACAGGGGCGGCCCTGCGGCTCTTGGAGCTGTAGGCTGTTGTAGCAGGTCGTTTGATGTGCAGCAGAATAGTAGAGTCGCAGAAGGAATATACCCCTAAGGTTAGGGTTGCCAACCTTACTATATAACATAGTACCCTACTGTATTAGAGGAGAGGTTACTAAAATAATCTTTAACAATATTTTTGACAAATTTCTAATCAGCACTAAGTAAACAAAATAAACTGGAATGACATTTTTTATCAAAACTTTGACATAAATAAAACTTAAGTATATTAGATACATTTTACAATCTAATTTGAATAAATACATTCAAAAGTGGATAAAAACAAAGCAAAACAAACAATTATTTTACGAGGCGACTCAAAAAATCATGCATAAAATAAAATAACTATCTCAAATCAGCTCAATAGCGCTTTATTTAAAAAAAATACTCGAAAATGTTAAAAACATACATTCAAACTTCAAAAAAACTTAATTCCATAAGAAATGAATGCCTCAAAAAATAAAATCTTTTTCACAAAAAATAAAACCGAGTTCAAAAAAAAATCACTACAAAGTGAAAAATAACTGATTTCGGAAGTCGGTGTCCTTGGTTTTTTATTTTCGTTTTTTTGCCACCGACTTCCGAAATCAAAGTTATTTTTCACTTTGTAGTATTTTTTTGGAAGTAGGTTTTATTTTTTGTGAAAAAGTTTTTATTTTCAACCGACTTCAAAAAGGAGGAGGTTCTCAATTCGGTTGTGTTTTTTTTTTTTTTTTTTGTATGTTTGTTATAATTTTTTTTTTGTTTTTAAGTATGCCCTACCAAACAAAAAAAAAATCATGAAAATCAATTCATAATTGGCGGAGTAATCGCGTAACAAACATACAAAAAAAGACAACCGAATTGAGAACCTCCTCCTTTTTGAAGTCAGTTGAAAAATCAAACGAATTTACCAAGTGAAGTTCGATGATAACTATGTGAACAGCTTCATTCGAGGTGATTTATTGTTTACGAATTGTAACAAAACAGGTAAGTAATCACAAGTGCCTTTTATTATACTTATCTAGTTATCATTGATTAGACTTTATTTTTACATTGATTTAATTAAATTCTTAATCTAATATATTAAATATTTGTTACAGATTAACCATCAATAAGTGCTGTAGTGGCTAAGAGATGTGGTTCAGTTACAACCTGCCTATTACTATTATAATGTTTTGCGAAGACAGAAAATGATACACTCCATCCTGCAGTTTTTCTTTATTGACTCAAGTCTATTGGCTGAGGATGTGGCTGCATGACAAGTGCTGTGAGCACTAAATATAGGCGTGTTTTATATCGCTACTGAAAAGTGTTTGCTTGCAAATAAAGAATCATTATTGCGAAGCGATTGAGTCTTATTTAAACAAACCTTTAAGCATTTACCGCGACAGATCTAAGGACTTGCGTCGTAAGGTTATTAATCTTAAAACTGGTTGTGAAGAATTAGGTTTGGAAGTTTTTATCAAATCAGATATCTAATTATATAAAAAAAAAAAATTACGCAGCACATTTTCGTAAACGATTACGACAAATTTGTTTCATTTTGACAGTTCAACAACATTCATTGCGTTAATTACGTTGTTGAGCAATTTTTTTTTGAACTCGTGAAGCAATGGATTAGCAATTTGTTTCAAAACGATTCAAATTCCGATAGATCGTGAATTACGTAATTACCAATAGCTAAAACATTCACCTGTTTTGTAATAAGCTCCCCAACCCGTACAAGACGCGTCTGTCGGAAAAGATTTCTAAATCATGTCGACCAAAATTTAAAGAAAATGAACTATGATCAATATGACCTAACCACCACAACCACTATGTAAGCTTTTGTGGAGCCGAACTAACTGTTCGTAACTAGGATTGGTAATATTTAAATAGTTCAAAAAGTTTAGTTTTATTTTTTATTTTCAACAACATTCATTGCGTTATTTACGTTAAGATAAGATAATTTTATTTTGCAAATATGGATACACAGGTTAACAAAAATATACACGATCAGTATATTTTACCATGTAGGCATGCAAAAGATACACAAAAACATACTTTATAGAAAAATATTTTTCATTAAAAAACTCACTTAAAATAAAGTTACCCTTCACCACTAAAAATCCTCGAAGTGTTTTTAATGAAATTGGCAGCTCTTTCCAACTCTTCGGTATTTTATTATATATTACTGGAGCTATGCAGTAGAAACTTTTGCCCATAAGTGCTGTCTTGGCTGATTGTGGACATAGCACGCTATAAGTTGCTGACCAATTTTTTTTTCGAACTTTTGAAGCAATTTAGCAAGTTGTTTCAAAACGATTGAAATTCCGATTGATCGTGTATTACGTAATTAGGGTACTGAAGTCTACATTTAGGCTTTTTCAAGAAACTAGAAATGTATTATTTTATTTTTGACTTTTTTGTACCACGTAATTTTAATGGGGATTCGGTCATCAGTCGCTGAAGAGCACGGACGCTCCCAACTGTGCTCCACCAAGGTTTTATTATAAGTTTAGTGAAATGTGCACTCCAGATGTTGCGTTACAAGCCGGGCATCGAAATCGAAGTGATTTTTTGTGTTTTGCTGTGGTTGTAACTTTATATCGCCAAAAATACATTTTAATAGTACAAAAGTGGGTGGAATAAGCGTTTATGATCTCAGGCGAGAGGTCTAGTATCTATGTACAGACGCCAGCACATTAACCTACTACAATCTGTCAAATTTCTTTAATAGATTTTCAACTTTATCACTTAAGTATAAGGTTCAAAGTTGATTGGGAAAATTTGACAGTTTCGGGCAGGTTAACCTGCTGGCGTTTGTACGAGGAAATAACTGCCACAGGACCCAGTTGCAAGCTGCCTGGTGAGACTTTTTCATATATTTCAGGAATCCGTTAAAGAGTTCCGCCTAAAGTCTAGAGTGGGTCTCATTATAAATCCATAGATCTTTTATGCTGTATTTACAATTTATTCGACTAACTTACAATAATACGCGTGAGATATTTGTGTAGTGTGGAGTGGGGTGATAAAGAGAACCGAATCGCTGTGATTGCATTACACAAAGTTGGTATGGAGCCAAATACAATTTTTAAAACTCTCCATACGCTTGGTATTAGTCAAATGTTTGTGAAGATAGCACCCAGAACCATGTCGCGTATTTTAAAAGATGACTTCGGACTTGCAGCCTTTAAGAGACGCACTGGTCATTTTTTAACTGATAATTTTAAAAATAATAGGGTGGTAAAATCGAAACAACTACTGAAGCGGTACGCAAAGGGAGGTCACAGATTTTTTTTGTTTACGGATGAGAAAATCTTTACAATTGAGCAACATTTTAACAAACAAAATGACCGTAGTTATGCTCAAACCTCTAAGGAAGCTTCTCAATTAGTCGACAGAGTGCAACGTGGGCATTATCCGACTTCAGTGATGGTTTGGTGGGGTGTTAGCTATGAAGGAGTGACAGAGCCATATTTTTGTGGTGGTTAGCTAGCGACGTCGACAATTATTTATTTTACCTCGATGGTCCTAGTTTATCAATATTATTATAACTTCTAGTTACAGCTCTATGTAAGCGGGCACGCTCTTTATGCCTGGAGGCTTTTTTTTTTTTTTTTTAGATATTGTTTACGTTTAGTTATTTTTATTTCTGCTTGAGTATAGTTCTCGATGTTTTTGGTTGGTATATTGGCGTGTGCTAGCTGTCATATGGCTATTAATTTATAATTTAAATTTTATTTTGCGTAATGTAAATTATCTTATAAATTATTGTATAGAATCATTTTTTTTTTCCTAACTGAACAGACAGCTGTGCTGCTGGGGAGTTTGTTGCGCCACTTCTTCTTCCCAGCAAAAGCACTAGGAAGTGGTGAAGGGTGGGCGTTTTGGGGGACTGTCTTATGTAATTTTGACGTTCGAAAAGTGCTGATTCTCAGCCTAATTTGAATAAATGACTTTTGATTTGATTGATTTTTTTGATTTTTGTGAAAAATATCACAAAATACAAGTGTATCAAGATACCATTCTTGAGAAGGTAAATAAGCCCCTTAACAACACCATATTCAATAACCAAGTATGGTCCTTCCAACAAGACTCGGCGCCGGGTCATAAAGCTCGGTCCACGCAGTCTTGGTTGGAAGTGAACGTTTCGGACTTTATCAGAGCTGAAGACTGGCCGTCGTCTAGTCCCGATCTTAATCCGCTGGATTATGATTTATGGTCAGTTTTAGAGAGTACAGCTTGCTCTAAACGCCATGATAGTTTGGAGTCCCTAAAACAATCCATACGATTGGCAGTGAAGAATTTTCCCATCGAAAGAGTGCGTGCTTCTATTGATAACTGGCCTCAACGTTTAAAGGACTGTATTGCAGCCAATGGAGACCACTTCGATTAAGCTTTTTATATTTTAAATTGTTTTATATTTATTTATAATAACACACTGTAAAAGTAATAAATATAATTTGCAATAAAAAAAAAAAAATCTTCGTGACAATATTTATGGCAATACTAGGTATAGTGTGTTGAAAACATAATAGGTAATTACAACTCATTTAATAAGATAGATATATATAGATATATAGACGCCAGCACGTCAACCTACTACAATCTGTCAAATTTCTTTAATAGATTTTCAACTTTAACACAAAAATATAAGTTTCAAAGTTGATTGGGAAAATTAGACAGTTTCGGGTAGGTTGATGTGCTGGCGTCGGTACCTCTAAAATAAACCTTACTAGTTAAACATCATGCAATCATTCAGTTTTTTTGTCATAATACCTAGTGTTTATTTTTTTTGTCCGTATAAACAGTTTGTAAAAGGTAGATAATTGCTACATATTTTGCAATGCACCTGCATCGCGCTTCTTTTTTAACCGACTTCAAAAAAAGGAGGAGGTTATCAATTCGACTGTATTTTTTTTTTTTATGTTTGTTACCTTATAACTTGCGACTGGGTGAACCGATTTTCATGATTCTTTTTTTATTTGAAAGCTGGTGCTTCCCGTATGGTCCCATTGTCACCATTTCAATATCTGATGATGGGATCTTGTAGAAATCGGGGGAACTCTTCAATGAATAACAGCAGATTAACCGCGATTGTTGCTATAGCATAGGTATCTAAGCATTGTTTACGCCATCACACAACATAATATCACGCCTGTACTCACTACAAAGGTTATAAAAACTATTTCGAAAAAAATATGTTTTTTTTTGTATGTTTGTTACGCGGTTACTCCGCCAATTATGAATTGATTTTGATGATTCTTTTTTTGTTTGGTATACTTCAGAAGTGGTCCCATATAAATTTGGTCAAGATCTGATGAGGGGTTTTTGAGTTAGCATCAATAATACGTATTTTTCCCATCTAGTATATGTGGACGATATTATAATAGTTTCTGTCACTGTAATTTACATAGCAGGTAATAAGTATTTAAATTTTTGTGGGGGTTTTGTGTAGGTACCACAACTAAAAAGTGAAAAATAAAAACTTTTTCACAAAAAATAAAACCGACTTCCAAAAAAAACACTACAAAGTGAAAAATAACTTTGATTTCGGAAGTCGGTGGCAAAAAAACGAAAATAAAACCCCAAAGACACCGACTTCCGAAATCAAAGTTATTTTTCACTTTGTAGTGTTTTTTTTGGAAGTCGGTTTTATTTTTTGTGAAAAAGTTTTTTCTGACCACGCTTTAGCTGTTGTCAAACTTGAAGAGACTGTGACTTCTGTGTTTGTTCCATAGATATGTGGTTTGTTCAATGTTTTTTTTCAGAGTAGTCGGATAAACACCGACCTCATCGTAAAAAACTATTTAAAATAGGTATTATCAGCGTGTAAAAGTGTTTGTATAAATAAACCTAAGTACTTACAGAAATAAACATAATTAAAAATTATCATTACGTACAGTTTGATTGGAAGCAAAAGTTCAAAAATTGAGTTGATTTCCGAATTCTTCTAGATTGAAGCCGTTGGCGTTCGCTTGTACCTATGTGCTATATTTCGATTTACTGCCCTATCGGATGGCTATAAAAAGTTGCGAATCACCTTCAAGCCTTATCAGACGCGCCCGTGATGTTCAGAACGCTAGCCCTATTGTGCCTCGTCGCGGCATCCGCTCTCGGTAAGTTTATTAATCGTTAAGTAATTTAAAATAAGGTATAACCGACAAGGCGAAAGCGTCAGGGAAGCCCGCGAATTAAACATTTTCTAACGTTTTTTGCAATTTGCAGGTCGGATCAGGTTGTATGTTGATCTATATTGATTCGCGACCGTAACAAATGTTTATTTATAGAATTATAATCATAGGAATCACCAATACATGTCTTCAAATTTATTTAAGCTATTCTTCGATCAATAATAGCACTACAATTTAGATCATAAGCTAAATTATAATTGATCGAAGAAGCTATAGGATTATGCTGACTTATGGGATTCTAATGATTATAATTTTGTAAAACCATATTTGTTACGGTCGGAAGTCATATTTTAATCAACTTAGAACCTGACACTGACCAGTAAATTCAAAAAACGAATGAAAATTTGAATTTTAAAATTTCGCGCGCTATCTTAGCGCATCCATATAAATGTACTCTGTGGCGCATCCCCCCTAAGAGTAGGTACCCTAGTCGGTAATTCTTCCATACAAACGTAGTATGGTGATTACTCGTATGTTTGACGGTGTACGTTCTAAACTTAAAATTAAATCAGTTTGTCTTGTCATTATCTAGCCCATAAGGAAGCAGAATTAGAAAAATAAAATTGGTTTGGAAGTTATGAGCGTTGAAACATCCTTATTTCAACATTAATTTTAACTCACGTAACGTTTTGGGCGTAAATAAATAACTTATGTATGTACCTAGTCAGAAAATGGCAAAATAGAAACAGGGATAGATCATTTATTAAATATATGTAGTTCAAACGATTTTATTTTGAGTTAATACCTACATAGGCACAGTAGTTGTTTCATGATTATTCATACGTCCAAAAGTCTGTGCATGAAATTTTACGAGCTCGTTTTCGTTATAAATCATCGTCTATTTCACTAAATCTATATAATTATATATTTATAAAAGAAAGTCGTGTTAGTTACACTATTTATAACTCAAGAACGGCTGGATCGATTTCGCAAATTCTTTTTTTGTTGTGTTTGTTATTGTCAGCAGAAGTTTTTAGGTATGGTGGGTAGGGTAGGGTAGGTAGGTGCGCCGTAGATAAGTACTTAGTGCTACCCGTGTGAATCCGGGGCGGGCAGCTAGTAAATAAATAAATAAAAACAAAATAAGTATACAGGGTGGAAGGGACATCGACGCAAAAACCGAAAACATGGGTTCAGTACATGATTCTACTTAGTCCATGTAAGTAGGTACTGAATCCATGGTATCAGTTTTCGCGTTGATTTCCCTTCCACCCTGTATACTAAATAAATAAAACGTAATAAATAAAACTAATTAAATATAAAATCAGACTAATTAGGATGCATATTAGTTACGCCCCACCAACGAGTTCGAGCCGTCGATGTTATTTTAAAAAGATTTCTCTTTTCAATGGAACGGAAGAACTTTGAAATCTAACAGCCTCCGTGTACGAATAGCATTGCCTAGGTGTAAACAAATTGGGCAATAGGTATAATAAAATTGTTTCAGTACTTTAGGTAGGGACTTTGTATTTACATAATTATATAAGAAGTCCCAAGTACTAAATAAATAAAAAAGATACTATCAATATTGACTGCTATTAACCTTAACCCTTCAAGTTCAAACTACCTAAGCTGAGCTCAGCGGTTATCTTGTTTGGACTGTGATAACATTCCCGTCACAACAAAATTGCATCATTTTTGCATGAGGTGGGGTTCGAAGCTCGTACAAAACGTGTATCGGTTTCTGGAATGTGTTTAATATCTTCGAACTAGCTAACCTACCACCACTACCTAAATTAAAAAGACAGTGCTGGTTTGAAACCTACATTCCTGCACATTCTTTGAGTATTAGCCGTAACGATATGTATCTGACTCACAAAATCACGCTAGTTTTCCCCGTAGGGTTATTCAAGTGTACCTTAGGGGTATAAGATAGTGCAATCCACGACGACGCGCCCCACTCCGCTCCGCTCCGTACTAAAGTACAGCTTACAAGACAGTAATCGCGGAGTGGGGCGCGTCGTCGTGGATTGCATTATCTGTAGTACCTAAACCCACATTCCGATCCATGACTCATGATAATACGTGGCGAAAGATATTATGGATGTTTCTGCTAATCATACTGTTTATCGTTAATTTAAAAGAAGTTAGGTAGGTACCTACCTAATTATTACGGAATAAAAACGCTAAAGATTATAAATATCAATGCAGAAAATCAGTTCTGATTTTCTGATCGATATCAACGATTTGTTTATTGACAATGTTTTTTAATTAACTAATGATAAAGATAAGTGTATCACATTTGAGAATCTTAAAACTGATTTATTTTGTTTCAAGGACAAGATAGCTGATTTACCTAACGTACCTTACCTTATTACTAGTGGTACTTCATTAGTTAGGTACTTAACTAATGAAGTTATTTTTTGTTTGTTACAGGATCATGGGAGGGTGGCCTAAGTGGTAAGAGATTGCTCTAACATTAAAAATACTTAGATAAAATACTTACAAAATAAAATTAACAATAGTTCAAGGAATAATTAGCTCTCAGTAGAGACAGCTGGATGGACTGCTGCACCGACAATGTAGCTCGAGAAATACCTTTTGAAACAAAATGGCATAGCAACAGTCTATCGCACGTGGAAACACTTGCAATACGAAAATCACCGTTACTGCGCTACGATACAAAGGTTCTGTCAATTTCAAATTGTTACCACTGATGCTGCGGTTGACCGTACCTAATATACCGGTAGAATTAATTGTTTTTGGAAAATCCACGATGCCATGCTTTATTGCCCTTCCGCTGGCGGTTGGCCAGACCAGTCTTGTAATGTCGATGGCGATAAGATTAGGGGAAGACCAGAGAAACGATGGATGGACTGTGTGAAAGATGATATGGTTAGAAAGGGGGTGACTACCGAGATGACGACTGATAGAGAAGTATGGAAGAAAGGAACATGTTGCGGCGACCGCGAATAAATTGAGATAAGTGCAGGAGAATGATGGTGATTGAAAGAAGGACCTTTATTCTTGAAATTGTTAGTAGATTTTTATACGTTCTTCGCCCAAGAATATAGTGAGTCAATAGAAGATTGTTTGCCTAGGGAGCAAACAACTATTAGGTCCCGACCTATGAAATCAGCGTTTTGTATGGAGAATTTTAACCCTTAATCTGGCAAGAGAAAAAATCTTGAAATTTTATTTTTTTAATATGTTTTTGTCATCATTAGATGTTCCTAAAACCAGGAAAAATAATTTAAAAATCTAGTATATCTCGATTTTGAGAAAATGCATGTCCAGTATACAGGACATTGCCAGGTTCTCCATAAAGTAACTGTAAATATAGATGTCCAGTATATTGGACATTGCCGAATTAAGGAATCGTTCGAGAATTTTTATAAAAACTTTATTTATGCAATTATGAAATAAACAAAAATAAAATGCCTGTGTATAATGAAAATATTTATTGTTGTACAATTTTAAAATTTAAAATGACATTATTTATACTTATTTGGCTTCTATAAAATTGTATAAAACATAAAAAGTCTAATTCTTCTTTATTATTATAACATAACAACCCGCCTTGAGATCAATATTATTCAAAAATCAATAGCTTTTTTAAAATTAAATTATGTAAAAGTACTAAAACTTCAATAATCTAAATTATTATATCTAATCAGTCAAACTTTTCTAAAACAATTAATAGTTTCACTTACTTGCTATGGTAATCATAAAAACAATTTCTCTTACGTACTAAACACAACCTTTGATTGCACTTAGCGCAATAGATTTCAGTCTTATTTTTGGTGCAGTATTTACAGCGACCATAGGATTCTCCAAAGCGCGGCCAATGCCCTACGCCGTCAAAACGGACACTATCATCAGTTCTACTGTTCATATATTTTCTTATAGATAATCTAGATCTTCCTTTATTTTGCAGCTCTCTGGCTAATTGACAGCGAAACAACTTTAACGGCATACTGCCAGCCGATTACAATTTCTTCGGTATAATAACCAAGCGTTATTTATACAAATGTCGATAATTTGAGCAAAAATGGCAGTGTACCAGCGTCGACTTTTGTAAGTAGTCCGATAGAGTGCTATAAGCATGTCGGCAAGGTCGACGCCCCCCATATGGTTATTGTAATGTTTTATAAGCTCAGGACAGTCCACGTCAACGCGAGCCTTCACTTCCTTACTATAGCGTTTTATCTTTCCCACTGGGTAGGCATCGGCATAGGTACTGATTAAAGTGACTACCTTATTGTCGAACCATTTGACCACTGCGAGCTTATTACTATTATCTACTAGTTGGCAATAAGATCCTCTACCTTTTTTCTTCAAGGTTTTGTCGTCCACGAGTAGTTTCTCACATCCCTTTAGCCTGTTTTGGCGTATGGTCCCAAGACTGAAAATGCCGTAATTTTCTCTGAGATGTGTCGCCAAATCTAATGTAGAAAAATAATTATCAAAATATACCACACATGCGCGCGTCCGTATGGTTTTGCAAAGGGCGACTACTACTTTGGCTCCTAAGGTTAAGGTCTCTTCGTCTTGAGAAAACTGAATATTTTTAAATGTATCTTCACCCCCATATAGCAGGAAGTCGTAAACAATACCCGACATACCTGCCCGAACAAAATTTTTGAAACCCCACTTATTGGGTTTCATGGGGTTATATTGTCTTCTATTTCCCGCCTTTTTCCCTTTATACGGTATTGTCATTTCGTCAATGCTATACCTTATCTCCTCTTCAGTAGCTAGACAGCTCATCCTCACCTTCTCTACAAACGGCCTCACCTTGAAGTATCGATCCAAATCGGGACAGGAATTGTCTACGAAATGGATATTCCTGCGTATGCACTCAAACCTTTTCAGAGGCATAATGTCTGCTATTGCTGGGTATCGCAGTTCTTTGGACCAATAATCCACGTAAGATGGCAAATTAACAACACCCATAAGTAGAAGTATGGACAGGAAATCATTAATTTCGTCTTCGGTAACATTTATTGACCGTCCAGGGTATGGACGGGTTTTTTTCGTTTTGACCTGGTATTTACAATATTAGGTGCCGGTGATATGTCCAGCACAGACTGGATTGATGATAAGGTCGGAATAACATCATAGTTTACCTGGCTGGTAGATGGCAACACTTCCCTCATAATTGGTGTGAGAGGCACTGGTAGTTCTTCTTCGACTTCTGGCTCGCTGTTGGGTATTTCGTCGTTAGAAGAATCGTCACTGCCATTGTTGTTGTCAAAAATATTCAGGTTTTCCAATGACGATGGTATGGATGGTGCATCTGACGAGACATCATCAATTTCCTGGCCGTTGTGCAAATATGGTTCTTCATCTGTACTGATCTGGCCTTCTACGTCCGATAAAGCGTTAATTGGTGGTACTAAAGCTAATAATTTTGAGGCACGTGATGTTTTTTTGAAGACCTGTAAATAATAATATTGTTAGGTATCATAAATAACATATAACATACATAATACAGATATTAGTTCATAATATTATACTGATTGTTAGTGGTCTGTCTCATTGGCAATGTCCAGTATACTGCACTTTACAAAACCATGCTAAGCCCTCGAGAACCCGGTAATGGGAAGTATACTGGACACACAAGTTTCGCAGAGAATAACGAAAAATCTATAAGTAATATTATGATTTTAGTATACACGTACATATAAAAATACGTTACGGAATATACAGAAAAGAAATAACTATTTATTTTAGAACTAAAAAAATAAATAAATCGAGACTTACCGAGAGCGGTCGTGACGCGTTCATCCTCCCTGACGTTGCGGCGTCGACTGACCGGCCGAGCGCATGTGCTCATTGATTGACAGTTATTTTTTATGTTATAATGTAGGACAGAACCAAGTTATTACATGTATAAAAAAACTAATATTGTAAAAAAAAAAACTGCAGATTTTTTCAAAGTCGATGTCCAGTATACTTCCCACTGTCGAATTAAGGGTTAAAGAAGTTGCATTTTTCATACTTACTAGGTAACATTTTCTTAATTTATTTAACAACCATGAATACAAATGTTTTAAAACTTTTATGCACTACTGTTTAAAAACTAAGATAACGTATGCCACTTAGATTACGCGACAAAAGTAGGTAAGTTTTGGCTAAGTTTTAAAACAAATACTTAGTGGTCATTTCTGCTAACAAAAAGAGGAGTCATTTTTAAAGTATTTTTCACGTTTAGAAAACTATAAGTAATAAGGTTTTTTTAGTATTGGTAATGGTCTATGATGGTCATTATTCGATATAATATCATGCAATTGATGAATATTTTAAAATTTAAATCATAGAAGTGACGAGGTTCTCTATTTGTGAGAAAAAAAACGCCAATTTCATAGGTGGTAACCCAATATTTTTAAGGCGAGAGTGTTTCTTTGAATCCAGATAGAGTGCAGCGAGGGATTCAGAGTACGTCACTCGATCTTAAAATAGTGTTGCTCCCGAAGTGAACATTACCTACTTTTTATCACCCTATTCTATAAAGAAAAAAAACGTGTGCGGTCCGACCCTCGTCAGGAACGAAGTTCCTTCTAACGTATGATTTAATAAAAACAAAAACAAATTTCTCCCAGCCGCCATCTTGGATTTACATTTTGACTTCACTATCGACTTTAGAGCACCCTCGAAAATTATGAAAACGACACCCATGATGACCCATGACGAAAAATTAGAAAATTTTTGCAGCTGCCATTTCGGAATTTCATTTTGACCAAATTCACACTTTCTCTCTCTCTTGCCGGCCTGTTACTTGTTCATACAATGTTCGTGATTGATCTCTGGTGATTGGAACTTTTACTAACAATATCCACATTCCAAATTCAAATCACTTTTAGTCCCTATTATGCTATTTTCGTCCCTGTTTTCGAAGAATATACTAGCTCTTTTTGAATAGATGTATTAAAAAAATAATTTAACCTTCCAGTGCGTTTCGACATCACACTCTTCGGAATAGGAACCACCGCGTTCATAGAATTGCCGAAGTCGGTCGCTTCTGCGGCTGATAAGGGATGGAAGCAAACGACTCCGCCTAATCTACCTGCAGTCTACGCTCCACTCTCCATCTTCTGTCCTGAGGAAGACTATACAGTTTGCGTGTTTGTCGACGACACCGGCTATATTGCTGGACTACAAGTCGCTGTATGTATCTATTTAACCATTCTTTTGCATCTTTTAGGTATACCCAATTCGGTGTGGGGTAGATAGGTTCTCTCCAGTGACGCCATCTTAAGGCTCTCGCAGACAGGTGCGACGCGAAACCGGTAGAACAATTTCCGTGAAGTTTTCATAGAAATTGTTTCACCGTAGTCGCGTCGCGTCTGTCTGTACCTTAAAAAGGGACCAACGATTGTTATCTGATGGAAATATAGGTAGGGACATAGTAGATCTACATAATTACTACCCTGCAGGAGCCCTTTGTCCAGTTATGTACTCGTATGTCAACGAGTTCATCGTTTCGAGATAATAATGTCGATTGTGTGACCACGGACCGAGCAATCAATACTTTATTGTTTTCTTGCGCTAGATTCCTAACATGTTAGTACAGTCAGCAACGCAACATCAAAATTGACACAAAGTGATTCATAAAAGTGGTTTTCAGTATTTCTTATTTATAATAGCTAGGAGCATAAATTGATTTTATTTTACTTCTGTTCCGATTTTGTTTTTTTTTTTTTTTCTTCATTCGACGTCTTTGCTGGCTGTAGCTATCAGGTACCAAGATACCTACATAATGACAGATTTATTTGCCTACCTATTTAATACTTATAGTCCCTGCCCGTGGCAAAGTTCCACACGGTATCTAGAAACAATTTAATTTTGATTTCTTATGAGAAAGTGAATAAAATGTAAAGACCATCTGTTTTCATCACAGCTGGACGAAGATAAATACTCCGGAAATATTTTCGACTGGGCTGTCCAAGGATTCACTCCTTGGACCATCGAAAAGGATGGCACAGTTCTAAACTTCTGGACCACGCAACAATATTATATTTCACCAGGTAAGATCTTCTTCTTTTCTTCGACTGTCCCGTTGGTCTAGTGGTCGCAAGCGCTACTGCTGAACACGAGGTCCTGGGTTCGATTCCCAGGTCGGGCAAAGTGTCATTGGGTTTTTCTTTCTGGAATTTCTCAGTAGCAGCCCGAAGTCTGGATTTGTGCCCGGTTGATGGCAATAGGCTCGCCCCTATTACATGGGACTTAACCATAACTGGCGAAATGTGGGTGTAATAGGTACCTACACCTACCCAACCCTTCGGGGAAACATGGCGTGATGTTATGATCTTCATAAAAAATATCTTAGTAGGTACCCATAAGTACCTATCTACAATGTGGATCTGGACTTACGACATTAAATTAAAACAAGCACAGTACTAGTCCATAGAAACATTTTAAAAGACGAAGATGAGTAGTTAATGGAAAATTGAAAAATTGCAATTTTCAAACAAAATAAATAGCAGAATCAACTGCATAAAAAGTAAACACGCTTTATCTACGAAAAGTCACTAACCTGTTGCGCGGCCCGATGCGGGTCGCGGCGGGGGGCGGCGGCGGCGCCTGCGCTGCGGTGCGGGGCGTAGGTGGACGTGTGTAGGTAGTTTAGTCGTAGAACAACAAATTAGCGGCATAAACTCACTAAGTTGCGCGTTGTTAATTAAAAGATCACTGATTGAATAATTAATCACATAATATCACATCACAATCAGAATTTATATCAATAGTCAAATTTTTAATTTTCAAGGTTTCCACCGTTGTTCATTATGCACAAGCGACATCGATACCTAATTAACTAACTAATATTAAACTAACACTGAACAATAAGTCACACTAAATCGACTTTAATCACAAATAACAACTAATTATTTTCACAAAATCACGACAATGCGCGCGCGGCTCGTCTCGTAATAAAAAAAGTAGCCGTGTGCGCTCCTCAAAGGGCGCCGCTGCACTGAGTGCACTGACTGACATAGTGACCGAGTCCCGAGACTTTTTGCCGAAAAAAATCCGCTCACACACACACGCAATTGTCTATGCACCACCAATGCATAATTTGCGTAAGTAATATTTCTTTTTCTTTCTAATTGTAGTATTATTTTGTGGGACTGGGCGGGGCGCGTCAGAGTGGAATCGTATGACACCTTTCTCTGTCTCTCAAGCATATTGAGACGTAGAGGATAGAATCGTACGTTTTGCACAGGTTCTTGACCTTACAATGTTTACCTATTATTACGGACTCAGATCTACATCATGTTGAAAAATAAGAAAATGAAAAATAATTTCCTGTGGCTAAAGTATTCATTGGATTTGATTGATTTTTTGTATACGGGTAAAGAACATGACACTCTTTATGTGGTTTTAAGGAATGTCAATCGTCCTGCTCCACATTGTATAAATACCTACTTTAACAATATCGCTGTTCTTTTTTGTCGTCTATACCTACCTTGTAGGTTAGATGTTACTTCTTCCAGAAATGGACATCGCAGGTACAGGATGAAAACTTTACCCTGCCTCCCCCAGAGGACAGTCGAGTCGGGCAAAAACAATGAAGTCGACGAATATTATTCCGTGTTGAAAAGAAAGATGGAGTTATACCAGGGCTAATACTTAGCACCATCTCTTTTTCGTACCTCTGACTTATTTATTTATTATTTAACCATTTATGCACACACATATAAACAGACAAGAAGAAAGGAACAGAAAAATACGTACAAAGACCTTGGACCTAGTTAATAAATTACTGTTTCATGTATTGTGTTCTTTTTGTACAGAAACTCTTGCAACAGACCCAGCCATTCGTGTAGCCACGCGCAACCCTAACTTGCTGCTACAAGACCATTCCATCCTTGTCTCTGGTTTCAATCGAGAACTGTACCGCATTTCCACCAACGTTAGTGACATCACTGGCCCTAACAGCGACTTCACGAAGCAGGCCTGCATACCGTGGATGGGTAAGAGATTTATTATAAAGAGAAAGGTTATTTTTTCGTTTGTAATGAATAAACTCAAAAACTACGGGACGGATTAAAAAAAATCTTCCACCAGTAGAATACTGTACTATCACACTGAGTCACAGGCTATAATTTATAAAGATATCACGCGGGCGAAGCCACTGGTGGAAGCTTGTAAGTAATAAGTCCAGTGTACTAAAGAGAAACTTCTGCCTAACCCTTCGGAGAATACAGGCGTGATGTGCTAAGCATGTGATCCTGGGTTCGATTCCTAGGTCAGGCAAAGTGTTATTGGGTTTTTTCCATCAAGAATTTCTCAGTAGCAGCCTAGAGCCTGGATTTGTGCCCGGTTGATGGCAATAGGTTCACGTAAATACAACTGACAAAATGTAGGAACACCTCTGCCTAACCCTTCGGGGGATACAGGCGTGATATTGTTATGTTTTAGTCTCAATCGGGTAGGTAGGTACTTTTATTGTACCCTATTTTCACCTACTTTGTTCTTGAATTTGATACTGGGACACCTGAGCATGACAACTGTAGAAACGTGTTTTCTACGGGTTTTGTCGACGAAAGAATAGACAAAATGACAGATTGTGATTGTTTCTGTCAATTCTGTCATTTTGTCTATTCTTTCGACGACAAAACCCGTTTCTTTATTTGTCGTCACGATAAGCGTGCAAGTCGCTTATCCAATGTGATGCTTGGTGAGATATAAACCTGTTTTTTGCTGGCAGCGCGATCATGGTTGTGCACTTGTGCCTGTGCGGCCAGTGTGGTGTCGCAGTATAATAAATATAATAATATATTGCCCTAAAGCTTCGTCTGCAGACTAGCGCGACGCGACACTGGTTATTGTTATACCGTGTAAATTTCTTAGAAATTGTATTGTTCTAGTCGCGAGGCGCTAGTCTTGGAGGCTTTAAGGCTCGTGCAGACCAGCGCGACGCGACTCGAACAATACAATTTCTAAGAAAACTTCTCTTTATAACAATAACCGGTGTCGCCTCACGCTAGTCTGCACGAAGCTTTACTCTCATGAAGAATAGGTATCATTCCAACCCCCGCGAATTCTCTAATGATACCATGCAACCCTAAAAGTGATTTTGTCGTTTCAATACCTACCTACTAGTTTGGCACAAGGAAATTGCGAATTAAAAAAAAAAAACTTTAGTTTTCAACATGCACAGACGCCAGTAGGTACATCAACCTACAACAATCTGACAAAGGAGATATTCCAAATCCGGCCCAGTATGTGTACAGTACCTCGAAAAATCGAGTAAAATCTATGGAATTCGGGAAAAATACAGATAAATTGCTTAAATGAATACTTTTCTTGTAATAATTAGATATTTATCAATTATTTTTATCGACTTTCAACAGGGCGTCTCGCCAAATTTAGGTACTCTGTGCTTAAAAACAATGACAGTAAACCATAGATCGGCGATTGCTCATAGATCGTGATCGTGAATTGTCTACTGCCACTTCAGTCGCTTTCGTTGTCGTTCGCGGTGTGATGTTCGTTTTGTTTTAATTTCTCGAGTCTACAAAAGACTGAACGAAACGTAATGATTTGACAATTAAGACAAATAAACATGTCAAACGTCATTAATCAATCAACATGACAGCTTTCCGCCATGATGGGTTTTTGTTGTGTGTTGCAATTTCAAGTGTACATTCTTGTGATTTACTACCAAACAAAGCCAACTTAAAGTAATTGGATGATTGAAAACTATTTTAATTGTGTTTCCCCATTTTTTAGTATGGTGTACAAAGACGTGGCCGGGGCTCCATACATTTTGAAACATCTCCTTTCTTTAATAGATTTTCAACTTTATGACTAAGTTATAAGGTTATAAGTTGACAGTTTTCGGGTAGGTTGACGTGCTGGCGTCTGTACATTTGAAATCATTTTTGCTTAACTGAATAAAGACACAACATATACCCACAATCTTTGTCATGAATTTAAACAGAGGAAGACACATGCGCTGCTATTAAATCTGTTTAATTCAGGTCAGCACTACTACTACAAGACGACAGTAGACTCGGAGTGCAAGGCTGACACGCTGTTCCCTTGGTTCCCCCTGGTCTACTCAGAACAGCTGATCGGCCTAGGAATGGTCTCGTTCGGGAAAAACACAGTCAGCACCGGCCAAACAGACTGGTTTGAAAAACCACCGAGGGCTGCAGTCCAGGTAACTTATATAACATTTTTTTACCCTATTCTATCCTATTGCTGGGCAAAAGGTCTCCCCCATTCGTCTTTGACTGCTGCATTTTCCGGCCAATCAGTCAAGAAAATTCTAGGTTGTCGGGCTAGCGTTTCTTAGGCGTGTTTCGGTGACAACGCCCGTCTTCCGTGGCGACCCTGGCCCATCTGTCCTGATGCATCCTGTACGTGTGGTCCGCCCAGTCCTGTTTCAGTCCTAGCGGTCTTATCGCCAACATCGGCGATGCCTGTATTCGAGCGTGCCTGTGTTGCGAATTCGATCCGTTAGTTTTATATTCTAAACTAGCTGTGCTCCGCGGTTTCACTCGCATTAGTTTCGATCCCGTAAGAATATCGGAATAAAAAATATCCTATGTGTTAATCCAGGTTATAAGCTATCTGTGTGACAAATTTTATCCAAATCCGTTCAGTAGTTTTAGCGCGACGAAGAGACAAACATACACACTCACAAACTTTCGCCTTTATAATTTGGGTGAAATGCTACGAGTACTTCCATCGCTCTTTGGCAATCCTTAATAAAGTTTGGACTTCTGAGACTCGAATCGGCAAAGATCTAGTCTTTTATTTCTCATTTTTCGTGTGTGTGATTGAGTTGTTCTCCTAAACTAAGAAACGGATTTTGATGTGGTTTTCACCATGATTTTGAATTTATTCCGGAAGGCTTATGTGTGTATAGTACATTACTGTCGCGATCTGCAATATTGGCATTGATGGATGATCGTGAAAAGTGGGCCGAGGCGAAGCTGATTAGCCGAGACAAACATACGGAAGTCCATCAATGCCTGGTTGCGGCCAAGGCTTGTATAGTAGATACTTTTCTCAAGTACCTAATGCGCGGAAATTCAAACTAAGTAAATTAATTATAAATTCCAGAATCGATGAAGAACAACGATAATTTTTCACGCGCCAATAAGTTCATTTGTTTTCATTCGCTTATTTATTTATATTTTTCTTCTATAATTCAGCTCTATTTGAAACCAAATCGAAATTTTTGGTTGTCATGATGTTGAAGTAAAAAGTTTGTTCCATTTTTAAATAACACGGCAGATACGATTTTTCATAGTATTTTTTTCGGCTGCTGTATTATCTATGGCCGCTGTACAATATTTCATACAAATCATTTACTTAGACACTGGCGAGTTATATCTGTGTAAACTCATGGTAGAACTACTGGTCCCATTGCGATCATCTCACCATTTTGTATTGAAATAAAAATAAAGTAAGTACATAGTTTCACCTTCTAATTATTTTTTCATTAGATATATAGTATTATTTAGGCTTCTATTATAGCAGGATACTATATTATACAGGGTGTTAAAGTAATTGCGTGCCATAGCTTAGGGGTAGGTTCAGTATCGAAAAAGGAAGCCAGAAAAAAAAAGACAAAAAAAAATAGATATATATTAGCACCTACTAACTTAATAAAATTATTTAATTTGTTTAAATGCTTTAATTACTTACCTAATATCGAACGCGAATCGAACTAACGCTACGACGGACGGTATGTAAATTACAATTCGAATTTTCATCATTTACGGAGGCACTGGCGAGTTATGTCTGTGTAAACTCATGGTAGAGCTACTGGTCCCATTGCGATCATCTCACCATTTTGTATTGAAATAAAAATAAAGTACATAGTTTCACCTAGTCACCTACTATATTTTTTCATTAGAAATATAGTATTATTTAGGCTTCTATTATAGCAGGATACTATATTATACAGGGTGTTAAAGTAATTGCGTGCCATAGCTTAGGGGTAGGTTCAGTATCGATAAAGGAAGCCAGAAAAAAAAAGAAAAAACCTTAGCACCTAAGTAACAAAATTATTTTTCACCACTCCCGCACGAAAGAAGTGTCTTTCCTCTACGAAAACAGTGAGGAAAGTTGGTTTTTCCTCACTGCTTGAACAGTGAGGAAAGTTGGTTTTTCCTCACTGTTTGAACAGTGAGGAAAGTAATGATCCCGTTCAGAAACTAACCTTGCCTGATTTTTTTATGTTAAGTTTTACAGATATTTTAAAAAATAAAGAATTATTTTGATTTGCTTTGTGTCTATTTAATTTATTTACCTATGATGACTGAATACTTTCTTGCTGGTCGTGGTGAAAAGTTTTGTATGCAACATGTGAGCAAGTTCATTTCCTATTCGTTTTGTTGAGTCTTTCGCTTACTCAGGATTGAAATTTATAATCACTCGCTGCGCTCGTGATTCTATTTTTCAATCCTTCGTTCGCTCAAGACTCAAAATCAAAACTCATAGGAAAAACGAACTTTCCTCACATGTTGGATAAATAACTATTATTTGTTTAAATGCTTTAATTACTTACCTACTATCGAACGCGAATCGAACTAACGCTACGACGGTATGTAAATTACAATTCGAATTTTCCCTTCGTACGGCGATGCGATAATAACGTTTTTATTTTGTTTAAAAGAAATAATTTCCTAGAGTTACCTACATACTATCGAAAGCAATGAAATACCTACGCCCAAACACTTCGATAACGCCAGGTGAAGGATAGGTTCCAGAGGTGACCGAGGTAGAGATGAGGGTGGCGGTACGTAGGCTGAATGCCAGAAATACCGCCCCAGGACCCGACGGCTTACCTGGGAAAGCCTGGGTCCTGGCCTCAGAGGCTCTCGGGCCTCGACTAAGGGGGCTCCTAAGCGCATGCTTGGAGAGGGGCCAGTTCCCGCTTCGTTGGAAGACGGGGAAACTGGTCCTCATCAAGAAGCCGGGGCGCCCTGCGGACTCTCCGTCCGCTTACCGGCCCATCGTGCTGCTTGACGAGGTGGGCAAGCTCTTTGAAAGAGTAATTGCAGACCGCCTCGTCGGGCGGCTGGTGCGGGTGGGGCCGGATTTGTCGGAGAGCCAGTTTGGTTTCCGCAGGGGGCGCTCCACGGTGGACGCCATCATGCGCGTGCGAGCCCTCACGACGGGGGATGCGGTGGCTCGGGGTGGGGTCGTCTTGGCGGTGTCTCTAGACATCGCCAACGCCTTCAATACCCTGCCCTGGAGTTGCATCAGGGAGGCACTCCGGTATCACCGGATGCCGACCTACCTCTGTCGTGTGGTCGAGGCCTATTTGACGGACAGGGCCATCATCTACACCGGTCACCAGGGAGAGTGGAACCGGCGAGAGATGTCGTGCGGTGTCCCACAGGGATCGGTCCTGGGGCCGCATCTGTGGGACATCGGATACGACTGGGTGCTGCGCGCCGACCTCCCCAATGGCGTCAGCGTCGTTTGTTACGCTGACGACACGTTGGTCCTGGCGCAGGGGAGGTCGCACCAGGCGGCGGTCGAACTAGCGACACACGGGGTTGCGACAATCGTGGCCAGAATCCGGCAGTTGGGACTCGAGGTGGCCTTGCACAAGTCCGAGGCCATGTGTTTTCATGGTCCTCGGAACGCGCCACCGTCGGGTTCCCAAATAACGGTAGGAGGGGTTCACATCGGCGTCGAGTCGACGATGAAGTACTTGGGACTCGTCCTCGACAGTCGGTGGAACTTCGAGGAGCACTTTCGACGTTTGGCTCCCAGACTGGACCGGGCCGGGGCTGCCTTGAAGCGGCTCCTGCCCAATCTAGGGGGTCCAAACGCCTCCTGCCGGAGGCTATACGCGGGGACCGTGCGGTCCATGGCCCTGTACGGGGCACCGGTGTGGGCGCGTTCGTTGAGGCGGCGGCCTGCCCGCCGGTTGAACGCGTCCCAGAGGGTCATGGCCACCCGGCTGGTCCGGGGATACCGCACGGTCTCCGGTGAGGCGGCGAGCCTCCTTGCCGGATTGCCGCCATGGAATCTGGAGGCAAAAGTCCTCGCGCATATTTGGGAGTGGCGCGGGGAGGCGAAACGCCGGGGCTTGACTCCGATGCCGCGAGAAATCGCGGCACAGCGGACAGAGCTCCGACGGGATCTCATGGCGTCATGGAATGTGCGATTGTCGCAACCCAGTGCTGGGCACGCCACTATTGCGGCGATAAGTCCCCTCTTTGAGGAGTGGCTGGAGAGGCGCCACGGCGTCCTCACCTTCCGCCTGACGCAGGTCCTCACCGGACACGGCTGTTTCGGGAGGTACCTGTTTCGGATAAGGCGGGAGGAAACGCCCGGGTGTCATCACTGCGTGGATCGCCCGGAGGACACGGTGGAGCATACGGTGGAGGTATGCCCGGCTTGGGCAGAGCACCGCCGTGTCCTCGTGGAGGCGATCGGTGGCGGGGATCTCTCGCGTCCGGCCCTGGTCCAGGCCATGGTACGGAGCGAGAGAGCATGGGAGGCCGTCACCTCCTTCTGCGAAGCAGTAATGCTCGCGAAGGAGGAGGCGGAGCGCGTGAGGGAGAGGCAAATTTCGCGCCCTCACGCCCCTAGCCGCCGCAGGAGGAGACGCCCTGGGCGTCGGGAATCGATTGCCGATTCCCGGCCACCGTAGGCGCGGGCTTGCGGACGGTGAGCAATGGGTAGCTCGCCGTCCGGTGAGGACCAGGCCCGGGTCGACGGCGCGTAGTGTTCCACGCGCGCCTCAAAGAGTGTCAGCGAGTGAAGGGGTCCAATGAGACCATTGCCTGCCGGGGTTGCGGGAAAGTCCGAAAGGGATACCGTGGCCCCCTGGCATTGCACAGGCAAGAGAAGGAACACGGGTGGGTTTTAGTCAGTAAGAGTCTGACACGCCCTCCCGCTCCACCCAGAGCGGGAGACGCCATTTGATGATTTCCCACCCAAAAAAAAAAAAAAAAAAAAAGGTGAAGGATAGGTAACTAGGTAGGTACGTACAATTCTAAGTATTTCTCAATATATTTATTTTCTGGCTTCCTTTATCGATACTGAACATACCCCTAAGCTATGGCACGCAATTACTTTAACACCCTGTAAAGATGGTAGGGTTGGCAACCCTAGGTGTAATACAAAAATGAGCTAACAAAAGGAGGAAGTATGTCAAGCGCTCGTACACAGCTGTGATTGACTGTAATATCAACAGCCAATCGGATCACTTGACTTGCGTTTTAACCTTTATAATACTGGTGTCTCATATTGGAGACAGATAACAATAAAATTCTATTGTGTCTGCTAATTGCGCGCGCGACAGATTAATGACACGTCGATAGTTTTTAGTTCCAGAAGCCGGCTAGAAGACATGTTTTTTTTTACTTAAACAGGTGACTTTGAAAACAATCGACAAAATTGGGGGTCTTCTGCGCATCAAATATAAACAACTTTTACTATGGAACCAAAATAAAAATATTAAAAAAACGACTTTCTCATATAACTAAAGGTCCGATTAGACCATTTTTTATAAGGTCGATTTTTTTTGCGAATTCGATTGTTCCCTTAGTAAAAGTTGTTTAACTATATTTGATGGGTAAATATTAAGGAGGCTGCCTTAATATTTGTCGATTGTTTTCAAAATCATCCTGTATATTGTAACTTTCGTGAGATAGATGTATGTATGATTCTGTGTATGACACGAAAAAGGGAGATTAAAGATTTATTATGCCTATGGGATTATTTTATCATAACAATCAACGTAAAATGAATCGAGTATATATAGTGGCCAAACTGGGGCCTTATTATGAAGTATTAATGCCATCATTATTCCACTGCGAAAAAAGGATGGTGCTAGCGGCCTTGTATAGCTCCGTCTCTCACTCACACTGGAATAATGGTGGCATTAATACTTCATAATAAGGCCTCTGGACGCATACAGAATATCGATTAGGTACCTCTTCAGTTTTCTTATGAAATGTATTTATTTCCAGGCAATCGTTCCTAGAGGCCCGCAGTGCCTGTACGATTTGGCGGATTCGCCTGGGCTGGTGACCATGCATACGTACTTCATCAAGCACCCGTATGCAGTCACTTGTGTGTTTTGATTGATCAATATTATTATATATTAATTATTTAAATAAATATTTACACACTTAATTGTTGTTTATTTTAGTCCCTAACATAAAAAGGTATATAGAACAGCTTTCTAATTACGCAACATATTTTCGTAAACGATAAAGACAAATCTGTTTCATTTTGACAGTTCAACAACATTCATTGCGTTATTTACGTTGCTCTGCAGTTTTTTTTTTAGAACTTACGGAGCAATGGATTAGCAATCTGTTTCAAAACGATTCAGATTCGGATTGATTTTGCATTACGTAATTAGGGTACAGGATAGTGTGGTAAGACTCGCACAGCCCAAAGCGCTAAAGATAGCAACTTGAATTTTGGACTTAAAACGGGGTGTACTAAGGGTTTTAATGATTGATATTCGTTTATATGAAAAATCTTATTCCAAGGTTTATAAACTTAAAGGCACAGACGCCAGCACATCAACCTACTACAAACTGTCAAATTTCTTTAAATTGATTTTCAACTTTATCACTAAAGTATATGGTTCAAAGTTGATTGGGAAAATTTGACAGTTTCGGGTAGCTTGACCTGCTGGCGTCTCGTCTGTACATCTGACGGAAGACGCGTCGCGTATCGTGAGTCACGTAACGCCAGAACGGACAAGCCACGAAAAATGGGTTTAGGAGGTGTTAAAGTTTGCATGAAAGAATCTAGAAGTGTGTATAACTGGTGAACTGTGGGTGTACTACAGGTACACCTCTGCCCAACCCTTCGGGGAAACAAGGAGTGATATTATGTTACGTAAAAGAATCTTAACGTCCGGTCCGATGACTTTGAAACTCAACAGTAATAATCTTTATAAAAAGATAAGAATTTGGTGTTTTTGGATTTTTCAAAATTCAACCCTTAACAGGGTGCAAAAGGTTAATCAAGTTTTTACGGGAGGATTATACTGCTTGCTCCGATTATCTCGGAAATTGATAAAAATAATCGTAAAGTCAAATAATGGAAACCTGTTACACGATTCTTCAATAATCAACCCCTGTCGGTGCGGAAAAACAATTTCTATGAAAAATCATATCTTGATTTTGAAAATAAAAACTTGGCATAAAGTCTTATTTTAAAGAACGTAATGATTAATTTTCCAAAACTACCCTTTAACGTGGGTGAAGTTGGCAGGAAAAAGTACGAAACCCGCGCGGAAGTAATAGAAAATTATAATAAAAAAATAATTATGGAAGAATTTTACAAATTATTGGTCTATCTTTGGCGTAATAGTGGTTATAGGTGACGTTTGCAAAGCAAATTTAGTTAACATTATTGGTTTAATGCATAGTGTAAACATGTGCAAAATCATACAAAATAAATATTTATATCAAGTGCCGGTGGGTGCTTTGTGCGAACGTTTCTTGACTTTCTGCTGTCTGCGCTTGAGATGGCGCTGTATCCGTCCGGCGCCTTCCTTTTTCAGCTCTTCATACTGTTTCACCAGTGCCTCTACACGTAGTTCAGCTGCAATCATGAAAAAAGTTGAGTGTAATTAGTTTTTTCTTGATGGCAGTAGGCGCGAGGCGATCCCTATTACATGGGACTTAACTGGCGAAATGTGGTATACCGGGAATACAGACATGATGTTATGTTGTAAAAAGTTTGTATGGTATACAAAATATCTTGAGGTATGCTAAACCGATGGTAAAGTAATGTACAACCAGTACAACTAGAAGTGCCTGAAACTAAAAACTGAAAATTGCACGCTCCATCAAACCACATACTGTAGTAAATGGAGATTAATATTGAGACAGGAAGGAGGTTAGTTTAACTGCCTTATTGATAGTGAAAGCAAGCAGAACTGCAAGGTTTGAGGCCCTGGATTCGATCCATAGATTGGTCCAAAGTGTTGTAGGCTTTTTAACTTCTTAAAAGAGGAGTAGGTTCTCAATTTGTCTGTATATTTTTTTTATGTTCATTGATATTTATATCGGTATGTATGTAATAAATAAATAAATATTTTCGTCAATTCTGGACCGATTTTTACCACTTAGTGTATATTGATGATGTTACAATAATTTCCTGTCACTGTTATTTACAAAGCAAGCAGTGGTATACAAATTCCAAAGAAAACACTAATAAGTGAAAAATAACTTTAATTTCAGAAGTTGGTGGCAAAAAAAGAATATACAAAACCAAAAACACTGACTTCAAAATTAAAGTTATTTTTCATTCTGTAAGTTTTTTTTTTTTTGTTATATTTGATATAAAAAAAAAAATTTTTTTTAGGAAAAAATTAAAGGAACAGGACGGTAGAAGATAGGTAGAAGCAGCTCTTAAAAAGAAGAAAAAGAAAATGTTTTGAACTTACATTTGTTTTTAAAGTGTGGCTGTTTCCCTTCCTGAAACTCTTGCTCAATATGTTTCCTCTTCGTCTCAATTACTTCTTTTTCTATCTTACTCTTCTTTGTGTGTTTGTGCTGGTCGTTCAGCCGTTGCAGTAGTCTTCTTAACTTTAGTTGTCTGTCTGGGTCTGTAGTCTCTTTCAATTCTGCTCTAATAGCTTTAATGTCTTTCATACGTAAGTCTGACAGAAAATTGTAGTCATCAGAGAATTGTTTCTTGTCGAACTCACCACAAAGTGGGTCAAATCTGCAAATACAACATTAGTTAAATATTTTTGGAATAAAAAGTGCTGGCTGGTCTCGGTTGGTTGGTCTTTCTTCTTATCCTTTAAATACCTTCTTATCCTTTAAATACAAATCAAAAATAATTTATTCAAACTAGGCTGAGCGTCATCACTTTTCAAATGTCAAAATTACATAAGACAGTCCCCCAAAACACCTGCTCTGCACCACTTCCCAGTGCTTTAGCTGGGAAGAAGAAGTGGCGGAATTAACTCCCCAGCAGCACAGCTATCTGTTCAGTTAGTAAAACTTGATATAGTATGGAAAATAATTTACATTACGCATCAAAAGCAAGCAGAAGCATATGAAGCTTTTTATTAATATTAAGATTTTGATGTACCATACTAAGAAATAAATTATCTTATAAAAATAAAAATCAAATTATTTGCCATGTCAGCTAGCACATACTTATATAACAACAAAAACATTGAAAACTATACTCAAGCAGAAATAAAAACTAATAAACAAATAATTTTATTTTAAATTTTGTTACCTCGGATCACGGACTTCTTTTTTCTTGACGGTAGGTGTAGCTTGCAGCATTCGAACAGGTTTCTTTGAGCTCATCTCCCGTGGTCTGTTCTTATTTTCTCTTCTGAAAACTTTAGGTGCATCACGCTCCTTTTTCTTATCAGAGTTGCCAAAAAGTGCTTCCTTATATACTTTGGCACCAATTTTCTCTTTCAATTTTTGCAATTCTTCAAATGATAATGTTGATAACTGTGATCTAATTTCAGTCTGAAATGATAATTTTGATTATTGAATATAATATGTAACAGTAAAATACCTATTGAAATAACGAATATTGCAGGGTTGTTGAGTTGGAAGTATCAACAATCAGTATGTTATGTGCACTCTGTAAATGTAAAACCCAGAGATTTGGATGGATACTTATTCATGTAAAATACCACTTCACAACATAAATAATATTATACGCAGGAAAGTAAACTTTCGTTTTGCCACAAGCAGAGGCCTCCGCCGTGAGCAGTCGGGTTGTGGTCTTGTGGTTGATCAAGTTCGGATCGTATTTTGCTCACCCTTTCTCCATCGTCATGTTCTTCAACATTGGAGTTGTTATCTGCTTCGTCGCTGCTACTCATAGTAGTTCTGTAAGTAAAAAACTCAAAAATAAACAATAACAATGATTTTGTAGGTTAGGATTCAATATGCGTTTCGTTTTTCGTGTGATTTGACCACAGATTACTAATATGTACCAATCATGGAACAGCATGGAACTAGTATGTACTACGTACAGTAGTAGTACATACTAGTTCCACGGTACCAAGCTAGATTTGACATGAACGACACTTGGCTCTTGAGTCTTGCTATTGGTTGATCTATTGGATTAGATTACATTCCTGTTGATTGACACGTAGGAAAGTATTCAATAGAATCATTGACTTATTATAAGTCAATGATTCTATTGAATTAATGATTGACATAGGCCGCATTCCGTATTAGAACATAATCGCTCATAGCGCTGACATCGATAATTGGCGTTCCGAGTAAGATATCACGATAATGACAGCTGAGGGCTGTCAACAATTCGGAACGCTCGTAAACGCACTCACAGTACTCGCTCAGCGTCAAAACTTGCATAACATAATTTCTTTGTTTATATACCTACCACTTCTTCTTCTTTGTTTAGGTAGCAAACGGTAGCCAGAACCACAATTTCGAAAATGCCACGTTAGTAGGGATGGGTCTAAAATTAATAAGCTGCTAAATTAACACTGCTATTTTTTTTTAGTGTCAACACCTGTTAAATAAGTTCTGGGATAGCTGTTAAATATAGCAGTCACAACTCACATCAAAGCAATAATGGTCCTGCAGATTCAGTCACAGTTAGATTGTTAAGTTTGAGCGAGTTGATTTAATTAAGTGCTAACTGCTAACTGCTGAATTCGGAAATGTTACATTTAACTAGTGTTAAATAAGACTGATCTTCGTTGCGAAGGTTTACGCGGGTTTGTTTGTGGTAGATAGTGTTGTGAGTGAAAATTCCATTTGTTTGACTGTTTGTTTATTGTGTATACGCCAACAGGAAAAGTTAACAGTCCTAAGACTGTGAAAAGTATGAAGGAAATGAGAATTAATTACGTTAACAATCTGTCTGTGATTAAATTTAACAGTTGCTAAAAATAACTGCTAATTTTAACTGTTAATTATTGTTAGCATTACCATTTAGCAGTGTTATTATTTTTTTACGTTTAAGCCCATCTCTACACGTTAGTTTATAGATATGATGCGAGTCAAAAAAAACAGCACAACTGTCATTTTTGACAGCGCCCACGATGATATTAGTAAAAGGCATGGTCGGCGTTATCGCAAGATGGCGCACGTCATGACGTCATCTATGACGATTCAAGACGCAACGTTATCGCGTCCGCGTTAATACGGTACGACTGTTAGCACGCTCAAATCGATTACATCGTAACTCGGAATGCAGGGATAGTTGATGCTGAAGATTGATTATTAACGGTGTCAATTCACTCGGTCTAAAAGTAAAAATGGGTGTTCCACAAGGCTCAATATTGGGTCCTTTCCTCTTTTTAGTATATATTAATGATCTACCCCATTTATTAAAAAACAAACCACAAATGGTGTTATTTGCCGACGATACTTCTCTAATTTTTAAGATAAATAGACGTGAATCAAATCTTGACGACGTAAATAACGCCCTACTGCAGGTCCAAAATTGGTTCACTGCTAACAATTTAGTATTAAATGGGAAAAAAACTAAATGCATAAGATTTGCTTTGCCGAATGTTAAAAGTAGTGTTTGTGAAATATTATTGAATAGGGAGAAACTAGAATTCGTCGATAAAACTGTTTTCTTGGGGATCACGCTCGACTCAAGGCTGCAATGGGGTCCTCATTTAACATCTCTTGCAGGACGGCTAAGTTCAGCAGCATATGCTGTGAGAAAAATCCGTCAATTTACTGATTTAGATACCGCGAGGCTAGTCTATTTCAGTTACTTTCATAGTATCATGTCTTACGGTATTTTACTATGGGGACGGGCTGCAGATATCGAATCGATTTTTATTCTTCAGAAAAGAGCCATCAGAGCAATATATGGCCTCCGCAGACGCGATTCCCTAAGGGAACTATTTAAAGATATTAACATTATGACGGTACCTTGTCAATATATCTATGAGAACATCATGTACGTAAGGAAAAATCTAAGTATTTTCAGTAAAATAGGTGATAGACACAATTATGGGACTAGAAATAGGGACCAATTAGTTCAACCGGGTTTCAGACTGGCTAAAGTAGACTCATCTTTCATGGGGTACTGTGTAAAATGTTACAATAAAATACCTCCCCACATACTCCAATTGAATGAAACGAAATTTAAATCTTGCATAAAACGCACACTATGCTGCCAAGCATATTATAAGTTGGGGGATTACATCGCTGACAAAAATGCTTGGCTCAACGCTGGTCCAGCTCCACAAGGGCGCATAAACTAATTGATTAGCATTGGAAAATATTGTTGGAGCTGCTGAAAATTGAAAAACTATATTTACATTGTATAAATTCAATCTCTTAGTATTATATAATTGCATTGCACATATGTGAGCACTGTTTACCTACTTTAACATTTACTGAGTACGTCTTTCATTGACTTGAATGTACCCTGGCGGCTGAGAGTATGTCATGCTCACTCAAATGTCTCGCTGGTGGTGGCGTGTGTGTTGGATCATTAAGTTCCCTTCAAAATGGTTGAGCTAAATGATGCTGATCCATGCGTCATGTTCGTGAACGGGCGCCGTCAGTGGGGACTGGTCATCTCTTAGCTGCCATGGCTTATTTTAATTTTTTTTGTTTTTATATTTTTATTATGGTCGCTTTTAACGTGCACGATTTACTACATTGTTCTCACATGTATAATTTCAACCAATGTTTTGTAACAATATTCTAATTTAAAAGAGTGTCCATGGAGTTTCTTGCCCGTTCTTCTCCATAGGAACCTACTACGCTTTGGAATGGGCAACTAGCTTCATCTTTCTGACTGACCGACCCCTTGACAATTCAAAAGTACCTGTAATTGGTTTATTTGGAATAAATGATTTGAGTTTGAGTTTGAGTTTGATGTTTTACTTTTCGTTCAGAAATACACAGAAACATAATTATCCGTGGCTTGTCCGAAGCGTATCAAACGGAACCCTATTATTAGGGTTCACACCAATACGTAGTATCTCTAAGTAGTCTGTGGTTCACACTCTGTACACGCGCACTGGTCTTTCAACGTGGAAAGACAAGCGCGCGTGTACAGTGTTTCTTTTATGTATAAATTTTTTGTTTTTGAAATAAAAAACAAAACATATTTTTTTCGATGTAGTATTTTTTTAGAATGTATGGATGCTTTATTATTGCGAGTTAACGGGAACGCCTCTGTTATTTAGCATACTGTATAAAAATACTTTACCTACTACTTTATCATCAGCTCTAGCATTACAGGACACAGCAAAGCGACTTGCTACATACCTACGTATAGACAGAGCGCCGGGCGGCGGTTTCCGCATTCAGTTTTTTGCCGCAAAAAGCGGAATGCGTAAGACAATTTCCAGCACAAAATAAGTGTTGCCAGATCAGATTTTTTAAAAGCCGTAGTGTGACGCTGAAAAATCCGTAGATTACCTATACATAAATCCGTACATCTACAGACTTTTTAAAAGCTAAATCTGACTTTTTTTAAAGCTGACTGCTGCTGACTGTTTGGAGCGGCTAAACTAGCCTTCGTGAACCTCGGTCCGTAAACAGCGTTTGAGAATTAACGTGAAGTGAAAGCTTCGATCAAAGGGAGCCGAAAGACAATCTCGCTCTAGGTACCCTGATCACGGGCTAGGGCCGGGTGGCGCTCTGGACAGATTTCTTTCTGAAAAGCTGTGAATAGTTTAAGAACTGCCGGTGCCGGTACCGGAAGACGAAAAGTAACGTAGAAATAATAAAAATTTAAACAATACAACGACGTAATATAGATTACAATTAATAATGTAGTTATTAGGCAAGAAAACGAAGTAGGAAAGATTAATGGGTTTATTAAATGAAGGCCGGACGTAATAACCTAAAATAAGTATAATCTTTTCGTAGCTTTAGTTTTCGCAAAAGTATTAATAACTTAGGTATGTCTATGATTCTGTCCCCTAGGAGCATAAATATTGTGAAACACACCTGATTCTCTATGGATTTCTGTTGTTACCTCTCACCTCCGGCAGCGGTGGCACCACAAGTTCCCGCAACCGGCCATTGAGGTTCTCATAGTGTCTTCTCTCACCAGCAAGGGCCTTGCTCTAACGCCCGCGTTGTGTCTTTTAGCACATAATGACTGCTTTATTTAGTGTAAAACAGTCCTATTATATGCCATACCTACCAGAAAGACACGGCGTAAGTTAGAAGACTTGTTTGATATCTGCAGTTGCAGGTAACTTTTATTTTTATTTTTTTTTATTCAAGTATAAAGTAAGATAATGATTTACATTAATTGCAATTGAGGAAAATTAATTCTAGATGTAAAGTAGACTTGCCTGATCTAGGTTTATGAAAACCTGTGTTTCAGGCCAGCATTTCACAAATTAACATTTAAAAAAGAAGATTATATATTTTCAATGATTGTAAGAGTAATTAATTTGGTAAGTATATTATTTTAAAACTAAATTATATTATATTAAGTTAAAATAAATTAACGAATAATATTAAAGTAAATAAGGTAGAGAATAATATTAAGTTTATTTTAATATTTCTAGTAGTTTTTCCGTGTCCGTATAATTGAGTTTTGTCAAATATTCTTGTACTAGTAAATTACACCTATTATAACATAAGCTATAAATCTTTAGCAGTCTATTGAACTGGTTATACAAGTAGGGTCCTAAGAATAAATAAAATCGTCTAGTGAAAGCATGTTTAGTCTGAGAGTTAGCACAAACCAAATCTTTTCTTCTCTTATCTGTAGGTACTGGGTTTAAAAGTACAGTGTGTTGAAATAAAACTACATTCAAAACAAATAATTGACGTACTGTTAGCACCTTGCATGCCATGTAAAGCTGGTGTGTAGGAAATCTGAATGGACGAAAAGTAGCGACCTTTAATACTGCTCTTTGGGCGCGTTCTAGGTGCAGTAAAATTGATTTAGCGGCACCTCCCCAGGAAGTTATGCAGTAGGTAATAATAGATTGACACAAAGCTAAATAAACCTGTCTAATTAATTTGCAGTCGGCTATGTTACGTAAATTCTTAAAAATATATATTAGTTTACGCACTCTGGTGCATAATAAATCGATATGTTTGCGAAAATTCAGGTTTGTATCAATCGTGACGCCCAGATATTTGATATGGTCGGTTTTAACTAAAGTGGGACAAGTGCATGCAATGTCAGCAGAATGTACATTACAATTGTTATGCGCTTGGATATTTAGGTTAGTAAGCGTTGGATTAGTGTTTCTCATTGTAAATGTTAGGTACTTGGTTTTATCTGTATTTAATGTTAGGAGATTTTTATGGAGCCAATTAGACACAATATTAAAGCCATTCTGTGCTACCTAGTAGAGCTCCGCCATTGATTTTGCAGCAAACAGTAGAGCTGTGTAATCCGCATATGATATAATTATACCCTTTTGGAGTGTCAAATTGCACAGGTCATTAATATAGATTAAAAACAAGGTAGGGCCAAAAATACTGCCCTGTGGGATTCCATAGCAGCTATTCTTAAGTTCCGAACTCATGCACTGACCTATTTTTACACACTGGTGGCGGTCACTAAGATAATCAGATAATAGTTGTTGTTGAACTCCCCGTATTCCCAACATTTCCAGCTTGTTCAAAAGCAAAGTACAAGAAATTGTGTCAAAAGCCTTGGCTAGGTCTAATAATATCCCTATGGTGTGCATGCCGTTATCTAGGTTTGTACTTATAAAATTTGTCAGCTGGTGAACAGCTTGGCTTGTTGATCTTTTAGGCCTAAAACCAAATTGATGATCAGAAAAGATGAACTTAAAACTTATACTATAGCGCGTAGTATTAATAAAAACAATCATCCGCCACGAGCCTCTACTGCTCACCCCCCCCAACCGAGTCGTCGCTCTGCCCGCCTCAGCGCTCGAATCGGTGCCGCGCGATCCCCGCGCGCCACCTGTAGTTAGTTAGTATAGTCCGCACTACAAAAGGCGCCACACGTACGCGCGAGGGCCGAACGCCGACCCGGTGCACACCTAGTTATTCTAACAAAACGTTCTCCATTATATAACCCTAACCAGTGCCTAAATAACTAGTTCCACAATAAATACAGTGTTCTCCATTATCCAACCCCTATAATACACTAATATACTAACTTTACTTACTACTTATATACTAACTTTCATGAGAGATGAACTTAAAAGCTATGTGAAAAGAATGAAAGAAAATGATTTCAGATTAATATTATTATTTATTACTAGCTGTTTCCCGTGACTTCGTCCGCGTGGTTATGAAGATATCAAGTTTAACGCTAATTATTTTTATATTTCAGTAAACAGAAAATGCCTATCACACTAAGCAACTTTTTAAAGGCACCAATTATAAAAAAAAAAACTAGACTTGCTAAATTTCAGGTCGGTAGTACAAAAAAAAATCAGACATTCATACAAACTTGCGAGTGCTCAGACCTCTTCAATCCGGCCCTGTCGCAAAATCCGTTTTTAGCAAACGTCTACTAATTATGAATTACCCCCCAGCCAGATTTAAAGTTTGTCTCACAAAAAAATTAAGGACTTTCATACAAACTTGCGAGAGCCATTAAACCTCCTTAATCTGGCCCTGTCGCAAAATCCGTTCTTAGCGGACGTCCACTAACTATAACCTACCTTCCTGCCAACCTATATATCACCCCCTTTAGGATTATTTTTGAGACAAAAAGTAACCTATGTATGTCTTACCCTAGGATGTGATTTATCTCCTTGCCAAATTTTAACAAAATCCGTTCAGTGGTTTAGGCGTGAAAAGGTAACATACAGACAGACATTCTTGTACTCAAATCTCAATTGGCCCGATATAGTTCTCTGACACTAGTAATATGAAATAGGATCGACTGGCATCAAAAAAAGCTTTTGTGAAAAATAAGCCATTTTATTGATGAATGTATTTTGTTTTTCAAATTCTGTTTAAGCAGATCAACATGTTTCAAAAAGTTAAGGACAGTCTCCTAAGACTGTTTTCTTGTAGCGACAACGCGACGGTTAATGAACGTGCCCTTATTGCCCTATCTCAAAATCCACCCTGGACATGATAAGATTGACAGCTTAGATCCATAAAGCTTTTGAAAGCCTTTTGAAAGGTTAAATCCGTAACTATCTGCAATATTCTAACCTTTTGGCTAGCCTTTTTACAATTTGCGGTGAACTATAGAAGAATACGAACATAATGCACTATTGCACATCCCCCATAGCATAAAGCGTGATAATATTTTTTGAAAAGTCTATTGTAACGTTTCTATTATTTGACTTATAGATTATTTATACCAATTTTCAAGGTAATCAAGCAGCACAGTAAAATCCTCCGCTGTAAAAATGAAAACTCCTTTTCACCCGTTATGGTAAATTTTCAAAAAACCCTGTTATACGTTTTTATTTATTTTCAGTTTTTAGTATAAATACTGAGTTTCGAGTTAATCAGACCGCGCGTTAAAATTCTTCCATAGAAACTGGCATCCCCCAATCCTCCTTTATGAAGTATCTTAGAAAAACATAAAATGGCAAAGTTTATATTAATTATTTATTTGTATAAATAATTTCCATACATAAGTATTCGTAACAAGTTTAAAGTTTATTAACTCAGGGAATAAGATTTTTCATACAAATAACTCCTTCTTTCAGAATCCGCCTCACAGGAAGTGGACCTGGATGGTTCCACGAGAAATGAGATAGACTTCATGACCACAAAGCGACGTATATTTAATGATGTCTCTGTGATCAACAGGGTTAAAACCAGCAGTGATCACAGAATGGTCAAGAGGCACATTGAATATCAACGTCAAACTGGAAAGGTGCTGTTTGATGAAGTCTACGCTCCGACCTTCAAATGCCCATATCTGCTGCCCCGAGAGCTTTCAACTCGAGTTGTCAAATCGCTTTGAATGCCTGGAGAACTGCGAGTCAGTGGACGAGATTAACTACAGGTTCGTGGAAACGGTCCGAGCGGTCGGGTCGGCATTTTTCAGACTCCGTCGTACAGACAGGCCGCAAAAGCTTACCGATCAAACTCTCAACCTCATGGCAGAACGACGTTCAGTGGCACTGCAGACCTCCGTTGACGCTAAGGCATATCAGCAGCTCAATAGACGGATATGGAAATCCTTGTGACATGACATTCGCAACTTTAATACGAACTGTATTAAAGAGGCGATAGAGCGGAACCAAGGCTCCAAAGTGTTCGCAAGAGACATATCTATTGGGCAAAGTCAGCTGACGAAGCTGAAAACGGAGGACGGCAGTATAACATCGTCAAAAGCCGAAGTTTTGAGGGAGCTGGAGAAGTTTTATACACGTCAGTCACTAAACCTGTTGGTAGCTCAGCCCAAGATCCTAGAGCTAAGCTGACCCGACACTATACCGACGATATCCCGGACATCAGCCTATATGAGATTAGGATGGCCCTCAAACAGCTTAGGTCGTTTTACGAATGATTCATCTTCCTCATTATATCTTCGAGATTTCACTGCAATGGGCTTTATAAAGGGTGAAAGATTTGTAAATATCGAAGCAGGGGGCTCAGCAGCTTCCATGACGTTATATGTTATGTTCAAAGGTCCGTCTTTACCACCAAAATTCAGGACAACTGATGAATGTGTTTTCAAAATATCGTGACCGATGATAATATCAGCGCATAAGTTGTTCACGATCAACAAAGTCTTCTGTTTGTAGACGTGTTTATTAACTTTTATCGTTGCAACGCACGAACCTTCTACAATAGAAGTATCACTCAACGACGCTAAAGTGACCGTCTGGTTGCAATGATGTTTCTTTAGACCCAATGTCTCTGCTAAGCCTTTATCAATAAAGCTCACTGAGCTGCCAGTATCCACAAGAGCGTCTGCAGTGTAGTTATTAATTGAAACAGGGACAGTGGCCTTTTTAAGGCTTCCCGGAGAGGCTGCGATTATGGTTGCAGTGTTTAATGATGTCTCTTCAAAAATCGCATTTGCCGTCGAGTCACCAACGCTACTGCTACGACATACGTTAGCAAAGTGACCCTTTCTTGAGCAAAGTTGACACCTCGCATGGAATGCAGGGCATTTTATCCGTTAATGGACGTTCCCGCCAAAAAAGAAGCAACGTCGTTTCTTTTGTCCATAAAAACGGGAAGTAGAAGCAGCTAATCGATTTTGGATCTCTTTTTGTTGTTCTACTTGAGGTTCACTGATATTAATACTCCTTTGAGAAGTGATTGCATTCAACGATGAGTTTGTGTTTGGAGTTGAAAAGGATAGGGAAGTCTTTTCAGCACTCTCAAGCGTCAATGTTTGATTTATAGCTTCATCGAAAAAAGTCTTTGGCGGATTTTTTGAGAACTTAAGCCCGATATGAATGCGTTACACATGAATTCGTTTTGATATTCCTCAGCGGATACGGCACGAAAATCACAGTCTTGAGCTAGCAGCTTTAACGCACGAATGTAATCGGATATAGATTCATCTGGTTTTTGAAGTCTGGTAGATAGAATATGACGTGCCAAGATACGGTTTTTCTGTTTTTCATAGGTTTCCGTTAATGTCTTAATAGCCTGTTCATAATTTGTACAATGTTTATACTAGTAGCTTCAGTTTCAACTCTGGAGAAGAATCTGGTACCACTTCGGAAATATTTTTTTTAAACGTATTATACCAGTGACCCCAATGAAGCTCTGCGCCAGCTTCACTCGGATCAGCACCAAACTTATCTGGATTTAAATATTTCGTTGGATGAACAGCCATTGTAAATTTTGAGTCTTGATTCTTTTCCCGTATGTCAGATGTTTTTTTTCCGTTAGACATCAGCGAAAATAATTGTTATTGAATAGCTTTATAGCGTTTACATTACATTATTTTTTAAGTTGAATAAATTGATATAAAGAAAACGCAAAGCCTTTTGAAAATTAAGGCTTTATTGTACTTAAAGAAATTAGCTTAAAATTTAGAAATTAGACTAAGACACATTGACAATATTATGGCATTACCATAGATATAAATCTACGTCACGTCTTACTTGAAGGAATAATGACAGAGGCATGGAACCGAAGTGCGGTGGTACTCTTCTTTAAGAAAGGGGACAATACCTCCTTAACGAATTACAGACCCGTCTCGCTTCTGAGCCATGTCTACAAGCTGTTTTCGATGGTCATCACGAATCGTCTCGCACGTAGGTTTGATGACTTCCAGCCCCCCGAACAAGCCGGTTTCCGAAAAGACTTTAGTACCATAGACCACATCCATACGCTGCGGCAAGTTATACAGAAGACCGAGGAGTATAACTTGCCACTATGCTTGGCGTTCGTGGACTATGAGAAGGCTTTTGATTTGATCGAGACCTAGGCAGTGCTACAGTCACTCCAGCTTTGCCATATTGACTATCGGTACATCGAGGTGCAGAAGTGTTTGTACAAAAACGCCACTATGTCGGTCCGAGTACAGGAGCAGAGCACGAGAGCGATTCCTCTGCAGCGAGGCGTAAGACAGGGAGATGTTATCTCTCCGAAACTGTTCACCGCTGCATTGGAAGACGCTTTTAAGCTCCCGGAATGGGAAGGATTCCCCACAAGCTGCGGCCGGAGACTCTGCGTCAGCGGGGGAGCCCATGGGCGGAGTTTCTCCCGCACCATTTTATATGGGCGTCCCTACGGGTCTCTGTTCAGAGTCTCCAGCGACTCCTCGCGGGCCAGTGCCCTGGCCCGCAGGATTTCCGCTTGGAGGGCGGTCATCGCCGCTCTGTACCCCTCGTACAGCTCCGCCTGAATGGCTTCCGTATCCGGAGGTCGAATACGGAGCCTGCGGTGCCTAGTGTACCGGCGTCGCGCAGTAACGCACGCATTGCGCAGTGTCGTCAGCTGACGCGACCACCAGTACACCTGGCGCGAAGCACGTCCGGGCTGGACCCGGGGCATTGCCACGTCGCATATCTCGGACATGGCCTCCCGGAACCACTCCGCCTCGTCATTGATGTCGGCAGGCCTGTCCGGTGATGACACCCAGGCCTGCACGATTGAGGCTTCCAGGAGGAGCTCCCGGTCCAGCTGCTTCAGCGCCCACCGCGGACCACTCGGGGCCTGTCGGACCGGCGCGCTCGAGGTCTGGGCGGAGACGTCAAACCGGATGTACCGGTGATCGGAATACGTCTCCACCCCCTCCATGACGCGCCAGTCAATGATACGCGGCGACAGAGCGGGGCAAGTGAACGAGATGTCCACCACTGATTCACCCCGCATCCGCACACACGTGGGGACAGAACCCCGATTAAGGACGACCAGGCCTGTCTCCAGCGCCCAGTCTTCCACCATCCTGCCCCGTGTGTCCATATACCGGGAACCCCTAGCCACATTCTTGGCATTGAAGTCCCCGAGGACGAGCACGGGGAGGGAACAGAACCCGACGACGACGACTCTCAACTCCGCAAGGGAGTTGTGGAACTCGGCGAGAGTTCGGTTCGGGGAGAAGTACGCGCCTACCACGACAATCTCCCCGAACCGTGCTGCAACGCAACCCCGTCCTCTCTTAACAGCCTCGAGGGACGGGGTACCGGTGGCGGCCGACGAAATTAGGGCCACTGAGCCGCTCAGGTCCTCCACCCAGTCATCCCTGGGTGGGACAAAGTACGGCTCAGCGACCACGGCGATGTTAATCGACCACTGCGCCATGCTCTGGAGCAACAGATGCTGAGCTGCGGCGCAGTGGTTGATGTTCGCCTGGAGGAGGCGAAATGGGGCCATTATTGGCACTCCATGTCAGCCCCCTCCTTAGCCCCCTGTGAGGGCCCTGCGGCGGCGGCTGCGGCGGCGACGACGGCTGTTGAGGCGGCAACGGCGACGGTGGCGGTGGTTGCGGCTGTGACGGCGGTGGCAGGTGGTTTGCCTCTAGCCTTGGCGGGTGGAGCGCAGGCCTTGCTCCCAATCCGGTGGCCGGCTGGCTTGCCAGCCGCCGCACATACGACGCAATGCGGCGTGGCTTCGCACGTGCCAGCCTTGTGACCGGGCTGACCACAGCAGTAACAATGACTGCTGCGGTCCACCTCCGAGGTGCATTTAGCTCCCACGTGGTTGCCCACATGGCAGCGGAAGCACCTCAGAGGTCTGGGTTCCAGCAGTTTGACCTGCGCCGAAACCCAGCCCACCAAAAGCCTTTGGCCCTCCCCGGCTATTTTCTTGGCCGCTGACACGGGGCAGCTCACCGTAATGGCTCGCAACCCCGTGAAGTCAGGACGGAGGGCGCCCACCCTAACCTGCTCGGCAGAGCACCCTCCAGCCCTAACAACAGCGGCCACCACCTGTCCCTCCGTCACTGAGTCATCCAGGCCCAGAATACGCATGTCTGCGCATTTGGTGGGCCTGGACACTCGGGCCTCGTCCGCATTTAGGGACGCCCTAAGCCTTTCGGCCAGAGCATCAGCGGCCGGGCCGCTTGCCGCACCGGGGACCTCCAGCATCCGGGCCCCAGTCGCAGTGACCCTCACCCGGATGCCATCAGCGGCGCCGATCTCTTTGCACGTCGCGGTAGGACACGCCCTTCTTCTCCGCCTCTGGCTGTAGTGTAATCACTACAGCTGCGGACTTCGGGGCGCGGAGCCTAGCCGCGACGCTTCGCTCCTTGCACCGCTGCCTCCTCTCCTTCTTCTTGGCCGCCCTTTTAGCCTTCGCCGCCTTCCTCTTCTCCCCGGCTACCTGCCATTCGGCGTCAGCCGGGGTAGAATTAGGAGGAGACGGGGGCAGCTGTTTTGCCGCTAGGGCTGGGGCCTTCGCCGCCTGCGGCACCTCACGAGGGCCGGCTCCTCGGAGCCCAGCTAGGTCTGCTCGGAGCTCCTCGTTCTCCTTTCGGAGAAGCTCCATGGCGGCTGTCAAGCGGGCGACCTCCACTCGCATCTCAGACATGCCATCCGACGGAGGCCTGAGATGATAGGCCTCCGCAGCCGCCACAATAGAGGCTATGGCCGCAGGCATGGCCTTGTCTTTAGAGGACTGAGTCCTCTTCAAGACCAAAACCTTGATTGCGGCTGCCACAGCCTCCGCAAACCTGGCTGCTCGCTCCGAATTGGAGCCGCCAGCGACGCCCGGCTCACCACCTGCCGACTCTGTAGGGGCCGCCACGGTGCTGGTCCCTACAGGGTGGTGTTCCTCCTCTGTAGAGGGCCTCTCCACCTCAGCTGGGCTGGCCGGACTCGGCTCGCCTGCCTCCTTGGTGGTGAGCCCTCTACCCACACCTTTTCCTCTGGCCGAACCCCGCCGACTGGAGTGGATCTTCCTCCGGCCTTGGCCCGAGACCCCCTCGTCGGCGGACGACCCCTGGCCATCCCCCGGTTTGGGGCGCTTCCGGAGGAACTTTCGGTTCCTCACGGTTGCTCCCCCCACCACTTCGCGCTCCGAGCTCTGCGCCAGACGCAGCGTCGGACTCCGACTCCGCATCACTCCTCTCCTTTTGGTTTTTGTTTTTAAATTCTTTCATAATTGTTTCCACGAGTAAAAAACTTTGTGTATTGACTCAAAATATTATGTGGTTCGCACTAGCGACTAATTATCAAATAGCTACCCATTAGTCAAGCTTACAACCTCCCTCACGGTGCGCCGCCGCTTGGAGGTTTGGGGTAATTTTTTATAGAGGATTTCTTCCTCGCGGTCCGGGCAGTTAAGCCAAGACCCTCGACCCCCGTCAAGTGCCAGAGACATGACCTTGACACTCTTCGGGGCTACGAGACCAACGGTGGCAGAAGGCTTCCTCCTGCCTGCCCGACGGTAGTGTTAGTGCACGTCGAGCCCGTACTCCAACGCTGCTCAACGTGTGCTCTCTCCGAGTACACGTTAGAGCGTTCCTCCGACAGGATATTGGCATACGGACAACGAGACCCCTTAGGCACATAGTACCTAATGGGGAGACATTGCCCGCATCCCAGGGTGCACCGTCCTGAAGACTGGCCTTCCCCCCGGACGCATCCGAAGGGAATTCCAGCCCACAGGCACACGGGGAGGTTTCCTGTCCAAGCATCCCTTGATAGTGCCCCTGGCTTGTAGATCGGTCAGCCAAAAGCACTGATCCCACTGTGGTGCTATTACTATGTATGTTCCCTTGGCTCTGTTTACATAGATGATTTGGCCGAGGGATCAGGTTGAGGGCGTGGGACGACGACGACGACGACACCCAGCCTGACTGAAAGTCCCTATCTTGACTGAAGGAGTCGCAAATAATTGCTGACCCGTCTGTTGAGTCCCAATTTACGGATTGTGGGACAGCTGCGGTTTCTTTTGGCGTCTGGAACGCCCCATTTTTTGAATATGACGTTCCTGGCTTGGGATTGTAGTTGCAATTCGGAAAACAGGTTTTCCTCTCGAGAGGCGGTCTGCGATCCCGGTTAACCTCCCACGGCGGTATGATGCCAACAGCGTTATGTTGTGCTGCTCGGTTAGGTGAAGAAGTTTGTTTGTTGGGCTTGATGCGGCTTTATTTTCAGTTGCAGTGATAGGTGTCGGAGTCGGGCTTGACCTATTTATTAAATAACTGATTATACAAAACGCACATGAATCCTAAAAATCAGAAATTCGAGTCTTGGCAGTCCGACGGTTACACCACTAGGCTATCACTGCTAATGCTGTTTTTGACTAAAAGTGCATCCTACAAAAAAAGTCACCAATACATTTTTAGAGTACTTATACAAAATTAACTCTGGGAATCTCGCCGGCCATCGGTGTTACGATCATCGCCATCGACTGCATCAATGAACCTTTCGTCATCATTGGAATCAGCTTCATCCGTTTCTAAAGAAGAGTCCCAGCAGACAGGAGCTAGGTGTCAATTCGATACGACAGGGTAGTGGGGATATTTGTTTGTTCCACTCCTGATTGCGTAGCATGACAACCATGATGAATGGTCCATTATGGACCATTTAGAACGGGCTAATACCCCAGACAATCCAATAATAGCCTCGTGTAAATAGAGACAGCCTACTGCTTTGGATTGTCCTCAAGCCATTTTGCGTTTTCATTTTACTGGCTTAATGTTTTGGCTTAGTGGATTGTCTCGGGGATTGACCCCGTCTAAATGGTCCTTGATAATACCTAACTAGTACTTACTAATTCTATCACGCTTAGCATGACCGCAATAGAAACGGGTTTTGTGGATGGAAGAATAGAAAAAAGGACACATTGCACAATCTGACATTTTGCATATTCTTCCGTAATTAGGTTTCAGGGACCATTTAGACGGGGCAGTACTACATACCTACGTAGTATCTCTAAGTAGTCTGTTAGTACTACTTAGTCTGTGGACGGGGCCAATCCTCGAGACAATCCATTAAGCCAGTACTTTCAGTGTATAAAAAAGTATTCTGTGGCAGTAAAAACACAAAATGGCTTGAGGACAATGCAATGCAGTCAGCTATTATTGGATTGGCTTAGTGTATTGTCTGGGGCATTAGCCCGTCTAAATGGTCCCTAATGGACCATTCATCCACTAAGCCAATCCAAAATAGCCTCGTGTAAATAGAGACAGTCCACTGCATTGGATTAAGCTTCGTTCAGACTAGCGCGACGTGACACCGGCTATAGTTATACCGTGAAGTTTTCTTAGAAATTGTATCGTTCGAGTCGCGTCGCGCCGTCGCGTCGCGCTGGTCTGCACGAAGCTTAATCCAATGCAGTGGACTGTCTCTATTTACACGAGGCTATTTTGGATTGGCTTAATGGATGAATGGTCCCAATGGTCCATTGTGTCCTGGTCCTTAGTGGATGGATGATTTGGTTATTTTTTAGAACTTTTTTTGTAAAAAAACTCTGTGTACAATACCTATTTTATGTTATGGATTAAAAAAAAACAATAGTTTGCTTTTTCACGTTTATTTGGTTCCGGAAAAGGCTTTAAAATTGTCAAAAGTATTTCTAGCATGTGTATTATGAAAAATATCTAGAATAGATCTAATTATGTAGATCCATGTTTGTTACGTACAACCTACCGGCCCTGATACCTATATAGAATTGACAAGTAAGAAATGATAAATTGTTCATAATGGATTTTGGCGAACCAATCACTGTGACAAAACTAATAGTCCAAACTGAACCTTGCCATCTGATGATAACGTGGAAGCCTGATTCATTTGAAGTTTATCTTTTCATGAAAGATAATTTATGGAAAGGGAAGTTTTCAACAAATCGACTGGTAGGTTTCAGTAAGAACTTACACATGTCCGAAGTCGCTTATTATGCAAATGTAAAAAAATGCCTTTCGCAGCGTAGGGATGACTATTTGTACGAATTAAAAGGCGGCTTTTTCTACTGGAAACGTAAAGTTAATGGATCATATGTTATGGAAGGATTCCTGCCGATAGAATTGGATCAAGGTCCTAAACAAAAACATCCGGATTTGGTTGAAATATTAATAGCAATGAACAAAGACATGAAATATAAAGTAAACACGCTCAAATATAGGTTTAATACAATTAAAACTGAATATCAAAAGTGCTTGAAAGACACCGACGAATTTTTGAACCTTAAAATTGAAATGGAAAGAGCACTATGTAAAAAGTTTTTAAGTTTACTAACTGTTAATAGATCTAGAGTGAACTCTGTAAATATGAAACAGGAATTCCTGGAAGATCAAGAAATGTTAGAATTTCATTATTAACAATGTTACAAAAACAATTTCAAATCAACTTACTACGATAGACGCTGTGCTAATACCAGATTAAATTTATCACTGAGGATGGATCACCATCTATGCAGCGCCGGCTGTAGCTCTTGATCAGGGTAGAGTGAGATTGTCTTTCACCCTCTGATCGACGCTTTCACTTCACGTAAATTCTACTTCAAGTAAAATTTATCTTACATATTTCCCAAATTTTCAAAAATTAACTTTTGTTGCAAATGTCAACTCTTATTGAATTTTAGTTAAATTAAGTAGCTCTAATTAGTATATCTACTCCTGCTGCTATACAGGGTGTTTGGTAGAAGGATCGACACAATTTTCTTATCGGGATAGGGAGCGTCAGATCCTAGTTTTCAAACATAAAACCTGTGTCTGAGGTAATAATTTATTTTTATTCAATTACCTAAAATGTTGTAACAAATTTTTTGTTTGTCGTTGTAATACAACGCAATAATTTTGATGTTATCGGCAATGACGTTTAAGTACTTACGGTTCGTTTTAGAAAATGACTTTTGAGACGTCATGGGGAGCATGACGTCTCAGCAAATCCCATCACCTGTTTTTTCATTTATAAGTTTATTTATAATACTTTTTTACCCAATATGTACTCAATTGGATAAAAAAATGGACTTAATATTTTATGCTCTACAGCAACATAAAAATGAACTCTGTGTGTGTCTGTACTCTTAACATTTCAAGGTAACTTATTTTAAAGTATGTACAAATTGAGTACCTACCTACATATTGGGTAAAAAAGTATTATAAATAAACTTATAAATGGAAAAACAGGTGGTGGAGTTGCTGGGGAGTATGACGTCTTTTGTGCTTCTTAGGTCTTAAAATGGTGTTAAGCTACGAATTTTTTAAACATTTAAATAAATTTTAAAAACATTTTGTGCTAGCAAACGACACTACGAATCCCTCAAAAAAAAAACGGTCCTTCTACCAATCAACCTGTATAATTAAATTAGTATTCGGTGTTTAATTGAAATTGCTTTTCGCATTTGGCGTTTTGGCGCCTAGAGCGACCGCTCCCTCTACCCCAGGGCCGGCGCAGATCTATGCATGGTTAGGTTTCAGAACCCAAGTTTTGTAAAGAATACCTTTCTCGGCTCCGAAATAACTACCGTTCCGAACAAGCGACTTTTGCTGGCAACGCAAATATAAAGGATATGAGGAAGGATACCTGTAGAAGTAAGCAAAAAAAAAAAATTAAGTGTACCTACAAAGTACTTAAAATTTATTCAAGGATTTTTAAATGTACCTAGAAACTACATGTAACTGTCCTGGATTTAGCACAAATATCTATCTAATAAAACGAATTCCATGAATGTACCTTTTTTATAATATTCCTACACTGTCACACTGTCACATTATAATAATAATTATGGCGTACTCATAATAATATCTAGTCCTACAGACCGAATTTTGAATTATAATTAACTCTTAAAATGTCGATTGCACCCCATGTGTGCAAATAACAAAAAAAAACTATTGTGTCGCTAATTGCGCGCGCGACGGGTTAAGGGAAGAATGCTTACGTATATTGAATGCACAGAGTTGCCTGCAAGTAAGTACAGACATGTCCTTGTATAATTGGGATGTAGAGTAGAGATACGGTTTGTGAAGCATCACCTTCAAAACGGCCCTCTGTGCCCTCTCAAAGCGAAGCATAAAGGTCTAAAAAGTGCCACCCCAAACTGAGATGCAGTAGGTTATTAGTGACTGAGCTAAAGCATAATAAATAGTTTTCAAAAGTGGAAAAGCAAATACATTTCTGAGCTTTATCATTGGGAACATAAGCTTTCGAACCCGACATTCTGTTACGTCTACATGCTTATCCCAATTCAGTGTGCAATCAATGTGCACCCCCAGATACTTTACGCAAGATGTTCTTTGAATAGGAGGGCAATTACAGGTATTAAGTGCTGGATGGGAACATCTATGAATATTTATATCCGGAATGCTGGGCTGTGTAGAAGAGTTCGCTGAGAAAGCAACATAGTGGGTTTTGGAAACATTGAATGTTAGCAGATTACAGGAAAGCCAGTCCATCACTATACGAAGAGCATTTTCAGCCGAGCGGTGAGCAGAAGCCCAGTTATCTCCACTTATAATAAGTGTAGTGTCATCAGCATAGACAAGGATCTTGCAGTCTCTAGATCTCAGATCCAGTTTACTTATACAAGAAAGAGCGTAGAACCCAGCACACTGCCCTGCAGGACTCCGAAAGATAAATAATAATAAATACTCATCATCGCTAGTGTAGTTTTGAACCTTAACTCGCTGACTACGATCGGTGAGGTAGTCACAGAAGATACTTAGAGCGGCATCTCGTATTCCAAGAGCCTCCAATCCATGTAAAAGAATGGGAGTAAAGACCGTTTCAGAAGCCTTGGCTAAATCTAAGAATACTAAAACGAAAGGTATATTTTTAGATTTAGCCAAATCACATCACTAAGAATCTAGACTCCAGGTAGTCATCTGGAGTCTAGATTCTTAGTAATGTGATTTGGCTAATTGGATTTGATAGCTCAAGCACAGCATCCTCTGTTGATTTGCCTTTCCTGAAGCCGTATTGGATTGAGGAAATTGCATTATTGTGCTCTAACTGCTCTAAGTAATTCAGTAATCACTTATTTCAGAGTTTTTCTAAAATGTTCGACATGGTCGTGAGAACCGATATAGGCTTAAAGTTTTCGACACGGTCTCCATCCCCGCCCTTAATTAAAGGTGAAATTAATGCCTTATTGAAGGCGTTTGGAAAAGTGCCCTTTGACAGGCACAGGTTGCATACATGAGTGATTGAGGGGATGAGGACATGCCTAGCAGATTTAATAACTGAAGCAAGTAAACCATCGTAGCCTTTCCCATTTCCTTTATACCTAACTATTCCTTACACAATCTGTCCATTCTTTTCATAGACGCGGTTTTCGATTCGCCTCTGTCAGCCGACACCCTATCATTCCCATTTCCTTTATACCTAACTATTCCTTACACAATCTGTCCATTCTTTTCATAGACGCGGTTTTCGATTCGCCTCTGTCAGCCGACACCCTATCATTCCCATTTCCTTTATACCTAACTATTCCTTACACAATCTGTCCATTCTTTTCATTGACGTGGTTTTAGATTCGCCTCTGTCAGCTGACACCCTATCATTCCCATTTAATTTATTCTTCATTCCTTACGTAATCTGTCCATTCTTTCCTCTACTCAATCCATACATTTTTACATATCAGCTTCACGCACGATTCTATAATTGTTTTAAAGCTGTAAAGTAGTTTAGTTGTAAAGCAGTGTTGCTAAACTCATGTACCTACCTACCTAAGTTCGTTTTGAAATGTATAAAAATGCCTAGCTACGCATAAATGCGTGGATGGTCCTCACATGATCTGACCAAGATTATGGCTGGACTATAAAAGAGACTGACCTCTGAGTTTGTTTCGACCTTTCGTCTCAGAGTAGTCGGATAAGAAACACCGAGCTCATCTAGTTTTTGTTTTACTTTTGTATTTGGCGCGCTGGCATTGGAACTCATACAAAGGTACAGTTTGGCGATAAAAAATCTTCTGTACCGGGTGTATGAGGTTTTTAGGGTTCCGTAGTAAAACAAGAAACCCTATTATACCTAGTTTGGCCAAGTCCTTCTGTCTGTCTGGACCATTGGTATCTACTAAAAAAACCGGCCAAGAGCGTGTCGGGCCACGCTCAGTGTAGGGTTCCGTAGTTTCCCGTCCGTCACAATAAGTGTTCCTGCTTGCATATACGATTATACTACAAACTTAGTCCAGAAATTATTTTGTACAACTTTTTGTTATTTTTGTACAAAAACTGTTGTTTCCATCAAGTTCAAAATAATTTTCCTAGAAAGTCCTTATAAAGTTCTACTTTTCAGATTTTTAAATTATAATTCCGAAAAAAAAACAAGGTGCGTTATTATAATATAACTTTGTAATGTTATTGTAAAAGGAAAAAACAAATATGTTTTCATGAAAAACTACATAAATGTACCTACGACTACTATAACTTTACGCTTTCCTTTGCGGGGTAGGCAACTATAGTTAGATCCCATCATTAAAAAGATTAGGTTACTTTTAAGTCAATAGTTTTAGATTTTCGGTTACAACACCTACAACCATAGAGATAATTTTGTGAGATGTTTTTCATAGTTAATTCGAAAAATAATATGAAATACAAACTTATTTTTGCGGTCGATAAAAAACAATATTGTGCATGCGTAAACATTCATCTCAACTACGGAACCCTTCACTGTACATGGTCAAACACGCATTTGTCTTTTTAGAAGGATCAACAAATAAAAACTTGTTACGTGATGCCAAGATAAAGTAGGTAGGTAGGTACCTACTTAATATTTAATGAATAAGAAACATTTTTTAACAGAAATATTGCTTTGGTGTAGACATCCTCGGTGGCGACACTTTATAATATTGTCTAGCTTAGCAGAAGATTAACTTCGGGTTGTCGTTGAAGTAAAAATGTATAGTGTAAACGCCATATTTTTCGGCCAGAGTAAACAAGCATTCAGGAGCGTTCTCCAGGATAATCTGTAACAATAACAAAATAGTTACTATCAGATACCGACGTGATAGAATCACATTACAAATGTAAAGGAATGTTAATCTGTACCTACCTTTATAACAGCTAATGGTGGAAATTCAAAATTAGTTGAATTTGGTTTCCCAAACATCATAAAGCCAATGCCGATCAACTGGTTTGTCTTCTCGTCCCAGAGCTGGAACCACGGGAACAAAGGTTCGTCGCAACTCAGGGTCGTAGTCATATTATAATAGTAGTGGCGTCCTGGAACATAGAGATGATATTAACAATTTTTAGGGGTCCGCACTCAAAGGTTGCCAACGGGACCCTATTAAGACGCAGATATATGCCCTGGATCTTGAGTGGTTAGCTTGCGTGTTCTGTACTGAGCTCACGCAACGCGTCGCGTCGTACCTACTTCCAGCCAGTAATAGAACTAGCCCATCAAGGAGCGCTGTCTTAAATGAGAGAGATTATTAATTTATTATACATAAAACAAAAAGTATTTTAACAAAACACGTATACTAAAAGATCAATAATTAAATTATTTTAAAATGGTGGTTTCAGAAAAATACGCGTGATTTGCGTGATTCTCAGTTTTTTTATCCGCGTTAGACATAACTTTACAAATTAATTTCACTATTAACATATTACGTTACTAAGAAAATGCTTTGATTTAACATATGTTTTCCAAATCATTAACACTACTCGTTTAAACGTGATCTTCAGTATAAAATTGTTAAAAATCGGTCATCCGTCGCCTTAATACCCTCGTCTTGTCTTCCTCGCAGCTCGCAGGCCACGCAAGATCACGTAGCGCAGGACAGAACAGATTTTGTAATGCATGAACGTACTGACAGCTGCTGTGGACCCCGCGGTGAAGGCACGTGCTACGCAAACATGTGTCTGTCCTTCATGCTGTATCTCGTACTCTCGTTGTAGAGCCTGCACTAGATTTCTGCGCGATGCTTGCAGGTCTTCACGGTATTTTTACCACTGATTCATAGTTTTGTTTCAATGACAGATCATGTCTATTGTTTGAACTACCTAGGACGCGAATGTGTCTGTGTAGCTGCGTCGCACCATGCGGGCTGTGTCTGCCTCGCTTGCCCTACCCTGCACTATCGAAGAGCTTCATATCTAAGCAGTTTGAAAAATTAATCCCGTGAACACGATGACCACATCTGTTACCGCCCCGGTTCTATAGCGGCCGAGCGCTGTAAGCCGAAATATTCCTTACGGTGTATAGATATGAACTTCTTCGATAGTACTGTGCTACGTCACCTGCGGCTCAGTATACGCTTAGCCTTATATGTACTTTATGTCAAAGCGTCACGGTTGCCCGAAAATTTCCCAATTTTTCTTTCGTTTTTTGGAATTTGCTGGTCAGTATCAGGTTGTATGTTGATCTAAATATGATTTGCGAGCATATCAAATGTGTATTTATAGAATTATAATCAAAAAAATCATCAATACAATTCTCTAAATTCATGTAATCCTATTGAATGATTGTTTCATGAAATCATGCCATTTGAGGATTATGCTAACTTCAGGCATTGTATTGCTGATTCTAATGATTATAAATCTGTAAAGCCATATCTGTTACGGTTGCGAATAATATTTTAATCAGCTTATAACCTGACACTTACGTAAGGGCTGATTTCACCAATGAAACTGAATTCGATCAGCATTTCTAAAACGCGTTCAAGAGCTGTCAGTGTCAAAATTGTTATGGAATATTGTACACTGACAGCTGTTGAACGTGTTTAGATGTGCTGAACGCGTTCAATTCCATTCGCGGTGAAATCCGCACTTAATTGCAAAAACCTACCTACCTTACCGCATCCCCCTTAAGTAGCAACACAGGCAACATTGCTATACTTACTTACTTTATAAAGCTCTATTGACATGGTGCAAGTCTATAAAATTGAAGCAACAATTGACTAGCACCGTCTAAACAATACAATAATACAATTGTTGCATGATTCGGGCAAGTTAGTTGCCGTTCAATACTGGTAATAGGTCTAAACAGCACGCACAATAAAATTGCAAGTAACTATTTCGCACGTACAATAAAATCGCATTGAATTCTGGCATGAGAATGTTCTATCATTCAAACATGAGCGAACGAAATATGACATTCAATAAAATTCAATGAAATATTTTTGAATCAATTGTACATTCAGTTCATCAAGCGTGCAACTGAGGCAAAACTTGCATGCAATAATTGCCTTGGTGTAAGTCGTATGCAATTTTATTGAATCGCAAAACTTGCATTCGATTATTGTAAGTATGCCATTTTATGGAAATCGCACGCATGTAAACACTTGCATGGAATTCTTGAATGGCAATAATTGAACGAGCAATATAATGGCAATGGCATGCGATTATTGCTCTTGGGCGTTCGAGAAACTTGCATCGTATAAATGGGGTCTCATGGCCCTAACTCGTGGTTGGCCCGTTGGTTCTAATGATGAAAGTTTGAAAGAAATGAAAGAATACCTACTGGGTTGTGGCATTAGAACAAAAAACATCATAAAACTATAAAAAAAAACAAAAAGAAAAAAATGCATGGAATAAAATAGAATAGATACCTACTCTTTGTAACATAAAATGTCAAAAAAGGTCTCAGCTCAGCATAATGTCAGATGCAAACACAAGGAATACCACCTGACGCAGCTGATGTTCACACAGGCAGCAGGTTTCTCTATAAAAATTTTACTTTCTTTTCTGAAGCCATGAAATATGTAATTTAAAATTTATTACCCATCAATGGCACGCAGGCTTGCTTGGTCCAGATTGTTTCGAGATTCGTGAGATTGGTGGGTATTTTGGTCAGTTCGCCTTTGGGACCTTCGACCGTCACGTAGTTTTCCCGCAGCACCCGACTTTCGTTATAAGAGGCTATGCGAGTTTCTTCATCTTAAAAATTAAACAATAAGGTTTTTTATTTAGGTTAGTATTTCGCGAGACCCATGATATTTCAGGCGTAACCCATACTTATATCACGGGATTCGTGATGAATAGGTATGATATTAGGAAGCACGTGTTCAGAAATACTTATTTAGAAATAATAAAGGTTTTACTTATACATCAACTAAGAGTATATAACTCGAAGTCATCAAATTGTATTGATTGATCAACATTTAATACATCAATGTGTATCAAATACAATATTGGTAGTTTTGTACTAGACTGCTCGCAAAATATGTCTGCGCGCGGCTGTTATCGGAACTAATCGTATGCCGCCGCCGTCTTGTCGTTTAAATAAAGCCAAATTAAGTAAAGAATTATTTCATTAATTAATATTAATATAAGATTAATATTGATATAAGATTAAAAATATTTTAATTAATTAATATTAATATAAGATTAATTAATTAATTAATATTAATATAGGATTAAATTATTTTAGGTTCTGGTTTTTCTATCTGGAATTTCTCAGTAGCAGCCCGGAGTCTGGATTTGTGCCCGGTTGATGGCAATAGGCTCGCCCCCTAGTACATGGGACTTAAACATAACTGGCGAAATGTGGGTGTACCTGCTACAGGTACACCTCTGCCCAACCCTTTGGGGACACAAGGCGTGATGTTATGTTTACTAAATTATTAATATAGATTTAATATTATAAATATTACAGTAGAGAATTAACGCCAGGCGCCACCAGTCGCACGCAGACTTATTTTGCGCACACTCTAGGATTGGATGATGACGATTATGCTTTAGAACTTACCTAGATAATTTACCTACATTTCATTGCCACTTAGGTGGTGTACTTCGTAGTGTTTTAAATGACCATTTGTTATAAAACGGGTTTAAAGAAATTACATAAGTACCTTCTGCCACGAAGTACATACGAAAGGTCCAGTATTCCTCTATGTCTCCATCGGAATTGGTGTAGTTCCAGCGCGTGGCACCTTGGTCTACCATGTCATAATATTCAGTTAATCCAGTGACGGGGATCTGCAATAGATCGATTCAGTCTTCAAGGATTCTTAATTAAGAGACATTACACACAATTTGTAACACGTTCTAGACAGTAAATTGCATTGATTTGGTGTTGTGCTTGTGCCGTGAGCACTATCTGCAGCAGCACTTATTCCAACAAAGTGTCCGTAGTTACCTACACTACAGGAGCCATCAGTAGGTATTAGGTTGTACCATAGATATAATAAAGAAGGAGATATGGCGTGGAGTTCAAAATGTATAGAAAACCGATGAAGCCACAATTGCCCCTCCATAACGCTAATATTGCACACACAGTTCTATGGGTTGTACCTATGTCCATAAATACTGATGAATATCATCTTCAACAATTTTAATGCAGTTTTGGGACTTTTGCAAGGCTTACGCGTAACGCTATAGTCCAGGCAATAACACATGCCTCACAAGTTCGGCTAATAAAAGCTGACGCTTCATTCAAGTGAGCTACCCCCATACCCTGTATAGTGTACAGTGCCCTGCATTACTTGACCCCTCTTCCCTTTTGTAAGAGGGTGCAGGGGCGGCTGTCTCGACTGAATTCGGTCGCAAAGCCGTAACGGCATCCCTAGACGTGAGGGACGTGCTTGACAAGCACGAAAAAATCCCGTACTAGTGAAGTCGCGCGCTTCTTGGGACGCCATTACGACTTTGCGATCAAGTTCGGTCGTATAGCGATATTAGCTATCTATGACGAGACTAAGTTTTCGATGGCAACTCATGGTAGAGGTAGGTAATGCAGGGCAAGCAACATACCTACGTTAACATGACATTACTGGGCCTATTTGGCGTAGCCGCGAGGCACACATTCCTGCTAGTAACATGCAACGCAGTTTTACACTTTTTATTTTGTATTCTTTCCTTTTACCTTATTTTTTATTTTTTTTTCTCTTTCTACTTGTGTGCCTTTTTGTCTGTGCCAAATAAATGTATTTTCTTTTCATGTTCTCCCATATATTCCGTATGGGAGAACATGTTTTTCAATTACAAAGTTAAGTTTGTTCTTACGATCAATTCATTCCAACTACGGAACCCTTCATTGTGCGTGACCCGACACGCACTTGGCCCGTTTTTTTGCCTGTTTTCTTGATCGTGTGATCCTTCTTCACCATGATAATGTTTCATTTAGCACAATTCGCCAGACGATTTACTGAGTACGGCAGGTGCACAAATACCTACTGAGCCTCGACCAGGCACCTTGATTTTTATTTACTGTCAATAATCAAACAACATCATCGCACTGACATTATAAACCCTGAAGACGTAGTGTCAACATTCGAAAGGGCTGTGGTAGATAACCCCAGGTCACGATTCCCACCAAGCAAGATCAAAAGAATCTTCCTTTTCAATGGTGGAGTGGTACCTACACCTTCTTTAAGCGACACATTATTGTTTTCCAGCTAGTACTAAATAAAACTGATTTAGTGTCTATAGGTAAAACAAGAAATAAAAGGTTTTGTTTGACTTGATCTTTCTCCGTTTCAATACTTTTAACTCTACTATCTTATAAAGGCTTACTTAAAGTATTTAAAGTACCAGGAATCTCGGTTCTTTAACCAGAAGGTTCCAAAAATCCTGGTTCTTTAAAACAGAACCGGTTCTGCATTCCCTAGTCAAGACTCGTGGTATTTTTCCACAAATTGGTGAAAAAGAAGTGCAGTGTACTCACAGCGACCTGCAAGCCGGAGATCTGTTTATTTTCGTCAACAAGCATGCCGACGGGAAAGTTATTCGGATTTACCCACAGGTCAAGTTTGTCATAACCAGATGAGTTTGAGCTTGTGGGCCTCGTCGGCACCAACGACCAGCCCTGTTCATTGCCTGCTGTGCTGTTTCGAGGAATTTCAGTGAAATTGCCGAATCCATCTGAAAAAATAGGGATTGAATACGTTGCCGTTGATCAGAAATTAAGCAAATTCCGATCCTAATGAACCAAAATCGCCACGATCGGTTACCGAAAATGTGTAGGCAATTAGATACACGCAGGTTATTAATTTATCGCTTGTGTGTATACCTAAAACCAACATCATCCCGATTCCCGATAACAATAACTCACACCGCGTCGTTAAAGCAGCCGAAGTGGATTATCCATTGAAGCTGGTTGAAAAACTGATCTATTAAACTTAATTTCATAATGAAACCACGTGATTATTTAACATTTGGTGGAAACACAATATAAATATGGACAAAGTCAATGTCAAATCAGTCAAATAATTTATTTCAATAATTAATTTATTTACAGTAAGGAAACTAGGCCTTTGTTGAAATATTAACCTACGTTCCATTTTTTAAACGATCCCGGCGCGGCGGCGACCTCTTTCTCGATAGTACGAGAGCCCACGACCAAAACCATTTCGCATCGTTTTACCGCCAAAACCGTATTATATTGTTAGTTGCGATGATTCTAAACCCCGACTAAGCAGTACCAGTCAGAAACCTCACAGCTTTAAGGGAGCCCATTTCCGCTATGTCAAAAAAATAGGTAGACGGTTTCATCACAGTATGTCTCATATTAAATATGTACATCAGTTTTGTAATTTAATTACGAAAAAGTTAGTTTTCAGACTTTTTGCGTGTCAAATTTGGCCTGAGCGCATTTACAATAACGTTAAAAAAACCGATCTGTCTCAAAGCAACCTGTTTTTTTTTAAAATCTTTTGTAAGTTACCGGGGATACTAAAAACCTGTTTTCAGAACTTTTAAATGTGACCTATTATTCTAAAAACCAAAAGAATGTTTCGGAGTCGTCCGGCAAACGTGCGGTGCTTGTTACGCTCCTATCCTTAATTTGTCATAATTGTTATTTTTTAGTAACAAATGATTTAAAAAATGAATAAACAGTATTTTTCAAACAGTATCCCAGTTTCCTTTTGTCTAATTTGTAAAAAAAAATAACCTTTTAATTTCAGTTCGATGGTTTTGGGTAAGCTCTATAATAATAGTACCTAAACGCCGCAATACGATTTATTAATAATTTCTGATTCCGTGAGACACTAAATTTGTCTGATATAATTTTTTTCTACATCTGGGCAATCTTTTTCATCATGTCCAACAGTTTTCAGACAGAATGCTATGTTAACGATCGGTAAAATACTTCTACAAGTTCAAAATGGTTTCAACACATAAGATGCTTACATTTTCTTTAGAAAAATGATTTATTCGCAACTGTAAACAATTTTCAGACGAGTTGCTATGGGTTTTATTTTTTGACTGATATTTTATTTTCTTAAATGGTCTCATGGGTATATGTGACTCTACTGGTTTCTGAAAATTATATTTTCGGAATCTAATATCTATCGTTCAACTACATTCTGAGAATCTGACAGATTGCTATGTAACAGTTGGGTATTTTTTTTTTGACATATGTGTTAAAAAATGCGGTCAGGTCAAACGTGACGCGGAAAATTACTGAAATTTGGATTTTTGGATTCAGAATAACCAAATCTTTCGAATTTATACGGTTTTGTTCGTAAAATGCTAGGGAAAAATTTCGGTAATGGGCTCTTGTACCACGCAACTGACAGCACCACGCCAATCACTTTGGGCCTTTGACGTCTCGTCAATGAGTGCGTCTGTGTGAGTGCGCCATTTCGAACGTCCATAATTATATGTGCCGGAAATCTGGATGAAAACGGTGAAAAACGAAAAGGAATATTTATATATAAAAAAACACTTACAACTTAATCCTTCTTCCCATAGTTCTGAAACAATAACAAAACAAAATAAATAAAAACTCACAAAAAATATTTTAAACAAACCAATTAAAGGCACTTTTGAATTGTCAAGGGGTCGATCTCGTCAGAAAGATGTAGCTAGTTGCCCATCCCAAAGCGTAGTAGGTTCCTATGGAGAAGAACGGAAAAGAAACTCCACGGTCTTGTAAAATCAGAATATTGTTACAAAATATTCGTTTCATCATTCATGTTGAAATTATACATGTGAGAACGATGTAGAAAGACGTGCACGTTAAAAGCGTCAAGAGATTAAAAAAAAAACAATACAAAAGTTAAAAGAAGCCGTGTTAAGAGATGACCAGTCACTACTGACGGCGCCCGTTCACGAACATGACGTATGGATCAGCACCATTCTGATGATCCAACACACACTCCACCACCAACGAGACATTTGAGCGAGCGTGACACTCTCAGCCGCCAGGGCACATTCTAGTCAATGAAAGGCTATAGTGATCACACATGTGCTATGCAATTATACAATATAGGAGATTGAATTAATACAATGTAAAGATAGTTTTTACAATCTTCAGCAGCTCCAACAATATTTTCGAATGCTAATCAATTATGCGCGCTTGTGGAGCTGGACCAGCGTTGAGCCAAGCATTTTTGTCAGCGATATAATCCCCAACTTATAATATGCTTGGCAGCATAGTGTGCGTTTTACACAATATTTAAATTTCGTTTCATTCAGTTGTACTGTTTGAGTATGTGGGGAGGTATTTTTACCGAGGGGGAGGTATTTTTGCCGGAAACAGAGGGGTAATATTAGTTTAAAGTGTGTATTTCTGTGTCTGTCTGGGCCATCGTAGCTCCCAAACGGCTTAACCGATGTTGTTTTTTTTTTCGTTTGAAAGGTGACTTGGTCGAGAGTGTTCTTAGCTATGATTCAAGAAAATCGGTTCAGCCGTTTGAAGATTAACAGCTCTTTTCTAGTTGATGCATGGATGTAAGCATCTTCCACAGGTATAATCGATTCGAAATGTAGTATTCTGTTACTTCAATAATATTAGAAGAACATAGTAACCTCGAACCGAGGCTGCAGCATCGCCTGGAATTTGCAGGATACCTAACTCACTCACCAACTTACAGCACCGGTGTCATGTTTGGCTCATTGGTTTGCTCACTGGAATGGTCTCAATGAATAGGTTATAGATAGATGGTGAACAACTGATGGTAACAGCTCATGTGCTGTTAAACTGCCCGGTGGTCGCCACTTACAGGGCAAAGTACTTCGGTAATCCAGGTACCCTACGCGAGATTGCCAATAACACCAAGGCGTTGCTGGCATTCTTTGAGGAGCTGGGGTGGATTGAATGACCGATTTTTCCCACCCGTACGCAAAATACGCGCTTTGACGTGGAGTTGCGGAAACCAGCCCGTATTACCTATTACCTATTAGATGGTGAACAGGGTGTGGTGATGGAGTTGTTACCGCATTTACACATGCGTGCTCGTGTTTCGAATCACCATTCGACGAATTGTTTGGCGAGATATTCGTGTTGCTTTAGGCTACACGAGTGACCAGTCGCGTCTATTTATTTCTACTTCAGCTTGACGAAATAGACTACGACGTCGTCATTCTAGCGACTTTTGCATTGCAATTGCAATTTTCTTTAGATTTTTGCAATTTACAGGTCAGCGACAGGTTATACCGAGTATGTTGATTAAAATATGATTCGCGATCGTAACAAATATGGTTTTACAGAATTATAATGATTAGAATCAGCAATACAACTCCATACATTAGCATAATCCTCAAATTAATGTCGTGATTTCATGAAATAGTCATTCAATAGGATTACATGAACTTAGAGAGTTGTATTGATGATTTTTGTGATTATAATTCTATAAATAAACATTTGATATGATCGCGAATCATATTAATTAGATCAATATACAACCTGGTACTGACCTGAAAATTGAAAAACGTAAGAAAATTTTAATTTCGCGGGCTACCCTGACGCTTTCGCCTTAATAAGTAACAAGAAAAAAAAAAAAAATTTTTTAATTTTTAATTAAAAAATACAGTATCGATGAATCGAGCATGCATGCGTAGTTAGAGTTTTATCGAGAGAAACTCCTACAACTTATTATAGAGTCTATTAACTCCTGCCCCACCCCTTAATGCTGGGTACGCCCATGTATATCTGATATAGTGCCAGACTTCCCCGGTTATTTTTTACATCACACGAAATAATAATATATATAAGCCCACGAAGCACGGACGTAATTCGTCGTAAAACGTCGATTTTTTTTCATGTACCTACTGGATTTTCATTGAAAATCCAACAGTGTGTTTTTTCAACGCCCTGGGACGAGGGTGCGTCCTAACGCGTTGGATTCTCAACGCTCGGCTCAACACCGAGAGTTGAAAATCCAGTGCGCAATAAAATCCCGCCGCGATATTTTTACGTCCGTGCGAACGTCGACTTATCTAATAGTAAATTTTCTAGTTTTCAAGGGTATTCAGGTGAAGCTTCGCTTTCCGAGGGCGCTCCAAGGATGGATGACCATCTTTTACATATCGAGACCGTGCCTCGGAAAGCATTTTAAACCGTTGCTTTGGTTCCGGCTGTCATTCGTGGATTTTTGTCAGTTTTTATGGGTCGTCAGAAACCCGAAAGTTTGACAAACCTTCTAACCAAGGGGTATCGTGTTACACAGTAACTGGATTGTGGATGAGAGATAGGCAGTCGCGCATTTCCTGTGCGTGTCCCAAATAAAATATTTTTCTTTATTTCTTTCTTTCTTTATGTAAAATACTAGAATTCAGCTACTTCTGGTTTGCCTAGAAGCTGACCCCAACATAGTTGTGAAAAGGCCAGGCAGTTGAGGAGTATTTCTAGTTTTATTTTCACTTAATAGCTCTGTCTATAATGTAAGTAGATAGTTCTCTCAAAAAAGAAAACAGAAAGGTCCTATTCACATGTGGTCTTTTTGAAAGTTTGCGTCTAAAGTTCTAAGCAATTTACAAATAAAATAGGGTGGCATTATTTATTAAAGGTCTGTCTACTTACTGTGTCCGAAGAGGTCCGTGATGCTCCAGGAGGCAGATGCGAAGCCAACGAGGCCCAGGAGAGCGACTGTCCGGATCATGGCTGTAGCGAGATGCTCTGCTTGCTACTGTTAGTCTGCAGTCTGTACAAAGAGTGCTTTACCAAGCCTATTTATACGTTTCTCGCATCTGGCACGCCGTATGATTCAGCGTAAGAATAAACAAGTGAATTTTTTGGGTTCCTCAAGAAATAAATTCGAGAAAAATAATTGGTGTGCCATTTTTATTTTTCTTTAGCCTATCTATTACGTGGTAGGTACGTGTCAATTCTGTAGAAATTATCTGGGGGCCAACCACCACCTCTATAAGCAGTATTATTTTGATATTACTTCAGTGCGAGAAAGAAGTGGAGCTATACAGGACGTCTAGCTCCATCTCTTTCCCACGCTCAAGTGAAGGCTCAAGCCCTGTGCGTAGATTCCTAGAGTCCGCGCCACCACTGAAGTCCATTTGACGCAGAAGTGTCTATGTCATGTCAGACAGGCTTCCAGCGGGGTAGTTGCATAACACACGTAAAATAGCTTTCGATCGCAATACCTTTCACTATGACAGTTCAGCCACGCTCATTGCGTTATTTACGTAAGACGAATTTTTCACTGTGTCAGTTAAGTTATTAGGTACCCGCTGGTAGCCAGAACCGTTGAAGTATTCAGAAAGCCTTGTCATGCACAGATGTTGAAAGAGCTTTTCACATTCAGAGCACTAACAACAATTTCTTTCAAGTTAAGGGTATTTTGAGGAATGATTCGGTGATGTTCCTTATGTTGATTCTGCTACATCCTTGAAATTACATCAAGGATGTATCAGAGACAACCATCAACTGCCTGGCTTCCTGTTCCGGGTTTCCCGGCTGCAGCTGACTAGGGGTCGTTCATTAATTTCGTGAGGCGTTTAGGGGGAGGGGGCCAAGCTGAATCTCACCCAATTTCACGTGGGGGAGAGGGGGATCTCTGCAAATATCACGTTTTTTTTCCCGCAAGAAACTGTGTAGTATGCGAGAAAACTGGGTTAAATTAAACAATTAAATTCATTTATTTCAGGTCTTTAAACCATATGAAATTTAAAAAAAGAATTCTACGATTGCCATGCTTGGACTATAAATGTTAAAGAAGAAGAAGTAAAACATGTTTCTCCACTAAAATAATATGGCAAAATCCTACACAAAAACGATAGGTCTCGTGGAATCCAGTTGGAACGAACTTCCTAATTCGCTGTTTAATTATAACGTAGGTTAGGTACCTACGTTATAATTAAACAGCGAAAAATCTTTGAAAAATCTTACGTGAGTATGATGATGGCGTGGGGGCAAGGGGTTCGAGCCAAATCTCACGACATCTCACCAAGGGGGGAGGGGGAGTCGAAAAATTGCCAAAATCGCCTCACGTAAATAATGAAGGCCCCCATACCAGTATTTTACATAGAGCGACTGCCTGTCGGACCTCCACAACCCAGTTACTGGGTAACTCGATACCCCTTGGTAAGACTGGTTGGTTGACAACCATTGTTAATAAAATGTAGTTAAACCTAATTAGGTTTCAATGCAAAAGTAAGTAGGTAGGTATGGTATAAAAAAATTAATGAACAATATCGCAAAAGTAAATATTGCATCAACATTATCAAAAAAACATTACATTTTCAGTAATTTTCCATTTCATTGAAACGTGGGCTTTTCGAACATTTTTAGCACTTGTGTTAATAAGGAACTGCATTATTTCTTTGCAATTTAAATTACAGGCGCCAGGGCCAGAATCATCCTTCCATGTAAATTAACTGTATAGTGCTCAGAGGCCCTAGTGTGAGTTTCTTTTAACCATTTCGACTTTACGCATCGCTTGAGAGCCGGCCGGCCTTCACCAGTGAAGGGCCAATCGGAGTGCCGAACGCGGTCGATGCGTAAAATCGAGATGGTTAAAAGGAACTCACACTAGGCCCAGAGATCTGAAATTATTCGAAAAAGAACCGTTACCGACATAACTTGCAGAGGAAGCAAGCTGAAGTTGCAGTGGGCTGGCCATGTTTGTTGAAAGACCGATGGCCAGTGGAGCAGACGAGTCCAGGAGTGGAGACCGCGTTTCGGAAAACGTAGTGTGGGCCGCCCGCAGCTAAATGGACAGACGGTTGTTAAAAGGTGGCTGGGACAAACGAGGACAGAGTGTTGTGGCGCAGCCTGGGAGAGGCCTATGCCCAGTAATGGACTGTGATAGGCTGAGTTGATTGGCTTTGCCAACTTTGACCTCGAAGATTTCAAACAACAAACAAACCTTCGAGAAGAATTTTCGAAAATTCTGAAACACCTGTTTCAAATTTTTACCGCATCGATTGTGCTTAAAATAAGACGAGTTTTCAACAGTCCTTTCTTAGTATTTAGAACCACGTTTACTACAAATATTATCAGCCGCCGCGGTCGGTTCGTGGATGGGTGACCATCCAATACCTATCGACACCCCTCCGTGCCTCGGAAAGCACGTTAGGCCGTTAATCTCGGCTGTCATACTTTGACAGACGTTAAGGGTAGTCAGAAGTCCAAAAGTCTGATAATCAGTCTAACTAGGTATCGTGTTACCCAGTAACTGGATTGTGGAGGTCAGACAGGCAGTCGGTCCATATAAAATACTTGTATTTAGGTGCATCCAGACTGGTGCTACTGAGAAATCCCAATAACACTGAGAATCGAACCCAGTTCCTCATGTTCAGCAGTAGCGATAAATGTTACACCTTATTCAGGTATGAATTTACATAAGAAAGCCAGAATTTTTATTAGAAATAACAAAATTGGATAGGTAGCCACCCTAAATTAAAAACGAAACTAAGAAGACATCACGTGGCTTTTAAAGAAAACAATAAAATTCATATTCGGTGTCTGGTTAATTTATTAATTAATACCTATATTAACTGTGTGCTATCTGCTGACATCATTTTACAATTGTCATGTTAATATAATAAAAGTGAGACCTAATTCGATATGGTTTTTTCATGTCGCCATCGGTTTTCATATTCATATTCATTTAAATGTCAAAATATGGTAAGCAGGTAGATAACTAGGTACTTCTGAAAATGAAAAATATGTCTTAACTACAAATATTAACTCAGCAGGTGCCGATTGTCATCTTCTTTGGAAAATACTTACGATGAGAGGCGGTATAGCACTTGAGTAAATACATTAATTATTAATTTTAATTTATCTTTTAACTGACTTGTTGGTGTAGTTGTCGCAAGGGCTACTGCTGAGCATGAGGTCCTGGGATCGATTCGCAGGTCGAACAAAGTGTTATTGGTCTTTCAATAGGCCAGAATGAAATTGCGTTACTATATTTTGAGCATTTTTGCTCAAAATTGTAACCAATGAGGTAGATTGTCCGCAGCTTCTACGCAAGCTGTATTTCAATATTCCCCAGCGATTACTCAGATTTAATCCACCTATCGCTATTCCATTATCCTCTTTCAACTATAGGCAAAACTCATTTTTAGTGCGAGCGAATAAAGATTTTAATGACTTATGCAAGCAGTTCTCTTTTGACGTGTTTTCAACGAAAGGCTCAAGCGTTCGCAATAGGCTGAACCTTGATTTCTTCAAAATTAATTCGTAATGTTAATTTAGTTCTGGTACTTATTTTTATTTAATTTTATTGTAGTTTATTCCTGTTGTTGTGTTTATGTTTGGCATTACCCGATTTGATGGTTGGTGCGCTTGTGTTTTTGATATAATTTGTCGTGTATAAGATCTCTTACTGTATTATTATATAGCTAGCCGTGAAAACCTATAATTGGCTTCATGTTTCTTATTCCAGTGTCTTTATTGTATTTATGTAAAGCTGTTGGTTTTCCATGTGATAAATAAATAAATAAATATTTAGTCAGACGCAAGACTATGATGAATATGACAAAACTGATAGTATTTTTTATTCAAAACGCGACCGCTACAAAAATAAAACTTTTAAAAATCTGATTATGAGCACATTAACCGCAAAGTTTAGGATATTGACTGGACGGACCTTTGGGATCCGAAGAGGCACTAAGTACATTTCACAATAAGATTGATAATAAGTATAATTAACAACACACACCACTATCAGCATCTAGGACCGCTGGTTATCCGGTCTGGTTTTCCAAAATATTAATTATAAGTACACACTCAATAATAAAAAAAAATCATGGGTTAATTGGAAGAAACACGGCAACATTGCAGACTACGAATTTTTTTTGCAACATAGTCTTCTTTAAGGATTTTTTAATAAATGCTCCTCTAAATACATTCAGTCGAAGATAGTATACATAAAAATATTATGATTTTCTGGATCGACATTTTCAACCGCAAAGAGAAACCCGGTATACCAGAAAAAGTTAAAAACGATGTATCCAACGAACCTCAATCGATTTGAAACCAGCTTTCTAATTACGTAACTTTTAGTAAGCGATTACGGCTAATCTGTTTCATTTTGACAGTTCAACAACATTCATTGCGTTATTTACGTTGTTGAGCAGATTTGTTTTCAAACTTATGAAGCAATGGATTAGCAATCTGTTTCAAAACGATTCAGATTCTGATTGATCGTGTATTACGCAATTAGGGTACCGTTCTCTGATTTATTTTCTTCCGTGTATGAATCTGCTTTATCTGTAGACCCTTAGCTATAATCTACAATAAATGTATCACAGAAAGTGTTATATGCCCAGGATTCAAAGTCAAAGTCAAATAATTTATTTCAATTAGGCACAAAAAAGGTACTTGAACGTCAAAATTTACAAAAAATAATAATAATTGATTCTATAGTCGCACCTTTCAAAAGGTAGTTTTCGTATGGAGAAGAATGGGCAAGAAACTCCACCGTTACGCTTTTAAAATGTTTTCACAGTATCTTGTATACATTAATTATAATTATATGTGAAGACGATGCACCTAGAATAAGATTACTATAACACAATAGGTAAAAAGAATGAAAAATGAAGGAATGACAGATAAAAAATAAAAAAAATATATTTGATAGATGCATGGTGCTCACATATTTACAAACATTGTAAAATTATACGATATTCCTAACATTTTAACAAGTAATAATAATAAGTCAGTTTGTGAGTTCAAGTAATCACAGAATATATATAAAACATTGTAAAAAAAAAAATTATACAATTAAATTGGCAACCAGTTAGATTTTGTCTAGATTCTAAATTATCCTATGGAGCAGGACCAGCATGTTTCCAAGCATTTTTGTCTTGGATATAATCCTCTAATTTGTAATATGCTTGCTTACAAAGTGCACTTTATGTGAGTTTTAAATTTTCTTTCATATAATTCTAATATATCACAAGGTTCTGTTGTAACATTTAACACAGTACCCCTTAAAAGATGTATTTACTTTAGATATTCTGAAAAATGGTTGATCTATTTTATATTTCTAGTATTAAAATTATGTCTATCACTTATTTTATTAAAAAGATGTATATTTTTTCTCACATACATAATATTTTCATAAATGAATTGGCAAGGTACCGTCATAATATTAATCTTTTTAAATAGTTCCCTGAGAGATTCGCGACGACTTAGATTATAAATGGCTCTGACAGCTCTCTTTTGTAAAATAAAGATGGATTCATTGTCAGCAGCCCGACCCCACAGTAAAATGCCATACGACATAATACTGTGGAAGTAACTAAAATAGACCAAACGCGCGGTTTCTACATCTGTTAACTGTCTTATCTTTCTAACAGCTTAAGCGGCCAAGCTTAGCCGCCCCGCGAGAGATGTTATAATGTGGAAGCACCTGTACACAAGAGTGGATTTAAGCGTAGTGTTGAGCAATACTGACCTATTTCTATTTCATCTACCTTGTCAGAGCTTTTGAAAGACTGGTACATAAAACTTTATACACATACAGCAACATCACGGTTTTGTGAAAAAGCGATCTAAGACAACTGATTTATTGGTATTTTCTATTTGATAACACCGACAATCGTATACAGGTTGTGATTGATGGAGTATAAACAGATTTTCAAAAAGCTTTTAACAAGGTGGATCATGAATTGTTGCTGAACTGAATAGCTTACAATGGTAACTGGTTGCGATGGTTCATTTAGTACATCACTAATCGTTGTCAACGGGTTGTTATTAACGGATACCACTTTTATGCTACTCGGGTTACATCTGGTGTCCACAAGGCTCTATTCTCGGTCCTCTTTAGTTCAATATCTTTTTTATATAATATTGTCAACTGTTTTCATCATTCCAAATTTTTGTTATATGGTGATGATCTCAAAGTATACCTACATACCTAAATAGGGTGGAATTTTCGAACTTCACCCGGAGGTTTAAAGTACTCACTTATTTTAATTGAACGAAAAAACAGGATAAAACGAACTAGATAATTAGTTGCTCGAAATGAGCTCCATTTTAATGAATACATAAAGAACAATTCTCAAAAATGTATGGACACAGGTTAAGGCCCTTCGATCAACATAAGTTTTAAAGTGCTACAAGGGTGGGGACGTTTTGGTCATTGTTCTTTATGTTTAAAAGGAATCCATTTTCAGTACCTTTAAATAGCGAGTTGTGAAGAATATTGAATATAGTAGTGTTAAATCGTTTACAGTTGTATAGGATTTTTGATAAACGTGATTTTTAATTATCCCTTATTTAATAAAACTGAAGGGGTGAGGGCTGGTGATCTCGCAAGCCATCTGATTGTGCTGTTTGTACCAATCCAGGTATTGAAATGGTTATTAATAATAGGCAGTGGTGATTCTGCTGTTAGGGGCCGGATGCGACTGTCGCAACCCAGTGCTGGGCACGCCACTATTGCTTATTTCCGCCTGACGCAGGTCCTCACCGGACACGGCTGTTTCGGGAGGTTCCTGTTTCGCATCAGGCGGAAGGAAACACCCGGGTGTCATCACTGCGTGGATCGCCCGGAGGACACGGTGGAGCATACGGTGGAGGTCTGCCCGGCTTGGGTAGAGCACCGCCGTGTCCTCGTGGAGGCGGGGATCTCTCGCGTCCGGCCCTGGTCCAGGCCATGTTACGGAGCGAAAGGGCATGGGAGGCCGTCACCTCCTTCTGCAAAGCAGTAATGCTCGCGCAGGAGGAAGTGGAACGCGTGATGGAGAGGCAAATTTAGCCCTAGCCGCCGCAGGAGGAGACGCCCTGGGCGTCGGGAATCAATTGCCGATTCCCGGCCATCGTAGGCGCGGGCTTGCGGACGGTGAGCAATGGGTAGCTCGCCGTCCGGTAAGGACCAGGCCCGGGTCAACGGCGCGTTGTGTTCCACGTGCGCGTCAAAGAGATGTCAGCCGGTGAAGGGGTCCGTTGGGACCGATGCCTGCCGGGGTTAAGGGAAAGTCCGAAAAGGATACCGTGGCCCCTGGCATTGCACAGGCAACTGAAGGAACACGGGTGGGTTTTAGTCAGTAAGAGTCTGACACGCCCTCCCGCTCTGCCCAGAGCGGGAGAAGTCACTTGAAGATATCCCACCAAAAAAAAAAAAAAATGGTCCTGAGCATCGACTTGCTGTTGAATCCAACCCCAACCAACAAAATGGAGCTCATTTCAAGCAACAAATTAGTTAGTTTACAATTTTTTTTCGTTCAATTAAAATAAGTTGCCTACCGAAAACTGTGGTGCATGTTGATTTGTTCCTTATGGTCTCTACTTAGTCTGGCCATAAATACTGTTACAATTAAAAATAAGAAAGATATTACATTTGAATTTGGAATCTGTCATTTTTATACGATTGTTCATTGAGTTTTCTAATTTTGGCGCCAATACACTGTACAATATTTTGCGATATTATAATGGAGTGGGGTGATAAAGAGAACCGAATCGCTGTGATTGCATTACACAAAGTTGGTATGGAGCCAAATGCAATTTTTAAAACTCTCCATACGCTTGGTATTAGTCAAATATTTGTGTACCGGGCTATTAATAGGTACAATGAGACCTCCTCTGTTTGTGACAGAAAAAGATCTGGCCGTCCACGTAGTGTTCGTAAGAAAAAGGTGGTCAAAGCAGTAAGGGAAAGAATTCGAAGAAATCCTGTCCCGGGCCTGGTCCTTACCGGACGGCGAGCTACCCATTGCTCACCGTCCGCACGCCCGCGCCTACGGTGGCCGGGAATCGGCTATCGATTCCCGATCCCCAGGGCGTCTCCTCCTGCGGCGGCTAGGGGCGTGAGGGCGCGAATTTTGCCTCTCCCTCACACGTTCCGCCTCCTCCTTCGCGAGCATTACTGCTTCGCAGAACAGAAGGAGGTGACGGCCTCCCATGCCCTCTCGCTCCGTACCATGGCCTGGACCAGGGCCGGACGCGAGAGATCCCCGCCACCGATCGCCTCCACGAGGACACGGCGGTGCTCTGCCCAAGCCGGACAGACCTCCACCGTATGCTCCACCGTGCCCACCGGGCGATCCACGCAGTGATGAAGATACTTTGCACCTCGAATTATAATTTGTTTGTTTATCATAAAGTTCTTAAAAACTCTTCAATATAAAATGTATTTGTGACATTGAAGACCATAACTGGAATTGAATTAATTGAGTGCATTTTCAAAACATTTTGATTCCGGTTAGACCTTATTAAAAAAAAAAAAAACGACTATTTGAAATATTGGTTAATTTTTTAGGTATCATATGAATAATAGACGTTACAATACTAGGGGCCCAAAAAATCTGTCTCCTTTTCCATCTCCAGTATTTAGAGTACCTAATTTATTTTTATTTTTATTAAAACTTTATGCACAGGTAAAAAAAATACTGTACAAAGGCGGACTTAATGCCTGAGGCATTTTCTACCAGTCCACCTTAGGGTGGTGCAGAGACAAAACATGGCAGGTGCAACATAAGTCCAGATAACTTGATAAATACCTACTAATACATAGATACATACATATAAACCGAATAAACGTTGTCAGGAGAAATAACGATTGGTAGTCCTCTACACAAATTCAGCAAATCAGCGCTGCATTGATTCTGCCAACTTTTCACGAATATGTTCACGTGCCTTCAACTTGAAGGATAACCGACTGGTTGCCATCCTGATGTTCAGAGGAAGCGCATTCCAAAGAAATACCGCCTGGACAAAGAAAGAAGAGTGAATAAAACCAGAACGGTGAGAAGGACATCGTATAATAGAAGACGATTGTTTTCCTCCAGGTGAGGTTCAATAATTCCACCCTATAAAGTCGTAGCATTCAGTATTACTATCTTCTCAGTTCTCACATCGTATTCGTCTTGTTATCTATTGTTACATTAGTAAGGCCCGTTTGAGCATTCCCAAGTGCAATTACCCAAAAAAACATCTTAAATTTTAAATTATTGATAAGGTTTTCATATTAAATGTGTACCTACTTAATATTTTATTGAATAAAGTAAACTCGGTTCGTGATCTTGGTATGCTTGACTCAAAACTCTGCTTGGATTTTCATATCGGACAAATTGTTAATAAAGCATATAAAATGTACGGATTTATAATGAGATCCACTCATGATTTGAAGCGGACCTCTTTGTAAAAGTCCCTAGTCCGATGTCAGCTTTAATATCGTATCCATCTGGAACCCGTACAAATACATTGACATGATAGAAAACGTCCAACGTAGATTTCTTCGTGCAATGCACTACATGTAGGTTTAACCTCTTTCATACGACTAGTCGGGATATCAACCAAGTGCGGATGATACCCTGCAATACGTCTGGTAGTCTGGTAATGAAAGGGAGATGGTGGGATGAGATCGTGGAGCTCCTGCACACACTCTCCGAAGTACAGTCAATCTTCGAACGATTATACTTTATGTTTAGTTTCAAACAAGTTACGCGTGGTTCAGGTTGGTTAATTAAATAGGAAAGTTAACTGTTGACGAACAAGTTTGTGATTAGAACAGTTACATCTAGGTAGGTATTTATAACATTGAGTAATGGATTACACGTAGGTCAAAGACATTTGATTTACATACAGTCCGGAGAGCGAATGCGGTCTTCACATCTGTCAGTTTCATACTAACGAATATGTGTTTTGCGAATTTGATCCATATTACTACTAGAAATTGTCGGGAGAGACGGGTTGGTCGTCGAACAGTAAGGTCGTTTCGGGAGCGAGCTCCAACACATAATTTTTTGCGAAAAAAAAAACTCTTTATGTACTTATGGTAAGATCGCGTCGCTTGCTGCGAATTCGAACTGGTGTTTTTATATTGTTTTTGATAATACTGTGACCTTACTAGAGTCTGGCTAACGAAAGTAGGCCTTGGAATTATTTGCGAACTTTTTATATAGCAACTCTGTATGAACGTCAACGTCAATTTGACAAGGTTGTCGTTCGGTATCTCTGGTGTCAAATTGTATGCGTTTGTGTAAATTGTGATTCTAATTACGGTTTAAAATGAACAAATCTATCAAAAGTGGTGTACGAAAGATGTTGTTTTGCATGATTGGCAAGTTCAACGAAAAACAACAACAGCGTGATGCCGCGTTTAAACAAAAACAAGATTGTCTACGTGTGGTGTTGAATTTCATAGGTTAGTAGACAATATTATTTTGATACTTTGAACACCTACCTATCCAGTCGTCTTAATAAAATTTTGATTTATAATTTACGTATCCTTACAAATAAGTTACTTTCGCTTTTTCGTATTGAATAAAACTAATTATATTCATTCGTACATCGCATCAGTCAACGTATTCATTTTAATAACATCACCTATGTTTTACGTATATACTCATAATGAATTTTTGCTGTATTTTTGTTGGTAATTTATTATTTATTATATGCTTTATTGTACATACAAAACGATATATAACAGAGGAAAAAAAAAACAATTAAAATACATACAATGGTAATTTTAAAACGATTAACTTTCTTTAACAGAGAATCTGCAAGATGTCGAAGGAGTTGATGAAATAGTAAGAACTATTGAAAATCTTACTGAATTAGAGCAGAAAGATAGGATAATAACCCAGAATCAGTACTTAGAAGAAATAACTTCAATGACTGGTAAGTTTTTACTATACACTGGTGTTTTGAAATTATGCCGACAAAAACCTTGTCATTTACGTAAACCAAGAATTAATTACATATTTTGTATATCTTCTTTGCAGAAGTGAGTGTCAGAACACTAAAGAGAGTAAAAAGGGAAGGTGCAGTAAATGAAGGTGTCTGGAGTACCCCGGGGAAGAAACGCCCACGGAAACCTACTGTGTCTAACCTAGATAACTTTGACATAGATGCTATGCGTAACAAGATAAACGAATTTTATATTGTTAAAAAACAAGTTCCTACACTGAGGACACTGTTGGTGGAGTTAAAAGAAAGTATTGATTTTAACGGATGCAGAGAAACTCTGCGCCGCTTGTTTTTAGCCAATGGCTATGAATTTAAAAATAATAAAAATGAGCGTTCTGTATTAATAGAACGCTATGACATATCTGCTTGGAGACATAGATTTTTAAGAACTATAGCAGGAAAACGTGCAGAAGGCAAGCCAATCATTTATTTAGATGAGACTTATGTCCATAGAAACTACAAGCCTAAGAAGTCATGGCAAGGTCCTTCAACTAGTGGTGCAATTGAAAATGTTTCGACCGGGAAAAGGTACATTATCGTTCATGCTGGATCAGAGAAAGGCCCCGTACCAAACTCTTTGTTAGTGTTTAGTACTAAATCAAAAAATGCTGATTATCACCATGACATGAATGCTGAAAATTTTAATAAAAGGCTTAAAGAAAAACTTATACCAAATTTGGAAGAACCAAGTGTAATCATAATGGATAATGCTAGTTACCATTCGGTAATTATAAATAAGGTTCCGAACACACAAACACGTAAAAGTAATATAAGAGAGTGGCTTCGTGATAATGGAATTCAATATGAGGACTACCACACGAAAGCAGAGCTGTTGTGTATTGTAAAACGAAATACGCCTAATCCAATATATGAAGCTGATGAAATTTTAAATCAATGTGGTCATGAGGTGTTGAGACTTCCACCCTACCATTGTGATTTAAATGCGATCGAGCTTGTGTGGAGTTTGGCAAAACGTAAAGTGGCTAGCAAAAATATTGCAGTTACTACAGCTGCATTAGAAGAAATAATTAAAGATTCATTTGAAAACGTAAGTTCACAGGATTGGAAGAAAATTACTGATCATGTAATACATGTTGAAAATAAATATAAAAAACGTGATAAAATAACAGAAGAAAATTTAGAAAGTTTTATTATAAATGTTGGAGACAGCGATACTAGTGACAGTGATGAATCTTTTGGCATTGAAGTGTTAGAATCTGATTTTGATTACGATGAATAAAACTAAGTTATTATGTATGGAATATTATCGTATTTTATTTGTCTATTTATTTTCGGATTCCGCTCATATTTACCTCATATACTAACACCTATACCAGATCAATAAATCCTTAAAATCCCGTTACAAACCTGATACATATCAAAAATTAATATAAAGGCACAGGATCAGATATATTGTAAAATAAAAGAGGTTCTTTAAATAATAAGAATTTAGATTTTCTTATAAATTATTTAATCAATTAATTTTACACGAAACTACACTTAATCAGTTTCAAACTTTCAAGACACAAATAGCCATGACACCCAGTAATAGCTTAGTTTACACAAAATAGTAACAATGTACAGAGAGGCAGAGTAACAATAATTGAAAGCAATACAACCTGTGCACCGGGCAACGCCTGAAGGTAGAATGCCATTTCCGAGTGTAAGACGTCGCGACGCCCCCGTAAGGGGGCGTGGCGAGCGGGGTCGGAGCGTCGCCCCTCGCCCGCGGAAGCTATACGGCGGCCCGCCACTGCGGGTCCTCTCGATAGGGTGGCCTATAGCGGCCTAGGCATTTGACGCAGCAAAGCTGCGTCTGTGTAGTGGTTGCTATGAATATTTCTGTAGGCGCGCCACGACGCTATTCCATATAGCGTCGCTTTCTTCACGACACCACGGCGGTCAGTCCCCATCAGGTGAGACCTCCAGTTACCTGGAGGAGGCCCGATGAAGACGACCAGCGACAGAGGTGCCGACTCGACGCACCTACAGGTAGATATGTAGTTTTCCCTCGCCCCGCTTACAGATCTAGCCGTTTACGGATTGAGGGATAAACAGTCGTGTGTGTACGAGCGGTTTGTGTTGTTATGTAACACCGCTCGGCGTCTACGTGCGTCGCGACGCCTAGCGTCGCGGTCGCACGTGTTGTGTAAAGATGCATGTATAGTTGCGGTTGTCTGTGATTAGTTGCGCGACGTGCCTATATTAACCTAGAACACGCCGCGCAACAGATGTATGTGTACATCTGTGGAGTCTTATTATTTCGAGTGAGCTGCGTGTAACCTGGGTGCGGCTCACTCGAGGCGTCAGTCCGGTGGATGGGGTCAGTCGTCCGCTACCAGGTCGCGGGGCAGGGGTCTCGCGTCAGGTGGGCGCGCGTGCAATGGCGCTATCTGCCTGACATGGGGCCAGGCAGAGGCGTCGGCACGCGCGAACATCACCGTCGCGAGTCGCCTCACAAACTCATCCAGGCTCTCGATCCCGAGATCCCGATGGAGGACATCGTTCCTCACGAAACGAGGAGCGGCTACTATGGTCCGCAACGCATAGTTTTGTTGCGTGCGGAGCTGCTTCTTGCTCGACTCGCTCGTGAGGGCGAACCAAGCGGGCGCGGCGTACGTCAAGACTGGGCGTATGTACGTCTTGTACGCGCTCAGCTTGACGCGCGCCGGGATTCGGGATGTGAGCACTGGCCTGAGCAGGTGACGGGCGACCCCGCCCTGCGCGGCGACCTTGCGGACGTGTGGCCCCATCGTGAGGCGGCGGTCGATGGTCACACCCAAGTACTTGACCTGGGGCGACCAATCGACGGCGGCTCCTTGTAGCTTCAAAGGTGGTGGGAGGTGCGCATACCCAGTGAGCAGCGCCTGCGTCTTACCCACGTTAACCGAGAGCCGCCATTTTGACAGCCACTCGGGGAGTAGGTCGAGGGCGCGCTGCATTTTGACCGCCGCGTACTTCGCATTTAGCGAGGTAGTAATGTACGCGGCGTCGTCGGCATACAGCGCGAGCGTCGCCTCGGGAGTGGTGGGGATGTCGTCGGGGTAACGTGAGTAACACGCCGGCGAGATGCAGTTGCCCTGAGGCACGCCAGCCATCACCGGGCGGGCGCCGGATAGCGCCCCGTCGACCACCACCTTGAAGGTCCTGTGGGACAGAAAAGAGGAGACCACCCTAACAACGCGACGGGGCGCGTCGGACGTGGCCAACTTGTATGTGAGGCCCTCGTGCCATACACGGTCGAAGGCCTTCTCCATGTCAAGGAATACTGCCACCGAGTACTCCTTCTTTCCTTGTGCAGAAGTCAGTAGGTGCAGTACCCTTGACAACTGAAGCGTCGTGCTATGCTCCGCCCTGAAACCGAATTGTTCTGGGCGCGGCGCAATATGAGGTAGGAGGTGTCGCAGCAGGAGTGCTTCGAACACCTTGGAGACTGTCGGCAACAACGTTATAGGCCGATAGCTCTCCGGCCTCGCTGTATTCTTCCCCGCCTTGGGCAGCATTATGACGCGCCCCTCCTTCCACGGGGTGGGAAAGACCCCCGTGCGCAGTATCGCCGTGTACAGGCGCGCCAGTGCCGCTACCGTACGGAACGGCAAGTGGCGCAGCGCTGCGTTGGTGATACCGTCGGCACCGGGGGCCTTCCTGGGCTTCGTCCTTAGGATGGCGCGTCTAACTGCGCCAGGCGAGAAGAATATAGGGTCCTCCTCGGGAGCTATCGGCGATGCGAAGTAGTCTCCTAGGTGTTTCTCGACTGCTGCGACATGCTCGATGTCGGCGGTCGGGTTAGGGCGGAACTGACGCTCCAGGGGTTCGGCGAAGACCTCCGCCCGGTCCTCCGCTACATACTTGAGCGCCCCGTCGCTATTGAGCAGAGGGCGCACCGGGGCTGGGGTCTTCGATAGTTGGCGGCACAGTTTATGTACAGACGGCCAACTATCAGTAGTGGCGTCTATTCTCTCTTCCCAGCCCGCGGCGGTATGGGCCGTAAGCTCGGCCTTAACCTTCTCCGCGAGACGGTTCAATTGGGTCTTGAGTGTGGGGCATCTGTGTTGTTGCCACTGCTTGCGAAGACGCCTCTTCGCGGCGATGAGTGCTGTCAGACGCGCCGGCAAGGGGGGCAATGGTCCTCCCCCCTGCGGCAGCGTCGTCGTCGCCGCTTCCAAGGCGCTCTGTATGCAAGCAGTGACGTCGTCCGCCGCTTGCTCTACGTCCGCGGAGGGAACAATAGGCCGAGCTGGCGTGGTGGTCTCCATCTTTTCTGTGAAGGCGTCCCAGTCAATACGTCGACGTGGCGCTACAGGTTTCAGTCGGGTCGGCATGCCCGATAGGACGACGAGTACAGGTTGGTGGTCCGACTGTAACTCGTCGTCGATCACTTGCTGCGTGATCTGGCCTCTGTGTACTGCGATGTCCAGCACATCAGGCATGTACCTCACTACGTCTGGGTAGTGAGTAGGCGTCTCGGGGCCGGACACCGAGTACCCGAAGGCTTCCGCGTCCGCGAGGAGCCGTCTCCCCTCGGTGTTCGCTTTCATAGAATTCCACGCCGGGTGCTTGCAATTAAGGTCGCCGCAAGGATGACCGCGTTGTCGCTATGCGTGCCAATTAGCGCCCGCATCTCAGCCATAACAAGGCGGGACGCGGGCGGCTTGTAGCACGCATAGATACTGATGTCCTCGCCGGCAACGTGTAGTTGCACACCCAGCGCGTAAAAGCTACTGAGCGACGGCAAGGGGAGCTCTTGATGGACGACTCTCCGCCTCACAAGTACCGCCAGACCACGGTATCGGGCATCCTGAGCCGACCTCTCATCCTTCCGGTAGACATGGTAACCCGGGAACCTGACCCTATCTTCGGCTCCCAGGTGCGTCTCGCTGATTAGCGCCACGTCGATGTCTTGATCCCGAAGGAGATGGCGGAGGGGGGCGACCTTATCCCTAAGGCCGCGGGCGTTCCAGTGAACGATCCTTAACGGTCTAGCCATCACAGAGTGACAGCAATGTGGCCAGACCGTCAAGGATGACCGACTCAATGTCTCGGCCCTGCCTTATAGCCCTTATGAGGTCCATAAGGAGCTTAATTGCGCAGGTTGTGAATTCCTTTTTGTTTGTGGATATCTCCGGTAGCGCGCTAATATTCGCGCTACGTGCTGTGGTCGCGATGGTCGCTCCACCACGCGTCGCCGCAGGGAAGCTTCCCTGCGTTGTAATTGGCCGACGATCCAACATGGCGTCGGCTGCGACGGTGATGGTGCCAAGCGGCTTCTGAGTGAACCCGCTAGTACCGCGTTTCTTCCGCTGCGCCTTGTTGTCGCTACTAGCGGGTTCAATCATTTCAATGTCGGACGCCTTCGGTGCAACCTGCGCAATTTGTAAGGCAGGGGCGGCCGTAGGGGGGTCTTCTTTGTTTTCCAGGGGGGTGGGTTTTCTCCCCTTTCCCCCACGCTTCTTCTTCCTCCGCCGTGAGGAGGAGGCCTGGGTCCTCTCCGTGGGCTCGTTGGCCGGCGCCATCAGCGTCGTGCCTTGAGCCTCTATAGTGGCCATCTGTAGCGGCATAGCCGCCTGTGCCCGGCTTGTGGCCGTGATGGCGACGGTCCCCGCCCGCTTGTTTCGAATCTCGCGTTCGAACACGGGGCACTTTATGTTGCTCGCAGGGTGCGGGCCACCGCAATTCACGCAGGTGGCCGGCTCTTCCCGCGGGCGTGGGCAGTCACGTGCCGCGTGTTCTCCGCCGCAACGCACACAAGCGAGCGGGCGGTGACACTGGTGCGAGCTGTGTCTGAAGCGTTGGCACCGGTGACACTGCGCGGGCCCACGCTTACCCTTCCAGGCCTCTATCTTGACACCACGCATGTACATGAATACAGTGGTGTCATATATAGCCCGGACGTCGGGAGTCTTCCTTAAAATGGCGTGGAATACACAGCCGGGTCTTCCTTGTGCGCCCTTAATGTGGCGCACGTACTCCGGCTGGTATCCCAGCGTCCGGAGCTCTTCCTCGATCTCCTTCGGGTCCGTGTCCGCCGGCAGGCCCCGAATCGCGATCTTTAGGTTCTTGTCCGCTGGCAGCGTGTAGGCGAACCAACTGACGCCGCTGCTCTTCTCCAGGCCAGTCAGGTACCGCTGGACCAGCCTGTACTCGTCTTCGGTCTCCGGGGTAAATCTCACCCCGGTCCCGTACGGACGAGCACTTGGGGGCCGGCCCAGTTTCCCACTGATGGCCCGGAAATGCGCGGCCCAGTTGGGCAGCGTCTCAACCACCAGCGGAGGGAATCGCGGCTTCTTGTTTCCCTTCTGCTTCGTCGATTTTGGCGACGACGCGCCGGGTGCGGCGGCAGGGGGGGGGGCGGAACCGGTAATGGGTCCCGGGGGCAAGCGAGGTGTACTCACCCCGGCTCTCGGCGGAGACGGAGATGGCGACTCCGGTGGTGTGCGGCGGCGGACCGCGGCAGAGAAGGTGGGCGATATAGGCGCGCCCCGACCCCGCGGCGCGCTTTCGCGCTGTGGCCGCGGCGGGTCTAGGCAGTACCGCTTGGCCTCCTCCGCCGCGGTACTGTAATGTTCGGTTTCTTTTGATTGCTTTGACAAAGAAGTTTGATTTTTTTTACAGCTTAATAAAATATGAGCTAAATAAAATTCATATCATTTCAATTTAATACCTCGCGTGCATGAGGAAAAGGGTAGTAAGATCAAAATTATTAAAAATATTTTTATTATATATGATGTAACTAAAAATTTACGGTTTTCTCAAATTTTCCTTTATCGGTGCTACTCGTATAAGACGTTGCTTCGTACCAAATTTCAAGAATCTGAGTTCACGGGAAGTACCCTGTAGGTTTTGATTCCCTTGCGAGTGTCGAAAATTTGCGGAATAAGCGGCTGTTTAATTGTTCAAACTTCTAAAGTTTGATTTTTTCACAGCTCCATGGGATAGTAGACCTTTTTTTTTTTTCGCCTCCTCCTTCGCGAGCATTACTGCTTCGCAGAAGGAGGTGACGGCCTCCCATGCCCTCTCGCTCAGTACCATGGCCTGGACCAGGGCCGGACGCGAGAGATCCCCGCCACCGATCGCCTCCACGAGGACACGGCGGTGCTCTGCCCAAGCCGGGCATACCTCCAACGTATGCTCCACCGTGTCCTCCGGGCGATCCACGCAGTGATGACACCCGGGCGTTTCCTCCCGCCTTATCCGAAACAGGTACCTCCCGAAACAGCCGTGTCCGGTGAGGACCTGCGTCAGGCGGAAGGTGAGGACGCCGTGGCGCCTCTCCAGCCACTCCTCAAAGAGGGGACTTATCGCCGCAATAGTGGCGAGCCCAGCACTGGGTTGCGACAATCGCACTCTCCATGACGCCATGAGATCCCGTCGGAGCTCTGTCCGCTGTGCCGCGATTTCTCGCGGCATCGGAGTCAAGCCCCGGCGTTTCGCCTCCTCGCGCCACTCCCAAATATGCGCGAGGACTTTTGCCTCCAGATCCCATGGCGGCAATCCGGCAAGGAGGCTCGCCGCCACTCCGGAGACCGTGCGGTATCCATGGGATAGTAGACCTGAGTATTTGATATAAATTCCAGCTTGATACCTCCACGCGTTCCTGAGAAAAAGGGTCTTGACAGACAGACAGGCGGACGGACGGACAACAAAGTGATCCTATAAGGGTCCCTTTTTTCTTTCGAGGTACGGAACCCTAAAAATGTAAGAAAATTACTTTTAGGAATCCGTAGGTACGTCAGAAAGAAAAAACTGAACCCTGATCACTCGTATGTCTGTCTGTTTGTCTGTCCGTCTGTCACAGCCGTTTGGCAAGAAGCAAGGCAATCTACATCATTTCATTAAAAAATACCTATTGTTTTGCGATTACAAACTTACATTTTTCAGTTGGAGAATTGACCATGACGTATGTGTGTACGTACCTTCATTGTGCTTGGGCCGACACGCACCTGGCCTGTTGTTTTTTAAATCTTGTTTGCAGTTGAATCTCTGCATGTACTCTGGGTTGGCTCCACAATGATTGCCAGCGACATCCGTCGCGTTAAAACACAATGTTCAAACTGCACAACAAGATGAAATACAATCCTTTGTCGGTCGTGCTTAATCTAAACTAATATTACAAAGTGGTCAAATTAATTATTTGTTTGTAAGAGATAATAATTAACGTAACGTAAGTTTTTTTTTTTTTGTAGCCATGTAAACAGCTGTACTATAATGTACAGCTTTAATTTAAGTTTACCATATTCCGAAACTTTGCGAGTATGTATACTCGATGACTAATGTCACTAATTTTGTATTTAAAAGTAATCTAAAACAATACACATCTAAATAAAATTAAAAGAAAGAGTCTAAGCCTTATACTTTTTTTTAAATTTGTATTTGAATGTAATATTTGGGTCTTTTTTAATAAAACAATAAAAATTCGATTAAAAAAATCTACAGGGCATGAGAGGTGTCTGAGAGGATAGCAGATGACCGCTTCAGTCGACCATTTCAATTTGGCACCAACAATGCACCAATAATTAGCGAAATCGGGCCAGCCGTTCTTGAGTTATAAATAGTGTAACTAACACGACGTTCTTTTATATCTATAGAAGATAATAACCCCACAGCTGTATCTCTACGTTGACATCGTGGTGAGGCTTGCGCGCTCCGAACTCCAGGTCAATGCTGGTGGAGAGTTTTGCCGGAACAGGTCTGTGATGAGGAGCCAGACTAAGAGAGATACAGAAACCCGCAGGGTAGCATGTGGCGAGCCCACGGACCCTATCTCTACAAAACCTTGTTCCTCATCTCTGGATTGCCTTTATTGGCCGGCTGGAGTGAACACTGACGAGGAATAGAGCTCCCACCTCTTTCTTGCCTTTATTGGCCGGCTTGAGATTCGCCAGAGCAAATGTGCTCGGAGGAAGGAAGTATCCCAGTAAGATGCTGGTAGGGATCTTGACCGTACTTCCGGGATTATCCTGATATCCGTGGAATACAGCTCCACTCCTTATAAGCACCTCAGAATCGATCTTACGGAGCAATGGATTAGCAATCTGTTTAAAAACGATTCAGATTCGGATTGATTTTGCATTACGTAATTAGGGTACAGGTCTAGATATTGATTTCCTCGCGAGTAAAAAAATCAACTTTCTTGAACACATTCATAATAATATTACAGTATTTAAAGAGATCGCCGACACTATTTTTGAATTTCTTGTTTAAATGTTTTGGCGTAATTACTTTTAATATTCTTAGTTGTAACATATACACATACCTGACAGATAGATGTCACGTATGTAGGTATGTAAGTTCTCCCGTAGCTGCTGAGTCCGTAGTTGGTATCCCTATGTAATCTGTGGTAGTTGATAACCGAGTCTGCTAGGGTGCTGTCTGCTAGGCTGTTTGGTGCATTGTTGGTGCCAAATTGAAATGGTCGACTGAAGCGGTCATCTGCTATCCTCTCAGACACCTCTCATGCCCTGTAGATTTTTTTAATCGAATTTTTATTGTTTTATTAAAAAAGACCCAAATATTACATTCAAATACAAATTTAAAAAAAAGTATAAGGCTTAGACTCTTTCTTTTAATTTTATTTAGATGTGTATTGTTTTAGATAACTTTTAAATACAAAATTAGTGACATTAGTCATCGAGTATACATACTCGCAAAGTTTCGGAATATGGTAAACTTAAATTAAAGCTGTACATTATAGTACAGCTGTTTACATGGCTACAAAAAAAAAAAAACTTACGTTACGTTAATTATTATCTCTTACAAACAAATAATTAATTTGACCACTTTGTAATATTAGTTTAGATTAAGCACGACCGACAAAGGATTGTATTTCATCTTGTTGTGCAGTTTGAACATTGTGTTTTAACGCGACGGATGTCGCTGGCAATCATTGTGGAGCCAACCCAGAGTACATGCAGAGATTCAACTGCAAACAAGATTTAAAAAACAACAGGCCAGGTGCGTGTCGGCCCAAGCACAATGAAGGTACGTACACACATACGTCATGGTCAATTCTCCAACTGAAAAATGTAAGTTTGTAATCGCAAAACAATAGGTATTTTTTAATGCAATGATGTAGATAAGTAACAATTTTCAGAGTTTTACCTTTACTTATGTTGTGAGGACCTTGCTTCTTGTCAAACGGCTGTGACAGACGGACAGACAAACAGACAGACATACGAGTGATCAGGGTTCAGTTTTTTTATTCTGACGTACCTACGGAATCCTAAAAGTAATTATCTTACATTTTTAGGGTTCCGTACCTCGAAAGAAAAAAAAGGTACCCTTATAGGATCACTTTGTTGTCCGTCTTTCCGTCTGTCTGTCTGTCAAGACCCTTTTTCAAGGTATCGAGCTGGAATTTATATCAAATACTCAGGTCTACTATCCCTTGGCGCTGTGAAAAAATAAAACTTTAGAAGTTTGAACAATTAAACAGCCGCTTATTCCGCAAATTTTCGTCACTCGCAAGGGAATCAAAACCTACAGGGTAGGTACTGCGCGTGAACTCAGATTCTTGAAATTTGGTACGAAGTAACGTCTTATAGCACCGATAAAGGAAAATTTGAGAAAACATTCCTTTCCTAAAAATTGTAATAATTTTGAACTTACTACCCTTTTCCTCATGCACGCGAGGTATTAAATTGAAATTCATATCAAATACTCAAGTCTATCGTATATACTAAAGGTATTATAGACTTGAGTATTTGATATTGAATTTTATTTAGCTTATATTTTATTAAGCTGTAAAAAAAATCTAACTTCTTTGTCAAAGCAATCAAAAGAAACAGCATTAAACTAAGCCGCATATTTTCAAACTCGCAACTACTCGCAAGGGAATCAAAACCTAAAGGGTACTTCCAGTCGACCTAGAATCTTGAAATTTGGCATGAAGCAATGTTTTATAGCACATATAAAGGAAAAATTCCGAAAACCTTAAAATTTTAGTTAGGTATATCGCATATTTTGTTCATAATAATTATAAACTTATTACCCTTTTCCTCGTGAATGCGTAGAGATATCAAGTTGAAATTCATATCAAATACTTAGGTCTAATTGCCTTTAAGCTGTGAAGATAAAAAAAATATCTAAGTCAACGCAAAAACGCAAAGGTACAATCATTTATACCGCATATTTTTAAACTCGCAACTACTCGCAAGATAATCAAAACCTAAAATGGAATTCCCACATATTTTTCATCCATAAACATGTTTCCGTTAATAAACACTAGCACTACACGAAGTAGTACAACTATAGATAACGTTTTTTCGAACTTCAATGTTCAAAATACATACCCTGTTCAGTCACCATTTACAGGTCTGGTTCAAATTTAATACTTAATTAGTATTTTTGTTTTGCCATCATTCATCAGCAGACTTTTGCAAAGCAAGTCTAATGTAGATATTTCAATAATAAATATAATATAATAGATATATATATATATATATATATTTTAAAACGTTGAATAGAAACAACCGACCGCCGACCGTTATACAACATATACATACACAAACAGCCAGACCCGGAACAAGTACTTGTAGGTCATACAAATATTTGTTCCGTGCGGGAATCGAACCTGCGACACGCAGCGCAGCAGTCAATCGCTTAACTACTAAGCCAACCGTGCCGTCAAAATAAATTATATGTGTTAATATAAAATAAGGGATTACTGAAACGATAAAGAGACCTTTGTCTTTAATTTATGCTCCTCCAGCTTTCCATATTGTAATGTTATGGATTTCATTTTGCAATAAAAATACCTACCATAAATATGACTCGATTGTCGTGATGGGTGAACTTTTAATTATATACCTATAGGATTGTACGGAACCCTCGGTGCGCGAGTCCGACTCGCACTTGGCCGGTTTTTTTCCTCATAAACCTGTATCTAATCTAACGTTATTTCGCTTTGACCTACTGGTTACAGTTTTTTTGGTTGCTAATCTTTTATAACACATCCCATTGAATCCAACGACGCATCAGTCACATATCGTACGCGTTCGCGTTCAGACGGAACGCTCGTAAAATTCGTCTGAGATTAGGTACCTTTAAAAACGATAGAAAATGGAAAAATTAATAGTGTTTCTGTCTCTTGCCGCTGCTGTTTGCTGTAAGTATTTTGTCAAATAAATATTTGTTAGTAATTATTAGTTGTTACCCAGGGCAATCATTTCGAAATTTAAGTCCTGATATAAATCTAGACATTTTTTTAAATATTTGTTTTTAGGGTTCCGTACCGCAAAAAAAAACAGAACCCTTATAAGATCACTTCGTTGTCCGTCTCTCCGTCTGTCCATATGTCTGAATGTCAATCTTTCAAGACCCTTTTTCTTAGGAATGCGTGGAGGAATCAAGTTGAAATTAAAATATCAAATACGTAAGTCTATGGTCCCTTAGAGGTCTATTGCAATTTGTGCGACTTTAATTTGATACTCGCAAATAAATCTAAACCTACAGGGTACTTCGCGATGATCTAGAATCATGAAATTTGGCAGGAAGCAAGGTCTCACAGCACATGTAAAACAAATTCCAAAATACGTTAATTTGTAGTATAGTCGACACAAAAAAATGCGATTACAAACTTACATATTTTGCAGTTGGAGAATTGACCGTGACGTATATCGATATATGCGAGAAAATATTTTTCAACTACAATGTTAAGTTTGTTTTTGGGATAAATTCATCTCGACTACGGAATCCTTCTTTGTGCGTGCTCCGACACGCACTTGGCCGGTTTTTTCAGTACTCGAACTCTTTACATCTTCTAAAAGAAGAAAAGTAGAAAAGTCCGGAGAAATTACAATACCGCACAAAGTCCGGACGGGCGGCCAAAATGTCGGAGATGTCTGGACAATGTTATTGGTTTTGTCCGAAAGGATTTTGTTAGCAGCATCCTGGAGTCAGGATCTATGCCTGGCTTAATAGCATTATGCTAGTCCTCCATTACCTGGCGAAATATGGGTGATCTAAGCACCTCTGCCACAGGTGAATACAGACGGTTCACTCCGCAAAATCATTTAATTAAAAACGACTCTTGCCACGACATAATAAAGTGCAAATCAGATTGCACAGCACTAATTACCTGAAGATAAATTCACCAAGAAGTTGCCTCTCTTTCTATCGCGTAACTCTTATATCTTCTGACTACGTTACACTCACTGAATTGGCCCGACAAGACGGGCCTGCCGCGTAAGTACTTATAGCTTCATACTTAAAATGCGGAGTGAACCATCTGTATCCATCTGTGGCTCTAACTAACCCGTCGTCGGGGAAAACAGGTGTTATTGTTATGTTTGTGTTTTGTTTATTTGCGGTTATCTTGTTTCAGGTATCCAATATGATGGACTCAGAGGTATGTTCAATATTTTCTTTTTTAAACACCTAGATGCTGGCCTGACAGTTGCACCTTCATTGCGCATCACACGATCAATCAACATTTGTAGTGCGCGCGTACATACACCCTAATTATCAGAACTTTTCTTTATTTGAGCCAATAATGGAAGATGTCCTAGCGAAACTTGCATACAGTAACAAAGCTGCAATTATTGGTGGTAATTTTTATATTAATATTCTGGAAAATACTTTAAATAGCAGTCGATTATTAAGCCTTTTTAAATCGTTCAATTTATCTATCATTTTTACAGAACCGACTAGAGTAACTTCAACATCTGCTACTTGTATTAATTTCTTCTGCGATTGTGATTATTTAGCTAAAGCCAGCGTAAATTACGTTCCGTCTGATCATAGTGGACAAACGGTAACTTTTAAGTTTAAAACACCTTCGCAAAAAGTACAAATACAATTTAAACCAATAACAACTGACAAATTAAATATATTGAATAGTCACCTAAATAATAAATTAAATGTTCTGGGCCATAATATGGACGATGCAAATAAATTGTATGAGGATTTCTTCTCAGTACCGAACTCAATAAAACTTTTGAAAAGAAAACAAAAATATTTGCCTTAATTTTATATTTTTAGTGACTGAGCAACTATAGGTACGAGTATTAGGATAAGTTGGGAAAAACCGAAGATGGTCTTATTTGCAGATGACACATCATTGATCTTTAAAATCAACCGACGGTCACAACATTTTGACGACGTGAATAGCTCTATTCTTCAGGTCCAAGGTGGTTTACGGTAAATAATTTGGTACTAAATAAAAAAAAAATGCATTAGATTTAAATTACAGATAAGGTGCAATCCACAACGACGCGCCCTACTCCGCGATTACTGTACTGTAAGCTGTACTTTAGTACGGAGCGGAGCGAAGTGGGGCGCGTCGTCGTGGATTGCACTATCAATACCTAATGTTAAAAGTAGCGAATGTGACATCATATTGAATGGAGAAAAACTGGAATTTATTGATCAAAAGGTTTGCTTAGGAATCTCGTTAGACGAGAAATTACAGTGGAGGGCCTCACATATCACATAACATCTCTTGCGGGACGGCTAAGCACGGCCGCTTATAATGTTTGAAAGATTAGACAGCAGGGAACTACAGATAGTGCAATCCACGACGACGCGCCCCGCTCCGCGATTAATGTACTGTAAGCTGTACTTTAGTACGGAGCGGAGCGGAGTGTGGCGCGTCGGCGTGGATTGCACTATCAATACCTAATGTTAAAAGTAGCGAATGTGACATCATATTGAATGGAGAAAAACTGGAATTTATTGATCAAAAGGTTTGCTTAGGAATCTCGTTAGACGAGAAATTACAGTGGAGGGCCTCACATATCACATAACATCTCTTGCGGGACGGCTAAGCACGGCCGCTTATAATGTTTGAAAGATTAGACAGCAGGGAACTACAGATAGTGCAATCCACGACGACGCGCCCCGCTCCGCGATTAATGTACTGTAAGCTGTACTTTAGTACGGAGCGGAGCGGAGTGTGGCGCGTCGGCGTGGATTGCACTAAGAGATACTTAGTGCATATTTAAAATGATTAATATTATGATGGTACCTTGCCAATTCATTTATGAAAGTATGTAAGAAGAAATGTACATCTTTTTAATAAAAATAAGTGATAGGCAGCATTTTAATACTAGATCTTAAGATAAAATCAACATCTTTTATGGGATACTATGGGCACCTATGTTAAATGTTACAACAAAATACCTTGTGATATTATTGCAATTAAATGAAAGAAAAAAAAACTCTTATTAGAAGTACCCTTGTAAACAAGCATAATAATATTAAAAATTAGAGGATTATATCCAAGATAAGAATGCTTGGAAACATGCTGGTCTTGCTCCATAGGTTAATTTATAAGCTAGACAAAATCAAACTGGTTGCTAATAATATATATATACTTGTTTAAATATATTACATTGATTTCACATTCTGTGATTACTTCCTCACAGACTGACTTATTAATTGTATAATTTTAGGAAAATCGTCTACTTTTACAATGTTTGTAAATATGTAAGCACAGTATCTATCCCATATTTGTCTGTCGTTGCTGCATTTTAAATTCTTTTTACCTATTGTAGTATAGTAATTTTATTCTAGGTGCATCATCTTCACATATACACACATCAACACGGTCTAGGGATATTTCATACTCAATTAAATAACTCGAAAAGTACTGGCCGCATTGGAATCTTTTATACACCGATTTGTTTGTAATTTATCTCAGACTAATTCCAAATTAATTTTTTTGAAAATTCTTTTGTTTCGGTGGCATAAAAATGTCTTGATGTATAGGAGAGGGAATTTTCATTTGTGCGAAATTTAGAAAACAATACGAATTACGTTTAGTTACAGTTTTTTTTCATTTTTAAACGAAAGATAAAGTTAAAATTGAGGTATTGTAGCCATGCAACGCCGACATTTGACGAGGGCGGAGATGTTACGAGCTGTGGGAATGCTGGAAGCTGGATCTGTTCAGCGTAATGTTGCTGAGGCCATAGGGACCCATCAAAATGTAATTTCAAGATTGTGGACACGCTATCGTGCCACAGGTGAAGTAGCGGAGAGGCACCGGGGGCCAAGTCGCATCACTACCCCCAGACAAGACCGATTTTTGCAAATTACTGCGCGAGCTCAACCAAATGCAACGGCGACTCAATTGGTCCAAAGGCTGCGAGTGGAACACCAAGTGCTTGTGAGTGACCAAACTGTAAGAAGGCGACTGCATGAAAGCAATCTACGCTCTCGTAGACCACTCCGGGTCCCACCTTTACGGAGAGGCAATCGTGGACGACGATTAGAATGGGTTCGGAACCACGTGGACTGGGGCCGTGAGCAATGGTCCAATGTGCTGTTCACGGATGAATCCAGGTTCGGCTTCCATCCAGATTCACGAAGGACGCGTGTTTGGCGAGTTCCTGGACGATGGAGCCGTCTCCAGAACCCTCAGGAAGTTCACCCATACCAAGGAGGAACAATTATGGTTTGGGCAGGAATTCGTCTTGGAGGACGGACGGATCTCGTTTGGGTGCGGGGCAATATGACGGCAGAACGATACGTCCAACAGGTGCTGGGGCCCGTAATCTTGCCCCACAGAACACAAATGGGGCAAGATTTCCTGCTCATGCACGACAATGCCCGGGCACACACGGCGAGAACGGTAGCAGCTTGGTTACATACACATAATGTTAGGGCCTTAGACTGGCCTGCTCAATCGCCAGATCTAAATCCCATTGAGCATGCGTGGGATATGCTGCAAAGAAGAGCTCTGAAGGAAGTTCCTGAAAATCTGGCTACAGAAGATCAACTTTTTGCGCACCTCAGAAGGACATGGGACAATATTCCGCAGCAAGACATTGACAACCTTGTTCTGAGCATGCCGAATCGTTGCCGATGTGTTATGAACATCATGGGCGCTTTCTCAGACTGCTAAATTCAAGTTTATAAACACAAATTAAATGATTTTTCTATTTTTTTCAGTTTTTACTCACAAATTAAAAGTTAATTCATATACGGTTTCCGTCTATGCTTCATTTTTTTTCCATAAAATCCTGAAATTTTAATCTAAGTACCTTAACCATTATTAAAAAATGGTAGAATATTAAATAACGTATCTTTTAAATATATACATGTCATATAAATAATTAACACATTGATAGTAATTCGCTTTTTTAAAAATATCCCTAGACCGTGTTGATGTGTGTATATAACTAATATACCTATATAAAATATTGCTAAACATTTTAAAAGAGTAACGGTGGAGTTTCTTGCCCGTTCTTCTCCATACGAAAACGACCTTTTGGAAGGGGCGACTAGAATCAATTAAATTTTTTGGGAAAATTTTGACGTTAAAAAGTGCCTCAAAAGGGCCTTTTGTAATTAAATGATTTAACTTTGACTTTGGCCTTAAGCCTTACATTAACACTGAAACTTTCAACAAGTATGTTGCTACATATTCCAAAAAATTTAGAAATTCCGGCAAGATATCTAAAGCCCTGTACATTAGAACAAGATCAAATCAGCAGAAAATAATAACAGTTTGAAAATTTATAAATAATGAAACTTATAGGAAAAAATACGAAACACTGAGTACACATTGGACACTTTACGTGGTGCCATAAGCTCTAACTTAGAAGTAGCTCAATAATTTGTAAATTTCTTTACTGATAAACCATATAAAACGACAGAAGCTTTAAATTCTTCACTCGATGTCTCAATTGATTTATTAAGAGCGAACGTTTCAAGCTGCACGGTTGAATTTAAATTTAAACATATTTTATAAACCCTATGATAGTATAAAAGCTTTTCGGAAAATTTAAATCAAATTGAGCGAAGATTTATGGGGATTATCTATCAAAGTTCAAGTACATTCATAATCGAGTCTATATTACCATAATTGGCTTTGATATTTAATTTGTGTGTGGACCAAGGAGTCTTCCCGGATACAGTAAGGTTATATATACATTTTTAAATCTGGGGACAGTAAAGACACCAAAAATTATAGACCAGTATCCGTGCTGCCGGTATTCATCAAGATATTCGAAAAGGTAATGCTCAATCAAATGCTCATCGATCATTTTAACACCAACCAAATCTTACACGATCAGCAATATGGTTTCACCAAAGAACGTTATATGACTGACGCCGGTGTAACCTTATTACTCGTAAAACACATATTTACAGCGTGGGAGGAGGCCCCAACGAATCTTTTGTGACTTCTCCAAGGCATTTGCCTGCGTAAATCATGAATGAAACTTGAGCATTACGGACTAAGTAAACTTGCGCCTCAGACCAAATAAATAAGGTAGACGGAGCGTACGCCAACAATGGCATTCAAATAAGTGAAGCGTCGTGTACAGAGTTGTGTGCGTGACCTCGTGTCGCAACACTTGCCATGCGTCTGTGTGCTAAGAAAAAAATGTTGCCACTAAAAACTTTTTATCCCAATTCTGATTGAATAATTATGATTATTCATGAAAAATAAATTCTTATAAATAAAACACTTTTTACTGTTAGGTACGTTTAATAAAAAATAAAATAGACAAATTTTAAACACCTTTGTGTTGCGTTAGTTTCCGGTAGTACTGTCTTTTTGTATCCCGACTTCTGGATATAGTATCTAGTTGTGAAATGTGATGGAATTTTATATTTAGATACTTTTCAACTACAGTACGTATTCTTGATTTCTGCTTAACCTAATAACCTCAATCCACTTTTGTTTCCAATTAAGGTCTCTTGGGAATCTAAAATTAAAACAGTTTGTTTTCAGTCGAAGTTAAAAAAAATATAAATGAATCCAAAAATGTATTTTACATAAAACTGTAATGTTGTAAGTACTTGTTTATAGAAATAATAATAATAATCACGCGCTATTTAATGCTATCGTCTCATATTGTATTCACGTTATACTATAACATATTTAAACACGAGTTATTTATTTAGGGATACCTATGTTTGATATTCAAAATAGATATATTTTCGTAATAGTTAAAAGCATTTAACCATTACGAAAAAGTAATATTAATATTAAATCCCAAACATTGCCCGCGTTTCGGGGAATTTGTATGCGGATATACTGGTCACACCGACGACACTATGCGAGGTTTTGTGTTCCAAAAACGCTCTAAGAAATATTTTTGTATTTATATATCAAATTAAATCAAATGAAACACTTACTAGTGAAATGTAATCCCAGATGTTTTTTTTTAAATTACGGAATAGTTTTTACAAGCTTTTACGACACAGGAAGGCATTTTACAACAATTTGCGATTTCAATGTTATGACGTCTAGTGCGTTCGATGTCGCGCGTCGCTCTGGAACACGGTCGGCTTCCTATTTCAAAATTGGCTTCCTTTACCCTGCTTCACTCTGAGAGCGCCGCGCTCCGTCTACCTTTTTTATTTGGTCTGAGACTTGCGCTCAGTTTAGTAAAGTCTTATTTAAATAATAGACAACACCAATTTAAAATGAATGGCGTCAATTCACTCAGTCTAAAAGATAAAATGGGTGTTCCGGAAGGCTCGATATTGGGTCTTTTCCTCTTTTTAGTATATATTAATGATCTACCCCATTTATATAAAAAAAAAACCTCAAATGGACTGATCCTGTGACAATTCAAAAGTGCCTGTAATTGGTTTATTTGAAATAAATGCCTTGAGTTTTGAATAATTTTGAGGGATATTGCTAATCCATTACTTCATAATGTTCGAACAAATTGTCTGCTCAACAACGTAAATAACGCAATGAATATTGTTGAACTGTCAAAATGAAATATTGTGATAGATCGTGTGTTCTGTTAAAGTCAAATAATTCAAGCCGGATTTAGGGAAAATTAATTTCATGATTTGGATTGGATTTTCGTATGCATTATTTCACATTATTTTTCTTTCTTCTAAACAAGACGTTTCCGCAAACTAAGAATTTTTCGTGTTTGAATTGTATCGTGGTTGCGTTATTTAGGTATTAATTATTCTTTGGTATTTTCCATCTCCAGTCAAATTCGGCTGGTCGGATGCCCTGGCCGACATGGAGTACTTCTTCTCCATTCCTCGCACCATCAGCGACGTGGAGAACGAAGGCTGGCAGAGGACTGAGAGGCCTCCAGGACCTCTGCCGGAGCTGAGGATGTACTGTCCTCCAGGGAGGATCGTCTGCCCTCTGTATGATACTTCTGGTTTCGTGGCCGGCCTTCTGGTAGCTGTAAGTAGACTTTAATATTCTGGAAATCCGATATACGAGTATTATGTGGAAATCTCATCAAAACTCAGGTGAAGTGTCACACCTGTCAATAGTGTAAATTCAAGCTCACTGCACTTAATTTTAACCCCTCTATTTCAAAATAGTTGTTATAAGTTTGACCGATATGTGTGCAGTAAACATTAAAATTAAAAACTTTCTCATCTTTTTGTTCTGTTCCTAGTGGTCGAAAAAGGGTTAGATATCTGTGATCATTGAAAGAGAGCCCATAAAATACAACAAAAAAAAACTACCAAATATACCTATGTATTACTATGTTTTTTTTTGTTTCATCGGTCGACGCAAATAGGGGCGTTAAACAGATGTGGTCATCATGTTCTGGGGATTTTTTTTCAAACTGCTTAGATATGAAGTTCTCCGATAGTGCCTAGAAGCATATTGTTTTCGCGGCAATACGCGATTACTCCTGAAAGTCCAGTGTTTGAAAACCTTGAGTTTTTCTTATGTTTCCTAGTGGTAAATCAAAAACCAAGCCTATGGCACCATATTAATATGGACCGTATGGAAACTAGGCTCATTTGTAGAAATAATTACCTACGCTCCATTTTTAAAATCTCTCTCGTCTTGACACCGACCCGCAACTGACGTTTATTACGTATGTTTCTGTACTGTCCATATAAATTATACTGTGCCTATTTATTTTTTTATATTAACCTTTCACACTCAAAAAAGTACAAAGGCGGACTCTACCAGTCAACCAAGGGTGGTGAAGAGATTAGATGGCAGGTGCCCTATGGCTTTGTTTTAGACAATTTCAATTCTAGATTTTAGTTTCCTAGGAGATCACTTTTCCATATACTGTGAAATATTTATTTAATTTGAATCAAAACAAACCAATCAACCAACTCTAAATGTGTTGATACCCTATATTAGAAGATTTTGTAAGTTACCCTACAGGGTGGATTGTTGTTGCAGCAACAGGAGTTCGGTCATTTGACGCGTTGGCGAGTGGACGTGTGTCGATTCTGCTACAGTTTTTGTGTCTCTAAATTATGTGATTGGTTGTTACTAGTAATTTTGAATTCCTTGTCGCTCACCTGGTCCTTATATCTGCGTGTACCGCCCAGTGGGCGGTTCTAGAAAGGGATACAAATATTTTTGTTATTTCTGACTAATTTGGAGTAATTTTGAGTGATCGTGATTTGTCGAGATTTGAACTTGTGACGGAGTGATGACGCTGGCAGTGAACTCGAGCGCATAGCCATTGCGCCATCAAGTTAGTAGCAGCGACGGGTGAAATAGCTGTGTGCTACGTACTTACGACGCAATCAGCAGTCTACGAGCGCGTGCTACGGGCCGCTACGTAAATTGTATCGGCTACGCCAGTCGTCTACGAGCTCGGAACGTATAGCGCTTCGTTGACCACCGTCTTGTCAAACTACATATTATTATTTGGATAATAGATAAGTAAACAATAATATTGTTCCTTAATAAATATGGCGGGTGTCCAGCGAACTCCACCGAAATCGCAAAATATAAACCTGACCCAGACTCAGTCTGAACCAGACATCAGCCTTAGCTCGGCGATTGATACAATTGAATATGTTACGAGTAGGAATAAACGCCCGAGACATGAACATTCGCCTCGAAGCCAGCAGAATGTCCAGGACCTATTTGATAGCTGGGAAAAAGACCAAAATACCCGTATCACGAAAATGTTAGCGGATCAAACCGCCCTTATATCAAAATTAGGGACAGATATAAGTGAGATTAAAGTACAAAACCTAAAAATACAGGAGTCTAACGCCGAAATTCGCAAGACCAACATACAGATTGAGCAATCCATGTCTTTCATGAACCTAAAGTTTGAAGAGTTAAAGAAAGAGGTGGAAGAACTCAAAAAAGAGCGGCAAGAACAGCGAGGTTATATAGAAAACCTTGAGAAGAAGGTCATCGATCTCCAATACAAATCTCGTTCGTCGGGAATTGAAATAAGGAATATTCCACACAAACAAGACGAGAGTACTACCGACCTTTTAAAAACAGTTTGCAACTTAGGCAAATTAGTTGGTGTGCCTGTTCCCGAAGTCGATCTCCGCGACGTATATCGTCTTCCAGGGAAACCCTCTACAGGCGTTGAGGCCCACACCTCGCGCCCGATCATAGCCGAATTTTCATCAGTGCAAAAAAAACAAAACATTTTGTCCGCTATCCGCTCTTACAATAATAGTAAGGAATCAAAGGAGGACAAATTAAACACTACATTGATCGGTGTACCAGGGCCGCGGCAGTCTGTATACGTTGCGGAACAGTTGCCTCCTAGCTCCAAAAAATTATTCTACCTAGCAAGAGAATTCGCGAGGAAAAATACCTTTAGGTTTTGTTGGATTAGCAACGGGAACATTTTTCTTCGCAAGCAAATTGGCGACAAACAGCTGTTGATTAAATCAGAAAAATGTATAGAAGAGCTCGCCAGTAAGAATAATATGTGACTAGTTAAACCCTTGCTTCAATCGTTATTTAGTAGCCTTTTGTTATTTTTGTTATTTTTATTACTTCTTGATAACTTCGTCTATACATTTAAGTTGTTTTACTACTACTTTTATTCATTTACACACATGTTTTACACAATAAAAAACTTCTACCCACACACTAACACTGAATACAACATCTACAAACATAATTATCCACACCACTACTATTTTCTATCTACAGGAAAGCGATGTAAATCGTCAATACAAATACCCAAACTATCATATCTAACGTATCTTCCGTTGGTGTCAGTTACAAAATCTAATGGCTAATATAAACGATATAAATTACGAACTTGACAACCTCAACCTCGAAAACTCTTTCTCTTGTAATCCACACGAGTGTGTATAATACATAAATACAAATTACAGTAGCATGACATTGTTTCATATTAATATACGCAGCATTAATAAAAATTTCGATAGTCTTCAGGCATTGATACAGTCAACTAATATTGATTTTGATATTGTCATTTTGACTGAGTGTTGGCTGAGTAAAGTGAATAACCTTCCACTATTAAACGGATACCAGCCACACGCTACAGTGAACATAACAAATCAAAACGATGGGGTGATTGTTTATACTAAAATAGGATTAAACGTTACGGTGTGGGAACCAAAAATAAATAATGCAAATGGTCTCATATGCCAAATTGATAATAAGCTAACGGTAGTAGCGATATATCGCTCACCATCGTATAGCTCTAGAGATCACTTCGAAAGCTTTCTGGCCAGCCTTAATAATATTTATGATGAACGGTCAACTTCACCCAATATCACAACTATAGGCGATCTGAATATAGACATAAAGGAAGGTAGTAGGAATGACCGTGCAATGGATTACCTTATCCTAAATGCGTCTCATGGACTGCTACCGACCCACCTGTTACCTACTAGAATAGAAAATTGTCTTGATCACATATTATTGAAAACAAAGTTACTGAACACCACCTTGGTACTAGAATCATTCATAACTGACCACAAGCCAATTGTTCTCACTATTTTAAATACAAACCAAAAGCTAAATAAAAGCTTTACTATCTCTCGAACTAACCTAGAAGCCGTCAAGGTAGAGTTAGAAGCTACAGATTTTAGTTATATTTATAAAATTGAAGATCCCAATATCGCTATGAGTAAGCTAATTACATTAATTTTATCAATTGTAAACAAACATACTAAACAAACAAAAGTACCAAGAAGGCAAAGAACCATTAAACCATGGATTACACCAGGGCTACTAAAATGTATCAAGCACCGAGACAAACTGCATATAAAATCAAAGAAATCACCAGATAATCTAATACTGAAGGTAACCTACACGCGTTATCGGAATTTCTGCAATTCTCTACTGCGAAAGTTAAAGAGAAATTACGAGAAGAGTGAGCTTGATAAGTCAAAAAATAATCCTAAAGCTCTATGGAAAACCATCAAGGATATTACTAACACTGCTAAAATACGCACAAGTCCTGCTGAACTACTAAAAATCTGTGACAATCATCGATCTTCGCTGAATTATGTCTGCTCTTTCTTTAGTAACGTAGGTAAGAACATGGCAGCAAAAATACTAAACGGCCCGAATATAACAACTTTAAGCCGTGAATCACCTTGTGTTGGTGTAAACAACACACTTACGTCCCCTTCCAACTCGCTTGTTATACAAAAAGTTGACGAAAGTGAAGTCGAATCTATTATACTGCAGTTACGTAACGACTGTGCCGTAGGCTGGGATGGAATATCATCCGCACTAATAAAGAAATGTCGCCATATATTGGTACCGCCGATAACATATATTTACAATCTGTGTATACAGACAGGAGTCTTTCCAGATGCTTTGAAGAGGGCCATAGTCCACCCAATTTATAAGGGAGGCAACAGAAGCTGTGTTGGTAATTATAGACCTATATCTGTCTTGTCATCGCTATCTAAAATACTGGAAAAGATTCTAAACAATAACCTTAGAAGCTTTCTTCACAAGTACAGAATTATCGCAGACAACCAGTACGGTTTCCGATCTGGAGTTTCCACTGAAGACGCTGTATTGGACTTAACGCAAGGAATTGCCATGAAGTTGGACAGCAAAGCAAGGTGCCTCGGTATATTTATGGACTTATCCAAGGCTTTCGACACAGTTTCTGTTCCCTTACTAATATCTAAGTTAGAATCTTTGGGTGTACGTGGCATAGCTCTAGAGATCTTCAGAGATTACCTGAGAAATCGTAGGCAGCGAGTTAAGATTGAATCGTGCTACAGTGACGAAGAATTTGTGTCATATGGCGTCCCACAGGGAAGCATATTAGGCCCCACACTTTTTCAAATTTATATAGATGACCTTTGTAGAATGTCGCTACCCGCATGTAAAATCTACGCATATGCTGATGACACCGCGATTCTTGTTCACGGCCCTACATGGGAGGATGTTAAAATAAAGGCAGAATCTGCGCTGTCCTCAATAATGACCTGGTTTGATCTGAACTTGCTGACATTAAATCTTAAAAAAACCTTCTGTATACCGTTTGCAATCCGTAGTAACTCCAAACCCACATCAGATTATAATATAACGGCTCACTCGTGTCAGAATCTGCAGACGTCATGTACATGCCCTACAATTGTTAAAACCAATAGTGTCAAATACCTGGGTGTGCATATGGACGATAGCTTGAGATGGGACAAACAAATCGATACACTAACAACTCGAACACTTCGTCTTATTCATATATTTAAATCTCTCCGGGAATCTGCCACTATCGATATTCTCAAAATGGTGTACTACAGCTTATGCCAATCGATTATTGGATATTGTATAACTGCATGGGGTGGAGCAGCCAAAACATACTTGCTGAGAGCAGAAAGGGCTCAAAGGGCGGTGCTTAAAGTGATGACAAGGATGCACTACAGACACCCTACGGCACAGTTATACGCTGACTGTAAAGTTCTAACGGTTCGGCAGCTCTATGTTCTCAAATCTATTCTTAGAGCACATGGCGGCTTGCCTCCGTCTGATCCAAGCAAAAGAACATATGTGCCTTCAGGCGTTCAACACAAAACCTCATTTGCAAGACACCAGTATTATGTTCTAAGCACTCACATTTACAAAAAAATACAGAAAGAACTGGACATAATAAATCTTAATAAGTTTATAGTTAAATCTAAAACTACGGCCTGGCTTTTACAGCAGGATTATAGTAAAACAGAATCGATACTGACTTACGTCGCTTGACATAATTATTGCTAGATACAAAATTTACAACACATATGTGTACATTTACACAATTAATTCACACGATCACACACCCTCTCGCTCGCACATACATACATCCTCACACACAAGCACACACACGAACACGCGCACACACAAACACGTGCGCACACACACACACTCTGACACACACCACACGCTGACACACGCCACTGAAATTTTAAGCATAAAAATAAGTAAACATTCTTTTTTTTCTCCTTCTCTCACAAATGCATGTAATCTTAGTATACACATCACACACTCACACATCACATGATGTTCAATTCACTATATGTACCTAATGGTAGATTGACACCCCTTCACTTTTAAGGTACAACAAAATTTTACTTACGCTTTGCCGAACACTGTCTCTCAAGATACAGGTCTCCTAGTTTGAGAGGCAGGGTTTAATTTTTTGTCTAATACATTTAATACTTTTGTAACCCTACACGTATGTATAAACAGCCATTCATGATTATTGTATGTATCTACCACTGTGTTGAATCTGTGTCTATGTATTACTTTTGCTAAATAAACAATTATTATTATTATTATTAACAGGAAAACCATTCTTACTACATCGGTCTAAGAGAGTTTTTTGAATTTTCGATGATTTTAGTTAATTCTCACGATTTATTTCTAATCGATGCAACTTCGTACTTTTAAAGATGAAAATCAACTGTGGTTAGAGAGAGTATTAGAAAAACCACAAATTGAAAAAAAATACTGTTCTAAAAAATCCTCTTTGAACATGAAATGGTATTGTATAGCAGCAGTTTGTGGGTTTACGTCAAAAGTACAACGTTTCATGACGAATCAATCGTTCGGTTTTGTGCATTGTTATGCTGACAGAATCAACAATCGTCACTAAACACATTATATCAAACCAAAACGCACACAGTAGCTATTATTATAGTATTGTGCATGACCCCGCGAATACCTATGTCCTCTTAGCAGATTTCGAACTTTTAGCAAAATGACAATGGGATCGTGTTGGAATGACGAATTTATAAAAATAGCAGGGCCCCTGAGCGGCTAACTATTGTCCTTCGAATTTCTCAGCGCAATGCCAGTCAGTGCATACAGTATTCGCTCCGGAGCCGGGGTCAGTTTTAAACAAACAGTAATAATCTGACACGTCTGATTAATTGCTGCATCCACTAATTTAGTATGAGCAGATCGGCCTCTTACTCTAGACAGGCACATTCACCAGCAGAAAAACAAAGTGCCATTCCAGTGGTTCGCAGGACTTGTGGTAATACTTACATTTGGTGGATGTTAGGCGGCGAAGTACCTAAGTGCAGTCAATTCAGACGGTGAGTGACGAGTCATTCGCGGCGTTTATCTAATTTATTTGAATGAACAAGATCAATCGCGGAGGGTTATGACCCACGCTTGTTGTTGCTTCAATGGAACCACTTAATAGGTACACGTAAAGTTCTGGAAGGATACATATTTGTAAGAGAAGAAAAATATCCACATTGTATTAGATTAAACAACCACAGTTATACATAGACATAGATAACGTAAGTAAAGGGTTTTCCAATAAGAGGTGTTATTTTGAATTGCCCGCTATTTCGGTAGATGTCACTTTTGAAGCTGTCATTTTTTGACATTTGACAAGTAGAAACTACGCCATTAATAAAAATGGAACGATACACGCTACAACAACGCATTGAAATTATTAAAATTCACTATAAAAATGGTGAGTTTGGCAGAGACGGTTCGTAAAACTCGAACATTTTTGGGTAGTCGTGAAGCACCTTGTCGGACCGCAATACAGAAATTGGTGGAAAAATTCGAGCTGTTGGGACAACTTAGTGATGAGAAGAATAAAACCGGTGCACGTCGCTCAAGAACAGCCGAGAATATTGCTGCTGTAGCCGAACGTGCTGTTATGCTGAGATAGGGGCCTTTTTGGCCTCACACAGGTCTTTTTTTATTTGTTAGTTTTGTTTTAAGCTCCTTTTTAATTTTAGTTTATATAAGTTTGTTCTTTTTTAAAAAAATATTATTACTGGTTGTATTTCCTGTGCGTTTCCCAAATAAAATATTTTTCTTTTTTCTTTCTTTCTTTTCTTTCAAAGTGTTGAAGAAAACCCAGGTTTGTCCATTCCTCGTCGTTCTTTGGAATTAGGCATTCCACAAACGTCATTACACCGTATTTTGCATAAAGATTTGGGTCTTAGGCTTATAAAGTTCAGTTAACATAAGAACTCAAGCCAGCCGATCATCAAAAACGTCGTGTCTTTGCTGATTGGGTCGTTGAAATGCATGAAAATGATCCGGAATTCCATCGAAAAATCATCTTGAGTGATGAGGCCCATTTCCACCTCGGTGGCTTCGTCAACAAGCAAAATTGTCGCATCTGGGGCTCGGAGTTATTGTTGAAAAGCCTCTCTATCCTCAACGTGTGACTGTTTGGTGCGGTTTATGGTCCAGCGGAGTCATTGGACCTTACTTTTTCGAAAATGAGGCTGGAGCAACAGTTACGGTGAATGGATTGCGCTATCGAGAAATGTTTAATGATTTTTTATGGCCGGAATTGGATGGTATTGATCTGGACAACGTTTACTTTCAACAAGACGGCGCTCGGCGGCGGTGAAAGTTTCCGGATCGTGTTATCTCTCGAAGAGGTGATCACAATTGGCCACCGAGATCTTGTGATTTAACACCTTGCGACTTCTTCCTTTGGGGCCACGTGAAAGAAAAGGTCTACGCCAACAGCCCAGCGTCGATTCAAGACCTCAAAGATGGAGTTCGTGAGGCTATCGAGGACATAGGGCAGTCACCTTGCGATTTGGTTATGGAAAATTTCATGAAAAAGATATGGTCCTATAAGCGTGGTCGTGGTGGTTTGTCTGATGTTATTTTCCACTATTAACGGCATACCTTCCTCTTTATAATTAAATGAATATCCGATCATTTATATAAAAAAATGGCATTTTTCTTTGAATATCAAAATAACACCTCTTAATGGAAAACCCAGTGTCACGATCTGTATGAAAACCAAGCGTGCCATTTTAGGACTACCTACTATGACGTCACAAACACGATTTAGTGATGGGCGCAGTGGCATCTTTGAATCTATTTGATTTTTCAAATAGATTCAAAGACGCCGCCGCGTGCGACACCCTTCTAGCCCCAACCCCCGCCTAGCGCCAGCACGAGCGCTCATCCAGCCAGCAGTACGCTGAAAGTCTTCGTAGTGAGAATTTTAAGTAAGTTTACCATTATAATCACGTGAATGTTCGGTGACACCTTATATTCAATTTATTTATTTCTAGTGTGTAAAAAAAGGAACGGGATTCTACCCTTTTTCATCTCTTTCTATCACTCAAAGATTTGCTGGGTGCAAACTCAATTTTGAATACAGTTCACCTTTGTATATACCATTTCTCAATTACTGTACGAATACTATTTATTGAGTAATTGTGGTATAGTTAAGAATCGTTTAAATCGATTTTGTGACAGATTAATATAATAATACACAGAGCTTGCTTCCTAAAAATGTTCTGAACATAGTGCTTCGCTTTGTTGGAAACCAATCTTTATTTCTTGTCGCTTCAATCCATTTTTCTTTTAAATTGGGTTCATGTGGAAAACTAAAAAATCACGAAACGTTTCGATTATTTATTAAAATTGTCTACATAATAAGTACCTATAAAATACAAAATCATACCTCTGTTTCCGAAATCGATTCTCGAGAATCAATTTGTGTTGCCTATGATGAACAGCACTAATCGCTAAAATTTACAGAAAAATGATAAAAGCGCCTGTACTACGAAACCAAAGCGATATACGATAGTATCACTGGTTTCGATATTCATCACCTTGTTAAAACAAAAAGTCGCATCAACCGCTATAAGTAAAAGCCGCAATGTAATACAAGTATGCAGCTTACTTTTGATGACCTATGTTTTTCTCAAATTTGGTGTTACCAGACCTATAAGATTAAAAATAATTGATTTTAAAATGAAATACGCATAATATTAATCACAAAATGAGTTAATGATGGAAGGAAACGTTTACTTTATTTGTTCTCGATGATGCGGGAAGCACAGAACAGGTCGAACTGGCGATGCTTGGTGAGGCCAATGTCCAGTAGTGAACGTCTTTCGGCTGACTGATGACCTACATACCTACTTTGTTACTGTCCTTATCAATAACAATTTTAGACTTGCCTTGACTTAGTGACTTTTTTTTTTTCAAGACACTTTCTTTTCCTTGACACCAAAGAAGTTCTCAAGAACAGTCGAAAAGTTCGTGAACCCTAATTCTTTTTCCAAAATAAGTTATAACCTCAGCTATCTTCCAGTGAAAGTCCCGTCAGCCGTTTCGGAGATTAGCCGGAACAAACACACAACAGACATAGGTACAGTCATTTTTTTTAAATTATAAGTGCCGTATTTACTTTCATACGCATTTAGTAAAAAACTGTTTATTTTTCACATTACAAAAAGACACTTAAATTTTATTTATTTGTACGTACGAATATGTATTATGTCTAGATATAAGAGATATCTTAAGCTACCTGAAACTACATAAGTGACAGAAACAACAAATAAGTAATAAGTACTTGTTCAATATTACACACGGAGAAGGAATTTATGAACATGCTCATAAAGAAAAGGCTCAAAATGGGAGAGAACACAGAGGACTTAAAATCTGTGGCTATTATCAGGCTTAATGGGGATCAAGTCTGATATGCGGATGTATACGACTTACTCGCGACTGCTCAGGTCGATCTACATTTTTAAGTCCCTTCGTCACACTACGTACCCTACGGTGCTAAGACTTTTATATCTCGCCCTCTACCAATCGCTTATACAATATTGCATAATTACTTGGGGTAGATCAGCAAAAACTCACATGCTGTAATTGGAACGTGCTCAAAGGGCACTCCTGAAGCTCCGCCTGGATGGCGATTACCTTACCGCTTTCCTAACATCGATCTTTATAAAACATGTACGATTCTCTCTGTTCGCAAATTATTTATTCTTACTCTTGTTTTAGATACCATGTACCAAATTTGTACCTTTTTGAGAGAAATAAATTATTATTATATAACTATTACTACTATACTTAGAGCCTTTTCACACTGGCGATTTGCATACGTGTTTCCAGCGAGGCGATTTTTCAACGCACTGTAGCGAGTACGTCACGTGTGCGCAACGTGTTCGTCACGTTTGCGTAACGAGAGCGATTGCCGTTAGTGTACAAGAGAGAGAGAGAGAGACAAGCGAGTGTATCCTACTTAATATTGTGAAAACGCGGACAACATGTCGCGTAGTCGCGGCTAGCTCGCTTCGCACGCGCGGGGAGCACGTTCACAAATCGCCACGCTAGAAACACGCTGGCAAATCCCCATAATGACGTGATAAGAGGACGACGCTCTTAAATCTTCACATATATTATGGCGATATATCGCGACTTTAATTGGCAGGGGACAAAGCAGGCTATTTGATGGAACATGATCTTATCAACTAACTGTTATTCTAACTCAACAGCCTGTATTCCCTCAAGAGACAGGTGGAGGTGAATATAACGTTCACATTTGGCCAGTAAATAGTAGGTACGCGTAAAACTTTATAACGGTTGTGAAGTGCGTTACTCGCTGCGCAGTACCGCACCCCTCACCCCCGCGGTCACGTGAATTTGTTACTGCGCAGCGACTCGCCTTATGTTCCGAGTTTGAATCGGAGAAAGTTTGAATCGGGTTGTAACAGGCGACACCATTAAAGGTTCAGAAATTCAGACTCCCACCGTGCCGGCGGCCTGCTATTTAGAAATCCCTAGTTTATGAGCTTAATTTCTTAAATATAAATCCACTATGTATCTTTATTATGGGAAATTCATTATTGTAAAACACCCTACGTCAATAGGGTATTACACCCATTTTTAAAGTGTCTCAATTAGATTCTATAGCGCTAATGAACCTCTAAAAATTTAACAAAAAATTTGTTCAATCGTTAAGTGCCATCAAAATGCATTAAAATTTAGCATTTTCAAATTTCGCGCGTAATTTGACGAAAACGCTGGACGCAGTGGACGCCATATTGCTCTGTGGTCATGACGTCAGTTCACTATGTAAACAAATTTATAGATTAAAGGCACGCTGATAGTTGACAGTTAACACTCCTAAGTTTACATAGCCGTACGACGTAATAACATGGCGACTACTATCTAATGGTGTTATGAAACAGATTAAAAAAGCTGAAACCTTTGAATTGAATTTTAAAATTTAGTTTGCTATTTTATGAACTAAAGCTAACGTTTTCCGACTGCTTTTTACCTAAGCTATCTCAATAATATGTTTTTAGATTTTTTCTCATACAGAGTAAAACACCCTATTTGCCGTGTATCCATTTCATACAGCTGTCAATGAATGACAGTTGTTGAGTTGAATACGGCACGGGTTCGATTCCCGCACGGATCAAATATTTGTATGACCTACAAGTAGTTGTTCCGGGTCTGGCTGTTTGTTTATGTGAGTTTAAATGTTTGTAAACGCACCCACGATACAGGAGAAATTACTAAGTCGGGCAAAGTAAAAAAAAAAAAAAAGGTTATACGATAAATCTATTCAAGTGCATTCTGAAAATGGGTAACGTCGCAAATAGCTGTCAAATATTTCACTGTTTTGATTAATTTGGTAATATATTATGTAGGTACTGTATGGAAATATGAAATATCGCTAACTATAGTTAGCGATATTTCATAGTGATTATGAAATGCAATACCTAATTAATATCGTAACACCGAATATTTAGTTTAAAAAAAAGTAAGTATTTGGAAACAAGGGCGGACCCAGGGGGAGAACGGATTAAGTAAAATAAAATCGAATTGTCTGAATTGACTGGCTTGAATGCATCTTCATATCTATCAAGAAATTGCTTCATTAATAAACGACGCTTCATATCTGGTTGGTCCATGTGCCCCTCGCAGAAATAAATCTTGGATCCGTTCTTGTTTGGAAACTTTCCAAATGCCCTTTTTACACCTAAAACATCAAATTCAGTGTTATATTTATTATATTTATTTACGGTAATATTGCCAAATTAATCAAAACAGGTTTTTGCGGCGTATTTTGACAGCTATTAGCGACGTTGCCAACTTTTAGACTTTCCCTGACTGAACCTACATTAAAATAATACTTATAAGATTTTGTAATAGCTTCCAGTGGACGAGTTCAACTCCCCGGGCAAGCCTGAGAAGAAGTTCATCAAATGGTCTGCGCCGGCGGCGGTGGGCGAGCCTGCTAGGGAGTACTGGACTGCGACCCAGTACTTCGTGTCTGCAGGTAAATGTTCAGCTAGTTTGTTGGTCTTGGATGTATGGAGAGGGTTGAAGAAGAAATACAGCTCTTCTTAGGGTTGGGTCATCAATTTGATAGGTATCGAAACTAGTATTATAAAGGAGTAAAATTGTTTGTTTATAATATATTTGCAAAAGGAAGTAGGTACCTACTGATCCGATAGCAACAATTATTTCAGTGAACACGCGAATGTCGTCGCGGGCAGAAGCTAGTTAAACTAGTCATAATTATGGTCATACGAAAACGGTTCAACGCGGGGTTGTACCTTACTTTATAATATGTGTGATGGGAATAGTGGGTGTAGCGGTTACACCGCCACATACTAACTACGCATCAAAGACATGACGTCACACAAATCCTGCATCGCGCAATTAGAGTTTACCGCGCGAACGACATAGATAAGACTATCCGAAATCAACAGTCGGGCAGTTGGCCCGCCAGACACAACACCCGTCTGGTCGGAGGATCCTCCCTTTTCTATGTGAACTTTTCACCCTGTTCCTCATGCCTCTAAATGGGAAACAACAATATAAGTAGTCTGATATGAATATGATTTAAAAAATCCTCCCTAGTCACAGATACCTTCTTATAACCACACATGATACAGTATACATCGAGGCCCCTAGAAATGGTCGTTGAAATGTAACGAATATGTGCGCATTGTGTTCGAATTGTTCGAGAGCCATTACATCACTTTGAGCAGTAAATGGGAACCTAAAAGCATCCATAGGTAAGGTTTATCTAGAACCTTGTTTCCAATTTATGTTAAAAAACATCAACTTTATACTAGTGTAAATAAAGTTGATTTTAGACTGACTAGTACTGTTTAAGTCATAAAAAATATGAACTTTATGTCTACACAACACAAGGTTCAGTTTGCGCTACAACTTCATATTTTTTTACAAACACGAGTTTTGTTTTCCTAAAACTCGTGTTTGTTTATATGTTTGGAAAGTAAAGTGCGAATGCAGATTACATAGTTTTGTAGCACTAACCTACGAAAGTTAAGACGGAACACTGCTACACTGTTGAACGAATTAAATAAGAGTATTCCAAGGTCCAACAATGGTGTGAGAAATCAACAAGGTGAACAATCGCAGTAACTATTGTTCACCCCCACGGTTCACCCCTTATTGAGCAGATAACGATCCTAGCCGAGGTGGACCGAGCAGTAATCCTATATGAGTGGGGTTGTCGGGCGGTGTGGCTCTTCTCACCGACCCAGATGACCCCATAACCCTCCTCCAGGAGAGCAGTAGGGCCAATAGTACAGTACACAAGCACTAACGACGACCCACATTCCAACCTCGCCGCCGAGGTCCTCCGCGATCGCAACCCTCCCCGAGTAAATAATATTCCCCCCCGACCCTTGCTCCACTATGCGCCAGCCCGCGTCGATGCTGAGTCAGTGGCTTTAAATTACCCTATAAATAATAATATATATTTGATCCAGCCTGTCCCATCTTGCTGTCTTCCCCCCAGCAACGCCCTAAGCCGAGGTTCGTACCCCACAGGGGGTGCCCTTAGCTAGCGCTCGCCTAGTTTATAATTAGAATAACTTTTGACCCTGGCTGGAGGCTTTGAGTGTAGAAGCTTAAGGCAGCCACAGGAAAGTCCGGTTAAGCAGCAACGACACTCTTCTGAGAACAACTGCGAGATGCCCTAGTGAAAAAAAAAACGGTGTGTCTCACACTGCGTTTAGCTCTTGACGGCCACATAACGTGGTGTCCGGGTTCGTAACAAGTGAATCGTCATCCTCAGGAGAGATGTTGTCATTGTTGAGATGTCAATCACGTGTCGATTTTTTACAGGGTTCTTTAAGACTTTAAGAACAGTTAAGTGGATTAGGTTACTAAATATACGTCGTACATTGTATTTTATACTGGATCTCCGCAAAGTCATGCCCGAGTCAATTAATTATCTTGCAACAAATCTGTACCATGACATTTATTTATTTTACAAAAATATATATTTATTGTATTTTTCATAGAGTCACTAAAGGCAGGCGCAGGCCCACAAGTTGAGAACGGAGCTACGCTCCAAGATGGCGGCGTGTGGGTGGCTGGACATGACAAACGACTGATGCGCGTGCCCAGCACCGAAGCTGAGCTCAACAGCACCGCATTTAAGAAACAAAACTGTATACCTAATATGGGTAAGTGTTATGGACTGAAAAACTGAAATATCTAGTCTATTTCGTCAGCGAAACTTTTTTTTTGCGTTTTATTGTGGTAACTAATCGAGTTTCGAAAAGGGTTGAGCCCAAAGTGCCTTGAGGAACTCCTTTTTTACATAATCAACAGTTCGCATATTCACGCTAAGCATCGTTCTAATGTGCATAATGTTATGACTACAAACAATCCTAAAAAAAAACACTCAAAAGCACTCATTTTATTTTAGTCTGATCTTTAATTTGATTAAACAAAGATTCTGTTTTCATGTAGTAAAACTAATTAATGCAAATGTTTCCAGGAACCCACTACTACTACAACATGACCCATGACTTGAACTGCGAGGACTTGTTGCCGTGGTTCGCGCTGACCACAGGGGGTGACCTCGTCGGCACCGGGTTCCAGGTGATCGGCAGAATGCCCAAACAGAAAAGGAGGGACTGGTTCGAAGCTATACCCAACCCTAAACAAGGCATACAGGTGAGGAACAGCACGGTCCTGTAGACTTAAAAATAATGAATTTAAAAACAGGTGCTCCTTTTAAATGTCAATAATTACAAAACACAGTTCCCAAAACTGCCGATCCATCGACCATTTCCTAGGGATGGGAAAAAGACGACGTTGAGGTCGGGAATATGGGATGGGTTTACGAAGGAAGTATATAACTACAGGTTGGAATTCAAATAATTACTTCTCAAGTTGTAGCCGTAATAATAGGATCAACAACATCATTCACACAAGAGACACTCCACTATAGGAACAACATGCCTCCCCAAGTATCGCCACAACAAAATGTAAGTCATAGAAATCGGTTATGATTTCCGAAGTCTCAAGTAACAGATATTCAGTGTGGTAATACCCACCGTATTTATAATTCTTTGTGTATTACACCGTATTTATAAAGTCCATGCCATACAATAAATAGGCTATATTTCAGGTGACGGTGCCGTACGCGCCAGCATGTCTGGGTGAGTGGGCGGAGAAGTACGGAATCGTGTCAATGCACATCTATTTCGTGAAAGATCCTTGGAACATACAGTGCAAGTAAGTTTAAAAATAATATGACGTTTGTATATTTACTATGAAAATATGCTTACAAGCGTGATGTTAGGTTAAAGCTACCGATACATTATTATACTGTGTCGTGACGTGTCAAGATGCGGGATTCACCAATCAAATGAATCAGTTCAGGACTAAGTCAAATCACAACGAGTCTTAATTGGCTTACACTACGTCAAAGGCCTCACGACTCACGACACGACACAAAAGAGACGCCGACGTTTTACAAAGCTTTTTATCTAAACCTCAAGAATGTGTCATATTGGCGGATATTTGACTATGATTAGATCATAGATCTATGGATTAGGTAAAGTCGGTAAAATCAATAAGAATAGCGGAAGATCTTTGGGGAAGATCTAAAGAAAGAAAATACATTTATTTGACTCAGGTTAATGCTCAATATTCACACAAAAAGAAAAATAACTAAACAAAGAAACAATGGATAGATTAGGTGAAAGACGATAATATGGCTAAAATGTGGGTGACTACAGAGATAACAACTAATTTCAGGGATCCCTTCTTTTCGCATAATGTTCTTTGTCCTAATATACTTCGGCATAACGATTTTGGCACAATTTGTTTTGGCATAATAATACTTCGGCATAATTTTTTTAGGCATAACTTTTATGTTGGCATAATCATCTTAAAGAATAATTTGTTTTGGCATAAATTTGATTCGCATAACGTTAGTAGGCCTAATGACTATTAGCATAATAATAATATATATATTTTCCTTTTCTAGTAGATACGTACTCCAGACTTTGGGTGGAAATGGTGGTGGTGAACTTGTAGTGCCCCGTACATAATTCTGATCTGGTTTGATCAGAATTATGTTTTTTTATAGTTTTGAATTTGCTATAGTTTCTATAACAATTAAATAATATTGTTGGTTAAAAATTTAATATGCTGTGCAACAAAAGTTAGTGACAGAACCGAATTGCTGCAAAACCGACTCCACACCACGTAGTCTTGTTTGTCCTACCCCTAGAGTGTAATTTAAAACCGCGTAGGCGCGTAGGTGCAAGGCGGCCCGCTGGCTGAGGAGCAGGCGGCTGCGAGCGAACCGCCGCGTCTGAGGCTGGCCGGCGAAGCCGGCCAACAAGCCGAAGCTGCGGTGGTGAGCGAAAGCCGTCTGTGACGATTAGCACGCGTGGGGCCGCCGGAGGCCCGCAGCGCCGGAGCCGTGACAGAAACCCTGCCTGCTGCATGTTGCATGCCCGCTTGAATGCAGCATGCTGCATGCTTGCTTGCATGCTGCATGCTTGCTTGTTTGCTGCATGCTTGCTTGCATGCTTGCTTGCATGCCGTATGCTTGCTTGCATGCTGTATGCTTGCTTGCTTCATGCTTCCTACAGCGAAAAAAAAACCCACAAAATTGTTCAATAAAAATATGTTTTAATATCATTATGCGTAAATAAATTTATGCTTTAGGATATTATGCTTAAGAAAGTTATGCTTAAGAACTTTATGCTTAACAAATTTATGCTTTAGAATATTATGCTTAATCATTATTATGGTTAAAGAAATTATGCTTAAAAAATTATGCGTAAGCTGTTATGCGTAATTATATTATGAGAAAATATAATTATGCCAAACAAAATTATGCTAAGCTATATTAGGTCTTAAAATTTTATGCAAATGGATAGGGAACCCTAATTTCATGGAGACGAATGGAAAAAGACATTCTTCTCCAAATAAATTGGAATAAGAGGGAGAGGACGAGGATGATGAATTCGATCAAGTCACAATATCTAATACATTTTAGAGGCCAAATTATTTTTCTGAAAAACTACCTTGTTGGACTCGTGTTTGGATTGTTTTCGTTTAGAAAATTCTCAGTAGCCGCTTGGTATCTGGATTTTTGCGCGATTAGTCGCAATAAGCTCACCCCTATTATATGATAAGTGACGTATCTGGTGAAATATGGGTGGACTACACATCTCTGCCCCTTCAGGGAATCCAGGCGTAATTTTATGTTTATATAAACGTGACTGTTAATAATTTCTAGGAATGGTGACTCCATCAAGCCTGCGCCTGCGCTCGACCGCATCGTTCTCAACGGATACAGATACGCTACTAAGATATCAGATGAATTCACCAAGCTGTTTAGCGGATAAATTAGTTATTAGAATTATTTAATATTAGGTATAAATATAATCTTGTGAAAGTAAAAGAAGAGATTAGATACAAGATAATAAAGTTAGCAATGCATTTAAATATTGATTAAAAAAACGCTAATTGTTTAAACTCAAAAAATGTCTCAAAAAAGTAGTTTTGTTGTAAGAGTAACCATGACCATTAAAATTAAAAACGGTAGACTTAATTTTAAGTAAGTAAGTACTCTTTAAAATTAAATACCTAATTCCAGTGAGAAACGTATTGTTTCAGTTGTATTACCTATTAAATTAAAATTCTCAATTTTGACAAGGTGCAATTAAGAACCGCTACAAGTGAGGGTACGAAAAGTCAGGCGTTCCCTGAGCAATAAGCGTCACTGCCAACTTTACTACCTAGACTAGCTGTCCTTTTTCCAAGGCATGAGCTATTTTCTAGACTAACTGTCCATTTGCCAAGGCATGAGCTATCCTCGTAAAACTTGTTCTAACACGAGAAAGAGACAATAAATGATATGATGGAATTCGCAGCGCAGTAAGTAGATATAGCTTGTAACACTTAAGGGTAAGATTCACATACCGCACTTAGTCTTAACTTTGAGCGTTTCATACGAGAATTACTTAAAACGAATATGAACATAAATTTTATACTCCTAATTCGCGTTCGCTGCATGCTGGTGGTCAGGATACCCGTTGAAACCGAGGGTGCTGGCTGTCTGTGTGACTCGCCTCACGAAAGCTTGCGGGAGTGATGATGATGATGATGTCACGCTGAAGTAGGCCTTAATAAAAATCAAAATAGGCCTTAATTAAGGTAAGTATGATTGTATGTTAGAGTTTCAACCAATACCTAAGCTAAGATAACTTAATATCTTGTAATTATAGGTATCAGCGCCCGTCTCTATTATTATAAGCGATGTTATTGTGCCCAACTTATACTATTTTAAAACACAAGAGAAAAATACCTTTTAGCACCAACATAGGTGACGAACTGAGTAAGTGAAGGTATAACATTTGTAAACTACAGGAATAATTTAGAACATCAAATGAGCTATAATTAGTTATAATAGGTAAGTTAAGTTTTTCAAACTCGAACAAAAAGTGGGATGAAGTCAGTCGAGAAAATAAAATGAATTCTAGTTTACCTACCTACGTAAAGGCTTTACAGCTGCCATTAAAAGTTACGCGAACAAACATAAAACGAAATACCTACTTTGTAAATGTTAAAGTTAAATTACAGTAGATAGAACATGGTGTTTTCGGGACGCTCCGTTAGTAACTTTTCCGATTTAGCTCCTGTAGACGGTACCTATGTAGGTATCTACTAAGTAAATAATTTGAACTGCGAAATGCAAAAATAAATGTTCTGTGCATCTGTGCATAAATAACCAGTTAGAAAATTTACGTAAAATCCTAACATCACTAAAATAAGAGCTATTACCAGCATATTAAGTACTAAACTATAGGTATTTCATTATTTCGATTGAAATTTTAAGCGCCTACCAGGAAGACATTGGCAACGCATAAATCTTCGAATAAAACCTTCGGCGCCGGCCAGGCGTTGTCATTTTAACGTCGAAATGTTGGCGCATGGCCCACTGGGCACTGATAACCTACACTCTAATGCTGACATCTAATTGATTTGTTGTAATTTGTGTTAGGAGAATTAAATTATATTGGCAAGGAAATAAATTCTTGCTCTCAATCTTTAGCCTACTTTTCGTTCTCCTGCAGGAGAAGAAACACTTGCCCCAGAAGGAGGCTAATGTTTTTTGAGAATATGTATTCTATTTCTATGGCCCGACCAGCTTTCTAATTACGCAACATATTTTCGTAAACGATAAAGACAAATCCGTTTCATTTTGACAGCTCAACAACATTCATTGCGTTATTTACGTTGCTCTGCAGTTGTTTTTTTTAGAACTTACGGAGCAATGGATTAGCAATCTGTTTCAAAACGATTCAGATTCGGATTGATTTTTCATTACGTAATTAGGGTACTGTAGCCTAAATGGCTTGATGGATTTTAACTTATGAGGTGTCGTAGCGAGACAGAACACTGAATTTACTCATTATTTACACACTGTATTTATTAATATTTATTTACCGACTTGATTAATTCCATTCGTGTTTTTCGGGTGATCACTGAAAATCAACGCTCTGCTTAGCGCCGAGAGTTGAAAATCCAACAGTGTGTTTTTTTAACGCGCTGGGACGAGAGAGCGTCCCAACGCGTTGGATTCTCAACGCTCGGCTCAACAATAAGAGTTGAAAATCCAGTGCGCGATAAAATCCCGCCGCGATATTTTTACATCCGTGCGGACGTGGGCTAAGGGGTTGCTTGCTAAGTGTTCCATGAGCAATGAATGGTAAGAATGGTAAGTAATAAAAGAAGCTGAACCTCTCACACATTACTCGTCATATTATTTGAGGAGCTCGTCGTAATCAAGATTATTCTCTCTTACCCATCATCAAACAATTTACAGCAAAAACTTACAAATACCTACATAATAACGTATTGTGCCCAATATACAGGCTGTGCCTAATTTGCGACCAACGGTACCTCAATAATGTAATTTAGATGTTGAAATAAACGATATTTTAATGTTTTTTTTTATTCTAATTGGATTCATTAGAATTGAGAATACCATCAACCTGCTAACCGAACTATGACGTACTTATATTTGAAGATGCATTCTGTATTACATAAGTAGAGTTCCATGTTGCAAGAATTTTGGTATCTTGCGTCAATATAATTCAATGTTTATGCAATGTAAGAAACGTAGGTATTTACATTTACAAAGTTATAAGTGCGGTTCAAAACTCTTACTTGCAACTTTAGCCCATGGTTTTAAAGTCAAAAATGTTATTTTTCCTATGTTTGTTTTTGGTAAAATTAAAACTATTGCAATAGATACTATTATTCTGTACGCTTGGGTACCCCCTATCCGGTGTCTGCCTTTGGGAATTATTCCTCAGTCGTGGTGCGGTTTTGAAATGTATTGATATTATTGTTTGTACGAGTTATTGTGCTTTCGATACGTTGGGTCTGTTGCAGGCTTGCAGGATGTTGGTCGTGTTTGTTTGGCAATGTTTTGCTGACTGAAGTTTAAGCAAATGTGTCACGCGATTCTGTTTCATATAAAACTCTAATTAAACAAACTGTTGTAAGATTTATGGTACGTAATAAGAATTTCTGTTGTCTCGAGTCATCGTGGTGCCAAGTTTAGCAAAATCTCACATGCCAAATCCTCAGAACCACTGTTTGCTTGTAGAATAAGTATCGAAGAAGTCAACACTCAGCCACAACGTTAGTCCAGTTATTCAAATCCGGAAGGAAACCCAAAAAAGAAAGATGAACCATAACTGTTACAAACTTATTCAAATTAGACAACTAGGAAAAATCCAAGTCTCTTCTAGCAATCGAACATTAGGCAATCTAGACGTCACATTAACGAACCCCGAAGGTTGCCAGACGGATACATTCCTCCTGACATTTCCATTGAATCAGCAGCTGTTTGGGAATGCCCGCGCTGCCATCATTTAGTACAAGGCCTGCATAGTAATTCGTGACACCGATTGATATCCGCCGGGTTGCCCGTTGTTGCTCAAGTGTCTAGTTGCAATGTCTTTGTTCAGCGATCATTAATTGTTTGAAAGTGAAGGTTGTTGTCTGGAATTCCCATACATATCTTTTTTTTTACCAATCTTGCCGCTAAATAGCCGTCATAGGGCGAATTTTACCAATAAACCGTGTTTAAAGTGTGAATATTATACAACAATTATAACACTGACAGCACTTGAACCGGTTTAGATGTGCTGATCAATTACATTATTATTATACACGCTCACTGTTGGACATAAGTCTCTCCCAGGCTGCGCCACAACGCCACAACTCTGTCCTCCACCGCCCACATCCATTCTGGTCCAGCCACCTCCTCCTCATCTAGCTGGGGGGCGTCCCACACTACGCTTGCCACACTGTCTCCACTCCAGGACTCGTCTGCTCCGCTGGCCATCGGTCTTTCGACAAACATGGCCAGCCCACTGCCTCTTCAGCTTGCTTACCTAATCTGAAAGCTACATATGTCGGTAACTCTGGTTCTTTTCCGGATAATTTCATTCCTGATTTTAACCTTTAAAAAAACTCCGAGCATAGCCTGCTCCTAGAGCTAGTGACCTAAAATTGTGTGTCCACGTTTCGGTACCGTATGTCATAACTTAACCCTTACTTCATTATTGCTCATCGTCGACTTAAAAAAGCCATCGATAATCAAACTTTAAGGAATTTAACTTTGCATGAAAATCAATCTGCCCAGCCTTTTCCCAACTATATTGGGGTCGGCTTCCAGTCTAACCGGATGCAGCTGAATACCAGTATTTTACATGAAGCGACTGCCTATCTGACCTCCACAACCCAGTAACTGGGTAATACGATACCCCTTGGTAAGACTGGTTGTCAGACTTTCGGCCTTCTGACGACCCGTAACGACTGTTAAAGATCCACGAATGACAGCCGGGACCAACGGCTTAACGTGCTTTCCGAGGCACGGAGGAGTCTCGGTATGTAAAGATGGTCACCAATCCACAGACCAACCCCGGCAAGCGTAGCTTAACCTGATGGATCGACCCGTGCGGCAGTTATTACTTAGCCACGAGCTACTGCGAAAACTTAAGCTATTCGAGGCGAGATCCAATCATTTTCGAGTTCGCTTCGCTCGCTCTTGCATTCTGCAATCTCTCAATTCAAAAAATTCTGTGCATTAGTCGACAAAGTACCGAATTCCTATTTCCAAAAATCTAATCGGCTCTAGGCGGGGTGCTAACATTATCGACTTTGCTTCGCTCACTCTTGCATCCTACTCTATCCTAATTCTTAAGCTTCTTTGTATAAATCAATACACACAGATAGTCCTTTCTGTACGAATTGACAAAAATTAACGAGCTCGCTTCACTCTCTCTTGAATTTTCACTATCAATAATTTGACAAATTTACTCCTTGTATGAATGGACAAACGATAATCTAACATATCCGAGGTGAACTGCAAAAATGATCGAGAGCTCGCTTCGTGGAGCTGAAGAAAAACCTGTCGGCGCCAATAAGTACTTTCTAAGTTCTCTTGGACATAACAGACATCGGTGACAGAAAGACATCGTGAAGAAACCTGGACTTTAATTCAATATAAGTAAGCATGAAATCGCCAACCCGCCTTGAGCAGGCGTGGTGATCAATGCTCGTGCCTTCTCTGTGTGAGAAGAGGCTTTTGCCTTGCAGTGGGACAATAATAGGCTGGTATTATTTAGTAATTAACGCGATATTTTAGGAACAATGACAGCAAAAACAATACAGTGTGCTAATCACTCAATTGATTGAAAACAAACAATAATTATTGCAGGGGCCTATTAGTAATGGAGCCATTCAAACTGATAGTGTAATTATCTAGTTATGTTGTTGTTCTAGTGACGTAGTAATGAGCATGCAATATTCTTCGGCCGTCAAACGCTACGCAACTCGGTACCAATGTGGCTTTTAAAATAATTATCTTCAGTTATTTCGGCATTCACCATTTTATTCAAATAGTTCTTTGCATTTTTGACATAGGGAACTACACACATCAAAAGTGTCCAGGGATCAAGTACGTTTTAGAGTATATCGCCGCAATTAAGGATTATTATTTTAACTTTTTTGGATAGTTATTGATTCTTTTAAGTGAATCTCACTATTTGAGTTAATTATTTTGATTAAATTTTGATTGAAAATAGAAAATCAACTGTCAATCAGGATTCATATAAAATAATGTATTGTAATATAAATAGCCTTTTTACAAAACCATTAAAATGTCATGTGCATTTGGATTGAGTGATCTTTTTTTATTTCTTGACAAAATCTGATTATATACTTTGGGCTATGAGTTTTTACTATTTTTGACTAAATGCACAATCTGATTTTGTCACGAAATAAAAAAAGATCACTCAATCCAAATGCACAATAACATGTCTGCATCAGAACTGAAAAAAAATGCATCGATATGGAGCGACGACATCATTTGAAGAGATGATTTAAGAGCGGAATGTTGCAAGCTGGTTCCAAGCAACATACTGTGGCTGTCGCTCTTGGCACTACACATAGCGTCATAAGCCGCCTCTGGACACGCTATTGTATCACGGGCAGCGTGGCCTAGCGTCATGGAGGACGATCTTGCATCACCACTCGCAGATAGGACCGGTCCATCCAAAATACTGCTCGACGGACTCGTACCGTGGCCGCCATGATGTTGGCTAAGAGGCTCCACAGCTCTTCAGGCTTGCTGATAAGCGACCAAACCATCCGAAATCGTTTACGTAACGTGGGTCTGCGTTCCCTAAGGCCGCTGAGATTTCCACCTATAGCACCCCGCAATCGTAGGGCCTGTTTACAATGGGCTCGCGAACACAGAAATTGGGAGGAAGAAGACTGGTGTTTTGTTTGCTTTTCCGATGAATCTCGTTTCGGTATGAGGCCGGATATAAGACGTACTCGAGTTTGGAGGAACTTTGGACGTCAAAAACGTTTGAAATTTTGACAGGAAGTTCATTCATATGAAGGGGGAACAATAATGATTTGGGTCGGTATTTGTATCGGTGGAAGAACCGATCTCATTTGGATCAGAGGCAACTTCAATGCTCAGATTTATGCGGAGGGGATTGTATTAGACGTGATCATCTCTTTGCGAAGCCTGATTCGTTTCGACTAATGCACGACAATTCAAACTCAAACCCAAACCATTTATTTCAATTAAACCATTTACAGGCACTTTTGAATTGTCAAACGGGTCAGTCAGTCAGAAATATGAAGCTAGTTGCCCATTCCAAAGCGTAGGTTCCGGCAAAGAAACTCCACGGACACTCTTTTAAATCATAATATTGTTACAAAATATTGGTTACATCATTCATATTGCAATTATATATGTGAGAACAATGTAGAAAGATGTGCACGTAAAAAGCGTCCGTAATAAAAAGATAAAAACAATTAAAATAAATTAAAATAAGCCGAGGCAGATAAGAGATGACCAGTCCCTACTGACGGCGCCCGTTCACATGACGTGAACATGACGCATGGATCAGCACCGCTTAGCTCAACCATTTTGAAGGGAACTTAATGATCCAACACACAATGCACGTCCACACACGGCTAGAGTCGTAACACGCACTCTTCCCGATGCTCGCATCGACGTACTACCGTGGCCTGCTCAATCGGCAGACCTCAACCCAATTGCGCACGTATGGAATATGCTTCAAAGAAGAGCTCTGCTGAATATCGATGCCGTGCATGGCCCACAACAACTTTTTGACTTGTTAGGAAGAACGATCAAAGTGATTTTGATGAACTGATTTTAAGCATGCCAAATCGCTGTGACTGTGATTCGTGTCATTGGTGGAAACCGATATCCGTGGTGGAAACACAGTTTTTTTTATAAATGCATACATTAAACATTTTAAAAAATGTTTACGTTTGCCTTTTTTGCCATGTATTTGACGACATTAACTTTGGTTAATTTCCCACAATTTACAAAAAAATATATTATTCTTAATTTTTACAAAATATTGGCTTATCTTGCTAACTTAAACAAAGGAATAGAATTAAGAAGCCAGTCTGGAAGACTAGATTTGGTAAATATTAATTAGATATTTTTTTATAGTTGAAAATGTACTTGATCCCTAGACTAGAAATAGAAAATGTACCTACACACATCAAAAGTATGTGTACATTTTCTATTGGGCAAAGGTCTTTTCTTTGAAATTCATGAAATTAGTAGTACTTATATACATGACATTTGTAAATTGACGGCTATATAAGAACTTTATAATTCTGGGGCTACATTGTCGCGTTATCGCGAAATTTGCTTCGCGCGCTCTCTGTTGCTCAGCGAGACGACGAGCGATTTGCGAGAGAGTGTGTAAAAGGGTGGTTGGTACTCTGTGAGTAGCCATTCGGAGTATACACTTGGTCGAAATTCGCGTGTAGAAATCGCTGTGTGTGACAGGTAGGCAGCGAATACTCGCTGCGAGTACAATTCGCAGGGAATTCACTCTAGAATTCGCTGTGTGACCGAGTATTTATTATTTAATAATCAGTATCAAATGATACTTCAATATTATGAATATACAATATATGTTTTGTTCACATTATAGATATTATGCATAGTCCTTGGCCAGCATAATATATCCCACTTGTTTTCATAATCGCCCATGTACAGTCAGCTTTAATTTTTAACATTGACAATATTTTTTCGATTGCAACATTATGGGTTTTCCCGTTTAAAAACTCAAAATCTTTGAGTTTTTAAATAAATATTTTTAATTTTTTGAAATTTTGAGGGTTCTTTTTTACGAAAACTTATATAATTATAAAACTAAAACAGATATCAATACAAATCTCTCCTAATCTTCGCCAATCAAGCTAGTTAGTTAGTTTAGTTCTTCGTCCATCAGCTCACAGTGCACCAAAATGTTCGCCTATCCCTCGCACCCAGCACAGACCTATTATGTGCTGCATCGCACCTGTGCAGTCCCGTCCCGTCCCCTTTTAGCGCCGATCCAACTACATCAAGGCCGACTGGGAGTCGACCACGCGGTCGATTGATGACGCCCTCTTGAATGCCTTGCCTCGTGACAGTTGCTGAACCGAATAGCGAGTGGTTTCAGACTCGTCAAGTCAATCAGACCCTTAAACTCGTTCAACATTATATATACCAACGACCAACACACATAAAACCGAACACGTCCCGCTTCCTCTATGCAGACGACCTTGCCCTCACCTCCCAAACCACCACCTTTGAGGAAGTTAAGGTCCACCTATCAGACGCTCTTGGTGACTTAGCCACATATTACCTCGCTAACTCACTCAAGCCCAATCCTAGCAAAACCCAGTCTTGCAAATTCCATCTCCGCAATAGAGAGGCGCGCCGTCATCTTAACATCGTTTGGGGTGGGGTGTCCATCGAGCACAGCAACGGCCTTAAATATCTTGGTGTTACTCTGGACAGGTCTTTAACATTCAGCAAAAACTGTAAGAAATGAAGCAGAAGTTGCACTCTCGCAACAGTCTTCTCCAGCGACTAGTCTCATCGAAGTGGGGTGCTTTGAATAACGTTATGCGGACTAATGGTCTGGCTCTATCTTTTTCTGCGGGTGAATTCGCGTGCCCCGTGTGGAGTCGTTCTGCCCATGCAAAGTTGTTGGATACAGCTTTGAATGAAACATCATGATCATCACTAGGCGCCTAAAACCGACCCCGGTTCAAATGCTGTTTCCACTAGCAGGAATACTGCCACCAGTAGTTCGCAGCGCAAGGTTGCAAGCTCCAGCGAAAGATCCAAAATGAACTCCGACACACGACACCCTTTGCACGACAACATCATTGTGCCGCAAAGGCTTAAAAGCCAAAACATTTTTTTAAAGTGTGTCGTGTCACTCACTGGTTAACGACCAAAAGAGAGACTGAAGTGTAGCGAGACAGCGCTTCCTTGCCCAAGCCATTCGTTCCACCTGCTGAAGATCTCCCACCTGGCTATGAGTTGCCTTGGGTAGCCTGGAAGTCTTTAAAATGACTCCGGACCCAAGTTGGCCGAAGCAAGGAAAGTCTGTTCAGGTGGAGATTCATAGACGACTCCGGCTTGGAGTGTAAATGTGGTGCTGTTCCACAAACGATAGGACAACCGGTTTAGTGGACTGTAGATTTGTGATTTGACCATAATAATTTTGTTGAGTACCTGGTCCTTGTTGAAAGACCTACACTGTCCTCCCATACCTAATAACACTGTTATTTGAAAATATTGTAAAAGCCAATTATTTTTCTCCATAGGAAACGACCAATTGGAACCGTGCACCTAGCTTCTGACGTTTCATAAGTGCCCATGTAGGTTTATGTGAAATAAAATATTTTGATTTTTAATTTTGAATTTTGGTAGGCCGGTTTTACTCGACATACTTTTGTTCGAATGATTTAGTCGATTATTCTATCCGTGAGGCTCATATAGTAAAATTATTCACAGACCATATTAGCCCTTATTTTATAATAGATATTTAAACAGCGTGTCCGCAGGGTCACATTCGTGCTCGAAGTATGTCAAGTTGCCGTGACCGCGGTAGCACAGCCGGCCTTCGTGTCCTGCTTGTCCTGTCAGCTGCACGTTACAGGAACTGATGGACACTAGTGATGGCGCCAAACACGTGGTCGAATTTTGGGCCGAGTCTTTTTAGATCGCCATCAACACGCTAGGAAGAAGAATATAAATCGAAAAACCCCTCTAGATAATTAAATTACACAACTTTTTATATCAAAATCGCGAGGGTGCGATATCGGTACCTAAGTGCTTTAATTTTGTACCTACCCACACAAAAGTGAGAGTCGCGCGTCAACGTAGATTGCGCGGCGTGTGGTGGTAGGCGAACCGCTCGCTGGTAGTCACGCTAAATGCCGAGGCCTGAGTATCGTATCCGTGATAAAGCGCGTAAAATTAACGGATGTATGTATTTAAAAAAAAAAAATAAGAAAGTTAAATGTAATAAAGTGAACAATGTTTTGAAAACTTGTAAAATAATGAAATAATTGACAGTTTCATTTCATTTCCTGATGAATTCACGTGACGATTCTAAATCTTGAGTTAGTGAAATAAAATTATCGGTTTGTGCTTTCGAAATTGACTTTGACGTTAAACGTTTTGACGTAAACTGTATTTTTCTTACTTATTAATCAATTAATTAATCGATCGATCAGGTTAAGCTACGCTTGTCGAAGTCAGTCCGTGGATGGGTGACCATCTTAACATACCGCAACCCCTACGTGCCTCGGAAAGACGTTGCTCCCGGCTTTCATTATTGGATCTTTGAAAGTCGTTACGGGTCGCCAGAAGCCCGAAAGTCTGACAACCAGTCTTACCAAGATCTCGGTATCGTGTTACCTAGTAACTGGGTTGTGGAGGTCAGATACTTAGGCAGTCGCTCCATGAAAAATACTGGTATTCAGCTGCATCCGGTCAGACTTGAAGCCGACCCCAACATATCCGGGAAAAGGCTATATAGGCAGATTGATTGAATTGAATCAATTATTGAATTCCTATCGATGTATTGGCACAACTGTTTGTGGCTGAGTGTACCTAACTAAAATATCTGTGTGTTCAGCTGCTCAATACTGAAGATGCGGGTCTAATGAGGGTTTCATATACTATACTATTTACCTATTAACCGGTAAAAGGTTGTATAAACACTTGTTTTTGTAAAGGACGGCGTTATTGTTTTTTTTATAATTATCTGTGGTTAGGTATTCAAAGGTTTTGTGGAATTTTATAATGATCAAATCAAATCATTTATTTTTCGCCAACATGTGTAGGGGTTTAAACATGTATTGAATGTTCTCCATGCTCTGCCGTCACATAAATTACAAGCAAAATACCATGCTGAATAAGAATAAATATTACAAAATTGGAAAATCATTTTAACCATTTTATTTTTCAATGTCAAGAAGTATCTGAAGTAGTCAATAATTGAATGAATGTCAAAGTTAATAATGAATAAATAAATAAAAGTCCTAGTTATGATAATAATTGTGAGTTAAACGTCATGTCATTTCAATTATGGATTATCTGAATTATCGTTGTAGTTCGCTTGTGTTTTGGTGTTAGTGGGTTCATGATAGTTTATTTATTTATTTAATTATTTATGTACAGACGCTAGAGCACGTAAACCTACTACAATTTGTCAAATTTCTTTAACAGATTTTCAACTTTATCACAAAAGTAGTAGTTGTTTAGTTCAAAGTTGATTGCGAAAATTTGACAGTTTCGGGTAGGTTGATGTGCTAGCGGTAAAATACATACAGCTACGACATAATTATAATTTTGAGTACCAAGGTCCGTGGGTTCAAATCCAAGCAAGTACGAATGTGACTTTTTCAATTCATACGTACTTTCTGAGTTTATCTTGGACATTATTGACATCGGTGAAAGAAAACATCGTGAGCAAACCTGGACTTAAAGTTAATATAGGTAAGTCTGAAATCACCATCTTGTCTTGAGCAAGCGTGGTGATCAGTGCTCGTGCCTTCTCTGTATGAGAAAAGGCCTTTGCCCTACAGTGGGACAGTAACAGGCTGGTATTATTATTATTAAGATAAAATAAATACTGCTTTTTACTTTAGAAATTCTTTCCAGCAGACCTGCGTTAGGAGAAATGACACATAGTAACATCTATAATAGATACTCGAATCTAGTATATATTAGTAAAAGTGACACTAGTCGATGATCATATCTGAGTATTTATTATTGAATATAGTAGAACCTAAGGATTCTTTTGAATCCCAACTGAAACAATATAAAAAAAATAATAATAGTAGGTACATAATTACATATACTTAGTCTGGCCATAAATACTGTTACAATTAAAAATAAGAAAGATTTTACATTTTAATTTGGAATCTGTCATTTTTATTATACGATTGTTCTTTGAGTTTTCTTTTTTTGGCGCCAATACATTGTACAATATATTGCGATATTAAAATGGAGTGGGGTGATAAAGAGAACCGAATCGCTGTGATTACATTACACAAAGTTAGTATGGAGCCAAATGCAATTTTTAAAACTCTCCATACGCTTGGTATTAGTCAAATGTTTGTGTACCGGGCTATTAATAGGTACAATGAGACCTCCTCTGTTTGTGACAGAAAAAGATCTGGCCGTCCACGTAGTGATCGTACGAAAAAGGTGGTCAAAGCAGTAAGGGAAAGAATTCGAAGAAATCCTGTCCGAAAGTAAAAGATTTTATCTCGGGAGATGAAGATAGCACCCAGAACCATGTCGCGTATTTTATAAGATGACTTAGGACTTGCAGCCTATAAGAGACGCACTGGTAATTTTTTAACTGATAATTTAAAGAAGAATAGGGTGGTAAAATCGAAACAACTACTGAAGCGGTACGGAAAGGGAGGTCACAGAAATTTTTTGTTTACGGATGAGAAAATCTTTACAATTGAGCAACATTTTAACAAACAAAATGACCGTAGTTATGCTCAAAGCTCTAAGGAAGCTTCCCAATTAGTCGACAGAGTGCAACGTGGGCATTATCCGACTTCAGTGATGGTTTGGTGGGGTGTTAGCTATGAAGGAGTGACAGAGCCATATTTTTGTGAAAAAGGTATCAAAACATCGGCACAAGTTTATCAAGATACCATTATTGAGAAGGTAGTTAAGCCCCTTAACAACACCATATTCAATAACCAATTAAGGCCCTTCCAACAAGACTCGGCGCCGGGTCATAAAGCTCGGTGCACGCAGTCTTGGTTGGAAGTGAACGTTTCGGACTTCATCAGAGCTGAAGACTGGCCGTCGTCTAGTCCCGATCTTAATCCGCTGGATTATGATTTATGGTCAGTTTTAGAGAGTACGGCTTGCTCTAAATGCCATGATAATTTGGAGTCCCTAAAACAATCCATACGATTGGCAGTGAAGAATTTTCCCATGGAAAGAGTGCGTGCTTCTATTGATAACTGGCCTCAACGTTTAAAGGACTGTATTGCAGCCAATGGAGACCACTTCGAATTTATACTTTTTATATTTTAAATTGTTTTATATTTATGTATTAAACTAACACACTGTAAAAGTAATAAATATTATTTGCAATAAAAAAAAATAAAAAAACTTCGTGACAATATTTATGGCAAGACTAGGTATATTTTATTTTTTTATGTTTAAATGCGAAAGTGAGTTTGTTTGTTTATTACGCTTTTACGCTAAAACGGCTGAATGGATTGGGATGAAATTTGGCACATGGATAGACCATGACCTGGGCCAGGCCCAAGATACTTTTTATCTCGATATTATATCATAATGTAGTCTTTGATGTATTATTATTCAATTAATTGTCACAAACATATAATAATTATTATAAAAAGGCAGTTTTCGTTTAAAATATATTTTGAAACTTTAGAATGTTGTTCACCGACTTATGTACCTAAGTAGCTGAGTCTCTGACCGTACTATTGAGTACTGAGATGCCAAAAAAGTTTATCGTTTCTTCTTGTTTTTTAATTTGTTTATTGTTTGTTTGTTGTTTCAATTTAGAAGATAGGGACGACTGACGAAGTAGTCGTATACTTTTATTCGTTTTAAATAAGTGAGCACCATTTAGCTATCACATAATTAGTTCGTCTGTCATTGCTTAATTTTTAATTATTTTTACCTATTGTGGTATAGTAATTTTAAATTTCAGGTGCATCGTTTTCCCATACAATGGTGTATGGAATGCATAACTTGTACAAAATATTGTAAAACATTTTAAAAGAACAAGCTTCGTTCAGACTAGCGCGACGCGGCAGCGCGACGCGACAGCGCGACGTGACACCGGCTATTGTTATACCGCGAAGTTTTCTTAGAAATTGTATTGTTCGAGTCGCGTCGCGCCGTCGCGTCGTGCTGGTAGCACGAGCCTTAACGGTGGAGTTTCTTGCCCATTCTTCTCAATACAAAAACTAGCTTTTGAAAGGGGCGACAATTTTTTTTTTTTTTGTTAATTTAGACGTCCAAACGTGCCTTTCATGTGCCTAATTGAAATAAATTATTTGACTTTGACTTTGTAGGTTCAACAGTAGCCGTCTGTGTCTGGTGTTATGTTGATAGTTAATTAAACTGATTCTTTGGTTGATTGTTGAGGTGATTGAGTTCTGTTGTTGATGATAATGTGGGTATACTATAGGCACACCTCTGCCTAACTATGTGTAATTGAATATGGTTGCACAACCCATATCTTCTTGAAATTACATAAGTGAAGGGTGGGCGTTTTGGGGGTAATTTTGACGTTATAAAAGTGCTGATTCTAAGCTTAGTTTGAAAAAATGACTTTTGAATTTTGAATAAATAAGTAAGTTTATTTAGTAACAGCTAACTGCGCCTCGCGGTTTCACCCGCATATGTCTCGATCCCGTGGGAACATCGGAAAAGTATCCTAAGTCTTAACCCAGGTCCTGGTCTACCCATGTGCCAAATTTCATTCAAATCTGTTCAGCCGTTTTAACGTGAAAGCGTAACAATCAAACAAACTCAGTTTCGCATTTATAATATTATATAGTTAGGATAAAACACTTACCTACACTGCATAGAATGAGGATAAAACAGGCACTTGGCAATTATGTAAAATCAAGAAAGTGATCAAATTTTCCCCAAATAGGGTCTAATAGGTCTCTCTAACACGTGTGTACCTAGTTAATTTTCAAAACACCAAACAAAGGTACCCTACCACGATTCCACTAAGTAGTTACGCAACTCAGGGGGCTATAAATAGGTAAATGGGTTAGGTAATTACCTGTACGCTCAATAGAGGATGAGTTGGCACTAAGGGGTTGAATCGTGAGACCGACCTAACGCAAACATGGTTTACTTAGGGCTGGCAGGACCAGGACACAGGATGTTATGTAACGATATTACAAGGAAATTGGATGTAGTAGTTCTGAAGGTAAATAAATAAATAACAATTTAAAGGAAAAAATACTTGACCACCTCATTGGTCCAGTGGTTGCAAGCGCTACTGCTGAGCAGAAGTTCCTGGGTACGATTCAAAGTTCGGGTAAAGAGTTATTTGGTTTTCAGGATTTTCTCAGTAGTAGCAGTCCGGAGTTTGGATTTGTGCCCGGTTGGTGGCAATAGGCTCGCCCCCTATTACATGGGACTTAAACATAACTGGCGAAATGTGTGTGCATTATTTTTTTATAGGTACCCAAACTTTCGGGGAAATAGGCGTTATGTAACGCTGAAGGAAAAATATGTAGGTACTGTGCTCTAGTAAGTAGGTGCTTCATCTTAATAACAGCCGTGAGACATCAGAGTAGATTCAGCGACCTCTGTCGTTAGTTATTATTTACCTTTACTCTCTCAGGAAATTGGAAAATGTATTAGCCATTCAACAGAAGTCATAGCCTAGTGGTATGACCGTTGGACTGCCAAGTCATAAGTATCGTGGGATTCGTGTGCGTATTGTATAATTGTCATCTTGCTTCATAAACGGTGAAGCCAAGCAAAGCCAAGTCTGAGGCCAATAAAAAACTCTGACACCAGGTTAGTCACTAACATATCATTACAATATAAATATAACAAAAAACATAACATAACATCACGCCTTTATTCCGCGAAGGTTAGGCACAGGTGTACCTACAGTACACCTAAATTTTCTCCAGTCCCATATATCTATAATACCATGTAAGATTATTATTAAAACTGCAAATAGAAAGAAAACTCTACTTAAGGCTAAATTCAAATAAATGGCGCCCAACGTGGCCCGCGTTGGGCGCCATCCTTGACTCTTGTGTTTATGGCCATACGTTACCTTATTATAATATTACACCCTACTTCACACTGCTGAAATATTAAACATGTTTCGGAACAAGTTTATTAAACTAAGGTGTTACGAGTAAGTGGAATTACACCTACTGCGACAGCGGATGGTGTAAGGATTTATAAAGCCTACCTACTCTGCAACGTTGGTAATTTATAGATATTTATAGAGAATAATTTTCAGTTTACTCATATAATTTCACTATGTCGATGTGAATTATATTTATTTTACCTATACTTAATGAAACCCTGGAGATGTTTATCGACATGATTGTTTAATTGTGTGGGGTGTATAGCGTGGTGTATAGTTTTATCTTAAATCTTTATGAAGCATCAAACCAAAGGGTCTATAGTACAAGTGACAACGACCTTCAACAGGATTGACACAAGCTTTTCGCTAGCTTGTGTCAGTTCCCAGCAGCAGCTGGGAGCAGTGGTTGCCCAGTGTAACGGCCGTGACTTCCAAGTTGCAGGTCGAATGAAACTTCAGTACCATTTAAAGACAGTAATTATCTATATTTTAACGTTTAAGTTTAGTTTTTGGGGCGCATAATAGAAGTGCTAGGACCTATTAAAGGCATATTTTCTATTTACTCAAATAACTTCAAAACGGTGCATTATAGTGGATTCGTTTATTGCGTAGCAAATTATAACTAATTAGCCAGATCTCATGTAGAAATATTACAATCATCCGTACAGTCAATTCCGAGATACAGCAATCGTGCAAACGTTACTCCAGCAGGATTTTAAATATCTTCGCAACCATAGCAAACACAAATACAAATTAAGTTGTACCATTTATTTCAAATTGATTTCTAATGATTTAGATAAAATTTATTTCAAAATATCCATTAGAAAACAAAAGATCTGGCTGGGGTAACGTTACTCCAGCCGGATGTGTTTTTATCGAATAATTAACAAACTATCAGCTTACCAAATTTAAAAATCTGCTTACCAATTACAGAAGCTGTATTTCTAATTATCTATTGCACTTAGATGACGATTTTCGACATCATCTGACTGGGGTAACGCACACCATTTCATGGTATAGGATGTGATGAAATACCCATTTATGTAGATCAATAAACAGTTTTAACTTGCTCTATGTAAGTAAAGTCACGAAGTTATACAGGGTGGCGATTTAGACACACATCCGTCGAGGGGTCACCAGTGGGCCCGGGGGGGTCGTTAGGGGGAGATTTGTCATACTAGGTATATAACTAGTTCGCTAGGAAACACATATTAAACGATTCGTAAAAATGCATTCAATGTATTGCATACATGTATTTTCTTTTGTTTTGATATTTTTTGTTGGTTTTCTATTGTGAATTTTGTTTGTCTTTATTTTATATAATCCTTGCTGATATTTGTATGTCGTCAATGACAAAACATAGCGCAAGATCCTTACAATTATTTTATAAGACCTTGACCTTTAACCTGTTTTACAAATAAATAATTTTAATTCTAAAAAAACAACTTTTCATTCTTAAATCAAAATAGTTTGTCTACTATTGTAGGTATAGGATTTTGTTTTTTTTTTTACGGATCAGATATGAGTTTCATGGTGAAAGCTGTTTAGTATGGCGGGTAGAATCACCCCCTTGACGGATACAACGATTAGTCACCTATTGACATGTAGGTGCCTAAATCGCGACCATGTATAACTTCGTGTATTAAACGTGTGTCAGCAGTTCCAATAAAAATCACAAAACACCCTTCTCAACCTGAAAACATAAAAACAAAAGCACATTGTTTAATTTTCAAACAAATACCTACTATTTGGTTCCCCTCGAAGGTCGATCAGCCGCTCCATCACGCTCGTCGGCCTGGACAGTCAGATCCGTGATAAGATTGAACCACTTCCGAGCTACTTACATAAATTCTATGGTATTCCGTAGAACGTTTCTTTTGTTTTCTCTGTGTTGAGCAGCAATATACGAGTATTCTGTAAAAAAACTCGCCGTAATAATTGTGAGCTGTCATTCCATCTGAAGAATTGACAGCAATTTCAAGCTCAATTTATTCAACTACGTTTTCACGGAGATTTTTCCAGAATAAGAAGGTTGGTTGGTTTCAGTGGAAGAATTGCATTCGAACATAAAAGTTATGTTAATTTTTCACTCTTTCTTTTCAATCTCTCGGCAGATGATAACGTTATCATCATAATCTGCTTAACATTTTTCCATACTATGTTGGGGTCTGCTTCCAGTCTAACCTGATGCAGTTGAAAACCAGTATTTATCACGGAACGTCTGACTAATATTTATTTAAATATTTTATTGTTATGGAGTTTGTTTTCCGCACTTAGTCCTTCAAGTGGACCATTGTGAATTGTGTATTTAATTATTATTGTTTTAGTGATATTTTTCGTTAGTCCGTAAGAACCTCCCAAGCTAGAGACATGATGTGCACTTTTCAGGATGAAAACAACAAAAACAAAAAAAAAACACCGACAAAAAAAAAGGAAAACCGAAAAATAAAAAAATTACCTATTAGTGTAACTAAGCTCCTAAACAAATTTTCAGGCGGCGCCAATCACAGATTCAACAAAGATCCATCAAGTACCATTTTACAGTATTTATTTTTTTGTCGGTTATCAATAATAAAGAGGACGTAATATGTTATGTAGACTGAAACGAAAAAAATCTGTAAAAACTGAAAGATATGTTTATTAAGCTTATACAGGGTGTTAGGCTAAACGAAGAATATAATTTAAAGGAGTGTATAAAAACAAGTTATTATTTATTTATTTCAATCACAATTATAAAAAAAAAACAGACTCATCCAAGGCGATGTTATAAGTCATAATGTCTGCACAGTATCCTGTAGTCAGTGACAGACACTCCCTCGTAAAACCAAACACACAGTATTTTTCACAGTGAACCTCGAAATCCGGTCAGCAAAAAACAAACTACATTTTAAACTCGTAAGCTTCTGTGTTCTGACAGTTCGCCACGATCCGTAAATCTCCGGATTGTGGTCAAGTTCAGGAACTAAAAGAGAACTGGATAAAAAAACATGTCTGATACTTTAATACCGCGTCTATCTTATCTATTACTAGCACTTTGCCCGCGGCTTCACTCCCGTGGTCTTTCCCGCGGGACCCGTTATTTTTCCCGGGATAAAAAGTAGCCTATGTTACTCCCTGAAAACTAAGCTTTCTAATGGTAAAAGAATTTTTCAAATTGGTCCAGTAGTTTTAGAGCATATTCAATACAAACAAACGAACAAAAATCAAATCTTTCCTCTTTATAATATAAAGTAGAGATGTCCATTATAATAACAATTTTGTACAGGGGGCCAACCACGACCTCTTTAAGCAGTATTATTTTAATGTTACTTCAGTGCAAGAAAGAAGAGGAGCAATACAGAACGTCTAGCTCCATCTCTTTCCCAAGCAATAGTATGATTAAAATAATACTGCTAAAAGAGGTGATGGTAGTGCCCCTGAAGTATGTATAAAACTGTTTTAAAATGTACAACAGGAATCAGGTAACTGGAAGACCAAATAAAATCCTGTAAGTAACTACTGAAGATGAAAGTAGAGAAGAAATAAAAAAAAACTTAGATGTAGAGATGCACTAAGATAAGATTTATCGATATAATTAATAGGATAAATAGAATAGAATCATTTATTTGTGAAACATAGATACTTATAGTTACATACGAAGATCTTAAAAAATGCGGCGAGATGTTGAGCAGGATGTACAAAAATCATAATATTTCCACAATCTGTTTATCTGTACTTTTCACATTTCCGAAATCAAAATAAATTAAAGTCACACTTAAAGGAGAATAAATAAGTAAAGCATTTAATAAGCGACCGACAAAATACATGTCCTTGATAAAAAAATCATTGTCTGTTAGATTAAGGGACAGGACCCTCAACAAAAGATGGACAGTAGATTGAATTTGTCAGCTCAGTTACAATCTGTTGGAGTGAAAGAATTAGAGATAGATTGGAAGGAATAAAGTGCTATTGTTCGCTTGATTTACGGGATAGAAGCCGGAGAATATTTTTGATTGTGTGAGAATATGGAGGCCCGACTTATTAGTAGCTCATTATTTTTAAATGAAATCCATATGAAATTATCTGAAACATACACTGACGGACTCATAAACTGCATCAATGTTCAAGACGCCTTTGAAATAAACATTTTAACCAAGTATTCAAACTTTATATCCTACAAATTTAAATTGAAACCTATAGTTTGATTCGTTAACGTTATACCAGCGTAGTATCGTCCTTAAGTGTATGTTTGTATACTGGAAAGGACCATTTTTTTAACAAAAACGTTAAATGTAGCGAAAATTGTTTTTTTTTTAAATTGATTTATACAATAAAAAAAAGTTGAAGCACAGTTTTTGTCTTCCTCTAATAAGGTGTATTGCTTCCACGTGCCCTTATTACAGATTCTAATCGGTTCCGCATAGATCTGATTAGGGTTATTAAACGGTCTTACGGAATATTGTTCCATTCTTGTGAAATCGCTGTTCTTAGTGCGGCCACTATTGTGGGGACAATATTTCTCGCATAGGTATAATATTTTTTTTAAACTGTCCCAAACATGCTCAATGGGATTAAGATTCATGCTGCGTGCTGACCAATTTTTTATTTATTTATATTATTTTTTTTAACCTACGTACCTCTTCGCAATATTGTCGAACTTGTACAGCGGTGTGGGGTCGGGCATTATCTTGCATTACCATGTGAGCTTATAACCTCTGTTATATTGCGTTGTACTTTCAAACCTCCTCTTCTACACGAACCGCCACCAAAAGGAACACGCTCCTCAATGCAACTTTGAGTATATCTCTCCCCACGTCCACGATATACTCTTCTGCGACCGACTGCACCATTTAAACATGTCCTACACTCATCGGTGAACAATACGAAGGCCCATTGCTCTTCAGTCCAATTAAGATCTTCACGCGCAAATCTTAAACGAGCTTGTCTGTGAGCTGCAGACAGCTTTGGACCATTTGCTTCTCTAAAAGGGGTGATTCTTCTTATTGTTCGTGCACTCACGTTTACTCCACGCACTTCATTCAGCTCTGTTTTACTTATTTATTTGGGATCTCCAACAAAGGATACACATACACAATATAAATTACAATCATAAAACGATTATTTTACGTGTGCTCCTTCAATTACCGGAGACCACAGCATGCATGCACACATAACTAGGTGTAAACAGGATAAAAATAAAAATAGAGAAAATAAATGAAATAAAAAATAAAAAAACAAATTATGAAATTAAAAAACAAAGAAAAGTTAACACAAATCCGACGGAGCATTCATATTACAAATGTTTATTATAATAATAATTATTTCACATTTATTGAATAGGTATTGGATAGGTGTAGGTAGTATTTGGTTAGTGTTTTGATGTTTACTGACGTGAAGAAACGATTTCGTAGGGAAGTTGAAACAATAAATCTGTCGTCACGACGGGTGGTTGCTCGAGTTCTGCCGGTATGGGTCTCCTTTTGTAAGAACCTGTCTCTACAAACCTTCGGTATACTCTAGAAACCGTAGACTGGTTTAACTTTAAATTTCTAGCAATCGTTCGTTGATCAAAAGCCTTCCAGCACCAATGCCACAATTTGAGCGGCTTGTTCGGACGAAGTATCCATATTTATGTAAAAGAAAATTTTGTTGAGTTAAAAAGACTAATAATCAATACTATTGGTAACAATAATTAAAATCGCAAATAAAAATAAAAAATATTTTTCATCTTTACTCACGAATTTGAGACTATGCATAAATTTAATTTTTAGGGCTATAATTGTATCTTTAGCAGTTCTATTTTTAAATATTTTTTTTATTTATGATTAATGGAAATACTCGAGCTTTTCACATAGTTTAATCTAAAAAGTTTGCCTATTTATCAAAAATATACATTTTAAAGTAATCCTGAACTTTTTTGCAGTTTATGAGTCTGTCAGTGTCTCGTCAGTGTATTTCATACTATTACTGTCAGATTTTTGGGTCAGTGACAGTGACAGCTCTGCCCGAGTCAACTCAACCCGAATAATAATACTAGATACTACGTCGTCAAAACGCCTAATAAGAAATGTGTACTGTCGGCATGAAAACTATCGACTTCTTCAAATACTGAAGATTTTTTAAATTTATTGATAGAATTTCATTATTTATTTTATTCTTTTTATTTATTTAAATATTAAAAAACCTGGGTGTTTTTTTAGCAGGCCATATTGTAAAGGAGCAGGGTAATTGCGTAACAGACTTACACTGACAATAACATTCATTTTGTCAGTTCTACTACATTCATTGTGTTTTTTACGTTGTCATGCAAACTAATTTTTCAATCATATCAAGCAATGGATTAGGAATTTTCTTCAAAATTCTTCGGATAGCGATTACAAGTGTGTTAGGGTGCAGATTGTTCTATTGTCGTTCAAAGGATGACAATAAGACAGTCCTTACTTTACCAAACTCGGCGACATGATTCTCACATTTTGCAACTTTCCAATGTCATAGATGCAATGTAGGTAGCAAAAATCCTCAAATAAGAGATTACTTTAGTCATGTCAATAAACGAACATTAGCAAAAACAAAGGTCCCTAGTTACCAGGCGTTTCCAAAAAAGTTGTCACAAAGGTTAGGAGATACCGCGCGGGTGACGCGGCGACTTTGAGTGATCGCGAGGTTCTCCGACGATGCTACACGATTTCTAGCGGCCTCCATCAATCTCCCGCTCGAAACGAGTAATCGATTACAATGAGGACTTACTACGAATGGAACTCGATATGTTATCATCTTTTGTGAAGACGTTTTCGAGATAATTGGTTGGAGAGAAAATTAATTGTAAGATGATTTTTTTTTTAAGATGAATTTCGAAACTTCTATAGAAGCTCACTATTTAGTGCAGGGACTAGGACTAGTGACCGGATTTAAGATTATTGTTGGTACTTAAGTGTTATGTATAACAAGCAGCGCCCCGCGGTTTCCGCCCGCATAAGTGTAAAAAGTATTATTTTATGTGTTAATCCTCCCGGTTATAAGCTATCTGTGTGCCAAATTTTATTCAAATCCGTTCAGTAGTTTTTGCGTGAAAGAGTAACAAACATTTAACCATCCATCCTCACAAACTTTCGTGTTTTTATTATTAGTAGAATTAAAAACTCGGATGAAAGCCTGCAAAGGGCTGGTTGAACGAATAGTGTAAGAAGTTTGCCACGAAATGAGTGATTTACCAACGCTATACCAACGAAACCTCAGTTGATCCAATATAGTTTTTGATCCTTATAGGAAACAAGATCGATTGACATCAAGAAAAGTTTTTTGTGAAAACTGCCCATTTTCTTGCTGCCTGTACTTTTTTTTTTGAAAATCTGTGAATGCAAATCAAAGTCGCAAAAAGTTAAGGAGTCTCCTAAGACCGTTTTCCTGTAGCTACAAAGATTCAGATAGCTGCCCTTACAGCCCTATCTCAAAAATCTATCCTGTATAAATAGTCTAAATTAGTTATATAAAAGATTAGGATTATAGCTAGGATTAGTAGAGTAGTAGATTTAGTAAAATCTTATTTAAATAATAGACAACAGCAAGTTCAAATAAATGGTATCAATTCACTAGGTTAAAAAGTAAAAATGGCTGTGCCACAAGGCTCGATATTGGGTCCATTCCTCTTTTTAGGGTATATTAATGATCTACTCCATTTATTTAAAAATCAACCACAAATCAAATTTGCTAACGATACTTCCTTAATTTTTAAGGTATATAGATGTGCTACACATTTTGACGACCTAAATAATGCCCTACTGCAGGTCCAAAATTGGTTCACTGCTAATAACTGAGTATTAAATGGAAAAAAAACTAAGTGCATAAAATTTTCTTTAACAAATGTCAAAAGTAGTAATTGTGAGATAGTATTGAATCAAGAGAAACTAGAATTTGTCGATAAAATTGTTTTCCTGGGGATCACGCTCGATTCAAGGCTACAATGGGGTCCTCATTTAACATCTCTTGCAGGACGGCTAAGTTCAGCAGCATATATGCTGTCAGAAAAATCTGTCAATTTACTGATGTAGATACCGCGAGGCTAGTCTATTTCAGTTATTTTCATAGTATCATGTCTTACGGTATTTTACTTTGGGGACGGGCTGCAGACATCGAGTCTATTTTTATTCTGCAGAAAAGAGCGATCAGAGCCATGTATTATATCCGCAGGCGCGACTCTTTTAGGGAACTATTTAAGGATATTAACATCATGACGGTACCTTGTCAATATATCTATGAAAACATCATGTAAGTAAGAAAAAATTTACAACTTTTTAGTAAAAGAGGTGATAGACATAATTATAGTACAAGAAATAGGGACCTATTAGTATAACCAGGTTTCAGACTGGCTAAGGTAGACTCATCTTTCATGGGGTACTGTTTAAAATGTTACAATAAAATTCCTCCCCACATACTTCAACTTAATGAGACGAAATTCAAATCTTGTATAAAACGCACACTATGTAGGTAGGCATATTATAAGTTGGGGGATGACATTACTGATAAAAATGCTTGGCTCATTGCTGGTCCTGCTCCACAACTAATTGACATACACACTGATTAACATTTTGAAAATACTGATGGAGCTGCTGAAGATTGTAAGACTATTTTTGTATTGTATAAACTCAATTTCCTTTTTATTATATAATTGCATAGCACAGGTGTGAGTACTATGTACTAAAGAGCTACCATTTACCGAGTAATATGTAGTATTTCATTGACTTGAATGTGCCCTGGCGGCTGTAAGTATGTCATGCTCACTCAAATGTCTCGCTGATGGTGGCGTGTGTGTTGGATCATTTAGCTCCCTTCAAAATGGTTGAGCTGAATGGTGCTGATCCATGCGTCATGTTCGTGAACGGGCTCCGTCAGTTGGGACTGGTCATCTCTTAGCTGCCATGGCTTATTTTAATTTATTTCAAGTTTTTGAATGATTCGTTTTTTCTTATTTTTATTACGGACGCTTTTACGAACGTGCACGTCTTATTACATTGTTCTCACATGCATAATTTCAAAATGAATGATATAACCAATATTTTGTATCAATTTTTTATTTATTTAAAAGAGTGTCCGTGGAGTTTCTTGCCCGTTCTTCTCCATAGGTACCTACTACGCTTTGGAATGGGCAACTAGCTTCATATTTTTGACTGACCGACCCCTTGACAATTCAAAAGTGCCTGTAAATGGTTTAATTGAAATAAATGCTTTGAGTTTGAGTTTGATTACCATAACTGTTTTGAGGTAAAAATAATAAATAATTGTTTCTAACGATCTGTAAGTGGACCGATTAGTTCATCAGCATCAATCAAAGTTGATTGTCGTTTATTATTATTTATGTTAATATTCACCTTTAATTGGATATTTCATTATCCTGCCAGCCATTGTAATAAAATTATTATGCTGTGAACTTGTAATTTCCATGTCCTCTCTCTACGATTATTGTGTAAAACTTGCCTAGTGTATATTTTTGCTTTTAGTCGATTTATTGGACAAGAATATTTATCAGACCATAGACTAAAAATGCCACAGAGGATATTAGACTAATTTTAAGTACAAATAGAGATGGAAGCTGCATGAAGTCACTGTCCCACGTTGTGGGACAGCGGGGCTTGACGGCCCGGGCGCAATGTCGCACATCGTGTGTCACCCGGGCCATAAAGGGTGCATTAAAATTCCGGTGCACTATGAGCTGACAGCCCACTAACACTATAACAGCATAAGCATAATTAGCCTATTAAGTTCCCACTACTGGGACAGAGGCCTCCTCCCTGTGAGAGAGAGTGGGCTGTCGACCACGCGGGCCCAGTGCGGGTTGGTAGATGTCAAATGTCTTCGAATTTTTGGTTCTAGGACATGCCGGTTTCCTCACACCGTTTTGAGAGCAGTGGTGATGAAATTATTTACACAAAAGTGATGAAATGTCAGTCGGGGCCGGTACCAACTGCTCTAACACTTTAATACCAGACTATTATTGTCCGACTGTAGGTCAAGGGCCTCTTCTCATACAGAGAAGGCACGAGCATTGATCACCACGCCTGCTCAAGACGGGCTGGCGATTTCAGACTTATAATATATGGATTATAAGTCCAGATATCCTCACGCTGTTTTCCTTCACCGATGTCAGTGATGTTCAAACTTAGAAAGTACATATGAATTGAAAAAGCCACATTGCTACTTGCCCGGATTTGAGATCACCACCTCGTGTGGACTTCCTGTCCTCCACGACCCAGTTATTGGGTAACTCGATAGCCGTTCGTAAGATTGGTTGTCAAACTTGTTGGTGTCTTCTAATGACGCGCGACGGTCAATGATCTACGAATGATTGCCGAGACTACGAAATGCTTTCCAAGGCACGTAGGGGTCTCGATATGTTATAAATGGTCACCCATCCATGAACCGACCGCGGCAAGTGTAGCTTACCTAGCCTTCGATCGACTCGTGCGACGAGCTCTATACTACAGCATTTCTTTATCTCTCCTAATAAATCCTTGAGTTACTTATTTCTAGTACTTACTTAAGTATCTGCCTATGATAAAAATACCCACGACTTAAATGCATAGTATTTAAAAGAATGTTAAACAATCGTTTGCAATAATGACAGCTACATAAGGCAGACATCTGGGTTGAGGTTAAAATAATAAAACATAATATTAGTTACGACACATAATTATTTTGCAACCGTTGGGGTTTTTCAATGGCGGATGTGTGGCGGCATCTACCTCGCCACATGCGAACTACACATCAAAGACCTGACGTCACACAAAATCCTGACGTCACACAAAATCCTGACGTCACACAAATCCTGCATCGCGCAATTAGGGCCGCACGAACACCATAAATATATAACTGCCCCGACATCAATCGTTGGGCAGTTGCCCGTCAGACACAATGACAAAGATTATCAATAAAGAGAAGGATAGTTAAAAAAGATAATGCGAAGAAAGAATAAAAGATTCTACCTAATTCTGACTATGCTGCTATTAACAGATTCAACGCTGTCTTTCAAAGATTTAAACCGTTTTCTACTAATAATTGTGTTTAATTAATGACGATGTATTGTAAATAAGTTACAGCATGTGAGATAGAAGCACGTTTGTTCAAGTTAAATATTCTAATATTCTGCTGGTAGATAAACGAATGTGATATAAAGATACACAAGATGCATTTGCATAAAAACACGTACCTAGTAGAAAACATGCATGTGTGATAACTGTGATAATTTTCTAACTATCCATGTTCTAAAAAAACAAGGTCTGGCATTCCGGGAGTGACACATGTCATGCTTACGTCAATATCCAGTTGCCACTGTATTGCAACATAACACGAATTAAGGATAGACAGCCACCGTTCTGTTAATAAAAATATATACAAAGCATTTAATTTGTCGTTTCGTGTGTCTAATCAAACGAAACAATTAAATTTAAACATATCCCAAAGTAATTGTTAATTAAAACCTCATTGTTTTATCTGATTCGCTCTGGTAATAAAGGTGGTTGGGGAGTTATTACTACTGGTACAACTCAGATGTGATGACGTAGGCTTGTGTCTCCCCCGTGACGTGACAAAGAACTTAAATATAATAGTTGAAACCAAACCCTTCGGGGAATACAGGCGTGATTTTATATAAGTATACATGGAATACGGAGAAGAAAATACGACAGTAAATTCATCTTCGTATAACTTATCACGTTCCCAGTCAAAAAATCAATTAAATATTTCCAATAGTTTAGTTACTATAGCAAGTCAAAGATTGGCAAAGCCCATGGTCGGCCCATCACAACTACATAATTATAAGTATATACACTGGCCTGCAAAACTAAGTAGGTACTACACTTTTTTTTTTCTAACCTATTGAAGTTAGAAAAAAACGTTTTGTAGCCATTTTTAACAGCTTTCTTTGAAACTATAGTAAATTATCCATTAGTAACATTTTTAAATCTAAAATAAAGATAAAACAATAAAAATAGCCTTTTATAGCTTAGTGTCATAAAACTTAATTAACATTTACAAGTATGTTTTACTTAAATGTTATTTATTTTTGAATAACTGGTATTGCTAGCACCATCTTATCTAAGTCTGTCGCCATAGCAACACTGTTAACAGCGTTGCAGCAGTTTGTTCGTGGAGGCTCGCACAGATGGTTTCCATGCCATCAAGCGGAATAAAGCGGCCTCCTTACTACGACCTGCATGGTAGTGACAACAGCATTCTAGAAATGATCGCTGCCAGACTGGCTGCCTGTCCTTTTCAGGGACTCTGGGTGGGGATAGTCATAGGTCGACGTACATAAATAATTTGTAAGAATCAACAATACTAACCTACTTATTTAAGCACCATTGTTACTAACACCAAAATACTAACAAAATTATGGACCTCAGTCTGAAATAAAGTTTATTTTTATTTAATTGTTATGTTTAGGAGCTCGTGGCTAAGTAATAACTGCCGCACGGGTCGATCCATCAGGTTAAGCTACGCTTGCCGGGGTTGGTCTGTGGATGGGTGACCATCTTTACATACCGAGACTCCTCCGTGCCTCGGAAAGCACGTTAAACCGTTGGTCCCGGCTGTCATTCATGGATCTTTGACAGTCGTTACGGGTCGTCAGAAGCCCGAAAGTCTGACAACCAGTCTTACCAAGGGGTATCGTATTACCCAGTTACTGGGTTGTGGAGGTCAGATAGGCAGTCGCTCCATGTAAAATACTGGTATTCAGCTGCATCCGGTTAGACTGGAAGCCGACCCCAACATAGTCCTACCAACATAACCTACTAACATAACATAACACCAACATTGTACACTTAGTTCGCAATAAACGTTTTGACTTTGACTTTGACTTTAGTTGGGAAAAGGCTAGGCAGATTGATTGTTATGTTTCGGCAGTTTGAGGTAAGATAGCCAGTTCCTCTGTGGTCGAGGATTCCGGGTGAAGCTAGCTTCCGCCTTCAGCCTGATCATCACTTAGGTACCATCAAGTGAGATGCAGGCCAAGACATTCCAAGTAGACTTAGTGGTTAAAAACTTCTTCAAATAAAATCCAATTTATATACTTTCGAATTCTGAACGAGAAAAAGTAATAAGGTTGGGGATAAAAGTTTGTGTAGTTTAGTTGTAGTGTATTATACCAATCTTGTTACCTCTATAACTGAGGAAGATAAATGAGTTCCGATCGGATTACAGAGGGAACTGCTTACGTACTCTTGTGTTACTTAAATTGTATTTTATACAACCTTTGAGGGTGATGGAATCTGTCGACGCGGCGGCGGTCTTACTTAGGCAGTAGATATGTCTAGAGATTTGAAAAAGTTTGTTTCTGCTCACTTTTTCGGGACTTGCTTTAATTAAGACTTGATTTATCAAAGGACAGCCGTGTGTCCAATGGAAATCTTATCGATACAAATTACAAACATACATGCCAACTTTAATCCCCTTTTTAAGCACTTCTTTTTCACACTTTCGATGGATAAGATGAGATTCTATGGAACTCTTGGGAAAAATTTCATGCTTCTAATTCCATTGATTAAGGCTGTTTGTGTGTCATTGACTTTAAGATTTTTATAATGTTTTGAATTTTTTCAAGGTAAATCTAATGTCTTTTTTTTTAAATGTTATGTACGCCTAATTTATGTAGAATAGAAATAGAAGGAATAGAAGCAATAGAAGGAATGCCTAAATACTGTTTTAAGCTTATGTTATAAATTTATAATGTACAGGATGGGGCAAAAGTAATGTCATAATGTGAACTGGCTGCCATATTGTTGAAAAAATAAATTGGTCCTGTTTTCAAGGCAAGGTTATATAAAGGTGTAAAATTAATGAAATTAAGTAAAAAAATAAATATCGGTCATGTAAACGATATCCGGCTGTCGAATGACCAAAATGTAAACGACCAGCTTATGTCGTTTGAAGGGGGCGGTTTGTTGTAAGGTTTGGCACAGTAGAAAAACCACAAGCAGCTAATGTAATAGATCCACGTATATTGCACATAAAACACACACACAATATATTTAAAATACACAACAGTAATACAGACAAAGGTTAGAGCTAGATGTAATCCGAATTTAATTCTATATTTAGCACGAATTTATACCTCAAGTAGCGAGATGTTTGTAGCAACGAAGTTAAAGCTCAACTGACTAAGAATCTGAGACTTTCTAAGAGAGTACTAGGCAACTAGTACTAGGCAACTACAATTGTAAAATCAGACCCGATACCTTAAGTAGATTTTTACTATAGGGCAAGTAGCGGGTACCATTTGTGCAAACACAATAATTTGCTCCTATACATCAGGGCAGTTCGCTATTCAGGGACGCGACAGAGGGTCGGGGTATAGCTGGGTATTTCCCATTTTGCTATGACGAGGGTGTTTACACGAATGAGGGAGGCAGGGTTGCGCAGGTGCAAGTTATGACATGATAATTACTTCTAGAACAATGGATTACGTAATTATAAACACAGATAGGTATTCTCATTGTTTTAAATAGGTATTCAGGTGGGAAATAGTCTAGTCAGTGTTGTAGTCATAATCAAAACATTGTATTATGACTGACAACGGAGTTATATACCTTTTATTACATAAGGACAGGTAAACGCGAGAAAATAAGGTATTTTTAGTTACCTGTAGACACGGACAAATGTCTAACACATCTTTTAGTTAAGTCGGTGTCTATAGATACATTGGTTATTGCTAGAGACCTGATTTTGTGTCAGGAATCTTTGATTTTACTAGACTTTCTTGTTCTAACTTGTTGGATTATTTATTCGAAACATTCTATATTAGTTGACATGTTAGAACTGGACCAAAACTTTCCAGATTTGATGCTACCTACTGGACTTCATGTCCCGACTTGATTAATATCCACACATGATTCGACTTGATACTATTTTGACATGTGCAGATGTACTTACTAACAATAATCAGTTTATTAGGTAGGTATTTAGTGTGCTTCCTTAACATTCCACCCCCTGTAAAAGGGTTCCGCCGCATTACACATGGACGGTGGGAAGCACAATTAATTTAACAATGGGCCGACGCAGGACCCCATTCATTGTTCTTACGTCAGCTACACGGATTATCCCGTCACTTCCGTGATACACATTTTTGACTATTGGTGTTATCTACGATAACCACTACGTCGTTGACACTCACATTTGGTACGTTATTTGTCCACTTTTGTCGACGTTGTAGAGTAGGTAGGTACTCCCGTAGCCACCGACGCCAGAACATGTCGGCGAGCGCGTTCACACGCCGCCACTGACAGCGGGAGTCGACGTCCTCGATGTCTCCCGGCGCGAACGGAGTGCTCCCGGACGCAGTGCCAAGGAGTAGGTGGTTCGGCGTCAAGACCACGGGCTGGTTGTGGTCATCGTAGACGTAGCTGAGAGGCCGGCTATTTATGATGAGCTCGGCCTCTGTGAGGAGGGTGTAAAGGACCTCCTCACGTGGTGCACGCTCCCTGAGCGTACTTCGTAGTGCGTTTCTTCACTGAAGCTATCATCCTGGCACAACCTTGTGAGATGGTTGTGAGCTTCTTCTTGATCGCGCTGCTGTAGTTATTGTATTGGCCGACGCTTACGACATCGGCCGACGACGATGAGTACTTGAGCCGTGACGCGTTTCCTACGCGCCCACGACGTGTAGCGCTCGTAGCTGAGAAGTGGCGCCGCACGGTAGGCGTGCGCCGGCGTCGCTGCTGTAGAGTGGACCCGCTGAATGCGCTCCAAGTCCACTTCTGCTGACTCAGCCTCTCGATACGCCGGCCTCCGCTCCTGTGGAACACATAAAAACGGGGGGCCGCACAGCCACGCCGTATGGTTCTCGGGCCAAGACGACCTGGTTGCTTTGCCCGCGGGGTCGTCCGCGGAAGGAACCCAGTGCCAGTTGCCTCGGTCCGATAGTCTAGCTAATAAGGCTGGTTATAAGTCATGCCTTGTAATTGAGACTATCTTTTGTGGGGCTACGCGAGCCCTACCTAACATCGTCACTGATGCTAGGTTACTATCCCGGTAGCCCACTGGGTACGCGACCGCTGCGCATGTTTGTTTGCTTGCGTCGCTAAACATTTGTAAATCTAGATCTAGATCCTTGTCTAGATCTAGCCCATACAACCCTGGTATTTTTATTCGTTCCAGGCGATGCAGGTTATTAAGCCGAGCGAAACAAGTCTCGGTTTCCTTTTCTTGAAAAGGTAATAATAATAATAGGTCGGGTCCGGTCAAAAGATTACCGTTATAATTGGTAGGTATTATGTTGTTATGTTTTCGTAACAAACCTACTGCCCACTGTGATTCATCTGGTACACGGTGGTTGGTTTTATCTCGTATTTCTGAGGCCCTTTCATCTGATTGGTTTTTACGTACGTTCTCAGAAATACCTATCGCTTCGCTAGATTTAACTGGGTCATGCAGGTCAGGCAGGGAAACTGCCGTACAGTTAATTTGTTCGCTTTTTAAATCTTTATGGTCGAACGGACCATGTATGACCCAACCTAACTCGGTAAGGGAGGCAACTGGTTTACCGGGTTTTCCTTGACGGACGTCCCGGCCTACAACTAGCTGCCAATTGTCCTGCCCGATCAATACCAGCGGTTTGGCGCCCCTCATTTCCACGCATCCCAGGTCGCGGAGGTGGGCATTGTCGTTAAGCATTGCGGTAGACACGGTTTGAGAAGGCAAATTTAAATCACTTAGAGTGCGACATTTAATGTTGTGGCACTGTCCGTTTGGCCCTTTGACCTTTACTTTAACCGCTCGCGACGTTGGGTCAGTGATCTCGTGACCGCCCGCTGTCTTCAATGAAAGGGGTATACTTGGGCCCTTCAAACCAGTAGCAATGGTCTTATCTATCAAGGAGACGGTTGCACCGCCATCCAGTAATGCGTAACAATGACTATTGTTGTCTTTGTCATGACACAATTCTATTGGGATTATTTTTAACAATGCAGAAGCATGCCATTCACCGATGTTCGTTATGGTTTCGGGCTTATCTACCTGCTTATCGCTCGCATTGTTTTGCTTATCGGCGTGCAATAATAGGTGGTGGGAATAACCGCATTTTTTGCATTTATCGGCGCGGCAAAACCTTTTGTTGTGTTTGTTTACTATACATTTGAAACACGTGTTTAATTCTTTTACGATGCTCCATCGCTGTTGAACTGTCATTTTGTTAAAGGTGTCGCATTTTTCTATAGTATGTTCGCTTTGACATACGATACATTTCTTAGGTACGGAGCTAGACTCATCACTCTGTGTATTTATCTTATGAGTCAGCTGTGGCCTACTGAATAGTTGACGCGCGGTATTCATGGTTCGTTGACCGAAGACTTGTTCCTGTTGCCTAATTGGGGGCCTAGAAGCACTAGGTTCTATTATAGATGGCTGTAAATAATACGACGTTGTATGCGTTAATTGTATTAAAAAGTGAGATAAGTATTCTAGGTTAGGTGAGACTCTTAGGTCCACCCCCTGCACGTTATCTAACCCCATGGCAAAGTCCCCGTATCGCGCGCGTTGTATAGGAGTTAGCTTGTTTAATAGCTCGCTAACTAGTTGTGGATTGTTAAGATAGCCGTCAGCTTTAATATTTTTAAGTAGGGCTACTACATTTCGCACGGTTGACGAGAACTTTCTAAGCTCGCGGCAGCTTTCCGATATTCTAGGTAGGTCCCTAATCTTTTGTAACGCGCTTTGTAATATTAAAGTCGGGTGACCATATTCTTGATCGAGCGCGTGCATGATGTCGTTGGGATCCGTACCTGAACTTAATAAATCCTCCACTGAGGTTCTAGCTTCGCCGTGTAAAGACGTTCTAAGCCGGGCTAAGTTCTCGTGAACTTTATAACTATACTCTTGAGTGGTATCCCAGTACATATTTTTGTAACATATCCACTCGGATGGATCACCACTAAAATGTGGTAATTCGTACGCCTGTCGCGGTCTCCCCATACTGGTTATTGCCTCTGCCAGCCTATCTAACACAGAGTCCCTTTCAACCGAAGACTCCCGCCGTCTTTCTTTAACATCATCTCCGTACTTCAACTGCCGCTGTGAATCCGACTCGGGTATCGAAACGCGAGGTCCACTTGCGGCCGGAGTGGTAAAGACGGGGTTATTGGTCGGTAATCGGGACGTAACTCTCTCGGTAGGCATCGGTGTATACGTCCGTGCTTTAGGTATCGTACTTGAATACGGTACCTGCACGGGTGTACCTAGTATGTGCGACACATTATTACGGTATGTAGTCGGATCAAGCGTACTTACGGTTTGTGAATAACTCACGGTAGGGATCCGGGGCGCGGCCACATCCATGGGCCTGCGCTCCGCAGACGGGGTACATAACACTGCATCCGGTTGACACAACACTGTACTCGATTGCCGTAAAACACTAACTGGATTACGCAACACTGTTTCCTGTTGGCCAACTTGCGGCGTCGTATCTATCCACTGGTCGACCCGCTGTGCTGTACTCGCGTCTGAATTGGAGGCGTCGTCTTCGCTCTCGGTAGCTGCCTCTATCTCGGCAATGTCGGCCTCCACTCTTTTCTTGAGAAGGTTTTCCCTATCCTTGAGGAGGTTCTCATTTAGCTGGACTCGTTCCTTTTTTAGCTCGATTAGTTCCTTTTCGGCTTCGTATTCGATTCTTTTTCTCAAGAAATCGACACTCTTGCGGCTATGTCTGGATGAAGCTCTGCTTTGCGGCAATTTCCGGCGATCCATTGATGCCATGGTCGGCGCCACAGACGGCGAACCTGGTCCCCTTTCGGACTGCAACCTGGTGCCCGTTGTGCTGTCATCCTTACGTGCTTCTTGCTCTTCGGCTAGCTTCCTTAGCTTGCTGCGTGTTGTGATGGAGCCCTGCTGACTCATGATTACTTGAAACCTTATCCGGCTTTCGAAGGACCAAAATGTAAACGATATCCGGCTCGAATGACCAAAATGTAAACGACCAGCTTATGTCGTTTGAAGGGGGCGGTTTGTTGTAAGGTTTGGCACAGTAGAAAAACCACAAGCAGCTAATGTAATAGATCCACGTATATTGCACATAAAACACACACACAATATATTTAAAATACACAACAGTAATACAGACAAAGGTTAGAGCTAGATGTAATCCGAATTTAATTCTATATTTAGCACGAATTTATACCTCAATTAGCGAGATGTTGGTAGGAACGAAGTTAAAGCTCAACTGACTAAGAATCTGAGACTTTCTAAGAGAGTACTAGGCAACTAGTACTAGGCAACTACAATTGTAAAATCAGACCCGATACCTTAAGTAGATTTTTACTATAGGGCAAGTAGCGGGTACCATTTGTGCAAACACAATAATTTGCTCCTATACATCAGGGCAGTTCGCTATTCAGGGACGCGACAGAGGGTCGGGGTATAGCTGGGTATTTCCCATTTTGCTATGACGAGGGTATTTACACGAATGAGGGAGGCAGGGTTGCGCAGGTGCAAGTTATGACATGATAATTACTTCTAGAACAATGGATTACGTAATTATAAACACAGATAGGTATTCTCATTGTTTTAAATAGGTATTCAGGTGGGAAATAGTCTAGTCAGTGTTGTAGTCATAATCAAAACATTGTATTATGACTGACAACGGAGTTATATACCTTTTATTACATAAGGACAGGTAAACGCGAGAAAATAAGGTATTTTTAGTTACCTGTAGACACGGACAAATGTCTAACACATCTTTTAGTTAAGTCGGTGTCTATAGGTACATTGGTTATTGCTAGAGACCTGATTTTGTGTCAGGAATCTTTGATTTTACTAGACTTTCTTGTTCTAACTTGTTGGATTATTTATTCGAAACATTCTATATTAGTTGACATGTTAGAACTGTACCAAAACTTTCCAGATTTGATGCTACCTACTGGACTTCATGTCCCGACTTGATTAATATCCACACATGATTCGACTTGATACTATTTTGACATGTGCAGATGTACTTACTAACAATAATCAGTTTATTAGGTAGGTATTTAGTGTGCTTCCTTAACAGGTCAAATGAGTCTGAGTTGATTTCTGCTCGTTTTACGCCATTTTGAATTAATCTGGCTCCATATAGGTGATTTCTAGTTTAATGTTGGCTTTCAAAACTTCAAGGTTGTGGTTTATGTTGGTAAACGCGAGATTTAGCCAAAGGAAGAAGTCTGGCACTGTCTGTGCACAGAGATTAACGGGCTTAATGGCCCAGAAATTGGTGTTTCAAAATCTCCGTCATTGCTCGAGGCTCCTGAGCTGTGTGTATGGCTCCATTGCATTGTCAAATAATTCTCTATCTATCTACAACATAAGTATCAAATCACAATGACATTATGACGCCAAATGCAAATATTATGGCATATTCACATTATGACATTACTTTTGCCCCACCTTGTATAAGCTTTTGGTGTACTTATTATATTACATTTCCTTGCAATGTTGGTAAGGTATTCAGAAGACTGGTTTTATATATTAAATGAGTGGGATATTGCTTGGCAGTTATGATAGGTGGATTAGAACCCTGGCGAGTGGATACCGGGAAGAGATGAACGAAATGACAGGTGTCAGATGGATTACCTGCGTAGAAACGCTTACGGAAAACGGGGAAGCCTCATATATGATTTGTACAGATCAATAAGGATTGGTAAAACGTACTTACCTGAAAAGGAAAATAGACCAGATATTAATATCAGTAGAGTAGGACATTCCTAGGTTTTCACTGTTTATTACAGCTCTGTCCAACAATGTCTTAGAGCGTTTATTCTGTAAGTTGATAACTTCGCAATAATATATGTCAAATATTTCGTGATACGATATTGAACAGGCCATGGTACGAAGCGAAAGGGCATGGAAGACCGTCACCTCCTTCTGCGAAGCAGTAATGCACGCGAAGAAGGAGGCGGAACACGTGAGGGAGAGGCAAACTTCGTGCCCTCACGCCTCTACCCGCAGCACGTTGCCGGCCACCGTAGGCGCGGGCTTGCGGACAGTGAGCAATGGGTTGCCGTCCGGTAAGGACCAAGCCCGGGTCGAAGGCGCGTTGTGGTCCACGCGCGCCTTAAAGAAATGTCAGCAGAACGTGCCGGGGTCGCTGGAAAATCCGAAAGGGATACCGTGGCCACTGGCAAGTACAAGCAACTGAAGGAACACGGGTGGGCTTTAGTTAGTAAGAGTCTTACACGCCCTCCCGCTGCGTCCAGAGCGGGAGAAGTTATATGAAAATTTCCCACCCAAAAAAAAAACGATATCTATTAATTATTGCATTTCTGCGGTTTTGCGGCGGAGTTGGGCTACTGGCGATACCTAATCTATATTTATTTCCCTAGTTAGCCAAATTTTACATTTCTATACAGTATAATACTAACATACAGTAGGACAGTACAATATTTACCTTTTTTACAGCTATTTGCGATGCTGTCAACTTTTAGGAACGCCCTTTCTCGACTCATTACAGAAAAAATGCTCCCGGTGAGGGATCGAAAGCCTAACCTTTAGCTTGTATGCCCGTTTCACCGACAACTAAGTGACACTTAAATGAATTCGAAGTGCACTGTTGGATTTTCGACTCTCAGCGCTGAGCCTAGCGTTGAAAATCCAACAGTGCAGTTTTATTTAAGGATTAATTTAAGTGTCACTGAGAGAAGGTGAAAACGGGCATTAGTGTCCTCTCCCATGTTTTGCCTACCGTACTTCTACTGCTTCGTTGTTCATCCTCCTCTTTATTTCATCCACTTTTTACCCGGTCTCAGTAATTTCCACGCTTGTAAAAAAACAGCATTTTTCAGCACAGAGTTCACTCAATAACACAACAGTTCGTAATACCTTTCTAGACTGTGGTAATACGTTCAATCTTCAAAACATAACAAGCCAACTTCTCAGCAACCAGCAATGACAATAGAAGTACAGTACAACTATTTTCTTAATGTCCCCCGGTAAACTTCGTGTTTCGTCAGTCTATCAGCTTTGCTCCAATTATTTAAATAAATTACATCAAATCAAAGCAAATCGTTTATTTGTGATAGGTACATGGGTTACATGCAGGTGTTCACTTGAGCATACAATTATTAAATAACATAATGAAAATATGAGTCTAAAATTCTAATTCCATTTCAGATTAAATACAAATTATATTATTACTATTAGTCATGCATAGACACTAGACAATAAACAACAATAAATTATCGTCAAGCGGACATGAAACTTATAAAAAGTTCTAGTCGATAAAAATTCATCTACAGAGTAGTAATACATTAAGAGTAAGTATTAACAACTCTTTATACTTACTTCCAAGTCGATTGAGAGCATCAGATATAAAATATTTCTGTGATTGAGAGCGTCCGGTCTGCACCAAGTGTAATAGAAATCCGACGACTGGCGAAACACGAAGTTTGCCGAGGGACATTAAGAAAATAGTTGTACTATAAGAGCAATTGCTTCTGTTCTAAAGGGTCCCCAAAACGATCAATTGCAATTGTCAATTTTTACGTGATTAATTCAAAAATACATATTGATGCAAAAAATGATCGTCTACGAAATGCAATAGAAGCGATTGACAATATAAATTGATGGCCATTGATTAATCGTAATTGATCGTTTCGAGGACCCCTATAGCTAGTGCAAAAAAATACAGTAAGGGAAATAAATTGTTAAGCAAATTGATAGCGTACGTCAATTGGCCGTATCATACTCATTATGCATATAACTGTCAAAGAATGACAATTGTGATTTGAATAAACGGACAATTTAAGTTGGTAGTCACTTTGCATAACAAATATAATTCATCATTTGGTTTGCAAATTAATCCAACTAAATCCCAGGCTATGATCATAGGCAGCAGATTCGTCCACAATGCGGTTGATGTTGCATCTCTGATGCCTCTACACTCGATGGTGTTCACATTGTCTATACCGAAACCGCCAAAGATTTGGGGGTCATTATAGACTCCAATCTTTCGTGGCGTGCTCAGGTCAATGAGGTCAGTCGAAAGGTACATTTCTCCTTTCATTCGTTGAAAGGCCTTCAAAGTGTCCTGCCCCTGAAGACTAAAATTTCTTTGGCACAAACACTTATTCAACCGATCTTAGATTATGCCGACTCCTGCTACCTGGATGCACTGAGGAGCTATTAAACAAGCTTGACCGCTTGCAAAACTTGTGCATTCGCTTTGTTTTCGGACTTAGAAAGTATGACCATGTTTCCCATCTTCGCAAGGAACTCAAGTGGCTCCAAATCAGCCTTCGCAGGAACACTCGGATCTTATGTCTCCTCTTCAACGTCTTACACAACCCGTCTTATCCTTCCTACCTGCGTGAGAGTTTTTCTTGTGCTCGCCCTATCAACGCACCGTATAGATCACACCTTAGATCCCTCCTTAAATCTCATCCTCATAAAACAAGCTACTATTCCTATTCCTTCTCTGTCCATGCAGTAAGGTTGTGGAACTCACTTCCGCCTAGCATTCGTGATTTAAAAACTGTTTCACAATTCAAATATCGAGTAAAAGAACATTACCTTTCCTCTCAACTGTGAGTATTTATATACCCATAGTATGTATGTTCATATATTATTTATTTTAAGCTCTATGTATTTATTTAAGTATATATGTTAATGTATTACGTTATACGTGTAGGTTTATTTCAATATTTTAGTTTAAGTCTTCGCATATTTTTTTTTTTTTCCTCTTCTTGTTATCACACACTATTGTCTATATTTCTTTCTCATTTCTCCTGCCGCAGGTCTGCTGGAAGAAATTTCTTAAGAAATAAGCAGTACCTTTGTACTCATCATTATGATTATGTCTTACTGTATCTATTTTTCTGTGGTTCAAAAATAATAAAATAAAATAAATTAATAATTTTCCTTAATTCACATCAAGTCCTCAAAAAGCCTGTCAAACTGTCGATCTATTCTGTAAAAAACTCACCTTCAAAAAGATGAAGTGGGCTTGAAGTGAGTTGTCATTCCACTTGTAGCTTCGTGCAGACTGGCGCGACGCGACAGCGGCGTGAAGCGACTCTAAAAATAATTTCAAAGAAAATTTTACGGTGTCGCGTTACGCCAATCTGCACCAGGCTTGATGCTAGGGATTGACACAATTGATTTCAAGCTCACAAAGTTTTCACGTAGATTTTTTTTTACAGAATACCTATATGGGCTGGTGTAAGTAGGTACATGTAGTTAGTTTTTGCAATTGTTAATGTTCTAAGGCTAGTGCTAGACGGTAGCATTGTTATCGCCGATGTTTTTATTGCCGTGCGGATTCTCAGGCGTGCTCCGCTCGGCTCATATTTGATTCCAGTGCGGTGGTCCGACTTATGAGCTTATGCGATGAATGAATGTTACACAATGGGGGTTTTTAATTTAATGTAGGTGTAGGTACCGTCGCGGACATTGGTGGTGAACCACTTTACAACTTTATTACTAAGGGCGTGAGGGTGAAATTTGGTTGACCGACATTGTCCGCGGTTGTACGTGTACTTTTTGTGATCATTCTCGATCCTTATTCTTATTTATGAGAGTTTTGCAGTTTATAAAGGTTTCATTATTATTTTGTTAGTCTTTTATGAAGAAATTCAGATATTTTCTGAAGTAACTGTAGAATACTCTAATATCTACTTAGCAGAATGAGTACCAGTGATCTTGACTGCTCGATTCAATAAATCAGCCTGATGCCAGAGAGGACCGCAACAATGTAATTAGGTAAGCACACCTGATGTCATCATACACTTAGAAGCATAATCACCATCAAAAAATATTCAGGTTTCTTTTATTTTATTGAAGAAGAAAAATAGAGACGAATTTTGACGTTCAAAAGTGCCTTTTTTTGTGCCTTATTGAAATAAATTATTTGACTTTGACTTTAGAGAAGTCAGTAATTAATATTAATGTGAATAATTAAATTTATTACAATGTATTTCTGAAGCCTAGAGTAAAGGTGCAAGCCAAAACTCAAAAGTTTTATTTAATTTTAATAGTTGTAGTTATAAATTACTGGTTACAAAGGGCCTACACTAAAAAGGCGAAGCGCGGCGGTCCAGATTCGGACCACGGTGGTCCGCCATTTGGATTTTGGTTTTTTTTTATTTTTATTGTAGCGCAATTAGATACTTAAACGATATTTTTGCCACCGACGACAAGCGGCCTAACTCGACCTTGGCCTAGCATGCATGCGTAATAGAAAATAACATGAGACAAATGTCGTCAGATCCCTCAAACGTTCGACGAAATCCCGATTATCTTGTGTGGCAATATGCTACATTGTATATTCAAATCGCGACATCTCTCACCTCAGGCCGCTCTCGACACTGACCTCATTTCGCGCCGGCCGGACACAACAAAACAAAAATTCACAACCGGATTTTAAACATTCTCTCAAGCACTCTGACCTTTCACTAATAAACATTGTCATACGCACTGTTGTACCCATTACTCATGCAGTTTCTAAATGACGTAGAAACATCGATAAATCTTGCGTAAACGGACCTACACCAACTGTTCAACTAACCTGCTCTGCTTGACACAACTGTGATGGAATCTGGTATAACCAGCTCCGATAATAACAATATATTATACCTATGCATTGATGTATTAAAAGAAGGAAGATATGTTACGCGTTAACATCGCAATCAGTAAACTTGACGTGCGAGAGAAATCGCGTTAGCTCCTCGCGCATTGTATCGTGTCTTTCACGCATATTTTTAATATCTATCTCGCTCTCACAAATATGGCGAAGCAAACGTTAAAATATTATTGTAATTTTCAACAAATTAACATTTTTGGCTGTACTTACGAGTGGTAGGTAATCCCATGTGTTTTATTTTTCTTTCTTGCATTATTAAAGCACTGTTTAGCTGCACAAGAAGTCATTTTGATGCGTATTTATTACAAAAACACTGAAATTATTGAGCTGTGTGATCTACGATGTTCCGTGCGCGACTGAGTGCTGGTCCTACTCAACTACGGGCAATCCCGTAGTTGAGTAGGACCAGGCGCTGTGACTATGTCCCGTATCTACCTCTTTTAATACATCAATGTACCTATGCTTTATATGCTTAGACTGTAAAATTATCTTTATTACTGAACTCCTTACGTACTGTGTCTTTTCGAAATTCAAAGATATGATGGGTACCAAGTCCCAATTGAACTTAAACTGAGTCTGATGATGACTCGTATTGACTTATGGATTTTTAACACGCTTTTATTAGGTCGACCTGGTAACTAACTATGTAATGGAATCTAAGGTAACTAATTTAACTATCTTCCAAGGGTCGTAGCGTAATGAAAATTGGCAGCTGTATGTAGTTCTGATGACAATACAATAATATGGTACTGTCGAACTGATCTGATGATGGAGCCGGAAGATATGAACGGAACTTCATGATGGAAAATCGTATCATACCTGTTTTGGATTTCTTAGAAAAGTCTTGTAATGAACTTTTTCCACGATTAGGTTTCAAGGTCTAATGATGAAGCCGGAAGATAGGCACTGGCATTCCATGATGGAATATCGTATCAGTCGTGTATGCACTTTTTTGTTTTTACGTGCATTTATAAAAGCGTGTTTTTCTTGTGTTTTTGAAACTATTAATGTATGATAACCGTCTAGATACCTGCCTTAGATATAAAGCATCAAAGGCATGATAAAAGAATGATCAGTTTACCATCAGATGAGATTAGTGGGATTGGTAGCGAGGCTGACTGCCCTGGGGTCGTACCTACTAAAGCCCCATCAAATGCATATCTGTGCAGATTCACAGACCGACCACATCCACTATTCGTTCAGCCCAGTAACACAACAACATACATAATTATTCCATCGGTAAATCAACGCCACTGAATAACAATGATAAATACTTCGTTGCCGTGAAGTCGGAATTATTACGCGTGATTATGAAATACCTGAGTGGGTATAATTTGAGGAACATTCATTTTGTGATTATTTAACAGAATGTGAAACATAACGCAGCGATGGAATGAATTTTTTAGGTTACAGTACTCAGGTAGTTGCTCCTTACAGAGAAACCAGCGGGTCAGATGAAATGAAATTAAATTGTTTATTCTGTAAATAGGTTAACGTAATCACTTTTACAAAATAAGCTAGATGAGGTCGGTGTTTCCTATCTGACTAATCTGAGAAAAAAGTCGAAGTCAAAGTTAATTATTTATTTTACCCATTTAAATATTTTTTTTGACTCATTTATATTAAGCTCAGTTTTTACTGTCGATCATGTTAATAAACATGGATTTTGTAATTTTTTATTTACCAAAACTACAACAAACAACTGCCGCTTTAAATCAGTGTCATTTTTTACAATAGTAAGCAGCTTACCGCACGCTATATACTATAGTGATGTAGGTATAGCTCTTCGACACGATTAAAGAAACAGAAACGCAGTTTAATGGTGTAGGTATATGTCGCAGCCATCTGGTTAAATTTGCCAGCTAATTGGACGACTAGGCCGTTTATTAAACGCCGGCATCCAGTAGTATATCCATAGTAGTACCAAGTAGTAGTAGTTTGTACAGAACACGTAAGCTAATCACTCAAGGTCACTGGTAAATATTATCTGCGTCTTATTACAATTCTTAAGTGACCACTGCGCTAGCTTCCCCTACAAAATATCGATGAACATACATAAAACAAAAACAAAAAACATACAGACGATTATAAAACCTCTTCCTTATTGTGAGAGCATCGAGTCTCCGCATCATCCTTTAGTAATGAAATCCCAAATAATTGGGATGACTCGACTTTGGACACTAGATAGGTACGTCAGAGCGTGAGAAGGATCTCGCGGCTAAATAATATAACAGCCGCACGGGTCGATCGAAGGTTAAGCTACGCATTCCGCGGTCCGTTCGTGGATGGGTGACCATCCATTACATATAGAGACCTCTCCGTACCTCGGAAAGCTTGGCTGTCATTCGTAGACTTTTGATTGTCGTTACGGGGAGTCAGAAGTCCTAAAATCTGACTACGAGTCTTACCAAGGGTTACCCAGTAACAGGGTTGTGGAGGTCAGAAAGGAAGCCGACCCAAACATAGTTGGGAAAAGCCTACGTCAGAGATTGCGTCGAAAAAACCTGTAAATTGCCCATAATTACACATACACGACATAAAAGGTGGATAAACGCCGCGTTTGAAATCGTGTGCGTCATTTGCTTACAGACTTTAACATCGTTTTCGAAATTATGAACGACTGCTCTTCATTCACAAAGTTCCGACTTCAATTCAACTTCCTGAAGCCCTAACAGGGGGACGGGTTACCTTAACTCACTGACTTAAGCGTCGCATAGGACTGGCGCGACGCGAGTGACGCGACTCTAACAAAACAATTTCTAAAAAAACTTCATGGTAGAACAATTTATCCGACCACGACACAGCACAAATGTTGAGCTTCCCCGTTAGACATAATGCACAAAATCAAGCAACGTACTATGCCTACAAAAGAGTTTTCAGCTCAAGTAACATTCAGAAGTTCAAAGAATGCTTACAAAATTTGTCTTGGTCCGAAACTTACGCTGAGAAGGACATAAACAAAGCATTTAGCACTTTTCACGAAACACTGTGCCTGTTCTTTAATTTATGCTTCCCAAAAATAAGAGTAAAGATAAACACCAAAAACAAAAAAAGACAGAACTGGATAAGTAAAGGACTTAAAAAAAGTTGTAAAACAAAACGGTTCTTACGTTATCAATACTATAAAAATAAAAAGCTAAACAATAAAATTAAATATAATCAATATTCAAAACTTTTACAGAAATGCATATATAGCTCAAAGAGGAATGCAAATATAAAATTTATTAACAAAAGTGAAAACAAATGCAAAGCGGTATGGAACGTAATTAAGGATGAAATTATCGGCAGTAATTATAAGAACGAAATAGAACACATCTTAATTGACAATAAAGTACTTACAGACCCCATAGAAATTGCAACTGTGTTTAATAACCACTATATTAATACAGCACACTCTAGCACAAGTACAAAGCCGAACTGTGACGAAAGTTCACTAGCTCATTCGATGTTTCTAAAACCTGTGTCTGAAAACGAAGTCAGAGCGGTGATGTCATCATTAAAAAACACAAGTTCGGCAGGTTATGACGAAATTAATACTAAGATTATAAAAGCATGCACTGATGAACTTATTATTATAATGACATACTTAGTAAATTTATCATTTACCCTTGGCACTTTTCCGGAATCACTAAAAGTATCAATTGTTAAGCCACTTTTTAAAAAAGGAGAAAAATCTGACATTAATAATTATCGACCTATAACATTAATACCTATTATATCTAAAATTTTAGAAAAATTTATGTGTAAGAGATTGATTGACTATTGTGATAAATTTAACATTATTAAAAAAGATCAATTTGGCTTCCAAAAAAAAAAAATTCACAACACTAGCTATCTTCACTCTTATAAAAACCATAATGACTAATATTAACCGAAACCACCTTACTACAGGGTTGTTTTTTGACTTATCTAAAGCCTTCGACCTTGTATCTCACGACCTGTTACTACAGAAATTGGAGGCAATTGGCATTAGAGGCATTGTACTTCAATGGATATCGACATACTTGAGTAACAGACAACAGCGTGTTATAATTACAAAACTGAATGGATATAACGACATGAAACCACACTCTTCTGAACTCAAATTTAACAAATATGGCGTCCCACAAGGAAGTGTATTAGGCCCAATTTTATTCCTTCTTTATATTAATTCTATTACTAATATAACTAATCATAGATGTATATTATTTGCTGATGACATTTCCATTATTGTGACATCTGATAAAAATAATAATACAATTGACGATCATGAAGCGGAAATTAATAACATAATTGACATACTGATTGAATGGCTAAATAAAAATAATTTATCATTAAATCTTGCAAAGTCTGTATATATTCAATTTCACCGATCATATAATTCTCAATATAATAAAAAAAATAATATAAATAAAATTATTGAAGTAACGCAAACTAAGTTTCTAGGTGTTACTTTGGATCAAGATATGAATTGGAAATCCCACGTCGATAATGTCTCAAAACGTATAAATAAGTTTGTATACGCGCTAAAAAAAATAAGGAATATAACAAACATCCAAACGGCAATAACATCATATCATGCATATGTTGAATCGGTGTTACGCTATGGATTGATTATGTGGGGCAATAGCACCGATCAAAATAGAGCATTTGTTGCACAAAAAAAATGCATTCGAGCAATTTACGGGCTTCAATCCGACGATTCTTGTCGGCCGGTATTTCAGAAACTTGGTTTGTTACCGCTACCGTCTCTTTATATATATGAGATATGCATGTTTGTGTGGAAGCATAAGGAATTATTTACAAAAGCAGACGATGTACATCCTCGAAACCGACGTGACCCTCACAGGCTCGTACTGGATGTCATGCCAAGGCTAGCTAAATATAATAAAAGCTGTTTGTATATGTGTGTAGAAATATTTAATAAGATACCGAGCGACCTAAAAAATGTAAATACAAGATTATTTAAAAGTAAATTGTATGATTGGCTGTCCACTAATAGTTTTTATAGTGTAAAAGATTTTTTTGACAAAAAATTTAAATGACTAAGATTTTAAATAGTAAATATAATGTACCTACTTATGCACGAAAAATTTGCACGCTTATAATGTTAAGCAAAAACATGTATGCTCTGTATTTAATTTTTGTACCATCTTCTATACCATGTTTTTATGCAAATAAATATTCTTATTCTTATAACAATTACCGGTGTCGCGCGACAAGTCGCGCTAGTCTGCACGAGCCTTTATAACTTGCTAAAATCTGAGGAAAATCGTCTACTTTTACAATGTTTGTAAATATGGGAGCACCATGTTATTATCTATCACATAATTAATTTATCTGTGGTTGCTTCATTTTTCATTCTTTTTACTTACTGTGATACAGTAATTTTATTCTAGCTGCAGCTTCTTCACCTAAAATGTTATAATTAATGTAAGTATACAAAATATTGTAAAACATTTTAAAAGAGTTACGGTGGAGTTTCTTGCCCATTCTTCTCCATACGAAACTTCCTTTTGGAAGAAGCAACTAGAATTAATTCTATGTTCTTGTTAATTTTTGACGAGGTGCCTTTTATGTGCCTATTTGAAATAAACGATTTGACTTTTCTGGACTGGTAAGTTGCGCCACACAATGCGTTCCATTTTTACAATCTACCCTTTCTGTGAGAATATCCTCATGGATGCGTCGTGGGAGAACGGAGGGTTGTGTTGGACTCCCACCGACTAAAACCCCACTGTTCCAAATACTACCATGTGTCGGGGGCCCGGGAGATACTTGTACATTCACCGACTGGTACCAGCCCGCCATGCCAGTTTACCCTAATATTCATCTAAATATCTAAAGGTAGGTAAGCTCGATTCAAACTTAATGGCGGCTCGGAACATGAGGCGAGTCGCTGCGCAGTAACGAATTCATGGGTCAGCGGGGGTGAGGGGTGGGGTACTGCGCAACGAGTGGCTAACTTCCAAGCTGCCATTAAGTTTGAATCGAACTATACCATTCCATGCCCAACCGAAGGAGGCAACTGAAAGAAAAAATAAATTTATTATTTTTTTATAAAAAGAAAAAACACAAATACAAAGGTAGCCAAAAGCCTCGTATTCAACCAACAAACGCTTCAAAATGTCGTGTGTGTTTTTGTGTTGTTGTGTAGGTATGTTGTATATAGTGTTGACTGCAGGCGACGTGTCGCCGCGACTCGACTGGTTTCTATGAATTTCTAAGAAATACCTTCCGTAGCTAACGACACGTCGTTGGCGGCTACGGGCGAGCGACAGGCGACACGTGCAACCCGACCGCAGACCAGTAGTGCCGCCAACGCTCGAGCGATATGACGTTTTTCTTTTATCTCTATATACCGACTGTAAAACGGACTGCTGCCGCCTGTGATTGTGTTTGGAATCATGACTGCAGCGACATGACGCCGCGACGTGTCGCGTCAAGTTTGCAATTAACTTTGTACTTTGTGTAGTCGCCGTCACGAGCAGGGCTCAAATAACGGTATATTTTTCGAAACGGTTTCGTCCTAAAAACCTAAGAAACGGTTTGTTTCGGTTCGAACGGAACGTTATTAAAGCGTTTTTAACCATTTTTGGGTTGTTCGATAGGAAACTCGAAACGCAACACAACCTTAAAAAATATGTAAGCGGCAAGTGGATTGGAATCAATGAAGTAATGAAATAAAGATAAAAGAAAAAAAGAAAGAAATATATTTATTCTGCATAAACAAAACGCACATTTACAGAAAAAAAACAAAATACATAAATACAAAAGTACCTAGCCAAAAGCCTCGTATTCAACCAACAATTTTATACGCTTGAAAATGTTTTCAGTGGTTGATGTCAAGGCCACGGACCAAAGACAATATTGCGTAATTACTGTTGCGACACTACGTACTAAAGACGTTACGACAAAGATAAGGCACAGTTCATGCTTGTCGGCGCATGCCCCGTGCGCGGCTGCGTCCTGCAGAATAAACCGGTTTGAAATGTTCTCATTTCGTTTTCGTTCCGAACAAAATGTTGTAGGTACTGGCTGTACAAAGAACTGTTCGAAACGTTTAAAAACGTTATTTTAAATAAACGAGGGCACAGCTACAACGAAGCATGAAGTCCTAACTTTTTACCTTGATGTACTAATTGACATGAATCTACTCTTATCATAACACAAGCACATTTACCACCAAACCCCTTAACTTCAAGTAATGAGCAACAATATCCTTTAAATAGCTACAGTAGCTAGGTAGTTGATGACTGCCTGGTTAGTGTAGTGTTCGCAAGCGGTACTGCTAAGGTCCTGGGTTCGATTCCCAGGTCGAGCAAAGTGTTATTGGGTTTTTCCATCAGGATTTTCTCAGAAGCTCCCGGAGTCTGGGTTTGTGCCAGATTAATGGCAATAGGTTCGCCCCCTATTACAAGGGACTTAAACATAACTGCAGAAATTGGGATGTAAAAGAAAGAAAGAAATATAGGTAGATTTATTTGCCACAGACACACGATGTACCATTGCTACACCTCTGCCTAGCTAGTTAGTTAATTGGCAGGCCACATGATCACCAAAAAAGGTTATACATAAGCTAATGATAATAAAGCGTCGTGAAGACCGGCGCGCAGCGCGACTCTTACAAAAAAAAATCTAAGGACACTTCACGGTAAAACAATTACCGGTGTCGCATCGCGTGACAAGTTGCGCTAGTCTGCACGAGCCCTAAGTCTACTCAACTCACGTTATAAAAGTGTTATGTTTATATACCTATAACAATTGCTATTTCCGTTAGGTTTGCAACGAAGAAAGTTAACTTTTACGTTTTCTTATTTGAAACTTGTTGAGTGATGGTTTTCGTGCAATAAATACCATAATCCTGTTAGCTACACACGCGAGAATGTTTCTATTACGTGGTGGTTAAGGTGGATACTGACTGGAACTGGGCTTATTATGACGTATTAATGCCAGCATTTTTCCAGTGTGAGTGAGAGACGGGGCTATACAAGGCCGATAGCGCCATCCTTTTTTCGCAGTGGAATAATGAAGGAATTAATACTTCTTAATAAGCATTGGCTTTGTAACAATTCGACTTCGAGCAGTAACTATATTAACTACTAGCTTTCGCCCGGCGCTTCACCCGCGTGTTATGTCAATAAAAAGTAGCCTATATCCTTCCCCAGGGTTCAAAGCATCCCCATACCAAATTTTATCAACATCGGTTCAGCCGCTTAGCCGTGAAAGCGTAACAAATAAACATACAAAAAATCTAACCTTTTCTCCCTATAATATAAGTTTGGATTTAAGTAAGATGAATACCTATTAAACGCATGTGACTAAACGATGGATGAATATAAATATTGATGGATGGAGAGTGAGAGGCAAGTCAACGAAAAGATGTATGGATTGTGTGAGGAATGATATGAAAGAGGAGGAAGAAGAAAACGTGTTGCGACGCCCTCAAGTAACACACACAAACATTTTTGTATACTGCATGTTGACATCATTATTGTATTCCTATTGGGCAGGATATAATGGAACTGTAATTTACCTAACACCTGTCTGTATAACATTTTTACTAATTTTGTATGTCTATTATCCATTATGATCAATTGTACTCGAGTAACCGATTACCTAAGTATTTAATAAATAGGCACCATATTTAGCTTTAATATTTAATTTGTGCGTGGATCAAGGAGTTTTCCCGGATTTAATGAAATACAGTAAGGTTATACCACTTTTTAAATCTGGGGACAGTAAAGACACCAACAATTATAGACCAGTATCCGTGCTGCCGGTATTCAGCAAGGTGTTCGAAAAGGTAATGCTCAATCAAATGCTTAATCATTTTAACACCAACCAAATCTTACACGAACAACAATATGGGTTCACCAAAGGACGTTGTACGACTGACGCCGGTGTCGCCTTATCAAAACACATATTTACAGTATGGGAGGCGGCCCAAGATGCCATAGGAATCTTTTGTGACCTTTCCAAGGCATTTGACTGCGTAAATCACGAAACCTTGCTCTTGAAACTTGAGCATTACGGACTAGGTAAGCTTGCGCTCAGTTTGGTAAACTCTTATTTAAATGATAGACAACAGCAAGTTCAAATTAACGGTGTCAATTCACTCGGTCTAAAAGTAAAAATGGGTGTTCCACAAGGCTCAATATTGGGTCCTTTCCTCTTTTTAGTTTATATTAATGATCTACCCCATTTATTAAAAAACAAACCACAAATGGTGTTATTTGTTGACGATACTTCTCTAATTTTTAAGATAAATAGACGTGAATCAAATCTTGACGTCGTAAATAACGCCCTACTGCTGGTCCAAAATTGGTTCACTGCAAACAATTTAGTATTAAATGGGAAAAAAACTAAATGCATAAGATTTGCTTTGCCGAATGTTAAAAGTAGTGTTTGTGAAATAGTATTGAATAGGGAGAAACTAGAATTCGTCGATAAAACTGTTTTCTTGGGGATCACGCTCGACTCAAGGCTGCAATGGGGTCCTCATTTAACATCTCTTGCAGGACGGCTAAGTTCAGCAGCATATGCTGTGAGAAAAATCCGTCAATTTACTGATGTAGATACCGCGAGGCTAGTCTATTTCAGTTACTTTCATAGTATCATGTCTTATGGTATTTTACTATGGGGACGGGCTGCAGATATCGAATCGATTTTTATTCTGCAGAAAAGAGCCATCATATGGCCTCCGCAGACGCGATTCCCTACGGGAACTATTTAAAGATATTAACATTATGACGGTACCTTGTCAATATATCTATGAGAACATCATGTACGTAAGGAAAAATCTAAGTATTTTCAGTAAAATAGGTGATAGACAAAATTATGGGACTAGAAATAGGGACCAATTAGTTCAACCGGGTTTCAGACTGGCTAAAGTAGACTCATCTTTCATGGGGTACTGTGTAAAATGTTACAATAAAATACCTCCCCACATACTCCAATTGAATGAAATGAAATTTAAATCCTGCATAAAACGCACACTATGCTGCCAAGCATATTATAAGTTGGGGGATTACATCGCTGACAAAAATGCTTGGCTCAACGCTGGTCCAGCTCCACAAGGGCGCATAAACTAATTGATTAGCATTGGAAAATATTGTTGGAGCTGCTGAAGATTGAAAAACTATATTTACATTGTATAAATTCAATCTCTTAGTATTATATAATTGAATTGCACATATGTGAGCACTGTTTACCTACTTTAAATCTACCATTTACTGAGTACGTCTTTCATTGACTTGAATGTACCCTGGCGGCTGAGAGTATGTCATGCTCACTCAAATGTCTCGCTGGTGGTGGCGTGTGTGTTGGATCATTAAGTTCCCTTCAAAATGGTTGAGCTAAATGATGCTGATCCATGCGTCATGTTCGTGAACGGGCGCCGTCAGTGGGGACTGGTCATCTCTTAGTTGCCATGGCTTATTTTAATTATTTTTGTTTTGTTTTTATATTTTTATTATGGTCGCTTTTAACGTGCACGATTTACTACATTGTTCTCACATGTATAATTTCAACATGAATGATGTAACCAATGTTTTGTAACAATATTCTAATTTAAAAGAGTGTCCATGGAGTTTCTTGCCCGTTCTTCTCCATAGGAACCTACTACGCTTTGGAATGGGCAACTAGCTTCATCTTTCTGACTGACCGACCCCTTGACAATTCAAAAGTACCTGTAATGGGTTTATTTGGAATAAATGATTTGAGTTTGAGTTTGAGTTTAGGACAATTTTGTTCTTAGAAAACAGAAAACTGATGTAAATTATGTGTACTGGCATCTAAAAAATATCTATTTATATAATATATTATATAAATTAATGTTTCTGGCACAAAATGTTAAATTCTAAGTAGATTTTTCAAAACCTACCTACTTACTGCAATCTGTCACTATACAACTAATTGTTATTTTGTAAGATACGCTTTTTAAGTGATAACTAAGAAATTTTGTTTATTACATGTTGACATAATTATTGTATGCCTATTAGGCAGCACATAATGGAACTGTAATTTACCTAACATCTGTCTGTATAACCTAGCTATGACCACAATAAAAAGATTTGATTTGGTTTGAAAATTGCATGCTAAGATTGCTATTTTGCCTAAATAAACAAATAATACGATCACGTAGTTAGGTCATCTTTGCAATGACTCTTTTGACTTCAAAATATTCAACACAAAAAATGGGGACGACCCAGTAAACAACATCCACTCTTTAAATTATGTAATTATGCTAATTGTGAGAACTGAAAAGACATAATTGCATATTATTATTCTTGAGAATATCTTCCATTTAAATTATTTCAAACTTTAACGTACAGCGGTACAGCGTTTTTAATTAGTTTTAGGATGAAAACTAATTTTCCGGGATGAAACTATCCTCTCCTTTTGAGTAGGTACCAAGATACTTTTCTTTATTGTATTACTGTACATAATACTTTATTATTATGAAGGATCCGCATTGGTAGCCCGCGATATTCAAATTTTCTTTTGTTTTTTCAATTTGCAGGTTGGTGTCGGCCGAACTGTAATAATCAATAAATCTGCCTAGCCTTTTCCCAACTATATTGGGGTCGGCTTCCAGTCTAACCGGATGCAGCTGAATACCAGTATTTTACATGGAGCGACTGCCTATCTGACCTCCACAACCCAGTAACTGGGTAATACGATACCCCTTGGTAAGACTGGTTGTCAGACTTTCGGGCTTCTGACAACCCGTAACGACTGTCAAAGATCCACGAATGACAGCCGGGACCAACGGCTTAACGTGCTTTCCGAGGCACGGAGGAGTCTCGGTATGTAAAGATGGTCACCCATCCACAGACCAACCCCGGCAAGCGTAGCTTAACCTGACGGATTGACCCGTGCGGCAGTTACTACTTAGCCACGAGCTCTTCTGTAATAATCAATAAAGAGATAAAAAAAGACTGTATAATAAATATAGACTAATCAATAACTTGCTAACTAAATCACCAACCTGTCTTCAGCCAGCGAGTATGGTGATCAATGCTCGTGCCTTCTCTGTATGTGAAGTGGCCTTTGCCCTGCAGTGGGACAGTAATAGGCTGTACAGATCGCAGCATGTAAGTTGAACCAAAATGGCGGCCGTCCGCGCAGGTAAAACTATGATTATACTTCGATTGAGACCCGAAAATGTGTTACAGATCGTGGCACCGTAAGTTAAACTATGATATTAAATGCGCAGAACAACATCTTCAGGTCTCAATCGAAGTATAATCATAGTTTTACCTGCGCGGACGACCGCCATTTTGGTTCAACTTATGTGCCGCGATCTGTATTATTATTGCCTAATCCAATTTTTTTGATGCACCTACTATAGGAATCGCCTAACGTTGATAATGATCTATGTTTTTTCTAATTAGGTAAGCGTTGTATTGCCTTTGTGAATGACATTAGTGCAAAAGGACAGTAACAATCGATCATTCATTTCATTCGTTCGCAAACATATAACAATACCAATCAATTCTATTAGTTGTTCACAGCAAAGGACAATAATATAACAATAGATCATTCATTTCATTCGTTCGCAAACATATAACAATACCAATCAATTCTATTTGTTATTCACAGGATAATTTGGTAACAAAATAAGGCCTAAATTCGGAGGGATCGAACTAACAAGGACCCTAATGGTTTTACCCACATCTCAATAGTTGGGAGTGGGTTCCCTCACCCTTCTTCAATAGCTAGTCTGGTCTATAAATGTACAAAATCCAACCACAGTCCTGTCACCTGTCAGTATAAAAATCGTTTGCTATAAAGTTTAGAACAAAAGCTGCAAAATAAAACGTATTCTTTAAGCTCACATTGTGGCATCTCAGTTTTCGTAATTCATGTTTTTTATTTGACCTTGCTAAAAGGGTGTTTGTTGAAATGGAAAAGAAACCAAAGTATGATTAGCACACTATACAGGTCAAATAAAATTAGCTAGCGAAACGCTACGCGACAAAAAAAAAAAGGTTTTTTTTGGGGTTAACGAGCACTGGTAGTGTTGTTACTTGAAGTAATACTATTTTTTTTTATCTTGTTTAGACATCGATATCAAAAACAGATTTTTTTAAACTGATATTTCAAGTGACTACCTACGCTACCTGCGGTTGAAAACCCCAAAAAAAACTCATCAAATTAAGATTAGAAAACCTCACGAGGGCTTACAGACTTTAATTTTTTATTTCATTTAACTTTATTGGGACTTAAAACAGTTATACATTACAATTTAAGTGTGACAGAATAACTTAAAAACTAGGTAAACGTGTAACCCACACAAATGTCCGCGAAATAATGGTTTCTATGCGTGTGTGAGAAAAAGATTATTAGATATACTACATTTAGAGGCATTGATATCCACTTAACTATCAACTTTTGAGTGTCAGGATTTTCAGGTTACCTATTAGTTAATTATTAAATCATGTAGGCATTTTAATATGTGGGTGTACCTACTACAGGTGCACCTCTGCCCAACCCCTCGGGGAAACAAGGCGTGATGTTATGTTATGTATTTTAATATCTATGAATATGGTGTGTAGGGAAAAGGATTATAAGAAAGCACATGGAGACAAGACTAGGCATTTATTTCAATTAGACTTGTCAATAAATAGGTATTGTTAATGAGAAAGCTAGTTATCCGTTCCAAATCTAGGTCTTCGTGGAGAAGAAGGATAAGAAACTCCACGGAAGCTTGTTTTGAAGTATTTTATCAACATATTTTTACATTAGCATTTAGTTTTGTTATTACATTAATCTCTTGGACCATTTCTTAAAGCTAACAACTTTATCAATGACAAATAAAATATGAATATTCCTTAATTCGATTTAACACTTATGTAGCAATATTAGCAATATTTTAATACATACAGAACATCATAGTTATCAGCAATAATCAAGATATAATGACAATTTAACTTACATGAACATTGTAGTTAGTCGATCTTTCATCAGAAGTGATCTGATGATCCTTATTTCAATCCATTTTACAATAAAAGCAGAACTTCTGATAAGCAACATTATTTCCTTATATTAGCTTTTAGCAACTCAATATTACGGACATGGACATCACTCAGGGTCTGTTCTTAGATGTTAACATAAGCTTTTATATTGTTACCAGTCCAGTGACACGTACAGAAAAGAGAACCAGAATTAAGTTACACGACCTTTTAAAACATTTCAAATGACAGTTGTCTACCTTACCATAACTAACATGAATATTGCCACAGATAAAATGAACTGAACTATTAGTACAAAACAAATACTTTTAAACTATAAACTGTAATAATACCTTTACAAAAATATAATTTATACGTAAACTAATCTCTTAGATATTGTTAACAAAATAATTTAATAAAACTTGTATCCTCAATCATTTAGTATTTAAATATAGGAACAACAAATAAATCAGTGTGACCCTACTACATAATTCAACCAAGATATTGGAGACAATAACAACAGTTGAGTCAAATCAGTGTTTGACTTATAAAAAATAAGTTTGTTATTAAATTCATTTAGTAAATTAATCATAGATAATAATTACATTTATAGGTATAACAAGTATAATTACATTTATATATCATATTATTTATTTTTAGACACAATAATTACATTTATATAACACGTGCGTTGTAAGAAGTACTCGCACGTATTTCGGAATAATAGGTATAAGATGGCTATCCAAACTAATATTATAATTTAAATAGTAACTTTGTCTGTCTGTCTGTATGTTACCTTTTCACGGTTTTTTTTTTTTTTTTTTTTTTTTTTTTTTTTTTTTTTTTTTTTTTTTTTTTTTTTTTTTTTTTGGGTGGGAAATCATCAAATGACTCCTCCCGCTCTGGGTGGAGCGGGAGGGCGTGTCAGACTCTTACTGACTAAAACCCACCCGTGTTCCTTCTCTTGCCTGTGCAATGCCAGGGGGCCACGGTATCCCTTTCGGACTTTCCCGCAAACCTTTTCACGGCTAAGCCACTGAACGGATTTCTGGAATAGATAGATGGCATTCTGGAAAAGGACATAGGGTACTTTATGCCTTAAAAATAATTCTTAAGGGGGTGATAGTATGGGTGGGAGCTTGTATGGGAAATCCATCATTTCTTAAGTTAGGGATATGAACATTCAAATCCTCCCCTAAAGGGGTAAAATAGGGGATGATTTTAAAATACACATTTAAGAGATGGAAATATATTCATAGTCCGTATCTTGAATTAAAATTTAGTCTTTATTTCATTAAAATCGGACCCTCTGTCAAAAGATATTACAATTTAGTCATAAACTAACCTTTCTAACATGTAGGTAGTACTGTATTAAAAATGGTGATAACAATAGGAAAGTGAATAATTAGTATTTTTAAGGCATTTAGAATCTTTTAAACCTGTTTTATTTATTTAAAAAACCCAGAAAAGTGTGAGTAGGACTTGCGGCCTGAGGGTTCCGTCTCAAAGCTGTGCTTGCTCGGATGCCCGAATTACAAAATCTGAATTGAAGAAAAAACTTAGCTTTTCAATTGGTAAAGAACTTTTAATGGCGTATTAAATACTGACTAAATGTTACTTCAAGACACGGCCTATGAATTTTTGTTTCCAGATTTAAGAACAGACTTAACTTTGCAGTTCATAATGACCAATTTTCGGATTTACCTCTTTAGTAGTTGATATTGCTTCTCGCCAAACTTCATGCTGCTGGGAACGGGAAGAACCAAATAGACTGGTTTAATAAATGGCCATATTATTTTATTGACTTCGAAGTTTAATTTTAGTTACAGCTCCAAGAGACCGTAGATCATTGATATCTAGAGTTATTGATACCGTAGAGTTATTGATATCTATTTCGCCTTGATACCTCAATGCACTCCTGAGAAAAATGGTCTTCACAGGCCGCGTTGCATGCACCATTTTCTACGCAGTAGATGTAACTATGTATTTATTTGTAGCTCTCGTTAACAGTGAAAACAATATATTCGGATACTTTATTTTTTTTAACAGAAAAAATATATTTGTAATACTGTTTTGGACAGTACCACTGGTTGGCAACCCTAAATGTAACCCACAAAGGGAATTACACGGAAAGGGCTTTGAAAATCTGATATCTACAGTGCCTAATGGCCGGACAAAGGGATGGGATATCACCTGTTCTAGGATGCATTTAACTATTGTATATATTGTTACCTATATGCTGCATAGAATTTTCTATGTGGCCTGTGGGCTATGGATTCAATCGGATCAGTTTATTTGTAGATTAGGAGGAATCTTAATAAGCACCTGTCCCACCGTCGACGGGGAAGCGATTACCTATCAACGATTTTCTCAAAATACACTTTTACACGAGACCTACAAGTCGCGTGTGAAAAGAGATACATATAATAATTTATTTATTTATTGTATATAATAGTTGATCTCTGACTGTTTTTTTTTTTCATTTTTATTTATTTATTTAGGTATCTATTTTATAACATGTTTCCTTTGCCATTACAGATCATAAATCTAATGCGACAAAGTTACTTAAAATATACTTAACTATACCTTACATGCGACACAGTACGTGGCCCTTGTGAACTCACTCAGTGTATGTTGATGTGATGTTCGCACCGCGAGTCCTCGTTTGTCGCAGCGACAAGAGCTATCAAAGAGATTACTACGCTCAGCGACGCTCGCTTGGCCGGCAGAACACTCATTGCGAGACTAAGCCCTGGCCCGGCAGTCTTGACGCTATAAGACCAAATTCGGTCGCAATATCCTAATAGCGTCCCTAGACGCACGCGACGTGCTTGACAAGCACGAAAAAATCCCGTACTTGTGAAGCACGTCGCGCGCGTCTGAGGACGCCATTACTACTTTGCGACCGAATTCGGAAATATAGCGATCGCTATTTATATCGAGACTGCCGCCGGGCCAGGTAAGCACGGACGTATTTTTATCACGTGTTGTATTTTCGACGCTCTGCTTAGCGCCGAGAGTTGAATATCCAACAGTGTGTTTTCTTGACGCGCTGGGATACGCGCTGGATGCGCTCTGTTGGATTCTCAATACTCGGCTTAATACCGAGAGTTGAAAATCCAGTGTATGAAAACAAATCGCCGGGATACACTTGGTACATACACATGCCGGCGAGTAATCGTTTGTCGCCGCCTCGCATTAGCTGCTCGTTGCCCGTCAACTCGTTTTTAGTTGCTAAATTTAGTTCGCTTCTCGGCGGTGGGATAGCCGCCATAACCCACATTTACACGATGCAATATTCTTGCGTGTAGCATATAAAAAAATTGAAACAACAACAGACTAGCAACGTCAGACCAGTGTTTAGACGATGCAACTTTTATTGTTGCTTCAACAGCTTATTGCATACATAGCATAATTAGCCTATAATGTTCCCACTGTTTGGAAACAGGCCTCCTGTCGGTGAGAGAGAATGGGCTGGGTTGGTACGAGTAGATGTCACATGTCTTCCAGTTTTGTTTCTAGAACATGCCGGTTTCGTTACGATGTTTTTCCTTCACCGTTTTTAAGAATGGTGATAAAATAATTTACACAAGGTAAAGTATCTGGGTTCGAACCTACGACGACGACCGGCCGTTACCACTAGGCCACCACTTATTGCATGCCACTGGCAATAAAATTGCACCTTGTACACCACTTTAGAATAAATCCTTTATGTGTACAATAAGGCAAAATATAAAGAGAAGACCTACCTCTACTAGAGAAAGTAATAAATTAAACGATGGACAAAACCCAAACAGACAAAACGCATCACATGCCTTGAAATTAAATCAAATCACTGAATTTTCCAAGTTAGGTATTAGGGGAAAAGAGAATTGATTAATTTCACCTATATTTCCCTTGTTTCTGACAGGTAATTCAAGAACTCACGTCAAAATTAATTACGGTTATTTATTCAGGCCATCCAATCACAGCTGCTAATTTACAATAAGTATTTCAGTCAGTGGATCGTAAAGTTGACTGGAACGCGGCCCACCTAACAAAAAACTTGCAAATTCGGGACTCACCTCTTAGCTGTCATGGGCAAAACTATATGAAAGCGAAATAAGAAAAAAACATTCAGTTATAATCGAAAAAAAATAAAATGAGGTACTGAAGGGGAAGAGGATTTTTATAGTCATCAAACATGATAGTTTGTTCGTAACTGAGCGCCAGAATTTGATTTTGTTGACATTTTAGGGTCCATTTTACCAATGAAATTGAACGCGATCAGCACTTAATCCACGTTTAAGAGCTGTCAGTGTCATTATTTCCTTTGAAATATTGACACTGACAGCTCTCTATCTCGGTTTAGATGTGCTGATGGCATTTAGTTTCACTGGTGAAAATCGCCCTTAGTTGGTATGTGGTCTTGAAATGGTTTACAAATCCAATTCACCGTAAAAAGCTTTTTCATCTCTTCCCCGAAGTAGGCCCATCCCAAAGCGTAGTAGGTACCTATGGAGAAGAACGGGCAAAAAACTCCACGGACACACTTTTAAATTAAAAAAATTGATACAAAAACTTGGTTAGATCATTCATTTTGAAATTATGCATGTGAGAACAATGTAGAAAGAGGTGCACGTTCGTAAAAGCGTCCGTAATAAAAAGAAAAAAAAAAAGAATCATTCAAAAACTTAAAATAAATTAAAATAAGCCATGGCAGCTAAGGGATGACCAGTCCCAACTGACGGCGCCCGTTCACGAACATGACTCATGGATCAGCACCATTCAGCTCAACCATTTTGAAGGGAGCTAAATGATCCAACACACGCGTCACCATCAGCGAGACATTTGAGTGAGCATGACATACTCACAGCCGCCAGGGCACATTCAAGTCAATGAAATACTACATATTACCCGGTAAATGGTAGCTCTTTAGTACATAGTAATCACACCTGTGCTATCCATGCAATTATATAATCCAAAGGAAATTGAGTTTATACAATACAAAGATGGTCTTATAACCTTCAGCAGCTCCAACAGTATTTTCAAAATGTTAATCAGTGTGTATGTCAATTAGTTGTGGAGCAGGACCAGCAATGAGCCAAGCATTTTTATCAGTGATGTAATCCCCCAACCTAAAATATGCCTGCCTACATAGTGTGCGTTTTATACAAGATTTGAATTTCGTCTCATTAAGTTGAAGTATGTGGGGAGGAATTTTATTGTAACATTTTAAACAGTACCCCATGAAAGATGAGTCTACCTTAGCCAGTCTGAAACCTGGTTGTACTAATAGGTCCCTATTTCTTGTACTATAATTATGTATATCACCTCTTTTACTAAAAAGATGTAAATTTTTTCTTACGTACATGATGTTTTCATAGATATATTGACAAGGTACCGTCATGATGTTAATATCCTTAAACAGTTCCCTAAGAGAGTCGCGCCTGCGGAGATAATAAATGGCTCTGATCGCTCTTTTCTGCAGAATAAAAATAGACTCGATGTCTGCATCCCGTCCCCAAAGTAAAATACCGTAAGACATGATACTATGAAAATAACTGAAATAGACTAGCCTCGCGGTATCTGCATCAGTAAATTGACGGATTTTTCTGACAGCATATGCTGCTGAACTTAGCCGTCCTGCAAGAGATGTTAAATGAGGACCCCATTGTAGCCTTGAGTCGAGCGTGATCCCCAGGAAAACAGTTTTATCGACAAATTCTAGTTTCTCTTGATTCAATACTATCTCACAAATACTACTTTTGACATTTGGTAAAGAAAATTGTATGCTTTTTTTTTTCCATTTAATACTAAATTATTAGCAATGAAACCAATTTTGGACCTGCAGTAGGGCGTGCTACAAATGTTGACAACGTAAATAACGTCGTCAAAATTTTTAGCACTTCTATCTACCTTAAAAATTAAGGAAGTATCATCAGAAAATAACACCATTTGTGGTTGATTTTTAAATAAATGGAGTAGATCATTAATATACACTAAAAAGAGGAATGGACCCAATATCGAGCCTTGTGGCTCATCCATTTTTACTTTTAAACCTAGTGAATTGATACCGTTTATTTGAACTTGCTGTTGTCTATCATTTAAATAAGATTTTACTAAATTGAGTGCAAGTTTTCCAAGTCCGTAATGCTCAAGTTTCAAAAGTAAGGTTTCGTGATCGACGCAATCAAATGCCTTAGAGAGGTCACAAAAAATTCCTATTGCGTCTTGGGCCTCTTCCCACGTGTTAAAAATGTGTCTTAATAAGGAAATACCGGCGTCAGTGGAACAACGTCCTCTGGTGAAACCATACTGTTGATCGTGGAGGATTTCATTTTTGTTAAAATGACTGAGCATTTGATTAAGCATTACCTTTTCAAACACTTTGCTAAAAACTGGCAACACGGATACGGGTCTATAATTATTGGTGTCTTTACTGTCCCCGGATTTGAAAAGTGGTATTACCTTGCTGTATTTCATTAAATCCGGGAAGACTCCTTGATCCACACACAAATTAAATATTAAGGCTTGGTAAGGCGCTATGGTCTCAATTTAATTATGGAGGTACAGATTTTAATGGACATTCCAAAAAGATCTTCGGATATATGATATAATACTGTCGAGCATAGATAAACCTTTAACTATAGCGATCCATAGGTTGTGCTTAAGTGCTGTAATTTTTGATAGGAGGTCCAAATTCAATATATACTTGTCTAACTAATATAATCTAAACTAATATTTAAAAAAAAGATAAAAGATTTGAGTTTTTGTTTGTTTGTTTGTAATGGATAAACTCAAAAACTGCTGTACCGATTTTTAAAATTCTTTCACCAGTAGAATGCTATATTGTCATAGGCTATATTTTATAAAGATATCATGCGGGAGAAGCCGCTGGCGGAAGCTAGTCATATTATAAAGAGGTATTTGTAAGTTTTTTATGTAGAGGGTAATCTTCGGAACACTGGTTCGATTCTTTCACTAATAGAAAGCTACGCTATTGCTGAGTCCCATAGGATATGTTTTATGTAAAAAAAAACGCAGACAAAGTTGCGGGCAAAAGCTAGCGTAGATATAAAATAAATTCAAACATACAAAGCAACACAGAAAGCTGTCAGAAATTCACAATAGATAAGAACAAGAGACATTTGAAACCAGAATAGCAAACTGGCATATTGCGAAGTTATTAAGCATTCCATTTATGGCACTGCAATCACAATGTCAGTAAGCTGATACGTTCAAATTTCGAACATGACATTAGCAAATGCTTTCAAATGTCAAATGATAGAGATTGCTGGCGATAATGACGCGGAATTAGTGCAATTGTATTTTTAATAGGAGCGTATTGAAGTGTGAATATAAATGGAGCGAATGCATATAACGGTTAAAGCTAATATGTTTTCACTTAAATGAGGCAGAACGCTCGTGGCATTATGAGATTAGAGAACGTTCTTTATTAGTTGTTGTCTCGGTCGATATAGCAAACAATTGCATGTTTTCTAAACGATTCCATTGAGATGCAATCGTTTAGTCTGCTATAATACTAACATAATCGCTTTTCCGAAGGACTGCTCAGCAGTCACATTTGTGAAGATAATTTGCTTGCTAGCAGAATTAGGTAGGAAAAAAAAACTAAAACAGAACGGGTCCGGTTTGCAAGCGCCCACACTAGCGGGATGTCTGCCCGGGCGACTATTGATTGCAGGATAGTGTTGGGACTTGTTACGCATCCCGCGGAGTTGCGAGGCAGATTTCTTACGCCACAGTGCATCGAAGCCGTCAACGTGTGTGTCTGCAAACATTGCCGCGGCACTAGCGAAGCGCGGCAATCGCAACAATACACTGAATGCGTTATTGTATTGGATACGCAGATCATTGTAAGCCTTTTGGGTTTAAGTGAACCACAGGGTTCCCGAGTACAGTGCTGTGCAGTACGCCTTAAAAAGGGTTATTTGAATTGCGTATGTACATCGAGAAAATCTACGGCCAGCATATTCGCACTAACTGACAATGCTCTGCGCTCCCTCTCTAGATCCATGTCATCTTTCAGGTAATCAGTAACCAGATGGCACAGGTATTTAAATTTATATACCATATAAGCTGCGCCCCGCGGTTTTACCCGCATAAGTTATGATCCCGTGGGAATATCCGTGGGATAAAAAGTATCCTATGTGTTAATCCAGGTTATAAACTATCTGTGTGCCAAATTTTATCCAAATCCGTTCAGGAGTTTTAGCGTGAAGAAGAGACAAACATACACACTCACAAACTTTTAATAATTATATAAGTCAGATTAATCTGGTGACCTTTCATTAGGAGAGGAGGGACAGTAGTGGTGCCAGATCTGAAGACCATGAATTCTGTCTTACTGCTATTATAAACGAACCCATGAGTCACAGCGTAAGATTCACACATTGAGTAGCTTTCGGAGAGCACCAATCGATGGAGCCAGCAGCACCATGTCGCCTGCGTAGCTAATGTTGTTAAAACAAACTCCATCCACGTAGCAGCTGACACGTGTGCTGCTGAGTCGCGTGTGTTGGTCCATAAGTTCCCTTCAAAATGGTTGAGCTGAACGATGCTGATCCATGCGTCATGTTCGTGAACAGGCGCCGTCAGTAGGGACTGGTCATCTCTTATCTGCCACAGCTTATTTTAATTTTTGAATTGAGTTTATCTTTTTATTACGGACGCTTTTTACGTGCACGTCTTTCTACATTGTTCTCACATGTATAATTTCAACATGAATGATGTAACCAATATTTTGTAACAATATTATAATTTAAAAGAGTGTCCGTGAAGTTTCTTGCCCGTAATTCTTCTCCATAGGAACCTACGCTTTGGAAGGGCAACTAGCTTCATATTTCTGACTGACTGACCCCTTGACAATTTAAAAGTGCCTTAAATGGTTTAATTGAAATAAATGATTTGAGTTTGAGTTTCACTCAATCAGAGCACAGGCCGAAGAGCAAAGGCGAGGACAGCCCCCGTCTCACCCCGCACTCCGGCCGGCATGGCTCTCCCGTCCATCGCACCTGAGTCTCTTGGTTCAGGTACCAGTACTTAAGTAAGTATACTGGATCAAATAAAATTAACTAGCGAAACTCCGCACTCGTGATGGATATCGATATCCTATACTATTTGTATATTATATCTCTATATTTGTAATCACGTTCTCGAAAATGGCTCTAACATTTTCGATGAAAAATGCAATATAGGGGTTTACGGTGGCGAAAAATCGATCAAGCTAGGTATCATATCCAGGAAAATTCGTATTTTCGCCCGAGCAGAGTAAGGTGGTTACCTTAGAATAATGACAAGGTAGCATGGAATTAATAAGTACCTACCAGCTTTTGTTTGTTTAGATATCGATACCCCTTGGAGTTTCGCTAGGTAATTTAATTTGACCCTGTAGTTGTTAGTACTGCCCCGGATAGTTCCTATACAGTGTGTAACAAAAACCCTGTCCAATCCGTGAGTGTTGTTAAGAATCGTACGGACAGTCTACTTATGTAGTAATATCCAGGAAAAAAGAAAAAAAATATTCGCCCCATTTTTTTTCAATGGGAAATTTTACCGGGTTATTTTATTACATGGGGCGCGGACGGCCGTTGTTAAAAGGCGTTTACAAGTCATAACTTATGACTCCTGTTGAAAATTTACCAATTTTTAATGGAATTGAGATAATTTTGATTAAAAAAACGTGAATTTTAAATAAGGAACAATACCATTTTTTTGATTTTTTTTACGATGGGTTTGCTCTTGACTCTAGTCTAGGTCAGAGGTGACAGAGACAAAGTCGACGATGGAGTGAACTTACCCAGAAGAAGCCTGTTCACTCTTACTTTGAATATATTAGGTTTGTATGCGTTCGGAAACACAGACGCAGCCAGAGCTCCACTCCTTTGCTGGAAGTAGTGCATTACTTTTCGGTAATGTTATTGCAATACCTATGTGCCCTTTGCGGATCGGACAGGGTTTTTTTTACACATTGTATAGCTTTTACACACTAAAGTAAGGCCATTTTAATAGGTAACACATTGATCACATTTGACGTCTGTCAGTTTCGTGAAAGCAAATCGAAAAATTACTCGTATCGGTCATTATTACAATAATTATGTAATCGTAATTGAAAAAACTTGTGCAGTTCTAACAAAACGAAAAAATATATTATTTTATGCCCGCCGTTACAAGGTTACGTTGTTGAATTTTGATGAATTGTCAAATGTTACCTATTAAAATGGCCTTACTTTTGACACACGTTTTTGACACTAGCTGTCTGGCATTTATGCTAAACTATTTGGCACAGCCGTTAGGCAAACAGTGCTATTTTAAGTTATTTTTTTGTTTTTGTGTGAATACCTATTTTCTTTTTTTCTATAATCTTTTCTTTGCCCCATTACTAGTACTAGTTACTATACAATAAGTTGATCTTGGTAATGACTATACACAATTTAATTTGAAGCCGTTGTGTACTTCAAATAAAGTGAAACAAGTAACGCCTGCAGGACTGTTTGTCTTTCAAACATTCTTTACTGTGGAAGTCAACAAAACTACCTTTAAATTAGCCACTCTACGGTCCAAGCCGCGCGGCGATTCCCCCCCCGCCGGTCCGCGCATGAAATCTCACTTTTTTTTTTATGACCGCGCGAGACGCTCTCAACAAAAACGATTACTACTGAAAAACTGTTATAGCTACATTCGAATAAAAAATACTCACGGAAAGCTCAAAGAATCCAAATTTTAATTTAATTACAAGTAAATTACTCTAAATAACAATAAAGGATGAAAATAAATCATAAAGTTGGAGAAATAAAAAAGAAAGGTTTTTTTTTTTTTTTCGAGTTTTACAAGAAAATTATAAAAGTTACTGGTTACAATTTTTTTCTATTCTAATAGTATATAATATACCCTTTAAAATGACACCAATATCTCAGTATAAATATTTAGTTTTCTGTCATGAAAAAATAAACAAAGTCAAGTACTTCTCAAAAGGTCCACTCACCAACACTGTAACGAGTTGCATTTTAATCATTTCTAGACCCCATCTCAATATATTTCGTTTGTTAATGGCTATCGTACTAATAGTGAAGAATTATCTTATATTTATTACAAAGAACCAATTAGAATCCAATTAGAATACATGTAAACAATATAGAATCATCAAACGATGATCGCGTAGTGATCATATAGCTTTTCCAGCAAAATTATTCTATGTAACCATTTTGAAAATTTCGTAGTAATGCATATTTCGTCAAGAAAATATCTTCACGTTTAATTTGATGTACAATAACAATAGAAATAAGGTATAAAAACAGCAATCTTACACATTTTACTTTGAGATCCACACACAATAACAGTTTGTTGACAAGAAAGTCAAACTGTCACTTTCACTTTTTTTTTTCTAAATATTATGTTTTCCTTGCACAGGTTAAATTTACTCGCGCGGATGACAAATTTCATATAGCGCCATCTAGTATTTTGTTACTGTACGACTATCACCGGACTTTAGTGCTGTACACGTTTAAAATGAACGATTTCGTTCGGGGAATGTATTCCCCATGGACAGTTAAGGCAATAGTTTTTTGGGGGAATGTAGTACCCTTGGACTGTTCAGTGGTTAGAAAAGTTGGCAACTATAATGAAGCAGCAGATAGTTTTATGACCATTGTCGTGCCGGTTTCTATACAAAAACAGATCGTTATTCATATCGACCATAGTTTTCGCTTAACCCCCTGGGTTAAGCGAAAACTATGGTTCCCAACCTTTTAACATACGCTCCTCTCTAACATTCTTTTAAAATCACTACGCCCCTGAGTTACTTTGTCGAGATAAGCAGAAAAGCATAAGAATTTAATGCGAGCGACAGTTAGGTCGAAAACATTTGCACCCCCTTAGATAGGTTAGATTTTCTTCTGATCATTCAAATAAAGATAGAAGTTACTTTGTCAACTTATGCAAACAGGTGGATGGATCTAGAGAATTGAATGGAAGAGCGAGCGAAAAGACCTCGAAAATTGTAGCAAGCCGCCTCGGATAGGTTCGGTATTCTTTAGTCCATTCATACAGAAATAGAAAAACTTATTTTGTCGACGTAGGCATAAAAGCTAAACCTCATTTTACAGCACCTAAGAAGTATTATGAAACGTCTGGGTTTTGAAAACTAGTCATACAGCTGGATTCTCGGCAACTCTCATCCAGCTTCTACCAGAGACCCTGCGAAGATGGTCGCTCTATCTAGCCTAGGCCGTCCTACCTTACGTTTGCCGATTCGCGGTCTCAATTTAAGAACACGATAATAAAATTAACAGTAATTAAGTGTGGTTGGGCCAGGTAAATAAATATATTGACTAAAGTTGTAAAAATATGAAGAAAAAAAAAACACAAAAATTGAAGAAAAAAGAAAAAGACAAAATTTACCGACTCCGGCCTTTTTAACCAAACCATTGCCAAACCAACCATTAAAATATCAAAATAAAGCTAAAAATATATGTGTTCACTTTTTTTTTTGTAATACAGTAGGTACCTACGTTTCTCTTTTTTCTAAATGTAATGTTTGTTTTTTATATAATTTTTTTTAAACATTGATTTTATTCGGTCAAAAAATGGCGTAAAACGGCAACGAACCCAAAGACATGACATTGTACTAATAACGTCCTGTCGGAATACTAATCAACGATTAATTCGTGTTTTTGAGTGCAATATTTTCCAATATAAAGTGAAACTTGGTGCTTACGAATGATACTCATTGTTATAGTGTTTGGATAACATAGTAATGAATTAGGATTATGAATTAGATTCTTCGATTTCTTACGTAGACGTTCATACAAAGTTATCGCGTCATGTACGAGTAGGATAATGAGAAACTTCAACAATCATACAATATAAGAAGTTTGACGCGAGTTTAGTAGTCTTCTGCTACAAGTAGTTCCTAGTACTTTGACCATTCTGTTCATAATCTCTTCGGACGGATAGCTCCATAATTCAGCTGAGCAGGGTTTTCTGGAATTGAGCCTGGGAATAGCAATAGGTTTTCCGCCTATGAAACATGGAATACGGGTGTGATGTTATCATATGTTTGTTTAATGTTCTAGCATTGCGAAATGTGAGTGTACTATAGGTACACCTCTGCATAACCCTTCGGGGAATACAGGCGTTATGTTAAGAGTCATTCACATTGACAGGTCAAAAAAAAACTATAATAGCATAATAACATAAATAAAATAAACAAATGAAACAGCATCTTTCAAAACAGCTGAACGCGGTAGAACCGTGTTTTAGAGAAATTAACATTGACAGCTAAAACAAAACTACAATAGCCAAATAACATAAATAAAATAAACAAATGAAACAGCATCTTTCAAAACAGCTGAACACGGTAGAACCGTGTTTTGTTATAATTTGTTCTCTAAACTCTTCATTAATGTAAGAACAGCTAATTAGACGAGAAAACGTTCTCTATTTACCTACACTACAAAACATATGAAATGGATGTATTCTGTTTATTCAAACAATGCTTACATCAGGCATTTGTTTTAAAATAGTCGTCACGGATAGCGATCCTTACATACGTTCAGCGTATAATACCTACCTTGGGCAATCGACTCCGTTGCTATCTCGACAAAAAACTACAAAGGCATGAACTATCTTCCCATTTCGTTTCTTCCGTTCGTGTTGAAGAGATCTATAAAGACGTTTACAAGATCTCTTCAACACGGAACAACTCTTCTACGGCAAAAGGAAAGGTAGGCACTATTTATATAAAAAAGAAACCTATTGTAGTGTAGTAATTTTATGCCAGGTATCCCATACTATTAAACGAGCAATATTTGTAATCACGTTCTCGAAAACGGCTCTAACTTTCGATGAAAGTTGCAATATACGGCGTGAAAAACCACAAAAACACTTTGCCACTACATCTGTAACAAACCAAATTAAATAAAAAAAAAGAAAATAAAAGGAAGGATATTGAAGGTATGTTATGCCAAATAACGAAAACATTATGTCAAGGGAAGTAAGTATGTAAAAAAAGGTAAAATAAAATAATCATCTTAATTTGGGAGCAGTTAATAGACATTTACATAGTAATGCCGTTAATGAGGTAGCAGGGAAGTCACATGTGCAGAAGGAATGATTGCCAAACTTCCTAGTCTTCAACGTAGTCTTTAATCTTATAATATGCTTTTTTGCTATGGACACGTTTGATGTGGGTTTTGAACTTTCCATCGCTAAGTTCTGTAACCGACATTGGCAACTGTTATAAAATCGAATACTGTTTTTATCAAATGACTTACTAGTTTTAGCTAGTCTAAATTTGGGTATCACAATTTCATGTTTACTACGTGTATTTATATTATGGAAATCGCTTCTTATTTTGAAAAGTCCTAAGTTTTTCCGCACATACAAAATACTTTCTAAGATATAAAGAGAAGGCTGAGTTAGTATATCAATTTCTTTGCATTTATTTCTAAGGGACGTGCGAGTACCCATTTTGTAACCCATTGGAAAACGAATGAGGAAGTCTATTGGGAATTTGGGATAAGCACCTCACTAAAACCCCCTCATTTTACTTGCTTTAAAAAAAAACTAACTGCCTCGTTGGTCTAGTGGTCGCAAGCGCTACTGCTGAGCATGAGGTCCTGGGTTCGATTCCCAAGTCGGGCAAAGTATTATTGGGTTTTTCCAACAGGAATTTCTCAGTAGTAGCCCGGAGTCTGGAAATGTGCCCGGTTGTTGGCAATAGGCTCGCCCCCTATTACATGGGACTTAAAAAACATAACTGGCGAAATGTGGGTGTACTACAGGTACACCTCTGCCCAATCCTTCGGGGAAACAAGGCGTGATGTTATGTTATGTTATGTAAAATAAAAGAAGAAAGAATTTTTTTTGTGTTTTTTTTTGTCACAGAAACACGTGCATACAAAAAAAAAACTGAGAATTTCATCTCATCTTACTAATTTGAAAATATTCTATGTCATTATTGGGTAAAATATTAACTCGCTTGGGAATTCTATCAATTAACAAAATATTATTTTCGAAATAGAACCTCTACGGGACGTGAGGAATTATAAGATAAGATAAGATAATATTTTATTTTCTCACCACAATATTACAAAAAGCAATTATTTCATGGTATCAGTCAGACAATATTTTAATATTGTTGGAGACTGGTGCCTAAACTAAGCTCTAGGCCTGTATTTCAGGACACCAGCAATGTTTTAATGATTAACATCGTTCTTCATATGTGTATTGAAGCTGGTTAAAAATAACAATCAACCGCAAATGAGTCTTTATTTGTCTCTGCACGCGAAATCGGCCGCGAGAAATTTCTTGTTTTAACATAATATATATCCTATGAACATTGATGTATTAATACATCAATGCCTATGAAGAATTTTCGTAATGGGAACAGTACTTTCGAAGATTACCCCCTACATACAAACTCACTACTTCTTAATAATATAATTATAATAAGTATAGAGTAATTAACATTTCCAAAATTCTACTCGATCTAACACTCAAGTAACAGCCAAATTCTTCTCACTTAGCTGTAAAAACAAGATTCTCCATACGATACAATATTCAATGATAGTGTGCCAGGAGATCCAAGAACTCGCTTTCATTGTGATCAAATTCATCTCATGCATTCAAATGCAAAACTGTTCTCTTTGAGTAAGACAACTGTAGGATCAATTTTGATTGCACATACTCCCGTATTCATTCCATTCTTGGTAACTGTCTCTGTTTATTTTGCAAACGTTCATTTATCTAATGGAGCTTCCGCATCTTGTGTTTCGTGAATTGAATTAATTAACTTATATAACTTGAGCTTGAGTAACTTAACCAAGATAGAACAAACTTTTCAAAACTATTCCGGTGCAGTGGCTATGTTTATGAGTAGCTGCCAACTTTTAATTTACAGCTTTGTATAATTTATGAAGCACTTCGCTGGCACGTTGCGTTTTTTCTTCTTGTTCCAGTAACTTAAATAATAAATGTTTTATGAAAGACTAGCTTTCGCCCGCGGCTGCGCCCGCGTGGAGGTCGGAAATTATCCCACGGTAACGTTCGTTTCCGTGTTGTGTGTATCTGTGTGCCAAATTTCATCCAAATCCGTTCAACCGTTTTTGCGTGATTGAGTAACAAATATCTAAACACAAACTTTCACATTTGTAATACTATATAAATATTATATTATAGTAGGATAGTAGGATGAATTGGGATCCGCAATAAAGTTAGATATAAAATAAGTTTTAACAACGTTTAAAGACTTCTAAACTGTTCATTCCCGAAATCTCGCTTATCCTTCCATATTTAATCGCACGAAATCCAAAAGTTGCTTCAAACTCGTCATCGCCAGGCGCGTTGCTTTGAACTTTTTCTTTTTCAATAACAGATTTGGCGCCTCCAAAACCGGTTCTTTCACTTTCCATGGCTGCATGTCCATCGAGCGATGCAGACAAGCGAATCATCTCAACGAATGAGTCAGAACGATCAATTTTTTGGGTGCTTTCTCCCACACCTGCCCGAAAGGGGCACGGATCACGGATACGAACACTTTCCACTGGGGGAAATGGGAGCAGCGTTTTGCATGGCCTTGATTCGAGAAGGCGAGCGGCGGTGCCGCTTCGAACCGCCAGCACGCGATCAGTCTTTGTCGAGCGTTCGTACACAGTAACCGCGTCGAGCGAAACTTAGTTCGGCGAGAGCGATCGGCGCGAGTGTCACACAGTGCTACAAGTGACCAAACAAAGTGTGCAGTGATTTTACCATTCGGAGGATACCCGCGAGCAAATCTGGAGCGATACGTTAACTTGAGGAGGTGTGTTCCATTCAGTTTTACTGTTTATTAGTTTCGCTCGCGAAATTCGATTGTTTATGTTTGTTTTGTGAATGAGCGTCGCGTCCATTGAGCTATTGGATGATATTTTTATGGCTCCGCAGGGTTTCTCGTTCTGTGGTCATTTCTTGGTTACGATAGCGGCTCACGCGAATCGCAAAAAATGTGAAAGTAATTTAACGTATGGCTGTAGCCGCGTAAGATAGTGTGCGTCTTTATCGTGATGTTGTCACGGTTGTCTGCTACTTGCTTATTTATTATTTCGTACAACGAATAACTTGGAATGATTATTAATTTTCGACTTTTCCCATTGTAGTTTTTGCAAGTTCCATAAATTATCAGTGAACGCAATTAAGATTTAAATAATACCTAGTTTTCTTTTGTTCGCGTTTCGTTTGTTTCGCTGTATATTTTTTTGCTGTTCAATGCATACGACGTCAAATACCTACCATGCCTTGATAAAGATATTAACTTGAATTATTCATAACATTAATCATTTAGGGAAATTCGTGATCGCTAACCTTCGCTGGAAAAAATTTTGGCTGTTTTATGAATATTAGAGAGATAATTATGTAGACGCGATCTTAACGTCTTAAGAGATTGATCTAAGATTCGCTAACGAAGATCGCATGGGAAAGGAGAGATACTTAAATGTCAATATTGAGAAAAAAGGAATGCAAAACTAAACAAAAAGGAAAAAACGATAACTTTAGAGCCCACAAATTGGCTGTAGTTAGTGAAGCTACGATAGTACAGACTGGTACCTAAATTATCAGCTAATTAGAAGTCGCAACGAAAGAGAAGCCTTGGTTACACTTAATTGTCCTGCACAATAGGTTCTATCGCCGTCTAACAGATAGGATACACCTACACTACCTTTGTAACCCAAAATATCTAAACAGATAAATATTGTGCCTTCCAAAACTGAAACCGGTAACCATTTTGATAGAATCCCACAAAAAGAAAATGATCCAGTTCATTTAATAGGAAAAAAAAAGACAAGGATCGCAAGGAAAAGGAAATTGATAAAGGAGCCATGAAAGTTTCTTACACTCACTCGGAGATTATAATCGTTTGAACTTTAACAATAAGTTTTTTTTTTAATATTCCTTTAATATTTTCAATTTTTTAAAATTTATTTTTATAATTCTATAAGCAATTAAAAGTACGGAGGCGGACTTAATGCCATTAGCATTTTCTACTAGTCGACCTTAGTCGGTCGGTGATGCAAAGACAAACAGTGGTAGGTAGGTGAAATACGAAAATCAGATCAGATATGAGTTCTTGTTACAATGCAGTATAGATAAAAGCCTTTGAGGAAATCATTTCCCAGAAGAGTGTGTAGCCGCTCTTCGCCTGTTTACACAGACATTCTATGAAAGTAAATGATTCCAAAATGCTAACGTGTCTAAAAATAGATAGTTTTTTTAAGAAAAGTTTACTTTTAAACACAAATTTTATTTATACTTACCTACTACAGATACATTTCAGTCAAATGACGCATTAGCTCGAAATGTTTAAATGCTCAATCCAGACAAACATTTGAATGTAATGACTTCCAATATTTAAAATAACAATGTTATTATTTTAACAACGAAAACAGATTTAGTAAAGAAATATAATATACGTTTACCTAATAAATAATACCATAACGTAAATGAAACTGTAACAGCATCAGAGGAAAATATACCAGACATAATTGTATTAAAAGACATTAAATTATGAATTCCTCTGTTTTGGCGCTACGCACGAATAATATATGTTTTTCATTACATTACGCAGTATCTATGTGGGACAAATAAAATAGGCCTGGCTAATAGAGTTTACGTAATTGCGTTTTGTCAAAAGCTTTTGATAGAGTGATAAAGTTTACTGTCTAACTACGTATTTCCTTTAGACTCTTATGGAGTATGGACCACCTTTCCTCAATAACCATAAGCGTTATGAAAAACAGCCACATTATCATCGTCATCATCATATTCCTACACGGCTGGACATAGGCTTCCCCAACCATCGCCACAATGACCTGTTCCACAGAATAAATATACATGTACACAGAAGATAACAGAAAACATAATATCATGTCGAAGGCTCACAAGTAACACACACAATAAAACAATAAACCAATTATCCAAACTACACTAGCCTGTAATGAACATTTAAAAACATGAGAATATTCCAACAAAGTTTTAAGTGTAGAACCGACTCCAGTAGCAGCCGATCAAATTATCGCAATAGCTAATTACTTTATATCGTACACTACACCGACATGAGAATATTGTAGACACGGCCAGCCACGGCTAATTGCCTAGCCCTAATTGGCAGAAGCAATTTTGGAGGAGAATTTGTACTAAAATAGCTATCTCATTCTTTTTACATCAACAATCTGAGTTTAATCTGTCGCGCGCGCAATTAGCAGACACAATAGAATTTTATTGTTATCTGTCTCCAATATGAGACACCAGTATTATAAAGGTTAAGTGTCGGTAAATGGCCAATGGTATTGCCGAATTTAATTAAAGAAACCAATTTACTTTCTGAAGACGGCCTTTTATAGGTTTTGAAAACAGGTCAAGTTCAATTTATTATTTTTAATTGACATCTCTGGGCCTTCTGTGATTGGGTACTACAGAAGATTAATCCGTGAATCTCTTGATATTTATATTCTCTCGTTATTGCAGAATGTTTGCGGAAGGTTCTAAAACAAAAAATATTTACGACTCCATGTGCGTACGTCCTGTAGTAAAGTTTCGTACATTTTGTACTACTAGGGGCAACGCGAAATTAACGTTGACAGTTGGCTAACAACGCAACACTTGTTTATGCTAATGAGAATGTTAATCCAGGGGACAAATAAGCAAGCATTATTAAATGTAAAATTTTTGAGATTAAAATTATTGTACCATGTAATTGCCACTTTAAATACTTACTTTAATCTATTCTTCTCTTTTTCATTTTTCTTCGAAATTAATCCATAATGACGCTGGTAGCACACCTCACTGCCGCGAAACCATAGCAGCGAAATCACAGTAGCTTAATTCAATAGACTGGCGTCATGTTCCGAAACTCGAATCGGATTCGAGTAGCGGAAAATGATGCAAGTCTATTGAATTTAACTACTGCGGTTTCGCTGCTATGGTTTCGTAGCGGAGGTGCGCACCTCCGCTACGAAACCATAGCAGCGAAACCGGGGTGAATACCTAATACTCATAATAACTGCGAAAGTTACTTACTTTCACGCCATAACCATTGATATCGTTATGAAATTTGACAGATATATAGCCTGGGACCTAGATATTAATACAGGTCACTTTTGATCCTGGATATTAATGAAAAAATGATTTAATACAAAATAGAATGAATCAGCTAGTACCTAACAAATAATACCTGACCCTAATGTTTTGATATAACTTTTAAAGCAAGGTGTGAGAGGTCTTCCGTCTATTAAATTGAAACTCGTGGAAATAAATGACACTCGGTAGGAAGTTTAGAACAATAGTGTCTGTTACAGTTCCATTGCTTTCATCTCCTCGTATACTGGAATTGTTATAGATATTATTTATGGGTGCGAATCTACTGCTACAATTATGTTCGATGCCATTGATAGAAGTCTATGATGACTCTCAAAACACATGGACGTTTAAGAAGATTAATCAAATAAAATACTGGTATTCAGCTGAATCCGGTTAGACTGCAAGCTAACCTAAAACATAGTTGGGAAAAGGCTGGGCAGATAATGATGATGGTGAATCATGTACGATAAGTTATTAGATCGAAACCTGTTCTCAGGTTTATTCACACTCACACATCTCCCATATTAACTCAGTAAACAGAATTAATCGAAATTAAAAGTCCAGCACTAAAAGTACCTAATAATATAGGAAAGAAAACGATTAATAGCTCATCAATTACCACGCCGACAGTTTTCTTTCCTGACAGTTTCTCTTTTACAACACCACATAAACTTTCTCCTTAACTTCATAATAGCCTAATGCTTTATCATTACCTACCTCTTCTGTTATCTTTGTATAATTACTTGGATTTTATCTGTCTTTACACTCTTGTTTATATCCTGTACTATTGTAGGTAATAGCCATTTTTTGCGAACGAAATACGCAATCGAACAAAACATTTGTAACGTGGAGATACATATCTGTGACAGACAAACCGGACACGTCACCAATATAACTTGGAATATAACAGTGGCGTTTCTTGCTGAAGTAAACGCCAGTTGTTTGGCAAATTCTATATATTCAAATATAGTTCCATTTTCCATGGGTCAAGTAAAACTGGGGTGTCTAACAAAGGCATTGTTGACTTTGTTTTTCGTCTGAATCCGTGTTTTTCTTTCAGCTGTGTGAAAACTTGAAAGGGTGTAACAATGAAGCCGCGAGCGCACATGGTTCCCTTTTTTAGTTCACGTACTCTTGACTCGGAAATTGTAAGATTGCTTTTTCTTCTTCTGTTATTTTAAGATGTCCTTGTTAGGGTTATTCTTTGTCTATTCCAAGTGGTACTTTCAAAATGCCTAAGTGCCTACTGGATTAGGTGGAATCCTAAAAGATATGGTGATTGGTGATACGGGTATGAATGAATTAACTTGCATTGTCTTTTTATTTATATAAAATAATAATTATCGGTGTTACCTAAAACATATTCCATCCATCTACAATCCACTCTCAAAAGTATAAAATATCCAATAATTCCCGAAACTCAATCAATTAAGCTGAAATATTTCACTCTATTTATTCGAGGAAGCTACGTTTATTTCCGAAATAAATATCAGTTCTGCAAAAAGAGAATTCGAAGCTCAAAATATCGTAAAAACCGTATAATTCCGTACAAGGGCTGTTCACAAATGGGTATATGTTCTGAATGGGGTGAAAAGTGCTCCGTCAGGGCTCTGAGGTACGTCCAATGTGGAAGGTAGAAATATTTTTTTTAGGTTGATTTACCATCCCTGATATAAGTAATATTACGTGAACCTTTTTTGTAAGATATATCGTGTCGTATGTATTTAAGGTTGTCAGAGGATTTATCTTAAATATTTGAGTTATTTGGAATGTCTTGGATTTGGCTTTGTGATGCCTGTAAAAGTTTTAAAGGACAAGTATAAATTAATCATAAACATGATTAGTGGAATGTAGAAGTTTTTAAAATTTACGATCAGTGAACGTCGAGCCAATCCCATTTTCTTTAGTAGTGTTTTTATAGACATATTTTCATCAACATCATTGGGAGCCTTGTCCCCACCCACTGCTGAGTATAGGGCTCCTCCCTTTTGTGCCATGCTTCCCTGGCCTGTGCGAGACTCATCCAGGTCTTCCCAGAGATCTTCCGGAGGTCGTCCACCCACCTCGCAATTAGCCTGGTTGGTTGGTTGACCTGGTTATAAAAATATACTTAAAAAACAAGTCCGCTCCAATTAAATGATACTGCATTTCCTTCCGTCTGTTATTCAATTTAATATTTTCAAACACAATTCTCCTCTTTCACGCTTTTTTCACAAACTTTTTTATTAATGAAGTAAAATAAGCAAATATTTAGCACACACAGTATTGTTTGTGACAAAGGAATGTAAACATTGTTTATTAACTCATATTTACTGAAACCAAATATTATGTTTACTTCGAGTACCGCGATCATATTAATTGAAAACAGCCACTAGCCGGCCGGATTTCGGCTTCAAATTCGGGATGGAATCATAATAAATAATAATTTCCGGTACGTGTATTCAATCATTATCAATTATTTCAGTATCGATTTATTAGACTTTGTAAGTACTTTTAATAGAATATACACAGTGGTTTATATGATATAGATGATATGGCTACAAATGGGGAGATTACGCTGACTACTGAGATGACATCTAATAGAGAATATATGGAAGAAAAAGACATGTTGCTCCGGCCCCAAATAAATTGGGATGAGAGCATGAAAATGATGATGATGCTAATCACACGCAGTGATTATATTATAACACAGTTTGAATTGAAAAAACATAGTGATACAAGTTCAAACAAAAGTATCCATTCCTCGTATAAAAGTTAGTCTTGAAGATATTATTCTACTCGACATGGCAGTAAGCACTAAAAGTAATAGATATATCGGCTTCAAGTAATAAAAGATAGAAGAGCAGTAGGTATAATATCAGAGATTAAAAGAGAGAATAATGATAATACTGAATACAGAATCAAGGGTAGGATATTAAAATTTAAACCCTATCTCTTGGTTAAGGATATGAAAATTAAAATTACAGACACTTTAAGAATAAACAAAAACATTCATTGAGACTGACGAAGCGATACTAATTCAAAACAAAGGCGACTGCACCTACTTATCTCCGTAGGTGGTTACTTATTAAACCGTGGTTTAAACAACCTATCAGCATAACAATGATAAGTCCCATTGTAGTCCCAGTTTGGTCGCGTGGGACGGCAGCCATCTTGAAGCTCTGCCAGAATCTATACGATCATTGTTTTCAAAAGTGATTAATAAGGCGACTTGTGTGAAAAGGACGTGTTGTAATTCGAAGAAATCATGTTTCCAACTACTAAGTTATAATCGGCTGATGAACTTGTTAGAATTTAATTCTTAACGAAAAATTATAATTCTTGTGTAGAACAAACTGTCCAGATTAGAACTAAAATCTTACTAGCTACCTCTCCAGAGCTAGTTAGATTTATCAGCGTCAACCAATATAGAGATGTGTATTTAATTCGTGGCGCATGTTGAACTTGATTTTTATCAAACCACTTTCCGCAGACATAGTCTATCACTTCGCCGCAATGGAATCGCCTTTTCCGGATTTAGAAGTGAACACTTTACATGTCACTTTTCCCTTATCTGCTAAATCCGCAAGTAGATTTAAATAAGTAATATTCTTCCAAGACTTTGTATCTACCATTTCTACGTAAAACCCCTTTCCTCGCCAGAAGCACTTCTTATGACACAAAGGCTCGCATGAGTTGTCACTGTGACAGGGGCACAAACAAGATGCATTACTGCATGTGTGAGCCTTTGCAGATGACATGCCGTGTCACACTTGACCCTGTCTCCTCCTTGTGGTGGCAGGGTAAGTGTGTGCAACACAGAATATTTTTTTTAAAGACAAATGTTTTTTACGTAATATATTTTAGTAGGAGCAGAACTTACGACTAGGTAAGATCGTGGGTCCAAACCGAGGCAGGAGTTTTGTTTTGTGGATCTTTACCTAAATAATTTCATCACTACTTCTCTCGAAACGGTGAAGGATAACATCGTGAGGAAACCGGCATGTCCTATGTAGAACCAAAAATTCGAAGATATGTGACATCTACCAACCCGCACTGGGCTCGCGTGGTAGATTACAGCCCACTCCCTCGCGAAGAGAAGAGTCAGAGCAGTGTGAACATTACTGGCTGATTATGCTATAGTTCTGTGTGAAATGTTGCTTTACTGTTCCACTTTTATTATTTTACCCTGGATTTTATCATAACATATCTTAAATTCGTGGTATTCATACAGGCTGTGAAACTGACAGTTAGAATTTATTTAAACGGCATAAATTCTAGTTGAAAGTTTCATAGGCTGTACGAGTACTTAAAACCAAAAATTAAAGAGGTTAGATATTTTTAAGATGTTTATGAATTGTAAATGTGTCATTTTGGTATGTCCAAATAACTGTGTTCTTTAATTCTCTAGTGAATTGACAGAAAGAACCTTTTAGTATTAATAAAATATACTAAATCCTCAAAGGAATTAATTGTAACCGGCATTGGTAAATAAGATTCGTATCGGTCAAACGTTTATTCACAGGACGGGCAAACATTAATTAAATATTTCTGTAACAATATTTTTGGTAGCTTTCTCTTCTTACCTAAACAAATATTTAGAGACTGGTTGAAGGATTGAAATGTTGTTTTGTGAATAACGAAAAAAAAAATATAGTGTGGGCAAAGCTTTGTATTTTTATAAGTGCTTTAAAAAAATACATTCCTGTATGTTTAATGCCGAATACAGAATGGTGAAACGAACAATAAATGTAACATGAAATGTAACACACGTTGAAACAACTTCGCCTAGAGTGCTTAGTTATAACTTGACCCGTGACGCGATTGATAGCACTGAATTTTGCAGACTTTGTTTCAGTACCGCTAGAGTTCAAAATGGCGACTGACAGACCGGTACTACCAATCACAAGACTGCAAAATTCAGTGCTACCAACCACGTCACGGGAAAAGTTATAATGAACGCACTGTAGTTATTTTGTTATGTTATGGATAACTTTGATCCTTTTTAAAATTCGAACATTAGAAAGGAATATTAAATTCAAATAACGAAAATTAAATTCAAATAACACTGAATCGCATTCGTTCCTCGAATTTTTTACTCGCAGACCACATTGACTCGGGTGAACAATCTGTATGAATGAATTCGTACAGATTGTCCAGAGGAAAGTCTTAAACCAACTTAATACTAAAGCCTCGATACAGCCCTCGACTGCAATAGGACGCGGAGAAAGCTTACACTAAGTATGTATTCGTATATAAATGCAGATTCTGAGTACGTGCCAATTATTGTCTTGTATGGATTTTGTAGAAAGACGTCATAATATCACGTCTGTAATACAGGGTGTCTTATTAAGATTAAGGGAAGATAGAGCATGTGCCGAACACTGCCGGGACTTGATATATTTTTATGTAGAGGTATGCAAAGCAATGCGCTTGTCCTATTTTCAATACCAAAAATAGAACTCGCCGACTATTTTGGACCTTCAAATGACGTGAAGTCTTATATTTTCATATTTTGACGGCCAGGCGTTGATTTGGCTACTGCGCTATTAAGCAAAATACCAAACCACGTTATTCCACAAGTTCCACTTCGCCAGAAAGAAAATCAAAACACATATTGAACTGAGTATCAATCTTGGAAGCCCAGCAGGATACAACGTTCCTGTGATTTGTAAAAATCATAGGAATATAATAAACAGTCCTCCTAGGGCGTCCCTTCCCGGCGTTTCCATGCACATCTGCCTTGTAAATACATTTTGTTAGTCGCCTTTCATTCATCCTCTCAACAAGACCAAACCATCTCAGCATAGCCTTTTCAATTTTGTCGGTACATCTTCTTTTAACTCACACCGTTGTCTTATCACATCATTTCTCAGCCTATCATTCATAGTTAGACCACACATGCTTCGCAAGGAACGCATTTCCACAGCATTTATCCTACTTTCATGCTTCTTTTGCAACACCCAGCATTCACTTGCATACATAAGCGTGGGCACCAGCATCGCATCGAGCCTTTTTGGACATCAATCATCATCATCAATAAGCTGGTTAAGTGAATGGTGCTATAGCACCTTATTTCCCGCATTTACTCTAGCCCTAGGAGGACATATACTGACCTTATTGGTGATGTTCTTTAGAAAAGACAGGTGCGTAGTACTCGCAACCGGCGTGCGTGTATGACCAGATGTATGAACGTAAACGAGGCAAAAGGAGCATGTAAGGATCGTAGCAGGTGGCATTCTGTAGTTTCTGCCTACCCCAATGGGAAGAAGGCGTGAGTTTATCTGTATGGTATGTATGTATAAAAAGCAGTATCTACGGTAAAAATGGATCATTTAACTATACAACAATGGTCTTATGTGGGAATATATTCCGGTCCTGAATCCTTAACTAAACACACAGGGCTCCCTAGACAAATAGGGCTTGTATAATAGAAATTTCAATCAAATTCATCTCAGTAGTATCGATCGAAGTTCGCAGCCGTCCTTGGCAAGATTTCAACTCGATTTACTATCTTCAATCCTTTAATTTAATATTCTCAAACGCGCCAGCTTAATTGATAGGTCTATAATCGATTGCCTAGACCTATACCTATGGGCCTGTGTCGCCTGAAAATAACTGGATTATTATTATTATATACTATACATTATTATTATAAACTTCAGTCGATTTTGTTAGTGTCTGTCTGTGTGACCGCGTTGTTCTTCTAAACCATGCAACGGATTATGATGCAGTTTTCACCATTATTCTGAGAATTTATTCCAGAATATTGATGTGTATGAAACGTTAACATTTAACTTACATATAATACAGAAGTCTCAATGTTTTGTCAAATCGTAAAAAAACGGTGCGGGTCACCAGTATACCTAGTATAATCGATTGCTATTAGGTACTGAGTATAAAATATAGGTCTCTCACCTATATCCTACACGAGTAATATTATATTAGGATATATTTATAATATATACTCACGTTCTCGAAAACGGCTCTTACGATTTCGATGAAAGTTGCAATATAGGGGTTTAAAGGGGTGAAAAATAGATCTAGCTATGTCTCATATGTAATAAAATTCGTTTTCTCCGTATTTTCACCCGAGCAGAGTTCGGTCGCTCAAAGTTTCGAACAAAATGCTACCTTCACAGACTACATAGGGATACTACGTATGCTACCTTAGAATAATGCATGGCAGCATGGAATTAGTAAGTACCTACTATCATGGCAGCATGGAATTAGTAAGTACCTACTATCATGGCAGCATGGAATTAATATGTTACTATATACTATACATGGAATTAGTATGAACTTTCCTAAACTATTAAATAAGCATTCTCTTTTTTTACCAGAGCAAAGCTTGGTCGCCCCGGTTCCTACTGTTATACTTAATTGCTATAACATAATCATTTAATGGCGTGCATTCGTAATTAATGCAGTTCTACAATTTATTAATTTAAACACATCTGTTAATTTTGCACTGTAGTTGACAGAACGTCTATAACCACAATCCACAAGCGTGATTTTGATCTAAATATAGCAAAGTAAATAATCATTATTATGTTCAGAACTATATTTCCAAATATCCCAATAACTATTGGAAGATAAATACTGAAGTTAAACCGACCATTGAATCCTAAAATTAAACTGCTTCTTGTGAGACTGTTGGACATTTGACTGTCAGTCTACCGGTCACTCATATCGTCAATCAAATTTAGAACGGTCATTGCGATGGTCTACGTAACATTGAGTGGTCCTGAAGGCCCAATGTGCTTATCCTAAACTAATATTATGTATAAACGTGAAAGTGAGTTTTTTTGTTTGTTACACTTTCACGCTAAAACGGCTGAACGGATTTGGATGCAATTTGGCACATGGGTAGACCATGACCTGGAAAAGGACATAATAAGATATTTTACTAGTGAAAGATTTTTTAAACACGGTTTCTGCAAAATGGGCAAACTTGTAAAAAGTAATATATATTTGGCCCGCTGTCCAAATTGAGGTTTTAGCACATAAACATTCATATCGAGTCTTGATATTATCATATATTGCATGCAAAGAACATTGCATTTATGAATTATGTAGCACAATCAAAAATTAAAAGTATTATTATTTAAAAAAATATTTGAAGTGGAATACAAAATCCGGGCAAAGTTGTACAGTTTTACGGTTTAAATTATATACAAAAAAAAAGTGAAACATTTTTCCACTTTCGTTCTGAATTCCACAGGTTGACAGTTCGGCCTTTTCTAAAAATATGGAGGAGAATTTGAATACAGTACTTGCAAGTTTGTTCCTCATCGTCGTGGGAAACGACTGAGGAACAAACTTGCAAGTACTCGGTTTGTTCTCACCACCTCGCCTGTTTAAGAGGGAACTGGAGGAATTTAAAAAATAGGTCTGAATCTGAAGAAACTATCGCCTTCGTTTTACCTCAAGTCTGCCTCTGTAGAGTGTGATATGGACAGCAGCTCAGACCGCTTACATCTTACATCACAAAAAAAAAAATACGAGAACGACGTTTCGTATTCCCTTTTTTCTCCTGGAAAACTGAGCCGATTTAATTACTTTTTACATTTTTAAGATTGCCGATTTAATTACATTTTAACAACAAAATTTTAAGAAACAGTATATCTCTAGGTTCCTATAACTTTTTTATGTTAAAAACTTTTGATTATAGTAGTAATTTTTGGGGGTCATACTTTCTTTACCAATAAGTTCCTGAAAAAAAGGAAATAACAAAGAGATGTCTACAGCAGACCTTGATTTTATTAAAAAAAAAAACTAATGATTGCTCTAGAGGTATTATTCAGGAAGGGAAAAAAAAACATTTGTATGGAGAATCGCAGGCCCTGTTCCCCTCTTAATCACAAACGAAATACCGCTACTAAGGTTGTTCGGTGTCAAATAAATCATGTTCGTCTGAAACAAACAAAAACACGTTTATCATACGTCCTTGGTAAAGTACATTCGACATAATAAATTAGGACCCCCTCCAAAAACTTTTGACACTTGGTCACACATCTATACATCTATAAAAAATAAATTGAAGTGTCTGTTTGTAATGTCAAAATAGCAGCTTTTTACTTATAAATGCATATAAAATTATACACGGTACGTACTTATAACAAAAAAAATATATATACATCTATCTGCTTGTTTCGGCTAATCTCCGAAACGGCTGGACTGATTTTAACGGGACTTTCATTGGAAGCTAGCTGATGTTATAAGTAGTAACTTAGGCTACTTATATTTAGAAATAGAAAAAAGAATTAGGGTGCACGCAGGCGAAGCCGCGGGCGGCAACTAATGTCCAAGTTAACTACTCGTAGCAACACAACTCCGAGGGGTTTTACGAATAACGACTCTCGGGACAACGACTCGTAAGGTTTTAAGGAATTCGCTGACTAAAGCTCGCTTGGTCACGAGGGCACAACGTAAGCGCCGTTATGTCCTTTGTAGAGGACATTGTCTTGGGACTAATCTCTTTTTATACACCCGACAAAAGGCCTCAAGATTGGGCTTTGATAATCTGGTAAAACCTGTTGTGTACCTAAACAAGCTTGTATTTAGCTAAATTAAATTACACAACAACAAGATATATAAATCTCACGCCTGTATTGCCCGAAGGGTTGGACAGAGCTGCACCTATGTCCACACAAATTTCGCCAGGAAGAAAACAAAAACGAAATACGAAATTAAAATACGTAGGTTACGTACAATACGTACTGTGCGATCAATCTATACATGTTATAAAACAAAGTCGCTTTTCGCGTTTGTCTGTATGTCCGCGTTGTTCTTCTAAAATACGCAATGGATTTTGATGAGGTTTTCAAACACAATTTAGAGAATTTATTCTGGGAAGATTTATGTGTATAATACATTACTATTATACTTATAGGCTCGATGTTTGTCAAGTCGTAAAAACCTTGCGAAGTAGGGGCGCGCCCCTACTTCGCAAGGTGAGGCGGGTCGGTAGTAATTATATAAACTCATACAATTATAAGTACATATTTACACACGATGTGTATTCTACACTATACATACTTGTTTGTTGAGTTTTTTGACACATAGGTACACTACAGAATCCATTCTAAGAACGACTCAGAAGCAGAAATAATACTTTTTATCTGGTTACATGAAGAATTTCTCCTGGGAAGCCAGACATTATTCCAGGGAAAAATAGCACTTTATAAAATGGCAGCCTTGATTGAAATTTGTCTCCTAACTTTATGGCAACTCGATGTTTTAATCTTTACTACCAACACTTCAAAGTTGAGTTTTGAATGTTCACTTAATTATAATTGAATTGAAAACAAATTGCTTGAGTTTAGTATTGCCCCTAGAAGTTAGAAGTTTGTTGCTTTCCAAGTCGAAGTTAAATAATTATGTTGGGACGATGCTTTGGGAAAGCTAATAATTGTTAAACTATAAATACCGTACTTGTTTTAGATGTATTGTAGGCAACAAACAGGGAAGAATAGAATCTTTGCCCAGCAATGGGACAATACAGGTAGAAACAAGAAAACGAGTGAGCCTTACCAGTAGTCGCATATGATGTGGTAACATCTGACATCTTGGCAGACAGTACCAACCTCTCGGAAAATGGGTTGGTACCATCTGACAGCCAACATTAGCACCGCGTGCGCTCATCGGTCAAATCAAATAGCTCGCACTTCCCCGGCTTCCTTGACTACCACAGCTTGCAGGAATGCGAGAGGAAAGATGTTACACATCAAAAACGGAACTTATGCAACTCAATATTGGGTTAACCTATGAAATTGGCGTTTTTTTTCTCACAAATGGAAAACCTCGTCACTTCTATGATTTAAAATATTCATCAATAAAATTGCTTGACATTATATCGAATAATGACCATCATAGACAACTACCAATAGTAAAAAAAGCTTATTACTTATAAGTAGTTTTCTAAACATAAAAAATACCTTAAAAATGACTCCTCTTTTTGTTAGCAGAAATGACTACTACACTCGAGAGCAATGAATCCGGGTCACTTAAAGAATGTTAAAAATCTCGGAAACTAAAAATGATAGGTTAATGCAATAAATTGTATTTAATAGACAATGTAATACTCCTTAAATGAAAGTAAAAAAAATATGAGTAATATACATTTTATTAACACAAAATTACATAAAGAAAAAAACTGCTGATCTCTCCTTAAAACAAAAATAGGAAACATGAAATTTTTGAACTTTATTACGATTTTCTTGAATTTTAATACTTCGTATTGCCTCCTCGTGCTTCCATTACTGCGTTTACGCGGTTTGGCATGCTGTACAACAAGTTCCTTATACGATTTTGGGGAATATTCTCCCATTCCTCTGTGAGAGCAATTTTGAGCTCACGAAGCGTGATTGGGGGAGGGTTTCGTTGTTTTATGCATCTGCCTAGCTCGTCCCAAGCATGCTCGATCGGGTTGATATCCGGGCTGCGCGCTGGCCACTCCATACGAGTAATGTTCATCTCTTGAAGGTAGTCATTCACAATCCTACCTGTATGAGGTCGGGCATTGTCATGCATAAATATAGCATCCTCACCTAAATTGACCATAAATGGACCAACGTGATCATTGAGGATTTCTTCCACATATCTTTCGCTAGTTAAAGAGCCGTTTTCTATGATCACCAGCTCTGTGCGACTTTCAGAAGAAATTCCGGCCCACACAAGTACAGACCCACCACCGTAGGCTACTTTTTCTTCGATGCATGCTTGCTTGAATCTTTCCCCTGGTCTTCGATACACTCTGTGTCTTCCATCGTGCTTGTAGAGCATAAATTTTGATTCGTCGGAGAACATAACTTTTGACCAATCTTCAATACTCCAATTTACGTGGCTCTGGGCATATCTTAGTCTTGAAATACGATGCCCACGCTCCAGTTTAGGGCCGTTTGCAGGTCTAAGGGGTTTTAAGTTAGATTCAGCAAGCCGACGTCTTACTGTCCATGCACTTGGGTTACTTCCTCCGAGGCGTCGAAACTGATTTGTGAGTTCAGTTCCTGTAAGAAAGCGATTTCGAAGCATGGTGTTCACCAAGTATCGGTCTTCTCGTGCTGTGGTACACCTGGTTCTGCCCGTTCCTGGTCTGCGTAGGTTAGAACCAGTTTTTTCGTAACGTCGGAGAACTCTTTGTACTGTTGACAGCGACACACCGACAGTCCTGGCTGTATCGCGCTGACTCCGGCCGGTTTCCAGCATTGTAAGTATTCTGGTGCATTCTTCAGGCGTAAGCGACATAATTTCAGCTTGAATAATGAATATAGAGCACTATCAACATGGTTTATGTACCCACATAAATGACAGATTACAAACAAAAGCAAAACCAAATGCTGTAATTTCGTAGTTCCATCTTCGAAAGTGGCCCTTTTTCAAATTTGATTTTTTTATGATATAACTTTACAATAACTAAGAAGTTTTAATACCTTCATTTAAGGAGTATTACATTGTCTATTAAATACAATTTATTGCATTAACCTAGCATTTTTAGTTTCCGAGATTTTTAGGATTCTTTAAGTGACCCGGATTCATTGCTCTCGAGTGTATTTGTTTTAAAACTTAGCCAAAACTTATTTTTGTCGCCGTCTAAGTGGCATACGTTATCTTAGTTTTTAAACATTAGTGTTCATGGTTGATAAATAAATTAAGAAAATGTTAGTATGAAAAATGCAACTTCTTTAAAATTCTCCATACAAAACGCCAATTTAATATGTAACGACCTAATACTTATGTGCCAAAGTAACTAGATGAAACAATTGGAAGTAATTTTTATTCTAAGGAAAAATCTACTCTGGAATTAGAAAATATTGCAATTTTTTTTTTTTTGTTCTTGACATACACTTTATATACAGCAATGTATAGGCACATTTCATTACATTGTGTCAGTACATACATAACGTTAAACTACGCTACTCCATTCCGAACATTATTACAATCGGAAATGGATATATCAGAAAGATTTCATATTGGAATAATATTTCTGACATGTTCTATATTCTGGAACGTGTGTCAGCTTATTGAGAAAAAATAATACAATCTTGTATGAGTACAGTACATATAAATCTGTATTATTACGCCTTTTGTGAAAAGGCACTCGATATTATTGACATCAACCGGTTGATAAATGTATAAAATAATGGATGGTTCGTTGAAATGAAGTTGAAAGACTCCAAGTCTATCAAACAGCAAGTTAAATCTTTTCTGGTAGAAAAATGCTATTATACTGTTGATGAGTTTCTCAATGACGTATTTTAGCTGGACCATTATTAAAAAAAAAAATAACATAACAAATTTGAAATGCTGACATTAAATAATTTAATTGTGACATTGAACAAGGGAAATAAAGAGATGTGCGAATTTTTAATCATAATGTTTGAATTTTATTAATGTAGTGAATTTTTGATAAAATATTGTTATATTAGATTATTTTGAATTTTTGTGTGTAAATAATATAACTTAGGTAGGCAATGACATTGCATGGAACTAATTTAATTCTGTTTAATTTGTTATTATTTTAATTATTTGTGAAAGAGTATTCTTGTAAAACATTCAGACACAATGTAAATTGTTATTGAATAAATGAAATGAAATGAAATGAAACAAACCATTGATTTGCCGTGTAGAACATTGGACCAATGTATAGCACAATTACAGGCAGGTTAGGTTCACCATTTTTCTGCCCGTAGCCCAGTTTATTTTGGGTCGACGCCACATGCTTTTTTCTTTCATACTTACCTACTTCTCTATGTGTCGTCATCTTGGTAGTCACCCCCTTTCTAGCCATATCATCTTTCACACAGTCCATCTATCGTTTCTCTGGTCTTCCCCTACTCTGATAACCATCCAAATTAATACTTTAAACTTTCCACACGATATTTTCCTAATTACTCCGCTACTACAGGTAGGTTACCTTATGAAAAGGACCTTGCAGTGGGACAAATGCATGCTAGACTTATTACTAAGAATTATAATTTTAATTTAAAAAATTGTGATGTAATCACACCATTTGAAGGTCAAATCAAATCTAAAACTTAAAACATTAACGGCAACAAATCACGTAACTTTTACATCAACTGTAATAAAAACTTAAAAATTGCTTAACACTTTGACCGTTATAATTTAAAGACGATCGATACAGGCGAAAAGTCGAATATCGCGTGTTTCTGGAACATCAAGCTGCTTAGACGCTGCAATGGTTTGATGTCCATGATTCACAGCGGAGATTTCTCAGAATATTACCACGGTGATGGTAGTAGTATTCTAACAAAGTGATGTAAAAATCAATTGGTTAATAATACGATGAGAGTGGAGCTGAGTGAACGAGCGTGCGGAATGAAATGTTTCTTTTCTCCGCATACTTGAAAGTTACAGCAGGAATTGAAATGATATTTGTTATTATATCCGTTCATACTCAATAGATACGTGGTTAGAATGACAAAAACACGATTAACTATAAAATAAAGTGTCTATGGACTAAAGTTAACTCCGAAATGTGTGATCGTGCAGCGAATGGTGTTAAACAAAGTTCAAAGTTAATGTTCGACCATTGTTATGGAAATGTGCGTAACCCTAAATGCCAAGTTTTACCAACACGAAATCGCTGAAGCAGATACATTAGTTTTCACGACCGTACTTAATAATTTCGATAAAAATCGTATCTTCGAAAATATAAAAGGTTTTTTTTACGTGAGAATTTGACAATTTGGTACCTAAGTAAAGGAAATTGGTGACCTAATGACGTTCGCAGGTGACCTGACAGAATGTTGTTTGTCTGTGCCTCTGTTGTTACAGTAAATTGGCAAAGTTCCTGTATGATTGGATGGTGTGGATGACCTTAACGACGAAACTGTAACACTTTGGCACGTGTCTCATTTTATTGCTAGCTCGCTCGCTAACTTTAATGGTTTAATAGTTACTTTGTTGAGTTTTATATGTACCCGTAAATTATAATATAATTTTATGTTATGCTAGTTCTAAGTCTTAATTTGAATCCACAATACATATCATTGCTTTTCATATATACTGCGGAATGCTGACTTAAATTATTTGGGGTTTATTCCTTTTCAAATAGACTCATATCCCTTTACATTTACTTTCACATATTGTCAACGCTTAGGCTTGTAACTGTGTCACGCCCAGCTTTAATCTCTGCAATTATCATCCATGTTGGGACGCCACCTTTGACTCGAGTTTTTCCCTTTTCATGCTGCATTTTTCCGCACACTTAATATACCGTGTACTTGGACTCCATCGCGTGACTGTTCAGTATAAGTCTCCCCATCGGGTACCATTGCTCGAGGAAACTTACTCGACTCGCTCCTACTTTTTCGTTCAACTTTTAAGTAGAACGCATCCGTTCATGTTTATATTGAGTGTAATCATTTTTTTAAATGGAGTTTGTTAAGTTTGAATAAGTCCATAACAGTCTAGGAGAAACCTTCTGCAGTAACTTTCAAATGAAGGCTGTCTGATGTTCCCAAAAAGATGGAAATGAAAGGAATCAATGAAGCTTAAACTCAAACCCCAGATGGGAATCTATTTCCAGCAAATGCTCAAATAGCCATGAAACTGTTCGCTCATCTAGAAATGGGTATTGCTATATTTGAATGTTAAATTTATTTCTACATAATATGTAGTTTATAAGATAAAATTCTATGATTCGCGCTTTTCAATTAGTAAAATGCCTTTAGAGAATTTCTAAATGAAAAAACGAAATCGTTTCCGAGCAATACTCGCGAATTACTTAGCATATCGTTTATAACCTTTTGAAGAGTCCATTCTGCTCAATTGGGTAGGGTTTTTGATACCTCATCATTTTCCTGCCGTTATTACAATTTATTTGCGGTCAGTGCAACATGTCTTTTTCTTCCATACTACTCTATTAGTCGTCAGCTTCGTAACCAGCCATATCATCTTTCACACAGTCCATCCATCGTTTCTATTTACCTACATTAAAATACTCAAAGCTTTTGTAGCGCTTACACCGCCACATACGAACTACGCATAAAAGACATAAAAGACGTCACACAAATCCTGCATCGCGCAATTAGAGTTTACCGCGCGAACGACATATATAAGACTATTCGAAATCAACACTCGGGCAGTCGGCCCGCCAGACACAACACCCGTCTGGTTGGAGGATCCTCCCTTTTCTATGGTGGATGAGTGAACTTTACACCCTGTTCCCCATACCCCTAAACTTTCCTCGCGACATTTTCCTTATTCTTCCGCATCACATGCCCATATCATGACAACTGATTTCCACACAACTGTTCAGTTACCGGTGCCACTTTCTGACTTAGTCCTTCTCAAGTACTCACTTGATATTCTATTCAAGCGAAGATTTTTGATACGACCTACATTAAGTAAGGCTCACCTCACCTACCAACACAAAAGCTACTATTACCTCGATAGTAACATAATAGAACGTGGGGGGATAGGCAATTGTTGCTTAGAAGATTATTAATTGCCACAGAGTATTATAGTTCGTGTGTTGGTGTACTTACAATAGGTAGTCTGTGTATCGCTTTACAGTACATTAGGCAGGGCGAAAACAGCTAGTTTTGGATACAAAACAAGCTGCTTTCGTTTGCGATAGCAAACGAGTATGGATTGACTGCCTTTATTGTATAGACATTTGTTTAGAATTTACGTTTAGTGAGTGCGTGAGTTCAGTACAGATATTGAAAAGATTTTTTTATTTTTATTTGTTATTATTTACAGATCATTTACAGATGTTCTACTGTGAACGAAGGAATCTATAATATTTTGAGGATCTTGAATCGTTCTACGAAGTCGTTTTATCTAGAAAATTTCTTAAATGATTAAAAAATTGGTTAATTATATTTTTTTATCAACAAAATTCTTAATGATAAAAAAACTAAAGAAAAAAGTACACATTTCATTAGTAGAAACACAGTTCAAAGGAGGCTAGCATCCAATATAGACGCGACCTTTGGTAAAAAACTCTCTTTACACGAAACGAAATAAATAAGTATATAAATAAACCTCACCTTTTAATGAAATCCGTTAATTAGTAATGAATGTTCTAAATGCATAAAGACTACTTGCGGCCCTTCCGCATCAGGAAAATTACTAAGTGAACATCGCTTGGTCGACACTAAAACCACATTTAGCAACTAAATGGGTTTAAATTTGCCTTTAACGTTGACCCAGGCTATAAATGGTACAAAGGTTTGAGCATGACTAAGGGATTAGAGAATAAGAATCGAGTAAGAACAATCAGCATTTACCTATAATTTAATTTGGCTGTAACATCATTATAAAATAACATCTTAACATGTTCAGTACAGTGCCGGGAGACCTCGTGGAGGATTCATCTAGTCGCTTATCGGATGCCGGGTCGCGGAGGGCTCATTTTAAATGTAGGTTTATAAACCGTGAAAATTAAATCTGATGTATATTTTAACAACATTTATTAGTATACGCGTTGGTTTTAAAATCCAAGCATTTTTTTTTTGTTCACGGTTACAAAATATACCTACACTAAAAAGTTAAAAGGTTGGAAACTACGTGTAGCGGTAACACCCCCTGAAAACACAATTTTATTTCGCTTTACAGTTTATTTTTTTAAAACGTTGCCACACACTAGGAATTTCTCCTGTATCGTGGGTGCGTTTACAAACATTTAAACACCGTTTTATACATCGTTATAACACGGTTTTAAACCTAATGCCGTTGTCCGTCTGCGATGGTTAACTTTAGCGCAAACGTAATGCCGGCAACCCTCCCGGAGGGTTCACTTCCGATATGTATGGCACCATGGCGTATGAGTTCTATGAAAAGTGGGTGGATTCGAAAGTGTTAAGAGGTAGCCGGGCACAAATTCTTTCTCCGGATGGAATCTAAATTGGTGCAATAGGCTCGCCCCTATTACATCAATCAATCTGCCTAGCCTTTTCCCAACTAGGGTCGGCTTCCAGTCTAACCGGATGCAGCTGAATACCAGTATTTTACATGAAGCGACTGCTTATCTGACCTCCACAACCCAGTAACTGGGTAATACGATACCCCTTGGTAGTACCTACTGGTTGTCAGACTTTCGGGCTTCTGACGACCCGTAACGACTGTCAAAGATCCACGAATGACAGTCGGGACCAACGGCTTAACGTGCTTTCCGAGGCACGGAGGAGTCTCGGTATGTAAAGATGGTCACCCATCCACAGACCAACCCCGGCAAGCGTAGCTTAACCGAATGGATCGACCCGTGAGGATTTATTACTTAGCCACGAGCTTCCCTATTACATAGGACTTTTAAACATAACTGGCGAAATATTGGGTACTATAAATAGACTTCTCGTGGATTATCAGCGTGATGATAAGTTGTTATTTGGACCTTTGGCGAAGGAAATCAATGTTTAGTAACAGATACGCATTGACAAGGATATTGCTTGGCATAAATGCAAAACAGCTGATACCTAATCTATGAATGATATTGTTGACCAAAGACCATTTGATAAATATACACAATATCAAACAGTATCGAAATTCACAATCATTGATATAACAACATTCTTTCCGACGAAAACGGGCGGAAATATTTTTAAAAGAATTCTTCTCAAGCCGAGCAACGTAGAAATGTTCTTCAGATCAATTAATAATCTGTTTTGATAGAAAATATTATTTCAAAATCCACCTGTATTGTGTCACATTGTTACATGCGACAGCAATGTGTACTCGTAAGTGTATTTTTGGAACGTAATAATTCCGAAATATAGTAATTAACTTTCTTTCGAGTCTTACCTCGGAATTACGTAACGGATTCCTTTATAACTCTCGATGTTAGAGCTGGACATTCGCAAGGTATCCGGAATTCCGGAGTGTAAAAAAGTAATTATACCGTTTGCGATGTAGCATGGTGCCGGTGACAGGTGACAGAAAGGGTTTTATTTAAATTACTACAGTTATTACTGAGTCCGTATTATGTACTCAATCTGTATGTAGGTACGGATCATAGTCTAAAATACAGAATCAGTAAAAACAAGTAAATTATAATATATTTTACCCTTTCTGTCACCTGTCACCCACACCATGCTACACCGCAAACAGTATAGTTGGAATTTTTTTTTGCAAATCCGTCTTCAATAATTTGTGTATCAAGACCTCAAAGTTCGAGTTCTAATAACGATTTTCCTGTTTGTGTAACAGATGAGGAGTTTAAGTTTGACAGCCGAAAAAATAGTCAAGCACACCTACTTTAGTTTTGTCATGTCATAACATAACGCTTGACTTAAAATGTTGGTATCTATCTATACTTACATATACGAATAATTATATTATTATAAAGAGTAATCGCGGAACAAGTCGCGCGTAGAAGCTAGTGATACATAAATCAGCGAACGACAAACTGCCTCTCGAAAGAGATTTCTTATATTTTTATAAAAGACTCGTGTAGGAAATAAATAAAGTGTTGATTCAATTCTATTGCAACCGAAACACATTCGAACGACACTGGATAAAAATTTATGACATTCGCGCCAGTTTATAGAAACAAACTCTTATTTTAAATTCAATTTGTGATAAAAAGGCAGTAAAAAGCTTTTAAGCCTAGAGTTTCCTACACATTTCGCTCTCCTAATTATTCAGTGTACTGTGTACCCAGTCACACCCAGTTTCAACTTCAGATAAAATAATTAACAGAAACAAAAGCTCGCCACAACCACTGGGATTCCCAAGCCAAATTTTTCAAAACGACCGGACTTTTATGGCAGTTTGTTGAAAACTGTCCCTACACGTGCCGGTGAAAACTGTCGTAACTCTGTAACTCGTCCGTTTGAGTAATCAGAAACGCATGTTAGCGAATCATGGAACGCGTCTATGGGTCCCGAATGAATTCGGAACGAGGCCCTCTTGTTTCGGAATTATTCGGAACTACGTACTAATACCGATGTTAATTTATCGGTGCCAAATAAATGACGAGGTATGTGAAGGAATTATTAATCATACTCCAGCCCATAACCCAATTTATTTGGGGTGTACTTCTCTATTAGTCTTTATTTCGGAAAATAAAGAGAGGTGTTGTTTTTGCGTTTTCAATTTTATTGATCGTGCGATTTTGGCTTGCTTCTGACTGTGATGACTTTAGGAGATCGGTTTGCTTCATGTAGGTACATAAAGAAGGGTCCGCGAATTGAGTTACATTTCGTTACCGTTTTTCTTTCATGAACATAATAAGTAACTAAAGTTACGTTCAACAACTTGTTTGCAAAACAAAACGAATTTTCGACATGTTCTTTTTTAGAAGAGATGGAATAGTTATTTGTTATACAAGAGTGCAAAGTTGCTTTTTAACCGCGTGTTCAATTTTGATGACCGAGCAAGCGAAGGATTCTAAAATTGAATCACGAGCGCAGCGAGTGATTCAAAATTAGAATCCTGAGCGTTAGCGAGGGAATCAAAAGAGCACGAGGTGAAAAATCTTTGCACTCGAGTGCAACACGTAACTTTTCATTCCACCTCAGCGAGGAAATGACTAAATGCAAAAAAAAAAACGTTTGCGCATTATTAACAGTTTCAGTCAATTCTGTTGGCGTCAAGCAAACTTCCTCGTCGCTAGAATCACTCATTTTAGTTTTTTCACTTGTTTTCAAGTTTCTTGTTTTTAATATACCTAAGGTTTAACAATGACGTGAAAAAATGCCGCGTAAAGAACCGCGTACAAAGCAAATTGAAAAAAGAACACCAAGAAGGTTCCGAGTCTGAGTTTTTAACAAATTAAAAAAAAGTTGTATGATATATTCGGCACCATAGAGGTAGCAGTAAATAGGTTTAATGTTTTTTTTAATTCACAAACTTAGTGCACACGATGTTCTAAATTCAATTTACTTTATCCTCTAGAGAATAAAAACGGCTTTTCCACTCAGATACTGAAGATTAAAAATACTCTTTCCGAGATGGTGGGATGAAAATTATATTTTATTGTACCTAAGTAAATGAAAATTGGGTAGATGTCGAAATAAGTAAAGTTTTCTGTCAACAATAGAAACAAACAATTTTTAAAATTATGTTACTCTTTTATATTTATAGATTATATGTCAGAAAGTTATTATGCTGGCAATATAATATTACGTACATTAAGTATGCGTGTTGTGAAAAATTATCTATTTCCGCGAAGTTAGCGCGTGTAGTGAACTAAAGCTAGTCAAAAAATTAACTTACCTAAGATTGCATGCGGAAACTGAGTAATATAAGGTTTTTATTATATAATTTAGATCCGTGACTAACAGTTATATCTATAACTACTTAATCTATACAACTAAACTATTGTAGAACGCTCTCGAAATTAGATCCGGGATTCCTTAATTAGTAACTACTAATTAAGTTGCCCCGGATCTAATTTCGCGCGAGCATTCTACAATAATAAACAAATAGGAATTATTCCATTACATGTTAACCCTTGCATAGGCAAAAGTTATGTTAAGTTATTCATAGTTTAAAGTTATCTTTATTGAATAGGACCTACCCATTTCTTATATACCAATTTAACTAAAACTTGAACTCTAAATGCTTTTAAAAGAATCCTTCATGCAACAACGAATCGTTTTGTTAATTTAAACAGTAGCATTTAGAATTCCCAGACGATCATAAACCGGTTGGTAAGCCGGATTATAACTGTAGTGCTATTCTGTAACCATCTCACGGTGAAAACTTAGGTGAAGTGAGCTCGGAGTGAGCTGTCAGTCCCTAGCAGCAGGTGGAATGACAGCTCACTTCACGTTCACTTCACCTATGTTTTCACCGTGAGATTATTACAGAATAGACCGGCTGTTTTAGTTACGCTTCTACAGGACAGAGAGCAAAGGTCAATCAACACAGATTTTAACTAATATTATAATCTAAACTTAATATAATAAAGAGAGAATGAAAACAAACAAACATACACAATGTTTGTTTGTTACGCTTTCACTCTAAAACGGCTGATTGGATTGGGATGAAATTTGGTACATGAGTAGACCATGACCTTGGGTCTACTCATGTGATATAAACGACGGAAATGTGCAATTTGTAAACCTGAAAAGTTAGGTTATTGCACTTGCAACTTAGAATAAGCTGTCGATTAGCGAGCCCAAAAAGTTAATAAATCCTATTAATGCATATACATACATAAACTCACGCCTTCTTCCCATGGGGGTAGGCAGAAACTACAGAATGCCACCTGCTACGATCCTTACATACTCCGTTTGCCTCGTTTACGTTCATACATCTGGTCATACACGCACGCCGGTTGCGAGTACTACGCACCTGTCCTTTCTGAAGAACATCACCAATAAGGTCAGTATATCCTCCTGGCGTTTCCATTCACATCTGCCTTGTAAATACATTTTGCAATCCTGCATTTTTTTTAATCCTATTAATAATTCAGGCCATATAGTCCACATACCAATATATATTCTGAAAACTTCTAAACAATATAAACATAGACTCATTAAGACGTAGGCACACTCGGTTAACCAAACCAGTAGCGGTATTGTTACGTCGGCAGCAGAGTGTACACGGATCACATTTGCGCCCCACTGCCTTCACGGATTTAAGCCTGTTTAGACTAATGTGGGTTACGTTAGTCGTGTAAAGTGTGTTATAACATAACTTAACATCCCGCCTGTATTCATTGAAGGGTTAGGCAGAGGTGTAGGTACTCATAGTACACTCCCATTTCACCGCTTTTGTTTTAGTGCCATTACAGATAGTGCAATTCACGACGACGCGCCCCACTTCACGATTACTGTACTGTAAGCTGTACTTTAGTACGGAGCGGAGTGGAGTCGTCGTCGTGGATTGCACTATCTATAATAGGGTACGAGCTTATTACCATCAACCGGCCACAAATCCAGACTCCGGGCAGCTATTGCTAACCCAATAACACTTTGCCCGACCTGGGAATCGAACCCATGACCTCATGCAGTATGTGATAAGTAGGGATTGTACTGGGTTTTGATAGGTTTCTGCAATTAGGTTTTGATGTTTGTACTGCTGGATGCGAGAAGGACCGATCCTTGTGGTGATGCTGGGCCTATGTCCAGCACTGGACGTCTTTCGGCTGAATGATAATGTTAATGAGCTTTTCATTCTACCTTAATACTCTTTTAATATCTTCCTACGTTAGTCTAGATTCTAGAAACACTTGCAGGATGGAATGTAATCGACTTGTTAAAGTGTTTCAGAATAATTCACAACGTAGAGCAAATAAAATACCAAGACATAGCGCTACGAACAATACAGTGAAGCATGCCATATAACTACACCTCCGCTCTGTGCATACACGCTCCCATACACACATGTTTACGAAACTGGCCTCACTTCACTGTTGACAGCACTATGTCTTGGTTTTCTATTTGGTCGGAGCCCCCTGTACGAGTATTACTAATTATAAAAACATCCATGTAAAAGTTAGTCAAATTCCTAGATGCAGGTAAACAGAACATTACTTTTAGCTTCAATTCCTTTAGTAAATGTCTAATTAATTAACTTGCACGGGGAACTATGAAGCCGGACAAAAAGAAAAAAAATGTGCTTACCTACTACTATTCACTGCATTTTCTTTTTTCAGACTCTTTGATGCGTTTGCGAAATATTTTCATAATAATTAATTAAATTACCTATACCGGCTACGTAGGCTGAAAAAAAACATGCTTCTAAGTTATAATATGCTCAAAAAATTTGGTTTTTACATTAGGGATTTCTCAGTATCAGCTTGGAGTCTGGATTTGAGCCCGGTTGATGGAAATAGGCTCGTCCCCTATGACATGAGACTTAAACATAACTTTCCAAATGTGGGTGTACTATAAGTACACCTCTGCCTTATCTTCGGAAATTACAGGCGTGATGTTATGTTTATGTAAACTTTTTCACTTTATTTAAAAATGATTGTTTGTTTAGGTGGCTATGTTAAAGAGGTCGACACAATTGAGATGATTCTGTTTGCTCCTAACCTTTTTGGAGATAGCGATGTTTTGCTATAGTATTTTTATCTCACGAAGCGACGCGCGTTTTACTTATGATAACTAAGTGTACAAACACGTTGTGAAGAGGAGTAGCGGCAGCACATATCAAATACACGCACACACGACTTCGCCATTGTAACCAATTTGTCGTAATCGTTTACGAAAACGTGTTGCGTAATTAGATAGCTGATATTTTTTTTTATAAGGGTAGGGGAAGGGTAGGTCACACCAGGGGTGGGTAATATTATAAGGCATTGAAGAAGTCTCAAATTAACTCAAAAGTTATAACAACATGTAAATAAAACCTGTCCGCTCCCTGAGATTGTTAGGTATCGTACTGAGAGTATATTTATGTAGAAATTTTCAGGAAAAATGAAAAAAAACCTTTCTTTTTCAATGGGAAATTTATGGTTTATTACATTGGGCGCGGGCGGCCGTTGTTTAGCGTGTGTTAGGTAGGTAATACGGGCTGGTTTCCGCAACTCCACGTCAAAGCGCGTATTTTGCGTAGGTACGTTCACGTTAACGTACATAGCGGGTGTTTAAAAGTCATAAACTTATGACCCCTGTTGAAAATTTTCAATTCTTTTATGGATTTGGGATAATTTTGGTACTAAAAATGTGAATTTTAAATAGCAATATTTTTTTATTTTCCTTTTTATTACTTGTTTGATAATTTTATTGCAATACCTACCTATATGTCCCTTTTGGATCGGACAGGGTTTTTTTAACATATTGTTAGTATTAAGATTTACTAGCGTATAACTTATTAAAAAAAAACTTTAGAGCATTTAGAAATTCCACAGAAATAAGTATTTCAAAGTTCAAGTACCTACCTATATACCAACCAATCAAATAACCATGTCTGAAAAGTTTAATTTACTTAAAATTAACTCCTTATTCCTCATACAAAACTATATCAGGTAGATACTCTAAATTAACGCAAGTTGAATCAGTACCTCCGCTTGCGGCTAAAGCACAAACATATTTGTAAAAGTATAGTCACATAATGGAAAATAAATAAACTCTTTATGTCCACTGAAATGAAGAAGGGTTTCAATAAAAGCGTCACGCCCCCACAGCAAACAATACGTGACAGGAGTCGACCCCTTTATTGACAAGCATTGTGAATGAAGCGAAGACTAAAACATGATTGTGACAATTTTAAGTTTAACTAGCATAATATCTCAATCCAAGACGTCAGATTCAGAAAATCTATAACTTAAAATATCATAATGCGTGGCAATGCTGCCAGCGTTTTGGGCACTTTTCCCACTGACAGCGATGCAGACGAATTTTTTGATGTCCAATGAGCTCTTCTTTTATGTTTAATTTGTATAGTTTGTGTTTATACACTTGTATATATTGTTATTATTATAATAAGCATGTTAAATTTTAAATCATGTAAATAAAATATCGTAATTAATTTACACCTGAAAAAATATTAAAAATAACAAAAATATCTCAGGGTTTGTGAGAAAATTGTGGATATCTGACACAATTCCTGGTGTCACCAATTTTTTTTTTTTGTTTGTGACAATGGCACCTACAGCCAGGTTTTGTGACGCACCTTTGGTCAGGAAAATTAGCTTAAATGGACCTCCTATGATCAATGATTTATGACTCAAAAGTTCAGTGGTGGACTGTCACAGTCTGAGGAAAATATTAGTTGATGGCGAAAAATCACTTTTAAAATATTTTCTGTCTAATAATTTCCGTAATAACTTTATTAGTCAGATTCGGTCCTTTGTTGAGATAAGTTGACATCAATGTATAACTTTGTCAGAATAAGTTTATTCTCTTTCGGAATAATTAAAGACTTCTCGATATTCATCGACACCAAACAAAAATATTAATCACGATGACTCACGCCACATTATCTTCAACGAGACAGTTAATTAGTATTAAAATCTCGTTTTCTCATATAAACGTGCAAGCACAAATACCAGTATTCGAGTGTCAATAACCGGCTCTTGCTTCCGCCTGGCCTACTGACCGTGGCCAGTTATTAAATTATCTCCTACCTGTTTTAAACGCACTTAATTCACTGGATTAGCCTGCTCTGTGGCTGGCCGAGATTATATGAAATCTGTTTACGATCTGTTGCAATTTCGCAGTTGATGATGAGTTTGTGGTAAAAACTTAAAATTATCTGGATTCTAGACAATTAATTTTTCCTAGACCCATATGTTTCATTTTTCTTAGAAACAAAGAACTGTGACTAAATGAACAGTATTAACTCTCTATACGTCGCAGTAAGATGGTTGAAGCCGTGATATAAGTAGTTATCCGTGTCCCTAGGGTAGTAGTTATCCGTGTCCCTATCTTATTACGACATAAACATTATTATAATAAATTATAGTCGCTTTTCGTGTATATCTGTGTACTTTATTTCGGATGGTTTATGTGTATAATACATTAATATTATAATAAAATTAATATTATATAATATTATTATTATTATATAAAATTATTAATATTAGGTCCACATGAGAATTTTAAAGAAGTTGCATTTTTCATACTAACATTTTCTTAATTTATTTAACAACCATGAACACTAATGTTTAAAAACTAAGATACGTATGCCACTTAGATTAAGCGACAGAAATTAGTTTTGGCTAAGTTTTAAAACAAATAGTGGTCATTTCTAGTAACAAAAAGAGGATTCATAAGTTAATTTTTATGTTTAGAAAATTATAAGTAATAAGGTTTTTTACTATTGGTAGTTATCTATGATGGTCATTATTCGATATAATATCAAGCAATTGATGAATATTTTAAATCATAGAAGTAACGAGGTTCTCTATTTGTGAGAAAAAAACGCCAATTTCATAGGTACAATCACAAACACCCAATATTAAACTTACATTTATAATCATGTTATGTCGTAAAAACCGTGCCAAACAGGGCTGGGCTAGTTAGGTATTTCTACTTAGGAACCTACGTTTTTCCTAAACACATACCACTCAGAAGAAACCACTTATAAGCTAATTTGTTTCCATCACAAAAAAAAACCTACCAATCCAAATCTATTATAGATTGTATTATTCGTAATTTCTGCAAGATTTCCCCAAAAATTTCCTTTTGTCGGAAAAAAGCTACAGAGAAAAGTTATCTTTGTACTTTGTTATATTTCAATGGAAAGGTTCGTTTTTTATATCGATAATGTATTCATTGGCGGTCATCCAAAGCGTTCCCGACCATTGTCCACTGCCTTCCATATATGTACACACGGCTACATATCAAGCTATACATTTCCAGTATAAGCTAGTAATGCGAGATCAGCTTATACTGGAAATGTATAGCTTGATGTGTAGCCCTGTGTACCTACATAATGTTTCACATTTTGTGGGGCTGGCTTCCAAAATACAGATTTATATGGCTTCTTTGTGGCGTAAGCCAAAGTGCGGTATTTTTTTTCAATTTTTATTTACAGGCTTATATTCATTTGGCCAGCAGCTTCGCCTACGTGGATGTCGCAAATTATCCCACGGGCACGTACTACCCGGATAAAAAGTCCTAATGTTAATTCAGATTATAGACTATCTGTGTGCTAAATTTCATCCAAATCTGTTCAGTCGTTATTGCGTGATTGAGTAACAAACACACAAACATACAAACTTTCACATTTATAATCACACTAATATTATAAAGGTGAAAGTCTGTGAGTGTGTATGTTTTTGCTGTCCTCCCCCCAGCGACGCCCTAAGCCGAGGTCCGTACCCCACAGGGGGTGCCCTTAGCGAGCGCTCGCCTAGTTTTAATTAGAATAGTTTTTGCCCCTGGCTGGAGGCTTTGAGTGTAGTAGCTTAAGGCAGCCACAGGAATGTCCGGTTAAGTAGTCATCATCTCAGAGGAGCTACGAGATGCCCTAGGCAAAAAAAGGGTGTATGTTTGTCTCTTCTTCACGCTAAAACTACTGAACGGATTTGGATAAAATTTGGCACACAGATAGTTTATAACCTGATTTAACACTTTTTATCCCGATATTCCCACGGGATCAAAACTTATGCGGGTGAAACCGCGGGGTACAGCTGGTATAATATTAATATATAGTAGGATAATATTAGTAGGATTTAATGGATTTTACCACTTCGTACATGAGGGGCTTTTAACAAAGGTCGGATTTCATAAAGCAGTCTATGTCTGAGAATAAGCTACGAGCTTGTTCTTGCTGTCCCATTACAAGTAGTTTCTATTATATGTTATACAGGTTCGAATTAAATAACGTCGCCGAACGCGAAAGTAAAAAAAATATGTTTTAATGATTTTTGATAATTTGGCTCAACGACCCCTGATAGTTACTTGAAATATGAGTTGAGATTTTTTTTAAATCTTTTTTTATTGTTGATCATGTTTACCCATCACGTCTGCGGAGTTTCACTAGGTAATTTATAATTGACCCTGTATTTCTGAGTTCTGTAGTCTATGTACCTTCCCTTTATAACTACTTTTATTACAAAAAAATACAATCAAACCCGAACACGGCGTGCTGTCTCTGCGTCCGGCCCTCGACGTGGCAACACGCCGTGTCCGGGTTCGCGACAAATCAATCGTCATCTTGAGGATGCCTCGTTGAAAGGTGAAACACGTATCGCTTTCTTACAGGGTTTTTTATGACTCGACTAGAAATAGTTAGGCGGAATAGGTTGCTAAATATGTCTACGTCTATTATATTTTATAATGGATTTCCGCAAGGCCACGCCTGAATCAAATAACTATCTTAGTTTCATTGCTACAGTCATGTCGACTTGATTAAAAAACTGATTTAATTTCTCTTTATTTATGACTCATAAAAAATAAAATACGACGCTTAAGGTCGTAAAAGCTTCCAGTCTAAATCATAGATTATAAAATTTAATTTAAACGAGTTCGTTAAACCAGCCAGTCCTAATATGATTAGAATAAAAACATAACTGCCAACCAGGCAACCTTGTAACCAAGTATTAGCAAGTAAATTGTGCTAAATAAACAAGGGTAAAATGTGTAGTCAGTCGAAAATATACAATTAAATATTGCGGTCCTCCCTTATCTCCAAGTTACCTATGTACATGAAAAATTGACCACACGTGAACCTGGACTATCCGACTCAGGATTTACCAACAAAAACCCAAGGGAAAATTCAAAGAGACAAAACGAAAAAACAGTAAAAATAAATTTCACTTAAAAATTCAAGGCTCTCATCTGATCCTTCAAACGAATAATTCATCCCTTTTTCGCAGGTGTTTTTTAATCAAAATCTGAGCGCAAATAACTGTTGGAAGCGTTTGCCTATAAGCCCTGCTGAAAACAATATCACTTTTTGTCTGTGGGTTAAAAATGCAGCGCGGTGCCCCGGGAGCGTTGACATAGTAAAAATTTATACGTCTACCCGATTGTTAAAATGCTCCGGAGCAGACTTTTATGTCTTTACCCCGCGTGTACTGCATATTTTATATTTTTAGTGCTGTTATCATGGCGGACGCACGCTGCATCTCACGAACATTGCATAAAATATTACGCTGTTTTAAAAGCTAAACACACATTTCTCTTTTGGAATCTCCTTTACATCCTCCTCCAATTTGGGGATGAAAAGAAATCTGCTAATTTTTATTCAGTGAGTAAATGGGGTGACTTCTGAATTGGATAAAAGCCTATTATGCGCTTTAACAGACAAATGGTTACGTAGAATGAGAAACTAAGTAATTATGCAGTTACTGCTTATGCATAAACATTTCTCCGTCAAAGGATCACTAATAGCCGTTGAAGCGAAGACGTCCTTGAGACCAATGACCTTTAGAACAAGAGAGATGACTCAATCATGAAAAGGAAGACTAAAATATGTAAGAGATTTTTACATAGTAATATATTGAAGGAATGGTGGACTAGAAAGACAAAGAGTGTAAGAACACCAATGGCTAGATTGGTCGAAAAAATATATAAAATTGGAAATAACAGCGTAAAAGAAAACAAGTTTTAACAATGCTGTAGATGGCGCTGATTATGAATTACTGAGAAAAGTTGATATACAAAACTAATACTTGGACTTATTCAACCTGACGAAATAGATACACCTGCGCCGTATAAAACTCCACACGGTGGCATGAAGACTGAAGGCATCTGAATATTCATAGTCAAGACTTTTACAGCCCACCTTCAGTGAGCACGTCTACATTATTCTAGCGTTCTCAAGTGCACCCGTCCTCCAATATGATCTCATGAAGAGCTTCAGACAATGTTGCCTTCAATAGAGCTTTTAGTTTTTATTTTAATAAAACTGTCGCATTTGAAATGAGCAGAAAATTGAACGTAAAAGATAACGGTAAAGATGAAGCTAGTTAAGCTGGGATGCTTTTCTTTCTAAGATTGTAGGTACACCGTTTTCTTGCAATTTACACTGTAATGTTACTTCTACTGCATTTTAACATTATTGCTTCACGAAGCAAGCTGTGAGTCAATATTGCACAACTTTCCCCCAGCCAATTCTTGCAATTTTTTACGATAGGAATCTTAGACACGATATTTATCCTTCAGTTTGCGCCCCAGATGTTCACTGAATATTATATCGTTGATGTAATTAATTGTGTTTAAAAAGTCCCCAGTGTGGTTACCTACAAATAGTGCTATTTTTCTATTTCTATTTAGATTTAGTAATTAATTTCCACCCTTGCAATATAAAGACGTCCAATTTGAATAGCTTTAATTAAAATCCCGTCCAGCCAATCAGAGTCTAGTTCAATAAAAGGCTCCATGGATGTCAGAAAAATCAACAAATGAATTAATCAAGAGAGCTGCATTGTGGGATTACCTCAGCCTTTGTATCTTGCTTCTCTTTTCTATTTATGATCTGAGAATTGAACAAAACGCGATCAAAATAGAAATAATTATGATTGACCTTTTGTCGTAAGTTGTGTTTGACGTTATATCTGTCAAACAGACAGGACCTGACTGACAGTCACTCAGGTTGATTGAATTATGCGAACACATCAATGATTAGGCTCCGGTAGAATCAAATTCAAGGCAAATTCTATTCTATTTTTTATCATGTAGATGTTTCTCATAAATAAATGGTGCCATAGTAAAAGTCAATGGATTCGTATCGTGTGTAACTTTTCCCAATGGAACGTATTCGTACCGTATTTGATTTCATTTCGTCAGTTGGATTCGCGTGAAATTTTAACAATGCTCGTAACAATCTTTGCCCGCACTGTGCAGAAAGCAGAAAATAGTAAATCATTCAAATAACTGCAATGCAGTATTATTTCACACCCAGTTTATAAGGTGTCGTCCGCAAACTAGAGGCATTTTAGTTTTACGAATTTTGGCAGGGATGTTTTGTAAATAACAATTTTGTTTTAAATTTGGTGGCACGCCAGCACTAATGTTTGTTTGTTTTAATTTAAGTTTAAACAAGATACAAAATAACATTTTATGCAGAGAAAAGAGAAAACTATGAAAAGTGACAATGCAGTACCTACTTGTAAAAGTGTAACCATATACTCCATAGGTTTAGGTAGTCGAATAAAGATCAAACAAATCGTAAAAAACGTTGTATACATGACACTTTTTTGTTTAAAATTACGATAACCCAAACTAAAATTTTAGATTTTTACAATAGCTTCCTCTTCTATTAATGTACTATGTTAAACTTTATCATTTATTCGTAAACTACTCTTCGTTCGATGAAACTGCTTGAGCACAATTTTTTAGTTAGATTTATAATAATGATATAATATTTTGTAATCTGTCTATTGTATAGAGCCCAAAATGTAAACGTCAACGAATTATAACGTCGCTAAATTTAAGAGTACAACTGTGACGTAGTATGACAACTGAAGTGACAGGTATTACGTTTAGTCGGTTACTTGACAGCTCTCTCGTCACATATTTTTTTTATTGTTTACCTTTATTTAACCATTTAAACCTATGGAGTATAGGTACTCTATACTTTATGTAACTTATTTGGAAGTTGTTTCAGACCGTAAAATTAAAACTGAAACGCAAAATTCAAGCAAAGTACACTTGCGGTCTGAACCCTCTTCTTTGTGCCGGTATAGCAACATAAGGGTGCCTTTCCACCAAAGATGTGCTATGCAGATATGCTGCGAGGATGTGAGAGCTAAGCTACGAAACTATGTGACTCTTTCCACTAATGCAATGCTAAGCTGGGTAGCGGAGCGAGTAAGATGTGCTATGAAAATGCGCAGCTCAAGCTATGCGTTATATCGATAGTAGAGAAGGCACGGGGAGTGCAAAGCTACACCACTCCCGCATCCATAGCTGCCATCCTTAGCACGCATCCTTCCATATAAAAACATAGCCTAGTTGAAACCGCAACGTAGCGTAGCCCATCTCTGTTGCTAAGGCACCCTAAGCGGCTTTTCTTTAATACCCTCGGTCGGAGGTTGCCTTTAAACTGATTTTTAATAATAATTTCAACAAAAGATTTTATAAAAGGAAACTCCGTAAATGCGGTATAGTCCCCGGGGGAGATGGGGGAACACGCAGTAGGGCTTCAAATGAAAAAGGTTAATAAAAACAAACTGATCTTTCTCGTGCAAATAATTAAGTAGTCTAATGGAATTCATAAAAATATACGACGATAATTTTTCTTTTCTTTCTTCTTTTAGGTACTTAAAAAAAATGGAGTAGTACAGTCCATTCTGGAAGTAGTTACATAGATAACTGTAATGTACTCACTTAGAAATGACGTTTTAGTTATCTGATGTAAATATCGACTGATCATATGAAGAAAAATAAAGACACAATGTTTTAGTAATGCCAATTCTGAGCCAATGTTCCTTGACATTTATAGTCAGACAATACATTATCTAGATACATCGAGACATTAAGAGGACGATATTTACCAAATAGATAAATCTTCCAAACAAAAGCCATATTGATTGTCTACGAATAATAATTCTAAGGATACAGTACATACACACAAAAACTGACGCCTTTTTCCTATGGGGTAGGCAGAAACTACAGAACGCCACCTGCTGCGATCCTTACATACTTACACATTATGCTGAGCTGCCTTTTGGCATTAAAATAATTTGTTTTCTGTTTTTATAGTTTTAAGGTGTATTTTCAACCAACTTCAAAAAGGAGGTTCTGAATTCGGTTATGTTTTTTTTTTTTTTTTTTTGTTTTTTTTACGCCATTACTCCACCAATTATGAATTGATTTTTATGATTCTTTTTTGTTTGGTAGGGCATACTTCAGAAGTGGTCCCATATAAATTTGGTCAAGACCTGATGAGGAGTTTTTGAGTTAGCTTCAATAATACGTATTTTTCCCATCTAGTATATGTGGATGATATTCTAATAGTTCATGACACTGTAAAAATTTACATAGCAGGTAGTGGCATTCAAATTTTTGTGGGCGGTTTGTGTAGGTATCACAACTAAAAAGTGAAATATAAAAACTTTTTCACAAAAAATAAAACCGACTTCCAAAAAAAAAACACTACAAAGTAAAAAATAACTTTGAATCCGGAAGTCGTCGTTTTGTGAAAAAGTTTTTTTTGTAATGCCAATAAATGCATTTTTCTTTCTTTTCTATCTGCACGCGTACCATGACCACCATAGAAACGGGTTTTGTCGACGGAATATCGTATAATTTTACAATGTTTGTGAATATGTGAGCACCGTGCATCTATCACATAATTAATTTATCTGTCATTGCTTCATTTTTCATTGTTTTTACCTATCGTGGTATAGTAATCTTATTCTAGGTGCATAGTCTTCACATATAATTAGATACCTACAAAAAAAAAAGATTTTTAAATCGGTTCAGTAGTTTTTGAGTTTATTCATTACAAACAAACATAAAAAATCAATTATTATCTCTTTATAATATTAGTTTAGATCTAGAGATTAGAGACTAGTAGTATACTACCCGCCCCTACTTCGCATGGTTTTTTGTTACGACTTTACAAAACATCGACTTATTTTCATTAAGTTTCATATTAATATGTTGGAGGAGCTCGTGGCTAAGTAATAACTGCTGCACGGGTCGATCCATCAGGTTAAGCTACGCTTGCCGGGGTAGGTCTGTGGATGGGTGACCATCTTTACATACCGAGACTCCTCCGTGCCTCGGAAAGCACGTTAAGCCGTTGGTCCCGGCTGTCATTCATGGATCTTTGACAGTCGGTACGAGTCATCAGAAACCCGAAAGTCTGACAAACAGTCTTACCAAGAGGTATCGTATTACCCAGTTACTGGGTTGTGGAAGGTAGTCGCTCCATGTAAAATGTAAAATACTGGTATTCATCTGCATCCGGTTAGACTGGAAGCCGACCCCAATATAGTTGAGAAAAGGCTAGGCAGATTGATTTTCAAATTAATATATTATACAGATAAACCTTCCGGAATTTTCCTAAATGATGATCAAACCGCATCAAAATCCGTTGCCTAGTTTAGAAGAACAACGCAGCCACACAGACTGACACGAAAAGCAACTTTAATTTATAATATATATAAATAGATAGAGAAGCTACGTATAGAACATGGGACATACGTTTGTAATGGATTATGATACAAAATACTTCGGCTTTGTGAACAGTGAAATTCCGGAGTACATCGAAATTTCCTTTGGGGAACATAGAAAATACTTCACAGAATTTAAAATATTGTAACAAGAATTTATTTTACTTTCAGGAATTCTTTTTAAAATATGTGGCCGGTTTAAAGTGTTCGTAAAATTAAACCCGGATCGCTTCGCACGAATGGCTGACGTATTTCCACGGAATAGGCGTGACAATAGTAGCCTATGTATCCCTAGTGCTAGAACAACTCTGATGCGCAAGGGTGTCTGCTGCATGGCACCGGTAATATATAATAAAATACCAAGTTGTTGGAAGGACTATAATTTTACACTATTCAAAAAAAGACTTAGGAACTTTTTAGTAGACAAAGTCTATTATAGGGTTGAAGATTATTTATTGGAAAAAGAAATTGTTTGACTATTTTATATATTGTAAATTGTGACATTAATTTTATTATTGACCGATGAATCAGAATCATTTTATGTAGGTATTGAATGAATTGATAATTATTAGTGAATGATGAACTAAAATTGTATTATGTAATGGAATAGTAAATATTTAATTTTAATTGTAATCTCTATACTTTTGCATGCCCTGTAATTGGCAAAATATGGCTGTTTCTGTATTTATATTATGTACCACCATGACTTGTACCTGTATTTGCAAAATAAAATATCTTTATCTTTATCTTTATCTTTATATAAAAGATATTTTTTTTAGCGGTCTGAAGCTAAAACAGCCCCGATGTTCCCCCGATTTCTCTGAATTTTCTTCCGATGAACGCGATAAGCAACCAAGAAATTGCCAATTTTACGTGTTACGTCTTACCATAAAATAAATAAGGCATAGCAAATAATAATAAAAATAAATTAGAGCATTATCTCGTCGGCAAATGCCGCATCCGCGTGACGAAACGGTATAAGTCAGAATTTACAAATTTTCAAATTACTTTAGCGCATCGCGTGCGCTCGACGAGGCGTTAAGTTAACCCTGTTACCCACCAGTTCCGATTGTACCGAGGCACCGTGATAACGGGGCGGTCCACTGTACCAGTCCTCATACTTTGTGGTACAAAGAAGTTCACGAGCGTATTTCGCTTTTCATTTGTTTTTTTTTTTGGTCGCTTCGTGCCAGTCCTTTAAAATTATGGTGGATATAATTTAAGTCAAATCAAAATGATATAGTTCACGTAACTACGTCTGACACGAGGCGTTGATCCCATCACCAGCCGTTTATGTAAAATAACTATAATTTTAAAAAACCGTTTTATTTCTATTTTTCTTATGTAGGTAGAGGCGAAATATTGCTTTTCATTTGTTTATTGATCTGAATGAGAGAGAAAAATCTTAGCAAAACTATAAAGTGAATTGCATCATGAAATCTTATCATTATGTATTATTAAGTAAGTACCTAAATTATATCGATAAGTTGAGGAAAACCGAACCTACTAAGTAAGTGGCAACATATTGTGTTTAAAGTTACATCTGATAACCTTATTTTTACCATATCTAGTAGGTGTATTAATTAAGCAAGTCAATAACTAAAGGCCGTATCATTAACCCGTCGCGCGCGTAATTAGCGACACAATAGAATTTTATTGATAATTGCACACATGGGGTGCAATCGACATTTTAAGAGTTAATAACCCATATAAGTACTGTACCGACTTATAATAAATTCCCGCTCTGCTATAAATCTCTAAATTCTCTCATATTGTATACACTGGCGTTCCCTAGTAGTATTCCCTTCTAGTGGGAGCTTGTGGCTAAACGATAACAAATGGGTGACCATTCATTATATATCGAAATCTGTCCGTGCCTCGGAAAGCACTGCAATTGGCCTCATTGGTCCCGGCTGTCATTCGTAGATCATTGACAGTCGTTACGGATAGTCAGAAGCTCAAAAGTCTGACCACCAGTCTTACCAAGGGGTATCGTGGTACCCAGTAACTGGGTTGTGGAGGTAAGATAGGCAAGTCGTTCCATGTAAAATACCGGTATTCAGCTGCATCCGGTTAGACTGGAAGCCGACCCCAACATTCAATCGATTGGCTAGTTAGAGATATCATTAGGCGATAAACGCTTAAAGTTTTAAACTCGTGCCAACCGCTAACGGTATGTCTCGATGCAGTTTTCAATAACCACACAAAATAGTACTGGCTATGTAAAGTCTATGAAATCCTGGTGTCTAATTGATGCTATTTCCACATAAAAGTATATCAACTTTATGCTTGTGCAAATTAAGTAGTTTTCAGAATGACTGAAAAAGTCATGAAAATGTTTGAAGATGTAGTGCAAACTGAACTGTAGGTATGTGTGGTTTAAAGTTGTTTTTTTCAAAAACACGTATTTGTTTACATGTTTGGAAACTAAATCACGAACACAGTATACAAACGGACAATTTTCGAAGCAAACAGCAGTCGATGAATTTACATCTGAACCCGTTATTTGTACATAAAGCTGCTGTCGAGGGACTTACGCTGTGGTAATAAGCTTTATTATAAGTGCCTCTAGTTTAGATTTTAACAGTAATCCCTGTGGCCGCTAGTTTTGACTTTAAGTTAGTCTTTGACAGTGTGGTCATAAAATATTTGTTGGCATGCTGTGCAGACATTTTTCTTTCTTTACGATGTTATAAGTAAGTATTACCTACTAGAATTTCCTGCATTAAAGTTGGATTTCCCAGATTTATTGGCCTTATCACTCAAATTGTGCTATCACGTATAATCATCGTTAAAACATAAATATACATAGTTTACACTTTGTTTGCGGAAACACATAGTCAAATTGAAATAATAGTTTCCACAACATTAATTTCGTCATCTGATTACAAATTCAATATAAAATTGTAAGCACACGCGACAAAGCAGCTCATTACAACCATTTGACAACAAAGCTCTATTCACTATTCACTCTAATTACTGTGAATGACATTAAAACCCACAGATAATAAAACAGCGAATTTTTGTGAAGTATCCCTTCACAAAGATTAAAAAACGTTATTTCATTACTAAACAAAAACGGAAACACCGCGCTATTAGCTAAAAGCACAATGATTAATTACAGTAATCAAGTCTATTATTAAAGCCGCCATTTTAAAAAACCAGTGACAGGCACCTGTAATAATGAAACAATAGCTTGGAACCAGCATTGAAACTAGGTTGCTAAATCCGCTACATGTTCCGTAAATGCACTAAAAACCGTTTTGATAATGAGTAAAACGCTTTTAGTGCATTTACGGTACTAAACTAGGTTTTACCCGCGACTTCGTCCGCGTGAAAATTCGACCCGACCCACCGCGTCGCATCGCATCGCCAGCCTGCGCGTTTAATTTGTTTTCGGTTAGCGTACTTTCAGATTTTTTTATTTTTGCTCGGCTCCTAAGGAAGTAGCGTTATGTATAACCTATAACCTTCCTCAAGAATTGAACTATCAAATGCAAAAATATCCAGAAAGATTAGTTCCAGAGATGACTGCGTTCAAACATACAAACTCTTCAGCTTTATTATATTTTAGTAAGTAATTATAGATCTGAGAGTTTATAACGCGGTTTTCATTTGTTTTTGACTAAATATAGTGGGTTAGTGATGTCATCAAGTTTCACATTTTATAGTCCTTTCTGTTTTTTGGTCGAGCTTATTGCAATCCTTTTTGGGATTGAGGTTTCCAAAAATGTAAAGTGGGCAAAAACGTTTTTAAAAGGCAACAAATGCTTTGAAAATATAAACTGTAAATTCACCTGCATGAATGATATTTTTTCGCAGCATTATAATACATTGAGATCTAAAATTAATTATTGATTCACATATACTACCATTGCTGGTGTAAAAAAATTAAATAAACTAAGTGCATTCAATCGTAGAAATTACAATAAAAGTTATATTATATTAATAAAATTGATTTGAATTTATATTTTAAATTCGATGCAATAAAATTGATGCAGATTATTTGAATAGTATTATTTGTAATGTCAATAAATTAATTATTATGTCAAAAAGCATAGAATATTAATTAAAATGTCAAAAAGTATGAATTAAAAATTCATTAACGGAATAGAAACACATGTCTAAGAGCCAAGTAAACATTTTACATTTGAATTTATTAATTGGTAACATTCTCAAGCCAGGTGGTAATTTATTATATATTTTTACTGTCATACAACTGGCATTTCTACTGTATAGTGGCAATCTCTGAGGAGGTACTAGCAATGCCCCGGCATTTTTTTGCTTCAGTCTTTGGGAGACTTTTTCATTTAATAGGAATAAAATGTGGGTATTTTTTTAACAAATAAACAAGCCTCAAAAATATAAAGGCGTGGAAGAATTTTTAATTCTTTAAATAATGGCCTGCAATGGTCTAAGTATTCTGCTCCACTCATGGCTCTGATACATTTTTTTGTACTTTGCTCTGCCCACATCCACTGAATTACCCCATATCACTAAGCCGTAACGTAATACTGATGAAACATACCTACCCATGATATGCATTGAGGACAGTTTGTTTACTGGACACCAGTCTTAACTTGCGAAGGACGTGTACAAACTTATCAAGCTTGTTACATACTCTATCTACATTTGAAGCTCTTTTCTGAGTTAATATTGACCCAAATTAGTACAAAATCCAATTACTTAAGTAACATACCTATTCTCAATTCGGATTTCATTACCTGTATCAACCAAACGAACGCAGTTACTTAACTCTAAGCATAACAAACGGAATTTTATACAACTCAGTTACTCACAGCCCGCAAAATGACTGTATAATTCGTCAGCATGCACGAATGTTCGAGTTCCATAGAAAACATGAGCCCACGAGCCTCGAGGTGAAATCAGTTTTTGCGTTGCGATTAACAAGCGAATTTCCCATCAAATAGATCCGTGTGTAGGTCAGTGAACGCATCGCAGTAACGGATCCATGCTAACCGCACTTCGGTGCAATTGCACTGAGCTGACTAAGGGCAAACGGCGAACCAACTTGCTCAATAAAACTTAATCTGTATCGCTGTATTGGTCTCGTTTTCATGTACTTCGTGGTCTTACATTGTATGTACAGGATTTTGTAGTAAATTGGCATTTTAGGTCATGTTGTGTAAGTGGACTTTACATTTTAGATGTCAAAAATTATACTAACAATTCGGCCTACAGACACCTCAGTTTCAAGACTTTAAAGTTAGTCGCGACAGTGAATTTTGATGAAAAAGATAACTAATAAAAATAATACCTTGTAATATGCAGGGTGGCAGGGACATCGAAGCGAAAACTGATGATTAAGAACCCACTGCGTTGAAACTGTACGTCGGTTATTTAAAAAAAACAGCTGTTACATAGAAAAGTGCTATAACTACGCGGTTAAAATGTATGGAACAGCAGATTTTATTTTTTTAATAAACGACTAAAATTTTTGATTGGTTTTTGCGTCTACCTGCCACCCTGTATAGCAGCCCGATATAAGCCGAATTATTGAAGAGCAATAAAAAAATCCGTTCCACATTTTAAAGCGAGTTATTTCGATCAATCAAATATATTGCTCTCGATTCCTCAATCAACATTTCCCGTATCATGAGTATCAAAACTCGATTAAATTACATTGATATTTAAAAACACAACCCCAAGTGCCCTAATCCGGATCACCCTACATTCTTTATTCATAAAAATGGCACGTAATTCCGAAAGTCCGTAACGGCCAACTACATAAAGTCAAGAGGAAGTTATGCGTTCATAAAATCCCTCAGGCACGGTCCCGCAGTGAATACCGCCGAGTTATGTTTACGACAAAATACAGACACACGTCACACGGTCGATTCTCTTTGAAATCCTCCGGATATGTTGTGTATGTTTGTACAAACTGCCCGAGATATTTGTAAACAGAATAATTGAATGATAACTGTGACTCACGTCTAGAATCTAGGGCAAATCTTAGAGTGAATCAAACCTTTGTCGGTTGAAAATTTAGACGTACTTGAAAGATTGGCTTTTCTTCTTGCATGTATTTGTTGAAGTTATGCACACACGCGGCACGAAAAGGCTGAGCAACTTTCGAATACACTTTTATCGCAGATATTTACATTCACATTTATCATTCAATCGCTGGGGAAATAATAAGTCTCATGAACGGGGCAGTATTTATTTAAATGTGCTTAACGTTTTCATTCCGAGACCACACAATGTTCTAAATCCTTGAACAGAAAAACAAAACACACATTTTTTTTTGTAGAACACGATAAACTGGCAACACTGTCTCTATTTATGCAGTAATACGCTATTTAGAAGCCCAACGCGTTATTGCCGTACGTGACTACTGGCAGCACCGGTGCTTAGCGTTTATTTACGGAGGTGCTCGCTAGGACTAACGATAATGGATACGTAATGATTAAAACGGATCTTCAATATTCTTGATTTATAAAGAAATCTCTTCAATTTTCTTTCTTATAAAATTGTTGTCGAAGGCTATAAGACTGAGCCCGTAAATGAAAAAAGGTCGCCCTATATGTTATGGATGAGTATTAAACCTGCTTACATTTATTATCAGGAAATGTAGATAGTAAACACCTTACTCAATATGGTACCCTTTGGTACATATAGGTGTAATTAAGTAAAATATTTTTTTTTCCTTTTTAATAACCAAATTAGTACTGAAATTCTGAACACAATTTCAATACATAAACCAATACATCCGATAAAATATTACCATAAAATAAATATCAGAATGAAAATTTCTAGTTTCATACTTGTGCCACTTTCCGTGTTTGACGTCAGACGGAAAACGGATATCCTATCGCGTTCAGTTGCTGATTCTTGCACAATATAGTTATGAGGTATGTACGTATACTTACGTCTTATAGATATATCTCATGCTACTTAAGATAACACCATGTTTGTTTCTTAAGAAAAACACAAAACCCTCCTTTTTTGGCTTCGCCGCAGTCGAGTAAAAATGAGGAATTTCTGACACCATAAAAATTAACTGCCATTTGCAAAACAGTGAGTTTATTTTCTTTTAGTTAATTTTGGTTCTCTGCTAAATACACTGGCCTGCAAAACTAAGTATCACACTTTTAAAATTGCAATTACTTAAGTAGGTACACAAGGTATACTTTTGAAACAAAATTGACTCGAAAAAGAGTTTAATTTTGTAGGTACATAAAAACTTCATAGTCGTTAACCTTCTTTTAAGAAATGGCAGAAAAACCGTTAAAACCAAAAATAATCCTTTTCGAATTGCAATTTTACCATTCACGTTTTGTTTCTATTATGTTTTCAATTTTTTTCTTGATCGATTAGTCTTGTTACAAAAGCTAAGTTTGACAACAGCACATAAACTTATTAAGCATGCCTCTTTCACCTGAAGTATGTGCTAGGATTATGACTTTTCTGGAACTAGGTATCAGTGGGTGTGACGTTACGAACGGTCCAGAAGGTGAAGCGAAGGTACGAAGAGACTGGAAACCAGTTGAGGAGACCTGGTAATGGCAAACCCAGGAGAAGACCATAATATTGTTTCCACTGTTTTGAGAAATCGCCACCTAAATACAGTTGAAGTCCAGCAACAGCTTCTTCAGACCCGAAGGGACTACATTAATGACAGTACAGTGAGAAGAAGACTGGCTGAAGCAAACCTGAAACCCCGAAGACCAGCAAGTGGCCCCAAACTCGAGAGAGCATCTAGTAGCGAGACTGCGATACGCCCGTGAACACATACAGTGGGATCAAGAAGAATAGTCAAGAATTTTGTTTACAGATGAGTCTCGATTTTCACTTTACACTTCTGATGGAAGGCGAAGTATCTAGAGGCGACCTGGTGAGCGATACTTGCAAGCCTGCTTCTCAGAAAGAGTCCAGTACGGTGGAGGCAGTGTACATGTATGGGCTGGCATATCTTCAGAAGGTCGCACAGAGTTAGTGGCCATAAAAAATGGCACTCTGACTGGAAAAAGGTATGCCCAGGAGATTCTCAATGAGTATTTAGTATATATGGGTGATGGATCGATGCTGATGCATGATAATGCCCGGCCACACACGGGTCGGATCGTGCAAGAGTATAATCAGGAGGTTGGTATAAGCGAGATGGCTTGGCCATCAAGAAGTCCTGATCTCAACCCGATTGAGCACGCCTGGGATGACCTAGGGAGGCTAGTCAGAAGCCGCAGACCACCACCTACCACCCTCAGGGCACTAAAACAGGCCCTGATAGAAGAATGGGAGAATATTCCCCCCAACATCGGCTCCGAAACCTCGTGTTCAATATGCTAAATCGACCCGAAGCTGTAAGCAGAGCCCGAGGAGGCAATACCAGTTATTAAAAAATAAATAACATGTAAAACATACCTATACATTTTAATTGAGTTAACTGAGTTGAGTTGGTATGTAAAACGGCAATTTTTATTGTTTTATCTTTTTAAAGATTTAAAAATGTTACTAATGTATAATTTACTATAGTCTCAAAGAAAGCTGATAAAAATTGCTATAAAACATTTTTTATTTTAAATCTCTAACTTCTATGGGTAGTTTTTAATTTTAGAAGTGTAGTACTTAGTTTTGCAGGCCAGTGATCAGTAGCACGGGTAGATCGAAGATCCGATGCCGATCATCCATCGGAAAGCACGTTATCCCATTCGTTTGACAGTCGTTACGAGTACTCAGAATCTCAGATACCTAAATGTGTGACAACCACCACCTTTATGTAGCACAGTTCCAATTACAATCCCAGAGTTTTGAAGGGTATTTCTAATCCATTGCTTCATAGGTTCAATAAATTCGTCTGCTCAGCAACGTAAATAACGCAATGAACGTGTCAGAACTGTCAAAATTATAGAAATCACGATCAATTATCATTTTATGTGTTACGCAGTCTTACCAAGGGGTATCGTAATTTACCCAGTAGCTGGGTTGTAGAGGTCAGATATATAGGCAGGCGCTCCATATAAAATAGGTACCTACTGGTATTCAGCTCCGGTTAGACTGTAAGCCGACCCCAACATAGTTGGGAAAAGGCTTGGCAGGTGATTGAAACAATATTATACAGTTTCAATTTCCAAAGCCTGGGAATAAATCTACATAGGTAACTAACATTCGGATCGTGTGACCGAATTTTCATCCACTTCCCATAATCCGATTAAGTTGGATCCGCAGTTGTAGCCCGCAAAATTAAATTTAATATTTACAGAATTATAATCATTAGAACTCAGACCAAATTAAATACCAAGACATAGCGATGCTGATGGGTGTCAACTCACACTTCAAGTAACAACACAACCAGATGTCATTGACCCAAAAAAAAAACTTTTTTTTTTTTGTAGTGTTTAGATATCGATACCAATCACGTCTGGGGAGTTTTGCTAGCTAATTTAATTAGACCCTGTATATCTACAAGGTGTTCCTTTTGATATCGCATAACTAATAATACCCTAGGGTATTAATGAGCCCATGTCAAAGAATCAACTGGCATATCATTTTTATTTCATTCCAAATAATTCGAAACTGGTGCCGATTCTCTTCTACACCGAACTAAACTATCACTAAAATTCCTTACTTTTGGCTATAAGAATCATAAAGCTATTCTGCAAAAATATATATCTAAATTGACACATCTAAAATCAATTTGACAATGGTACTGGTACATACTTATTTAACCTACCCCGTGAATTTTTTTAAAGCTGGCAGTGCGCATGTTCTGCCTTATGCTCATGGGCAGCCTCAACGAGTTTTATATAGAATTTTTCACTTTTTGTATGGATAATGCGTTTAAGTTTTACGGGTTTACGGGTATTATAAAGGGTTGGACTCAAAAATAATGAAAACTATACTATTACTATGGCTGCTGTAGTCTCATTTCTCGTTCATGGTGCGGTGGATAAACAGTGTTAGGGTGCCAATTTTACTAACAATTAATTTTCCGGACTGCACTTCAATGGTAATAATACCTAACACTTATATGTATCCCAATGACATCACTTTCGTACTGTGATTATGATGTCAATAGTCTGATGTCATCAACGAAGGTTTATTTACTCAAACTCGGTGAGCTACCACACAAAAAAGATGACAAACATTTTGTTTTAAATGAAGCTTTGTACGTTGTTTGTTATACAGGGTGGAAAGGACATCGACGCGAAAACTGATAACATGGATTCAGTACATGATTCTGAACCCCCCTGCGTTGAAATTTGTCGCTTATTTAAAAAAAAAAAACAGCTGTTCCATACATTTTGACCGCGTAGGTATTGAACTTTTCTATGAAACAGCTGTTTTTTTTAAAATATCCAACGAAAAATTTCAACGGAGGGGGTTCAGAATCATGTAATGAGTCCATGGTATCAGTTTTCACGTCGATGTCCCTTCCACCCTGTATAAATATTTGCCTCTATGATTAATTACGTATTACTGTTAAATAAAAGGATTAAACCGTCGATAATGTGTCCATGTAAACATTAATTTTAGAGTTCAGTGACTTTTTACAAATGTTTTAATCCATGTTTGTTTGTGCAAGAAAACATACCACCTAATAATATAGCAGAATATATAATTTAAGAAACATATGGTTTTTTTTACCTATTGAAGATTATAATGACGATAATTATTTTGTAGATAAATACATATTTTTAAAATAATTTAGAGCTCATTGACCTACAATGAAGAATAACTTATGCAAACCGTGTTTAATTTAACAAAAAAAACGAATAACATAGCGAGTTTTTGCTACATAACTACATTTTCATTGCTTTAGTTTGTTTCTGACATTTATAATCACGCTGTTCTCAATAACACACAATCTAAAACCTTTGTAATTGCTCTGACATTGTAATATTTGTAACACAAGTACAAAGTAACACGAACTAAATAAACATTAAGTTATTTAGGTCTTTAGAAAGGTGCTGCAGTTAACATTCATAACGATTAGCTGAACAACATGAGGATGAAAGTAGCAGAAAATGGAGACACGCCACTCCTTAATATTGCTTCCTATTGTGAAAGACTGTTTTTTAAAGAAGAATGGAGCAAAAGGCGAGTTACTGAAGACGTTGGATAAAAAAATGGAGTTAATCCCAAAAACGAACTCGATCCCGAGCTCGATAAGATAAGCCTAAGCTTCATTCAAACTAAATTTTGTTTTAAAAACATAAAAAGGTTATGGACCCAGTTTAATTTGTACCTTTATTTTAAACCAATTTCACTTTAAACTAGAAGAGTCATTCAAAATTACATCATAATGTCATTAGATATTTGTTCCAAATTCTTCTTGGCTCGGTCATCGTGAATTTCTTCTAAAAAAATGTTACCGTTTACTACAAGACTAGCCACTGCCACTGGCGCTGCGCAGACGCCAGTAATTGCGAACTCTCTCTAGCCAAAACGCGGTTTCACTCCGGCGCATGTCGCTTGTGCATGAGTCAAAGTGAAAGTGACGCTCGGACATGACAATTAGTATGGATTACATGTCATTTATCAGTGGATAATATCAAATGCTGCTGATTGGTAGTCAAAGAAGACTTCCTAGGTTTTGTCGTGGTAATTCTTGGTCTGGGAGTTATGTTGAAGAAACAGGAAGTAAACGATTACAAATCTCAGATTGGTCATTCGAAAATTAATTCGAGAACAGAAGATTGGACGTAACACCCAGTGAGGTAAGAACTTAAAACTATTTAAGAATTTCGTAAAAAATCAGGTTTTGAATGAATAAAATGTCATCCTTTTTTGCACAATATTGCAACACCCCATCTGCTGTTACAAGTAAAGCGAAAAGGTGATTTTAAAATAAAACTGTACTTATCAAACATATCCAAAAAATCTTACACTTATCCATTTCTCAATTAGTATGTAACCATAATTTATTATGTAATACTTACTCATTAAAAGTTACCACAAAAAATATTATAAATAATGGTGTCATCAAGACAAATTATTGTGAGTTTATTTCCGCGTGGCACTTTCATTTCTAAGCAGCGCATAATGAACACATAAATTTAACTTCGGTATGATGAAGTAGAGTTAGAATATAGTCAACATTCAAGTGGAATTTGTGGCGAGATAAAGTTTTGAGGTTGAAGGTGAATTTGGTTAAAATAATAGAGGAAGACCAAGGAAAATAAACAGGTACGGCGTGATGGCCTTACCCTGTAAAATACTGAGATGACAGCAGATAGAGGCGTATGGATAAAGATACGTATTATTAAAGCTAGCTCAAAAACTACCCAAGCAAAGTTAATAAAATTTATATTGGACCTCCTCTAAAGTATGAAAGTACCTATCAAACAAAAGAAGAATCATCAAACTCAATTCATAATTGGCGGAGTAATCGCGTAAAAAATATACAAAAATAACATACAATTGAATGGAGAACCTCCTCCTTATTGAAGTTGGTTAAAAAGTCATTCTGCTGCACTGACCATAAAGGATAAGAGCAGGGTGATGACACAAAGTTTTGACACATTAATGCAATTTTGTATCTCATTATTAGAGCCTTGAAGAGCCTACTATACTAGAGCATTATTCAAGAACCTAGTTAAATTCCCTACCTCTTTTAACCATAACAAGTAGATACGAGTAACATAAGCAGTACCAAGTTTATAAGTAGCTTGTGTTGCCGGTTGCCGATAGATCGAGACCGTGAAAATAAACCGCATTAGGGTAACTTTGCTGCAGTCTAGAACAATCTATTATACCTTTAACTTTGCGTATACCTACCTAAGTTAGGCCCCATGGTAGCGCAAGGTACGGTGTCAAAATATGGTTGGGGTGAATCATATGAAACTATGAAACACTTTCGTTTTGTGATCATTTTCGTAGGGTTGCCAGACTGAGGGGTTATATTTCATAAACAACCCCAGGAGGGTTGTATATGAAATATAACTCTATTACGTGGTAATATTTTTTTGAATATCTTGCACGTGTTGAGGAAAATTTTATATACCTATGTGTAACTCTATGTAAGATCCAATTGTTTCAGTATAGATAATACGAAGAAATTTGTAGTAGGAGGTATTTATAGTAAGTAAGTTGTTTCCAATCAAATTCCATTAAGTTCTATTGGAGGGTAGGTACTTCTGTAACAGTACTGTGGTAAATAAAATACTGCGGTACTCGATACGAGTCTCATTACGAATATACGACTATCTATTGTGCTATTTCTTTCTCCTTATCTTAATTAATTTGTATTCTTGTGTACTTTTGTTAGAACTATCCTATATATAAATTTGATGTGGGCATAAAAAAAAGTCATTTACAAAACTTGAAAGATAAGGCCCTCGAAACGACTGTCTATTCAATGCAACTCCTCTTTCCGGACTCACAAAACACTTCGCGCTTTCTCTAAATTTCGAAGCCGATCGTTTAGGGAAAGGATTCCTCGATTCAGGCCTTTCATGTAAATAAGGCAGTTCTTCATGTAATGGATGGCAAATCGCGACTAGTATCTTAAACGGATCGGTTGATAGAGACTTTGGGATGCTGGCAGGAAACTGTTGAGGTAGATTGTGAAATTATTAGCATTTCTTGGGTAGAGTTGGCGGTTAAGATGCTTTTAAATCTCGGTCACACACAGGCTATTCGCTGCGACTAGATTCCTTCGCCGCGAGTTGAATTGAGCATGTTCAATTTTATCCTGTCACAAAGCGAATTCTCAAGGCGACTAGAATTCGCTGTGTGACAGGATACTCGCTGCGAGTAGCCATTCCGCTCAGCGCGCTGCTCTGTCGAAATTCGCGTGTAGAAACCGCTGTGTTTGACAGGCAGGCAGCGACTCGCTGCGAGTATTGCGAGTATAATTCGCGACGAATTCACTCGCAATTAAATAATAATTAGGTTCTTCAAATTCTTCAGATTTTACAAGTAGGGGTGCTCATGAATTTAATATTCACTTGGAATATTGTCTACAAACAAAATATTTTGGTTATCTCAGTTATTTTTTGAAAAAATCTATTCATGATTAGATAGTAGGTACTTCAGAGCTGTTGACAATACTATAGTGATCATTTTGTCATTCTATTAAAATTATCACTGACAGAATGTTATTCAACGAATCTGTGCCCAAAATTGTTTAAGCTAGGTACGGAATTAATTACAATACCACTGTTTGTACTATTTATCTAAATTATATCGTGCTCCGAAACCCTTAATTTCTACATTACCATGTTAATGAACTTCCGCATTCAGCCATGTTTACGGCATCACTTCCGGTTTCATAAAGATTCAAAATTATTTGACCCGATTTGATCAAAACTTTATTATACTATGGATTTGCCCTTCAATGTTTAATGAATCCCAACCATTCATTCCGGTAGTTAAATTAATTTATATAGCTATCAAATAAACAAAATTAAATATTAATAAAATGCTGTTCGTTGGTTCGTGAGAAAGGCCTGACCGATTTGGCTATTTTAGATCTTAAAATGTTCGTCAGAACTAGGTTTTTATGGAAAGAAAAATTGGAAAAGTTTCCTGGCAAATTCAGGAAAATTGAACGTCCTTTTTTTTCTATGAGATTTTTAAAGTACCTACCGGACGTCTGTCGGGCCAGCTAAATAGTAATAATTATTATAATAAATCTTATAGATGTGTGTTTGTATGTATATATATACAGGATGTTTGGTAATTGGATGCAAAGCCTGAAGGGGATGATGTCTTAGACCATTTAGAACTTATTAAGCTAAACTTGTCTTAGACGAAGTCTGTTCAAATATAACATTTTTTTCTTAAACTTGATTATGGCGTAGTATGTTTCTCTGATGACACAGATGCTTGGGAATTATTTTGTTCGAGTAATACATAAATAAATAATAACATAACAGCTTTTACTGGACACTATTAACAATTAATTGAAAAAAAAATGGGTATTATTGTTAAAAACATTCAGTTAAAAAATTATACAAGGAACAGACTTCGTCTAAGACAAGTTTAACTATGGTCTCTAAAATATCACCCCCTTCAGGCTTTGCACCCATCTACCAAACACCCTGTATATGTGTCAAATGTTCTGTTGTAAGATATACCTTGTAGACTCATATTATTCCTCTTTTACTTAGTGCTCAGGCACAGATTAATACAGCTGGGACACTCCGCAGTTTAGGTATGAAGAACAAGTTTGGGGCGGGCTCGTCTTGCTGGACCAATTAAGAGTAATGCGATAGAAAGAGAGGCAACTTCTAGATGAATATAACTGAAGGTGATTAGCACTGTGCGACCTGATTTGCACTTTATTGTGTAGCAAGAGTCGCTTTTTATTTAAATAATTTTGCGGATTGTCCCATCTGTATTAATCTGTGGCTCAGTGAATATAACTATATGTGATTAGCGCTGTGCGACCTGAATTGCACTTTATTGTGCCGTAGCAAGAGTCGCTTTTCATGTGAATGATTTTGCGGAGTGTCCCATCGTTTTAAGCTTCGTGCAGACTAGCGCGACGCAACACCGGCTATTGTTATACCGTGAAGTTTTCTTAGAAATTGTATTGTTCAAGTCGCGCTGGTCTGCACGAGCCTTTAATCTGTGGATCAAAATGTAAGTTTTATCCTCTTCCAGTGCGAAATTAAAAGCTTTAAACCTCATTTCAATGAACCATTAGACGTAGCATAGACTGGACTGATACCTGAAAAAAAGGGAAGTTATAAAGTTTTTCACACTTTCATGTGCCTATACTACTAACATGCCAGTGTATAATAATAATACCAGCCTATTATTATCCCACTGCAGGGCAAATAGGCCTCTTCTCATACAGAGAAGGCATGAATATTGATCACCATTACACGCAAATAAGTCAGTTCAGACTTATTTAAAGTACAGGTCTTCTCACTATGTTTTTCCTTCAATAAATATAATACGTAGAAACATTTTTGATACCTACATTAATCATAGACAGAAGAAATAAGTTGGAAACTGGAAGAAACTTCCGTGATGTGAGACACCCCCTTGTGTCTCACGTCACGGAAGTTTCTGTCAGTTTGTGTTCCATGTAACATGTACCATACATTTCCTTCCGACATGTTTTTAGTTTATTGTCGTTATTAAACAACATCTTATTCTCATCACATAAAGGAAGCGACTGGTTTTATTTATTAGAGAAAGTTCCTTTTTGTCTATGGATTATTACTTGTCTATGGTTGATTTGTTGTGTGCATAAAGTTATAATGGCAATACCATTTGTGACTCCACTCTGGCATAAATTATCGTTTAACGATTGAAGTAATAATTTCCATCAAGAATATTTCTTACCACTATTTGGTAATTTATCTCACATAAGAACAAAAGTAGATAATTCTCGCCTCTGTAAATAAAAAAGATTAAAGTAAGTTCTTAAATCTTAACGCTGTCAGTGAACAAAAATCCCTGAAAATAATTTCTCTTGATATTCAAAAGTACTTTGGGGCAACATTCCCAAGTCTTTATACTTTATAGTTCACCGCGTTTCCAAGAGTTTAGTGAGCATTTAAATTGATAGATGGTTTGAAACTCCTGTATCAATTGCCGTGAACGTCGCTAAAGTCAGCACATTTAGGTACTGGAGATATTACTTGGTGATAGCTTAGTGACATTCATTAATTTTACAACATTTTCGGGTACTTTCATGAGCTTAAATGGCACTTGTAACATGTTTTAGGTAAAATATGTACATACTTACTTAGTATCGTTTTTCTTTTATTATTCGTTTTTTAAATGTTTCTCAGTAGCAGACCGGATTCTAGATTTGTGCCCGGTTGATGGCAATAGGCTCGCCCCCTAACATAACTGACGAAATGTGGTGTAGGTACTATAGGTTACTATTCCTCGTGGATTACCGGCGTGATAGTATGTGTTATTATAATTTTTGGTAGAGATTTGGATTGTTTTGTCTGCTACGAACTGCAATAGCTGCTAATCTTTATCAAGCAAATAACTGATAACTGCATCTGCCCACTATTGATTGTACATTCTTATTGTCTATGCTACGTCTATGGTTCATTGAAATGAGGTTTTAAGCATCTTCCGAACTATTATGTACAAATCTCACCGTGAAAATTTAGGTGAGGTGAGATGTCAATAGTGTGAAATGACAGCTCACTTCACCTAAGTTTTCACCGGCTGTTCAGGTTCACTTCTGTTTGTAAATCCACATAATCCATCTAAACTACATAAAAGATAGCTTGGCCTCTGCGACATATGTCAAACTGACATTCCTAGGGTAGGAATTCATTCATTAGGTCGGATTAGTGATGTTCATAAAGTATGACATTGACTATTACTGTCTGTTCTATTATAAAATTCAGGAGTTCATAGGCGTGATTTTACTGACAGCTGTCGCAGAGATCAAGCTACCTTTTATGAAGTATAGATTAACGACTGTAATGATGATTTATCTTTTTGATTTGATCACGTCTTCACTTTGCCATCAATAACAACGAAGCCAGCAACTCATCAACACAAATATAGCCATTGTGAGTTTGTAAGCCTATTAATTATGTCATTATTGACAGCTCCGGCGTAATGAAGTCACTGCTCAGTGAAATCGAGAAAGCGCTGGCATCAATGACCTCAGGCTTGTTTGTCTGTCTGTCACGCGCTGCTTTCCCGTTCGTGCGAACATAGCCCTTGATCGCTCTATGAAATATCAATGCTTTGAATTAGGTATTTTAAAATTATCGTGCTAGAAGCTTTTGTGGGATAATAGTTTAGAATATGAAACGGTCGACTACTATTCTGAGCAAAATCATGCGATACAGATTTATGGAATTAGGCCACAAACTATATTTTACCCTTTTTCTATTTAGCATTATTATCACATCAAAGGGATTTACAAAAAAGAAATCGCACAATTTATGCGTAAAAAGGTGTATTAGGTACATACATATATAGGTATAATAAAACACACCATAGCCAATTTTCCAATATAAACCTCAAAAGCCCCCGAGAGAAAGGAATGTGACAACACTGATTGACAGACAAACAGTTAGCGAATTGATTCCATTCAAAAAAATAAAATTGTAGGTACTTACGCAAAGAAAATTCCAGAACCAAAAGGAAAAAAAATATATTAAAAATCCTTCTGTCAACGTCAAAATCATAGATTAAAAAAGAAATCGGCGCGTTATTTGAAAAAAGAACTTGGAAATCATAAAGTAAAAGTCTTATGGATCTGTCTAATCTGTCTTTTGTTGATGTTATATTAGCATTTGAATTAGGACATGATTAGCATTACAAAAGCACAGTATAATGTGACAAAAGTTAAATTAAATGGATGAACTAAATCTCTTGGTATCGTAAGAATTTAAATGAGCTGCTCATGAGAGAACATTGTTACGATAGACGCAAGTCACAACGTGTGCCAAAATCGTGAGTGACATATTCAAATTTTACTTTCTACATAGTGATTGCTTTATTTATTAAATATATTAACTTCTTTCTTCATTCGTATACTGTCTATTTGATAAAAGGCTTTCGTTCGTAATATGTTGCTTTAATTTAGATTTTAAATAACTTATTGTAGCTGAATGATTACGGCCGCACGGGCTACGCTATCATTAATGTCATTCGTAGATCTGTGACAGTCGTTATGTTTTTTTTTTTTTTCCAGTAACTATGTTGTGGAGGTCAGATGTAAAATACTGGTATTCCACTGCATTCGGTTAGTCTGGAAGCCGTCCCCAACATAGTTGAGAAAACGTTAAGCAGATTGTTTGACTGATGTAATTTTCATGTTCGGTTCTAAAAGATTAAAAGCAGTTTCAAATGTTTTATGTGTTTTGTAAATATTGGTAGACTGGATATACCTTTATGCTTCCCTGATATAAACGACGTCAACCTGCTACAAACTGTCAAATTTCATTAATAGATTTTCAACTTTATCACTGAAGAATAAGGTTCAAAGCTGATTGGGAAATTTTACAGTTTCGGGTAAGTTGATGTGCTAGCGTCTTTACCTAGGCTAAAACAAAACATTTTTATACGTTTCATCAAACGTAAAACTGCCGCTGTCTGTTTTCTCAGCTTTTATGATATCATACGACAGAAGAAAAATACTTTTTATATTAAAAGTATTTTTCTTTTCTGTATTAGCTGAGTTTGCTGTACACGTTCTATGTCTCATATTAGCATATTTATCACAACGAGATCGAAATCATATATTACCTAACCTAAAAAACTATGGTTGTTTTCTAAATAGTTCTAGCCCGCAATTTCAACCACGTAAAATTTCTTGTTTTCACATACCTAGGACATATTATATGACACTCGGAAATACTGTACCTTCCCATTAGAAAAGGAATTTCGGAAGCGGAGCAGTAATTCCATACAAACAAACTGTCAAATTTTACCTATTTTAACCACGTCTGTGGTCTATTGGTTAGACCACTTGTCTTAGACCCAGAGGTCCCGGGTTCGATTCCCAGTGGAGGAAAATTTTCTGCTCGCTTTGGCTAGTGGGAGGGCTTGTTCTAAGTCCGCTTGGCTAGCTACCTGTCTCCATAACTACAATGTTAACATCTTTTTTGTTTTTGATTTACATTATCGTTTAATTTGATTCAAGCAATCAGTTAGGTAGCTTCTAATACCTAAGTTCGAAGTTGGTAGCAAATTAATTTACTCACACAAGTTGCCACTTAAAGTCACAAACCGTAAACCGTACTCAAAATGTTAGAATTATTAATGACTCGACAGATTGTTTTAAGTAAATACAGCTGAAGCTTTTCTTCTTGTACCTACCTAAGCTTTAAGCGGCTTTGACACAATCTATATACACCTCCATCCAAGATTAACAAAGACGTTACTAATCCGTGGAAGCTTCCTCCTACTTACAACAACACATTTATGTAGAAGCCTATGTCGGTCATTAACTAAGATTACTATCTATCTACCAACCCATAACTAATCTATCTGCTCACCCCATACCTGTTACCAACCCGCACTGGGCCCGCGTTGTATATTACAGCATACAGCCCACTCCCTCTCATAGAGGGGAGGCCTTTGTCCAGCGATGGGAAGATTATTGGTTGATTATACTACTTATCTATCGGTATGTATAGTTATGTCGCAGAAAAAAAACTTGTATTTTAAAACCAACGCATATAATCACTAATGAATCTTGTTAAAATATACACCAGATTTTATATTTACGGTTTATACTGCTGCATTCGTTACTAAAAACCTACATTTAAAATGAGCCCTCCGCGAGGGCTCCTGGCATCCCATATTCGACTAGGTGAACCCTTCAGGAGGGCTCCCGATACTGAACTTGATGAATTTTTAAAAATCTTTCCTCAATGCTCACTTTCGTTATGCAAAGGAACTCAATTTCATGCTTTAGACTCAGCCCTGGGTGTCATCACTGCGTGGATCGCCCGGAGGACACGGTGGAGGTCTGCCCGGCTTGGGCAAAGCACCGCCATGTCCTCGTGAAGGCGATCGGTGGCGGGGATCTCTCGCGTCCGGCCCTGGTCCAGGCCGTGGTACGAGCGAAAGGGAGGCCGTCACCTCCTTCTGCGAAGCAGTAATGCTTGCGAAAGAGGAGGCGGAATGCGTGAGGGAGAGGCAAAATTTGCGCCCTCACGCCCCTAGCCACCGCAGGAGGAGACGCCCTGGGCGTCGGGAATCGATAGCCGATTCCCGGCCACCTTAGGCGCGGGCTTTCGGACTGTGAGCAATGTGTAGCTCACCGTCCGGTTAGGACCAGGCCCAGGTCGACGACGGCGCGTTGTGTTCCACGCGCGGCTCAAAGAGATGTCAGCAATTGAAGGGGTCTGATAGAACCGATGCCTGCCGGGGTTGCGGAAAATCCGAAAGGGATACCGTGGCCCATGACATTGCACAGGCAACTGAAGGAACACGGGTGGGTTTTATTCAGTAAGAGTCTGACACGCCCTCCCGCTCCACCCAGAGCGGGAATAGTCATTTGATGATTTCCCACCAAAAAAAAAAAAGACCCAGCGGTTTATGCTGTACGTGGTCTGTCAGCGAAAAAATTTAAGATTTTTATTAAGTAAAAGAATGCTAATAAATGTAAACGCGAAGTGAAATTCATCACGCCCATGATCTGTCACCGTTTGAACAAGTTAAATTCACTTTCTATAACGTTTTGTATTCTATTTGAATGCGTCACGTTTTTGTTTGAATTAATTTCACTGTCCACTTCCATGCTTTTATTGTGAATTTCCTGCAGGTGCTTTTGATTTTAGGAGTAAAATAACGGGCTGTTAAACAATTGAATTAAATGAAATTCGTTTTGTACGCTCAGATTTATTTGTGCCATTGTGGTCATTTATAATTTGGTTTCTCCCATCCTGTGTTGAGGTAGGCAGACCCACATATTTTATTTTATCACTACCCTTTCTCTACCCGAGGAGAGACTTGTTGGGGGTAACTGTATAAGAACAAACTGCAATCATGCCATATTGGGTCATTCGAAGGATTCACAATTTGCTACGCTAGTAGAGAGGTTGTTGCTTCCTTCCATATTTATTTGCTGATGACGTAGACAGATAGATAGAATACTCTTTATTGTACACCATAAAAGTCACAGACATAAATTTAGAAATTTTACATAGGGTAGGCTCCTGGAAATTATTTGTTGTGCTGATCACAACAAAGAATGTTTGAGGAAACATAATCAGTAAAGTGTTCCTCCTAGCTGCTGCTTGCAAACGTTGCTTTTTTAAAGTTAAGTATTGTATAAGAGCGTTCATTTTAAAAGTTGGCAATGTCGCAGATAGCTGTCAAATATTTACCTGTTTGCCAAATTAATCAAAACAGCGAAATATTTGACAGAATTATAATCATTAGAATCAGGAATACAACTCCTTAAAGTTAGCATAATCCTCAAATGTCATGATTTCATGAAATAGTCATTCAATAGGATTACATGAAATCAGAGAGTTGTATTGATGATTTCTATGATTATAATTCTATAAATAAAAAATTGATAGGGGCGCGAATCATATTTAGAACAACATAAAACCTGATACCGACCTGCAAATTACAAAAAGCGTAAGAAACTTTTAATTTCGCGGGCTAGCTTTACGCTTTCGCCTTAAGAGGGAACAGGGGCTGCGAGAAATTTGAAAAATAGGTATTTGAAGAAACTATTGCCGTCGCGCTGCGCCCTCCGATTCAAAATGCGACTATGGCGCGGCCAGAAAGTACCACGCGTTACACCCCGTAAAGTGCGATAGGGACAACTGCAGCTCAGACCGATTATATCACAATTTTTTTGACGAAAACTACGTTTGGCATTCTCCTTTTTTCTCCTCGAAAACTAAGCCGATTTAATAATTTTTTACATGAAAATTTTAAGAAAGAGTATGTCTAGGTTCCTATTATTTTCTTTTATGCTAAAAACTTTTCCGAATTAGTCTGGTAGTCCTCTAATCACGGCGGTAAAAATGGGGCATTTTTGTAATTTTTGGAGGGTCATAGTTTTCTTACTTATTAATTGCTGAAAAAAAAGAAATGACCGAGACATGCTTAAAGAGACCTTGATTTTATAAAAAAAAAAAAACGGCTCTAGAGGCATTATTCAGGAAGAAAAACGGGGAATACGTTTGTATGGAGAATCGCGGGCCCTGTTCCCTCTTAAGGATTAATAATCCCTATATTTATAAACGTTGCTTGAAGATAAGCTAGTTGTTATCAATTAATTGTTTACACAACAGCCACTCAGGCGTTGTAATCGTAATCCATTGTTGTTACTCAACAATGGATTAAGTCGAATCTTGCTGAATGGATTATGTCATGCAGTGATAGAATGGTGAACCGGTTTGTGATGTTAGTTGCAATCAGCTGTCTGTCATATTTGACACTGATTGAGGTAATTTTGGTGGAGTTAGTTACATAACTAAATATTGTTTTGTATGTGGTGTGTGACTTGTGCTAGATAAGAATAATTGGTCAAATCAGGGCTGAAACGAATCTGTTTGACAAGCTTGTTAGATGTGACGTTTCATAATAAGTATTCATTAGAGGCTCATCGAGACTAGATAAGCTAGAGATTTGATCAATAATGAAATCGATAAACAGTTATTTACGCCTTATTCGGGAAAGTGAAGACAACGATCATCTCTGGTTTTGATATACCTACCTCCTATAGCCATAACAAAGGAATCATTAAAAAAGTGGTTAATAGCTTTTCCGCTTTTTCCTCTTGGGGTCGAAAACAGTCAGAAGTTGTGCCAGAGTGTTATCTGTAAAAGAAAACAAAGTATGAACGGATCGAATCAATGATCCACAGATGGGTATCAAATTTTGCTTCAAGCTAAACAACTAACCCTTTGCGAACTTACTTTCTCAATCGGGGGACTTGTCGATTTTTATGAGCGCATTGACTTTAAACTTTTACTATTCCTCTCTCGAACTCCGTACAAAGGAGTTTCGTCTTTATTTGACAAGTTTTATACGAGATTTCACACAATTTTCTTTGTATTCCCGTTTGATGCGATTTCCTTCGTTCCAACCTCTGCTCTCGTCTCAATATCTTTTTTAATGACACTCGCTATGATTCCATTGTTCTTTGTAATGCAGTTAAGACAATAAACTTGAATGGAGACGACATTTTCTTCTTATATTAAAACAACAGCAGTGAAATTATTGGATGTCGGATACTTACCGATATTTAATTACTTTATTCGAGAAACCTTAAACATTTATTCACATTTTTGCCTTTCTACCTACCTAATACCTAAGTAGACCCTTTTCAACTCTCCTTGCTAAATTAACTTTTTCTAAAAGCTGACAAGAAAACCCACTCAGGTTTACAACTCAATTATTCCTTTATAATATAATATGTAGGTTACGCCTCCACTCCTAAACTCAAAGCAGTCAAATTCACCGCAGAATTTCACTAAAATTACCAAAAAAGACATAAAAAAGAGGCTAGATGCACCACAGTGCATTAATATTATCGCCTGGTCGCCTTTCACCGCGCGGCGTTGCGTCACGGCCAAACACGTCATCAGTCGAGTTCACTCACTCCTAACTTACGACATGACTGCTTCACGACGTGTCTTCAAGAAATGGGGGAATATGGCGAAAGATCTCGAGACTGTGATACGAGTAATGCTGCGCCACACCGTTGCATATATCTTCACAGAGTAATCTTTGACGAAGCTTCGTAAGTTAGGTCGCTAAAATGTTATCGTTTTTAATGCTGTGGTCACTTAGCTGCTACATAATTCTTTGATATATTGCCACCCTTGCGATAACCAAGACGTTATGCTATACAATGTTTTGCAACGATAGCCGATAGTGGTTGGTCACATCTGTGTCTATAGTACAGTACAGTCGACCGTAAGTGGTGACACTTGCACTACGAAATTGGCTCTTACTGCTACGAAATAAAGGTGCTGTCAGTCAATGTCAAATTGTTCGCATCACTGATGTGCGGTTGTCTATACCTATATTTAATAATGTGTTTTTTCTGTAAATGCTGCTGTCTTGTATTATTTTTGTAATGTGCCTTGTATTTTTACAGAATACAACTATTTTACATTCTTTCTTTTTCTTTTTATCGTGTGATAGCGCGAAGCTTCGTGACGAAAGACGCAGATGTGGCCCCAGCATAAGCTGTTGATAGATGTATTTTCAAGATTCGTTCCCCAGTCGAATTTCAAAGTGGATAGAAACTTCTAGGATTGAGTGTTAAGTTAGTTTGTTGTTACAATGGAGTGGATAAGCTGATAACTCTATAGAGGATCTTTGATAGTAGGTATTTTATCTGTCGTTTTTAAATGGAGTTCAAATTCAGTTTATAACATTAGCAATCGTTTTATATTATGTGAGAGATGACTATAGGAAAATAATCATTGTTTTAATTAGTAAGCACTAATCCGAATACATATCTCAAGGGAATACAGGGAATACAATCTCGAGTCTCGAGTCAAGATTGGCAACTCGAGATCTCGCGTGTCAAGTCTGGGGTCGAGTAACTTAATCATTATTTTCATTTACCTACCATTTTTTTATCAGGAAAATCGCAACCCGTTAATCTATCCTGTTTAGAAATAAGTAGTACCTACTTATTATTTCGTCAAAAGAAACTAAGTTTGGTTCAAGTTAGTTTTGATCAGGGCCTTGTTCAAGTTTCAGAACCGTAGCTAACGCTTTGACGAAGTTCGCGGATATTCGGTTTCCAACAAACTTCAATGAAATTATGTATAGAATATCCGAATAATATCGAAACCGTGAAAGGTTTATGAAATAAACTGCCCCGAAACTTGCTCCGTGAATACAGGGTGATACGTTGATATCGGTCCTATGGGAAAATCTGAAACTTTTATCATTTCAGAGTTAAGAAAAACTAGAACCATTCAAGGGAATGGAGGTATTAGGGAAGAACACAATATTCAGTTGTAATAGGTACTTATCTATCATCTCCAGATAAATATATTCCCTGTAATCATTACATAATCGTCTGTCTCCAACATGAATAGGTATTTTGAAGAAAAACTTTTGTAAAAATCTTAGCCATTACCCATTACCATAATATAACCATATATTTCCAAGATGCAATGTCAAAGAACTAAGTTCAGTGACCGGCGAACGTTAAACCCAACTAAAATCGGAGAAAGTAATCGCTAATTAGCATGCAGCCGATGGGCTCGGCATTACGTCACTTCCTTACAACAAATAGAGAAACTACTACAATAGGAGCGGGAAAAAGTGAACATAAACTTCAACAAATTACGTTGTTTTAAAGTATTTTTTGTAATTAAAGAACAATAAAATAAATTCCGTGTGCATCGGCCTGCGCGGGAAAGCCCAGTGTATGTAACCGCGAAGTGGCGCGAGGACGCATACCTACGCGCGCGTTCAGAATTCAAACCGTAGACTGCATGCGCACACGTCACGAAGACGTGATTGACTGGTTGGTTCGTTATGCGTACAACCAAAGTACTTACAACTCGTCTCTTTTGGGCCTGACCAACCAAAAGTTTTTTTTCCAGTTCTAAACTTGAATCATTAATCTTGGCGAGTGATAACGCGAAAAACGAACAATGTAGACATTTTCACGCCTCATTTCCTGGTTGTTTACCTTTGTTGTACTAGAAAAAGTTAATGGTTAATTATCCGAAGTAGTTGTTGAGTTGAAACGATAATGTTTCATTTACATAAACGCTGGTTTACTTAAGCAGTAGCAAGTTACAGTTTCATACCTAATTACAAGTTGGAATTTCCTACGTTTTCAATTATTTAAAAGGTTGCAATCTTTATACGCACTAGCACAGCATCGTTTGGGATAACTTTGTTTTTACCATAGGTATATCCCGTGTATTAGGTATTTTAATAGTCAAAAGATTTCTATTAAGTACGTCCGGAAAATATTCTACGCATTATAATAGGTTATTATTACAATTCCCACAACTTCGATAAGTCTGTGGATCTACTTCGCCAAATGCGAACACTCTTAGGTACATCTCACTGACATCACGCAAAATCCTGCATCGCGCAAGCAGAGTTTACCGCACGACTAAAATATATTCAATGTCCTCACAAAAATAGTCGGACAGCTGTAGCCCACCAGACATGACACCCGTCTGGTCGGGGGATCCTCTTTTCTATGGAGAATGAGTGAACTTTACACCCTGTTCTTCATACCTCTATAGCTCCAAAAATTCGAGAATCTTCAAACTTTTTATGAGCCAACACGAAGCTCTCACTTACTTTATCAATTTGTAAAAACAAAATTTGCAAATACTCAGTACGATAAATGCTCGTCATTTTTATACATATAATCAAATAAATAAACAAATAGATATACATAATAAACCGTATAAAGAATGCAAATCATTGCTGATTAAGTGGATAAATAAGTTAAGCTATGATGAACTAGAAAATCTTCTATTAAATATAAGGTAAAACCGATTCCGCATAAAATAACCACACACAAACATACACACAAGCACGCACACATACACACGCACGCACGATTAAATTTACACACACATATACCAACAGACTAATTATAATATCTAAAAATAATTAATTCATAAAACTTTGTTTCGTTATATGTTTACACTAATTGCAAGATATTTATAAGAGCGGCGCCTCCTGGAAAAGGCATTTTTACTGTATAACGTACAACGTGTAAAATAATGAAATAAAAACATTTTTGATTTTGATTTGATTTTTTTGATCGATTGCATACCAAACGGTGTGCAACAGACTTTAAAATATCTAATTAACATTTAACAATGGTACCGAACAAAAGCAGCCGCAAGGCCGACACCCATGTTTGTTAAAGTCGAACGATTTGTATGACTCAGATGTAAGAGTCACTAAACAAAAATGTTACGAAGACCTCCCTTGCATACACATACGTGATCAAATAAAGAAATCATCTTGACAATGATATATTGTATTCATTTGAGACCTGCTCAGGAGGTTGTAGCTAAGTAATAACAGCCGCACGGATCGATTGAAGGTTAAGTATGACGCTTTGGTCACCTAAATAGCAGTCCACTGCTTGCTGCTTGACAAATATGAGTTTATATAATTGTTTATAATTTTACTTTATAAGTCAATTTATTTTAATTTTATTTTAATTTAGTGCTGACATAATCTACTCATTACAATGTTTTTTTTATGAGTTGTATTGCAATATGTGGTTAGCTAGCGACCTCGACAATTATTTATTTTACCTCGATGGTCCTAGTTTATCAATTGTAACTTCTAGTTACAGCTATATGTAAGCGGGCACGCCCTTTATGCCTGGAGGCTTTTTTTTTTTTTTTTTAGATATTGTTTACTTTTAGTTATTTTTATTTCTGCTTGAGTATAGTTCTCGATGCTTTTGGTTGGTATATTGGCGTGTGCTAGCTGTCATATGGCTATTAATTATAGCTATTTAATTTAAATTATTTTTTGCATATTGTAAATTGTCTTGCATACTGTTGTATAGAATCATTTTTTATTTTTTTTCTAACTGAACAGACAGCTGTGCTGCTGGGGAGTTAGTTGCGCCACTTCTTCTTCCCAGCAAAAGCACTAGGAAGTGGAGAAGGGTGGGCGTTTTGGGGGACTGTCTTATGTAATTTTGACGTTCGAAAAGTGCTGATTCTCAGCCTAGTTTGAATAAATGACTTTTGAATTTTGAATTTTGAAATTTTGAATTTTGAATTTTGACAAAGGCCTATTTCATCAAACTCAAACTCAACTCAAACTCAACTCAACTCAACTCAAACTCAACTCAACTCAAACTCAAAGCATTTATTTCAACTAAACCATTTACAGGCACTTTTGAATTGTCAAGGGGTCAGCCCATTCCAAAGCGTAGTAGGTACCTATGGAGAAGAACGGGCAAGAAACTCCACGGACACTCTTTTAAATCAATAATTTGATACAAAATATTGGTTAGGTACATCATTCATTTTGAAATTATGCATGTGAGAACAATGTAGAAAAACGTGCACGTTCGTAAAAGTGTCCGTGATAAAAAGATAAAATAAAGAATCATTCAAAAAGTTAAAATAAATTAAATTAAGACATGGCAGCTAAGAGATGACCAGTCCCAACAGACGGCGCCCGTTCACGAACATACCACATGGATCAGCACCATTCAGCTCAACCATTTTGAAGGGAGCTAAATGATCCAACACACGCGCCATCATCAGCGAGACATCTATCACCATGGCCATCTCCACCATCATGGCCTAGTTCGGCTACGCCCATCCACTCCGCGAATATAGCCGCTCCACCTAGCTTGAGGGTGTCCTCTATACGTTTGTCGATTCGCGGTCTCCACTCAAGAACACGTCTACCCCAATGGTCATTTAACAACGTCATGGTTCATATTACTGATCAATCCAATGTACTTAAGGTTTTTTTTCTTTGCAGCGTTCGCGTGTGTGATGCAGCGATGTCGGTGGCGGTGAGGGCGGCGCTGCTCTGCGCCTGCGCACTGCTGCTGCAGCACGGTAATATTCACTTTTTCCTTATTATTTTTTCTCCAAAAATCGAAAGAGGCTCTGCTGTTGAGAGACCGATATCATTATGAAGATATAGCTGCCACCGTAAGATTGAGTACCGTTGTTTTAAATCTATCAGTACCTATTATTTCCGGTTGATTATAAACTGTCGAAAAATTGTGAACTGGGTGAAATGGGTTAGGTAAGGGTAGAACTGTAACAAACCGCGCGCGAGCCGAGCGAGCAAAATGAGCGGTGCCGCGACAGCGGCCTGTGAGGCTGTGACCGCTACTTCCAAGTTGCTTACAGCTAAGCAGGCTATTTAGTATAAGCGCAAAGTGCGTCTTACGTCGCAACCAAGTTTGATACTAGTTCACAATTTGTCGGTTTATGGATAGATTATAAACTATCGAAAAATAATGCGTTAAATTGTAATAATTAATAATTTATTATGTTAACCCGTCGCGCGCGCAATTAGCGACACAATAGAATTTTATTGTTATTTGCACACATGGGGTGCAATCGACATTTTAAGAGTTAAACGTGTAGGTTTATTTCAATAATTATTTTAGTTTAATTAAGACTTCGCATATTTATAAAATTTTCTCTTTTTTTTCTCACCCACTATTTTCTAAATTTCTTTCTCATTTCTCCTGTCGCAGGTCTGCTGGAAGAAATTTCTTAAGAAATAAGCAGTACCTTTGTACTCATAATTATGATTATATCTTATCTGTAACTATTTTTCTGTGCACATAAATGATAAAATAAATAAATGAATAATCCTAACGGAAATAATTATAACGGATTATAAGCTAATGAAGTTAATAATTATACGGTGACAATTAGACATCAAACTTTTCACCCGAAACCGGTGATTATGATCACGCTAACGCTTTCTGATAATAAATGTATAGCAATTGAAAAGCGGTAAAGATCATCATCTATTCTCTTTAATAAAAATTCAGTTACTGCACTTAAAAAATAATTGGCTGCGTTAATTAAAGCTATCAGGTGCCTATCAAGCAATTTCGTTACACTTACTTACTTATCCGAGCCGTAATAGCATTCGATCCTTATCGCTTTAGTTGCGCCAATATTTCTGCCCCAGTTTACTGAAATCCAATAGGGGCTATACCTATACAGAAAACACTAACTAAATCATTCTATAACACCTTTAGTTTAAAACGGAAAGTTATTATACAGGGTGATTGGAAGATGGGTGCAAAGCTTTAAGGCAAAGATAGTACAGACAATTTAGAACCATTTAAGTCATGGTTGTCTTAGACGAAGTCTTACCAATTTTTTTTTTTTTATAAGGTTAAAAAAACGTATTGATACAAATTTTCTGAACTTTAAATGTCTGTAAAAAATGTCTAATGTTCACAGAAGCCTAAAAAATGTTTTGCTTGATTTCTTACACATTACTTTGATTAAATAAATAAAAAATGAACTCATATATCATTCAATTTGGCCATAATTATGCAGTTTACATAAAATTTTGGGAATTTACCCGAAAAAAAAACAAATGTTAGGTTAATAAAATTGGTAAGACTTCGTCTGAGACAACCATGGCTTAAATGGTTCCAAATGGTCTGTACTATCTTCGCCTTAGAGCTTTGCACCCATCTTCCATTCACCCTGTATACCTTTTTTTTTTTTTTTTTTTTGGGTGGGAAATCATCAAATGACTCCTCCCGCTCTGGGTGGAGCGGGAGGGCGTGTCAGACTCTTACTGACTAAAACCCACCCGTGTTCCTTCTGTTGTCTGTGCAATGCCAGGGGGCCACGGTATCCTTTCGGACTTTCCCGCAACCCCGGCAGGCAATGGTCTCATCGGACCCCTTCATTCGCTGACATCTCTTTGAGGCGCGCGTGGAACACAACGCGCCGTCGACCCGGGCTTGGTCCTTACCGGACGGCGAGCTACCGATTGCTCACCGTCCGCAAGCCCGCGCCTACGGTGGCCGGGAATCCGCGATCGATTCCCGACGCCCGGGGCGTCTCCTCCTGCGGCGGCTAGGGGCGTGAGGGCGCGAAATTTGCCTCTCCCTCACGCGCTCCGCCTCCTCCTTCGCGAGCATTACTGCTTCGCAGAAGGAGGTGACGGCCTCCCATGCCCTCTCGCTCCGTACCATGGCCTGGACCAGGGCCGGACGCGAGAGATCCCCGCCACCGATCGCCTCCACGAGGACACGGCGGTGCTCTGCCCAAGCCGGGCATACCTCCACCGTATGCTCCACCGTGTCCTCCGGGCGATCCACGCAGTGATGACACCCGGGCGTTTCCTCCCGCCTTATCCGAAACAGGTACCTCCCGAAACAGCCGTGTCCGGTGAGGACCTGCGTCAGGCGGAAGGTGAGGACGCCGTGGCGCCTCTCCAGCCACTCCTCAAAGAGGGGACTTATCGCCGCAATAGTGGCGTGCCCAGCACTGGGTTGCGACAATCGCACTCTCCATGACGCCATGAGATCCCGTCGGAGCTCTGTCCGCTGTGCCGCGATTTCTCGCGGCATCGGAGTCAAGCCCCGGCGTTTCGCCTCCCCGCGCCACTCCCAAATATGCGCGAGGACTTTTGCCTCCAGATCCCACGGCGGCAATCCGGCAAGGAGGCTCGCCGCCTCACCGGAGACCGTGCGGTATCCCCGGACCAGCCAGGTGGCCATGACCCTCTGGGACGCGTTCAACCGGCGGGCAGGCCGCCGCCTCAACGAACGCGCCCACACCGGTGCCCCGTACAGGGCCATGGACCGCACGATCCCCGCGTATAGCCTACGGCAGGAGGCGTTTGGACCCCCTAGATTGGGCAGGAGCCGCTTCAAGGCAGCCCCGGCCCGGTCCAGTCTGGGAGCCAAACGTTGGAAATGCTCCACGAAGTTCCACCGACTGTCGAGGACGAGTCCCAGGTACTTCATCGTCGACTCGACGCCGATGTAACCCCTCCTACCGTTATTTGGGAACCCGACGGTGGCGCGTTCCGAGGACCATGAAAACACATGGCCTCAGACTTGTGCAAGGCCACCTCGAGTCCCAACTGCCGGATTCTGGCCACGATTGTCGCAACCCCGTGTGTCGCTAGTTCGGCCGCCGCCTGGTGCGACCTCCCCTGCGCCAGGACCAACGTGTCGTCAGCGTAAAAAACGACGCTGACGCCATTGGGGAGGTCGGCGCGCAGCACCCAGTCGTATCCAATGTCCCACAGATGCGGCCCCAGGACCGATCCCTGTGGGACACCGCACACCCCCCCTGTATACCTAAGGCACAGAAAAAAAAAACTGCGTGTATGACCCTGAACGTAAACGAAGCAAAAGGGAGTATGTAAGGATCGTAGCTGGTGCAGGTGGCGTGCTGTAGTTTCTGCCTAACCCCATAGGAAGAAAGCGTGGGTTTTGTAGGGTGTATGTGTATACAATTGGATTTTTAACCCCCAACGTAAAAAGAGGGGTGTTATAAGTTTAACAGGTGTATCTGTGTGTCTGTCTGCGCTATTGTAACTCGAAAACGGCAAAACCTGTTGTGTTTTTATTTGAAAGGTAACTTGATCGAGAGTGTTCTTAGCTATGATTCAAGAAAATTGGTTCAGCCGTTTGAAGATTATCTAATTAAAGCAAAAAAAAAAAAAAAAAAACCCTTTTCTAGTTGATGAATAGATGTGAACATCTTCCACAAGTCTGATCGATTTGAAATTTGGTACTCTGCTACTTCAAATATATTTGAAGAACATAGTAACCTTAAACTGCTGCTGATGAATGGAATACCATTCATAAACCCTCCGTGAGATTGTCAGTAACACCAAGGCGATGCTGGCCTTCCTTGAGGAGCTGGGGTAGATCGAATGATCGACTTTTCCACCTCTACGTAAAATACGCACATGGACACCAAAATCTTATACCATAACATTCTTATTTTTGCATGGAGTGATGAGAAGCCAATCAGACGGCTTCTTCTTCTTTTCGTGTGGTTAATGTGGTGACCGAGTTTTAAAACCACCCATGGGCCTCTTACTTGGCTTCACATGCCGTCGAGAAATATCTCTCAGGCATGCCGGTTTCCTTATTCTTTTTCTTCACCGTTTTTTAAATGAGGTGCGTGACTTGGGTTCGAAGTCGAGGCCTATGACTTGGTAGTCTGACGGTCACACCACCACCACCATACCATCATTCATGAATTTATTACTTTACATTTGCAGCAAACGCGGAGCTCCGAGGAAGGTGTCCAGCGGGAGAAAGTGCATGTCCTGCGCGTGCGACTCCGTGCACCACAGACGATGAGTGCGGGGAGAAGATATGCTGTTCAACAACGTGTGGGCGAGCCTGTGTCGACCCGCTTTTTACTGGTAACTTCAATTCTACTACTAGAATTTTCCCATCTTGAACTAGATTGGGGTTAACCATTATGGCTCCATTTATTTTTGCATGGAGTGATGAGAAGGCAATCAGACGCCTTCTGATTTACACAACTCAGTCACTACTTAAAAAAAAGACATGTACTTAAACAGACTTTTGGCTTACTTCACTACATTCAATAGCTTGTCATCAAGTACGATATACAAGTTAACACTAAACTATATATAATTATGTAATGTACAAGTATACTAGTATGGGAATATAATATAATTGGGCATAAAAAAATTCGTCCGCATCAATGGAAAATCTAATCCTAGCGTACTTAGGATTCAGAAGTCTAATTTCTGACGACGGTCGGTACTCGTCAGTCCAGGTCCATTGAACTTTTGATTGAAGGCATTCGTGATTGACCTGCACTTCACCAGAGGAGAGCTTTATAAAAAGCGATGGCGAGGTTTTCGAATACTTACATACAAACATCGCTTTGTTAGGCGATCCAATAACAAATTACAACGACATTAAACTTGCAAGCAAAGCAATATTCTAAGTATAGCGATTATACACTCAGCAATTATTACACAGCCATTTGTGGGAAACAAAGTTTCTCTGTTCTTACGAAGCTTAGCAAAGGGTCATAACTTCACAAACTATCTACATAGGAAATAAGGAAACTACAAGTTCCTAAAATAACTTACGTGTTTATCATCAAACTCAAACTCAAATCATTTATTCCAAATAAACAAATTACAGGTACTTTTGAATTGTCAATGGGTCGGTCAGTCAGAAAGATGAAGCTAGTTGCCCATTCCAAAGCGTAGTAGGTTCCTATGGAGAAGAACGGGCAAGAAACTCCATGGACACTCTTTTAAATCAGAATATTGTTACAAAACATTGGTTACAGCATTCATGTTGAAATTATACATGTGAGAACAATGTAGTAAAACTGTCAGAAACATCCTCGTTATCTTAATTTATTTGGGGTCATCGCTATATGCTTCTACACCTTGTGTGCTTTTTGCAAATACATCTATATCAACCTTCATCTTAGTAGTCGCCCCCATTCATCTATTAACATGTTTGACACAGTCCATCAGTCATCCGTATTCCTATATTTTAATAGTCATTTACATTCAAACTCATAAAATATCTCACGCCATGACCCATTATCATCATCATACAGTTAAAAGACGTCCACTTCTGGCCATAGACCTCAAACTCTGCCATAGCGAACGGTTCTATGCTTCCTGTATCGAACGGTTTCCCGAGAAATTTACCAGGCCATTGTTCCATCTTGAACTTATGTATCTTAGTAGCCCTGCATGGTTCGATTTGTTGATCATTTTCTATTGCACTGTCCTCCCTTATCTAATAGCACTGTAATTTGCAACATTGTAAAAATCTCTTTTTTTTTTAAAGATGTATTATGACCTTCTGACGTTTCTTAAGTGCCCATTTAGATTTAAGTGAAATAAAATATTTTGTGGTTCAATTTGAATGAACTAAATCTTGAAATCCTCCCCAGGTTGTGAGAACGTGAAACTATCATCAGAGCGAATATCTCGCGCCTTAGCCGCAGACAACAGCCGCGGTGGTCGAGGCAAGCTACCTGCTATGAGGACCCCTCGGTGCAAGTTCACGGATGGAGAGTTCGAGGAGATCCAGTGCGACAACGAAATCGTTAGCACCTGCTGGTGTGTTGATGCTGCTGGGTTTGAGGTAAGCACCAGGAGAAGGCTACTGGGATAGACATTTCGTCATCTTCATCTGCCCAGCCTTTTCCCAACTACATATGTTGGGGTCGGCTTGCAGCCTAACCGGATGCAGCTGAATACCAGTACTTTATATTTGTATTTTTATTACAGGGATAGGCCTAAGAGAACAGTGTATTCTAGCAGGATATTCTTAGCAGTAACCGAATAAGTTGGTGATATAACTAATTGTTCTTAGAAGCAATATTCTAGTTACTAAACAATATTGATTTATATTTATCACCGCACTGCTGGACACAGGCCTAATCTCTTCGAGAGGGAGTGGGCTGTAATCCACCACGCAAGCCCAGTGCGGGTTGGTAATTTATCAACTGCGAACTCTGAACTTCTCACGGTGTTATACGTTTTGACAGGCAAGTTACAGTAGGTACCTTTGGTTCCGGGGATCGCGGAAGTCGCACGAGATCCCATGATCCCCGGCCCACGGTGTGGGAAGTGAACACCGGGGTGGTTTTTAGTCAGTGACAATCTGACAAACCCCGCCGCCCGCACCAAGGCGGAGGAGATCCATGAGGATTTTTCACCCCGGATCAAAAATATAAAAGGTACCTTTGGTTGCGAGACTATATTTTCATGGCAAGTTGACCTTGGAGCTCGTGGCTAAGTAATAACAGCCGCACCGTTCGATCCATCAGGTTAAGCTACGCTTGCCGGGGTTGGTCCGTGGATGGGTGACCATCTTAATACCGAGACTCTTCCGTGCCTCGGAAAGCACGCTAAGCCGTTGGTCCCGGCTGTCATTCGTGGACCTTTGACAGTCATTACGGGTAGTTAGAAGCCCAAAAGTCTGAAAACCAGTCTTACCAAGGGGTATCGTATTACCCAGTTACTGGGTTGTGGAGGTCAGATAGGCAGTCGCTCCAAGTAAAATACTGTATGCAGCTGCATCCGGTTAGATTGGAAGTTGACCACAACATATTTAGGAAAAGGCAGGTAGATTGATTGTTGAAGTCACACCCTCGAATGTTGCCTCTGCAACATTGATTCATTCATATTTATCGTTCGAAGTGTTTCTTACTCAACACGCAAAGAAAAACAAACACCACTACTTCTCAGGCTGTAAAACCTTGCCACTAATACACCCATCAATTCCCAGTTACCAGGAACCAGAGCACCAGCTGCAGCCCTAGTCAATTGCTCTCGAGTGGACCCCTGCGCAGCTCACACATGCAGGATGCTGTGTCCGTTAGGCTTCGAGCTGGACCAGCGGGGCTGTCCTCTCTGCAAGTGTAGAGACCCTTGCTCCTCCGTCACATGTCCCGGACAGCTGTCCTGCCAACTGGAGGAGGCGCCGTGCTTGAAACCACCATGTCCACCTGTACCTACATGTAAGTAACACAGGCTGAATAGCACCACCCATTATAGAACAATGACGACTTCTGACACTGTCGATGTCGTCCTGTCCTTTGAGTTTATATGTATTTTGTTCTGAACGCATACGAAGTTCTAAAATTAGACTTGCTAGCTTCAAGAATAGGGACTTTAGGGACTTGTATATACAAGTCCCTAAAGTCTTTCAACTACATTTTTAACAATCATGTTAGTAGAAAAGCAAAGCCGGACCTTACATACCTAATCTGCGTTCGCAATTTATTTGCCAAACATGTAAACAAACATGAGTTTTCCACTTAGACAAACATCAACTTTATGCAAGTGCAAATGAGGTTGATTTTAGACTGACTATACTACATAAAAGATAGCTTGATCTCTGCGACATACATATATCAAACTGACATTCCTAGGGTAGGAATTCATTCATTAGGTCGGCATAAAGTATGAAATTGACAGTTACTGTCTGTACTATTATGAAATTCAGGATTTCTTAGGCAGTGATTTTAATGACAGCTATCGCAGAGATCAAGCTATCTTTTATGAAGTATAATACTGTTGAAGAAGTCATATAAAATATGAAGTTGTAGCGCAAATTGAACCTTATATGTAGGCATTACAGTTGTTTTTCCTAAAACTCATGTTTGTTTACATGTTTGGCAATTGAATTGCGAACGCAGACTTGATTAGATATTCACAAGATACTTGTTTATGAAACGGTATGCAAAATACCGTCGGCAAAACAAAACATAGCATCAGAATTATGAATATCGCACGCATTACAGCAGATATGCAAATACAAGTCTATATACAAGGCTGAGCAATTTAACCTTGATAACATACCTATTCAAGAACAAGGTGTAGTTGAACTCACTGAAAAACTGTATAAAGGAATCATTGTGCTCATCATTATGAACAACTTTACCAACTTTGCCGCTATGAAGTTAGGTTGCGCAATTGCGCATGCGTGCTGCCATGCGCGCTACTGTTTTATAAGTAAGATTAACTACTGCGCAGTCATTTGTAGGCTACTTCAGAGCGGCAAAGCTATGGGATCAAACCGCAAAACGGAAAAAAAAAACAGCTGTTCTCTACTTTAGGTCAACTTTCCCTACCTTATGTTACCTCACTCCAGTAGCCTTCCAAGGGTTTGACAGCCCTCAAAAACTCGTTAATTTTAATTTCACTAAGGTTGGAACTACCTACTTATCTATCTGTCAAATACCACATATTTTTACAATATTTAACACAACTAACTATTTACACTCGGCACTAAATTAAATGACTAACTAACTTCACAAATAAATCCAAAAACTAAAGGACATTTTAGGCGTCGAAGTACGCGTCCACATCGCTGTCATCCGAAAACGTGCCTGTCTGGCAGTATTGCCACGTTGAATGGCAATGCAGAACGAGCCAGCCGACCGGTCACGTGAAGTGTCGACCAGTCAAAAAATACATTTTAGATTTTAGTAAATATAGACCTTGATGTTTTAAAACCTGTCAGTGATATTTAACCTAGGATGGTTCAGCAATAATACGAGGGTGATGTTGCTGTCCTAGTCCTAACTACTATTATAAATGCGAAAGTTATTTTGTTTGTTTGTTACGCTTTCACGCTAAAACGGCTGAAAAGATTCGGATTGAATTTGGGTAGATCATGACCTGGAAAAGGATATTACTTTTTATCCCGATATTCCCACGGGATCGAGACTTATGCGGGTGAAACCGCGGGGCGCTGCTAATTCATCCCTATTTCGCCAGTTATACGAAAGTTTTGTTAAACCTTGATGTTTATAGGCAAAAGGGGTCGGAGTCTTATGAACATCTGCCCTGTGGGAGAGCCGCTGTTGATATCTGAGACAAGCAGGCCTTTCCTGTGTGGTACTGACCCTGGAAAGCCCAACTGCCCACCTTTGTACAGGTGCCTTGTGGAATCAGGTTTGTAGCTTTTGGACTGTATTTTTTCATCCCTTCAACCCTTTTCCGCATCTTCAAAGACGCCAAGCAGCTATTGGTCTATTCCAGTTTGGTTACATACAAAATGTTGTTTAACATTGTAAATCTTTACAGGAAATGACTACGGAGTGTGTTGCCCAGCATCTCTAGAGCTCCAAAAAGCCGGAACATGTCCTGCTCATGCCACAACTGAGGAATGTGGGACTCCCTGCGCCCATGACTTGGAATGTCCTTCAATGCAGAAGTGCTGCGATGGCGGAGAATGCGGCAAACATTGCATTCTGCCACACAATGTGACGATGTGTTCGCAGCAGAAGATGTTGGCTGAGTTATTGGTTGTGAGTGAAAAGGAGGGCAGAGGGTATGTGCCGCAGTGCGCTGGCGATGGATCGTTTGTGTCGAAGCAGTGCTCGAGAAATGGATTGGTTTGCTGGTTAGTAAAAGACAATTTTTATTTAAAAATTGGGGTCTAGACGAAATTAAACGAGAAATTTTGAAATGAAAGCTTGAATAATTGTGTTTACTGGCCCATTGATGAGCATAAGTTTTTTCATAGACAGTGATCAAGTAATTTCTCACATTTCAAGCGTTGGCTCCCAAAGTGACCACTTACTTCAAGAGCGCCTATCCTAAAAGTTGGCAACGTCACCAACAGTTGTCAAACATTTACCTGCTTTGATTAATTGGCAATATTAATGTAAGGAAATTATGGCTAACTAGTGAACTAAAATATTGATTAAAAAAGGCAATAATTAATACCGTAACACCGAATATTTAGTTTTCGATGTAAAAAAAGTATTTGAAAACTTTCTAAATGCCTTTTTTACACCTAAAACGGTTACAACATCAAATTCAGTGTTATAATCGCAATTCATTATTAATATTCTAGTTAGCCATATTTCATAAATCCATACAGTAATATTGCCAAATTAATCAAAACAGTGAAATATTTGCAAGCTATTGAATTGAATTTCTTTATTTTACATAAAAGGTCTTAAATATAAGAAGTTCCACATATTTTGCTTAGGTACATTACATAATTCAGCATGGAAAATATACCTCACTATAAAATTATATACAAAACCACTTCAGTGGTTACTTTTGCGATCATGAGGTAAATAGTAAGAAATAAGAAATGTTTGCGACTTGCCCACTTATTTGTTGAATTATGAAAGCTTGAATACTTGGGTTTACTGGCCCATTGCTGCGCATAAGTTTTTTCATAGACAGTGATCAAGTAATTTCTCACATTTCAAGCGTTAGCTCACAATGTGACCACTTAGGTACTTCAAACAGGTGTTTAAATGTGTTATAAGACAGAATTCTAAAAAATTCCAGCACTGACTTAACCTCTACTTAATTCCACCAGGTGCGTCGACTCCGAAGGCAACAAGCTCCGTGGCTCAATGGGTCCTTCATCATCAGTCCAATGCTCTCCAAGCCCACTACCAGCTCGCAGTGGTGCCAGAAGCCTAGGCTCCTGCGCCAGGGCCCTATGTGCAGCCGTCTGTGAATACGGATATAAGACAGGAGCTGATGGATGCCCCACCTGTGAATGCGATGACCCTTGTGCTGGGTTCCCTTGTCCTGATGGTGAAGAGTGCATCAGGGTTAGAGAAGCTCAGTGTTTCGGGGATTTGTGTACTGGATATCCTATTTGTGAGTAAATATTTATCCTATATTATTTTTATTGCTTCTAAAACGGTGAAGTATGCCTGAGAGATATTTCTCGACGGCATGTGAAGCCAAGTCAGAGGTCTATGGGCGGCTTTAAAACTCTGACACCAGATTAGTCACAAACCACACGAAAAGTAGAGATTATTTGTATATTTGTAATCACGTTCTCGAAAACTGCTCTAACGATTTCGATGAAAGTTGCAATATAGGGCTTAACGGGGAGAAAAATCAATCTAGCTAGGTCTAAAATCTGGGAAAAATATTTTCTTCTATTTTCACCCGAGAAAAGCTCAGTGGCCCAAGTATTTACCTATTTTTTATACGTATTGTTGAGGTTAAATAGCCAACATGAATCATCCACTTACTTATCTACATAGATTTCTTAGACAACATGTTTATATACCTCTTTGTTATCTCCAGGTCGTCCAAAAGTATCATACGAGAACCCCTGCGAGGCCGGAGTCCCGGCGTCAGACGCGACCGGAGCCCCCGAGACATGCGGCGCGGACGCCGACTGTCCCGACAACCACTCGTGCACCCGGTCTGGGAGAAGTAGCTCCGCCGTATGCTGCCCCGACCCGCACTATGTCGATAATACCACGGAGACTGATGCTATGGATGTAGGTGGCTTCAAACTTATTCTTATCTTTACTAGCTGTTGCCCGTGATTTCGTCTGTGATCCAGGATGACAAGTAGTCTATGTCCATCGCCAGGTCATGGTCTACCCATGTGCCAAATTTCCTCCAAAAACAATCGGTTCAGCCGTTTGGGAGCTACGATGGCGTAGACAGACACACAGATACCAACGTTAAACTTATTACACCCCTCTTTTCCGTCGGGGGTTAAAAAGCGAATAAGGTGTAAAACTTTGCCGTAAAAATGGAAATGTAGTGTACTGTAGTGGAAGTGGAGTGGTAGGTAATGTCTTCTATATTTGGTGCGTTTTCAAAATTCAGAACCGAAACTGCTATGTAGGACCACAGATTATTACAGATGGTTCACTCTGCAAAATCCTTTAAATAAAAAGCAACTCTTCCCACGCCACAATAAAGTGCAATTCATCATCATGCAAGTTTAATTACCTACAGTTATATTCACCTAGAAGTTGCATCTCTTTCTATCGCGTAACTCTTATATCTTCTAACTACCTACTTTACGCCCACTAAATTAGCCCGACAAGTCGAGCCCGCCTTCTGTACAATAGCGACATTACCTGGGGAAAAAAAAACTATTTAGTCCATCAGTCAGATAATAAAAAAAATTTAGACACTTATTTTTTACTTTATCATATTAATAAAAAATATTTCAGATAAAACGCATTATAGTTGGGGAGTGGGGGCTCGCTACGTCACAAGTCAGGATAAAATCTACCGGGGAGTGAAGTCTAGCCACATTTTAACTAAATTCCGTAATCTTTTGGACAAAAATTTTTTTTTGCTAACATGCATTTTCTGTAGTAGGACGTACAGAATAGGGATGATGACTAAAAAAATGTTTTTTGTCCGTAATGTAGATTATGAAAAAATAACGCACACGTATTTTTTCTTTTTTTACGTTATCAAAAGATTACGGCGATACATTGAGTTATAATGTGCCATGACGTCACTTGTATGTAGATTTTAACCATACTTGTGACGTATCAACCCCCACTCCCGAACTTTAATGCGTTGTATCTAAGTCATTTTTCATTAATATGATAAAGCAAAAAATACGTGTCTAATATTTTATTATTATCTGACTGACGGACTAAATAGAATTTCTTTTTTTTGTCCCAGGCATCATCCCTATTGTGCCAACAATCAAACGCCTTACAAAAATGAAAATAACAATTTTTCTTCTGCACAACCTTGTAGATAAGCTTCGAATCCTGTGGAACAGAAGCAGAAGCGGTATGTGGCCTAAACTCCACAGTACCTTGTCCTGAAGGCGACTGTGATAACGACTTATTGTGCTGTTCTACTGCTAACTGCGGGCCCGTGTGTGTGGACCCTGCCAAGATGAAGCTACAGACCGATCGAGTTGATGATATTCCTACAAGTAAGTATTATGTACCTTTGTCCAAGTTGCTACTCAAAAGTAGCGCGTTAAAAGTAGCGTGCTAAAAGTAACGTGTTAAAAACTCAAATGACCAATGAGTATCCAGAATGTCACAGCACTTGTACTGTTTCAATGACAGTATAAGATGGAATCAATCACAAACTACACGTTACTAAGCTACATCTGTAAAAACGCGTTTTACTTAGTAAAACTCTGGATAAAAACGAATATTATACCTATACTCCATTTATTATAACATTAGAATAATAACGGATATCACCCTTTCCTTATTTCAATATTTAAAACGTTTAACAACGCCGTTATGTCACGATAAATACAAATAAATGTAATCAATTTATCGTGCCAGCAGTCAACCTACCCGAAACTGACAAATTTTCCCAATCAACTTTGAACCTTATATTTTAGTGATAAAGTTGAAAATCAATTAAAGATATTTGACAGATTGTAGTGTAATAGGTTGATGTGCCTATACATTTAAAAAAAACGAAAGTACAGTAATTTAAACAATGTTACAAAATAACTGTCGCTATTTTGCCGTTATTTTCCTAATGCTATAATAAATGGAGTTTATGTACCTTCATATTTTAAAAGAATATAATTTTATCTGGAATATGTCATTGCCATTGCATGAATCTTCCGGGCTAAGTTTATAATGTTACTAACCTGAAAACTTAGCAGATACATTAATAAATAAGTCATAACTGTTAGTGTCCTAATTTCTTATTTTTCTAACCAGTGTGCGAGTACCTCCGCGACTTCGACGAGAAGATGGAAGGCACAGTGGACGGCATGAAGCTGGCGTTACCCGCGCCCTCGTGCCAGTCTGACGGGTCCTTTACTCCGCAACAGTGTGCCAACGGACGATGCTGGTGCGTCGACACCTTCGGGACTGAGATACCCGATACGAGCACCAAGAATGCTTCGGCTGTTGACTGTGATAAGTAAGTTGTTGTTTTAATTACTCAATATCTGGTATAGTCCGCGCGCGACTGAGGGAGACGGGGGAGGGTGCCATTGACAAAATTAGCACACTGAGTAAACCACCTTATTCACCATCCATCTTGCTGTACGTCCCGCCAAGGCCGCGTTGCTGGACATAGCATACACACTATCGTGCGCGTATCCAGGGTGCTGTACGTCTATTCAAGGCCGCGGTTAATGTTGCCAGAATGGGAGTTTTTTCGCGATTTTAGCCCATAATACCCTAAATCCCTGTCAAAATAAATCTATTAATATTGTTTTTTTATCTATATATATAATATAGGTATATATTTTATTAAATATGTATGATATGAAATGAAATGAAATTGTTTATTCTGTAAATAGGATATATTGGAATCACTTTTGCACCTCATCTTTTAAAAATAAAAAAATAAAATTAGCTAGATGAGTTCGGCGTTTCCTATGTGACTACTCTGAGAAGAAAGGCCGAAACCAACTCAGAGGTCACAGTCTCTTTTAAAGTCCAAACATAATCTTGGTCAGACCATATGAGGACACCATGTAGATTAGTCTGAAATGGTCTTTTGAGAAAAGAACCACACAGATTTGAGTGGACCTGTCCTGTCAGTGCAAGCATTTGTCAGTAATCGTGGAGCTCAACTCAGAACTTAAGGAGCTCAACTCGACGAACAATACCAAAGAAAGGCAATTGGGGTAGGCTGCATAAACTACTCAAACTGCCAGACCATCATTAAAACTAACTGAGAAAAAAAAAAAAACACATTATAAGTTCAAACATTCACAAAAATTTAATTATTATAATACTTTACAAAGTAATCTTGTCATTTTGTTTATTATATTCAACAATGTCAGTGTTTATATAATACTGGTATATTTTGAATGATTTTACTGATTATCTAGGTATAATGATAATTTTTATGATTTTATCACAAGGCTTAGCAGAGCGAGCACCTCAATCCCAAGCTTTTTTATCTTCTAAATAATCTGAAATTTTATAGTACCCTTTTTTTACAAAGTTTGGTTTTAATACAGCTTTTAAATCGTTTTATGGGTAAGTTTCGACTGTCGATGGGAAGTTTGTTACCAAGACTGCGCTGCGAACAATACAGTGAAGCATGCCAAAACTACACCTCCGCTCGGTGCATGCACGCTCACACGCACAAATTTACCACCATTTACAATATAACTTCAATCAAACTACACCCCACAAGTGCACACGTGTTTACGAAACCGGCCTGAAGTCACTGTTGACAGCACTATGTCTTGGTTTTTTATTTGGTCTGGTATCTTGATTCTTAGCTCGATTTACTTTTGAACATCCATAACCAACATGTTCCATCTATCTCCCAACAGAGTCCGCTCCAACCTGTCGTGCCTGGAGCTGACCTGCCGCATGGGCTGCGACTACGGCTTCGAGCTGGGCGCGGCGCGCTGCCCCACGTGCCGCTGCCGCGACCCCTGCGCCGGCGTGGCGTGCGCCGCCGGCCGCGCCTGCGCCACGGTCGACGTGGCTTGCGATGCGGATTACTGCCCACCTGTGCCTGCTTGTAAGTACCAGCATCTATGTAGACTTTTACCAACTGTGTAATTAGAGGCAATCTACAGGTTTTTTGACGCAATCTCTGACGTAGGCTTTTCCCAATTATGTTTGGGTCGGCTTCCAGACCGAATGCAACTGAATACCAATATTTTACATGGAGCGGCTGCCTAACTGACCTCCACAACTCGGTAACTGGGTATAAAATACCCCTTGGTAAGACTGGTTGTCGGACTTTCAGCGTCGGACCATTCGTAAAGACTTTCAAAGACCCACGAATGACAGCCGGGACCAACGGCTCCAAAGTAGCGTAGCCTAACCTGATCCATCGACCTAGTCCGATATCGATATAGGTAGATACTACTTGTATTAATTCAAAAAGTGCATTGTATTAAGGAAAAGCATTATTTTTGTCAATTGTTAAACTGACATGTTTAATGATGCACAACTCTGAACGGAGTCAGATTTGGAACTGATTTGGAACTTGGTGCCATAGTAACTTTTGTTCAGCTGAAAAATACCTATCCAACGATGTATCGCACGTAGCTATTGGAGGGTGGGATCAGAGTTCACACAAATCCTGGCATCGTCCTTTATGCCTGTAATTTTTATGGTGTACAATAATGAGTATTCTATCTATCTTCTGACTACACAGAATGAGTGTCCGACGTTAAATGCCTCGAAAACTTTTACCTACTCTGTTCTATGTCATTTAAACCAAGAATGCTGGTTCTCGAGTGAGTTCAAGAGAGCATTTTATGCACATTATTAACAGCAAACTTTGTTCCAGGTCTTCCAAAGAAACCAGGACAATGTCCTTACCTAGTGCCTTCAAACGGAGCGTGCGAGTGGTCGTGCAGAACAGACGCGGAGTGCGGCGCTGCTGAACGATGCTGTGCTACCGGCTGCGGTACTGCTTGCACTAAGGCGGTGCATCAGACTGCTTGTCAGCAGAGAAGGTAACAATAATAGTCGTTATTACCAGCGTCAGGCACTAGTTTTCTGGCACTAATGCTAAACTGGGCCTATTTGTCGCAGCCGTATGGCACACAATACTGTTTTAAGCTTTCTTAGTTTTTTTGTTTTTGTGTGAATATTGTATGCCTTATCTACCTGGATCAAATAAAATTTTCTTTCTTTATTACCTTTTGATAAAGCTCGTAAGTAATTTTTTCTAGGCATTAGGTATGATTCACGAACTCCATTCTTGAAAAAAAATCGATACGTAAAATTTTCAATATTAAATCATTTTCTCGAAAGAATTATCCGCTCTGCGTGGTATATAATAACTTTTTGATGTGATATCTCAATATTTTTGTATTGAGTGATAGTAAAATAAAAAACACGTATTCAATGATTTTCGCCAGAGAATAATATATAAAAAATTTGGACGGTAACTATAAATTCTGCCCATATAAGATACAGGCGCCTTGCGGAAATCCATTATAAAATATAATAGACGTAGTTACCTATTCCGCTAAGTATTCATAAAGAGTCATAAATAAAAGAATAAAATACAAAAAAAAACCCGAATCGACACGTGTTTTACCTCTCAACGAGGCATCCTCAGGATGACGATTGACTTGTCGCGAACCAAAATACGTGTTGCCACGCCGAGCGCCAGACGCTGTATTCGGGTTCACGACAAAGCAATTTCTCCTGTATATTAATTATTGATGGATGGTTGTGTTTGTCGACCTAACCTCTGGATGTCAGAGGCACGGTCTGTTAACGTGGGACCTTATCAACGGAAGCCTTTTCCTATCTTACAGAAAAACTGACTTCTGCTCAGTAAAGCCTGGAAAATTATACCCTTAGTTTTGTGGTCTTAGAAAAACGATAGTTCTTCGAACAATCGACCGTTCTTTGCACTTTTTTTGAAGTCATCAGAACTGTGGGATTGGTGGTCTTAATTTACATAGGTATTTGGTAGACCCCCTTATAGGTACATAACTGGATTTCGACACAAAAGTCAACCAGTAACCAAGTTTACTGGTTAGGATAGACAGGCCGGCTGTCGCTGAAAAACCAGCACTGGGGCTCTGTCTCGCATAGGGTCACAGAATTATGCTGAGCGATGGCCGTTTTGCGTGGATGTGACGCATATTTTCCCCTAAATAGTTATTTTCGTGTATCTGTTCTTACTTTCTTTGCGTCATGTTTACCGCAAATAAAAATATTTTCTTTATTTCTTTCTAAATACACCATTTCATTCGACAGGGCATTAGCTCTCCACACTGCGGCAGAGAGCGGCAGTCCGCCCGCGTGGGCGTGGGTGCCGCGCTGCGGGGAGGACGGCGCGTACGCCGCGGTGCAGTGCAGAGGGGCTGACAAGGCCTGCTGGTGTGTCGACACTGCTGGGAATGAGGTACAGTACAATACAGATGTGATTGAAAATTGTCTGTGCTCATGAATGGTAATTTCTACCAACTTCTTCGTTGAAGGCGTTCTTTGGCTAACTTGAAAAGAATGAGCAGTCAGTACTGTTCCATGTATTCAGACAGCTGTAATATGAAAATGTGTGTTTGATACCTTGAGCTAATTCTTGAATTATGTCTGCAGCTTTTCTACGGCATAAATAAGTTTTCAAGTGGAGAGTCCTTTGTCAAACAATGGAAAAACCACGGCTTTTGCCAATGGGCCAATTAATACGGAGAATTATGACTACAGGCTAGAATATACCGCTAGATAGGAAAATAATTTTCAAGAATTGTTCATCCCACCTCAACATCTCCAAAAAATCTTACACAATATTAGTTTATTTCACAAAATACTCTTTTCTAGATCCTCGGCACCAGAGTAACGAACTCCACACCGAACTGCGAAGCTCCCATAAGCTGCTCCAAACCAACCTGTGCAGAAGATCTGGTGTGCTCTCACGGATGGGAGTTGGATGGCAAGGGATGTCCTACGTGTGCCTGCAAGGATCCTTGTGCTGACGCCAAGTGTAGACCCGATGAGACCTGCGAACTTGTACCTTTGGAGTGTGAGGTAAGGTTTCATGGGTTTACTTGTGAAACTTACACTGTCTGTCCACCGCACCGTGAATGGGACGTCAACGAGAAACGCGATTACGCAGCCATAGTAAATGTATTGTCGCTACTTCGGCGTCGTTATCTTGTTCTCGTTGACATCCCGTTCACGGTGCGGTGGACAAGCGGCCTTTTCGGCATTACTTCAAATGCCATAGTAAGATTACTTATACTTACGTTGTTTAATTTTACACTACCAACGAGTTCTGATAAAAATTACTTAACATTTTCATTTTAGAAAGTTCATTTCCAAAAACCTACCATTAGATGGACGAACAAAAAATTTAATTAATATAGTTCTTGCAGAGTTTTAGTTTATTATACAGAATACCTAGAGAAAATTATTGTATCCTAAGACTTCCTTTGAAAGCCACTATAATGCAAAAATCTGGTTTATTCGTCTTTTTCTATGTTTTTAGGGTTCCATACCTCAAAAGGAAAAAACGGAACCCTTATAGGATCACTTCGCTGTCCGTCCGTCTGCCAGTCTATACAGACCCTTTTTCTCAGGAACGAGAGGAGTTATCAAGTTGAAATTAATATCGAATACGTAGGTCAATAGTCCCTTAGAGCTCTAGAAACGGCCATTTATGGGACATAGTAATACTTTGACACTCGCAAATAAATCTAAACGATCGCTATACGAGTGAATTCGGTCGCAAAGTAGTAATGGCGTGCCTAGACGATCAAAATTACTTGACAAGCACGTCGTGCGCGTAAAGCACATGAAGTCTGAAAATCGTTAATTTCTAGTTTTATCACACAAACAAACTTACATTAATTTGCAGTTGGAGAATTAATCGTGACATTATATCGATTTAAGGGAGAACATGTTTTCATTGGTATAAATTCGTCCCAACTTAGGAACCCTTCATTGTGCGTAGGTACTCAGCCGGTTTTTTTCTGTGTCGCTTTCTTCAAAGTCAAAGTCAAATAATTTATTTCAATTAGGCACAAAAAAGGCACTTAGGAACGTCAACATTTACCAAAAAAAATATAATACCTAATTGATTCTAGTCGCTTCTTAATTGTACCTAAACGTTAACCTTGTCTCCATTCCCCAGGGCAGCTCGTGCCCCCCCCTGGCCCGCTGCCGGCCGGGCCCCGCGTGCCCGGCGGGCCTGGCGCCGCTGCCGGCCCCCGACAACTCGGGTCCCCTGGTGTGTGGCCCCAGTGCGGCCGCCTGCCCTTCGACTCACGCCTGTCGGTTCGCTCCTCATGATTCTACACCATCGGTTTGCTGTCCAAAGCCACGTGAGTATTATTTTGATGGTAAACGTTGATTGATATATCTCGCTCAAGTCTATGTGCGGAATTTGAGCTTTAATCTCTCATATCGGCACAGACTATGTACTTAGTCTGGCAATAAATAATGTTACAATTAAAAATAAGAAAGATATTACATTTGAATTTGGAATTTGTCATTTTTATACGATTGTTCATTGAGTTTTCTAATTTTGGCGCCAATACATTGTACAATATTTTGCGATATTAAAATGGAGTGGGGTGATAAAGAGAACCGAATCGCTGTGATTGCATTCCACAAAGTTGGTATGGAGCCAAATGCAATTTTTTAAACCCTCCATACGCTTGATATTAGTCAAATGTTTGTGTACCGGGCTATTAATAGGTACAATGAGACCTCCTCTGTTTGTGACAGAAAAAGATCTGGCCGTCCACGTAGTGTTCGTACGAAAAAGGTGGTCAAAGCAGTAAGAGAAAGAATTCGAAGAAATCCTGTCCGAAAGCAAAAGATTTTATCTCGGGAGGTGAAGATAGCACCCAGAACCATGTCGCGTATTTTAAAAGATGACTTAAGACTTGCAGCCTATAAGAGACGCATGATAATTTAAAAAAGAATAGGGTGGTAAAATCGAAACAACTACTGAAGCGGTACGCACAGGGAGTTCACAGAAAAAAAATTGTTTACGGATGAGAAAATCTTTACAATTAAGCAACATTTTACCAAACAAAATGACCGTGTGTATCAAGATACCATTCTTGAGAAGGTAGTTAAGCCCCTTAACAACACCATATTCAATAACCAAGTATGGTCCTTCCAACAAGACTCGGCGCCGGGTCATAAAGCTCGGTCCACGCAGCCTTGGTTGGAAGTGAACGTTTCGGACTTCATCAGAGCTGAAGACTGGCCGTCGTCTAGTCCCGATCTTAATCCGCTGGATTATGATTTATGGTCAGTTTTAGAGAGTACGGCTTGCTCTAAACGCCATGATAGTTTGGAGTCCCTAAAACACTATTGATAACTGGCCTCAACGTTCAAAGGACTGTATTGCAGCCAATGGAGACCACTTCGAATAAGCTTTTTATATTTTAAATTGATTATTTGAAATTATATTTATGTATTAAACTAACACACTGTAAAAGTAATAAATATTATTTGCAATAAAAAAATAAATCTTCGTGAAAATATTTATGGCAAGACTAGATAAATGAAATTTCATTTGAATTTCTTTCATCAAATTGAATGTGATTTTGATGTGTGTATTATAATAAGTCAATGATACTTGAAATAAATGATTACCTATTATCCTATCCTGTTAAATGAGCAATATTTGTATATATTTGTAATCACGTTCTCGAAAACGGCTCTAACGATTTCGATGAAAGTTGCAATGTAGGGGTTTACGGGGGCGAAAAATCGATATATCTAGGTCTCCTATCTGGGAAAATTAGTTTTCTCTATTTTCACAGTCTCGGGAATGTGATACAACATTGGTATATCTGGATGATAATGTTTATCTATTGTTCACCCGAGCAGAGCTCCGTCGACCAGATACTTATTATAATGAGTCAATGAATACTTGAAATAAATGATTACCTATTATTATTTATTTATAACATCACGCCATCCGAGGATTACCCTCGAAGGGTTAGGCAGAGGTGTACATGCTAAAAGTACACCCACATATCGTATAAAGTATCTGCTATGATCTGCAACGCCCGTGGATCTAACTGTGCTCATAAAATACAATGCATTTTTTCTCCATCCAGGCACCGTATGTTTCGAGAACAAAGACGAGGGTAGTTGCTCAGAGGGCGAAGTCCTGAACACGACGAGATGGCACTTCAACCACGCCCGTAACAAATGTGAGCGGTTCAAGTACCACGGATGCTCCGGCAACCATAACAACTTCAGGACTAAGGAGGAGTGCAATAATGTGTGCCCTGGTGAGTTTGCCATCTTGTTTTATGGTGTTTGGTTTCTAAACTGTAATATATACTTACCCAACTTCACGACAGACTATCTAATTACGCAACACATTTTCGTAAACGATTACTAAGTACAAACTTGTTTCAATTTGACAGTTCAACAACATTCATTGCGTTATTTACGTTGTTGAGCAGATTGTTTTTTTCGAACTTATGAAGCAATGGTTTAGCAATTTGTTTTAAAACTATTAAAATTCCGATTGATCGTGTATCACGTAATTAGGATACTGGTTTATGTCATTAACTGATTTGTAAATATTATGTATTCTAAGTTTCGCCCGCGTGATATCGTTTGTCATTATTATTAGTATTGATATTGTTTGTTACGCTTTCACCCTGAAACGGCTGAACGGATTTTGATGAAATTCGGCACATGGGTAGACCATGACTTGGAGAAGGACATAGCCTACTTTTCATTCTGGATCGCAGACGAAACCGCGGGCAACAGCTACTTCTAAATATTTGGAAAAATCCTGTAAATTACTAGTTCAACGGGTCAGCTATCAGAATTATTTATTTGCTTCTACTAAGAAGATTTTGTCTTTCAAAACAGTGGCAGGGGAGGCTCCGAGATTGAAAACTAAAAACAGGGAGACAAGCCACATAGTGAAAGAGGAAGGCATGTCGTTATTACTTTTGTATATACATGTTAAATTTACCTGTGCTAACTCCACAAAATTGTTTTGCACGATAAAATTAAGAGTCTATAATACCTCACATTGCTTATGCTTAGCAAGATCCTCCGTTATATCGAAAATACTGCAGCATTAATTTGAAATAAATATATAGTAAAGTTGAGGCCGCCCATTGTTTGTTTTGTAGCGTTACAATTTATATTTTCTGGTGTACAATAAAGTATATATCAATAAATTAATTGATTTTAAGGAAGTACTATAATATACTATTAGTACATTTTCTCGATAGAAAAAAAAACAAAGTTACCCCCAAACCGAACAATAAACCGCTGGTATTTAAAACATACTTCAAATTAAGTACATCATGAAACTTTGCATAATAACTGCGATAAAGCCATGTGTTTTTTTTAATTACCATTATTTTCGCCGTAAAAATAAATTATCTAAACTATTGGCGCCTTGGAGCCTTCTCCTCGACACTTAGGAGTACTCGCGAGGAGTATCGTGCGAGCAAGATAAGGAGTGAATTTGAGCTAAGGTATTATGGACTCTTAATAGCATGATTAGCTTTATTAGCAATTTGGGCAATCTGGAATGAATTTCGGAGAGCTACGCTTGTGCATAAGATCAGATGTGGAAATAATTGTATTCAGTAGAATAGAAACTATAGATATCTAGATGAGTGCCTGTAATATGACTGTTTCAAGACCTTGCATGACTGCCGAATAATCAAAACAGCATCCTGTCACCAATCGACCTGATTATTTCATAATTTACCTAAGCCAACATCATCTCCGTAGCCTTTTTCAAGTCTACTAAAACTCCATTTGACGAGTCTTATATTTTAGGGTCAATCACGGAATAGCTATTCCATGGGGTCATAACCATCAGTAACATTATTTTCCTATGATACAGTATTGAGCCCATGCGAAAGACTACAAGAGAAGAACGAAGCCGCAGCACAGAAGTACGGCAAAGGAACCTTCATACCCAAGTGTGATGCCAGTGGAGCTTGGGAACCGGTGCAGTGTATGTCACATATTGGTAAGTCAACATACTCCATTATAAACTATGTGTCCAAAGACTGTCAAGTGCTCGTAAGATTCCTTCGTTAGGCCACACGCACCCCTTCAGTCGCTAAGGACTGAAGGGGTCCGATGGGACCGATGCCTGCCGGGGTTGCGGGAAAGTCCGAAAGGGATACCGTGGCCCCCTGGCATTGCACAGGCAACAGAAGGAACACGGGTGGGTTTTAGTCAGTAAGAGTCTGACACGCCCTCCCGCTCCGCCCAGAGCGGAAGAAAACATTTGATGATTTCCCAACCAAAAAAAAAAGAAGTGGTCGTACGAGTTGAGTGCGCAATAACTAAACAACTAAATTTGCTCCGTCTAAGACCTATTTGTTCCGGTGATATCGCATTGAACGCACGAAAAATCCCAACAAGTTCGGATTGTTTTCGGACGTCGGAACTATACGTTATTTATTATATACAAAATGATGGTGGCATTGGCAGAAAACCAAAACTGCATAACCAGAGGTGTACCTGTAGTACACCCACATTGCGACGGTTAGTTTTAAGTCCCATGTTATAGGGGGCGAGCCTATTGCCATCAACCGGGCACAAATCCAAACTCCGGGCTGCCAAAACTATTTTATATTTAATAAAGGAGTGACTGCTACGATCCTTAGGTATACCTAAGGATCGTAACAGCTAAGTGGCGTTCTTTAGTTTCTGCTTACCCACTTGGAAATAAGGCATGAGTTTGTGAAGTATGTTTGTATTTAATCCGCTTCTTGAAGACCACAACTTGACTTTAACCTTTCAAACATTTTGCTCGATCCGTATCCTCTAAAAACTCTCAATGTATTTACAGACGTATGTTGGTGTGTAAGCGCTCGTGGAGAACCTCTGAAGGGATCCTTGGTGCGCGGCGCTAAACCTTCGTGCAACTTCAGACAAGCGCGCAAGTGGGTGCCGCGGGACCCGCTCGACGAACGAGCTAGAGCCGACGAAGGTAATATTTTGTATCTAAGAAAGAAAACACCAAAAAACTAAATTGTTAATCTAACCTGAAATCCCCACTATGTCAGGAGGTGAGGAAACACGCCAAGAGCAGTATTTGCATAAGCTGGATTATTTATCGTATCATGTTTATTAAATACATTGGTATCCATACTTCTAAAAAGTCCAAAACTTACGAGTTGATCTCCAAACGGTCTTTGAACTAATATAGATTTAAATAAACATTAATGTTAGCTTAATTTAGGAAAAACTAGAATTTTATCAGCCTAGGGTAATAGGGATGATGTCTAAAAATATTTTTTTGTCCGTCAGTTGAAAAAAAATATTGGACACGTATTTTTTTTTTTTTAGTTTATCAAAAGATTACGGCGATGCCTTGCGTTAAAATGTGCCATGACGTCACTTGTATGTAGATTTTATACTTACTTGTGACGTAGCAACCCCCACTTCCCAACTTTAATGCTTTTTATCTAAGTCATTTTTTATTAATATGATAAAGCAAAAAATATAATACGTGTCAAATAGTTTTTTATTATCTGATTGACGGACTTAACAGCATTGCTTTTTTTTGACCTAGTCATCATCCCTATTGAGGAACAGTCAGATGTGGTGCCGTGACCTAAGAATTACGATTTTTTTGTCTTGAGGATGTCCTTGTAAAAAATGAGCTAAAGCAATTTGAAATATTTCTTTTTCAGTACTAGAAGAACTAATCAGACAAATGACTGCGTATAGAGTAGACGAATTCGACGACGACGACGAAGATGATGATTACGAACTTGAAGCCGAAGTTCGAGAACAGGAATCTTTAGGCAACATACTTGAACAGACGAGAGATAGAGACGAGCCCGCGTTGGTGTCGGAGGTCGTGGAGCCTAAAGCTGCAGACACTACCAAAAGATTGGAGAAGAATCTAGAAGTTAATTTGGATAAGTTCGCGTTTAGAACCAAGTGTCAGTTTATGCAGGAGGAAATTGATAATGGTAAGTCCTAAGGAGTTAGCTAGTTTAAAGGATGGTTATTCATGATTCTCCCTTCACATTCCACGTCCCGTCTTAAGCTTCATTCAGACTAGCGCGACGCGACAGCGCGACGCGACACCAGCTATTGTTATACCGTGAAGTTTTCTTAAAAATTGTATTGTTCGAGTCGCGTCGCGCTGGTCTGCACGAGCCTTTAAGGCAATGTGACGGGAGAATCATGAATGGTATATGAAATTGAAAGATACTTTGCATAATCATAAGCGCGTTGGGTTTAATCTGGTTAATTTACAAGTTTTTTTTTAAATGTTATTTTAAAGAAAACTTGTAATTTAACCTAATTTTATGTGTGGTGCAAACTGTAAATAAGTTGTGTAATGGCTACACGAGTAGGGAAAGACCAGAGAAACGATGGATGGACTGTGTGAAAGATGATATGGCTAGAAAGGGGGTGACTACCGAGATGACGACTAATAGAGAAGTGTGGAAGAGAGGGACAGGTTGCGTCGACCGCAAAAGATTTGAATAACTTGAACTTGAACGTATTTAAAACAACCGAAATACCAAACTAACAGAATAATAAATCAAGTCAAATGAAATCTTTAAAAAAATACTTTCACTATTAATTAGGTGGTGAAGGTTTCCGGCCCCGTTGCCTGGAAGACGGCGAGTTCTCCCCGCGCCAGTGCGGCCGCGCGCGCTGCTGGTGCGTGGACGCGGCCGGCCAGCGCCGCGCGCACGCCGGCGCCGTCGCCGACGAGCCGGCGCCCGACCCTTGTGGTGAGTCACTGTAGAAGACGGCGAGTTCTCCCCGCGCCAGTGCGGCCGCGCGCGCTGCTGGTGCGTGGACGCGGCCGGCCAGCGCCGCGCGCACGCCGGCGCCGTCGCCGACGAGCCGGCGCCCGACCCTTGTGGTGAGTCACTGTAGAAGACGGCGAGTTCTCCCCGCGCCAGTGCGGCCGCGCGCGCTGCTGGTGCGTGGACGCGGCCGGCCAGCGCCGCGCGCACGCCGGCGCCGTCGCCGACGAGCCGGCGCCCGACCCTTGTGGTGAGTCACTGTAGAAGACGGCGAGTTCTCCCCGCGCCAGTGCGGCCGCGCGCGCTGCTGGTGCGTGGACGCGGCCGGCCAGCGCCGCGCGCATGCCGGCGCCGTCGCCGACGAGCCGGCGCCCGACCCTTGTGGTGAGTCACTGTAGAAGACGGCGAGTTCTCCCCGCGCCAGTGCGGCCGCGCGCGCTGCTGGTGCGTGGACGCGGCCGGCCAGCGCCGCGCGCACGCCGGCGCCGTCGCCGACGAGCCGGCGCCCGACCCTTGTGGTGAGTCACTGTAGAAGACGGCGAGTTCTCCCCGCGCCAGTGCGGCCGCGCGCGCTGCTGGTGCGTGGACGCGGCCGGCCAGCGCGCCGCCGGCCTGAACGCCTGTAGTTGCATTATTTATGGACATGTCAAAGGCGTTTGACTATGTTAACCATAAAATACTGATAAAAAAAGCTGGAAAAATATGGAATCATCACGCAGACGAAGTCGCGGATAGAAGCTAGTAGTACACACATATTAATACAGATGGGACAATCCGCAAAATCATTTAAATAAAAAGCAACTCTTGTTACGACACAATAAAGTGCAATTCAGGTCGCACAGCGCTAATTCCCTACAGTTATAATTCACCTAGAAGTTCCTCTCTTTCTATCACATAACTCGATCTTCTGACTACGTTACGCTCACTGAATTGGCAAGACAAGACGGGCCGCCGCGTACTTGTAACTTCATACATAAACTGCGTAGTGTGTAAAATTGTAAGATCTAACTTAACCTTTTGTTACAGAACTAACACAAATAGATACAGCAATCCTTGAGCTGGAACTCCTGAACGTGGAACAAGCAGGTGCGGAGCGAGCTCGTGCAGGCTTAGCGTCGAGACTGGCGGGATTGGGAGCAAGGGTACCTGTGGCGATGACGCGGGACAGAAACACTGTGAAGCTAAGGGCCGTGCTCTCTGGCTCGCGGGCTGTCGACTACGTCTACTATATCGAAAACTTGGTGAGTGTACCAGGGGCATGAGGCTGTGACCGCATCGGTGGAAAGGAGTAGCTATTAAACATTTACTTTTTAGAGTTCCGTAGTACACAAGGAACCCTTATAATATATTGGCCGGCTCTTTAATGTTGACATTTTAGAAAACTGTACACAGTGTACACTGTAAAACTACGAACCGGTCTGACTTCATACCTTATAGGTAGTTTCGCCATGTCGGTCTGTCTGTCCGCGGCTTAGCTCAGAGACTGTTAATACAGTTCTCGCAAAACTTTATGAGCCCTCTGAACGTAGGCCCGAGTACTAAACCGCGCAGGGCACAGATGAGTGCAAAATCATTTATTGTAAGCTGTGAAACATTTTTTACTTACTGCGCAGCCACTCGCGTGCAACTTCCGAGAGCTCAAAAAGTTTTGCGCATACTGTACCTACTAGGAAGCTGTCATTTGGCATGGGTATACATATATTAATCACGCCAACAAATTAGTATAATAAAAACAAGAATTTAAAAAATTAGGTTACCTCCCATACAAGTAAAGTGGAGAGGTCTTTTTTTCTCATCTATCCCATATAGTATGGGGTGTCCTCCAAAAATATTGTGGGTGTGTGAAAATCATTTTTCAATCCAGGGATCCGTTTGAGAGGAAAACAATATCACAGCTAAGTAGGCTTTACATGTTAACGAGTTATAATCGACCAACAGTTTGAAAAACATGTTCTCCCATACATTCCGCATGGGACAACTTGTTTTTCAACTACAATGTTAAGTTTGTTCTTGGGATAAATCCATCCCAACTTAATGAAACCAAAAAAACCGGCCATGTGCGTTTCGGACCACGCACAATGTAGGGTTCCGTAACCCTTCATTGTGCGTGGTCCGAAACGCACATGGCCGGTTTTTTTATGGTGAAATTGCGCCAGATTTTACCAAACTGTACACTGTAAAACTACGAACCGGTTCATACCTTATTAAGTTCAGCACCCGATGACCACCATTTATTATGATCTTTCTAAACTTGACAATAAATATGTTCTCACCAGAAATATTCCCTGCATAAAAAGTCAGGTTACAATGAAAATGTAATTTTCCCATAACAAAAGCCACTTCTGAACCCTCTGTTTTCTATCTACAGGTGAAACAAGAAAAACTAGCGGGTAACAAAGCAGGCGATGAGGTCGTGTTAGGAGCTGACGTAATCCGCAGCGAGTACCGACTGGCCACGCCCAACCGGTCCGCGATGCAGCAGCGGGAGATACTTAGCGAATCTACTGTAAGTTTACATACCTATACGATATTAATTGTTGTTATTAAATAAGTATTAGTTTCTGGGACCGACGGTTTCGAAGGAGCCAAATATAGGCGACGAAAAATATTCATTCTATAACCATATCAAACTATGTAACACATGTTAATGTGAAATTTCTGACCAAAAGCTGGGTACACCCATCTAAAGGTTCTATTACTATAGAGTATTATATTACGGAAGTAGAGCTAATTCAATGCTCAACTCTTAGCTACACAGTACTAAAGCAAAGCAATAAGATTAATAAAGCGTCTTACTTTAACTCATTCATGTTTATCCTCTCACCAGGTTTCCGCAACTACTTCCTACCACACAGCACTTATAGTCCTGGCAGCTACTTCAGCGTTCATCATCAGCGTGCTATGTGTCCTCGTGATGCTATACCGCGCGAGATTACAACGGGAGCCGCAGAAAGCAGAACGGTTCTTACCAGCAGCCCCTCCCGTTTACGTCCTTTCCGCAGACGAGAAAGCGGAACTAGCAAGAGTACTGCATGCCCCTCCTCCACCTATCCCACCCCTAAACGATCACCAAACAAGAGTATAACCAAACCTTAACACAGAAAAAATGCTTTAAAACTTTACTGTAGAACATGGATATGACTCAAATTTCCCGCAAAAAAAGATGTCACTGAATGTGTTGCCAAGGAATGGACTTTCATAGACAATAATATTTTGTCTTTGAAATAGCTTGGGTTTGACGTGACAATAAAATTATAATGCCGGAATCAGACTTTCATAGCACATACGAATTTATCTGCTAGTTATTGACTTAATATTAAAATTATATTTACATAATAAACTTATCCAATTTACACAATTACTAAAGAATATCTAGGATTATTGACTAAAATAGATCCCTTGACCTATTTTTATCAAATGCCTTAGTTATGAGCCTATGAACAAATCGGAGAATTGAAGTTTTTTTTTGTATTTTAAGTCATATCTGTGTAGACGTGGTAATTTACATATAGTATTACTTGAGTACTGTAAAGCGGATGGTTTACCTACGTTACTCGTTAATGAAGCTATTGTAATGATAGTACAGGTACTAAAGTAATTATAGGGTCCAAAATAATATTGGCTAGAATTTTGAGTAACGTAGTTATGTATTCAATTTAATATCTTTCCTCTGTATTTGTAATTTTATATAAACTTAGTACATACCTACCTAATACGGAACAAAATTAAGTGTCCGCGTCTATGTAAATTATTGTTGGAGATGAATGAAAACATGAAAAACTTGTTAATAGTAAAAGTGAAAATGGAATTGGAAGTACAGAGTTAAGTTTTTAAAGACATCGATCAGATGTCGCCAGTGAAAGTAAGTATGATTAGAGACTGATAGGTGATGGTCGCATTCTCCTGAAAGAATCTCTGATAATGATGTCTTGTAAACTATGCGGTAGTTCATTTATCGTACTAGTATGGTCATAAATCAATTAAGAGGATTGTAACTATCGCAAAGTAGAAGGAATCATAATTTCTGATTCTAGGAAACTATGACGCATACATTATACATGCTAGAGAAGTTACAAACTGTACTTAAGTAATAAAAGTGTACTGTCATAATTTCTAAGAGTCAGAAGACAAGTATCTTGTTATGTTTTATATTAGTATAAGAAACTATTATTAAGTAAGCGCAGAGGTGCACGTAAATTAATACTACGCGCGCCTTTACGCACTCTTTAGTTCCTCTCGTTGAGTCTCGCTCTCCATCACTTTAGTCCAACACACTTTAAATTATATAACCTTGGAAAATTATATACACGAATCAAGAACGTGGCTCGACGTAGAACTAATCTAGTCTGTTTTTTATTCATGATCCCTATTCATTAATCACAAATCATTTTAGTCCCTTATAAATTTGTAAATAAGAATAATATTTATTTAATTTTCATCGTAACTCTTTCATCAACCAAAAATAAGCATATTTGACAGGTATTTTCAATTTCATAGGCGTTATTTTGTTAAAACCCATATCCCAGATTCCCAGCACCCTTTTGTCAAAGTCTCGAAATAAATAATGAATTTATTCATATTATGTATTACATTATTTCATTAAATAAATACTTTATAAGCGTTTTTTTTTTCTGTACCCTTTTTTTATTTTTCTTTTTTAAGGGATCCGTCAAAGCGGCAAGGTGAAACTCAAAAATTTATTGTTTTTATCCATATTGCAGCGCTGTTTCGTTGTATGTTGACCATTATTCAATTTGCGGCAATTATTATAAAATATTTAAGTGCTAAATTATAGTCATTATACTCGTAGCTATCATTTTTTTTTTAACTGTCCCACTATGAATTTCTCCTGTATTGTAGGTGCGTTTACAAACATTTAAACTCACATACACAAACAGCCAGATCCGGAACTTGTAGGTCATACAAAATATTTGTTCCGTGCTGGAATCGAACCCACGACACGCAGTGCATCAGTCAATCGCTTAACCATTGCGCCAACCGTGCAGTTTGATTGATATAAAACAATTTCGTGTAAATGAGATTGATTATTTAAATTATTGGAAAATTATATAATTATTTCCATTTTGTTGATTATGATTTTAATTATATTCACAATTTTCCACCCACATCTGCATGGATGCGAAAGCTCCGCATTGAAGCTCCGCAATTTTTGTTAGTTAGTTATGACCCCATTTGAAACTTGAGAACCATACTAGATGGCTCTGTGTTTACATAATAAACAGCGAAAGGAACTTCGTTTCAACGACACTTCTCGACTTTTCTTTATATCGACGATGGTGAAGGCAGAAAATAACAGGGTCTAATTAAATTAACAGATGCAATCGGAATTTAATGTATTCTAAAACAAACTAGCGGTCAATTCCGCTAGACTGGACTGGCACATAAAAGTTGGTCATGAAAAAGCATGGCCCACAAAGAAACGTCATACAATAAATTTAAGACGTCTCTTTTTGGGCCACTTTAATATGCGTTGGTATTCTTCATAATCGTTCCATAGTGGTCGTTACATGAGGAAGAAAGGCTCCGCGATTTTTATAGTTTTGGGTTATTATGTTTTTGTATTTTTGCGTTTTCTAAAAAATCATGTATTTTACTGTACTGGATATTAAAAAAAAAAATGCTACTGTGTCTTCTTGTTACTTTCTTGTAAAAAAATAAACTTCCTCTAACATTCCTGCAAGTTATTCAAAAAGTATCGCTAGCAGGAATTTTTTTTTAGTGGTAAGACATAAATTTTCAACTTCAATTTAATAATACAAAAAATGAGGTTCCATACAGATTCTAGCCGACTTTAAAAACTATGCAGGTCCCTAAGCTACCCAAAACATACTTCTTCTCAACTTTCTAATACTCGCTATAATTGGCCTTCGAAGGTAAAATAGGCTACAAAAATATTTTAAGCTTTAAAATAGGTGGCCCAAATAATGACGTCATAAAAAACAATATATTAGATTCCTCATGCCCAGGGAATTCAAAAATACCCCATGTATGTTCCACTGCGATTCTTGATAGTTTTCAAGTTATAATTAACCTTTTTCATTATAAAAAACCGCCTTAAAAACACTGTCCTTATTTTTACATGGCTTTATCACATATTTTTTTGCAATTTTCATTGATACGGTATATTCTTTCAGCCATAAAATAATCATCTTCCTATCATTAATTCAAGGTACAGACGCCAGCACTCACAACTCAGAATTTTAATTCGATTCCAGATTTGACAATTTCAGTGTTGCAACGTTATGACAAGTACTAAATAGTGACGTTGCGAAATTATTCGATATGGAAATGGAATATTTCCAGATCGATTCTTCTCGTTTATAATTTTACCCTCGTAAACTAAGTATATCAGGAAATTAAATATTTCTGAACCGATAATTTAGTTTTGACGATTTTAATTAACGATCTGAGACTTTTCTTTTATAATTGTGTGTGAAATAAATAAAAAAATGTGATCATGAAGGAACATGACAAATAAAACAGATAGATGTATTATGGTAATAATTTATTTTATAAATTGTCGCCGTCATCGCTATCGCTATCGCTGTCACATTTATTATAAATGTGTCTGTGATATTGTCAATTAACATATCTAGCCTACTCATTTTTTCCTCTTCTTTGACAACATGGAATACGCATTTAGACCATTCGGTAGCCGTAATTTTTTTAATGCCTTCCTGAAATAAATTTCTCACGTCTGTCAATTTGAAGGTTTTATTATTTTGAGCTACATGCCCCTTTACCTGCGCCCATATCGATAGGGTTTAGCTCGCAATGGTAAGGGGGCAGTCTTAAAACCGTGATCCCATGTTGTGCTGCCATTTCGACTACAGCGTACTTATTAAAAGACTCGTTATGTGGAATCAGTTCTAAAAGCGTAGCTTTAACCATATCTGGTTCGTAATGAATATTTTTATTTAAAAGCCAATCTTGAATGGCAGCTTTTTTCCAGCTCATTTTTTGGTGCCGTTTCCAATTTTCGGGAGTGGTAAGCTGCATTATCCATCACCACAATTGAGTTTGGTGTTAATTTTGGTAAGACTCCAGCGAACCACTCCTCAAAACAAACTGCATTCATCTCATCATGGTAATCTTCACAATTTTTCTTTGCTTCAAAAATCATGAGCCTCTTCCAGGAAGCCTTCTTCACTACCTATATGGCTAATTATGAGACGTTTGCCTTTTCCAGATGGATTTTTTAATCCAGTGGTCAGTCCCTCCAAATACGCTTGTCGAGATGATGTGACTTTCTTGTCCACCCAAGTTTTTTTTACTGTATGACCTTAAAATAAATATTATAGTACATGAACATTCAATATTACTATTATATTTAATGTAAAATGTATATAAATTCATTTTGTGTATAAATGTTAGCCTTACCTGCGTTAACCCGTTGGAAATCTTGGGCATTTCTGAATCATCGTTCATCACTTGTAAAATCTAAAGTAGTAAATTTTAACTTGGTTAGCTTGGAATCATTACTTATCTAAAAAAGATGTAGGTATAAAATAAAACTGTCTGACTGATTGACTAACCTTTGCAATGGTTGGAGGTTCATTTCGGTAAAAGAACTGATGAACAATTCTTCGTATTGCAGAGAATGTAAATTCATCAATTTTATCTTTGAAACTTCGCTTTGGTCCAGTTTTTTTAGGAGGAGTTGGCGGCGCACCTTTATTTACTTCCTTCAAAGCGTTACAAACAGTGCGTGAGGTTATTCCCAATATGTCAGCAACTTTGCTCATACATTCATTTTCTTCCACAACTTCAAAGGCCTCCAATTGCGCAGAAATTTCTTTTATCACGTATTTGTAGGCGTTGCGGATCATAACTTTTTCAGTAACTGTGAAAGCTTTTCGTGGACGTTTTTTTCTTGGGGACAAGAAAACATCCACGTCTTTTTGTGATGTACTTGGCTGAGGATCCATTTTGATGGAAAACCAAAACAAATAGATTCACTCAAAGTTCACAAAAAACTATAAACGTAACAACAAACACAACGTAACAACACTTTAACAAAAACCCAACAAAATAACAAAATATCGATTCGCAATGAAATAAGATATTCGTGCAGTCAGACTGGGAGAATGAAGCCGAATGACACGATAAACAAAATGGCGATAGCTGCACGAGCGCGCACGGGTTGCCAATACTGAGAACTATCTAGACTCTTTTATTATAAGTTTTGTTTTTAATATAAAAACAAAAATATTAACTTTTTATAAAATAGAGCAGCGATTACTAATTAACAAATAATTATTATGAATAATTATGTATTTATTTAAATAAAAATCAATAATTTAGTCTTTAATTGGCACACTGATGGCACACACACTGATTGTTTATCGATTTTTGTGTTCATCACTACACAATTATATGTGGTATCATTATTTCACAAAATGATAGTAGCTAATGTCAAATCTGGAATCGAATTAAAATTCCGAGTACTTATGGATACTCCAGCACGTCAACCTACTACAATCTGTCAAATTTCTTTAACCAGTAGAGGCCTATTTACCGAGGCCGTTTTTTACAGGGTCACATTCGTGCTCGAAGTATGTGGTGTTCCTGTGTCCTGAAGAACACAGGCAGATTCAACCGGTTAATAGATTTTCAACTTTATCACCAAAGCGTAAGGTTCTAAGTTGATTGGGAAAATTTGACAGTTTCGGGTATGTTGATGTGCTGGCGTCTGTACAAAAATTTTGATCGAAAACGAGGAAGTCGCAAAAATAACCGAAAAATACCCACTACATTGTATATATTTTTGAGCAAAGAGAAAAGATTATAATAATATTTAATATAATTTAGTAGTCTCCATTTTGTTATCCGCTTAAATTACTAATAATCCACAAAGACTCAGTAATCCCAATGTGTGAGTCCGACTTAATTTAGTTCATTAGTCATCACAGTGATTTAATATGGAACGATTATGAAGAATGTCAACGCATAAAATATTTATTTTTGAGTGGTAATAACCATTTTTAATTACAATCGAAAAACGCAAAGTTAACTGAGATAAGATTTTAATAATATTTAATTTACTATAATAATCTCCATTTTGATATCCGCATAACTGTCACGTCGTCGATGACATTTCTTTCAGTTGACATGTCGTAGGGGCCGGCCCTTGGGAGAAATTATTTAGAATGAATCAAGGAGGCGAGTTTGCTTGTTGCGCTGTTTGCAACGAGAAAACACATCGGAGGTGCGCTCGTTGTCTGAACATTTATTATTGTAATACAGAACACCAACGTCAAGACTGGAAAAGACACAAGATTGAATGTGCACCACCCAAGTTACCGAAGCAGGGTTCCAAAAGCGATAATTCAGGTGAACGTTCTGTAGTTGTTGACGAAGCTACGAAGAAAGTGAAAGACGGTACTTTTGACGTCACAGAAGGGAGACAAAAGGAAATCTCGAAGGAGAGTAGTGATATAAGACGTTTAAAAAAAACGAAAACGAAAAACGTGAAAAATTGTGTCAAGGAGGGTATCACGGACAGTGTTAGTAAACATAATTCGCAAATATCCACTGAAAACGTTAAACAAAGTGAGGAAGACTCATCGGGACACAATGACAACAGTGTGATATCTAGTGTAGTGTATACAAACCGCGAGCTAACGACTAGTAGTGCCATAACGTACGAGGGCTCTTCTGAGCAAGAGGTGTTACGCGAGTCAGCGCAACTGTTGAACACAGTGGACTTCTCCACGCCAAGTGCCCCTAATGTGTTGAGGGCGGTAAACAGGACTGACACAGTAAAGATGCCAGTACTGCCTAACTATGGGCCTGAGCCGGGTACGAGGGTGAAAGAGTACCCTGAGGCCTCGTTGAAAGGCAGTGGGGCACCGTTTAACCATATGCCTAATAGTTACTACATGGATCCAAGTGACTCTTGCTATGAGATATGTCATAGAGTGATCAGAGACATGACTCAGTATGGTGTGTGTGTGCTGAACAATTTCCTCGGTAAGGAGCGAGGAGTGATGGTGTTAAACGAAGTTTTAGAAATGTATAGATCAGGAATATTTACAGTAAGTTTGTTTTGTTATATTATTGTTGTATATTTGTTTTTTCATTTGTAAGCCTTTGTTTAAGTGTTTATCCTAAAAGTTGGCAATGTCACAAATAGCTGTCAAAAATTTACGTGTTTTGATTAGTTTGGCAATAATACTGTAACATAACATTGAAGTTGATGTTGTACCCGTTTTAGTTGTAATATATCTAAGGTGTTACAATATAAATGAATGCATTTCATAATCAATATTCTAGTTCACTAGTTATTTGCGACATTGCCCACTTTCCGAATAAACTCAACATGATCGTATTCAAAAATAATAGCAAAAACAAATATAGCCAGTAAGACAACATTTATGTGTTTATTATGTAAACAACTTGCAAAACAAGTTATGAACTATGTTTTTAAAAAATTATCAGAGTTAATAACCTACATAAATAAAACATAACCATATAAGGTGATGCATAAAGCTGAAATTGTTGGAAATACTAAAACAACTTTGTAGAGGAAGTAAATATTAAAATACAAAGGAAATGTCTAGTAAATAAAGCAAAAGTTACTTTTATCCTTATAATTTTGGTGGGTTTCTGTGGTTAATATGGAACAGAACAGAATGGGGTAAAAAAATCATGGTAAAAAAAAACAAATTGTGCTAAATATCTCATTTGACTGTAACTAGGTTTGTGGTGTTCATTCACTGATCATTGACCCCGACATAAATAAAAACAAAAGGATGTTTTTGTAAACAGCATACTTACCTACAATGCTAAAAGGGAATTTGACAGTAAATAGTTTTTAATAGAGGTAGGCAAAAAAGATTCATGAAAGCAGGAGGAAAACTAAAGAAATGATGGATATATTGTTTAAGAGATAAAACAAAAGAAAAGAAAAAAATAATGATCGACTGACAAGGCAGAATGGAAGAAGAAAAAAATATGTTGCACCAAACCCAAGGAACATGGGATAAGAAAAGATTTTATTTAGTTAACAAGTATTGAGGAACTAACAATAGATGTATTATTTAAGTTTTATTTAGCTTACATCAAAATATAAGAGCCTAACAACTATTTTACTTCATCACACAATCCCACAATTATTAATCATCATAAATTAAATAGAGAAATACTACTTAAGTACTACCTTTTAACATAAGTACTTACAAAAGTTAGTAAATATCTTGTTATTCCTACCAGGTTTTGATAAAAATAAATTATTATTTATTCCCTTCTTGTGCTTTTATAGAGACAGAAATAGGTAATAGTATCTCAATGTTATTTTGAAAACAGGGTAGTTTAATTAAAATAATTCCTAAATATTTTCTTAGTTCTTTTATGTTTTAATAGATTTAATCAGAATTCAGTACAGTCAATTTTGTTCTCTAGAAGAAAAACTTTCTTGTAAAAGCCAATTATTTTTAAAAGAAGAACTATGTCATTTCTTGCTGGCTCTGCTGCTTAGGAAACAACCAATTGGAACCTAGCTTTTGACGTTTCATAAGACCCCATGTGAGATATAATATTTTTATTTGTTTCATACTTATTAGTATAATCTTAACAAATATGAGTTGATTAATGCATAAGATTCTCCATTTTACTTCAACAAGCATAATTTTGAGCAAACATTTCAGAAGGTAATATACTTAGTAAAAATTCTGTTTTCTTTATTTATTGTATTTCATTTGCCCTGTTACTAATTTGTGATAACTAGATATCAGATATTCGGATGCATATTTACCTAAAGTTGAGGTGATGGCTATTATGGAAAGCACTTTTGTATCGAAAAAATCCCGGGATTCCGTGATCGACAGATTTAGAGTTCTGATTATTGAATTGAATGTATATTTACTTACGTTCAGGTGTTGGCTATTATGAAATGCACTTTTGTATCGATCGCAAAAATCTCGCGATTCCAGAATTGATACATTTTGTACTTTTTGACTATAGAAATGCTAGCTAATTTTGTAAAGTAGGTGGCCAAATGGCACACATTGACAAACAACTTGGTGCCTTGAGTTTCATAAAAAAATGTTTAGGTACAGTAGGTATATAATTTTTTATGTTAACACCGCAAAAGTAACCTTCACAAGAGGGCTGATAAGTCGTTTCCATACCATATATCTGATTAGTTTTGCATTCCCGGATTTTATTGAATTACGGGATTTAAAGTTAAGAATCAGAAGTCGACTACTAGAATCAGTTTTATTATTTTTTGTAAAGTTTGATGTTCAAAAGAGCCTTTTTTGTGCCTAATTGAAATAAATTATTTGACTTTGACTTTGAAGAAAAAATAAATTAAGAAGAAGAGAACCACTTCCATAATTTCTTAGCCAAAAAATATTTTTAGGTAAAATCCGAATATCCGATCTCTAGTGATAACACTCAGAAATTTAATGTTTATTTAGCTTGTAATTAATGACAATGAGTAATTTTACTAATATGTGCTTAATTATTTGTTGAAAATGTAAACCATAGTTATTGGTAATTTTGTCCAGGACAAAATTAATTAATAATTAAGCACATATTAGTAAAAACACTCATTGTCATTCATTACAAGCTATATAAACATTAAATTTACTTATCAGCCCTCTTGTGAAGGTTACTAACAAAACAGTACCTAAATAAAATTATAAGTTGAATAATCTTAAATTGGTAACAAATTTTTGGCAAAAAAAAGAACTATTAATTATGGTTTATTTATTTACATAATAAATAATCTTACCAATAGGTTTTACAACATACAACCCTATTAATGTCATCTCTAAATATTAAACTTTTTATTGTCTGTGGTGCATTTGCCTTTCAAACCCAAACTCATAGGTTCATAATTCACTGACAGCTAAAACGGGCTATGTACCAATGAGTTTGAGATGATCAAAATATAGAATCTGCTTGCAGATGTGTACTATGTTTAGCTCTAGCAGACCTAGCTATAATGCTTAAGAGAATATTTTTGCTTTTCCTAAATAAAGGCATAAGTAATTTCGACTCTTAGCTCATTGCCGAAAGTTAAAAATTCCGCGGTTTTATTTAGGCATTCATTTAAGTGTCGCCTAGTGTCAGTGAAAACGGGCAAAAATTGCTTAAGCCATCTAGTTTGACGTGCAAAAATCGCTTACGCCATGTAGTTTGTTAGCATGCCTATTTCATATTGAAATCACAACCCGCCAATGAAAACAATCTGAATTTTAAAAATATATTTCTGTATGATTCAGGCTGGACAGCTGGTATCGAACCCCGCGAGCTCAGAAGCGCAGACCATCAGGAGCGACCTCATCCATTGGATCGACGGCAAGGAGTCCAACTGTCAGTACATCAGACAGTTTATTAGTCAAGTATGTATTTATTACCATATTTTCATAAATATTTTCTTATGTTATATAAGAAAATAAAACAATACTTCGTTTTAAAAGAAACTTGGCGTATCGTACGCCCCTAAGCTGTACCTATTCTCGTAGCGCATTAGAGATGATGACTAAAAAAATGATTTTTGTCATGTAGATTTTGAAAAATTAACGTAGTATCATTTTTTACGTTATAAAAAGATACATTGAGTTAAAATGTGCCATGACGTCACGAATACGTAGAATTTATACTTAATTGTGACGTAACGACTCCCCAACTTTAATGCGTTTTATCTAAGTCATTTTTTATTAATACCTATGATAAATCAAAAAATACGTGTCAATTTTTTGAATTATCTGTCTGACGGACAAAATTCCTTTCATTTTTTGACCCTGGCATCATCCCTATTAATTCGCGATTTCGCTCCTTTAATAAGTTTTTTTTTATATGGCAAGTGTCGACAATTCACATGTCGCCAGTTATCTTAGTCCATCATAGGGAACGAGCCTATTTCCATTAACCTCGCTTAAAACCAGACACCAGTCTCTGGGCTGGAATTGAGAATCTCCGAAAAAACCAAATAACACTGGCCGGCCTAGGAATTAAACCCTGGACCCCTCGCAAGGCGCTTAGTAGTCTCAGTTGCGACCATTTGACCAACAATTAAGTGCGGATTTCACCAATGAAATTGAACGCGTTTAGCACATCTAAACGTGTTTAGACACGTTCAAGAGCGTCAGTGTACTACCTCCATAACAATTTTGACACTGATAGCTCTTGAACGCGTTTTTAGAAATGCTGATCGCGTTCAGTTTCTTTGGTGAAATGAGGCCATTTCATGAGCATAAATGAGAATAAATATTCATCTGTAGTGGCTATGTATTACATGCGTCCTAGGGACATTTAGCCAGAGCACCCTATCAAAGGAAAAAAAGCATCACTAATTTATGACCTATTAAACTTCACAATGATCAAACTTAGTAGGAACAATGTGTGTGACTTGGATCACGTAGGAAGACGTGATCCAAGTCACACACAGTGTTGAGAATACACAGGAAAAATGTAAAATAATTTCCCATAGGTGCTAATCATTTGTCGTAATAAATTGTTTATGGACAATATAATTTCAATAAATATCTTAAGATTATTTTTGCTACTGTGTTACTCAAAGGATATCAAGGTACGCTGGCATCAACAATAAAACCAAATGCTTGCCAGTGTCGTCAAAAGTACTTAGTGAGGCTATGTAATGACCGATAAACATTTTTTTAGTGTACCTACTGTTCAATAAATTACACACTTAGGTATAATTGGATACAGTTACATTTTGTGTTTGCGAATTGTATGTTGTAATTAGTACCTTAAGGGAATTTGAACCCAAAAGCTGGATGCCCAAAAATAATTAGTTCGTTTTGGATTTATTGTCCAGTAACATGCGCTACTAACTACCCATAGTTAGGTGAACGTTGAGCTGGTACACCGCTGCGTTCTACCGGAGATCCAAAAGAACTCCATTCGCCTTTTTTCACGATGAGCAATTCTATCGTGTAGAAGTCAGTAATAGGAGCCTGTCGCAAGAAATTGAGATTACCAAAAAGCAAACCGTTGACCTTAAGCAGATTAACATCAAATTCCATACTTACATAAAAATCTAGCTTTCCAAATCTGATATGAACGACCCACACAACAAATAATATTATCATCTTTCAACATTTGTTTGCCAAGTGGATTAGCAATATTTGTGTAGAAAGAGCTTCATTTGCCACAAATCATCCGCTTGTTTAACAACAGCGGGGACGAGCTAATCACGGCAAGCACTTAACGTGATGTTGACACAGACAGACTTGTAAAATGTATAAAGACAGAAACTTGTCGCCATTTTTTTAATGAAAATATTAACTGACTTGGTCTTTGCAGTGTTATGAGAGCGCGATTTAGAAAAAAATCTATGAAACGTTCGTTTAAAATAGTTACGAACTCAGTTTTGTACCCGATAAGATATTTTAGTTAAAAAGCATCAAACGCCCCGAACTAGGACTAGCGCGAATTTCGAAGCGTTTGGAGCAGGAGTTTCGATACGAAGTATATAATTATTTCTACTTCAATATCAAGACATTTCTTGCTTGGCACTTACACCATTGCTCACATCCCCGAAAACTGTCTCTAATCGGTTTCTAATTCGCGTTCCTGTAATGTTCCCTGCCCTCCCAAATCTTCCAGTAGAATCTCAGTTATGTTTTCATTAACTGATATGTTAACGACTTCTATGAGATCACCAGCCTACAATGTAAGTAGCAAAATAATAATAAAATGACGAAAACTAATAATAAAACTGGTATCATTCATACGTCATCTTTTTATGACCATCATATCGTGGTCCCCATGATAATCGATCCATATTTATCAAAAATGCGGCATTAATTACTTACATCACACGCTCTTTTTGACCTTGTCGTCATAGCATTACTAATTGCTGTTAAAAATAACAGTAATTTGTCTGCTGTGTATTTGCTTAGTGGGTTACGTCTAAACTGCTTGATGGATTTTAACGCAGTTTTCACTAACATTCACGCCGGTAGCACACCTCCGCTGCGAAACCATAGCAGCGAAACCGCAGTAGTTCTCGAATCGGATGCGAGTAACGGAAAATGACGCGAGTCTATCTGATCAATCTAGATAGTTCTGATCAAGTATCTGATTGAACATCAGCGCAGCGGAGGTGTGCTACCGGGGTTAACGATTGCCTTAGAGCGGTGAACTCTAGAATACTTTTATATTTTACCTGTTCTAAGCTAATGCAGAGGTTGCTAGTTATTTGAAAATCAATTTTCGTTCATTTAGAATTTTTAGTCAAGTGTCGATGTTAGTCGATGTTATTTTATGGTTGAGTGCAATGTTTGCAGACATCTATAAAGACGTCTGGAAATTATCTTAATATCGATGCTCTTAGAAATACCTCCACTCCAAAACCCTTGTTAGCGATAAGCAACATCGAGTTTGTTGCACTCTTTTATGTGTCGAGTTTATGTTTAAGACACAAACTCAACACGTAAACAAAATGTTTCGTACTCAATATTCACACTACGCTACAAATAGTTTGCGTCTAGAACGTGCCCAAAAGCGCTTCGTTTGGCATCTGGCCTTTTCTGTGGGAATAACCAAGAAAGTGCGTTCTTACAAATAGAGATTAAAATTCTTGCACACCTTGGAAGAACGAAGATGTTTGAATGACGCAATGTTTGCTAGCAAAATCTTGAAGGGAAATATCGACTCACCGCCGCTGCTCGCACTCATTAACTTTCGTGCTCCGTCGAGGGTTCCGCGCAAACCTATTACTCCACTTTGTCCTCCAATGAGAAGAACGGTCTTAGGCTCAAACTCTCCATGTGCTAGGTTCTGTAGGCTTTTGAATAATTGCAGTGATGTGGTTGATTTTCACTTTGATTCGCTCAATAAGCAGAAATGTAAATTTCTCAAGTGTATATCAGATTTATTGTAAGTTATTTTCTTTGAACTGTTCTTAACTTTAAAAAAAAATATACTTTTGATGTTTGTTTTTCAGTAACATAAATGTGCTAAATATTGAAATATTAATATTGCATAGATGCAGCTTACAGAATAACTTCATTCATGTTTTCTTTTTTGTTCATATGGTGTTTACCTATAAGTAATTGTTGCACTGTGTAGAGTTTAAACGCATGTTTAAATTTTGTTTGTAATTAGTGTAAACAATTATTGGTAGATCTAAAACTTTTAAGAAGGCTCACAGACTAATTACAAATAATAGGTAACAACAAAACATCATCAAGTTGCTAATTACAAGCCTCCACAAATATATTATAACATATCGATTACTTAAAGCCGAACAATCAGCAATTAAACAATTAAAGTACAGACGCCAGCACACTAAGACTCTCCAATCCGTCAAACCTTCTCAATCAACATTAAACCTTATCCTTTAGTAATAAAGTTGAAAATCCATTAAAGAAATTTGACAGACTGCAGAAACTCGATGTGCTTGTCTATATATTGTTAGGTTAGGTATACTTCTTCCTCATCGCCTCCTGGACCTTCTGTAATGATTCTATATTTGAACAAACCGAAGGTTACCGAGTCCCCCAGCCAAGGAGCAAGGGGGTTCCGCCTGATCCCACTTTGGACCATACCGTATACCTATAGGCTGTAATACCTACATCCCAGATTCCCAGAGTCCAATACAAATATGAAACTGGTCAGATGTTTAGGGGTCCAACAAGGGCCCATCTTGGGCCGTACTCTGTATCTAACGGAAATACGTATGTATCCGATAGATCCATAAAACATCAGCCCACAGATAAATGAGGTAAATAATAAATAGCAAGAGCTCGAGGGCTTATAGTGCTATCGAGTGATATCCTTTGCAATTGATACGCGGGCGGCGCCAAAGATTGTGTTATGCAGGCTTTGCCAAATTTGATTAGGACACTATCTACAACTGCTGGACTAATTTGAAAAAGAATTTTCTAGTTTATCTTTTAACATTGATTTGAGATGACAATATATGAATAAGATTCCGGAGAATGTTATCAGTATCACAGATGCCACAACGCACGTATGTTTAATCAGATAAGAGAGAATTATACACTTACCTGACTCTTATTGATATTAGGAAAAGAAAACAATTCGATTCTGTGTATTTATTTGACCGGCTTTAAGTATGTTAGGTTACCTATACTTTCTGCTATATTCATCATCATAATTTCGGCCATTCACACTGGACATAAGCTTGCCCCAAGGATCACCACATCGTCCAGTTTTGTACTTCTCGCATAGGTACATCTTCTACATATAATTTTTGCCAATTGAGAAGAGATCACAATATGTATTTTAGAGATTATTTCAAAAATAATGCTGTGTCCGTAACAAGTTAATCTCAAATGATTACCTAATCTACATCAATTTTACTCCACATCGGAAATTTTCCACTTATAACGAGCGATCTCATTACCTACGTTCCTTTGTGAAAATGCAATCAAAACGCAATTAATACCTTTTGTATTCCAGGTTGACAATATCATATTGAGAGCGAACAAGATGGCAAACAATGGGAAAATGGGAGACTACGTCATCAATGGGAGGACAAAGGTACATAATATAACTATAGATATAAGTATAAAATATCGTCACTATAAGGACGCGCGTCGGTAGTAGAGCTCCTCGAGAAATAGATGAGCCGGAGCAAGACTACACAATTCTGATAGCTCATTGCTATGTTCCGGGTTGGAAGACATGGGTGCCAAAGCTGATTAAATTACAGGCGTATGTGATATTTCATTTTGTTATCCAACATTTTGAGATCCATTAGCAAGTCACAGTCCCCACAGCAGCGTCACTATTTCAACCTAACCTAACCTGTCTAAAAAATAAGTGTAAACTCGTCTCGGTACCTCGAACCTCCTAGTAAGCGCTAGTATGGCAGTTATTCATAATTTTAGCATTTGAATTCAATGCAATATTTACTTTCTCGTCAACTGTTATGTCAAGATTCCAGCTCAACTTGAAACTTGACACTATAAGTTAGATACCTACCTTAGGAACTACTCCTAGGTTGAATTTTATTACTTCTTTGTCAGCATTTCATCCTTCAATAATTCTGACAAATGAGGTGCTTACGTATATTTACCGTCTGTTAAGGAAAGCCTTACTTCGATTGGATCATCAAATCTTACGAACTTACCAGGAAAATCTATAAATTTTAACGTTTTATTACTACCACCTCTAATTCAGCATGATCAGGTAAATACAAGATGTTATGCGTAATTTTTTAAAGTAGAAACTTGCCTAATTTTACACGCAACGCTTTCACTGTCCTTTTTTTGTATACGAGGGGCAGGCCAAAAGAAATTAGATAGGTACTCAAAAATAATAACATTTATTCTTTATTACAACTATCGATATTTTCGAAGTATTCACCCTGAGCACGTATACATTTTTCCTTACGTCTGAACCAAGTGTAAAATACCACTGACCACTCTTCTTTAGACACCTCAGAAATCTCGAAATTATAGGCAACCACAGTATCTTCTTTGCTTTCAAGGCTTACGCCTTTAGGTTTTCATAGATTTTTGGAAACAGGCAAAAATCACAAGGCGCTTGGTCAGGGGAATATGGCGGGTGAGGTAGGATAGACACGTTTTTTGAGTTAAAAAAATCGAGTGTTCTGGCAGACATGTGCGGCGCCGCATTGTCATGGTGCCAGAGAAGGTGCCGGATTCATGACCTCGGCGGCTTGTCACACCAAGCTGACATTATTGTTGGAGCACAAACTGTCACGTACCATTCGGAATTCACCGTTCTTTGATCTTCTAGTACTAAAGTAGCAATATGACCCGTTTTGTTCTGTTCTAACTTCTTTTGGCATGCCCCTCGTAACAACAGAATGTGCCGAAAACATGCTATGTGGCAATCGAAAGCGTCACTTGTATTTGGAGGCTTAAACAGAAATTCGGAAAAGTCATCATTATCTTTTTATTTTGTATTCTTTCCTTTTATTTCTTTTTACTTGTGTGCCTTTTAGTCTGTGCCAAATAAATGTATTTTCTTTCTTTCTTTCTATCTCTCTCTTGCCATTCTCCCTGTATTGTCCATGTGGGTTCGGTTCGGCAACATCTTTTTCTTCCATATTATATTAGTCGTCATCAATGTAGTCAATATAGGAAATTAATTAACTTCTTAGCTAAAGCTGTGGTCCATGTTCGGCGCGTGTTTTGGTCTCCAGCTGTTCATAACACCCATAATCCGCAACGTAACCACATAACGATGACTAATTCTAACCGGTGCTCTTCGGTTGCATAATGATCTCTTGCGAAATTGCTCGCTACTTTATACGAGGCCTGACGTAAGCTGACATCTTCGGCTAAGTTTTGGTAATGTGTTCGTGGTAATGCTTGTTAAATTACTTAAAATTTGCGAGGAATTTGAATTAATTTCTGCAGTCGAGTTTTGATTCACGTTCTTATTTTTAACCGAGTTGAGTTGTGAGGCAAAGATGCTCTCAAACGGATGCACTGCTGCTGCTGCATTACTAGTTATAATGCCGTTTTTATTTGTATGATTCTAATTCTAAACAATGTTTGTTGATTATGACTTCAATCATTTCTTTTTATTCTTTTGGTTCATTGGCATTACAAGATTGCAGATTAAAAAATCTGAGTTACTATAATTTTAAATACTTTCATCCGTTCTAATGTAAACTTTATTTCTACACTCACTCACTTCAAAAACTAGGCGGAGATATCTGAGGCATATTGATTTTCTGCTAATGAAATAGCGTTAACAGTAAATATTTTACCAAATGAGGCTTATACTAGACATAGCTACAATAGTTTTCCTGTTAAGTTTCGCTACGTTACTGATAACTTTAAAGAGGGCTTATCCTAAAAGTTTCCAACGTCGCAAATAGCTGTTAAATATTTACCTGTTTTCATTAATTTGGCAATAATACTGTATGGATATATGAAATGTGGCTAAATAGCGAACTAGAATATTAATAATGAATTGCATAAACGCTCTTAAAGTTACAAGTCCATTTTCGACTTCAGAATAGAAGTGTGCTTTATAGATTTGTGAAGAAAAAATGATTTCTTCTTACCAAATCGTAATAACGCTCTGTTACAAATGATGATACATGATTATTAATACTCTAACATATAGCACTTTTATCGATATACCATCTACTCCATCTTTATCAAATCTTTTATCGTGTCATTAACGGCTTTTGAGGAAGAGATACAATGATGCTACCAATATCACGTAGTAGAGCTTTGTGTAGCTGCAATCTTGGATGTATTGCCTATTGAGTCATAGAACCAGATGGCACTATTCAATGGTCGGCTGTTTCAACTGATTACGGGTATTCTTTACCATGCCTTGTGTGAATAGGGAACCCCCTATATTTGATGTTTCTGCAACGTTGTCGTCACAAAATACAGTGCAATGATGTAAATGCCAACGTCTGTTGTGATTGTAAGATTACGAATATCACCTGATAAATTATCAAACATCCTTCAACTTGTTCGTTATTTTATCAATGGTGACTTTACATTTATTAATCGTTTTATTCATAAAGATATAGATTTGTAACACAATACAAAACATCATCAACTTGTGAAATAAATAAAGCCGATGACGTAATAATCCAGCACGAATCTGTTAGTAATAAAAATTGTTTTTTTTGTATTTTTGGAAAACTCAAATTTGCATCATCTGCTGGACAAAGCACTCCCCTATAGTTTTACACTTTACTCTATATGTACAACCTTGACCTGTCAAGAACGCGTGCAAGTCGCAGGCCAGCGAAACCTAAGCCTTTAAAATAAAATGTAAATACTGGCGCCTATTCTCTTGTCACAAATGCCTCTAAACTAGACTAAAATCACCAAAATTTAGTTTATTCCTGTCAAACTACGATTTCCCACTCTGAAATAGATAAAGTGAGACAACTAACAATAAATAATATAGTAATATATACTTTGCCAGCACTAATATGGCACTGACTTATTAATTTAGTGAAAATGGCAATTTTGCTATTCTGAATTTGACGTTTCTCACCTAAAATGTTGATTGTAAAAAACCAAACCTGACTAAACCTCACTATTTTTAATCGCGATTAAAAAGGTGTGGGACAAAATTAGTTGTGGTGAACTAAAATTCACACAAACACCTCTTCAGGTGTAAAAACAGTAGTGTCTTTTTTTCTTTTTGGCTTATATCTCGAAAATAGTGTCCTATCGCAAAAATAATGAGCATTTCGACCCCCTTTATATAACACATAAATCCCTAAAACTTAACATGTAGGTAGGTAATAATTTATCATATTTTCCATACAAAAAGTGAAAAATTCCATATAAAACACGTCGAGGCAACAACCCCGCGCCTCATGCTCTAAAAAAAATTCACGGGGTAGGGCAAACAAGTATCACGTGGAGTCGCGATTGTCAAATTCTATTTTAGTTGTGTCAAAATTATTTTTAAATTTAGTTTTTTTTTTGCAGAATAGCTAAGATTCTCATATCCAAAATTAAGGAATTTTAGTGATAGTTTAGTTCGGTGTACAAGAGATTAGGCGCCATTGTAAAAAAAGTCAGTACAATTTAAGTATATAGTATAAAAAGGCATATTTTTGCCACCCACGTCATAATCAGGACAGATTTCAACGGCACATTCACTGTTATGATAATTGTAATCCTTAAAGTCGACACGTGTCGTGCTAGTTAAATATTTACATATTCAATTCAAATATTGTAGATAATACTCATTTGAATATAAATGACTAGTGTGCAAACGAAAAACGGGTCTAAGGCTGGGAACTCAAAAACAAAATTGCTCAGTAGAAATGGAAGTTAAAAAACATGCAGACACAGTACACTCACTATCACCTACCTTCGCTTCGAGGTAATTGCGCAACACACATAAATGACAATTGATCGCATTCTCTTTCATTTTGACAGTTTATTGAACGTTTAGTTTATTGTTTGTGTTGTTTGTTTATTGTTTATTCAGTTCTTTTTTGTTCATTGCGTTATTTACATCAGACGAATTTATTAAACCTATGAAGAAGCAATTGATTCGTAATATTTTTCAAAACTCGGATTGTGATTGAAACTCGCAATCAGAGTTCTGGTCGTTTCGCCAGGAACTACATTCGAACGCCATGACCAAAATACTGGCCAGTAAGCAGTAGGGGCTGGTTGCCGAACGGATAAACATTTTAGTACCTATAAACACTCATAAAGGCTATTGTAATGCGCCCCCATATGCATTAAGTAAAGATAAATAATTTGAAGACGATTTAAATAAGTTCAAGACAATATTAATCAGTGCTGGACGATATAAATCAGTTCAAGGAGATTTAAATAAATTCAAGACGAAATAAATAAGTTCAAGATGATATAAATAAGTTTCAGACGATATGAATAAGTTCAAGACGATATAAATAAGTTTCAGACGATATGAATAAGTTCAAGACGATATAAATAAGTTCAAGACGATATATTCAAACAACCTAATCTTAACCGTTCTATTGACTATTTAGAACAGCTGTCGTTAACGGAACCTTGTCGCGATAACTTTACACAATGTCACACTTCCGGTTCTTTCTTCTGGGGCCATGGTTAAAGAGATCGCCAGCTGTTCACAAAAATAACCATCAACAATTCAATAGTCCAGCTGTTTCTTGTTTGCCGTAGTTAAACTTAAATAGCCTTCTTATTCAACCTTGTCCAAGGCACAGTATTTAATAAATAAGTTCTACTGTTTCCAAGGCTACAACAAATGGAAATTATGGGTTTTCTATTGTACACGATAATCCAATTTATAAACCCAATATAAATATAACCCACTGCTCGAGTCTATTGTTTTTGAACATTTGCTATTTCCTTTAAATTAAATTCATTAGGTACTGTGATAAAATGATTGGGTTTTAGGTTACCTACCTTAATACCTATACTTTTAATGTAATATCGTTTTTTCTTTCACTTATTTACGGTTGTTATACCCTCTATAGCTTTGGCTGGTTTTTGTACTAGCAGCTGAGCCTTTGACTGACATCTCCAGGTCGCACTAAATTGTTAACCTCTACTTCATCTTCTTTATCATTTTCTCCTTTCCCCAGTTTTCTTTGTGTTTCTTTTCTCCGTGCAGTATCTTACAAGACATCTAAATTACTCCAAATTGTGTCTCTTAAAAAAAAAAAAAACATGTCGCCTAACAGTCTGTCCTCATCAAGTTCACAGTGAGTCGACCTCAGTGGCTCAGTGAGATCACATAAACACAATAATAATATAATTTATTTATTATTTAGTTTATCAGCTGCCGATAAGCCGGCGATATCTCAACGATTTTCATTCCATTCATTCGGTGTAAATTTACTGGTTTCCGGAGGTTTACGAGCACTAATAATGTTTAATTAATCATGGTTGGGCGCCCGTGCCATTTATCTTATCTGATACTCCGTCAACACTTTTATATGGTTTTTTTTTTTTGAGATCTGCAAAAGTTTTTCCTTTTATCTGGTAGCTTTTTTTTTTTTTTTTTGAGGTATTTTTACAATCAGATTTTAGTAGACCTTCAACGTTTTCTTTTCTTATCTAGGTGATACGTAGATATACTGTAAATTCCTCAGAGATAATTTCTTACCGGTCTGTGTTTCTAACAGAATTTTTATTTTCACCTCCGACTTACTTATATTTAATTATTTTATTATCTTGAAATAGCCTTTAATAAATAGTTAATACTTAAACCTGACGTTTGGAATTAGGGTCACTGTCCCAGTTGTCCCGTAGGTTCTCCTGTTCTTGGGTGGTCATAAAGTGGGTCACATTTTAAATATTATTCGCGTAGGTGTATGTTAGGCGCCTCTTTGATAAACTGCTTACATGTTGTGATTTTTATTATTATTCATAAACTCGAGTCAGCAAATTGCTAAATAAGTAGATATAGGTGTAGTGTGTACGTAGTTGCAAAATAATTAGGTATATTTTTTATACCGTGTATGTGAAATATAATTTATGGGATCCTGTCGAACAAAATAGGCTAACCGCAAGTTGCGGTTAGATTACTTAGGTACTATTTTATTAATAAAAATAAAATCGTTTTATAATAAAACTTACTTTGCCCTTTTTTCAAAGGTTGCACCAACAAAAAAATGTGTTATCTGGACAAACAGAGCCACCTATTCCGCGCCGGGCCAACGTTATCGTTATCATTTCGCAAAAGTAATATCGCTCGAAGGGATCGCTGCTTTGCGCGATAAAAACCAAAATAACGCGCGCGTCCACGCATGCGCGGTGGAGGCGTTGCGTACGTGACTTGTAGCATGGCGGCGGAGAGCGGCGCGCGGGTATGCGGGGCGGGGGGCACTGTAAACATTAGTAAGAATCGTAAGCGAATCCCACGCCGCCATCCCTCTGTTTACAAACTACAATTGTTCGATTATCACGATCAATCTAATTTGGTACACATCTTCCGCTGTAACACAGCTCTTCGCCTGCTCTTCCACAATGGAGACTGACTCTGAAAGCGTTAGATTTGCACAGAAACTATGTGGTGTGCTATTTGCAATTTTTTATACGGCTGTTGGAAGGTCGGAATGTTGATGACTTGACAACAGAAAGCTTTTAGAAAACTAGAATTTAATTATATATATAATTGAAAAAATGTTTTATATTTAACATCCGTCTGGTTTTTGCATAGTAAGCAAACTATCCATTTGCATAACTTCTATAGAACTCAATAATAAGTTACCCAACCAAGTTTCATTGGCATACACATTATGTGTGTCAAGTACATAGGTACATAATCTTACCTACATCTACATAAAGAAGCAGGAATATAAAACCCTTGGACGGTTACCTTCACCACAGTCGTCCACGGCACAGTTGATTCATTAGTTAGTTGCTCATATACAATCAAACACACATGCGGTCACGTAGTTTAATGAACATTACATCATGTTTATCAATAATTACATGATGTGTTTGTAGAAGAGAACTACCATTGTTTTGAGTATGGTCAAATGGCGCGAGAAAGCGTGCAATCAAATATTAATTTCTTTTCGCGTGAAAATTTAAGATGGTTTATTTTACAAATACCAGAATTAAATGAAATCAAAATATATAGTAAATATATTTATAGTCCTCCAGACCGTATTTCGGCCACGGCGGCCAATCTCAACGGAGACCTGCCTTCGGCGCGGGAGATATTATAGTAGTGCACAAGTGTGTGCGCAGACACAGGTGCACTCTCTCTTCCCTCACTCTCATAGTCCGATGGGACGGCAATCCGACACCTGAGCGCAGAACCAACGGCTTAACGTGCTTTCCGAGGCACGGGGGGATTACACCGCCAACTTCCAAACTCCGGGCTGTTACTAAGACATTCCTAATGGAAAACCGAATAACAAATCAAAATGAAGTGTATTGGAAGTCTAAATAATTCCAAATTTCCAATTACCTCAAAATAACAAAAACAATTTTAAAAAAAATATTTAAAAAAATATACCTACAGGGTGTTTGGCAGACCGTTGAACATACGAAAATTGTGCATAGGTGGGGTCGTCTGCTACTTACTCAGCCCTAATTTATTTGGCCCTGGCCACCTGGATACCTAAAGAAAAAAAATGTTTTTGCTTTCTTCTAGTTTCACCACTTTCTTAACTTTTTTATTAAAAATGGGTAAAACAGGCAATTTTTTTTTTCTTGGTTTTTAATCTTTAAGAGGGAAAATTCATTTGGTTTTTAATCTTTAAAAAGGAATTTGAAAAATAGGTATTTGAAGAAACTATTGCCGTCGCGCTGCGCCCGAAAAACCGAGTTAAACCCTGTAAAGTGCGATAGGGAGTATAGGGACAACTGCAGCTCAGACCGATTATATCACAAAAATTTTGACGAAAACGACGTTTGTCATTCTCCTTTTTTCTCCTCGAAAACTAAGCCGATTTAATATTTTTTTACATTAAAATTTTAAGAAAGAGTATGTCTAGGTTCCTATTATTTTCTTTTATGCTAAAAAGTTTTCCGAATTAGTCTGGTAGTCCTCTAATCACGGCGGTAAAAATGGAGCTTTTTTGTAATTTTTGGAGGGTCATAGTTTCCTTACTTATTAATTGCTGAAAAAATAGAAATAAAAAAATTAACTGCTGAAAAAAAAGAAAAAAAAAACACCCTAATTTTATATAAGTAAAATGAAAACTAGAGGCATTATTCAGGAAGAAAAACGGGGAATACGTTTGTATGGAAAATCGCGGGCCCTGTTCCCTCTTAATGTTGGGAGATTCTTATAAAACGATTGCTTTAGATTTAGATTAGTCAGATGTGAGCTAGAAAAAAAGTTAAGAGTCCTCAAACTTACAGAAAGATGTAAAAAATACTTAAACCTTAATTTCAACTTGCATTAAGCTTTGCATTGCTGAGTAAGTAGCAGATGACCCCACCTATCCACCAGTATTTGGAAAACTACACTGTATTTAAATTCAATAACGTTTTAGATCTTTACAGAGATTCTACCTCCTATATACATTAAGAACAGTGCATGGAAGAGCTGTCTGCATCATTATTCCCATTCCCCAGATGGTGGCATATATAATATCATTCCATTTATCGCGTTTATATACATATAATATCATTCCCCAGATGGTGGCATAAAAACTCATGGCGCCCCGTCAGCAAAAAAAAACTTCTGTTTATTCTTTTTTGTCGGGATCCAAAATTAAATCAGGAAATCATCGACATTGATTGGGTGACAGACCTCGACACAGCTTGCCGCAGCGTATGTTATCGCAAAGAGGATTAACGGTTCAACCTCTGTTTATACTATAAATAGTTAATTGTATAATAAAATATTATAATCTCTGCAATGTTTACAAATAAAAGTAATTATAACTAAAACATTTATAATAATTATATTGATAATACACAGTTAGATACTACTGTACTTAACTGTAAATTATTTTTATTCAGTCTTTTAGAAATCTAAGAAAATCTGTAAATATACCTGCACGGCAGCAAATCCCCATTCATCCATAAAATAAATCTATACATAAAGGTAATAAATTAGTAACGAAGTCTCATTGTTCGTTTTACTGGATGTCTGTTCCGGATTGAATCAAAAACGGCTCAACTGGTTTGGATAAAATTTCGCATACCTATAAGTTGGATTAACACATAGGGTAGGTACTTTTAATTATTTCCCGTGGGATATTTTCCGATATCTTTATATTTATCATTCATAAAACTAAAATCCGACTGGCAACTACCACTTAATGATTGAATATTGATGTACTTATGTACAGTAAGTTATATGCAAAAATATGCCACACACAAAAATAATGAATTAAGTAATATTTTTAGTATCGAAAGCCATAACAAAACCTGTTGAATCGCTCGCGGGGAAAACCAAACGTAGTATTAGTGTAGGTACTTCTTGAGGTAAGGTTTATGTAAACATAAGTACAAATAATATTTTTCTAACTGTTATGAAGGGAAAACCGAGATAAGTCACGCACTTGACCCCATCAAATAGGCTAAAGAAAAAACGCTACGAAAACAAAATATTTTTGTTTATTAATCGTTTTACCAGTCACTGATGTAGCAAATTAGTATTTTATGAAACTGTTGCATAATGAGGGGAATTTAAACAAGAGTGTGTTTAAAAACTGAGCCCTAGGCGAGGTTTTTAATAGTTTTACATGAGTGTTGAAATACTGTTATGTGCAGTTTCATCACTAGTTTATCTACTCTCATACATTAGAATTGAACCTACTACTTTAATAAAAGATCAAAGTTAAAAGTGTAAGAAAAAATTCTCACGAAATTCAGTACAAAAAAACGTTTGAATGACACATCACCATGCGCTAAAGCGGGCGCTGCCACAGACAAGTAAAAATTTTAATCAAAACTTTTTAGTATTGCTATAAAAATGGCGCGCCCCCTTATGCGTTCCAAAGGCGTTCCATTAGATTTTTTTTTAACTCCTTGGTGATATTAAGTTCTCGGATTTACCCTGTACCTACTTATCGTATTGGTACAAATTTTTTTTTATAACATATTTGTTACAGGAAAACAATAGCAACTTTTTTATTTTTTTTTACTGTTAGGGGCAGGTTATTTGACTAGTTTTTTGACGTGTTGTTGTTTATGATTATTTTTAAGATACAAAGTTAATTATATTTACAATAAAAATTAAGTGGATTCTCTACGGTAGACCACATTCACACGATAAAACAGGTTATTGAGAAATACAATGAGTAAGTACCGTTTGACATATTACTTTGCATTCTTAGATTACAACCAAGCTTTTGATTCTCTAAAACATCCGTGTCGAATTCGAAATAAAAAAGGGTGTGACACAAGGGGATCCATTGTCACCAAAACTCTTTTCTGCCACTCTGGAACAGGTATTTAGGAATTTGGACTGGGACTAATATGGAATTAAAATAAATGGAGCAACATTTAACCATCTGCGCTTCGCTGATGACCTCATTCTTATTACAAATAACCCAAAACATCAACACGAAATGCTAGAACAGCTAGTAAGAGAAAGGGACTTCAGATGAACACATCAAAAACTAAATTAATGACCAATAGCATAAAAGTACCAATCTCAATCAACAACGGAAGCATCGAATATGTTGAAGAATATCCATACCTCGGACAAATTCTTTCCCCAGCACAACTCACCAGCACCACCAAAGAAATCCAAAACAATTAATTCTTCATGGAAAAGGTACTGGTCCTTAAAAGAAATGGTTAAAAACCCATGTATACCGCTTAAGCTAAATATAAACTCGTTTTGAAATTTATAATTCGAATTTAAAAATACTCGTACGATATGAAAGGAGACTCGATAAAAAGATTTATATATTTTTGATAAAATGGTTGTTTAATCATTGTTATGACGTCACTTCAACTTTCATCGTGGCCGCGAAACGTTACTTCTTGTTTACCCATAGATATAATAATAGTTATTTATCCAACATGTGAGGAAAGTTCGTTTTTCCTATGAGTTTTTATTTTGAGTCTTGAGCGAACGAGGGATTGAAAAATAGAATCACGAGCGCAGCGAGTGATTATAAATTTCAATCCTGAGTAAGCGAAAGAATCAACAAAACGAATAGCAAATGAACTTGCTCACATGTTGCATACAAAACTTTTCACCACTCCCAGCAAGAAAGTATTCAGTCATCATAGGTAAATAAATTAAATAGTCACAAAGCAAATAATAATTATTTATTATAAAATAAAAAGAGCTGTTATTCATGAAAATATGTATTTTTTTCAATATTTTACTAAACTTTTTAATGTTTCTGAACTTATACACTTACTCACAATAATTTGATAACTTTTATAAAAAAAAAAAAATCTTAACTTATAAATATTTCTATTCTAAGCATAAAATTATTTATTTTTTTAAATATCTTTAAAATTAACATAAAAAAATCAGGCAAGGTTAGTTTCTGAACGGGATCATTACTTTCCTCACTGTTCAACAGTGAGGAAAAACCAACTTTCCTCACTGTTCAAACAGTGAGGGAAAAACCAACTTTCCTCACTGTTTTCGTAGAGGAAAGACACTTCTTTCGTGCAGGAGTGGTGAAATAGTTATTTATCCAACATGTGAGGAAAGTTCGTTTTTCCTATGAGTTTTGATTTTGAGTCTTGAGCGAACGAAGGATTGAAAAATAGAATCACGAGCGCAGCGAGTGATTATAAATTTTATTCTGTTCCTACCAGTCCCGAACTCATAAAACAGCTACGAATATGTTTTTCAGTCTGCAGTTCTGCACATGTTTTTGATGAATTCGTCAGATTAAAATATAAAAACTTTATTCTATACTTAAACTACTAGAATCTGAGAAAAGTAAACACGGGAAACAATAAATTTCATTTTATTTACAACTGCCAGTCAGCTAAATTGGAACATTATAGTATCGTAAAGGAAAAAATTAAAATGTTTGAAAAAACCAGCGCGTCGATTCTAATCTATATTCATATCTGGGCGAGCACGGCCTAACATATTTTATTTTAAATTACCTTTGAAATGTACTCTAAATAAGTAATTTCAACTCAATAAACTATCTACTTACCCCAAATACGTAATCACAACGTACTTTTCTTTCATTAAACTCAAAACACATAAACACTATCTTAATCACTGTTCTATACCTACAATAATAAAATTAAATTAAATTCAGTTTATACTGAGCGAACAACTAAAATGGTTCTAATGCGATTACGTCAAAAAACAATCACACATTGTCAGTTGAATTATGAATGTTATGATGTCCGAACTCCGAGCCGAACGCATTACGAAATTCAACGAAAACAACCGAACATTCATTCTCGTTTCACGACGCGCATGCGTATTCTATCGTAACTCGGTACAGAGCGGCTTACCCGGCTGCTAAAAAACCGTGGTGTCACGTGACCGAAGTAACGTCAACACGGACTTTATTTTCTATAGAAATTGAATTCACGATAAGACGGACACGCCTACGAGTTATTTTAGAGCGAAATGTTTTGTTGTTGGAACATAAAGACAAAAAAAATATGTAGGCGTTTTGAAATGTTTTAATTTTATGGTGTATCAAATATAGTGTGATTATTCAATGGCGATAGAGTGTTTGTGTTCCGAATTTACGAAGGGAACCCGAATCGGGTTGTTTGAAGCCATCGCCCCTGGTAGATACATACCATAATATGAAGAACCACACGCAACCAAAGATTACCAGGTTTGGCCACTCATAAGAATTTTGTGTTTTTTTTTTTGTATTCTGACAAATGAAATGAAAATTAAATCATTCTATCTTATTTCATAGATAGAGCATCTGAACTCGACACTGACCCAAACTCTGAATTCCGTCTGAAACATACGCCAAATTCAGAAACGTAATAACAACCGTCAAAACATACTTGTAAACTCAATCAATACGTTCTCTTATCTGACCCACTTCATAGTAATCTCAATAGTCTCAAATAAAAGTTGCACGTAAGTACGCGAGTAGCCCTTAATACCGTCTGATAATATTAGCAGGCTAGGTGCGCCGGCGCGGCGCCGAACTGGAGAGTTTGCAATTCACTTATCAGCTGCTGCATCATGGGTACTATCGAAGAACTTCATATCTAAGCAGTTTAAAACAAAATCCCGTGAACACGATGACCACATCTGTTACCGCCCCGGTTCTATAGCGGCCGAGTGCTGCAAGCAGAAATAGTCCTTACGGTGGTGCATAGATATGGACTTGTTCGATGGTACCTGGCAGATGCACGCATGAAGCATAAAGTCGCATTTTTATGACCCTTTTGCCACTTTGGCCACTGTCATTTCAGGGGGACTCGAGGCTCCTGAAGTTACATTTAAATTGGCTTAAATACCTCGATATTTAAAATGATATTAATCGAACAACTCAGCTTACCGCTGACTGCACAGTACTGTATCCTACACTTCCCCGCATCCACTTCTTCGCCCGTTTTAAGGCGTTTATTCTGAAAGTGGACAACTTCGGAAATATAGGTATGTCAAATATTTCGCTGTTTTGATTATTTTGGCAATATTACTGTATGGAAATATAAAATGTGGCTAACTAGAAAATATTAATAATTAATTTCAATTATAACACGGGCTGATTTAACGAATGAAACTGAACACGTTCAGATGTGCTGATCGTTTCATTTCATTGGTGAAATCAACACTAACCGCTTTAGGTGTAAAAAGGCATTTGCAAAGTTTCCAAATACTTTTTTAAAATCTAAATATTCGGTATTATTATATTAATAATTAATGCATTTCATAATCAATATTTTAGTTCACTAGTCTTTCATATTTCCATACAATATTATTGCCAAATTAATCAAAATAGGTAAATACAGTGTCCCTAGATAAAGTGCTCAAACGAAAATGGGTGAATATAGACCGTTATTCAACGAAAAAAAAAACTAAATTTCTTCAGAGACGTGTTTTTTTGCTTGATGATTTTTTTAAGTGGTTTGTATTTGTCATGCAATATTAATCATCAGCTATCATTATTGTTTTTAGTTTAACGAAATCTACTCATAATAATATAATAAAAAGTTATTACGTCTTCAATAGAGGGGAATTTAATAATTATTATCGATTTATAAATCGATAATAATTATTACGTTATTTTTCCATTATTTTTTATCGATGAATAGTGGTCTAGTTTTACCCGTTTTCGTTTGTGCACTTTATCCAGGGACACTGTATTTGACAGCTATTTGCGACGTTGCCAACATTTAAGATAAGCCGTCTTAAGTGGTCGTCAGTCCATCTAGCAGTTGTTGCGTCAAACCTCTTGGCTTGACGCAACAACTGCTTGAGCAGCACAAACTGACTAACGTGTCCCAGAGAGTTGATTGAACGTTCTTGGAGTCCAATACGGATTTTTTCTCGCTAATAAAAGATCATAGGCAAAAACTTACGCCTTACCTTGCCTATATACCGAAAGACCACAAAGTAACGTACTTAGCTGAACAATAAAAACTTCTGCCTCACGACAAAACCACATCAACAGCACATAAGCCATCCAACAGTGGCGCACTCTGCCGAAGAATAATAAATAACAAACATCTCCGTTATCTATTGTAACAGTAGTGATCTATTGTGAGAAACAGATGATTTTACTGTCTCACATTTGACTACCTACGAGATGAATGGGCCGCCATATTTGTTATGAACTTAAGACTGGGTTAAGAAGAATATGTATGTAAAAACTGCGCCTGTGGTGTTGCTATTTGTCCATAATATAAAACGTTTTTTTCTTTCTACAAAGCATTTAGCTAAATGTGATATTTAATGACAAGAAAAAAACATCCAGTATAATGCTATGATAATGAATAAATGGCTTTTATTTTTAATTTTGAATGAATTTTAAAGATAACATTTTTATTTTTTTAATAACGTCCTTTAGATATTTTCAAATCTCTAAAAGTTAATTTAAGGGGAAGGAAGTTTCCAACATTGATTGTATGAAATTACTTCTTTATACCTACTTAAAGAACTTATTAGAAATAATAAAGAAACAATTTAGTTACACGCGTACAACAAGCTGTAATCTGATTTTGATAATTTGGCACGCTTTGGTATGGCGTATTAGTGTTTACGGAAATACCATTATAAACATTCTAAGTAGTAGAAGTGATAAATATCTATAATACTTTAATGTTTTTTTTTTTTTTTGAAAAGCAACTTTTTGCTGGTTTTATTCTTTAAAATCCAATGCACATTACGTGCCTCGAAATTAATTACTTCATTGTTGAAAACAAATTAAAACATACAAACGAACATAGAACCTCCTCCTTTCTTGAAGTCGTTAAAACACCACAATACCATTATTTCTGATCCTCCAAAAATAAGCAGCCTGTATGGTACCCAATAGATAACCAAAACAAGTTTTTGATATTGAAATTGCCAAATAGAAGTCCTAATTTGGCAATAACATAAATATCCCTACCTCAATAGACTATTAAAGAACGGTTCTATAAGTAGCCCATACTGAACAGGACCACCCATCACGCGCATCTATTCAACTCCTTAATGTCTTCTAGGAGCGTAGCAATGTTAATATTTCGCACGTGATTATTCTACCAATCAAACACCTGTCAAATTTCCTATAAAAAAACCACTTTCAAACGTTAACCCAAAATACTTTTCGAGTTTTGCCTATTATTTCTGTTTTCAACTAGCACAGACCGTCCTAGATTCGACTTGTTTTGATAACAATGTTTTCCTCAGTTTTATGATTCATTAATTGGGAGTAAATAATAATGCCGGTTTTGTTTAATTGTCGACATGAATATTCCAATTCCCATTTTAACTTTTAATTACTCAAGATTATGTTGGCTCGCTTAGAATATTTGCTTTTTTGTAAAGTTTGCTATCTGTGTGTGAAATACCTACTTATTTATTTTTGCAAAATATTTTTTTTAAATTATGGCAGTATTTTTCGTGTGTCGTCAATCTGATATTATTGAATAAATTTACTTTGCATCCATTACCTAATTCTACATCATATGCATTCATTAAATATTCAATGCTATGAATCCATTAATTCTACTATGCATTCATTAATACTACTATGCATCCATTAAACCTGCTATGCAATCGTTAATTCTGCTATGCGTACATTAATTCTAATAGGAACTCAAAAACTCAAACTCAAAGCATTTATTTCAATTAAACCATTTACAGGCACTTTTAAATTGTCAATGGGTCAGTCAGTCAGAAATATGAAGCTAGTTGCCCATTCCAAAGCGGGTTCCGATGGAGAAGAACTGGCAAGAAACTTCACGCATCCATTAATTCTACTACGCATCCATTAATTTAACTATGCATCCATTGTACCTACCTATGCATCTATTAAATCTACCGTGCATTTATAAAACCACGCTGCTAATATCTCTTTCGCTTCCATTCCGTTCCGCGGCAGTGTAAATTGAGCCTTAAACCCTACTTTTACAAGTATTATAGAAAGTACGAGTATATCATACACGCGCCAAGCATAATGTTTACAATCAAATTATATGAGTCAATGAAAGGAATGCGTAGGTGGCAGTTTAGTAATATCACAGTGTAAATAGCAACAGTGGACCGACGCCTTTGATCTTTGCGTAAATGCCGACACCGCACAAGGCCACAGTACTTACCTAGGGTTGTCACAGACTTTACACCACTGCCCAAAAAAGGAGGGTAATGTTTTTAGGTTTCATGTATGTATGTACGTTTCCTTGTCCCGCCATAAGTTCTAAATGCCTCAACAGTTTGGACATATCGTTACAATTTTTACATTGTCCTGAGTGACGCTGGCTTTTTTTTTTTTTGCATGGCTGTCTTGTATTTTATTTGGGAATAACAGCTGGTTAACAATACAAATAAAATACAATTTTAATATTCAGTGTAGGGTGATTGCGCCGGTTAGCGACCAGTTAGTTGAGTTCCTAACTTTGGATGAATCAAAATATACGCCATTTACACGCAAAGTAGTTGCCGACAATGTAAATTGGTTCTAAATATAGTCTAGTTGTGAAATTAAATATAAAATATCACGCTTCCATTCATAAATTATGAAAAATTATGGAAAAAGTGCAAAAATAGCCGAAATGCTAGTTAACGACCACTTGTTTCGGTTGGCGACCACTAGTACGCTAGATTACGACCACTGTTAAAAAACATAAAAATAAAGTAAGAAAACCACTTTTATGGATAAAAATATTATTTATTTTTCACTTCAGATCAAACATCTAATAATCATCAACACAAATAGTATTTAATCATCGGATTTAACTTTTTTTATTAAATTAATAAAATAAAATAAATCTTTTTCGTTGCGCGATTTAACCTGGTACAAATTTCGATACCCCTTTGGAGCTAAAAATTTATCAAGTTTTAGGGCATAGAGAAGTCACTTTGTCCTGTTCTACACCAATTTGTCCTGGACGATCTTCTTAGAAGGGATTCTTTGATACATGGTTAATGACAAAAAAAAATTGACAGTATTCAGAAGCTTCTGCTTCTTAATTGGGAATCCGCACTTGGCAACGGGCAAGCGGGCGGAGTTCCAGTCATGAGAGCTAGAGAGTCTCTTTAACTCCGTCATCCATGAGGGTATAACGCCCGAGGCGTGGAGCAGCGGTGCGATGGTTCTGTTCTTCAAAAAAGGTGACAAAACCTTGCTAAAGAACTATAGACCCATCTCACTTCTGAGCCACGAATACAAGCTGTTCTCGAGAATCGTCACGAACCCTCTCACCAGGAGACTGCCAGGAGTCACCAGAACGAGCCAGATTTCGAAAAGGCTTTAGTTCCGTAGACCACATCCATACTGTTCGGCAAATTGTACTGAGAAAGTACTGCAAAGATCGAGGAGTATAATCAGGTACTGTGTTTGGCATTTGTGGACTACGATAAAGCATTCGACATCATCGAAATATGGGCAGTTCTGGCCTCTCTGCAACGATGTTGAATTGACTGCCGACATATCGAAGTGTTTTTTTTTTTTTTTTTTTTTTTTAAACTTTGCCCCACACTAGGATTTCTCCTGTATCGTGGGTGCGTTTACAAACATTTATCTCACATACACAAACAGCCAGACCCGAAACAACTAGTCAATCGCTTAACCACTGCGCTAACAGTGCCAAAGTGTTGAGATGCTCGTATGACACTGCCACAATGACTGTTCAGAACCAGGATGAGAAAACGAGCCCTATCCAACTGCTCAGAGGAGCGAGACAGGGGGATGTGATATCCCTGAAACTGTTTACCAATGCTCCAAGTCTTTTTCTTCCTTTTTGGGACTTGCTTCCGAAGGCTTCATCTTGAAAAAAACTACATAAACTAAATCAAATAATCACATGTGCTCGAATACTGAACATACTTAAGCTAAACTTTAGTTTGCGGCCATCGTTCTTTTCGTACTAAATCTTGGTGGTCGCAAACTAGTATCGTACTTTTGTAACTGTATCACATAGCGACCACCTTTTAGGACCAATATTTGTGGATAAATTAAATTAGTTTTATCAAAAAAACATGGTCGTTTACTGAAGAATTGCAAGTTTAGGCTTTTACAACACCAAAACCCTAAATAGTGTAACCATATATAAAACATTGAGAACATAATAAGCAAAACAAAATAAAACTGTGTGAGTCAGAATACGACCACCTGGTCGCTTTCTAACGTATTATTAAAATATGCATTTCAGTAACCGACCACTGGGTTTTAGTTTAATATATGGTGAAAATTAACTTAAATGCAATTAAATAATTGAAATCAATACATAATTGAAGTACCCACGTTTCTAATTTGAGTAAAAAACTTAAAATAAGTAGCAAAACTTAGCTTGGAACGCCGCGCGCCTTGCTAATTTTTTGCTCTTGCGCAGCACATTCACACACCACTTAATCAACACGAGAATTTAGCGTAATTTTTCTTTATTTTGGGTCAAGCGGTTCGTATAAAATTTAGTAAATTCTTATTATGTAACTATTCAAATAATATTTAAGACATACTATTTATTGTTATGTCTTAAAGAAAGGTTTTATTATCTTTAATTAAAGCAACCTAGTCAGACAAGTGGTCGGTTACCGGAGGTGGTCGCGAAACCGGCGCACTGACCCTACTTTACTTTTTACATATTACCTATAAATGGGCAACTGACAAATATTTTCGGTTTTTAGATTTACTAGATTTTAAACTTCTGTTGTTGAACTTAACTATATAAAAAATTCTCATCCTAATAAATAATTTTAGCAAAAAATCGTAATCGTTTTCTTGCCGTACATATGCGTTTCGAAATGCAAGCTGCAAATGTATGTATTCTTCAGACTCTCGAAAGTTCTTTCAACTAAATCAGGTCTGCTACAAGCTTGGACCCACAATTTGCATCTGAAATGTAAATACAGCACTAATAAATATGTGCTTCCCCTATACCATGGTTTTCCATACTATGATTAATTACTTATGATTTTAGATTCAAACACCCATACAATTTTGTTTAAAGAAATTATGTTCGCCATCTTGGATTTCAAAATTAATGTCATTTTAGTAATGAGCACCCCAAGGAACCTCGAAAATGACACCCATATCATTAAAATTAAAAAATACGTCCGCCATCTTGGATTTCAAAATTAATGTAATTTTCGTAATTAGCACCCCCAGGAACCTCGAAAATGACACCCATATAATTTATATTTAAAAAATAAGTCCGCTATCTTGGATGGATTCCAAATGTCATTTTCGTAATCAGCTCTCCGAGGTACCTCGAAGATGAGACCAATATCGATTTTTAATAAAAATGAACGTATGCCATCTTGGATTACAACATGGATATCTTTTTCGTAATTAGCACCCCCAACCTAGATAATGACAACCATATCATTGTTGAAAAAAATCATGTCCACCATTTTGAATTTAAAAATAAATGTAATATTTTTGTTTACACAGAAACAAATAATTTGCGTATTTTTTATTGGATATTTTTGCGGTGTTTCAATTTTTGCTGGCAGGCATCACTCTTTTACATCCGCCATTTTGTTTACGTTGGCATGACATAACAAAAATGTTATAAATTAAGCACTATAAAATTATTTATTCACCTTTCTCCTGAGTGTGGAAATTGATGAAATCGCAGTTCTTTATTTATGTGAGATGACGAATCGCATTCTCGCACAGCACATGTCGTATGCACCATTTTGGTAACAAGTAAAGATTTGAAACAAGACACGTGTTAGCCCCGAAATTCATGTCCCGAACTACTAACAATAGCGACGTATGCAGCTCGGGCTCGCCCTACCCGCCCCTCACCCCTCACACTCCGCACGATTGCCCTGTCTAGACGGCTTCGTCGAACGACTGTATTGGTTTCTAGACTGTGGTAATATGCACGATAGGACACCGCACTTACACTAGGCTACACGTATAGGAATGTCGATATAAAAGTGCGCTATGAGAGAAGTAAACTTATGCACATTTGAACTAAGCGTTGTTGGATTTTCAACTTTCGGTGCAAAACTGAGCGTTGGAAATCCACTTAGTTCAAATGTGCATATAAGTTTACTTCTCTCCGTGATGGCGTAATTTGTTTCCTGCTGCATTAAGACACTGACAACAGCTAAACCACGGTCACTGACAGACTGCATAGAAAAGAAAGAGAAGCGCGATGACGCTTGTAATTTATTGCAAAATGTGAAGCAATTGTCTATTTACTCTTCTTTCTTTTCGATCTTTTCTTTCTTTCTAATCGAAAATAAAAAACAACCAAGTTCTGCATTCAAATAAGATCTTCTTGTTTTAAATAGGAAGTGGTGAAGGGTGGGCGTTTTGTGGGACTGTCTTATGTAACTTTGACGTTCGAAAAGTGCTGATTCTCAGCCTAATTTGAATAAATGACTTTTGAATTTAAATTAAAATACCGACGTACGTTGATATATCTTTATTTATTTATTTATTTCCAACTTACATCTATCATTACAGGGTAACCTATTGCGATAGCGTACTTACCTAACTCTTATCATAAACGTATTAACTAATTAACTTATAATTATAATTAAATTTTGAAACTTATTACAAATAATGCATTCTTTGTGAACTCACTCAGAGAACAATAGAATAGGTCCGAGTCATTAGCTATGTGGTTGAGGGTGCGGAGCGCACGCGTCAGTGGCGCCACACTTAACAGATCAGTCCGACTCCGAGCACGCGGCTCTGCCAGCAGCCGTGGCGGTCGTCGTCGCCACACGTACCTGTCCGGAACACACAAACCTGTGTGCCCTAAAATGTCCGCATTATGTACCTTCCCTCTAAGTACTTTGAATATGTACGAGATGAGTGCGAGATCCCTCCTGACCCTCAGTTCATTATATCCGACCATACCCAAAATAAATAAAATTCATTAGTGGATTGGGTTGGAACTCAAGGTAAGAGGTTAGTTTACCGTTAATTTGTATAGCGTTTTTTTTTTTTTTTCGATATGTGTTTTGATAACAGCCAAGTTCTGAGATGTTCAGGATTTTTTTGCCCTACGACAAGCTTTAAAGATTTGGCAATCCAACTTTTAATATTTACCTCTTGTCAGCACCTTAAAAAGGCCCTGTCGAATACTGCGGTGGTAAGATGGGTGGATAGGTCATCGGTGATACATAGAAAATAATATTTCTTTCTCTAAATAAATAATGACGCAAGCACATTGATGTGCTTGCGTCATTATTTATTTTGTACGTCTGTGATTTGGGATAACAAATCAAAGACATTTTTTTTTATATGAAAAAAAAATTATTGTTACTAATATTTATCTGAATTTATCTTTACAGTGTTATCTACTCTATCATATCTTTTATAACTAATTAATGAATAGATTTGGTATGATAATTTATTTTGATAGATTATAATGAAACTTGTACCCTAATTGCGTATTACAAGATCAATCGGAATCTGAAACAAATTGATAATCCATAGCACCACAAGCTCGAAAAAAAAATTGCTCAACAACGTAAATATAAATAACGCAATGAAAGTTGTTGAACTGTCAAAATGTGACAAGTTTGTCGTAATCGTTTACGAAAATGTGTTACGTAATTAGATAGCAGCTCTTTTTCAAATAATCCAACTAAATTAATTATCATACAGAATCTATTAATTGGACTTTATTGCGCCATTTCCTATCAGATTAAATATCCGAAAGTGGTGAAGGGTGGGTGTGTACTTGTTCGGATAAATTTTGTTGAACAACAAAACCAACCCGAATCGTTACTACACATATTATTATTTAATGGCTTTTATCCGGCTCGTGCCGAGCGAATAATATATCTACATTATTATATTCGATTTTACCACCCGGCTGTACCGAATCTAACCAACCATGTAGCACGGCCTTATGTCAAAATTCAAAAGTCATATTCGTTTGAGTATGAATTGAATTTAAAATTTCACTTTTCGAACGTCAAAATTACATAAGGCAGTCCACCAAAATGCGCACCTTTTACCACTTAGTAGTGCTTTAGCTGGGAAGAAGAAGTGGTGCAACAAACTCCCCAGCAGCACACCTGTCTGTTCAGTTAGAAAAAAATATTCTCTACAATAGTATGATAAATAATTTACATTACGCAACATATAATATTATAATTTAAATTAATAATTTATTTTTATAATTTAAATTATAAATAAACATAATTATGTCAGTGTAACTTTAGAAGTTCGAAATACACTTTTTATTTTTAAATTCGATAATATTTTGTCCGTCAGGCGATGGTGGCGTGTTACCCAGGCTCGGGCAGTCACTACGTGAAACACGTTGACAACCCCAACAAAGATGGCCGCTGCATCACAGCCATCTACTATCTGAATCTCGACTGGGACGTCAAACGGTGCGGAGGATTGCTCAGGTAACAATTTCTGTGCTTCTTGTTCCCACTTACGTTTTGATCTCTCCCTGCTCTTATTTCAATTTATTTGTGGTCGTTGCAACATGTTCCTTTCTTCCATACTTCTCTATAAGTCGTCATCTCGGTAGTCACCCCCTTTCTAGCCATATCATCTTTCACACAGTCCATCCATCGTTTCTCTGGTCTTCCCCTACTCTTATCGCCATCGACATTCATGCTCAAAACTCACGACATTTTCCTCATTCCTCCGCATCACATACCCATACCATGACAACCGATTTCCGCACAACTTTTCGGTCACCGGTGCCACTTTCAGACTTCCTCTTATGTACACATTTCTTATTCTATACATTCGTGTAACTCCACACATCCCTCTTAGCATTCCCATCTCAGCTGCATGCCTTTCATTCATCCCTTTTGTGACCCAACATTCTGATCCATACAAGACAGCAGGTCTAACCATTGTTTTATATATTTTATCTTCCACTTAAGTTTAATGGGAATGCGGGAGTCGCAGATTGTTCCCGTGACCTGCTGCCATTACATCCATCCAGTGTTAATTCTGTGCTATCTCTTACGATCTACTTAATAAAAATCTTGCATTCATTCACTGACAGATAACGCACAACCTAAACCGCTCGGCCTACAAGCATGGAATTTTGCACAAGAGTTTCTTATACAGCATGTATCAGAAGGTGTGGTAAAACTTTGCACAAGTTTCTTATACAGCATGTATCAGAAGGTGTGGTAAAATTTTGCACTAGTTTCTTATACAGCATGTATCAGAAGGTGTGGTAAAACTGCACAAGTTTCTTATACAGCATGTATCAGAAGGTGTGGTTAAACTTTGCACAAGTTTCTTATACAGCATGTATCAGAAGGTGTGGTAAAACTTTGCACAAGTTTCTTATACAGCATGTATCAGAAGGTGTGGTAAAACTTTGCACAAGTTTCTTATACAGCATGTATCAGAAGGTGTGGTAAAACTTTGCACAAGTTTCTAATACAGCATGTATCAGAAGGTGTGGTAAAAATTTTTCCGACCTTTTTTTAAAAGATAGAACTTTATTGGATTATTTTTTAAACCTGGCCTAAAATCTTTATTGTCTAGCTAAATTATTTTTATAATGTTCACAGAGTATTCCCTGAGGGAACGAACCAAGTAGCAGATATAGCGCCCATATTCGACAGAATGCTGTTCTTCTGGTCAGATCGGAGGAACCCGCACGAAGTTCAACCAGCGTATGCCACCAGGTCATTATGAATATCTTCAAACTATCCCGTGCCGTAAAGAAACGAATTGAAAATGGCGGAGCTATTTATTCCCTCTTGCACTCTCTTATTAAAACTACTCCTGTTTAATTTAGTTTCTTTAATGGCGCGGGTCATAATTAATAATAAGTTATTTTACTGCAATAATTAAGCAGGTAAGTAATAACAGCCGCATGGGTCGATCGATCAGGTTAAGATACGCTTGCCGCGGTTGGTCCGTGGATGGGTTACCATCTTTATGTAACGAGACTCCTCCGTGCCTCAGAAAGCACGTTAAGCCGTTGGTCCCGGCTGTCATTCTTGGATCTTTGACAGTCGTTACGGGTCGAGAAGCCCGAAAGTCTGACAACCAGTCTTACCAAGGGGTATCGTATTATCCAGTTACTGGGTTGTGGAGGTCAGATAGGCAGTCGCTCCATGTAAAATATTGGTATGCAGCTGCATCCGGTTGGATTGGAAGCCGACCCCAACACTAGTTGGGATAAGGTTAGGCAAATTGATTTTGAATCAAGTAATCTACTACAAATAATACATTGTGTCTATTATTGTTTATGTGGTCCCGGGTTCGATTCCCGGGTCGGGCAAAGTGTTATTGGGTATTCCATCAGAAATTTATTAGTAGCTGTCCGGAGTCTGGATTTGTACCCGGTTGATGGCAATAGGCTCGCCCACTATTACATGGGACTTAAACATAACTGGCGAAATGTGGTTGTACTATAGGGAGACAGACCTCTGCCTAACCCTTCGGGGAAATACAGGCGTGATGTTATGTTATTATATTAAATTGGTATATGGTTGTATATTTCAGATATGCCATCACGTTGTGGTACTTCGACGCTCACGAAAGAGAGGAAGCCCTGCAAAATTACAGTAAGTAATATTGTTAATACATTTTTATCCCTTTAGCTTTACACTCTGCAAAATTATTTAAATAAAAAGCGACTGTTGCTACCATACAATAAAGTGCAATTCAGGTCGCACAGTGCTAATCACCTACAGTTATATTCACGTAGAAGTTGCCTCTCTATCGCGTAACTCTTAGATCTTCTGACTACGTTGCACTCACTGAATTGGCCCGACAAGACGGGCCCGCCGCGAACTTGTAGCTTCATACTCAAACTGCGGAGTGTCCCATCTTTATTCTTCTGTGCTTTAGTTTGAAAACTGATGAGGAACTATAGAAACTCAAAACATTTAATGGTATCAATATAATTCAAATTCATAGTAGATTTTACAACTAGTGCACAAAACGAACCATTTTTATTATCCGAGACTTTTAGGAACCCGAGACGAAGGTTGGGCTGATAGTAATGTCGAGGATAAAAGTTAATACAATTTATATGGGACCACCGCGCAAGCTTCCTCTACCAAATAAAAAAAGAAAAATCGGTTCACAAATGACGAAAATATCGATGAACATAAATAAAAAAACATACATACAGACGATCATAAATCCTCCTCCTTTTTGGAAGTCGGTTAAAAATCTTAACGGAAAACTCTCGAACAGAAGCATTAATAGTAGATTTTACAACAAGTGCACAAAACGAACGAAAAAATGGTTTTGTGGACGAGTTATAAACTCTGCTTTTCACTTCGATTGCGAGGAAATAAAATAGTAGTATAACATAACATTTCATTAATTAAAATTCAAAGTAAAATTAGTAGGTACTGTTTTGAACACTGAAGGAAATTGTTTTTCTTGGCATATTAACGGTATTTTATGTCTTAAAAAACACATAAAGCAAATAAATTAAAGTAAATTTATAAAATAACAAATTCTATCTATGAACTTCTTATTGTGTTTGACTGTATGGCTTATTATCTTTGCCTTAATATAGATACATTTATGAGTAGATACGTTAATGTACTAGTGCACAAAATTCGATTTTGTGCAGCGTATATCCTGCACAAATAAGCACTTTCAGAGCATGAGAAATATTGAGAAGTGAAAAAAAATATTATTTCACATAAACCTACATGGGCACTTATGCAACGTCAGAAGCTAGGTGCACGGTTCCAATTGGTCGTTTCCTATGGAGAAGAGCCGACAAGAAACTCCACGGTTACTCTTTTAAAAGTAAATGGTATTTAATGGTAATAACAGCCGCACGGGTCGATCCATCAGGTTAAGCCACGCCTGCCGGGGTTAGTCCGTGGATGGGTGACCATCTTTACATACCGAGACTCCTCCGTGCCTCGGAAAGCACGTTAAGCCAGTCGTTGCAAATCCTCAGAAGCCCGAAAGTCTGACAACCAGTCTTACCAAAGGGTATCGTATCACCCAGTTACTGGGTTGTGGATGTCAGATAGGCAGTCGCTCCATGTAAAATACTGGTATTCAGCTGCATCCGGTTATACTGGAAGTCAACCCCAACATAATTGGGAAAAGGCTAGGCATATTTTTTTTTAAGAAAAATTGTTTATTTGTCACAGAAACAAACAAACGATATGGACAAAACAAATATTTAGTACCGTTAAATATACTATTATTGGTATTGCCGGTGTTGGTACACACAGAAAAACATTTAGCAACGACATAACCAACTATACTTCATTTGAAATAAGGTTAGACATTTAAACAAACCTTTTTTACAGTCCTTTCAATCGATTCTGACTTCTATACCGTAGGCATAAGGATGATGGCATTAAAAGCAAAAAAGTGGTTACAATACCAACTGATTACTGCAGCTGCCATTTGTCATGCCACCAACGCAATAGAAGTCAAAATCGGTTGTACGGACTGTAAAAAAGGTTTAGTTAAATTTCTAATCTTATTTCAAATAGAGTATAGGTAATAAATAATCTTTTTATGTACAAATTTCTTTCAAACAAAATATGCAGCCATTATGTTAAGAATGAGAATTAGAATAAGAAATTTTATTTGCTTAAACATGTGTACATACAGAAATAAAATTACATGCATGCAAGATCTTAAATATGAGCGGCTCACGATATGCCTGCCATATCAAATATTATAGGTACAATTATTATGATTGAATTAATGATTTTTTTAATATTACACTTTAAATACGTTAAATATGAGACAGCTAAACAATTTTTTTATTTTCAATCATTTACGCTATCAATGTTTTACGAGCAATTAAATAAAATTGCAATATTATGGCCCTGTGCGAACACTAGCAACAATGTATACATCTAGGTCTACAAATAAATAAAATTGCAGTCTTTGTTTGTAATGTCAAAATAAGTGTTTTTACTAAATATATGAAAACTAGCTGCGCCCCGCGGTTTCACCCGCATAAGTCTCGATTCCGTGGGAATGTCGAGATAAAATGTATCCTATGTCTTATTCCAGGGCATGGTCTACCCATGTGCCAAATTTCATCAAAATCTGTTCAGCCATTTTAGCGTGAACGCGAAACAAACGAAATCAATTTCGTATTTATAATATTAGTTAGGATTATAAACGGTACGGTGTAACAAAAATATTTAAATAATATTATATGTCTGTCTGTTTGTTCCGGGACTTTAACTGGCAGATAGCTGATGTTATATCGTCACCCTCCCCGCTAACTGTCCTATCTAGCAATTGATATGTTTCCAGGGCAACAGTTTTTCAGTCGGGCGCTACAATTATGTTACTGTCGTTGCGTTGCTGTGGCTATATTAATGAATGAATAACTTTTATTTTATTTTGCCCTAAAACCATAAAACAAAAAAACTTCGGTCATAAAGTTTTTTTCGAGAAGGTATGAACACGTAGGTAATGACAGTGTAGATACGTCAGTTTGTGAGATACAACAGTTAGCGGGGAGGGTTATGATAACGAGTAACTGACTTTTATTTTAGAAAAGAAAAATAATTTGGGTACACGCGGTCGAAGTCGCGGGCTGAAGCAGCTGCACCCGGTTAGACTGGAAGCCGACCCCAATATAGTTGGGAAAACGCTAGGCAGATTGACTGGATAACAAAATACTAGCCATAGAGAAATCACTCTATGAATTAAACACACTTTCATTCACAATCCGATGCTTTTGAATGAAAGAAAAGTCTGCTCAAGAACTAAACGCAATGAACCTGGCTGAACAGTCAAAATGAAAGGCATTGCGCTTGCGATCGATTGCCAATTTATTTGTGGTACGCAATTACCCCGCGGATATAACATAAATTGGAAACAATTATTTAAATAGACCTTATGTAGTTTACTTATTTATTTAGATGTATAAAAAATATGAATTAGGTATGTTGTAACTGTTGGTATTCCCGTCACTTGTCTTTTAGACATGTTCATTAGAAAACCAGCGTCAGACAGCATTTGTCGGGCATTAATGCTGAAATGAACCTTTTTGGCGCAGCCGTGAGGCACACACCATTATTGCTTTATGATTATTTTACCTTTGAATTTTGTTATTGTGTTTCACGAACTGTGTCCAAATAAATATTATTCGTTCTTTCTTTTTCTTTATATCATTTTCGAGTTATAGGCGCACTGACGGACAGGCAGACGATGCGTTATAATAAATGTTCTGTCACAGTGCGGTCCCTCAGTTCACACTCACATTGCGATTCGAATCGGTTTCTATAGTTTACCTGGGGCCCAAGTCTGCTATTTTTATAAATTCGTCATTCCAACACGATCCCATTTTGCTAAAAGTTCGTAATCTGCTAAATTCATAATGGTCGATCATTGGTTGATCATCGTATTACACAAATACGATACTCGTAACGAATTAAAAGCAATGACTGCACACTGACGATCTAATGGTAGGTCACTGATCAAAGGAACGGTCAAAATTTTAGCAGATTACCGCATATGTCAGTCATTCATTTCTCATTATGTACGAGATTACCAATAGATGCCATTTCTTTCAATGGAGTGTTAGTGGCTGACCATTGGAAAGTCATAGTGACGCCAATAATATATATTAGTAGATTACCAAACTTGCCAAAATCAACAATTATGAAATCAATGATAGACCATTCTGACACTATTGTAAGGCTCTGATCTTTGCGGCCACTGGTCGTGGTCATGGCCGTCTAGTGCGCGAGTTCTCTTTTTTTTTTAAATCTATTTTTAATCAATAATCTTTTTAAAGTCAAAGATAGGAAAATTCATTACTGCTATCATAAAAAAAAACTTGAATCATTACACCTACTGCGTCGCACTGTCTGGGGTATTACCCGCTGGCTCGAAAGCAGGAAAATGCATGAATGCAATATGTATCTAGTCAATTGCTGCAATATTTAAACAGCAAACACTTGGCGTTATCCTTGTTACTCATAGATCGTTAATTTGTGTAGTTTATAGTTGTTTGTATAGCTGTGTTTATTTACTCAAGCGGTAATGTAAACATTGATTTATTTGTATGTGTGGAGTAGGAAGTGTAGCTGTTTTGTGAGACGGTAAAAAAGATAATTTTCACTTCTCATGCTCTGAAAGTGCTTATTTGTGCAGGTTATAGGCTGCACAAAATCGAATTTTGTGCACTAGTGCATTAACGTATTTATAACTCATAAATGTATCTATATTAAGGCAAAGAAAATGAGCCAGACAGCCAAACACAATACGAAGTTCATAGATAGAATTTGTTATTTTATAATATTTACTTTAATTTATTTGCCTTATGTGTTTTTTAAGACATAAAACAATTTCCTTCAGTATTCAAAACTGTACTAATTTTACTTAGAAACTAATTAAAGAAATGTTATCAACCGACTTAAAAAAGGAGGAGGTTTTTCTTTTTTTGTTTGGTAGGGCATACTTCAGAAGTGGTCCCATTTAAATTTGGTCATGATCTGATGAGGGGTTTTTGAGTTAGCTTCAATAGTACGTATTTTTCCCATCTAGTATATGTGGACGATATTCTAATAGTTCCTGTCACTGTACATAGCAGGTAATATAATGGGAATTCAAATTTTTGTGGGGGTTTTGTGTAGGTACCACAACTAAAAAGTGAAAAATAAAAACTTTTTCGCAAAAAATAAAACCGACTTCCAAAAAAAACACTACAAAGTGAAAAATAACTGATTTCGGAAGTCGGTGGCAAAAAAACGAAAATAAAACCCCAAAGACACTGACTTCCGAAATCAAAGTTGTAGTTGTTGTGTTGTATTATTCACTTTGTAGTGTTTTTTTTGGAAGTCGGTTTTATTTTTTGCGAAAAAGTTTTTATGTTATACTACTGTTTTATTTCCTCGCAATCGAAGTGAAAAGCAGAGTTTATAACTCGTCCACAAAACCATTTTATCCTCGACATTACTATCAGCCCTCGCCGTTTTGTGCACTAGTTGTAAAATCTACTATTAATGCTTCTGTTCGAGAGTTTTCCGTTAAGATTTTTAACCGACTTCCAAAAAGGAGGAGGTTTTATGATCGTCTTTATGTATTTTTTTTTATTTATGTTCATCGATATTTTCGTCATTTGTGAACCGATTTTTCTTTTTTTATTTGGTAGAGGAAGCTTTCGCGGTGGTCGCATATAAATTGTATTAACTTTGCTTGGTAGTTTTTTTAGTTAGCTTCAATAATACGTATTTTTCCCACTTTGTCTATGTGGATGATGTTATAATAACTTCCTGTCACTGTTATTAGCAGTATACGAATTTGTGTGGGGTAGGTTGGTACCACAACTAAAAAGTGAAAAATAAAATCTTTTTACAAAAAAAAATCCGAATTCCAAAAAAAAACACTGCAAAAAATTACTAATTTCGGAAGTCGGTAACAAAAAACGAAATTTCAAAACCAAAGACACCGACTTCCCAAATAAGTAAAAAGTTTTTGTATAGCTAATAATATTATCATTGTAGAATTGTGTGAACTTCTGTAGTATTTGCTAGTTAATAATACAAAGTTTTTTTTTTGTCCGTCAGTTAGTTTATTAAAAAATATTGGACACGTATTTTTTGCTTTTTTTATGTAGGTAATCAAAAGTTTTCGGCAATACATTGAGTTAAAATGTGGCATGACCTCACTCACCTGTAGATTTTATACTGACTTGTGAAGTTGTGACTGCACACACCGGTCGACGTCATAACGTCAACGCCGGCTGTCGCTGACAACCAGCGCTGGGGCTCTCTCGCATAGGGCCGTAAGATCAATCGTAGTTTAAACCACAGAAGAGAGTTTAATCTCTGGGCGTCGATTATTTCATAAGATCAATGGTAGTTGATCGATTATTGGAAGTTTAAACCATCGATTAGTTTAAACTCTCCCAAAGGGACGGTTAAACTCCTTTGTATAGATTAAACTGACCGTAAAGTGACCAGATGGCATAATTTGACGTTGAAACTTTATGGACCCCTCATTTCACAAAAAACATAGAGATATTACGTATCCTCATTTCTACCTGCCTGTGCGTGCGTGCCTGCTTTAAACATTTCTACGTACTTATTTAATCATTGAAGCTTTGTTTTGTGGTTAATAAAATGGATGGTGTGTTTTTTTTTTTTCTAAGGCATTGGCGTATCTTTTCACTAATGTTGTTAGTAGTTCTGCCTCGGATGACGCAAAGACATTTAGTTGTTACAATATAAATAAGTTCCAACATGAAACCCGGTTAGGGCACGGCAACATTATAATAATAATAATTTTAAGATAATAATAATATTTTTAGTAAGAAAATTTTTACAACTAGACTTAGATAATAATTTCACTGCAGTACAGAGCAATTTACCTTCTTAGAATAATAACTAGAATCTCACCTTGGTTAACACCCGTGAGATTCTGAAAATACCAGGAACTTACCTGAGAAATTAAATTTAAAAACTAAAATAATAATTTTAACCTAATAATATTTTTGACATCATAACAATTATTTTATTTTAGAGTATGTGTGCGTTTTATATGTATGTAGTTATTTATCTAGCTATCATACTAAATATTATGTTCTAGGAATTCTGCGACCGAGTAAAAGCATTTTTGTGTTAGATATTATTTTACTTTCATGTTAAATTAGGCACCCTTTTGTGCACAGTATCACTCATTGTAATTACAATTATCAAAACAAACAAAAAAACAAACAACACACAAAAAACAATACTTTTCGAAGAAATTACCACGACCCACATGAAGACATGAATAATATTTAATAATAACGTCACAAACTCACATCAGAGACGTCAAATGTGAGTGTCAATGTCAAATGTATCTATTTGTTGCCATTATTTTGGTGAATGGATGAACGAACTTCGAAAAAACTAGAGAATATTGCCATGTGTAAAAGACTAATCGAAGTTTAACTAATCCATTCATTTTTTCCTTTTGATCTTATGACAGTAGATTAAACCATCGATTAAATTTAAACGTAGATTCCGAAATCCATAGTTTAAACTGCTTTTGATCTTACGGCCCATAGGGTCCCAGCATTATGCTGAGCGATGGCCGTTTTGCGTGGATGTGACGCATATTTTCCCTAAACTTGTTTCTTTTTTTGTTTACCGTAAAGAAACATATTTTCTTTCTTTTCTTTATTTTTCTACAACATCGATGTTGCTTGAATAAGCCATATTTCATCAGAGATCGCTAATTTATAATATAATGTCCATCATACGGGTCACATGTGCAATTTACATGATGACTAAACAATCTGGATTGTTCCAGTCGCTGATTGTATGCTGTTATAGTACATACATTACATTTAGAAAGAAAGAAAAGAAAGAAAGAAAATACGTTTATTTGCGGTAAACATGACGCAAAAAAGAGCTTACACAAAAAAATTGAAAAGGTTGGAGGAAACATGCGTCACATCCACGCAAAACGGCTATCGCTCAGCATTATGCTGCGACCCGATTTCATTTATCTTAAATGTTATCAGCATTTTATGATGCACTAGCTAGTCTATAGACTCAACTTCATTCAAGCCCTACAATATATTTTTCATTTCCAAGGCGACCTTAGTAAACCCGTTTACGTTGCGAGTTTTATATACTTAATTAGATTTGCTTATTATTAAGAAAGGACAGTATTATCTGCTGTGTTGCCTTAGTGGTAGCATGCTCTCCTGCTAAGCATGAGGTCCTGGGTTCCCTTGATTCCCAGGACGCGTAACGAGTTGTTGGGTTTTTCCACAAGGAATTTCTCAGTAGCAGCTTTGAGTCTACATTTATTGCCCGGCTCATGGCAATAGCCTCGCCCCCTTTTACACCTTTTACATGGGACTTAAACAACTACTTTAAAACTTGAAACGAAGACTACTAAGACTTTAAAATTGGCGAAATTTGGGTGTAGGTACTATAGGTACACAAGATGACCGATGATCTTGCAAAAGCCGCAGGAATCCGCTGGATGCGGAAGGCACAGAATCGGTCGAAGTGGCGGAGTGTATGTCCAGGAGTGGACGTATTTCGGCTGAAATGATGATGATGATAGGTACACCTCTGCCTTACCCTTTGGGAATTACAAGCGTGATGTTATGTTACATTATTAACAAAGTTCTCTATATCCTCTTTTCAGAAGAACGCGGTCAGCCATCTTCGAGTAAGTGATGTTGGTATCTGTGGGGTGTCTCGCTCCCTGCACGCCACACATGGACATGCGCGTACGCACCTAGTGCCAGACTGCGTAACTCGTAATACTGCTATTCTAAATTATCATAGAAAGAAATTATATTCAAGGAACTTGCTGTTTTTGTCAGGGTATCATGTCAGATCGTAATATAGTTGTTGCATTTCAAGTGCGCGTCAACCATTGCAATGTAAACCGTATGTCGATGATTTAAAAGTCACAGGACGCGCGATCGTAGTTTCCAAGGACTATACTATACTGGGCCCGTAAATATGTCCACTGTAAAAGATGGGCCTTAGAATAATAGACCATAACCAGTCAACACAAGTCAGATTTTTGAGTGTCAATAAAAGGCGGAGTAGCACCTTTTAAAGTCCGAATGTTATACATAATTTTGTAGAACAATACAATATAATAATTGTCTGCCATCAGATACTTTGACAAAAACGGGAAAATATGACTGTCTCATCTAGGCTAATATAGATCAAATTACCGATTTATTTCAATAATTCTGTGAAGAGTGCATCTTAACCTTAAACCTAGCAGTCAAACTTACTAAAAAAATATTATTTTATTTTAATTTCAATGTCAACAGACAGCAGAGTCATAAATATTAGATAGAATATATAAATAGATAGTTCTAGATAAATTTAATATTTTATTTATGTATGGTTATTGTTTTCCATGCCCTTGAAGTATTAATTTTGTTGAAGTGTATTTTATTGAAGCAAGTCTTCTATAAAGCGCTTTTTAGATTGTGCTAAATTGAGCTCTAATAGTTATTTGTGCAACTGTTGTATAATTAGGGGTAGTGTTTTAATACCTAATTATGTATAGTTGCATACAAGACTATCTACACCCATGATATGAATCCTCTATAAAAGGTTCTGAAACCATTGATAGGGCGTTGTATATAAATTCAAAATTGCGCGTATATGATAATGTTCTTTTTTCGAAATTGGAGTTGTACATAATGAAATTTAGTACAACATTATAACACTCGTTTGGATGATATTATGGTTACGTACTATGACACTGGTTGTTTTAATGTTGGCTATAATCGTAACTATTTCAGAAACATTTATAGAGGATTTATAGCGTAGGTAATTTAAAGCACTTAACTTTGGGTCAGGGCCTCCCGGGGTAACCTGACAATCCGCGCGCGGACCGTCCGCGCTCCGGACGATCCGCGCTCCGGACGATCCGCGCTTAGTTATCGCAACGTCAGAGCATGCTCAGGCCTTCCTAACACTAGTATGTGCGAACTTGGAGTACACCCTAGAGGTGAGCGAGATTTTAGTTACAGAATTCAGAAGTCTCGTTAACCAACTTAACTCTAAAATGAGCTTACTTAGCATAAAGTTAAAAGCGCTAGACATCATGTATCTATTTAGTTGATGCACGATTATGCAGAATTATTCAATGTTTGAAGCTAGTTCGCTGATGCTTCAACTTAAAGTGTATGTAAACAATTCTTTCGTCTTCTTTTGTATTACAATTATCTGTAACATACTACTAAGAGTTGGCACCAGTGAACAGTGAGAATGGCCAAGACTGAAAATTGATTCGACACGTGTATATGAGATTTCAACATATACCTACCTACATTTTATTTATTTTTACATTAACTACATATTCGATTATTTACACTCTAACCTTATGTTATTGTAAATATTTATATTGTCAAACTCGTGTATTTACCTTACACAGTCAGTTGTATTGTATTTATACTGTTTTCTACTCTACAGGGTTGAATGAATTAGAAAACTAGCGAAACTCCGCAGACCTGCTGGCTGTCAATATCTAAACATAATGAAACAAAATATATATTCATTTGATGAGTTTTTTTTTTTGAGTCGTAAACCGCAGGTAGTTTAGTCACATGAAATATTAGTTAAAAAAAACAGTTTTCTTTGTGTAAACTTCACAGAAACTGGGTATCTAACAATATAAAACAAAAAAAAATACAGATTCTCTCAACTCATACTACAAGTTACAACACGTCAAGCGGCAGTTGACAACAAAAAAAAATCATCAAATCTTTTTATTTTGTCGTGTTTGAAAATCGATACACGTTTGCAAAGTTTTGCTAGCTAATTTTATTTGAGCCTGTATACCTGGTACTCTGTTCTATGTATTCATACTCGCTGCAAACTCGCTTGGACACCAGCCGGTCTATTCTGTAATAATCTCACGGTGAACACTTAGGTGAAGTGAGCTGTCATTCCACCTGCTGCTAGGGACTGACAGCTCACTCCGAGCTCACTTCACCTAAGTTTTCACTGTGAGATAAAACGTTCACATTCTAGTCGCAATCTGTCAAACTTGTCATAAATGTTGGTAAATTGATTGTATTTTTGACAGTTTGAGAATGACATGCTAATGTTCTTAAAAATTACGGTAATTGCCACTGTTACTTGTTGTACCACCCTGTCTTTAGCACTCAGATCTTAAGTTATACAGCAATTTCCACCGAGTTATAAAATACCTCTTAGCAACACTTTTATAAGAAATTGGTGTAAATAAAAAAATGTTGAACGAAAAATATACATACCTACTTAACTTTATTTTATAAATGTTGTGTGTATAGTATTGAATTTTATACAGAAATTAGTGTTTAATAATTAAGCTTGTTCTTCCCCATTGTAACGTTTTGTTTTAAGTTTTGTATAAATAATAATCAGTAAGTTTAAGCTGTGTGATTTAATTTTAGCCGATTATCATTTTGTATATGCTGTATTGATAATTACACTGTTGTCCAACGTTTGTTATAATTAGGCCAAATTGATTTGTCTTTGAGGCATAAATTATTTTGTGGACAGAGCCTGGTATTAAATTTTACATTGGAGTACATTCTTTTATTTTGTAAGTATACCTTAATTTTGGTACTAAACGAAAGATATACAGTGTGGAAACCACATATATATGCAATAATTGAAACCACAAGTAATACTAGTCCACAGAAGTATAGCAAAATTAAATATTAAATAAAAAACCGTTAACTAAAAAAATTAAATTTTCAAACAAAATAAATTCTTTAAAAGTAAACACTCTGTAAAGATGACCTTGACCCCAGGAAGAGCGGCAACAATGCACGTGCGCGGCATTTTTGTCGGTGCTGGCGCTTTGATACCTAGTTTCGACGAAATCAAAATTTCGAAGTCGTTTTTCAATGTTCAAGAATTCAAGTTCATTGAATCATTGACCTAGTGATCCAATTCTACAGAGTGTTCAAATATGATCAAAATTAGAACTCTACTTTTTGATTACTGGACCGATTTCGTCCATTTTTTGTGTATCGTCAGAAAAGGCGGTAACAAGTATGTGGTTTCATTTATTGCATATAACTGGTTTCCATACGGTATCTACCACCTCTGTGATCTAGTGGTTAGGTTACCTTTCTCAGACCCAGAGGTCCCGGGTTCGATTCCCAGTGGGGGCAAATTTTTCTGCTTGGTTTGGTTGGTGGTAGGGCTTGTTCTAAGTCCTGGCTAGCTACCATCTTATCTAAGTCTGTCCGGCAGGATTTCGACGCGTACGATCGGCTCCGTACCGTCGCTTGCGAACGTAAGTATCCGTTTCTGCGCCTAGTCAAATAGTTTGGTGGAAATCATTCTTAAGATATCCAGTTCCTATGTGGTTGAGGATTCCGGGTGAAGCTCGCTTCCACGTCCGGCCTGATCATCACTTACCATCGCCATACAGGCCAAGAGCTTCCCGGTAGTAGATAAAAACAATATTTTGGAACGTAATCGAGTCGGCAACGCCTAGGCATCTTCGAAATAAATCGATGGTTAGTATTTTGTAGCTACGACGCATTTGAAAATTGACCCCACAATTTGATTGTTTTTCGGTGTTGATTAGCATATAGCAGAGATTGGATCGAGTTAAAGCATTGTTGCAACAGTGCCGAGCCTGCCGACATGTCTGCTGTTACCTTCGAATACGATCATTCAAAACCTCACACAGTAAGCATCTGTGCGTAAAGGTACCATTCCTTACCCGACCGCAGGCGGCAGCAGCCCGTATTCCAGTTGGTAGATAGAAGATAGAAAAACGTGTTATCGCACGAGCGTTGGTGGCACTACTGGTCTGCGGTCGGGCTGCACGTGTCGCCTGTCACTCGCCCGTAGCTGCCAACGACTTGTCGCTAGCTACAGAAGGTATTTCATAGAAATCAGTCGTGTCGCGTGCATTTGAGGAAGGGTTGCATGTCTACTGTCCTTTCAGAGGGCCTAGACAAACTGAAATTCTATCAGCGTTAAGGTACGGTTAAGATAAGGTTGCAGGTGACCTGGTTGCTATGTATTTCTATGAAACCGACGTGTCGCTAGCTACGGAAGGTATTTCATAGAAACCAGTCGTGTCGGCTACGGAATGGTACCTGTCAAAAATGTATGAATTGACTTATGGTACCAAAAATCTGTTATAATAGTTCCTGTTGAAAGTCGTTGTAGAAATACTAACCTACTTGTCTAGGCCCTCGTTATTACCCGATTGCTCCAGACGGAGCGTAATGTTTTTTGAGAGTAGGTACAGACGCCAGCAGGTCAACCTATCCGAAACTGTCAAATTTTCCCAATCAACTTTGAACCTTATACTTTAGTACTAAAGTTGAAAATCTATTAAAGAACTTTAACAGATTGTAGTAGGTTGATGTGCTGGCGTCTGTACATATATAATGTATGTTATTTCTTTGCCACGCTCTTTAGCCTAAACGGCTTGTTGGATTTTAAATGAGGGGTTTTAAACATATGAAAAAAAATTACTTTACAAACTTTAATGAGTGCCAGACTGTGATATCGCGAAAAAAACAGCTGTCCCATACAGTTTAGAACAGTAACTTTACTATGGAACAGCTGATTTTTTAAATACTTATTTGATTTTGGTATTGCATCGGCAAATTTTATACAAAAAAATGTTAAAAAAAATCAATTTTGATATCAAATAAAATCTAATAATGAGTCAATTCCAAATAAAAAAATAAAGTAAAAAGCTTGAAATAAAGAAAATTATTTAAATTAACGATAAACCCAACTAAATTTGTCAAAAAATAAAAGGTCCGTTTTGACATTTGTCATCGCGACGTAACTAGTGAAGTAACCATAGGACTCGGTACTCGATACTCACGATAAATCGGTTCAAGTTTGTATGATTATTTGATCGATTTGATTATGTACCTATTGTAAAGTGCATTGGATTAAAGTTCTGATTAGAAAATTTAACTTGAACTTTACTATTTTAGGTATTTTGAAATGTTACAATGGTATGAAAGGTCAATTTGTCTTTATTTTTTTATTTTTTTGTAATATCTCTAGAAAAAGCGAAAGTGATTGAATCTTCATTCAGTCATTTTCTTCGGATGATGAGCCAAAATCATCAGTTGAGCTATAGTCACCTGTAAACATAATTATTTCTTTTTCAATTTTATTATCAATTTTGACGTGTCTGTCAAAATCTTCCTTTATGGTTTTTCTACCACGTTTTCCCAGTCTTCTTTAGTTATTTTGGCACAAGCTTCTTTCAGCAATGTCATCGTTCTTAATGGAGTATGGCGGCTTAGTATTGTGCCGAGCTGCGTATCCTTTGACTTGAGCCCAGATCAACTCAATAGCATTGTACTGACAATGGTATGGCGGCGTTCTTATCACTTTGTGTCCATGCTGAAGTGCCAATTCATCAATTTAATATTTTAGTTTCGCAGGTTTATTTTCTTTTACCAGTTCCAGCAATTCAGCTTTCAACAATTTCATGTCAGCTTCAACGCCTTGTCTATGTAGCCATGCTACTAATCTTCCTCTTTTTAGGCGTACATATCACAATACATTTTCTTCAGTACCGGAAGGCCCATACCTACTTTTCCTTCAAGATGGTTCGAATACTTTTTTTGCCGATTCCAAGTGCTTCTGCTACGCGATCTTACACTTGCGTTACGGGCAATAAATGTTCACCATTAACTGATTCGCGTTAACTTCACAACCAATTCGCGTGACTGGCTGTTGATTGTAGGTATGTCCTCTTTTTGATATGTTGAAACAGTTCGTACGATATAACAACAAACATCAAAATCTCGTCCAAATCACTATCTTTAAATCAATGTCCGAAATAGAAGAGAGAGCCAAGGTCAACGTGAGATAGTAAACAGAAATAGTCTAAAAGCAAAGCCGAGTCGAGAAAAAAATATCAAACATAAACGAGCGCACAGTCAACTTCACAAGATGGCGAACGAAAGACTGCGCAGTGCGCGCGTGGATGCTAAGTCACGTGCCGCTTGGTCAGAGATAAGCCATTCTATAGAACCCAGTGTCGCCGTTTCAAATTGTACTTACGGCTTTGAGCGCCAAGCTTTTCAGTAAAGATCACTACACAATACTTAATTACTATTAAAATCGAATGAAGCTGATGTAATTCAGTAATTAATTGGTTACAACACTAGTATTAAAAAAAAGACTGAGAACGTAACTGTTTTTGAGACGTTTCGTAATAATTAGAAATTGTATGCTACTATAAAGTAAGTGCGAAAAGAATACTCGCAATATATTCCATCATATTATTTAACGAGCCAAAAAATGTATGTATTTTTTAAAACACTATTATTTTATTGTTTCTTTGAGTTTCGTTCCAAGCTCTAGACTCTAGGGTCTTTCTCAAATGTCAAAACGGGGCTTTTATTTATTGACAACTTTACTAAACCATTTATCAGATTATTGGTTAGTCCCCGCCAAATCTGTCTGACCGTATTCGAGCACATACACGAAACAATTTCACATTTGTTAAGGATCCACTTCAGAGTGGTAGTATCTTGAGCAGCCCCAATTTACGCTTAGGCACACAACTACACAAGGCACTGGCTTAGGGCCCTAGTCAGCATAGGGGCCTCACCCATCCAGCTTCCATGACCAGGTATAGCTTTAATTGCTTGCTTGCCTGACGGCAGGCGGAAATAAAATTTCAGTGACGGAAAAAAAATCAAGTAAAGAATACGTTAATCAATTATTTCACTTACGCCATGACGACTTTGCGACCGACTTCGGAAATATAGCGATCGCTATCTGTGTCGAGACTACCGGGCCTGGGTACGATCGCTGAACTTTATCAGTCCTTGGTAACATACCAATAGGTAGGTATGTTTCCTTAATTGAGTGTTCTATTATTATAGACCCTGTCCCCTAATTACGCCATACACGACCAGTCGGACTTCGAATCGTTTGAAAAAAATCTGCTCTACAACCGAACGTAAATAACACAATGAATGTTGTTGAACTGTCAAAATGAAACAAATTTGTCGTAATCGTTTACGAAAATGTGTTGCGTAGTTAGATAGCCGGTACCTTTGATCATTATGGGTCAACAGCTATTGAAAAATCCGGTGAAAATAGCTATGAATGCGACATACCTACGGAGAAAACGTAAAGTAAAGTCTACTTCGACGAAGTCAAGGAAAATGAGACCGAACTCTGGCAGGGACAGATTCAGAGTTACCATTTTTAACGGCATTAAAAGAGGCTGATTGCAGAACTACGGAGACGCGGATCTGCTTATGAGGAGTTTAAAAAGTTTGTCTTTCTTACGAAACTACATCGTATGGAATCTAAAGACACACATAGCATAGACTGCCCTATTTTTGATGTTTTTATAGTGGGTAATTATAGTTAGATAACAATTTAAGAAAAAAATAGTGTACCTACTATTTCCCGGGAATGGCGGGGGCCTGAAATGTCGAAGTGTCTAGAGGCACTGGGTCTCTCTAAGTTGGGGCCTGATTTTGAGTCAACAACAACCACGTCCACCAAACTTCAGAAAATCTTTAAGTTAACTTCACTTTCTATTTTAAAAAAACGGGTTGCACCCCGGGAGTGCCGGCAGAAGTGAAAACTTGAATATTAACATTGTGCATTTTTGATATTTTAGAATGGTTAGGGAATAATTTTTGCACCGGTCTACTCTCCCTCCGTCTTACGAATTTTCGATCAGGTCACGTGTCCTGACGCGAGTTTAACATTTTTTACCCATTACAAAAAAAGTTCACAACGCCGCCGTTAAAGTAGTTTTCACTTCAAAAGAAAATTTGGGAAATACCACCGACAAGCTTCGGTCTATAAAATCGTTGATATTTTGAATATGTCTAAATGACAACCATTTTGATTATTACTTTGAGACGGCTTCGGCGTACATATTTCTTTCGTTTTTAATTTATACACGTATTAATTTTCTATAAATTTTAATAACAGTTTAATTAAATGATCTTGTGAAAACGGTATATTTTGTAGTAGGACTTATACAATTAAATATTTTAAGACGTTATGTGTTCGAATTCAAGCAAAAACCATGCTTCTGTCAGTGATTTTCACAATATAAGTATTACCTACCCTCGTATCACGAATAAACAGTTAATTTGCAATTTAGTTTTTAATATAAAATGTACCTAAAGTGTAATCACGAGGGGTGAAAGGCAATTTGTTTGAAGCGACATTTTGGACAGTATCTATTGAGTTAAACACAAATATTCGCTTCCTTTTTTCTGCATCGGATGAGCCGGGTTTCATACAATTCTGAGCACTTTACTGACGCCTAAGACAACGCAATTTTAGTCCATAATTTCTCAAACATGATGTAGGTATGATACGACATCAAATGAGAATGCTAAAAGAAACCAGCTCCGGGGTAAAAACGATGTATCTCAAATGAATAAGTAATAAAATAATAACCGGTTCAGATCGTGATCCTTACTGGCAAACATAATATGAAAATTACCATTTTTATAATTCAGACGTCGCGGCGTCGATTTGAAGAAAAAAACATTAAAAAATGTTTTATTCAAAAATATGATGCTAAAATGCGAGCCAGCAACAGAAACTAGTAGTTAAACAAAATAGCCTATTCATATTATCATTGAGTTACCTACTTCAATTAAATCATTTTGCTTTCTACTGCATAAGCACTGTAAAGTCACTACCTAACCATTTTGCCTGCTGCTCATTGATGTTGCTCTTTGAAGTTGAATCATTTTTCTTTACTCTAGAAATAAGGCGATACAGATCATTGTGTATTAAGCGACAAAGTACCTGTTTTTTTGTTGAAAATTATACCAAATCATTAAGGAGTTTTTTGCAATAAAGATCCCACAAAAGTCATAGCAGTAGTTTTTTTTTTCAACGTTATTTTTTTACTTTTGAATCTTTAAATGGCTCTCCTGTAAAGTTTGTTAAATATCGCTTCAAACAAATAGCCTTTCAGTTGTTGTTATTTCCACTTAAGAGGCCGTGCACGAATTCGACTGATTTTGATCAATTTTGTTCATTAGTTGTGAGAAAGGAAAAAATAATTTATACAAAACTATTTGTGATTTGAAGTCTAGTTATTTGTTTAGCATGTGGCTCAAAGGGTTTTTTCAAATAAGTTAAGTATTCATGGAAAATCACAAATATTTGCAACAAGTTTTCCGAAAAATGACGCGAGACTGACGTTTGATCACTTTTTCAAGAAAAAGCTTGGATTTTAAACATTTAAAAATGTCATCATCATCATTATAATAATGTGGCTGAACCACCTTTTTCAACTTCGATATAAAATATAGCAGAAAAATTATGTTAAAAAAACGATTTTTTTTAAACCCTATGAGTAATGTATTTTTTCCTATTATTTAGCAAACCATATCAATAAATTTAAAAATCACACATTAATCTTCAGCTATGCTTGAAATAAAAACAAAATTTAATTTTATGATTACCTATACAAGTAAATCAAAGGCGAAATAAACCATATTTGAGTGACTGACACGAATAGTTTAGTACCACTAAAACTATAAGTACTTTTATGCTTATATAGACTTATCTAATGTTTAAATTATTTGAACCTGTCTTACAATTAGAGAAGTTATTGACAAAAAAGGGTTTTTTCGTGCACGGAGCATTAAACAGGTATCAACTTTATTACAGTGTAAATTACGTTGATTTCAGGATTACTACTGTATAACTACTGTGTTAGAAAAATTACGAGGTCGGTTATAGGTACAACAAACAACAGAGTTTGCCACCATTTGCATATTGTAATAACTGTTTGTTTTCAGGCGCATGTCCGGTATCGAAACGATGGGAAGAAGCCGGTGGCGCCTAAGGATGGGATGGTTATAGGTACAACAAACAACAGAGTTTGCCACCATTTGCATATTGTAATAACTGTTTGTTTTCAGGCGCATGTCCGGTATCGAAACGATGGGAAGAAGCCGGTGGCGCCTAAGGATGGGTTAGGTTTTTACAGGATTATTAACTAGAATAAGGCCGTCTGTCCACCACCACCGCCGCGCGCCGCGATCCAGGCCCCCGAATTTTGAAGTACACTGGGCATCACGTTCGGTTCGAATAATCTCATTTTTGATGACGTCCCGTTGACGGTGGCGGTGGACAAACGGTTTAAGCCTTCATCATCCATGACGTGACGATACAGCACAGTCAGCCTCTAAAAGTTGACAAGAATGCGTTTGATTGTCTACAATTTTTATTTACGCGGCTTGCGATAGATTTTGACTGGTAGAAATCGTCACGTAAGGAAAAATCGTTATGCCCCCTCCATGTGACTTTCTCTCTCTCTGTCTCTTTCTATTATAAATACGAGAGTGTGTGTTTGTATACGGAACTACGTTCCTGGAAGGGGGTCTCCCGACCGTCACGTCCACGCTCGCACGCACGCATCCAGGTAACACATAAGCAAGATACACGAACAGTAGGTACACGTTTAGAACATTTTACAGTTCAAAGATGAATATAGATTGTATAAGAGCTTTGGGAATAACCAAATGCTGAATTATGTTGAGTTCGGACCTCTAAAATTCTTAATGCTTAATAAATTCTGTATTTCTGTCCTTCCCTTCTTTACGCTTAATAACCAATCACCGTAAGATTATAAACAGACGTTAATTAGCATTACGCATTCCAGGTGGCTTAAAGCTGAAAAACATTTACATTTCTGTCTGTCGGTAGCATTTATCTGAATAACCATAATCTGTATTGCTATTATTAAAGCAGTACTAAGCTAGCGTTAGAACAGTTAGCGTTTGAACTAGCTAATCTATACTATTCATAATATTATAAAGAGGAAAGATTTGATTGTTTGTTTGTTTGTATTGAATAGGCTCCGAAACTACTGGACCGATTTGAAAAATTATTTTACCATTAGAAAGCTTAGTTTTCAGAGAGTAACATAGGCTACTTTTTATCCCGGGAAAAACAACGGGTCCCGCGGGAAAGACCACGGGAGCGAAGCCGCGGGCAAAGTGCTAGTTGCTGAATAAAGTATCACCTTCTGAATAATATTGTTACATACTTCTATTATACAGCTTGATACTGAATAATTGTTTTTATTTTATCTTTAAACTGGATAGGATTCTATGTTTTACTAATTATTCAGCTGCTGAATAAACAATATTATTTATGTTTTTATTTAGCTTTTTCAGTATAATATACAGTTTCAAACTAACTTATTCAAATTAAAGACCATATTTGTATTGTTATAGCGCCCATAGCTTAATAGCAGCTTAATTAAAATATTATTGAACGTATTTATTTTTTGCGTAATGGATCGAAAGTCATGGAAAAAACGTAAGAGAACCGGTTATATCAAAATAAAATTGTTAAAAGAATATTTAAATATCAGCAGCAGTAATTGTCCAAGTGTTTCTGGACATCAAATGATTTGTGAAAAAAGTTTGAACAAAACTTAGCCCGGTCCAAGCCAGCATGCGTGGTTTCAGTGCAATGAAGAGGGTTCAGTCCCCCAAAAAAAGTCAAACAGCATTGCGATTCACGCAAGAAGAAAGTTCATCGGATGTCAGCTGTACAGATATCGAAGAACAACAATGTACCGAACACATGAAATATTTGATATTTCGAGAAAAAATTTAAAATGGGCTGTCGAAAAAACATCACACAAGTAGCACTAAAGGATTTGGGAGAAATATTAATCAAATATTCCCAGACATTCTACCTAATGATCCAAGGACAATTTTAAATACACCGAGACAAGTCCTCATAAACTCTATAGAGCAAGGTGAATATTAGCACAATGGCGTCATTGAGACATTAAAAACATACTGATTAACACAAACGTTGTGTCCGAAAACATATCTATAAATAATATAAACATGGATGGTCTTCCAATTTTCAATAGTTCCAAGAATTTTTTTTGGGCAATATTCGACATTGGTATACATTTATGTGGGTTAAGTTCGAAGTAAACAAAAAACTAAATAAATTTAAGCCTAAAAGTTAAATCATTTATTTCAACTACAAAATTGTAGAAAACAAAAATCTGCAGTTTCCTACAATAGTGCAATACCTACACGGTCAAAATGTATGATGGACAGCAGTTTTTCAATAACCTATATTAGGGGGCTCCGAATGACGCCCTTCCACCATGTATTTTTAATTAAGATTTTTAAAAAAATCTCCATGACGTCATACAGTAGCTTGAATAATCCAAAGTCAAATTCATCATCATTTTCTTCTCCAATTTGGTTAATTGTTAATTGTTATCTTTTTGATGGTTATTTTCATTCAAATTTTGCGGTGCTGCCAAATGTTCTTGACCATTCCCATTATTTTTCTCATTGTTATTGTCAATCTTAAATTTGACAGTTTCGGGTGGCTTGATATACTGGCGTCTATACATAAAACAAATAGCAAAACATGTGTGAGAATAAACTAGGGCCTAGTGCACACCACACACACGAAATCTGCTAATTTTTAAAAACTTTAATGGGATTATTTTTTTCACCAAAAATTTCAAACCAAGACGCTATCATTTTAAATGAAATCAATTATAAGCCGGGCGGAAAAATTCCACATTATACTTAAATGGTTTTTGTTCGTTCGATTAGAGAACCCTAAAAATCTGAGTAATGTAGAAATGTGATCAACATAGATAATTGTTATTCAGAAGTTAGTGTAATGAGACTACTCTTTTTCAAGTTATAGCTTAGTAACAAGACATGTGCACTTTTATTCAGCATTTTAGAGCAAAACAATCGATCGCCATTAAAAATCTTTGTAATTTATATATACAAGAAATTTACGAGATCACAAAAATGCTTAATCTTACAACTACAACATTTTCAACTCGATTCATGTTATTTTGTTGGATTAAAATTTCGTCACAAGTACTTTTTAACCGACTTCAAAAAAAGGAGGAGGTTCTCAATTCGACGGTATGTTTTTTTTTTTTTATGTTTGATACGCGATTACTCCGCCAATTATGAATTGATTTTCATGATTCTATTTTTGTTTGGTAGGGCATACTTCAGAAGTGGTCCCATATAAATTTGGTCAAGATCTGATGAAGGGTTTTTGAGTTAGCTTCAATAATACATATTTTTCCCACCTAGCATATGTGGATGATATTCTAATAGTTCCTGTCACTGTAATTTACTTGGTATTCAAATTTTTGTGGGGGTTTTGTGTAGGTACCACAACTAAAAAGTGAAAAATAAAAACATTTTTACAAAAAATAAAACCGACTTCCAAAATAAAAACACTACAAAGTGAAAAATAACATTGATTTCGGAAGTCGGTGGCAAAAAAAACTAAAATAAAAAACCCAAGACACCGACTTCCGAAATCAAAGTTATTTTTCACTTTGTAGTGTTTTTTTTTTGGAAGTCGGTTTTATTTTTTGTAAAAATGTTTTTATGTCAGACCTATTAGTATGTATGTATGAAATAGTAGATTTTACAACAAGTGCACAAAACGAACCATTTTTGTCCGAGACTTTTAGCAGCCCGAGACGAAGGCGAGGGCTGATAGTAGGTAATGGTGCCGATTCTCTTGTCACAAATGCGTCTAAACTAGACTAAAAATCACCAAAATTTAGTTTACTCCTGTCAAACGATGATTTCCCATTCTGAAATAGACTGAAGTGGCACAACTTATATAACTACACAACTAAAATATAATTTTAGTTTGACAGCACTAAGATTGTACTGAGATTTTAATTTAGTGACAAAAAAAATGACAATTTCGCTATTCTGAATTTGACGTTTTTCACCTAAAATTTTAATTTTCTAACTAAATCTGACCATTTTTAATCGCGATCAAAAATGGTGTGGAGTATTGTTAGTTGTCATGAACTAAAATTCACACGAACACCTCGACTTCAGGTGCAAAAACAGAACTGTAGGTACTGGATTTTTTTCTTTTCTTTTGCTTATATCTCGAAAATGGTGTGTCTAATCGCAAAAATAATGAAAATTTTGACCCGCTTTATGAAACCGTTATACCCCTAATACTCTACACGTAGGTAATATTTTTTTTTTTCCATACAAAAAGTGAAAAATTCTATATAAAACACGTCGAGGCTGCCCCCCCTGCGCGCCTCCGGTTCTATAAAAATTCACGGGGTAGGGCAAACAAGTATGTACCACGAGGAGTCGCAATTGTCAAATTCGATTTAGTTGTGTCAAAATAATCTTTAAATTTAGAGACTTTTTATTGCAGAATAGCTTTCTCATAGTCAAAAGTAAGGAATTTTAGTGATAGTTTAGTTAGTTTAGTTCGGTGTACAAGAGAATCGGCACCATTGTCGAGGATAAAATGGTTTTGTGGACGAGTTATAAACTCTGCTTTTCACTTCGATTGCGAGGAAATAAAACAGTAGTATAACATAACATTTATTTAATTAAAATTCAAAGTAAAATTTGTACAGTTTTGAATACTGAAGGAAATTGTTTTTCCCATATTAACGGTTAATATACCCACGAAAAAACAAGAGCTGTTTATTTTTTTTAAATCTTATGACATTGATATTAGGCTTGGGCTGCAGACCTAAATTAATTTTGTAAGATTAATATTCTTAAATTAATTAAATAACCTATCTTACTTGAATTTAAATTTTATTATCTTAAAAAAAACATAAGGCAAATAAATTAAAGTAAATATTATAAAATAACAAATTCTATCTATGAATTTCTTATTGTGTTTGACTGTATGGCTCATTTTCTTTGCCTTAATATAGATACATTTATGAGTAGATACTTTAATGCACTTGTGCACAAAATTCGATTTTGTGCAGCCTATATCCTACACAAATAAGCGCTTTCAGAGCATGAGAAGTGAAAATACTATTTACTATCTGTTATCTTGATTATTCACGCGGCGCGTAAGCATAAGTAATGAAAAAAAACATACTACTTATTCACGACAAAATTACTTGCACACTAACAATTAACATATTATGGCAGTAAATTAACATTAAGGTAGACCTCTAACTTGTAAATTAAAATTTACTTATCGATTTTATAAGTTCACCATGTCAAATCAACATTTAAATTTGACATCGACATTAAAATATTTAATCCAATTGAATGCTTTTCACAATTTGTATGAATATGTGAAAAACAATTCGACTAAGCTGAATAACTAAGTTGTAAGAGCTTAATAAAAACAATGTGAGCTGTTATTCAAAAGTTATTAAGAGTCCTATTACATTTTTGACGCAAATTCATGATTTTTGACGTTGTAATTTTCAGCAGCAGTAAGATATTTGAATTATTTGATTATGAATAACGATAGTGCCATTCTCTTTATTGTAAGTTGGAATTACAAATTTTAACTTTTCTTGTCGTGTAATTTACTATGAATATTTTACGAACTCAGTTTACAAGGAAAAACGTCGGCAATGGAACTTTGACGCTCAAATTCACATTGTTTCATTCAGTTCTAATAAAAGCGAAAGTTACGATAATTTTAATGTTTTACTTTTTTATTGGAGTTCTAGAATTTCTTTAAATTCCTTGAGTTTTCAGGGAAAATTCGTAAAGAAAACCAATAAATGTCTTGATTTTCATGTCCATTATATTCCAAATAAACACAATGAAATCAAATAAACTAATATGATATAAAACTTCGATCTACAGTGAATACGTTTCATTAGTTTTTGTTTCTCAATATAATAAGACAAAATTACAATAAATTAAATTAAAGTACTATATAATCCGCGTCAATTCAGCAAATTACACGAAAATAATGTGTAACTCCAACTTACAAGAAAAAGAATGGCACTATAGTTATTATAATCAAATTATTAAAATATCTTACTGCTGCTGAAAATTACATGGTCAAAAATCATGAATTTCCGTAAAAAAATGTAATAGGACTCTTAAGCTAATTGAAACGTTATTAAGCTCCACTCAGATGTTGCTCAGATGTTATTCAGCGCTAAGCATTCAAAATTTTGGCCCATTTGGTTGAATAACAGCTGAATAGACGGTACTCAGACGTTATTCAGCTTAGTATTCAGCGTATTTATGCTCTTGATGATTGCTCTTACTCAATCTTTATTCAGCACGTCTGTGTTACTTGGGCATTTAGGTACAATTATACTACACTTCACTAAGTGCACACGTCGCGTCGGCCTGACGTCTTAGTGTCTTGGTTTTTTATTTGGTCTGAGTATCGAACAAAGATTCTGTAAGTATAATCTGGTCCCTCGCAGTATTGAATTGGGCAGATTAGTTGTATACCTACATCTTTTAGAGGCTGACTGTATCTACTTTACGTCCGGCGTACTCTGTGATGAGCTCGTCACGTCAGCACCATCACCTTCCAAACTGGCTATTTTTTTTACCAAGGCAGGACCTTTTTTTGCTAGTGGCCAAAGCGAGAGAAAAAAAAACACTTGTGTTTTTTTTTTCACTGAGGTCATGGCTCTAGACGGCCACGACTCCGGCCAGTTGTGGTTCGTGGCCGGGTCTGCTAGTTAGCCGGCTGGCCATTGCGACTAGTGCGCCATTCGTATCGGTTTCTATAATTTACGGTCGTGGCCGTATTGTGTGCGAGATCCCAAGCCGTTGGTCCCGGCTGTCATGGCGGCTGTCAAGGCATGTCATGTTTGTAGATCTTTAACAGTCGTTACTGGTAGTCAGAAGCCTGATAACCAGTTTTCCCAAGTTGCTGGGTTGTGAAGGTTAGATTGGCATCACTCCATGTAAAATACTGGTAATCAGCTGCATTAGCCATCAGCCGGTTAGACTGGAAGCTGACCCCCAACTGGTTGGGAAAAGGCTAGCTAATGCTGAATAGGTAATCGGAGTAAGGTAACTCAAAAAAGTATTAAAGTCAGTCAGTATTTACTTACAATTTTATTAATTTCTAGTTTTCGTACATACTTTTTTTTGTTTTTTACAGTATTCCGTTTTTACACGCTACACTGTTCACTTGTATATTAGAGGATTGTATAACACAGCTGCGTATATTATGTAAGTACCTACCAAGATAATATGAAGATTTTAAATATAAGTATCTAATTGAATCAGAAGACAATTGTCTTCGGGGCGTTCCCCCGCCCCGACCCTTGGTAGAGTCAGAATATTAATCCGATCCAGCCTGTCCCTTGTTGTCGTCCCCCAGCGACGCCCTAAGCCGAAGCCCGTACCCCACAGGGGGTGCCCTTAGTGTGTATTCGCTTAGTTTGTAAGTTTTATGCCCTGGCTGGAGACCTTAATTTATTGAGCCGACAACCTCCTAGGTTGGCCTGCGCGATGCAATTCCCAAAAAAGTTTCTGGTCCCTTCTGTGATTGATCGATTTCTGCTCGTATTCAGTACAAACGTAGGGTGCGTTTTAACTGAAGACGAACAGGAATCGACGGATGATAATGAGCATGCACTAATGCGCCCATCCAGCTGAATGCAAAAACGAGCTGCGAATCATGAAGACGTATGCGGATATGGGTCGCCTTCGCGCCTTGAAGTTCCAAGTGGTGCAGGAAGCAGACATGGAGGACTTGAGCAAAATCAACCGCAAGGAGCTGGGATCCAATCAGTACAAACTAAATAAACTCTTTGCTGACAGGTAGGACAAAAGAAAAATACTATGTAAACAATACTTATTTGTGCCCACTTCCAAAGGACTTACGGACAATGCCATTTATGCCGCAATAGGGTACTGGCATAAAGAAGCGGTACCCTAATTGCGTTACACACTTTCAATCGAAGTCTGAATGATTTTGAAGGATATTGCTAATCCATTGCTTCATATTCGAAAAATTTGTCTGCTCAACAACGCAAGTAACGCAATGAATGTTATTGAACTGTTAAAATGAAAGCCAATGCTGCTGGAAGTGTATTACGCAATTACCCCGCGGGTTCCCGGTAAATACAATTCGGTACCGATTAAAACGGGTGCAAAAGTCCGCTCACACATAAAGAAACAACTAAATCATTTAAAAACCGTTTCTTTCCGAAGATCAATCTGCAGCAAACTGCATCGGGGGTTGGACCTAAAAACCCGCTTCTTTATGGAAGCACCCGTAAGTACTATGAACGCCTCGGAAAGTATTTTACGAGGCGTCCGTAGTCCGTACGTCCGAATGATGAAAAAACGGAACCCTTATCGGATCTCTCGTGTGTATTTCTGTCCATCTGTCACACCCAATTTGCTCCGAATCTAATGGAGTTAGTTAGTAGTTACATAAGTGGAGTAAATTAAAATTAGGTACACATGAGTTTCTGTGACCCAAACACGGACGTTTAACGTAAATAAACGAATTTTGATTTGAGGGGTCACTTTTGGGGGGTGAAAAAGAAAATTGAAAAAAAAAAAGTTTTGCAGAGTGTACCGTTTTATATTAAAAGTGAAAAGGGATTTAAAAAAACTATCGTATTAAAATAAATAGATTAATAGTTATTTAAGAAAATAGATGAAAATCTACCATTCTCCCCTTTACCTCAGAAAGTGCACCCAAGTGTTTTTTAAAACACTTGGGTGCACTTTCTGAGGGCATAACATAACATAACACATGGTATAACATGGCAAATCTCTCAATATTGTGCGTATAAACTTACATTTACAGTTGGAATTTATGGGAGAACATGTTTTTCAACTACAATGTTAAGTTTGTTCTTGGGATAAATTCGTCCCAACTACGGAACTCTTCATTATTGCGTGGTCCGACACGCACTTTTTCCAGAAAATACTTCGGCGATGTGCTGCAACAAGTATACCTGGATATGGCCTTAAAAAGATGCTTCAGCAGTCTCACAGCCAGCATCAAGACAATAGAGGATAGAGATGAGTACCAAGCCAAGCTTACTGAAGAGGAGAGTATAAATAAAATGTTTGTATTTTGTGTGAAACGCCACCTATAATACCTCTCTTTAGTTCCTGAAAAAGTACCTGAAACTTTGTACTTTACTTTACTTTTTACTTTGAAATAGGAACACCCTCACGGCACAAAATCTGACCCACCGTACCACCAGGGGTACGGCCAGGGGTACGGTGGGTCTGCAGTGCTTTATACGGGATTCAGATTCAAATTCAGTTATTTATTGTAAAACATAGGAACATTATTCGTTCTTATTTAGGGTAGGTAACCCATTACGGCTTCCCGCCTTGTAAAGGTTAGCCTGGAGCATTAGGTACTTATGCTGGAAACCAGCTGTTGTGATGCAACTCTGGAGAGGCAAGACAAACCTCAATTTTCCCCTTTGAACAATTTGATAGTGATTTTATGTTACCTTTACGTTTATAATTTAGCAACTAGTTATCTAGTGTCCTGTTAAAATATTTGAATGTCTTAGCACCCGTCGTGAGCTGGTAAGGCATTTGAGGCAACAAAGGAACCACATCAAGTCGGTCATCTACGATACTAATCTGACCGTGGACAATCTCAAGTGTCAGGTCGAAGTAAGTGTATGCTTTCATCTTTATTGAAAAACTCGTAATCCAGCAGCCTAATAATTTAACACGTCCATTGCCAGGAGCCCTCGCGGAGGGCTCATTTTAAATGTAGGTTTTTCTTAGCGAATACAGCATACACACCATGAAAAAAAAAATCTGATGCATATTTTAACAAGATTTATTAGTGTAGATAAGCGTTGGTTTTAAAATCCAAGCATTTTTTTTTTGTTCTCGTTTACAAATTTAAAAGGTTGGAAACTACGTATAGCGATAAGACCCCCTGAAAACACTATTTTACAGTGTTTCGTAACACGGTTTTAAACTTAAAATGCCGTTGACCGTCCTTTAGCGCAAACGTAACGCCGGCAACCCTCCCGGAGGGTTCACTTCCAATATGTATGGCGGCATGGCGTATGAGTTCTATGAAAATAGGTGGAGTCAAAAGTGTTACCACACGATCAATCACAATCTGTTTTATTGTGACAGTTCAGCAACATTAATTGCGTTATTCACGTTGTTGACCAAACAAATTTTTTGAACATATGAAGCAATGGATTAGCAACATCCTTCAAAATGATTCAGATTGTGATCAGTCAGCACCCTAATTCCGTAACACACGACCACGTGTGTTACGGAATTAGGGTGCTGACTTCTATTGGATATACAAACTTTGTGTAACTATATGACGTGCTTATAAAGTAAATTTTGAATATAAAATGAATATGTTCTTTAGTACCTACTTTTGTCAAGTGAAATGTCTGTCACTCTATAAATTTTCTCTGAATATATTTTTGCTACGATCTATTTCTCCCAGTCGTTTATTTTATCTTACAACTTCCAGACCTGAAAAGAACATCAGATGAGTAGGTTATATAATTAGCGATCAAAGAAAGTAAATCCATTCGTTTTTCAAGACCAGGTAGAAGATGATCATGACTTCCGTCCTTAGATGAATGATTGGTCTCGCTGGCAGCGAGACCAAGCATTCATCTAAGACTTCCGTCATTCTCCTACTGTTATTTGACGGCATCGCATTCTTAGAAAACCCTGGTTTTAGCCTGAATCCCGCAGTCCTAAAATTCTTCCTAAAATTCTACTACTTATGTCCAGGACACAGAAATAAACTCCGAAACCAGAAGCAGGTTCGCAGAGAACTGGCAGCGCGCGCGCACGGAGCAGCACACTCAGATTATCTTCGATGAGGAGTCAGGCTCTACCAACGCCATTGAATACTTCCAGAACAGATCTGACCAGGAGCAGAGGGTGCACTCTGAAATTGAACTGCTGGTCAACATTTTTATCAATGTAAGAGGATTTTTTTTCTTCCAAATCTTTGTCTTTCTTCTTCATCCTGTTCTTCTCCCATGTTACTTGAGGTCAGCGTCTCCCAGGTAGAACTTTGTTTCTTCGACTCTTTACGAGGTTTACGAGTATTTAGGGCTGGCAGGCAAATTGTTATCAGGCCTTATTAGCCCGCTAGCAATTTTGGTGTCATCTTGCTAATTTTCCCGCGACTTCGTCTACAATGCAGGATGAAAAGTAGCCTATGTCCATCTCCAGGTTATGGCCTACCAATGTGCCAAATTTCATTCTTATTCGTTCAGACGTTTTAGCGTGAAAGCGTAACAAATTAAATAATTTAATTATAACATTTGTTAGGATTCGGATAGTTGGTTATAACTACGCAATCTGTTGGAAGTCACACGGTTATTTTGTTAACGGTGTCGAAAATATTTGCCAATCAGCAAGGTGGTCTGGGTGCGTCGGACTCCAGACGTTATCAAAATTAGAAAGAAAGAAAATACATGGAACGTCCGTGGAAAATTTTAAAAACACTTTGAGCTCATTGCCGTCCTTCTTTTTTTCATTTTTTAAAGCCTGTAAATCTTGAACGAATTTTGTCGAACAAAAATGTTCCCTTTGAGCAAAATTTTTGCCACTTTTGGTGACGTTTTTAACCTTTTTTTTTTGGGTGCGCAATCATCAAATGACTTCTGTCGCTCTGGGCGGAGCGGGAGGTCGTGTCAGACTCTTACTGACTAAAACCCACCCGTGTTCCTGCAGTTGCCTGTGCAATGCCAGGGGCCATGGTATCCCTTTCGGACTTTACCGCAACCCCGGCAGGCATCGGTCCCATCAGACCCCTTCAGTCGCTGACATCTGTTTGAGGCACGCGTGGTACACAACGCGCCGTCGACCCGGGCCTGGTCCTTACCGAGCTACCCATTGCTCACCGTCCGCAAGCCCGCATCTACGGTGGCCGGAAATCGGCCTGCGATTCCCGACGCCCAGGGCGTCTCCTCCTGCGGCGGCTAGGGGTGTAAGGGCGCGAAATTTGCCTCTCCGTCACGCGTTCCGCCTCCTCGTTCGCGAGCATTACTGCTTCGCAGAAGGAGGTGACGGCCTCCCATGCCTTCTCGCTCCGTACCATGGCCTGGACCAGGGCTGGACGCGAGAGACCCCCGCCACCGATCGCCTCCACGAGGACAAGGCGGTGCTCTGCCCAAGCCGGGTAGACCTCCACCGTATGCTCCACAGTGTCCTCCGGGTGATCCACGCAGTGATGACACCCGGCCATTTCCTCCCGCCTGATACCGACCAAGAACCTCCCGAAACAGCCTTATCCTGTGAGGAGCTGCTTCAGGCGGAAGGTGAGGACGCCGTGGCGCCTCTCCAGCCACTCCTCAAAGAGGGCATCTTCCTAGGGTCCGGCCGCCGCCTGGTGCGACCTCCCCTGCTGACGCCGCTAGGGAGGTCGGCGCGCAGCACCCAGTCGTATCCGATGGGCTGATAAGCGGACGGAGAGTCCACAGGGCGCCCCGGCTTCTTGATGAGGACCAGTTTCCCCGTCTTCCAACGAAGTGGGAACTGGCCCCTATCTAAACATGCGCTTAGGAGCCCCCTTAGTCGAGGTCCGCGAGCCTCTCAGGCCAGGATCCAGGCATTCCCAGGTAAACCGTCGGGTTTTGTAACGGTATTTTTGGCATTCAGTTGGACCGGCGCGCTCGAGGTTTGGGCGGAGACGTCAAACCGGATGTACCGGTGATCGGAATAGGTTTCCACCCCCTCCATGATATGCCAGTCAATGACACGCGACGACAGAGCGGGGCTGGCGAACGAGATGTCCACCACTGATTCACCCCGCATCCGCACACACGTGGGGACAGAACCCCGGTTTAGGACGACCAGGCCTGTCTCCAGCGCCCAGTCCTCTACCATCCTGCCCCATGTGTCCGTATACCGGGAACTCCAAGCCACATTCTTGGAATTGAAGTCCCCGAGGACGAGCACGGGGAGGGAACAGAACCCGACGACGACGACTCTCAACTCCGCAAGGGAGTTGTGGAACTCGGCGAGAGTTCGGCTCGGGGAGAAGTATGCCCCTACCACGACAATCTCCCCGAACCGTGCTGCAACGCAACCCCGTCCTCTTAACAGCCTCGAGGGACGGGGTACCGGCAGCGGCCGACGAAATTATGGCCACTGAGCCGCTCAGGTCCTCCACCCAGTCATCCCTGGGATGTTGTTGATATGTCTGCGGGCAATGTGGCCGAAGTATCTCATGACAAAAATAAAAAGGCTGAGGTTAAGTGAGAATTTCCCTAAAAATATTAAAAATCATCTAGCTCCTAAACTATAATAATAACGTTTTTTGGGAAGCCCTTGGAGAGGATTCTAAAATTTCGCTTTGGAACTCGTTTCACGGGCCACCCTGTATATATATATTCTATAATATATTATATATATATTCTTCTACAGGAAACGCTAACAAAAGTAGAGCACTGGATGAATAAATTCGACACTGACATGGAAGTACAAGAGCTGAAGATCGCGAGAATGAAGAATAAGTTACAAGATGCAATCCAAAAGAGAGAGAAGCTAGAAGAAACGGTAACTTATATCTATCTCTATTATTTTAGAAATTTAAGTCGCTTTTCGTTGCCCGATCGCGTTGTTCTTCTAAACCAGGGATGTTGTTGGTGTATCCGCACTAATCGTGGGTGGAAAAGGGTGAACATATAATCATTTAAATCATCAAATATCTCAATTTTCACGAAATAGTCGTATATCCATCAAACATCGGTAACAGTTCGTTTTTAACAAAAGATGTACCTACCTTGAATTTAAAGTGTATCATTACGTAATGTCTACTTACGTACACTTTACGACATCTATTGAAACCAAATAATTAAATAATAATAATACCAGCCTGTTACTGCCCCACTCTGACACACACACACTCTGACACCAGGTGAGTTTACTAACCACACGAAAAGAAGAAGACTGCCCCACTGTAGTGCAAAGGCCTCGTCTCATACAGAGAAGGCACGAGCACTGATCACCACGCTTGCTCTAGACAAGATGGTGATATCAGACTTATATTAGCTATAAGTCCAGGTTCCCTCACGATGTTTTCCTTCACCGATGTCCGTAATGTCTAAGATAAACTCAGAAAGTTTGAGTGATGAAAGAATGCAATGTAAAGCGCCATATTCACCATCCATCTTGCTGTACGTCCCGCCACGGCATCGGTGCTGGACGTAGCATACACTATCGTGCGCGCACCCAGGGTGCTTTTATCTTGGTCAAAATGTATGGCTTGTATAAGCAGGTGTATAACAAGTTACCTAATTCACATATGAAACTTCCCATCACCACGTTCAAGAAAAAGACATGTTGGCTATTAGATAGTTGCTTTTATGACTTGGCGAATATATGGAATATTGTAAAAATCAAAGTTGACATAGACTTAACTTTGAAATTTTAAAGTAAAAAGTGATATATCAGTAAATTGGTTTTGTCTATTCGCTCGGCAGCAAATCTGAATTATTTTATTTTTATCCCCAGTATGCTACCCACGGCATGTTAATAGAGAACTGGCTCCATTTCAAAGCGGAGCGTCAGAAAGTAATCGACTACAGAGAAAAGATGAACAACTCCGCCTATATAGTGCAAGCGTGGTGGCGCGGTCTGCTTGTGCGGTTACAAATGGGCCCCTACAAACCGCAGAAGAAGCTCAAGGCTAAGAAGAAGTAATAAACATCCTAGCTATGTTTTTGATGTGTAACATCTTACCTCTTGCTTTCCTGCAATAGGGATGTTGATTGGGGAAAAAAAAACTATTTAGTCCGTTAGTCAGGTAATAAAAAAATATTGGACACGTAAAGATAAAGATAAATTTATTGGTTCAAACACGTGTTAACATGATACATGAATATGCACATATAGATGAAAACAAAATTTATCGACCAACATGTTTTGCCTCACTCGGCGTACAAAATGTTTATAATAATGTTGAATTAAATGTCAGTGCAAAATATAGTCAATAATTAAATAAACAATCAGAGTCAGTACAAAAGTAGTCAATATTAATTACCTACATACAAAATATGTCAATAATATCCTAAAATTAAAATCAACAATGAAATTAAAAATGTATCATTTAAAAATTCAAGTGTTTATAGTAGCACATCAGTAATAAGCCTATGTGTTTTCTTAAATAAAATAAAATTCAATTGCTTAATGTCATTCGGTTTTTTTTATTTTTTTATTGGTCCATGTGTACAACTGTTTTTCTTAGAAGTGCTGTTTTGGCCGAGTATGACTGCACCCAAAGTCTATAGGTACTTCTCACGTCTATTTCTATCGGAATTATTTGACAAAAGAGGAAACCGTATTTTTTGCTTAAATAAAAAATGATTTAGATAAAACGCATTAAAGTTGGGGAGTGTGCTCGCTACGTCACTAGCCAGTATAAAATCTACCGGGGAGTGACGTCATGCCACATTTTAACTCGAATGTATTGCCGTAATATTTTGATTACGTAAAAAAAGAAAAAATAAACGTGTCCAATATTTTTTAATAATCTGCCTGTCGGACAATTTTTTTTTTTAAGTCGACGTCCCTATTAAGATCTAAATCTTAATAGTAAAATCTGTGGCAATGATTTCGTTAAAAGGGACGGAAGTGACAGCAGGAAGCCGGAGAAGCGCGCGCTATTTGATTTGACCAATGATCGCGCGCGGGGCTTGTGTTGGCCGTCAGATGTTACCATGGTGGTGATGATGATGATGACGATGACGGTGCCGGTGACGGTAATAGTGATGGTGATGATGATGATGATTATTGTTTATATCATGTAGACGTCAGCCAAAATGTCAGATGTTACACATTACTACTGAAAAGCCGGGAACAAATTATCGGACGCGGCCGTAAGCCGCGGCGGACAGTCGTGGCTTATTTGTATCTGGATAGCACATTAAGCACTACACTGCAAACTATCGGTCGCAAGTCGCGGACGTGACCTTGGGCCGTCCTTGAGCGTTCGGACGTCCGATAGAAGTCTGGCCGGCTGGAGCTGGGATCAACGTGCACTCTCATCGGTCGCGTTTCGACTGTCAGACGCGGCTTACGGACGCGTCCGATAATTTGTGGGCTCGCTCGTTTTTTTTTTTGCATATTGCGTTTCGTCTATGGTCTTATTTCAAGAGGTGTTTTAGAGTCGATGGTAAATAATTATGTAATATGTTAAATGAGTTGGGCCCAGTAGGTCCATATTTTATTTTATACATATTTTTAATTTTAATTTGGATAAAAATATTACTTAAATATTTTTTTAATTTAATTTGTTTTGTTTTTGTTTTGTTCCGGAATTTTAAGGGTTTGCAGGTTGTGATTAAAACACCGAGTTACCTAACAGCACCCTATTTGCGTAACACAAGAACAATCATAATCTGAATCACTTTCCATTGCTTCATAGATACTTATGTTCGAAAAATTTGTCTGCTTAACAACGTAAATAACGCAATTAATGTTGTTGAAAACTGTAAAATGAAACAGATTCTGGTAACCATGCGCTAAAACTTGAACTACCTACCGTACTACTGTAGCATCGAATATTTTTTTATCAGTTGCTATATTTTTTATTGTTTTCCCCCTATGCGCGCTTTTATAACTTCTAAGGCTCGACCTCGGTCTCGGTCTCGGCAATCTCGGCTACAAATAGGACCGAGAACTCGGACTCGGTTCTCGGCTAAATATCGCCGAGATTCTCGACCATAACCGAGATATGGTACGGTAATAATTTACTGCATCGTCAGCTCTCTTCGAAAATGGCCGCAACAGAGGAATCTAACTTATGGGCAGCTAAAGATTCCATAGAGTTTGAAGATGAGCCAATGGCCAGTGAATAAAACAGTTCAAATGCTGTAATCGAAATAGCGCTTTATAGCTCTCTTAGAGAGCCAAGACTACAAAGAAATGCAAATATTTTGAGTTCTGGTATTTGTCACCTTATAAAGTAGGTGGTAGCCTGCAGCAAAAATGTTTTATCAGCGCTGCCTACTACTGTAGCAAGTCTTTAGTAGAGCTGGTCAGTTATACGACGAGAGGCGGCAACACTTTTTGATAGGTAAAACGCCGTATTTTTTGTGCTAAATACATGTTGTTTAAATAACTGTTACACTCTTAAATATAAAATATGCAAAATTAACGCATTTTCATTTTTCTTCACGATTTTTCTATTCTCAGTCTCGGCCCTCGGTTTCGGCCGAGATTTTATTTTATTCTCGGTCTCGGTCTCGGTCTTGGGCGGGAATGAAAAACCTGACTCGGTCGTCCCTTAATAATTTCTAACGTGACGATACTCACTGGGCACCCCTCGGGGACAGTAAGAATTATTTATAAAAGTTGTGACACTGTCCACCCGGGTGAACAAGCAGGGGGTTGACAGTGGTAATAACCCTATTATCGCGGACGTGTAGCCCTATGTAGTCTGTGGCGGACGTCAATAAAATGTATGGAGATATGTGCACGTTACAACGTTATCGTAGACGGATATTTAAAAGCGTCTTCATAAAATTGTATGCCGAGAGTTCTTTTTAGATACCTTAAATATTACGGGTGCATTTGTAAAAGGTGCTCTTAAAAAAATTAATGCTCAAGGTCTTTTACTACCAGAAAATAGAGGCAAAAAAGCTCCTCCTAATAAATTAATGCCATCTGAAGAACAATTTATTCATGACCAGATTCAGTCTTTCCCAGCCGTTGAGTCTCATTATTGTCGTCGTGATAGTGCTGTAAGATATTTAGATCCATCTCTTAATATAACAATAATGCATAGAGAATACCAAAAGCTATGTGCTACTAAATCAATTAAAGGGGTATCATTTGAGAAATATCGCTCAATCTTTAAAACTTATAAATTAAGTTTCCACAAACCTAAGAAAGACCTATGCAAACGGTGTTTAGCGTTTAAGGAAATGAGTAACGATGAAAAGGGCAAACATCATGATACTCATACATTACATTTAGCTCGGAAAAGTGAAGCAAGAAAATGTAGAGATGAAGATAAAGAGATAGCTCAAAGTGATGACAAAATACTCTCCTTTAATTTTGATTCGGAAGCTGTTCTCAATACACCCAAAGGAGCAGCTGGGCCTTTTTTTATGTGCGTAAGTTAGCGGTGTACAATTTAACCGTCTACAATTTGGGCAATCAAGATGTAAAATGTTATATGTGGGATGAGACGGAAGGGAAGCGTGGTAGTATTGAAATATCAACCTGCATTCATACGTACATTATGGCACATCATAACATTAAACACGCTAGAATGATGTCGGATGGCTGTGGAGGTCAGCAAAAAAATTATCATTTTAGCTCTATGTGTTTATTAACTCTTCAACAACATGCTAGTTTGCAGGTTATCGATCACAAGTTTTTTGAAAGCGGCCATACGCACATGGAGTGTGACTCCATCCACTCCAAAGTTGAAAAGAAATAAAAAAATATACCTGTTTATACTCCAGATGGTTGGACTCAGATAGTTCGGCTAGCTAGAACTAACCCGCGACCTTTTTCCGTTACGTCATTACAGCACGACGATTTTAAGGATTTTGGAATGACAAACCAATTTCATAGCAAACCCTCAACCTCACAAGAAAAATATGGAATAAATGATGCCGTTTGGTTACAATACAGAAAAGAAATGACTAGTACGATCTTTTTGAAAACAAGTTTCGATAAAAATGAATCTTTTAATTTAAAAAAAAGAAGAGGCAAAGTGATTCCCTATCCGATACCTGCGTATTCAGAGAGATTTAAGATCTCTTCAAAAAAGAAACAAGATCTAATGAAGTTATGCACGGATTTACAAATACCAAAAATGTACCATAGCTTTTATGCTAATCTTCCTTGTTCGGAAACTACAAGAGACGTTCTTCCAGAGCCTGATGCCGCAGAGGGCAGCGAATAACCCTGTTTTAGTTATAAGATTCTACAGAATACTTACAATTTATGTTACTTTACATAATTCTTCATTACGTTTTTCAATAATAATATTTCGAATAACATTTTATTTTTAATTTTTTCTCAATTTCATACTAAAATAAATGAAAGAATAAATATTTTTTCACAAATGTTTTTATTTTATTTTCTGTGTCATACAATAAACACTTACTTTCCTACAATACCAACCTAAATATCTACAATTTCCTGCAAATGTGAAATATTGTGACTGTTGTTGTGCAGTTTGGCCACTTACCATCAACCAGCTCATTTTATATAGTAAATAATATCCATGGTAAACTAGACTAATTACCACATAGGCTACTTTAAAACATAAGAATAGATTACTGAAATCTTAAGTGTAATAAAACTGCTTCACTCCAGTAAATATATTTATTATTTTGTTAATACAACAACTCTGTTATCTTATTATATTTATCCAGATAGACCAAAAATGTAATGAACCAATTGTGCGTCAGACCTCGATGCGACAACGAACAAGAATGCCTCTCAAATCCATCCCCCGCCACTACCTACCTTCCACTGAACCCCCAAAGAGAATAGAGACGTTTCGGTGTTGCCAGCACAATTAGTCGATTACAAATAATCGAATACAAAAATAGATTAAAAATATTATAATAAATTGCGTCAAATAATCCACTTATAAATCAAAACCTAACATAAGTGACCACGGTAAAGTCACCAATCTGCTTTATTTACATAAATAATAATAAATGAATATTTAATTTAACATAAACTTTAAGACATAATTTATTGTTTAATACTAAATTTAAAATTTCAGAAAGATACGTTAAGATTCCGATTTACAGGACCAATTTCAATATTCTTTTTGCTGTCCTGGAAAAATGGGGTTTTTGCAGATTGGCTACTTCACCACTGGACCGACGATATATTTCCATGCATCCCAGTTTTTTTTTTTTTTTTTTTTCGTATCATTATCACCGCCGCTGCGAGGGCTGTGGCTGGACTACCCTACGAGCTGCCCTTGGTGCCGTTGGAAGACCGAACCACCTACCTAGCTGCCACCAGTCACCTACGAGTTGGGAACTACCAGGATAGTGGTTTTCTTAAGGCGGGCTAGAATTTAACACGCGCTCGTTCTAGAATAAACAACCTGTACCTTTTGTTTTGTTTTATTTAATTTTCCTGCCCTAGCAGGGACGTTACAGTATGGTAGTGGTATGTATGGAGATATGTGCACGTTATAACGTTATCGTAGACGGATATTTAAAAGCGTCTTCATATATTTCCATGCATTTTACTTCCCTGCGTTAGGTATTGTGATGCCGCACTGTGGATCGAAAAAAGGCTCTTGAAGACATTGGTTTTTTGCTTTTAACCTTTTGAACGCCAGAGCATAAACGCACGCGCGTGCCCTCCACGCCAAGCCACGATTTCACCGCAAATACCTACAAAAATAATAGGGATTCCAAAAAATTATCGATAAACAATATCATTGTAACATTTTTGTCTGTAATTATCGAATAAACACTACTCATGACATTGAAATTTTATTTAACCTCGCACAAATTCTATAGGTAGTAGTCATTTCACGGCATTTACAGAATTTATCAATATAAAGCAGAAATTAGGAGACAAAAACAAAAACAAATCATATTATGGTACAGCACTATTCTTGATCTGCTATCTTGATATTGTGACAATGGCGTGGGCTGCCAGCCATTAAATGACTTCCTCGCATCTGATTTAGGGATGTAGCAGTACAGAATGTCGCTTATCGATTCTATGTAATAACAGGTTTCGTAAAAAAACCGATAAGTATTTATAGTAATAGTAGTATGTGGGGCAAATTAAAAAAAAAAAAATATATATATATATATATATATCCGATATTACTTATTATATTATTTATTTTAATCAGTTGGTATTAATAAATAAACAATATTAGAATAGATAATAGAAAAATCAACAAAGTGAAATATGTACTAATAAACAAGCATTATAAATGATTGTTCTATTCAATAAATCGTCTTTAAGTATCAACTATTTTGGACTTCTTTTCATCTACTTGGGCTGAAACTGCGTTAATAATCGCATTGACTACATCTTATCACTTACTTGCTTTTTGGATTTTGTGTTTGTTCCTAAGTATTTAATTATTTATAATATGGATATCACTGTGTTTTTTAAACAATTTTCTATTGTTTTTGTATTTCAAAAGTTTGGAAGAACAATGGTATGTATGTCATTCGATTCAGTATGAATCGGGCTATTTTTAGGTAAATAAGAAAAATAGGCTCATTGCTTTAGATTTTGAAATAATATTTGTTTTGTTTTTTTATTTACGTAATGTAAACAAACAAATAAAATATATAGTTATTGAAAAAAAATCAAAGTCATTTAGCTAGGTATTGGTTCATAGAAATATCATTGTTATATTATACTAGGTACTGCTCTAGAATATCTAATGGACTTCACTAAAAATAATACCTGCGCATATGACGTCACGATTTTGTCGTCTATTTGTGACCATGGCGTACAAGGGTCTGATAATCGGTGTTGCGCTAGGGATGCGCGAGATGAGATTAGCGTATATCGCAATTAGACCGACTAGATTTTGTTTTCGATTCTATAGCTGCTATAGTGTGGTGTTATAGCACTGAATCTTTTAACTGGTTTATCCAGATACCAATTGATGCAAAAATAATATAATCACACTAATTTAAAGTTAAAGTTCCACATGAATTTTAGTAAGGATTTATCGATATTATCAATCATACGTCACATCACTAGCGATCACATATATAAGACTTTGGCGTCTGAGAACACTTTCTCCTTTTCATCAAATTTCTCAATATCCACGGTATAATTTAATTGCCAAACGACGACTGACATACGAGTATCATTAAATGTTGATGTTTAAACGATATGGCCAAGCAATGTAAGCTGGCTATTTCATGATATGATCAATTCTAAGATCTGGGCACGACATATCCATCACTACACACCACCAAGAATAAATATAGGTAAGTAAAAATATTTTTTTAGCTATTTAGGAACAAAAAAGTACGAGATAATTGGCTATAGTTTTTGTCAAGACAAAGCCAACGAGTCCAAACATGATCACAATCCACGCGAAAACACGATATTTTGTTTGATTGAGGAGTTCGTATGGCCAACTTCCAGCTCCATCATGAGACCCTGGACAACACCTCGTGTAATAGCTCTTGTCAATACGTAGGTAACCTATAAGTCCAAACACGATGGTGCTATCTTGTTTGGTTAAGGAGTTCCTATGGGCACCTCCCAACTCCATTATCAGGCCCTGGATATTATCTTGGGCTATAGTACTTGTCAAGACAAATTCAACGAGTCCAAACACGATGGTGCTATCATGTTTAATTGAGGAGTTCCTATGGCCACCTCTCGACTCCACTATCGGACCCTGGACATTATTAAATTAAAAAAAATTAAATTAAATTTATTTGTTAGAATATTGTTGTTACACATAATATGATGTCCATAATATTCTGCTGTTTCCAGCGTACAAATATTTCAAAAAACAAAATCAAACTTTAACCTTACAATGTCAAGAATAAGGAAAACGTTAACTACTTTCAAATACAATGTCAGGGGTTATTAATTTCCAAGCGGAGATTCTGCGGGCCAGGGCACTGGCCCGCGAGGAGTCGCTGGAGACTCTGAACAGAGACCCGTGGGGACGCCCATACAAGATGGTGCGGGAGAAACTCCGCCCATGGGCTCCCCCGCTGACGCAGAGTCTCCGGCCACAGCTTGTGGGGGACGTGGTGAGCGCTCTGTTCCCTTCAAGAGGGGAACATGCCTCCCCACCCATGGCTCCGCCTACTGCGGTGCCCGATGCGGACCACACCACCGACGACGACGACGATGCTCCGGAGGTGACCGAGGTAGAGATGAGGGTGGCGGTACGTAGGCTGAATGCCAGAAATACCGCCCCAGGACCCGACGGCTTACCTGGGAAAGCCTGGGTCCTGGCCTCAGAGGCTCTCGGGCCTCGACTAAGGGGGCTCTTAAGCGCATGTATGGAGAGGGGCCAGTTCCCACTTCGTTGGAAGACGGGGAAACTGGTCCTCATCAAGAAGCCGGGGTGCCCTGCGGACTTTTCGTCCGCTTACCGGCCCATAGTGCTGCTCGACGAGGTGGGCAAGCTCTTTGAAAGAGTCATTGCAGACCGCCTCGTCGGGCGGCTGGTGTGAGTGGGGCCGGATTTGGCGGAGAGCCAGTTTGGTTTCCGCAGGGGGCGCTCCACGGTGGACGCCATCATGCGCGTGCGAGCCCTCACGACGAGGGATGCGGTGGCTCGGGGTGGGGTCGTCTTGGCGGTGTCTCTATACATCGCCAACGCCTTCAATACCCTGCCCTGGAGTTGCATCAGGGAGGCACTCCGGTATCACCGGATGCCGACCTACCTCTGTCGTGTGGTCGAGGCCTATCTGGCGGACAGGGCCATCCTCTACCCCGGTCACCAGGGAGAGTGGAACTAGCGAGAGATGTCGTACGGTGTCCCACAGGGATCGGTCCTGGGGCCGCATCTGTGGGACATCGGATACGACTGGGTGCTGCGCGCCGACCTCCCCAATGGCGTCAGCATCGTTTGTTACGCTGACGACACGTTGGTCCTGGCGCAGGGGAGGTCGCACCAGGCGGCGGTCGAACTAGCGACACACGGGGTTGCGACAATCGTGGCCAGAATCCGGCAGTTGGGACTCGAGGTGGCCTTGCACAAGTCCGAGGCCATGTGTTTTCATGGTCCTCGGAATGCGCCACTGTCGGGTTCCCAAATTACGGTAGGAGGGGTTCACATCGGCGTCGAGTCGACGATGAAGTACTTGGGACTCGTCCTCGACAGTCGGTGGAACCTCGTGGAGCATTTCCGACGTTTGGCTCCCAGACTAGACCGGGCCGGGGCTGCCATGAAGCGGCTCCTGCCCAATCTAGGGGGCCCCAAACGCCTCCTGCCGGAGGCTATACGCGGGGATCGTGCGGTCCATGGCCCTGTACGGGGCACCGATGTGGGCGCGTTCGTTGCGGCGGCGGCCTGCCCGCCGGTTGAACGCGTCTGGCCACCCGGCTGGTCCGTGGATACCGGGGGTGGGGTCTCCGGTGAGGCGGTGGAGGCGGCCCCATGGCGGCCGGATTGCCGCCATGGGATCTGGAGGCAAAAGTCCTCGCGCATATTTGGGAGTGGCGCGAGGAGGCGAAACGCTGGGGCTTGACTCCGATGCCGCGAGAAATCGCGGCACAGCGGACAGAGCTCCGACGGGATCTCATGGCGTCATGGAGAGTGCGATTGTCGCAACCCAGTGCTGGGCACGCCACTATTGCGGCGATAAGTCCCCTCTTTGAGGAGTGGCTGGAGAGGCACCACGGCGTCCTCACCTTCCGCCTGACGCAGGTCCTCACCGGACACGGCTGTTTCGGGAGGTACCTGTTTCGGATAAGGCGGGAGGAAACGCCCGGGTGTCATCACTGCGTGGATCGCCCGGAGGACACGGTGGAGCATACGTTGGAGGTATGCCCGGCTTGGGCAGAGCACCGCCGTGTCCTCGTGGAGGCGATCGGTGGCGGGGATCTCTCGCGTCCGGGCCTGGTCCAGGCCATAGTACGGAGCGAGAGGGAATGGGAGGCCGTCACCTCCTTCTGCGAAGCAGTAATGCTCGCGAAGGAGGAGGCGGAGCGCGTGGGGGAGAGGCAAATTTCCCGCCCTCACGCCCCTAGCCGCCGCAAGAGGAGACGCCGTGGGCGTCGGGCATCAATTGCTGATTCCCGGCCACCGTAGGCGCGGGCTTGCAGACGGTGAGCAATGGGTAGCTCGCCGTCCGGTAAGGACCAAGCCCGGGTCGACGGCGCGTTGTGTTCCACGCGCGTCTCAAAAAGATGTCAGCGAATGAAGGGGTCCGATAAGACCATTGCCTGCCGGGGTTGCGGGAAAGTCCGAAAGGGATACCGTGGCCCCCTGGCATTGCACAGGCAACAGAAGGAACACGGGTGGGTTTTAGTCAGTAAGAGTCTGACACGCCCTCCCGCTCCACCCAGAGCGGGAGACGTCATTTGATGAATTCCCACCCACAAAAAAATATAATGTCAAGAATTATTAAAAACAATGTCAGTGGTTTCTAATTATAATATCAAGAATTATTAAATACAATCAAGGAAAAATATATATCAATACAATGTCATAGAAATTAAATTCCATTCAATATTAGGAGCACAAAGGTAAGTCGTCGTCTAATTTAAATTTAGAATCAAATTTTTCATTTAAAAATTCATTCGTTGAATAGTAACACTTTTGCAATAGAAAGTTATATAGTTTATTTTTAAATGTCATAAGGATAAGACTTTTAAAAACATTAGGTAATTTATTTTAAATTTGAATTGCCCGGTAAACTTTATTCGAAAATAGTTTAATTGTTTGTTGGGGTGCACATAACACATAACATAACATAACATCTCGCCTTGTTTCCCCGAAGGGTTGGGCAGAGGTGTACCTACCTGTAGTAGGTAGGTACACCCACATTTCGCCAGTTATGTTTAAGTCCCATGTAATAGGGGGCGAGCCTATTGCCATCAACCGGGCACAAATCCAGACTCCGGGCTGCTACTGAGAAATTCCAGATAGAAAAACCCAATAACACACATAATTTGTATAATTATAATTTGGGGTGTAATATAATACATAATTTGGGGTGCACATAATTTGTGGATATTTCGACTTTTCCTCATTACAACATCATTGTGTACAGATAAAGCTATGTTTTTACGTACAAAGTTATAAGAGTTCGAATATATATAAAGATGGGAGTGGTAATATTTTTAATTTTCTAAAGATTGGGACACAGCTTTGTAATGGTTGGGCTTTATTCATTGATCGAATACATTTATTTTGGGCTCGGAACGCTTTAATAGTATCAACAGAATTTCCCCATATAATGATGCCGTAGCGGAGAATTGATGCTACGTAACCGTGATAAGCATAAAGTGCTGCATTGATACCAGCGAGTTATACGGCTTAAAACAAATACAAATCTTTGCATTTTTGTGCATAATTTTAAAGAAAGAAAATACATTTATTTGGCACAGACTAAAAGGCACAGAAGTAGAAAGAGAAAAAAAAATAAGGTAAAAGGAAAGAATAAAATAAAAAAGCTAAATATTAAAAAAAAAAAAAACAAATTTAGTAAAAAAAATTGTCAATGTGTAGTTTCCAGTTGCGATATTTATCCAATGTTATCCCCAAAAAAGTAGCACTTTCAACCTCTTCTACAGCGTTATTTGCATATCTAATGTCTAATTGGTGACGTTTGCTATTGTAAGCTTAGAACTGTATAAGTTTGGTTTTACTAATATTGACATGTAGATTGTAGTCTTTGAGCCATTCTATTATTATGTTTAACGTGTCATTAATATCTTTTTCGTATTTTGTAATATTGTTATCGATGAGTTCAATACTAAGAGTTGTATCGTCGGCGGCGTACAGAATGCAAGAATAAGGGGTTACGTTGGGCAAATCATTGATATATAGCAAGAACAAAATGGGTCCTAATATACTCCCCTGGGGAACACCACATGAGTTTTGACGATTATTGGTTCTATGTATTTTATTTTCTGATATAGTATGCCTCGATGTTTCTACGCATTGTTGGCGATTATTTAATTAAGATTATATCCACTGTAATGCGTTTCGTCTAATAACACAACGATTCAGTTTGAAGAGAAGCAGCTTGTGATCTACGAAGTCAAATGCTTTTGACATATCGAGAAATATCGATGCTATTGGCTTTTTCTCATTCAGAATCCTTTTCACAGGAGAGAAACATGCAAGAGTTGTTGATTAATTTTTATTGAAACCGAACTGTTCCTCTTTAAAAATTGAATGTGATAGAATAAAGGAGTGCAGTTTATCGTACATAATTCTTTAAAAAATCTTAGAAATTACGGGTATTAGAGTAATCGGTCGATAGTTATTCATGTCATTTTTATCTCCTTTTTTGGATAAAGGTTTGACTATCTAAAATTTTAGTCTGGCGGCGAATAAACCTTAAAATAATGATAAATTAATAATGTGGGCGAGTGGATGAGATATATATTTAGAGCAATGTTTAAGAATGTTTGTATTGATATCGTCATACCCGGTTGAGTTAGTTAGAGAGTTTAAAGCATTAATAATTTTATACACCGTATCTTCATTAGTTGGAGTCAAGAAAATTGTATCCAATATATCAGTGATGGTATGTTTGTAGTCAATGTGTGTTTCAGAATTAGGGTTTTTTGGTTTGTTTGTCACGTTTATAAAAAAGTCATTAAATTTATTGGCAATTATATCGGCATTAGTGTATGTACACTGATCATCTATGATAGAGGTAATTTCAGCGTTATTATCGATATCTGTACTATTCTTTTTAATAATTTCCCAGGCGGCTTTACATATTGTTTGATTGAAGTGTTTATCTTGGGCTATAGTTATTCTTGTCAAGACAAAGCCAACGAGTCCAAACACGATGGTGCTATCTTGTTTGGTTGAGAAGTTCCTATGGCCACCTCTCGACTCCATTATCGGACCCTGGATATTATCTTTGACTGTAGTACTTGTCAAGACAAAGCCAACGATTCCAAACACGATGGGGTTATCTTGTTTTGTTGAGGAGTTCCTATGGACAACTTCCGGTTCTGCGCTCAGTTCCTGGACCCTGGTCCTGTTTTTTTATTTATTTATTTACCAGAATTATATTGTTTGAGTCAATAACTAATATTATTGAGAACTGCAGTGAACATTAGCGTCATAAACTAATACGTTTACTGGTACTAACAGGTCTAACATATCTTTACCCCGGTATTTCACAGCCTTCTTCACATAATGAAAATTGATGCTTTGATATAAACTTTCATTTTATATATACGTGTTTTTATTTTTTGGATGGCTGGCCAAAACTTTACGTTAAGTACTCATAATTCTTTAAGCACTCTCCCTTGAAAAGGTTGGGCTTTGTTTCGTCTATTCTTAAGGAAATAGGAGTCATTTTACCCATACAATAAAATGTAAGGCCGAGCGAAGCGAGTTAGTTTTTTTTTTTTAAGTCTCGTGCTATACCTAAGTCTGCAAGTTAGATCTTACTTGAGCGTGGGAAAGAGATGGAACTAGACGTTCTAGGTTCTGTATATAGCTCCACTTCTTACTCGCACTGAAGTAACATCAAAATTATACTGCTTAAAGAGGTCGTGCGTAGTGAGTGCGTAGTATCCCTATGTAGTCTGTGAGGTCGTGGTTGGCCCCCTGGCCACTTCTGACCGATAACTTTGACTTTTCATTAATTTTTAATATTTTTTATCATTTGTCATGTCATTGATTTGGTGTTTGGTGTCAACCAAAGATTTCAATCGGGTGTCAACGTATTTACAAGAGAAAACTTGTTAATTAAGTATTTTTTAGGCAATTAATTTATTTCTTGTATAAGTATTTTTATAAGGGATCAATTTATTTATTTGTTAGTAATGTCTAAAATACAGCACCCTGACCTTCCTGGCTCTGCTTCGGAGGGATCTGGCTATGCGACCGCCTCTTGTGAGACACAGAAGGTAAATTTTATATTATCAATACTAACCATAATGTTATTATTTGGTTACGCGTAATTTTAAATCTATGAATGATTTATCTCTTAAACTATTCATTTAGACTTCAGATTATAGAATTTCTATAATCTGATATTTAGACGATATGATGTCAAGGCACTTTTTTAATCCAAATTAAATGCTCAATTGAAATGACATATTTTATTGGATATGGATTAATTTAATATCTTCGAAATTATGATCAAATTCTTAAAAATTATGATGGTTGCTGTGGGTCATCCTTAGAAGAAAAAAAGTCCGGGATATCTTACCTGTGTCAGGTATGCCATCCCGGACTTTTTTTGTTGAACTTTTTAAGATGAACAATCCTGTAGAATATCTTAATTTTTATTTATATCTCATGGTTTACGCGGCGTAAGCCAGTATAGCTCTCAGTCAACATGATTTTTTCTGACATCTTCAACAATAATCATCATATTTCAGCCAATTTACACAAAACCTTAATGAATTATGACACCAAAACGTTCCTCACGAATCACTCCGTCCATTACTGAAAACCGTTTGAAAATCCGTTCGAGAGCTTTTGAGTTTATCGCGTTCAGACAGACGACAGACAGACGCGGCGGGGGACTGTTTTATAATAATGTAAGGACTCAGCCAAAGCATACGTTAGCTACTTGCGTAACACACTTCCAATCACAATTCGAGTGTTATTAATGAAATTCCTAATCCATTGCTTCATAAGTTTGAAAAGTTCGTCTGCTCAACAACGTGTATAAAGGCGCGCGACGCGACACCGCTAAATGTTCTACCGTTAACGGGCCGGCGGAGCATGCGTATTTCATACAAACGTAATACCAAAATAATTTGTAAATCAAACATATTCTTAAGGTAGTGTGTATTTATTCCGATTGGATTACAGAATATCTATGCTTCCAAATATATATTTTTAATGGAAACTGATTTAAATTCGAGATAAGAGAAAAATAAGTTTTCCATAGAAATTTTAAATTCCTCATATCTCGTCTTTATATCAGTGTCCATTCAAAATATACAATGTGGATCTGGACTTACGACATTAAATTAAAACGAGCACAGTACTAGTCCATAGAAACATTTTAAAATACGAAGATTAGTAGTTAATGGAAAATTGAAAAATTGCAATTTTCAAACAAAATAAATAGCAGAATCAACTGCATAAAAAGTAAACACGCTTTATCTACGAAAAGTCCTAACCTGTTGCGCGGCCCGATGCGGTTCGCGGCGGGGGGGCGTATGACACCTTTCTCTGTCTCTCAAGCATATTGAGACGTAGAGGATAGAATCGTACGTTTTGCACAGGTTCTTGACCTTACAATGTTTACCTATTATTACGGACTCAGATCTACATCATGTTGAAAAATAAGAAAATGAAAAATAATTTCCTGTGGCTAAAGTATTCATTGGATTTGATTGATTTTTTGTATACGGGTAAAGAACATGACACTCTTTATGTGGTTTTGAGGAATGTCAATCGTCCTGCTCCACATTGTATATTTGGAAGCCTAGATATTCTGTAATCCAATCGGAATAAATACACACTACCTTAAGAATATGTTTGATTTACAAATTATTTTGGTATTACCTACGTTTGTATGAACAACGCATGCTTCGCAGGCCTCTAGAAATTGTTTTATGATCAATTTATTTATTTGTTAGTAATGTCTAAAATACAGCACCCTGACCTTCCTGGCTCTGCTTCGGAGGGATCTGGCCATGCGACCGCCTCTTGTGAGGCACAGAATGTCATAGATGAATCAAAAGCAACAGTAAGTAAATTTATTTTCTTAATATTTTATACTCATAGGCCAAAGCATACGTAAACTACCTGCGTAACAAACTTTCCAATCATAATTCGAGGGTTTTGAAGGAAATTCCAAATCCATTGCTTCATACTCGTAAGATAGAAAAATTCATCTGCTCAACAACTTGAATAAATGCTCCCGCAAACAGGCGCGACTCGACACCGGTAATTGTTCTACCGTGAAGTTTTATTAGAGTCGAGTCGCGCCTGCTTGCGAGAGCCTTAACGCAATGAACGTGGCTGAACCAGTGAACGAAAAGAAACTAAACTTATTTTCGTTCACTGGGCTGAACTGTCAAAATAAAAGGCATTGCGATCGATTGCATTTGATGTGTGTTACGCAATTACCCCTACCTCCAGGCTATTGCTTGGGTACAGTCAACTGTACTGCAATGGTAGGTATCTATCAAACCTAGCTGGATTTCAAAATTAAATATAAAATCTATGATAGCTTACTCAAAAACTACACAAGCAAAGTTAATGAAATTAATATGGGACTATGGAGAGGTTTCCTCTACCGGTACCTAGAAAGAATCACGAAAATCGGCCCAGTAATCACGGAGAAATTGGTGAACTAACCTCCTCCTTTTTAGGGTTCCGTAGTCAACAAGGAACCCTTATAGTTTCGCCATGTCCGTCTGTCTGTCTCTCTGTCCGCGGTTTAGCTCAAAAACTGTTGGTACTAGAAAGTTGTAATTTGGCATGAGTATACAAGTTATTGACGCCGAAAAAGTAGTAAAATAAAATTTTGAAAAAAACAATTATTTAGGGTACATGTAAAGTGGGGATGATAATTTTTTTTTCGTCCTTCCCATTGAGTGGGATATCGTTGGATAGGTCTTTCAAAAATATTACGGGTTTGCGAAGACCGTTTTTTTTATTAAGTAGTCCGTTCGTGACTTATCAAGCTTTAAAGTAGATACCAATTTTCCTTCCCTCTACCAACTAAACGGTTATAGTTAGAAATTCAAATGTCACGGCATTAGTACTAATATATCACGAAGTTTAAAGGAAAACTATCACACTTATGTGGGCTTTACAAGTTTACGAGTAATAATCGACCAACTTAAATTTGCGGTTGCAAAAATATGTTAAGTTTGTTCTTACGATAAATTCATTCCAACTACGGATACCCTTCATTGTACGTGGTCCGACACGCACATGGCCGGTTTTTTTGAAGTCGTTTGAAAAACAAAAATTTAAGTTGCTTGTCGTCGTTGTTGACCGTAATACGGTATTCGGGTAGGTACATATTGTATTAGGTCGGTATTTCTGCTAAAATATCTACCTACCTGAAAACAGTCCCGAAATTTCAATAGAATGTATAGTGATAGTGATGTGATTTCTCACCCATTACACGTATCGATATTGATGAGAATATTTTTGTAGTTAATCCTAGTGGTCACTTGAAAGACAGGGTGGAAGGGTCTGCTGTTCCATACAGTTTGACCGCATAGGTATTGAACTTTTCTATGAAACAGCTGTTTTTTTTTTAATAACCGACGAAAAATTTCAACGGAGGAGTGTTCAGAACCATGTACTGATTCCATGGTATCAGTTTTCGCGTCGATGTCCCTTCCACCTTGTAGGCCTGTATCTAACTGTATTTTTTTTTATAGGGAATGATTTTACGTCGGACAGGTTTCAATAAAGATCTTCCTGAGATAAATGTTTCCCAAACTCAGAGTGTTGTACCTATTGAAAGGTAATAAGTACTTTGTTTTTGAATTTTTAAAATTGTAATGTTGGATTGTAACTTTATACGTTACTGAAAAGCTGTGATTGCCTTTATTTGTTTTTTAATGTTTTTGCAGGTCCTCCTCATTGTTAAAATCTTTATTTACATCTATTCTTGAAGATGTGATGACGCAACTGTGGATTCTAGGTAAAATCATACATTAAAATCGTGACCGGGCAAGAGAATGAATGAATGAATGATTAAATGAAAATATTTATTTGTTAAACACAGGTACATGCATATGGTTTGGTGGGTAGTAGATTGATCAAAAACCAATGCAATATGATCGCAAAAATCACTATTATTACTACGGACTAGATGGATGACCTGTAATTATTTAAACAACATGTAAAAATCCCTGTCCGATCTGTGAGGGTGTTGTTAAGGCTTGTGCTAAGAGTCTATTTATTTTGTCATTTTCAGAAACAAGAAAAATAAGAAATACCCCGCATTTTTTTTAAATGGGGGGTTTTTCTTGGTGGATACATGGGACGTGGGCGGTCATCGAGTGATGGGTGTCTATACTGTTAATATGTCTACAAGTCAAAACTTATGACCTCTGTTCTGTTGAAAATCAGCTCATTTCTAATGAGTTTAGGGGTTATTTTAGTGCTGAAAACGTCAATTTTAAATAGCAACTTTTTATTTTTAATAACAGATATTTTTCAACACACTTGCTCGTAAAGTGGCTCTTATTGAACCGCTTTTAGGTTCATAAAGCAGTGTATTAAGCAAACGTGCTTTTTACTTTATATTACGGCACTAGTGCGGTAATGTGCGCCACAGATAACTAATCTGGATTTGATTGCTACTCGCTCAAAACAATAACATTGAACTTGCGTGGGAATTGAACGCGATATCTACGCGTCACTGAATTAAATACCTACGCAGTAATACGCACTAAATAGGATACCTACACGAATTATCACACCCACTTTAACATCCTATGCGTGTTTCTTATCTTTTAATTACTCTATTTTATTTAACAATAAAAGCGAAAACTGGGATGGAATTTGAATTTTTACAAAAAAAATGTCGGTCGCCTACATTATTTTATACGCGACCGAATTTTTTTTATAGTTCGTCTTTTATCTTGTCAGTGAAATGCCAGTGATTGGCTTAATAAATATCGACCATTTTTTTAAACAAATTAATCTATTTATAATTATTATACTTACTGACAACAATCGTTTTTTTCGGCTAGGATTATTTAATTAAATGTATCATCTACATATTATTATTTACGTTATTGTAGCATAAGTTGTTCCAACAAGTCTGTTTTTTTCCTCGCAAGTGTGTTCAAAAACGTCGTATTAAACGCGTGTGCAAAACGTCGTATGAACACGTGTGCATTAGTTTTACCCGCGCGAACGCATTATGGTTGCCGAGTGAACACAGCACACTAGTATCATAATGTACTATTATTCCTTTTTGGTAATGTTATTGCAATACCTATAAGCCCCTTACTAATCGGACAGGTTTTTTGTTATACATTGTATAGTTCTCAATAGGAGACTGGGCAAACGTATATATTATATACCAATTGCGAAACGGTTTTGATATTTGTGGACGTTCTTAGAAATTGTGCATTTTCTAGTAGGTACTCTAAACTCAGTTGGTCTAATTGTTTATAATTTTAGCTGACTGTTCCATTTTTACAAAATCTGTGAAGTGTGAATGCAGTTAGCAATTACTGAAAAAGTGGAGGACATTATATCGTATCGCTGTTGGTCCTTAAACCACTTGACACTTAAAACGAATATGCCCAGTCTCCTTTAAAAAAAAAAGTTTTGCTAACGGTTTTCTACCATAAAATAAAATGTCAAGTCAGTCTATTTGCTTTACTAAGCAGTGCTTAGGTACAATTTTTATGTGCCAAATATACCTACTTTGTTAATAAACTAGCTGCACCCGTGGTTTCATCCGCATAAGTCTTGATCCCGTGGGAATATCGGGACAAAAAGTGTCATGGTCTTCCCATATGCCAAATTTCATCCAAATCCGTTCAGATATTTTAGCGAGAAAGCATAAGAAACAAACATACAAAGATAAAAACACATTAATTTATAATATAATATTAATTTAGATTAATAATAGGACCATGGTACTAAAACATATTATATGAATATCTTTAGAAAGATGCAACAACAAACTGGGTCTCTTAAAAACAGCGTCAGATATTGATTATTTGAAAGCTGTAAAATACGGTGTGTATAATCCCAATGACGTTAAAGATGAGCTCGATGGAATAGACAAAAATAATCTTAACTGCACGATATACAAAATTAAAAAACTTGAGGCAGACAGGTACAACTTTTTATTTTATTTTTACCAGCAATCAATTTGCCTAGCCTTTCCCCAGCTATGTTGGGGTCGGCTTCCAGTCTAACCGGATGCAGCTGAATACCAGTATTTTACATGGAGCGACTGCCTATCTGACCTCCACAAGCCAGTAACTGGGTAATACGATATCCCTTGGTAAGACTGGTTGTCAGACTCTGTCTGACTACCCGTAACGACTGTCAAAGATCCAGGAATGACAGCCGGGACCAGCAGTGATAGCCTAGTGGTGTGACCGTCAGACTGACAAGTCATAGGTCTTGAGTTCGAACCCAAGGCACGCACCTCTGACTTTTCGGATTCATGTGCGTATTATACATCATCATCATCATCATCATCATTTCATTTCATTTCATTTCATTTATATAATAATCACTTGCTCAAAAAACGGTGAAGGAAAACATAGTGAGGAAACCGGCATGCCTGAGAGATATTTCTCGACGGCATGTGAAGCCAAGTCAGAGGCCCGTGGGCGGCTTTAAAACTCTGACACCAGGTTAGTTCACTTACCACACGAAAAGAAAAAAAGCCGGGACCAACAGCTTAACGTCCTTTCCAAAGCACGGAGGAATCTCGATATGTAAAGATGGTCACCCATACACGGACCAACCCCGGCAAGCGTAGCTTAACCTGATCGATCGACCCGTGCGGCTGTTATTACTTAGCCACGCGTTCCTCCTCCTTTACTTTTACACTGTATGGTAAGTAAGTATATTAAATTTGTTCTAGGAAATATGTGAATAAAGTGATGGTTGCAACATATATAGGTCTAGCGCAATCCTTTAACTTTGATCCTCTGGTAAGTTACATCACATCAATCAAGGAGCTTGACCGCTACCGCATAAACTTAGCGGTAGAAGAAAATAAAAATAAGATGTAAGATGTTTTTGTTATTGATTTGTTTACAATAAATAAGTACACTGTGTTAGAGCTTGGCCTTTTGGTGGCGCGGCAAGCGACGCAGCAAGTGGCGCGCCAAGCGGCGCGGTGTCGGAACTTAAAAAATTGTGCTGCGAGCGGGCGTCTCATGTGGCATGCTTCATACATTTTTGTATACCTATTTGTTTTTTACCGCTCGCCGCCCCGCGCGAACAGACCGCTGATAGCGGCAAGGTCGTGGCCTAGCCGTAAGGGTCTGTGGCCGTATTCTCGGCGGCAGCGGGCAGCGGGGTGGCGCGGCGCGTTCAAATAAAGCGTCGTGCAGACCGGTGCCACGCGACTTTAACAAAACAATTTTAAAACTGCACGATTTTTTTTTTTTTTTTGTCTAGGGCATCTCGTAGCTCACCTCTGAGGTGATGACTACTTACCGGTCAATCCTGCGGCTGCCTTAAGCTACTAACTCAAAGCCTCCAGCCAGGGGCAAAACTATTCTAAATTAAAACTAGGCGAACGCTCGCTAAGGGCACCCCCTGTGGGGTACGGACCTCGGCTTAGGGCGTCGCTGGGGGGAGGACAGCAAGTTGGGACAGGCTGGATCAAAGATGATTCATTATTATTAATCGGGGAATTTAAGTCTACATTTCTCAGCAAAACGCGGGCTGGCACTTCTGCGAGCAAGGGTCGGTGGGGAGTATTATTTACTCGGGCGGGTCGCGATCGCGGAGGACCTCGGCGGCGAGGTCGGAATGCGGGTCGGTGTCTGTGTTTGTGCACTGTACTTGTGGCCCTATTGCTCTCCTGGAGGAGGGTTATGGGGTCGTCTGGGTCGGTAAGGATTTGCCTCGGGCGGCGGGTCTGACTGATTCTACTAGTGACATAATTGGCGGCCTCGACAACCAGAGGGTTGCGGTGTTTGGCGGCGGACTCAAAGAAACGCTTGGAATTGCGTTTGAGAAATTGGTGGATTGTGGAGATCTTTAGGTCGAGATGGAGGATCTCGTTCCTAACGTACCAGGGGGCACCGGTGATTTTCCGGAGGAATCTATTTTGGAGTGTTTGCATCCTATGAATATGGCGGGGTTTTGCGTGTGCAAATACGGCTCCCGCATAGGTCATGATGGGACGAACGCACGCCGTGTACGTGTGCAATTTGCACTTAAGTGACATTTTGCTACGTGCATTCAGGACAGAGTGGAGTCTACCGAGGATGAAAGCGGCTCGCGAGCAGACCTGCTTTATGTGATCACTGAAGGTGAGATGCTGATCTAGGACGACACCTAGGTATTTGGCTCGCTTCTCCCAAGGGATAGGCTTGCCGAACATGGTGATGGGTCGGGGGGGTTTGAACCTTTTTCGCGGTTTCCTAAAGAGAACCGCTTGGCTTTTATCCGGGTTTACTTCGATCCTCCACTTTCTAAACCAGGCGCCGAGCATGTCGACTGAGGTCTGGAGAGTGCGGGCTATCGAGTCAGTGCTGGTACCCTTGTAGTAAATGGCCGTATCATCTGCGAACAGAGCCAACTATAATAATCCGGTGGGCCTGATGCACGCTAGAGTGCTGGGTTCGGAACCCAAACTGTTCGTTGGGGATGAGGCCCTTGGTTTCGGCATAGTCTCTGAGGCGCTTATAAATAAGCCTCTCATAGACTTACCTAGTACCGAGTACCTTGAGCAAACTGATGGGGTGGTAACTCGACTGCTCGGTCTTGGGCTTGCCGGGCTTCGGTATGCCGATGACCGTGGCTTCTGTCCATGCTTGGGGAAAGATGTTATTGCTTAGGGCACCATTGAAGATGGTGGCCAATAGCATTATCAGGTGGGCAGGGAATAGCTGGATCACCCTATTGGTGATTCCATCAGAGCCGGGGGCTTTGCGGGTTTTCAGACCTTTGATGATGTCCACTTCGTCTGGAGTGACGGGAGGCAGAGGACTATCAGGATCTTCAACGGGAGGGAAAGAGGATCTACGTTCGACCTCGGCGTCGACCTCTAGGAGGTGAGCTTGGTCTACCGGTTGGGAGCTAGGGGAGCATTGAGCCTCGAGACTGTCTGCTAGGCATTCAGCTTTTTCTAAATCCTCGAACGCGATGGTCTTGTCGGGACGGGTCAGGGGGGGCATGGAGGCCACTTGCTGGTACTTGAGTTTCCTCTGAAGTTCCCAGAATGCCAGGTGGGTGGGCTCTAGTTCGCTGAGCATCTTGTCCCAGCCCGTGTCACGCAGCTCCTGTATGCGTGTCTTTACAGTTCTCTGTAAATAAAATAGAATAGAGCAGGGAAAATTGCTGTAGGCACGAACGGCCGCGTTCTTCTCAGTCAGCAGCGCACGTACATCGTCCGGCAGGCTCCAGCGAGGGTCGCCCGACGCTGAAACCTCACTAGAGCAGTCGCTCAGGACTGATTGTACGTGCTCCGTGAGTGAGTCGATCGCGGCCGTCGTGTCCGCGATAGAGTCGAATTTGTCGGGGATGGCGTCCAATTCGGGGGACGTGTTGGATTTCAGCTGGTTGCTTACATTCTTCCAGTCCGTTACCCTTTTGGTGAGAGCGGGTTGGGAGGGGTCGGGGAGGCCTATGCGGGGGGCCATTTTTACGACTACTGGGCGGTGGTCAGAGTTAAGCTCTTGCACCGTTTCTATGGAGTCTAACCTTAGAGCGACGTTCTTAAGGAGCGCCACGTCTAGGACGTCGGGGTTATGATGGGTAGCGTGGGGAAAGTGAGTTGGGGTCATCGGGGCGATGACGTCAAAATTGAGAGAATTAGAGAGGTCGAACAAGTGTCGCCCTCTGGTCTGTACCAGAGGGCGACTTTTCAATGCCATGCATCCCGCCTGGAATAGTTCCAGAACCTGTGTTCTGGAACTATTCCAGGCGGGATGCTTGGCATTGAAATCGCCCGCTAAGATAGCAGAGTCATTCATGCCGAGTAGGATAGAGAGGTCGTCTGAGAGGAGTTGGAAGTTCTCCGAAGTATTGTGGGGTGGGACGTAGACCGATACTAGTGAGATCGGCTGATGGCCGGTCATGCCTAAGCGGCAGATTGAGACTTCTAATCGTGAGAGGGGGGGAGGGTCTATTGGGATGCAATATAGATCCTTTTTATAGTAAATAAGGGTGCCGCCCAAGTGACATCGCGTCCTGTCATTGCGAACTATGCGATAGTTGGCAATTGACGGGTCGCGGTTGCATGGCTTGAGAAAGGACTCTTGGATAAGGAGGATATCAATTTGATGGTCGCGGAGGAAAGTCACGATCCCATCCCGTTGGCCTCTAATGCCATTAGCGTTAAAAAAACCTAACTTGAGGGATCGGGGTTTGAACCTAGTATTGATGGTGTTATACATTATGGGTTCTAGTAGGGGTGCTGAGGGTGGTCAGGGCTTGCGTGATCTCGGGATACGCATTGTAGATGGCCTGCAACCTGAAGAGGTCGCCAGCGGCCTGAGCGGCCAGGATTTCCTGAGCCATTTGGATAGCGCGAGGGGAGAGGAAGGCTATAAATGTCGAACTAATGATGTTATAGGCCATGCTAGGGCCGACTGTGGGGGGGGGGGCTGAGGTTGGGGGACGCGATGCTACGGGAGCAGGTGCGGGTTTGACGAGGGGCGCGGTGATGCGAATGCGGGGGTCCATGAGACGGGGGATGGTGGTGGTTTGGGGGGGGTAGGGGGAATGGGTTGAGAGGGGCCTATGGGTTGAGAGGGGGCCAGGGCTGAGAAAGCTTGCTGGCGGTGGAGGTAATTCCACGGACTTGGCCTCTGAGGGCTTAGTCGCTGGGGCATTTGAGCTGAGGGTACTTTAAACCCGGAAGGAGCTTCCCTTTGCTGACGAGCGTCGAAACGCTTGATCAGCTTGGGGGACGTGGATTTGGGGGCTTTTGGGCAGCCGCGGTAATTAGCCGGGTGACCTACTTGCCCACAGAGGACACAGCTGGGTGGGTCGGGACATAAAGAGTGGTCCTTTGGCCGGGTGCACTCGGGAGTGCCGTGCTCGCCCAGACACTTGACGCACCTGGGTTTTGCGTGGCAGTTCCTTTGTCAGTGGCCGTAAAGCTGGCACTGGTGGCATTGGCCAATAGCACCGCTTTTCCAGGGCTTCTCAATAGAGAAACCCACGAGGGAACATAGAGACTTTAATTGAAAGATAGGGTGGTGACCCTCTACCGGGGAGCAAACTACGAGGATCATGTCGTACGCCTCACCGCGTTTGCCGCGGTGCATACGGTGGGCTCATCAACGGGGATCTTCTGCGACTGAAGGTCGGCTAGGATATCCGAAGGGGGGATTTCCTTCGGGATCCTTTTGATTACTACGCGGATCTGGCGTTCTTCTGGGAGGGAGAACGAGTGGTATGACACTCGTCTCTCTCTCAGTAGAGTTGTAAATGCCCTATAGTCGCGGGACGTAGGGACGCTAACTTTAATACCCTGCTGGGTGTTCCTGGCACTGGTGTATGCGATCTTCTGATCGCAACACCACTTTGAAATATCCGTCCATTTCCCCTTGTCCTGTACGAACACGGGTGGTGGCGGAGGGACCTTTTTTGGCCCAGAAGTAGGTGGGGTGGGGGCAACCTGTGCGGAGGTTGACGCAATCGGGCGGGGGGCGGGGGAGGGGGAAGCTACGGGGGCGCAAGTAGCGGGTAAGGCTAGGGAAGGAAGGGGCGACTCAGAGTCCTCTACCGCGACGACATTGTTGGCCTGGGTGGAGCTCTGCTTCTTGTTCTTTCTCTTCATCCCTTTTCCTTGGACGGGGATGAAACCGTCGTCGTCGGAATGGGAGGAAGAGGAAGAAGAGAATTTTGCCTCTTCATCTGACGGGTAAGGGGAAACGGGGCGCTTTGAAGCGGTGGGGATGGGCTCGTCTGTATCCATGGACACAGACGGGCTGAGCGGGCTTTCCCGCGCGACGGCTGGGAGGTCTAATGCGTCACTAAACTTAGTGACGTTTCGGTCAGAGGGACCAGGGAGGGTTCGCTGTAAAGCAGCAAAATGCCCACCCCATTTGGCTTCGACCCGGGGGTCATCATCGAGGACTCTCTGAAAGAGTTTGATGAACGCTGTCAGGGCGTCCTCCATGTCTAACAGGGGGATTTTAAATTTGGGAATAAATAAAGCCTATCTTTCCCTGTGCCTAACTCCCTGGGCGGACTACCGACTAATTATGTCTGTGATTTTTATGGTGTACAATAAAGAGTATTCTATCTATCTATCTATCTATCTACCGGGGATGTGTAAAACCCTCCCTGCCGGGTATAGGCAGGGAGGTTGTGTGCCTAAGGGTGAGCCCTAAGCTTGATTTTTGCCCGTTGCCTATCTTAATGTGCAACGGGGTCCTACAAGTCTAGTGCGAAGGGTGTAGACACACCCAACCGACACTAGGTGTGTAGCTGTTGAAGGAAAACTGTCACCAATGCCGACTAGGAGACCCCCCAAGGCCGAACACTGGGACCCGTCCAACTGACTGCCTAGCCCTGAAGGGGTTCGGCGGGTGTGATTGGGTCAACACCTCCTCAGCTTCGTTGGCACCGTATGGTATCCACCGAGGACCACGAAACTGTGGTTTTACCCCGAAGGGGCCAATGACGCGCTACGTTTTGACTGATACTCCGTTTAAGAAATACTTTATTAAATGTGTCTTAAAAAAGACAGACAATTAATAGCGGTCGGTAGTCCTTGACTACGTAGCTCGTCGCTCTGCACGACGATATCAGGATTCCACAAACAGGAACCACAATCAGGAACTCAGGAACACACCGCAGCGCACGTCCGTCCGCGACCGGTGCCGAGCGTAGAATGAGTCGTCTGCACGAGCCTTAATACATAATTTTATATGGAACTCGATGGCAGCAGCGTGGGAAGCAAGGACAGTTCCATATAAAACTATGCATTTGAACGCGCCGCTGCCGCCGCACCGCCTTTCGGTGATTAGAACAGTGAACGAAAATATTCGTTCACTGTTCTAGACCCCCAGCCTTGCCTAAATTTGTCGTGGTTATAAAACAAAGAATCTGTTAGATTCTTTGTTTTACAAATTTCAACCTACATTGAAAATGTACAAATTGACAAATGAAAACCTACATTTTGGTCGTGTAGATATTGCATTTTTGTATGAAATAACTAGGCAGCATTTTTTTTTTATCTCTGGCAAAATAATTCAACTGGTTGGGTAACAGATTGCGCGTTTATGTCCATTACACTTGAATTGATTAATTATTTTTTTCTGCATAGGCTTCGTAAAGACCTGGCTAGACAAGTTAGACAGCAACGTAACCATATAAAAACCGTATTGTATGACACCGAAGCTATCATTGAAAAACTAAGGACTCAAGTCGAAGTAAGTCTAAATTTTTTCTTGAATAACATGATAATTCTTTAGTCTTCATTTGTATGATAAGTAGGTTGGTACTTATATCTATATATATACAGGGTGGAAGGGACATCGACGCGAAAACTTTACCATGGATTCAGTACATGATTCTAAACCCCACCCCGTTGAAATTTTCCGTCGGTTATTAAAAAAAAATCTGCTGTTCCATACATTTTGACCGCGTAGGTATTGAACTTTTCTATGAAACAGCTGTTTATTGGTATCAGTTTTCGCGTCGATGTCCCTTCCACCCTGTATAACAAAACGTTTTGACCGAAGTTGCTTAACATACGTTATACCCTGCACACTTGGTGAATGAGAGCTAGACCGAAGAAAAACTTCGCTCCAATCGGGTGTCCCACGACACGTGACTGTTTTTGGCTTCCTGGTAACATAAGTGTACGGCCTGAGTGCACGCTCGACTCGAGCAGCCGCGGGCGGCGCGGAGAGGCGGGGCGGAGCGTGCGGCATTCGTGTTAAGAGGGAACAGGGCCTGCGATTCTCCATACAAATATATTCCCCTTTTTTCTTCCTGAATAAAGCCTCTAGAACAATTTTTTTTTTTAATATAATCTAGGCCTGCTAAAGACACGTCCCTGTTATTTTCTTTTTTTTAGCAACTTATTGGTAATGAAATTATAACCCTTCAAAAATTACAAAAATAGCCCCATTTTACCGCCGTGATTAGCGGACTACCAGACAAATTCGAAAAGTTTTTAACATAAAAGAAAATGATAGGCACCTAGAAAATACTTTTTCTTAAAATTTTAATGTAAAAACAATTGAATCGGCTCAGTTTTCGAGGAGAAAAAAGGGGAATACGAAACGTCAATCTCGTCCATTTTTTATGTGATTATACGGTCTGAGCTGCAGCTGTCTTACCTCAAGCATGCCTCCGTAGAGTGCGATAGCTCAACAGAGGCAGGCTTGAGGTAAGACGACGGTAATAGTTTCTTCAAATACCTATTTTTTAAATTTCTCGCAAGCCCTGTTCCCTCTGGTTTGTCCAAACATTAAGCGGCGAGAACGCGGCAGCAAGTAGCGTTGCCGGAGAGTAATATTCCAGAGTATTCCCATCGTATTATTCGCGAAGCATTCGGAAGTATTGAGTAATATATGGTACCTATTATTCGGAAAGAGTTCACCGTCACCTCCTTCTGTGAAGCAGTAATGCTCGCGAAGGAGGGGGCGGAACGCGTGAGGGCGAGGCAAATTTCGCGCCCTCGAGGTCCTAGCCACCGCAGGAGACGCCCGCGAATCCCGCCCGCGTCGGGAATCTCAGGCCTATTCCCGGCTACCGTAGGCGTGGGCCTGTGGACGGTGAGCAATGGGTAGTTCGCCGTCGGATAAGGACCAGGCCCAGGTCGACGGGGCGTTGTGTTCCACGCGCGCCTCTAAGATATGTTGTAGCGGTTACACCGCCACATACGAACTACGCATCAAAGACATGACGTCACACAAATCCTGTATCGCTCATTTAGAGGTTACCGCGCGAACGACATAGGTATTATAAGACTATCCGACATCAACAGTTGGGCAGTCGGCCTGCCAGACACAACACTCGTATGTTAGGAGGATCCTCCCTTTTCAATGGTGGATGAGTGAACTTTACACCCTGTTCCTCAAACCCCTAAATTGGTGACCCCGAGTATGAACGTCAACGCAGCCTTCGTGCAACTACTTCAGCGTGACGTCATCATCATCACTCCCGCAAGCTTTCGTGAGGCGAGTCACACAGCCAGCCAGCACCCCCGGCTTCAACGGGTATCCTGACCACCAGCATGCAGCGAACGCGCATTCCTGCTCATCACCCTCAGCCTCATCAGCAACCTTGGCACAGCACCTGCACTTTCGGCCGGTCTCACGAGCAGAGCTCTTTCTACCCTCTCCTGGTCGACGCTAGCAGTTAGCCACAACACGGCGCAAGACCACATCCGACTCACTGGATCGTAACGTCCACCCCGACTCACTGGGGAATCACCGCAGACAGTTCCGACTCACCGTGAACCATGCGACCCGGTTCCGACTCACTGGAACCTCCACTGGTACTGTGAAGCATCGCAAGATACACGACTCAGCCCACTATCGACCCCCGGTGTCCGGAGAGGAGTGATGTAGCGGTCACACCGCCACATACAAACTACGCATCAAAGACATGACGTCACACAAATCCTGCATCGCGCAATTAGAGTTTTCCGCGCGAACGACATATATAAGACTATCCGACATCAACAGTTGGGCAAGCCGCTCCTCGTTTCGTGAGGAACGATGTCCTCCATCGGGATCTCGGGATCGAGAGCCTGGATGAGTTTGTGAGGCGACTCGCGACGGTGATGTTCGCGCGTGCCGACGCCTCTGCCTGGCCCCATGTCAGGAAGATAGCGCCACTGCACGCGCGCCCACCTGACGCGAGACCCCTGCCCCGCAACCTGGTAGCGGACGACTGACCCCATCCACCGGACTGACGCCTCGAGTGAGCCGCACCCAGGTTACACGCAGCTCACTCGAAATAATAAGACTCTACAGATATACACATACATCTGTTGCGCGGCGTGTTCTAGGTTAATATAGGCACGTCGCGCAACTAATCACAGACAGCCGCAACTATACATGCATCTATACACAACACGTGCGACCGCGACGCTAGGCGTCGCGACGCACGTAGACGCCGAGCGGTGTTACATAACAACACAATACCGCTCGTACACACACGACTGTTTATCCCTCAATCCGTAAACGGCTAGATCTGTAAGCGGGGCGAGGGAAAACTACATATCTACCTGTAGGTGCGTCGAGCCGGCACCTCCGTCGCTGGTCGTCTTCATCGGGCCTCCTCCAGGTAACTGGAGGTCTCACCTGATGGGGACCGACCGCCGAGGTGTCGTGAAGAAAACGACGCTATATGGTATAGCGTCGTGGCGCGCCTACAGAAATATTCATAGCAACCAGTACACAGACGCAGCTTTGCTGCGTCAAATGCCTAGGCCGCTTTAGGCCAATCCATTGAGAGGACCCGCAGTGGCGGGCCGCCGTATAGCATCCGCGGGCGAGGGGCGACGCTCCGACCCCGCTCGCCACGCCCCCTTACGGGGGCGTCGCGACGTCTTACACTTAACAGTTGGGCAGTCGGTTTTCTATGGTCGATGAATGAACTTTACACCCTGTTCTTCATACCCCTAAAATGTCAGCACAACTGACGGGGTCTGCTAGGGCCGATGCCTGCCGGGGTCGCGGGAAAGTCTGAAAGGGATACCGTTGCACCTGACAACTGAATGAACACGGGTGGATTTTAGTCAGTGAGAGTCTGACACGCCATAATGCTAGAGCGAAGAAGTTATTAATTGATAATACCCAACCAAAAAATAAAACAATAGTGATTGTGTCACCATCTAGCGGTAAAACTAGTCGAACTCTTGGCGAATAATTACGCAATACTTCCGAATGCTTCCCGAATAATACGACGGAAAAAAGAATAAGTACTTCGGAATATTGCTCTCCAGCAACGCTAGCCGAGACCGATACTGAGACCGAGACAGACCGAGACCAAGAATGAGAATAGTAACATGGTAAAAAAAAATGTACAGACGCCAGCTTATCAACATATTACAATTTTTCAAATTTCTTTGGGAAAATTTGACAGTTTCGGGTAGGTTGACGTGCTGGCGTCTGTACATTTTTTATAATCTACTTTATATGGTTACGAATGGTACTCAAAAATATTTTCATTTCTTTGCAGTCTTGGCTTTCTAAGAAAGCTATCAACCGCTATTTCGATTACAGCATTTGAACTCTGTTTTTGTCACTGGTCATTGTCTCATTCTCAAACTCTATGGAATCTTGAGCTGCCCATAAGTTAGATTCCTCTGTTGCGGCCATATTCGATGAGCTAGCTGACGATGCAGTAAATTATTACCGTACAATAAGTCTCGGTTATGGCCGAGAATCTCGGGGATATTTAGCCGAGAACCGAGTCCGAGTTCTCGGTGCTATTTGTAGCCGAGAATGCCAAGACCGAGACCGAGGTCGAGCGAGCCTTGATAATTATGGTCAACATCTCATCCCCTATACAAAAATATAATGATTACTTCTCATAGAATTTATCTTAATTTAATCTCAAAGTTTCATACAACGTAGAAAACTCCCCACACAACCTTCTTGGACCTTGCCTCGAGTTATAAAAATATTTTAACCACGCATTTTCTTAAAAACTATCAATAATATCGTACGACCCGACGCCATTATATAAAATGTGGCTCACACAACGCTAAGCGTGCACTTATATTATTAGTCTATGCGTGCACTAAAGCCACTCGGCGAACGCTCTTTCGCCGCTTGCACGCAACGCTGAACGCTCAGGACGCTTTTTCACCCAGGCCGGAGCGCCGGACGCTAAGGCGGAAGCGCCAAGGTAATTATGGTACCCTGGAAAATTCTTACGTTTTTTGTGGATCAAAATATGATTCGCAATCGTAACAAACATATTTTGAAAAATCATCAATATCACTCGAAAGGAGATTGCCACGGAGCAGGTCCCTTTTGTGGTATCGGGTGCCTGATTTTAATAATAACCAAAAAATATAACTATCTTTTTTGTGTACAGGGTATTTTTTATACAATTTATTTCATCCTGGGAATAAAGTTAAAGTTAATTAATAGTTAAACATTACGTCGACATCCGTTTGATTCAATGTAGTCTGTGGTTTGATTGGCATTGGCATACAAAAAAAGTTGCCAGGTATCAAAGAATTTAATAACTAATGCTATCTTTTAATCAATTGGGTAATCGATATTAATTAAAACGATATTAAATAATAATAAAAAAAACTATTATTTTTTATTTTATTATATATAACCTATGGGCAGTTTACATCTCAATTAGATCTCAACATTTGACAACTTCAACGCTACTGTGTTAGTATTTTGTTTTAGGAGGATGAGATAGAATGATGTTATCTCTGTCCTTTTATTCGTATTATTGTACCATATATATCTGAAATGAACAACAATACGTGTACGCCAAATATGAGTTTATGTAAAGTATTCTTGATGACGAACACTATCGGATAAATAAACAATGCTCATAGTCGATGCAAGTAAAACCGATGGAACGATGATAATAATAGGTTGCTTAAACTCATAATACTCATTGATAAATAATAAATGTTCAGAAAAGTAATAGACACAAAAATAACAGCCATGTTTATTTAGATAACTCCTTAGTAGAAAAGTAGTTTTTATCGATTGATCTATAACGATTTATTAATATATTATAAAAAAAAATATCTGGCAACATTTACTTGTGCATGTCACAGAACTCGCAGACTTCGTTCTGTGCACAGACTACATAGAGATACTTACGTATGTTCTGTGGTTCGTTACGTGCGTCATTGCTTTGTTTAGATACTTTGAGTTTTGAATTCCGTAATCTTTTACTTAGTTATTATTTACGATACGTGCTTTTTCTGCTACTACCGAGTTGAGTTATTAAGTTCCTGGAGTGCATTACGTTTTGTGAGATAAATTGACTCTTAATAGTGCTGTTCTTTGTGAGATATTTGACTCTTAGTGCTACAACAGAAAAACAATGATATCTCTTGAACCAGGGTGAATAAATGAAAAATGGTTTCTGATTATGAAAATACTATGTTTTTACTATTATTTAAAATAAAAATCTTCAGAGCACAACAATTTTCCAGTGGGACCCAACTTTCCTTACAAATCGGGCAATCTCCTTTGAATTTTGTGGGCTAAGGTATCTTAGCCTCCAAATTTGCATTTTGCGGGCTAAGGTATCTTAGCAGAATATTATAATTAGGTGTTAATGCTTTTAGGATTCAATTTTGTACGATGAGGTCGGCTCTCGCTACATAGATAATTGGCAAACAGCAAGGACAGAACAACATAAGCAGACGATTTTTAATATCGAAAAGACACCTTTAACTAAGATTGAATATTATAAACAAAGAACTGACCATGAAATAAGAGTTCATACTGAAGTGGAAACATTGATTTCCATTTCAATAACGGTACTACCTTTTGAATTATTAATATTCCACATAGCTAAACAACATGTAAAACAAAACCTGTCCGTTCCGTGAGGGCATTGTAGGTATCCGTACTGAGTCAATTAATAATTCCCAGAAAAAAAAAAAATCGCCACATTTTTTTTCATCGGATTATTACAGTTTGCGTCAAATAACTTTAATTTCCCGCTCTGAAGTAGACTACAAATGACTGCGCAGTAGTCAAAAGTAGTACTTATAAAACAGTAGCTTGCATGCCAGCACGCATGCGCAACTTAACGTCAGAGCGGCAAAGTTATTTGGCGCAAACTATACGTGGGGCGCAGGCGGCAGTCGTGCGGGAGTCGTTTAGGGGTGTCTTTTAAATAACATATAATAACTTAATAAATATGACCCATGTTGATACTATTTTGTTATGGATTTGGGGTAATTTTAGTTCTAAAAAATGTGAATTTTAAATAGCAATAACTTTTTTATTTTCAATAGAAATAAGATGTTTTGAAATACCTCATATATATTAAGCCCGTACTGTCCACCTGCTGAGCAAAAGCCTTTTCCACACACATTTAGCTATGAAATAACATTACCTAATTGTTTTCCGTTATTTGAAGGTAGTAACTAAATTTTCTTTGTCTTTGCATTGTTTCTGTTTTAATTTGCTTATATATTTTTAAGGAAACATTGGAAAAAGTTGAGGGATGGATGGACAAATTCGACCACGATATGGATAAAATCGATCTCAAAATACAAATTAAGAAAAATGAATACCAGGACATTCGTACAAAAACTAAACGCCTCCAAGAAACGGTTGTTACCTATTCATTTTATTCTGTTTGTTCAACGGCTTCTGATATATAATTATGTATATACTAGGGATGATGACTAAAAAAATATTTTATGTCCGTCATCTCATATTATAGAACAAAAGATCTTTTATTCTATAATCTGAGTCCGTCATGACGTAGACTATGAAAAAATAACGTAGACGTATTTTTTTCTTTTTTTAAGGTATCAAAAGATTACGGCGATACATTGAGTTATAATGTGCCATGACGTGACTTGTATGTAGATTTTATACATACTTGTGACGTATCAACCCTCACTCCCCAACTTTAATGCGTTGTATCTGAGTCATTTTTTATTAATATGATATAGCAAAAAAATACGTGACTAATATTTTTTTTATCATCTGACTGACGGGCTAAATAGAATTTCTTTTTTTTGACCCAGGCATCAGCCTGTCTACCTGTTTTCTCAGTAATATTCATTGTAACCATTACCATCACCACTGGGAGGACAGGAGACACAGGCAATGGTGGCGGACATTCCATCATCAGCCTGAATCAGTTCACTCTGAACATAGGTAGGCTTCTTTAATCGTATGGCATTTATCTCGATCTGCCACTCTCATCCAGCTGCTAGGAGGTTCTATACTGTGCGGTCTGGTGCTAAAGCGTTAAAATTAAAAAAAAAAAAACAATATTCAAAAGTCATTTATTCAAACTAGGCTGAGAATCAGCACTTTTCGAACGTCAAAGTTACATACTTCACTTAAATAAATTGAGTACGACTTAATGTACTTAGCATCTTCTCAACTTGAGGCAGCTTGCAACTTTAAATAACTCTCCTGAACCTTTCAATGTTTTCATTACAATATTTGATGATCATAAAAAATTTGTGATACTTGGGCGTCCATTAATCGCGTGAGGCTTGAATGGAAGGAAGGGGGTTCGGAAATAAGTGTATTTATTTTTTCGTTTAACACGCATTTTTAAACCGAAAAGCGGCACCCCAAATAAATTTATCTTTTTCTATTTATCATTCTGTATTTTTTTAAGAAACTGCACCAAAAATAATAATACATGTGACTTTGGGTAGGGGGGAGGGGTTAGTCTAATCTAAAACATCACCACGTATCACCAGGGGGAGAGGGGGTTAAAAAGTTTCTAAAAACATCACGTGATTAATGGACGACCCCTTGAAGAAAAATCTTTGTGTCCATTGTGTCAGATACACGTGTCTCTGTTATAATTGTATGCATGACTACCTAGCGTGCACGTCTTTTCTGTACTTAGGACGCACACATAGACACGTACGTGCGGCGATCTCAAAGGAATGCTAGCCGCGTGTGCGCTTGCACTCGCTGTACGTGGAGCGTGTCTATTTGTACGTGCGTTACCTGTAATTAAAGTTTTTTTTTTTTTTTTAGTTTGGAAAACATGAAGTGCAAATGAAGGATTGGATCAAATTCAAGAAAGAACGCGAGACAGCACGACTCTATCACGATAAGATGCTGAATTCCGCTATTATTGTGCAGGCTTGGTGGCGTGGCTTGCTTGTGCGCCTTAAACTTGGACCGTATAAAGTCAAGAAAAAAAAGAAGGTAAAGGAGAAGCCGCGATGATAGACACTGTATAATATTGTTAATTAATTTGTTAAATAAACTAATTTCATTTTCTTTCAACGTTTTGTGATTTGGAAAGGTGTACTAAAAATACGTAGATACTATAAGAAAGCATGAGTAGGAGCCATCACGTATGTACAGACGCCAGCACATCTACCTACCACAATCTGTCAAATTTCTGTAATTGATTTTCAAAGTTATCACTGAAGCGTAAAGTTCAAATCTGATTGGAAAAAAAATACAGTTTCTGTTAGGTTGATGTGCTGGCGTGGCGTCTGTACAACGCGTTGCACACAGAAATATTCTCTATTTCTGTGTAACTGTGTGCTTGAAAAAACGTAGGACCACGTGTGCCCCATAGAGAGGCACAAAACGAAACTCGCAAAACGACAGTTTAAAATCCTTGGTAGTCACTTGCACAACTTCAATGTAATATTTACCTACACGTTCAATAAATTTGATTGTAAAGGTAAGGTCTGTAAATGGATCATAACTCTTAGCTATGACGAGGTTGAAAAAATCCTTAATACGTAGCTTTGCCGCATACCCCTTTTCATTCAAACAGTACCCTATCCAACACATCATGAAATACACCCACCTTTCAAACACATCACAAATACAACACTACACGACAAAACACCATACAACACTACACAACACAATACAACTCTTGCAGTTACACTAAGTATACAGGTGGTTTTCTGTTTAATTCGTTTATTTTGTTCTTTCTTAAAATCTTTGTTTTAAATTTTGTTTTTCTGTCTTCAGTTCCTACAAATTGAAACTCTGAACTTATAAATGTTTATCTTGTGTCAACTTGAGAGCCCTGACACCCATAACACAAGTTAAATCTTAGCTTGGGTGTCAGAAGTTTATAGTTCTGTATATACCTATACCCTACCTAATTTATAAGATAAATATGGCATGATAAACTAGATACTAAGTGTTAAATATAAATTGTAGAACTGGTTTTTTTTTAAATTAAAATATTTCATAAATTTATCTTTTGAACATATAAAAAACATTTTTTTTTAAACTGTAAAAAAAAACATTTAAAAATATAAAAAATAGTATTCCGCCGGTGTCGGGAGCAGGGTCCAAACTACTGGTGGTTAGGGCTGCAGAGACAGGAACCTCACAATACGAGCCGTATCGAGGAGTAGGTACTGCCTTCTGAATCAGGCTTGATCCAAACGCCTAACGAGAGCCTCGAGAGATGTTGGTCGAGGCTTTCGGCCATCAGGCCATTGGCCGTTACGACAATCGGCACAATGATAGCCGAGCTCACATTCCACATGTCGACAACCTCGTGTGCTAAGTCGAGATATTTTATTTGTTTCTCTTTCTCAGCTTTCACGAGGTTCTCGTCATGTGGAATGGTAACATCAACTATCATTGCGCGGCGCGCTAATCGGTCTATCACCACTATATCAGGCTTATTGGCAACAATAGTCCTGTTAGTAATGATAAACCGATCTCAGTACAATACTTGTAGTACGGTACCTCAGAATCCACAAGTTTATATTTCAAAGCAAGTTGCTGGTGAATAATCCTGGCCACTTGGTTATGGCTGTACAAGTACTCGCCGTTAGCCAGACGGGAACAACCAGAGATAATATGTCTGATGGACTCACCCGATGGTGGCATGCGCGACACACGTCAACTGTCCCGTCCTTCATAATTTATGTTTCCGGTAGTTATTCGTCAAGATAACTTCGTCCATAATTGCACAGACGAAACCTTCAGTTTTCCAATAGGTCACCAAAACGTAACCAGGATACGGACGCTAGGAAATCTCTACACCGGGCTCATGAAGAGCCCAATAGAAGCGCCCGTGAAGCTCCTTGCTTTGCCATACTTCCGGTCATCAGTAGTAAGTACCACCGGTTTGCGCCAGTTCTCTTTAGCCATAGAGAGTGGGGTGAGCTCCTTGTCTACTGCGACCACATCACGGTGCATATACACTTCGCCTTTTTTTAAATATTCCCTAAGGCTGCACACCTCGCGGTTATGGACGGTCTTCGAATTTAAAAAGCCTCGACCAGTCGCCACCTCAGACAGCCAGACCTCGCCAGTAATTTCTCATTCCTGTGTCCACCCCCCACGTGATTAGATGGTCAATCAGGACGTGTGGTTGTTTAGGGGGCGTATTATTATTATTATTCTTTTTTTATACTTTTACATATCTCGGCGTTGCGCCGGATTTATGGAGTAGTACGGGCCGAAGCCCAAGTGCTACCCCTTGAAATTGGTTAAATTATGATGAGATGATGGTGTGTTCGGATATTGTAATGGTGAGTGTGTCTGTCTATGAAACTGTGATTGTGCGGTGGTTGTTGCACTCGTGTGTGACGTGACGATTGATGACTCGTTGTCATTTTGCAGAAATTTTCTGACAATCCTCCAGGTATTCAAGATTGCAGCTTTCTGAAGAGTCTGATATGTATATGGTGGTAAATCGAGTGTTTTTAAAGACTAGCTGTTTAGGTATTACACCTGTTGTTGAAAAGACTATAGGAACTATGGTGACATTGCTAAGCCGCCACATTCTGCTGATTTCTATTTTCAGGTCTATATATTTTGAGAGCTTTTCTGCCATAGTATTCTGTAGATTGTGTGTATTAGGAACGGCTATGTCAATGATTTGTGCAGTTTTGTTATTTTTATCTAATAACGTGATGTCTGGTCTATTGTAGGGTGTTAGATATACGCTGTTCTGATAAATGTGACAAATGAGGGTAACACTATGAATTTTAATTTTAAATTTTTCCGCCATACTGTCATATCCGTCTCCATTTTTATTTCCCTAAAATAACATTTCATAAGTGTTTCATTGAGCTCGTTAGACCATTTCATCCTGCGGTTAGGTTCTGATTGTGCGTGCCGTTGTGTGTTTGTTCGTAGTGAAAGAAGCTTCTGTGGTGTCTGCAGCTGTAGTCGTAAGTCATTATTGGGTGTTTCTAAACTATTTCTTACTTCTAGCCTAATTGAATCGAGTGTAAAGGACGGTAACAACTTTTTTGACACTATTGCTCTCCTTTGATCTCCTGCAATCCTTTGCTTGGGGACTTTCATGTTTGGGAATTTTTATATAAATTGTTGATGTAGGTAATGATGATAAGTATGCATTTATGTCAGATTCCAAGTTTGTGATGATAAATTACGCCAAATGAATTCGTTAATTTGTTTACTCCATTTCTTTCGCGTATTTTTTAAGCCAGCAGTGGTTGTAGGGTTATTGGCTAAAGTAGCCTCCGACACAACATCTACTGACGTTGGTGATGATTTTTAAATAAATAAATAAAAAAGCTTTATTGACACAAAAATATTTTACAAAAATGATTTTGGTAAACAGTGGGTACAATTCTGCATTTGAACACAATTCGAATGACCACTAACACCTAAACTAGGCCGAGCCTGTACCTTAGGCGTTAGATCTTTCCCGGGTAACTATCTACAGACGTGTACACTAAGATCCAATTGTATATTGTAAACAACTTTTGCACATTAAACCAATACAAAACTTAATACTAACAAAAATTAATACTAAAATACAGATTAAACTGCGGGTACTCTTACTACGGGTATAATGTAATAGAAATATTATAACTAATTTGTTGACATATTCATTGTACAATTTTTCCAAATACCGTCAACTTGAAAAAACAAATAGTTTGACCACTGAATGTATGAACTTGCGACTTTTTACATTTTTTGTTTTTCTATTCTGATTATGTTATTTTACTTAAATTGATTTAATTGTTTTAGGGACATTACTGTTTTAATTATTATTTTTATATTGTTTATTATTTTTATTTTATTTATTTATTCAAAGGTACCTATTGAGGGTTAATAAGTAAATTTTCAATTTCTAGATATGTTTTCGATTTTAGCCAGGTTATTAAAAGTTTTTTGCAAGAGTGTTTATTTAGCTGGTAGAATTTGATAATTTTATTCAATTTGTTGTATAGCATTGGCCCCAAATAACACTGGAATTTGTTTATAAAGGATGTGTTATACGGAATTGTAGAACATACTCTGCCTAAACGTCTACTATTCATTATTTCTTTATTATAATTAAGTTTACTATGTTCGGCCATTATAATTTCTTTAATGAATAGCTGCCGAACTGTCATAACATCACATTCTGAGTACAAGTTAATAGTGGGATATTTATAAGGCTTGAACATCATAACCTTAAGCAACGCTCGCTGCGCTCGCTCCAGTTTCATAATATGTGTTTTACGCGCTCCCCCCCATGACGTAATACAATAAGATATTATTGATTGAGCCAACGCGAAATAAACGGTCTTGAGTAGTTTTTTATCCGCTACATGTCTTATTTTTTTGAAAATATAAATAAGTTTACGTAGTCTACCTGACAATAGATCTATGTAAGGGCACCAAGTCAACCTTTCGTCAAGCAGAATACCAAGGTATTTTATTGTTTTAAGTCTTTCCAGAGGGTAACAATTACAGGGGTTAGTAGATGTTATATCTTGGCAAGAATGCATCTGTACTTTAAGGTTTTGGGTAGTTTTAAGAGTAGTGTAAGTATTGGCAAAGGTTATGAACTTTGTTTTTGAGATGTTTAGGGTTAACAGGTTTTGTGAAAGAAATTTTACCATCGTTTGTAACCCTGATTCTGCATATTTTTTTGACTCTTCCCATGTCTTTCCATAGAAAATTAGTGCAGTGTCATCGGCAAATGAGAAGACACTGCAATTTTTTAGGTTTAGCTTACATAGATTATTAATATATATAAGGAAAAGTGTCGGCCCAAGGACACTTCCCTGAGGCACGCCAAATGAAACTGGAGCATCATTACTATACATCCCGTCAATTGTTACTCTTTGCTTTCTATTTTTTAAGTAATTACTAAACAAATCCAGTGTTTTACCTCTTATGCCAACATTTTCCAAGTTCTTTATTAGGATAGAAATAGAGACTGTATCAAATGCTTTTGCTAAATCAATAAATATTCCAATACATTTATTTTTATTGTCAATGTGGGTAGCAACAAAATTCGTTAGGTCAGAAACTGCCTGTGCTGTTGATCTATTTGCTCTAAACCCATATTGGTTGTTAGCTAAAAAGTTATTCTTTTCAAGATATGAAATCAATCGTTTGTTCATTATTTTTTCTAGGACCTTAGACAGGACGGGCAGTACCGAAATAGGGCGGTAGTTGTTAGTACAGTCTCTATTCCCCGCTTTATGGATAGGATGAATAACGGAAATCTTAAAGTTATCTGGGAATAGTCCTGTTTTTATTGATAGATTTGTAATATGTGTAAGAAGTGGTACGATAATATGTTTAGCCATTTTTACTAGTTTTGTAGGTATACCGTCCCAACTTATTGCACTATCAGTCTTTAAAGCCATTATGATAGATTCGATTTCAGGCTCCGTTGTTTCCAACAAAACCATGGAGTTAATTGGTGGAACCGAAGATTGTATAATTTGATCCGCATAAGGTGTAATCTTGCTTGCTAGCTCATTAGCAATGCTAGTAAAGTAGTTGTTTATTTTCTCTAAAGATTGTTCGGGTGTATCTTCTATTTGAAGCAGTTCTGATGGATTGATTTTACTTGTGTTTCTGTTTGTTATTGAGTTAATTACTTTCCATTTCTTCTTTGGGTCTTTAGCGTGTTTGTTTATTTCATCTTTTTGGAAGTTGTGTTTAAGTCGTTTCAGTAAATCGTTGCAATAATTTTTATATCGTCTGTAGGTTATGGAAAGAATTACATTGTTAGGTTCCTTTTTACATCGAATGTTCATGCGATCTCGGTTTATTATACATCGAACTAAACCTGGCGTTATCCAAGGCTTAATGCAGCGCAGTCTTTTAGGTATTAATACGGTAAGAGTGTTTTTCGAGATTGTTTCATTTAGGATCCTCACTAGCTGATCGGCAGTCCAATTTACATCTTCGGATTTAATAATGCTACTGAAATTGATTGTATTTAAATGATCCATGATAGCCTCGTAGTTAATTTTACGGATTGTTTTTTGTGTCACAGATTTACTATTATTTACCAAGGCAAGACACAACAGAACTGGAGCATGGTCAGTGACTGGGGCCTGAAAAACTAGTGTAAGTATAGAGAGTTTTGTTTTTATCATAGCATGGTCCAGGCAATTGGCATCTCTCGTTGGCAATAAATGACCAGGCAAAAAACCATGACAGGCTAATAGATTTAGATAATCTGTCGAGTTGCGGTCTGTATTATCATACTTCACGTCTATATTTAAATCACCCATTATAACTATGTTTTGGTGTTTTTTATAATTGTTTAGTAAACTATCTAGCGAGTTTATGAATTGGTCTAGGTTAGGATTTGATGGGGATCTATAAATACCTATTACTACAGTTTCGTTATCTATTTTTATGACCATACAAGTAGCATCACTTAAAGATACTTCCTCTACTGAACAACTAAGTGCATCTCTAGTGTATACTACTATTCCGTCATTTTGGTTACGATTGTTTTTTGTATAATATATCTCATAGCTTTTTAGAGATGGGAAATATAAAGCTTTCGAATTCCATGATTCCGTCAAGATAATTACGTCACAAGTTGTATTTAATCTCGCTAGAAAAATTTCAAAATGGCTAAAATTTTTAGTTATGCTCCTTATATTTTGTGTCAAAATTTTTATGTGTTTATTATGTGGTAAATGAGATGTTATTAATGATGTATATGTTTCGGGATTACACAAAAATGATGGTCCAGCTGATATACTATCAATATTGCTGGCTAAATTATTGTTTAAATTGCAATCGAATTTTGTTTTGTGGAAATATGTGACGTGGTCAAAACATTTATAAGTTTGTCAAGCTGTAAATAAAAAAACAAGATAGGTATGTAATAACTTTGAATTGAGTCCAAAATATAATTCTGGACAACGACGATATGTGGAAAATTATTTGTACCCCGCAAAACTATATTATAGAGAAAAATGTAAGAAGCTTGATTATTTAGAATAAACCGCAGTGCATCATAGAAAAAACAAAAAATAAAAAGGTTTGAACTAATAAATAAAAAATAAGATGAGTAAGCAAGTGAAGTAACTAACCCTAGTCACATAGCGTTTCTCAGAGTGGCAATTTGTAATTCATCCTTTATTTCAATGCGAGGAGCATCTATGGCCTTGCATAATTTTGATGATGATCTTGATGAACGTGATAGATATGAAGGTAGTGATGATGCGATTGATGAAAATATGGACCTCGGACAGGCTGATGATGAAACCGGTGATGTTTCATCATCTACAGAAGGCCTATTTGCCTGAATACTTATTTTTGTTATCATAATTAGTCCCACAAGGGACCAAAAAAGTCGACCACAGCAGAGCCCTGCGTTCACTGTGGTAAGGGTAAGTAAAACTGGAGGTCCCCTATTATCCAGAGTTGGCACACTTGCAACTAGCCATGCAGCCCTCGGCATGTGCGACCTTGGCTTGGGTTGTATCTCTCTTGGTCTGGCCCCTCACCCTAGACCTGTGTCGGTAAAGTAAACTCTACAGGTAGGTACAAATAATTAAATATATTTCGTCTATTTTTGATTGTCAGTCTATGACAGAAGTCAAAGTGAAAACCAAAAACAAAAAGAAAATAAACAATGATTTCAAAAAAAAACTCGTGAAACTTGAGGTAGAGGTTGCTACATCACCTCCTCCAGAGACCGTCAAGTGCGAATAAAACTAATTTCTGGCCATCCGCACATGTATTGTGGTGGTGAGTGTCAATGTAAGTGTCTGGTGGTGGATGGGAAGTACTGTCTGGGTCCTGCTGCATGAAGGCTGGTTTAATACGATCTATCGATACGGTAGGTAGGTAACCTTTTTGCCATTAACAAGCAACTTGACAACTTTATCACCTCTTTGAACGACCTTGTGAGGAGGAATAGGCCGATTTCAGACAACCACCTACACTGCAGTCTCGAAAGAATACATGAGATGATGTGGATAATGATGAGGATTATGGCGGAGAGAGTCTAGCATTAACACACGGTTTTTACGGATATAATAGTTTTATTATCATAAGGATACACGTCAACCATTTTACACATCAGGAGTGTGTCAGGAAGAAAGAAGGTTCTTTATATTCTTCTTAAAAGTTTAGATGTCAAATAGACACTATGTGTTACATTGCCAGTATCATATAACAACTTCTCCTATTTTTATAAAACATACATTTATTAACATGTTTTACAAAAAATAAGCTAACTTCTATACAGGCTGAATTTTTAGTCACCGTCCTAATTTTTTATAGGCATTAGTAGGTATGATTCACTACCCCTATTTTTGAAAAAAAAATCGATACGTAAATTTTTCATATTAAATCATTTTCTCGAAAGAATTTTGCTCTCTGCGTGGTATATTATATAATAACTTTGTGATGTGATATCTCAATACCTTTGTATTGAGTGATACTAAAAGAAAAAACACGTATTCAATGATTTTCGCCAAAGATTAATATATCAAAATTTGGAGGGTGACTAAAAATTCAGGCCTTAAACAGTTAAACTTAGATAAATTACCTACTTATTTACCAGTTTCTTACAATGAGTTTCAAATTTAACTCTCAACAATGGTTTTGTTAGAATATCAGATATCTGCTGATCAGTTGGACAATAAGATACAGTAATATTCTTCTTAATAGTTTTCATGAATAAAATGATATCTAGAATCAATGTGTTTTGATCGTTTGTTATATGAACCTGTTTTTATAAGTTGAATAGAGCTTTGGTTATTAATCTGCATTGTTGTTTCGATATCATTTTTAGTTGTTTCCTTTATCAAAGTTTTTAAATGCAAAATGTCTTTACATCAATCTGCGGCTGCTATATATTCTGCCTCTGTAGACGATAATGCCACTATTGGCTGTCTTTTAGAACACCATGCGATAGATCCATCTTCTTCTTCTTTTCGTGTGATTAGTGAATAACCTGGTGTCAGAGTTTTAAAGCCGCCCATGGGCCTCTGACTTAGCTTCACATGCCGTCGAGTAATATCTCTCAGGCATTTCCTCACGATGTTTTCCTTCACCGTTTTTGAAGCGAGTGATAATTATACAATACGCACATGAATCCGAAAAGTCAGAGGTGCGTGCCTTGGGTTCGAACTCGAGACCTGTGACTTGGCAGTCCGACGGTCACACCACTAGGCTATCACTGCTCCAGAAATAAATAGATCCATTAAACATTATTACATAGCCAGTAGTGGTACGTCTAGTTGTTACATCATTTGCATAATCTGAATCACAGTAGGTATGCATTCAAACAAAAAGCTTTACAATCAGATTAAACATAATACGTTCATATTTTAATATTTTCTTTACAGTTAAAATATCTTTATGATCGGGGTTCTCTATTTTTCTGCTCGCTTCATTTACAGATTGAGCAATGTCTGGTCTTGCCCGAGTTGAGAAGTATAACAATCCTCCTACAAGTTCTCGATATGGAAAGTTACACTGAAATGTTATATTATTTCCTGTCTTTTTCTCAAGATTTCCAGGAATTTTACTTGTTTTACAATCACTCATATTGAATCTTTTAGTCATCGAGCACTCGCAACGAAGAGCCCAGTGGTGACTCCACTTTAAAGTGGTTTATGCTCTCATAAATTACTAGCAATTTGCGTTCATAAGGCAGTACTTTACTAGTATTGAACTCAACTTCCGCGAAAAGAAAGCAAGAGGCTCCCATGCTCCCGCACTTAGCTGCTGCAGGACCGCGCCATTTGCCTTATCGCATACATCCGTGACCAACGCCAACTTTGCGTTGCAATCCGGATTAGCCAATAATGCTGCTTCGCAAAGACTGTCCTTGCACTTCTGCAAAGCTTCAGTCTCCTGGGGTAAAAAAATAATACATTGAGAGCCCTTTACCGAACCAGTTAGCAAAGCGTTCTAGGGTGCTTGGTAACTGGCTGCACCTGGAACAAACCGACGGTAAAAAATTTGCATTCCAAGAAATCGGCGCATCTCTTTCACTGTCTTGGGTGCTGGAAACTTCTGAATAGCCTCGACCTTGGCTGGTAATGGTTTAGTTCTCTTGGTTGGTATATGGTAGCCCAAGAATGTTGCTGCCGATACACCAAAAATATACTTAAAAACCACCATACCATAGTCGCTGAACCTGACGCAGGTGATACTCGTGCGTCTATATAAATAAATTCTTCGAAAATATTAAGAAATCATCTAAATAAGCATACGTGAAGTCCAAACCTCTGAGAATTTAATCCACGAAGCGCTGGAACGCTTGTCCGTCATTTCGAAGTTCGAATGTCATGAACAGAAATTCGAATAATATTACGAAGGGCGTCGTGATAGCCGTTTTCGGGATGTCATCAGGGTTAATCGTAATTTGGTTGTACGCTTTCACAAGGTTGATTTGCGAAAAGATAGAGCAGCCAGAAAGGCTGCGAGCAAAAGCTTAAATGTACCGGATTGGATATTGATCCGGAATGGTCCGAGCATTCAGCATTTATTGCCATAATGCCAGCCATCATTTTTCTTCGATACAAGATGAAGAGGTGATGACCAAGGTGACTCGGATAAGCGACAAGTACAGCAACATAAACACAAACTCCCCCTTTGCTATTTTCATTTTGTCAGGGGCCAACCTGCGGGGCATGTAGCATATTATGGTGTTCTGGTGTACCGTGTTGTGTTTAATAGTGCGGTGTATACCATGTGGACGGGTGATATCAGAAACTTCCCGTAGAATGTGAGTGTATGCGGTATCACCGAGACTTACCCTCACCGATTAGATACGAGTATCATCAGAACGACAAGTAGTATGGTTACCAATGAGGCGTTGGTTCCTGCAATCAACAACCAGGTTATAATGTGATAAAAAATCCACACCTATTATCACCCTTGTTACATCAGTCGCCATGTGTAGTCGCGGCGCAACACCATTTTTTTAATTTTTTTATGCCTGGGAAATCATCAAATGACGTCTCCCGCTCTGGGTGGAGCGGGAGGGCGTGTCAGGACTCTTACTGACTAAAACCCACCCGTGTTCCTTCTGTTGCCTGTGCAATGCCAGGGGGCCACGGTATCCCTTTCGGACTTTCCCGCAACCCCGACAGGCATCGGACCCCTTCAGTCGCTGACATCTCTTTGAGGCACGCGTGGAACACAACGCGCCTTCGACCCGGGTTTGGACCTTATCGGACGGCGAGCTACCCATTGCTCACCGTCCGCAAGCCCGCGCCTACGGTGGCCGGGAATCAGCGATTGATTCCCGACGCCCAGGGCGTCTCCTCCTGCGGCGGCTAGGGGCGTGAGGGCGCGAAATTTGCCTCTCCCTCACGCGTTCCGCCTCCTCCTTTGCGAGCATTACTGCTTCGCAGAAGGAGGTGACGGCCTCCCATGCCCTCTCGCTCCGTACCATGGCCTGGACCAGGGCCGGACGCGAGAGATCCCCGCCACCGATCGCCTCCACGAGGACACGGCGGTGCTCTGCCCAAGCCGGGCATACCTCCACCGTATGCTCCACCGTGTCCTCCGGGTGATCCACGCAGTGATGACACCCGGGCGTTTCCTCCCGCCTTATCCGAAACAGGTACCTCCCGAAACAGCCGTGTCCGGTGAGGACCTGCGTCAGGCGGAAGGTGAGTACGCCGTGGCGCCTCTCCAGCCACTCCTCAAAGAGGGGACTTATCGCCGCAATAGCGGCGTGCCCACGCGGCGCAACCCTAAGGTTAATTTTGTATTTACAAAACCGTATGTACTCAAAACTCAAAACTCAAAGCATTTATTTCAATTAAACCATTTACAGGCACTTTTGAATTGTCAAGGAGTCAGTCAGTCAGAAATATGAAGCTAGTTGCCCATTCCAAAGCGTAGGTTCCTATGGAGAAGAACGGGCAAGAAACTTCACGGACACTCTTTAAAAAAAAATATATTCTTACAAAATATTGTTTATATCATTCATGTTGAAATTATACATGTGAGAACAATGTAGAAAGACGTGTACGTAAAAAGCGTCCGTAATAAAAAAACAAAAATAAAACAATTCAAAAATTAAAATAAGCCGTGGCAGATAAGAGATGACCAGTCCCTACTGATGGCGCCCGTTCACGAACATGACGCATGGATCAGCACCGTTTAGCTCAACCATTTTGAAGGGAACTCAACGATCCAACACACACGCCACCACCAGCGAGACATTTGAGTGAGCATGACATACTCTTAGCCGCCAGGGCATATCAAGTCAATGAAAGACGTACCCAGTAAATGGTAGCTTTATAGAAGGTACATGCTCACAGTGCTCACACATGTGCTATGCCATTATACAATAAAAAAAAGAGATTGAAGTTATACAATTCAAAGATAGTTTTTGCAATCTTCAGCAATTCGAACAATATTTTTGAATGCTAATCAATTAGTTTATGCGCCCTTGTGGAGCTGGACCAGCGTTAAGCCAAGCATTTTTGTCAGCGATATAATCCCCAAGCTTATAATATGCCTGGCAGCATAGTGTGCGTTTTATACAAGATTTAAATTTCGTTTCATTTAGTTGTAGTATATGGGATGGTATTTTATTGTAACATTTTAAACAGTACCCCTTGAAAGATGAGTCTACTTTAGCCAGTCTGAAACCCGGTTGAACTAATTGGTCCCTATTTCTAGTACTATAATTGTTTCTTTCACCTCTTTTACTGAAAAGATTAAGATTTTTCCTGACGTACATGATGTTTTCATAAATATATTGACAAGGTACCGTCATGATGTTAATATTTTTAAACAGTTCCCTTAGAGAATCGCGCCTACGGAGGCAATATATTGCTCTAATGGCTCTTTTCTGCAGAATAAAAATAGAGTCGATATCTGCAGCCCGTCCCCATAGTAAAATACCGTAGGACATGATACTATGAAAGTAACTGAAATAGACTAGCCTTGCGGTATCTATATCAGTAAATTGACGGATTTTTCTTACAGCATATGCTGCTGAACTTAGCCGTCCTGCGAGAGATGTTAAATGAGGACCCCATTGCAGCCTTGAATCGAGCGTGATCCCCAGGAAAACAGTTTTATCTACAAATTCTAGCTTCTCCTTATTCAATACTATATCACAATCACTACTTTTAACATTGGGTAAAGCAAATCTTATGCATTTAGTTTTTTTCCCATTTAATACTAAATTACACTCGAGAGCAATGAATCCGGGTCACTTAAAGAATGTTAAAAATCTCGGAAACTAAAAATGATAGGTTAATGCAATAAATTGTATTTAATAGACAATGTAATACTCCTTAAATGAAAGTAAAAAAAATATGAGTCACCACACATTTTACTAACACAAAATTACATAAAGAAAAAAACTGCTGATCTCTCCTTAAAACAAAAATAGGAAACATGAAATTTTTGAACTTTATTACTACGATTTTCTTGAATTTTAATACTTCGTATTGCCTCCTCGTGCTTCCATTACTGCGTTTACGCGGTTTGGCATGCTGTACACCAAGTTCCTTATACGATTTTGGGGAATATTCTCCCATTCCTCTGTGATAGCAATTTTGAGCTCACGAAGCGTGATTGGGGGAGGGTTTCGTTGTTTTACGCATCTGCCTAGCTCGTCCCAAGCATGCTCGATCGGGTTGATATCCGGGCTGCGCGCTGGCCACTCCATACGAGTAATGTTCATCTCTTGAAGGTAGTCATTCACAATCCTACCTGTATGAGGTCGGGCATTGTCATGCATAAATATAGCATCCTCACCTAAATTGACCATAAATGGACCAACGTGATCATTGAGGATTTCTTCCACATATCTTTCGCTAGTTAAAGAGCCGTTTTCTATGATCACCAGCTCTGTGCGACTTTCAGAAGAAATTCCGGCCCACACAAGTACAGACCCACCACCGTAGGCTACTTTTTCTTCGATGCATGCTTGCTTGAATCTTTCCCCTGGTCTTCGATACACTCTGTGTCTTCCATCGTGCTTGTAGAGCATAAATTTTGATTCGTCGGAGAACATAACTTTTGACCAATCTTCAATACTCCAATTTACGTGGCTCTGGGCATATCTTAGTCTTGAAATACGATGCCCACGCTCCAGTTTAGGGCCGTTTGCAGGTCTAAGGGGTTTTAAGTTAGATTCAGCAAGCCGACGTCTTACTGTCCATGCACTTGGGTTACTTCCTCCGAGGCGTCGAAACTGATTTGTGAGTTCAGTTCCTGTAAGAAAGCGATTTCGAAGCATGGTGTTCACCAAGTATCGGTCTTCTCGTGCTGTGGTACACCTGGTTCTGCCCGTTCCTGGTCTGCGTAGGTTAGAACCAGTTTCTTCGTAACGTCGGAGAACTCTTTGTACTGTTGACAGCGACACACCGACAGTCCTGGCTGTATCGCGCTGACTCCGGCCGGTTTCCAGCATTGTAAGTATTCTGGTGCATTCTTCAGGCGTAAGCGACATAATTTCAGCTTGAATAATGAATATAGAGCACTATCAACATGGTTTATGTACCCACATAAATGACAGATTACAAACAAAAGCAAAACCAAATGCTGTAATTTCGTAGTTCCATCTTCGAAAGTGGCCCTTTTTCAAATTTGATTTTTTTATGATATAACTTTACAATAACTAAGAAGTTTTAATACCTTCATATAAGGAGTATTACATTGTCTATTAAATACAATTTATTGCATTAACCTAGCATTTTTAGTTTCCGAGATTTTTAGGATTCTTTAAGTGACCCGGATTCATTGCTCTCGAGTGTATTAGCAGTAAACCAATTTTGGACCTGCAGTAGGGCGTTATTTACATCGTCAAGATTTGATGCACGTCTATTTATCTTAAAAATTAGGGAAGTATCGTCAGCAAATAACACCATTTGTGGTTGGTTTTTTAATAAATGGGGTAGATCATTAATATATACTAAAAAGAGGAAAGGACCAATATCGAGCCTTGAGGAACACCCATTTTTACTGTTAGACCGAGTGAATTTACACCATTAATTTGAACTTGCTGTTGTCTATCATTTAAATAAGATTTTACTAAACAGAGCGCAAGTTTACCTAGTCCGTAATGCTCAAGTTTCAAGAGTAAGGTTTCATGATTTACGCAGTCAAATGCCTTGGAGAGGTCACAAAAGATTCCTATGGCATCTTGAGCCTCCTCCCACGCTGTAAATATGTGTTTTAATAAGGTGACACCGGCGTCAGTTGTACAACGACCTTTGGTGAAACCATATTGCTGATCGTGTAAGATTTGGTTGGTGTTAAAATGATTAAGCATTTGGTTTAGCATTACCTTTTCGAACACTTTGCTGAATACCGGCAGCACGGATACTGGTCTATAATTGTTGGTGTCTTTACTGTCCCCAGATTTAAAAAGTGGTATAACCTTACTGTATTTCCTTAAATCCGGGAAGACTCCTTGATCCACACACAAATTAAATATTAAAGCTAAGTATGGTGCTATAGTCTCGATTATGGATGTACAAACTTTGATAGATAGTCCCCATAGATCCTCGGTCAGTTTGATTTTAATTTGCCGAAAGGCTTTAATAACTATCATAGGGTTTATATGTTTAAATTGAAATTCAACCGGACAGCCTGGGACAATCGCTCTTAATAAATCAATTGAGACATCGGGTGAAGAATTTAAAGCTTCCGTCGTTTTAGATGGTATATTAGTAAAGAAATGTACAAATTCTTGAGCTACTTCTAAGTTAGAGCTTATTGCACCACGTGAAGTCTCCAATGTGTAATCAGTGTTTCGTTTTTTTTCCCTACTAGTTTCATTATTTATAACTTTCCAAACTGTTTTTATTTTATTTTCTGCTGATTTGATCTTATTGCTAATGTACAGGGCTTTAGGTATCTTGCAGGTATTTCTAAAAATTTTGGAATATGTAGCAACATACTTGGTGAAAGTTTCAGTGATAATGTAAGGCTTAAGGCCATACAGCTCGAAAAGCCTTTCCCTACTTATCCTAATACCTCTAGTTGCCCAGTCACTAAATATAAAAATAGGGCTAATATTTTTTGTTTTCTTTTCAAAAGTTTTATTGAATTCAGTGTGCACTACTGAAAAGAAATCCTCATATAATTTATTTGCATCATCCATATTATGGCCTAGAACATTTAACTCCTTATTTAGGATACTATTGAATCTATTTAATTTGTCATTTGTTATTGGTCTAAATTGTATTTGCACTTTTTGCAAAGCTGTTTTAAACTTATAAGTTACCGTTTGACCACTATGATCAGACGGCAAATAATTTACTATGGCTTTAGCTAAATAATCACAATCGCAGAAGACATTATCAATACAAGTAGCGGAAGTTGAAGTTACTCTAGTACTAACGTAACGTAACGTACCTACTAATCGGTGTATCATTTGCCGCAATCAATGAGTAATTTTACTACAGCGCTCTTTGATTACTGATCTTGGGAATATGCAGACGTCACTACCAGTGTCAATGAGGATTTGCATCTTCGAGTTTTGATCAGTCACAAACAAGCGACCTGCAGTGCTTCGACAGCCGCCGGTCGCCATTATCGACTGCCTATGTCTTTTACCGAGTGATCGCAGGGCATAATGCACTTGGTTGCCTCGTCACCCAACTTGAAGTAATACCAGCAAGTCGGGAATTTCCTATAGTTTGAATTCGACCTCCTTGAAGGCGAACGTCCCTGACCACTCGGGCTGCTTCTGCCGGATCTCTGCCTCGACCTGGACAATGGGTCGACCTGCGAAGCAAGAGCTTGCATCTGCCGGCTGAGACTACCTGCTAAGTTGATGTCGCCGCTACGTTCGGGCTAAACTACATCTTGAATTCTGTCAGCAAGTTCGGCCACTTCCTCCAGACTCACCTTGGCTTGCGAGGCGATAATTGTTTGCGTGCTGCTGGGCAGAAATTCCTCCGGCACGCTCGGTCCCGCCAGATGGCGCAGGTGTCGCAAGAACTGCGATGGCTTGCGGTTGCCGAGCTCTTCATGTGTAAGGAGCTGCTGTAGGTACCTTTTTTTCCCTAAAAGCAGACAATATTTTCATCAACTCCGTTTTTAGCCCCTCATATCTGTTTGATGCCGCTGGAAGGCTGATGATGTCCTAAACCTGGGACGCATAAATCGGGTCAAGGCTTCCAATTTCTGGTATAAGTTGGTGGCGACGACCGTTATGTTTGCAAGGGCGAACTGAATTTCTAGCTGCGCCAGTTTTTCCGGCACTCCGACATGATAAACATCAAAACTGCACTACTTCATCGATCCCTTGATTTGAAGTTGGTGTTGGTGTTGGTTGGTTGGTGTTCTGAGGGGTCGATCACCAATGTGGGTAGGAAAATAAAGAAGGTACTTATGTTTTTAAATGTGAAAATAATTAAATATATTTCGTCTATTTTCAAAGTGAAAATCAAAAACAAAAAGGAAATAAAACGCATGAAACTTGAGGTCGAGGTTGCTACATACGAGTACCTGTCTCAAAATATACAGATTTATTGTAAAACTTTATAGTTACCCCTTGATGAGTTTATTAGAATCTCGTAGGTACTCACTATTAAGAACAACTTTTACTATGGGAACAAACCTGAAAACGTGAAAAAAAAATCTGCTGTTCCCTATATTTTGACGAGTTAAGTTATGTAGAGAACAGAAGATTTTTTTTTCGTCATTTCATGTCTGGTCCCATAGTAAAAGTTGTTCATAATGATGAGTACAATGACCCCGAGGTTGTTAGTGTATTACCAATAACCCTGGATAACGATCGATCGACCATCGGTTTAGTTGCACCAAAACTGCTATTACTTTTTGCACACATCATAATTTTTCGGTCGAAAAACGTCTCCAGGTTGAAAAAGGTCTTCTCCAGGCGCGAGGCGTCACCACATCGACCGATCATGTACTTTTCGCGGCTGATTCCCGTGACCTTCACCAGGTCATCAGTCAACCTGGTTCCCACACTGCGCCTTCCGGTAAGCGGTTGAGCGCCTGAAATCTTTCAACCCATGGGCCAGCCGTTCTGCCAGCAATTGGGCCCACAGCCACTTGTATTTGGCAATCCTCCAGGCTATGTCGGTTACGCAGGGAAGCTCCGAGCTATGCTCTCTCCATTGCCATTTAATTAAGTGACTTACAGCCTTTTAATCGGGTCTATTTTTATGAGTTATCAAGTTTCAGTCCCGTAAGTAAGGAATCACTGGCAACGCGCACTGGGCAAAGACATTTCATCTTGAGACACTGCAGTATTTGAGACGAGAAAGAATTCCATAGCTACCCAGCCGAGTAGAAATCGACGATTGATCTCTTTCCCGAAATACAGAAATTGTTCCTAGGCACTGCCGGGATGGGGCGGTATACTAAACTTGAGAAGTACTATTAAATCACATCCCAAAAAAGGCCTAAATATGTTCACTACCTAATGTTTAATACTAATAATAAAAAGGCCTTACAATATGCAAAATATAAATTTAGGTGGCTACAATTATCGAGCTCGCTTCACTCACTCTTCATTTTCATTTTCTGCTAACATTTTTGCATAAATAAGTCGACAAAGTAACTCTATTTTTTGTATAAATAGGTAAAAAAAGAACCAAACCTAAACAAGCCGGTGTGCAAAAATTTTCGAGCTCGCTACGTTCGCTCTTGGATCTCACATTCTCTACATTTCTTATTTAATCAAAATTCATATTTAATCAAAATTCATATTTAATCAAAATTCACCTCAATATGTTATAAATAATTGTTTACCCGGTGCCAGTATTAGCCAATTAATTTGTAATATTAAATTGACAAAAATAAACCCCAATTCAACTGTTATATTATTATGTGGGGATAGTTTAAGTGTAAGAAAAAAGGACTTATTTGAATGTGTCCGTTTGATGCTACATCTCAATGAGACCAATAGTTGTAAATTTATTTTCTCTACCTTGCCTTATTCTCACTATTTGTCTGATGAGCAAAATAGGCACATTTATAATTTAAATATGTTGATTTATAATAGGACATGTCGTCACAGTGACGCTATTTTATATTTTGATTGTAATGAATTTATTAATGATTACAAACTGACAAATTATACAATGTATTTGCCACCTAATAATAGAAGACAAATTGCTAATCTTTTAGCATACAATACATATACACAGTGACACTGGTACCTGTAGTGTACCATCGATTTCTGTTAGTAGTGGTACTAACACTACTTTTGATACGCCTTATAGTTTAAACTATTAGGAGCGACAACGGGTGAGCCGCATATATTGAATGTTGTTCATCAAAATATGCAGGGTCTGTCCGGCAAAGAGCTAGAGTTAAGTTTATTTATGGAGAATTATGATGTTCAGGTGTTATGTTTGACGGAACACTGGTTGAAAGAACATGAAGTAGTGTTTTTCAATGATGATAATTTTACTGTACAAAGTGCGTTTGTAAGAAAAAATGCCATTCGCGGTGGATCTTTAGTTCTTGTTTCAAACAAGTTGAAATGTAAACAACGTTTAGATTTAGTTAATCTTTCTATTGAGCGCACTATAGAGTTGTCTTGTGTTGAACTCGAGCGATACGTTGTAATTTGCGTTTATCAACCCCACTCTGGTGATTTTATTAGTTTTGAATCGGTAATGGAGGATTCACTCAATAGGTTAAAATCAAGTAATAAAAGTATAATTTTATGTGGAGATTTTAATATTAATATTTTAGATGTTACTCCATTAAGTATTAGACTTCTTAATCTGTTTAGGTCTTATAATTTAATTAACTTGTTTTTTGAACCTACTAGGATTACGGCATCTTCGGCAACTTGTCTTGATAATATATTTAGTGATTGTGATGCCAAAAATAAATTAGTGTTAAGTGACCTATCGTCTGACCACTGTGGTTTATTAGTTAGCTTCCCCATGCCATTACATAAAAAGCAGCAAAAAATAGAATGTAGGCCATAAACAGCTAGTCGTTGCAATAAGTTTAAAATAATAAAGCTCATAGAATTACACCATCTATAGTAGAACACGAGAATCCTAATGAAATCTATGGAGCCCTTTTTGATGTTGTGCAAAAGGAGTACCAATCTACTTTCAAGACCAAAACTATTAAAATTAATGGCACCTCCGTTGGCTTTAACCAATGGGCCACTCCAGGTATTTATAAAAGTAGAGCGAGACTATACGAGTTATATGGTTTGAAAAATACAGATTTGACACACCTTTCCTAGAGTATGTCAAAAATTATTCAAAATTATTTAAAAAGGTTAGTGTTTTTGCTAAATCTAAATTTTTAAGCGATTTAATTAAAAATTCCAATAATAAAGTAAAAACCACTTGGAAAATTATTAACAATGAAACGGGTAAATCGGTTAAGCAAGATAAACAACTTGAGATTATGGTCGACAGTAAATTAGTTACTAAAGCAGCTGACGTAGCTGAAGCGTTTAATGAGTTTTTTGCCAACATACCTATAACTACGACTCGCTCCTTAAATTCGTCCCCGTCTAAAGCTGAAAACCTTTTGCTTAGTAGTGTTTCTAAAAGTAGTATCATATTTAGCTTCGAACATGTAACGCCTCGTGATGTAGTTAATGTTTTTAACACACTCAAGTCTAAAAACACTGGTGATTACTGGGGCATCTCCATTAAACTTATAAGTAATATAATAGACATCGTAGCCCCCTATCTAGTTGTTACTTTTAATAAATCTGTTGATTTAGGAACTTTTCCTGACCTCATGAAGAGTAGTAAAGTCATACCATTATTTAAATCAGGTAATAAAAATGACGTTGGCAATTTCAGGCCTATTTCTATATTACCAGCTTTTAGCAAAATATTTGAAAAGTTAATACTCAAGCAGTTGCTAAGACATTTTAATTTAAATAGCCTCTTTCATAATGAACAATATGGCTTTACAAAGGGTCGCTCCACTACAGATGCGGGTGTTGCTCTGCTGAAACACATATTTAACGCATGGGAGAACTCACAAGATGCTATTGGGGTTTTCTGTGATCTCTCCAAAGCCTTTGACTGCGTGCACCATGACACGCTTTTGCGTAAACTGCGACATTACGGTGTGCAAAACGAAGCTCTCAACGTTATAAATTCTTATTTACATAATAGGTCCCAATGTGTAGATGTTGATGGTGTGAAATCGTCCGGGCTACCAGTTCAGTTAGGTGTACCTCAAGGCTCAATACTGGGTCCATTCTTGTTTTTAGTGTATATCAATGACTTGCCATTCTATTTAAAGGGTATCTGTGAAGTTGTACTGTTTGCAGATGATACTTCTCTTATTTTTAAAGTAGACAGGAATAGACAAGATTTTGACGATGAAAACTGTGCACTATCAATGGTTACGGGTTGGTTTACGACAAATAACCTAGTTCTCAATGCCAAGAAAACGAAATGTGTAAAGTTTGCCCTTCCAAATGTTAGAAATCTAGGACCCAACATCGTCTTAGATAAAGAGGTGCTTGAAACCGTAAACTCGGCAGTGTTTCTGGGCATAACAGTAGATGCCAAACTTCAGTGGAGGCATCATAAAACTAGCCTAGCGGGAAGGCTCAGTTCGGCCGCCTACGCCGTCAGGAAAGTAAGACAATATACTGACGTTGATACAGCTCGGTTAGTCTATTTTAGTTATTTCCATAGCGTTATGTCCTACGGTATTCTGCTGTGGGGCAAAGCTGCCGATATTCAATAGTTATTTGTGCAACAAGAGAGCAAAGTTGTTTTTTGCTGCGAGTGTTGATTTTGAATCCCGAGTAAGCGAAGGATTCTATAATTGAATCACGAGCGTAGCGAGTGATTCTAGGTTAGAATCCTGAGCGCTGCGAGGGATTCAAAGACACGAGATGCAAATAACTTTGCTCTCGTGTAACACATACAACTTTTCGCCTCAGCAGCGAGAACATACAACATGTAAAAAATAACCCTGTCCGATCCGTGAGGGTGTTGTTAGGTATCGTACTGTGGTGTGAGCATATTTATGTGGAAACTTTCAGGAAAAAGGAATCCCCACATTTTTATTTAATTGTGAATTTTACCGTATTTTACGTTTGGTGCGGGCGGCGGCCGTCGTAGTATGAGTATTGAATTTTTTTTATGGATTTGGGGTAATTTTGGAACAAAAAATGTGAACTTTAAATACCAATAACTTTTTTAATAAAAAAATTACTCTTTTTAAATGTTACTGCAGATGCCCTTTTCGTATCGGACAAGGTTTTTTTTTACATAATCTTCATCACCTCGTATTTTGCAGCCACCATCTTGGATTTATATTTTGACCTCACTATCGGCTTTAGTACCCTCTAAAACTATGAAAACGACACCCATGACGAAAATGTGAAAATTTCCGCAGCCGCCATCTTGGATTTTTATTTTAACTTCACTATCGGCTTAAGCAACCCTGATAACCATATAAACGATACCCATGAAGAAAAATTTGAAAATTTTCGCAGCCGCCATCTTGGATTTATATTTTGACCTCACTATCGGCTTTAGTACCCTCGAAAACTACGAAAACGACACCCATGACGAAAATGTGAAAATTTTCGCAGCCGCCATCTTGGATTTTTATTTTGACTTCACTATCGGCTTAAGCAACCCTGAAAACCATAGAAACGATACCCATGAAGAAAAATTTGAATTTTTTTGCAGCCGCCATCTTGGATTTACATTTTGACTTCACTATTGGCTTTGGCAACCTTGAAAACCATAGAAACGATACCCATTAAGCAAAATTTGAAATTTTTCGCAGCCGACATCTTGGATTTACATTTTCACCTCACGATCGGCTTTAGCACCCTTGAAAACTATGAAAACGACACCCATTAAGAAAAATGTGAAAATTTTCGCATCCGCCATCTTGGATTTGCATTTTGACCAAATTCACATTTACTATCTCACTCCGTCTATCTTTCTCTTTGAATCAGAAGAAGACAGTCGCAAGCGCCTTTTCCCGTGACGATTTCTGCCAATGCACTCTTACCGCAAGCCGCCTATAGAACTTCGTTCCAAAAAAAAACAGAATTAAATAAAACCTTATCCTGTGAATCCGAACGTTTTATTGTTGGTTTCATTTTTGGGCCTACTAGAGGAATTTTGGAATCGAACTTCGAATCGACTTAATTCTATCTCTCGCTTTTTTCGTATCGAAGTGAAAGTGACAAAACTAATTGAGGTTCAAATCTTTAGAATTTTGTGAGTAGACCCAACACTGTTCACGGCATTTAAAAAAAAACATTAAAAAGTTACTTTGTCTCACGCTCGCAGCAAAATCGAATTTTGCTCACTGTTTTTTGACAGCAAAACCTGCTTGTTTGAGGTGCTGAGGTGAAAAATATATTTGTCCTCTAAAAACGAGCTGTTCGAGCAATTTACCAGTTGGGTGCCAGAATTTCTCTGAGAGATTTTTTTAAAGATATTGGTATCCTCACTGTTGCCTCACAATTCATTTTCGCCAACATTTTATATATTAGGCAAAATATACACTTGTACACTAAAAACAGTGATATTCACAATGTTAACACAAGAAACAAGGACAAACTACGAGCTCCCTTTCACCGGCTTCATAAGGTTCATAACTCATTTGTTGGGCTTGGTATAACCTTTTACAACAAGCTACCCTCTTCTTTGCTAGATTTGCCTTTTAATGCGTTTAAAACTAAAGTAAAATCCAACCTTTGTTCAAAGGCATACTATTCTATCAACGACTACGTAAATGATAAGAATAGTTGGTCGCTGTGATTGGCTCAAAACAATGTTTATGTTCTCTCTCCAGAATTAGCCTACCTACTGACAGGTTATATAAGGTAAATTGTTCATTTTATTTGACTTTATAAGTAAAGTTATTTTAATTTTATTAATTTTTTTGTTGACATAATCTACTCATTAGAATGATTTTCATGAGTTGTATTGCAATATGTGGTTAGCTAGCGACCTCGACTAATTGATCATATAATTTATTTTTTTTCCTGAAAAACCGGCAGCAAGTTCGTCATGCTCCCTTAGATGTCACTGCTTGCGGTAGCGTCGGAGGTCGGGTTGCCTCCTTCCCTCAAATATGGCGAGGGAGGTAATGGCTGATCTTTGCGTTAAGCTCGTGAACGGGTGCTGCTTGTGGTGACTGGTCGTCTTGCTGATCATGGTTTTGTTATTGTTATTGTTATTAGTAATTAACTGTTTATGTATTTTACCTCGATGGTCCTATATGTAAGCGGGCACGCCCTTTATGCCTGGAGGCTTTATTTCCTTTTTTAGATATTGTTTACGTTTAGTTATTTTTATTTCTGCTTGAGTATAGATCTCGATGTTTTTGGTTGGTATATAGGCGTGTGCTAGCTATCATATGGCTATTAATTTATAATTTAATGTTTTGTGTTGCGTTATGTCAATTATTTTGAAAAAAATAATTACAGCTAATACACAGTTAATACAGCTGTCTGTTTAGTTAGAAAAACTTTATTCTATACAATAGTATAGAATCAAGTTTTTCTAACTACCTAAACAGACAGCTGTGCTGCTGGGGAGTTTGTTGCGCCACTTCTTCTTCCCAGCGAAAGCACTAGGAAGTGGTGAAGGGTGGGCGTTTTGTGGGACTGTCTTATGTAACTGACGTTCGAAAAGTGCTGATTTTCAGCCTAGTTTGAATAAATGACTTTTGAATTTTGATTTTTTTTTGAATTTGCAAAGTTTCTGCATACGACTCCATGCGCCGTCAGTATATGTTCCGAAAGACTGGGTTATAGGTCCGGAATCCACCAAAGCGGGCATATGAGGAGATGTCTGAAGCCTCGTGCAGACCAGCGCGACGCGACTCTAACAATACAATTTCTAAGAAAACTTCACGATCGATATTACCGGTGTCGCGCGTCAGTCTGCACGACGACGCTTGAAGCGGAGACGAGAAGAGATGTTTTTCAACTAGGGTGTATCCACCGAAGCTGCACGGAGATGCGTACTGGCTAGACTGGAGAGGACATGTGTGCTGGCTAGAGCGGAGGTGTGTGCTGACTAGAGCGGAACTAGCCTACGTGCGGCGATCGTTGGATGTTCACCGCACACAACTCACATCTCCGCTTTGTAGATACCGCCGCACGCCGCCCAGTTCAATCTCAGCAAGGCACAACTCACATCTCCGCTTCAATCGCGCCGTTCAAAAATGATACCTACATCACCGCTTAGATCCACTGAAGCTGAGTGGAGACGAGATGTGTGAATAACGAAATTCGATTGGTTGTTTAAAACACATCTCCTCTCCTCTCGTCTCGTCTCCACTTTTGTGGTATCCGGGCCTTGCGTGCAGCGTTAGTAGAGCTTCCGATAGTCTGGGTGTTAAAATGGACATGACCCGTGCCACGGGCGCACGAGATGCATAATTCTGCGCAGTTAGATGTTTACAAAGAGAGAAACACATTACCGATAGGTGCAATCATTCTGAACACCAGTATATTGAAAAATAATCGTGTCTGATTTTGGCGTTTTTTATAGGCAGGTATAATTTTTTTGTTATATATGCATTTTTTTCATTTATTATAACTTCTCTTTTTGCCTTACCGTAACATCTCAAAAACTTTACGCGAAAACATACAACTATCAAGAAACCATTTTTAGTTATTTAATAATATTTAATCGATACTTTTTATTGCTCACATCACTATGTGCAACGTCAACGAAGTCACGTGACCCTCCTCAACCAATCAGAACGCTGTATTTGACAACTAAAATGTAAACTCTCCACGCGAATGTTATCAAAAACTTGTATATAAAGCTTTAATTATTAATTTAATATGCCGAAAAAAGAAAAGGTGAGTTTAAGAATAAAAGAACCAATTTTGTAACGGCCCCTAAATAAATATTTTTCTCACCGTTGTAAAAAAAACGGTAATTTACGTTGTCGGCATTTTACGCTTCCATCGTCGTAATACTAAATACCTACTATGCCATGTCAGTTTGTCAGTTCAGTTTGGTTCAGTTCGTTTATGTGCGGTGCTGCATAATTTACGTGTGTAAAATCTCCGCAATATTGGTGATTCGAAGCAAATAAGCGTGTGTTGTGAGGGTTTCAGTGGAAGCTGACGAAGCTGTTGTTCGCAGGAGGCGATGAAGACCAAAGTTAACAAGAACGGCGAGAGTGAGGCCGAGGTGAGTTGTTTATAATGTAATTTGTAAGATCACATTATCTTCCCGTTGGCACTCGACTTGCTTGGGCTGATGTTTTCAGTTTTACAACGCCAGAAACGTTCAAAACCTGCTTAACCAACAAGATTTGCCATAGGGCTATTATTTGTACAGCACTCGAAAAAAAACGGGTTGTATGTGGTTTTTGTCAACAGGATATGTTTTTATAAATACGTAGGTACGTATTAATAGAAAAAAATCGATGGCCGTAATGTTAGTATTGAATTCTTATTGGTTAGACTGTGTCGTCGGGGAATAAATTGATCGGTCAAGTCTTCATTAGTTTTATTGAAGGAAAACGCCGTGTGTATTCATTTATATTGCAATGGTCAGTCCATATTTATAAAGTGTTCCGTAGGTAATCTGATAAGAATCAAAATTATTTTTCACCTAACCTCTTTGGCAAAAAGTACCAGGTCAGGTACCCAAGTCCTATGCTGTCATCACTTTGAAAATTACCAATTTGCCTATGACTCCAAAGGTCATCATAGATACTGTAAATTTTGACACTTGCCTGTTAATTCTTGATAATATAATATAAGACTGACACGGGAGAGTTCGTACTGAATTTTAAAACTTGAAGTGATAAAAATAAGAAGACTGGTTTTGTTTAAAAGAATTGCATCCATTGTTATTTCACCACATAAAACAGATAGGTACTCTGAGACATGATTATGTCAAACGTGGCAGTTACTTTTATATCAAACGAGGCAGCTACCTTTATGTCAAATAAGGCTTTGACTTTTATGCTGAAACACACTGGTCTGCCAATTTGAAAGGCATGGCAATTAACTCATAATTATTATGGTGATTTATTCTAGAATCTGTGAAGAGGTTTTATTCTACAGAGGATTTTAACTGGCGATAAGTCGACCATGGATAAGTAAAAAATATACACATACTCTATACAGTGTCTATAAAGTCAAGCAATCCAAAATAATTAAACAATAAAAAATAAAAAACTCGTAGTCCCTATGACATTCAGTTTTAAAATGATACAAGTTGATAAGTAAATTGTCCATGTCCTGGTTTGTTGATCAACATGACAATGATCAATAAGCGAAATGTGTTTTACCAGCATTTTACTTATTTGAATTTGGAAATGTATGGAGGTGTTGGTTTGGTGGTTTAGAAACCATGAATACCAGATGTGAATTAAACGTAATGATGGGACTATTTATTTATTTATAGCATTTTTTTCAGTTATAATAGTTGTATATAAAAAAAGTGTAATGTCAGTTCTGAGTCTGTGTGCCCTTTGGCAAAGGATTCCTCCAACCCCTTCCAATTCTCCCTGTTCCATGCCTGTCTAGTCCATGTCTTTCCTGCCGTCCTCACCAAGTCATCCTGCCATCTTTTCAAGGGTTTCCTTTTCTTTCTCTTCCCCTCCCTAGGGTACCATAGAGTCACTATTTTGTTTCATTTCTCTTCTCCCCTGACAGTGTAGCCACTCATCTCCATTTTAATCTTCTCAGTTTTAGTACTATGTCTTGTTTTTTTGTTGCCTGAATACACTGGTGGGACTATTTTAGGGAAATTAAAAACAGGTTCACCTCATTTTTATGACATAACTAGCTGACTCAACGGATACCGAGTCCAAATTTCTATAAAGACAAAATACCCATAGAAAATGAGACATTCAGTTTTTCCCAGACTTCAATACAAAAAATGTACAAATCGGTCCTGCTGTTCTCAAGTGATGCTTACCAACAAACAGCATTTCATTTTTATTTATATAGGTATATTTTATTGTACCTAATGTGTACTTTTTATCATTATCATTTTCATTGTTTACGCAGCTTTATGGAATAGTGCATAATATGACTTTAGCACATTGAATATAAATCAGTCTCAAAATTTACAAAAGTATAGAGACTGCTATTAGTCCATTCCATACTTCCATGTGTATTACAATTTAAAAAAATTAATATGAAAAAATATATTTAAAAAAACCCAAGTAAAAGCAAGTAAGTAGTATAAGTATTTATTTTATTATTATATGTCTTTGACATTTCTCGGGTTCCTAGGGTCCCAGACCTTTGGAAGGCATATGTTAGGCCGAAGCCAACTCGCAGAGGTCCATTAGACGTGTTTTTAATGAAATGAGGCACCTACGATCTATCGATACTATCCCTGTACGCACTATGCTAGTGCACCCAAGTACAACCCCCGGTTGGAATCTAGAACTATTATATATTATTATTATATTTATTTTAACATTGCAATTAATCTAACATTTTATTAGTAAAATTGGATATTACTTAAAGAAAAAGATATAAATTCTTCATCCAGTAATGCAGTAATTAATTGTGAAACCTTATACGAAAAAATTTAGGGGCTTCTTCAAGGCTTTCAGGCTTAATTCGAAACAGTGCCCTTTATGCCAATGTAACAAAACATATATTTAAAATGTAACTTCCCATAGAACCTTATTAAAACATGTTATATATTGAATATGTAGTTGAAAGTCTGACAACAATCCCTTAAAACTGTGGTGATTTTATTACCCAGTTATTTTATCACCCAGAGCCATGTAGTTTCTTGCCCTTTATTTTCCTTCAGCTTCAACTTTTTGACAGAAAAACATTTATTTGACACAGAAAACAGCAACAAACACATAAAAAACAGAGAACAATAAACATAACAATAAAATTGTAGTAAGATTTTGCTGAGCATGCCCATACCGAAAGGGTTACAATCTCAGCATTTGCTGATCGTCAGACACCCTGCTGCTTTTCAGTTGGCATCCCGCAGTGGCACACGGACGTAGGTAAATAAAATAGATACATACTTGAATATTAATAATAAAAAATGTTTAAGAATACTTAAATAAATAATGTAAAAGATTTTTTTTGACAATTTCACCCTGACTGGGTTTTGGATGTCAATAGTTAGGTGCTCCATGTAAAATACTGGTACTCAACTGCACTTGATCAAGATTGGGAGCTGACCCCTACTGTTGAGAAAAGGCTCCAGGGCAGATGATCATGATGATGATGATGATGATCGGATAATAATATTTTATAGTTGGTCCATTTTAAGCACACTTACTACAGACAAATTAAATATATTATTATTATGCTACAAAAACGACTACATATTTCTAATACCACTTCATAAATAGATTTCTTTCAAGCTTGTAAAGTTGTAAGTATGAAATAGAAATACTCATTTTATGTGAACAATAGATTCCTCGTGCAGCTATTCATATGAAAATTCAATGATTATTTCTATAATAGAGTTTGATGGCCACTACAAGATGGCTACTACAGTTTTGCAACATACAAGAAATTATTCTATACATAGAATTTTTATTTTTATTTTTCTATCATTCTGTTAAAGTTATAAAAATATAATTTTTCGATTCACTTATTTTTATTTTTCTATCATTCTGTTAAAGTTATAAAAATATAATTTTTCCATTCACTTAGGTTAAGTATGTTTCTATAGTTTACCTACCTCCATGGGAAGAAGGTGAGTTTATGTATACAGGGTGTCCAGTAAATACCACGAAATACTGCAGGGGGTGATAGCTAGGGTCACTACCTATCAATAAAACACAATATATTATGTTCAGCAAAATCTTACGGATTACAGTTTTACAAAATTTTCCAAAATACCGAAAAATCTCTACCTTGAAACAGATTTTTAAGCATCTCGTAATGAAAAAATCCTTTTCTAGTACTTTTTTTGACATCAAATTATTCGTGAATAGTTACTTTACTCATTGATAAGTCTTTTTTCTATCAAAGACAAGAATGTTTTCAAGAAATACTATTTTTTGTTTAAATTTTCACAGAACTATTTTCTTATCACTTAAGTTTAACCGACAGTGGTGAAAAAAAAAAGTAAGATTTTGCTGAACATATTGTGTTGTATTGATAGGTAGTGACCCAAGCTATCACCCCCTGCAGTATGTCGTGCTATTTACTGGACACCCTGTATATATAAATTAAGTATTTAACACTATGTTATTGATTCCCACAGAGTTAGGTAGAGATGTATCATGTTGAAGACCCACATTTCGCCAGTTATATAGTCCCATTAGGGTAACCATCCGTACGGATTTGTCCGGACATGTCTGGCTTTTTAGCCCCCCGTCCGGGACTATGAACGGCCTTCTCATTCGTCCGGACTTTTGGATTTAAGGGGATATTCTTTAAAAAAGATAAATGATTACTGAAAAAATAAGATAAAAAATTTAATATGCGGACTTTTTTGCATGTAATAAAGGACGAGCCCATTGCGAATTACGAAGTATTGTGTGTAGCAAGTTATAAGTTTATGTTTATGTATATTATAATATATTAAACTTATGTGTGAGACATTATATCATTCCTAATGTATCTTCTACGAATGACTAGCTTCTGCTCGCGACTTTGTCAGCGTTTATCGGGATAACAAATTGTGTGACAAATTTCATCCTAATCCGTCCAGCCGTCTTAGCGTAACAAACAAACTCACATTCACATATTTAGGATACTAACTCAGACCAAATAAAATAAAGGTTTCGTTTTGCCTTTGGTACGGAACCCTAAAAAATCATCACACAGCGCTGCGAACAATACAGTGAAGCATGCCAAGACTACACCTCCGCTCTGTGCATACACGCTCTCACGCACACATTTACACTCAAACTACACCTCAGTAAGTGCACATGTTTACGAAACCGGCCTCACGTCACTTTTGACAGCGCTGTCATGGTTTGTTATATGGCCTGAGGATACTAATAAATAAGTAGTTAGGTAGGTAGGTATTTACAAGGCAATGAGACTGGAAACGCCGGCAGGGGACGCCCTAGAAGGACATAGTGGACAGTACCTCGGCAACCGAGCCCTGCTCTGGTGAAAATAGAGAATGCTCATTGAATAGTACTGGATAGTTAATACTAATTCCATGCTGCTATGATAGTAGGTACTTACTAATTCCATGCTGCCATGGCATGTTATTCTAAGGTAGCCATGTTGCTCTAAACTTTTGGGGACAGAGCTCTCCTTGGGTGAAAATACGGAGAAAACGAATTTTCACTCTCTAAACTTAGATAGATAGAATACTCTTTATTGTACACCATACAAATTATAGACAAATTTAGAAATTTTACATAGGGTGACACAATGGGCGGTCTTATCGCTTAAAGCGATCTTTTACAGACAACCTTTGGATGGATTAAAGGTAACAGGAGAGACAATACTACAGGTAGTCATCGGTGTACCATCTACATATACAATAAATATGTACATACATACGTAAAGCACTTATTCATATAAATATATATACATAGATATACTTATAATATAAATCTATAAACATGAATCAAGAGCAAGGAACTAAATGTAAAGTTGTTCATTGGTTTAATGTAAATAATCTTCTCCTGAACGAAAAAAGACTAAACTCCTTTAATTTTCAATGCCAAATGTCAGGCAGCTAACTACCAATTTCAGACGGCACGGTTGGCGCAGTGGTTAAGCGATTGACTGCTGCGCTGCGTGTCGCGGGTTCGATTTCCGCACGGAACAAATATTTGTATGACCTACAAGTAGTTGTTCCGGGTGTGGCTGTTTGTGACCACAATACAGGAGAAATTCCTAGTGTGGGGCAGCGTTTAGAAAAAGAAAAAAGAAGTTCAAGCTAATGGAAGAGAGTTGGACCCTGTTGAGTCAACAGTTTTTCTTGGAATAACTATTGACGGTAAATTACAATGGGGCCCACACATAGAAAAATTGTCTGGAAGGTAGTAAAGTTTGTTACGCATTTACGCTAAACGGGCTGAACGGATTTGGACACAATTTGGCACACGGGTAGACCATGACCTGGAATAGGACATAGGATATCTACATACTAACTTTATATCCCGATATTCCCACGGGATCAAGACTAAAGCTTCGTTCAGACTAGCGCGACGCGACACCGGCTATTGTTATACCGTGAAGTTTTCTTAGAATATGTATTGTTAGAGTCGCGTAGCGTCGTCGCGTCGCGCTGGTCTTCACGAGCCTTTATGCGGGTGAAACCTCGGGGCGCAGCTATTTATTGATAAATTAAATAATATTAACTTTAATAGACCTAGCATGCATTATTGTCTACAGCTGATAAAGAAAGACAATGTCAAAGAGGTTTCTTTTTGTAGTTGTCAAAATCCAGAGTTCATAGTATTGTTTTAATCAGACATTTTATTTAAATTGAAGGCTGCACAATTTTAGATACAAGTACACAGACTTGGCAGGATACTCGAATGACAAACGTTTTCTCTAATTAGCATTGAATTAACCACAATCTAAATAAAACAAGGATAAGGAAATAATGTCAATTCACCTGCAGAAGAACTAGCAACTTACTAACCAATGTTTATATTTTTTGGTTATTCCATTGATGGTGTAAACATAATAATATGCACATCAAATCAAAGCTAACATAAGAAAACAAGAAAATCGACTTCACATTAAACTTGCAAAAAATGTACAAAACATTTAAATTGGTTCTCGCACAAAAAGTAGAAATTCTGCAGTTGCATTTTGAGTCTTATTGCGTGGTGATAACGCTTTCGATGTTTATCAATTATATAAATATATATAGCTCGTCTTTGTATGTAGGTAGATGTTGGGTGAGGATTTGGCATATCGTACGAGTTGGTTACCCGACCCAGTGCGTGTAAAGCGGTCACGGGAGCGCAAGCGCGCCTTTTGCTACCCTCCCTTAAATATTTCAATTATTCCGTTGTGATTTGAAATTTACTAGCCTGTACAGTATTGTGATTTTCTGTGTTCACTTGCAATGTTTACGTTGGCAGATCTGTGGAATTCCGTCGCTTTTGTATGTATGTCTTCGTCGCTGTTTTCGTTGATCTGATTCTTCTGCTGCATTTTACGAAGATTGTGTTAATGGAAGCTGCCTCCTATAACTGTTAACCTAAATTCTAGCATACCTCGATATTTATTTTTATTCAATTTTCTCTTTAAGTACCTCAAAAACCAAGGTATTCTTTGACAAGTCGAGTCTTCAAATACCTATATTTAAGTTCAATTTTAAGCCCTAATAACTATCTTCCATGCAAAAAAAAATATTATCACCGCACTCTCAGCAAAAACATCATAGTCCAAATCAAATTACGTAGGTCTTGAATATGAATCTTTCAGGCGACATCGCCCTTCGTACGTCGGAACCCAATCAATCCAAGCCGACCCTACTCTCGGGGATCGCATCTGCCGACTTCCTCAATCCTTCTCCTGTCGACATTCTCCTAATGAACAGCTACACATTCTTCCACATAGTGTGTGCCACTTGTATGTCCTCGAATACCTTGATGCGGTTATTATGTTAATCTAAACGAATAACTAATACAAATTCTCTCCGTAGAACGCGAGAGTATCTCTCTGTTATCTCTACGCAACTTTCACTATTGCATGTGTGCGCTATAATTGCAGATAGATCTGTTTTATATTAACACGATTAAGTATCGTTCCGACCTTCGCCAGTGCTTGCGTCAGTAACCTCAAAAACTTGACATGTATAGCGCGAACGTTCATTAATACGTTATACAAATTGGTGTTATTCTGGATATCATGTTCCATTTGGCTGGTTTTCAAAGTTTGTGTCCAAAAGTCCGTGGGCTTACTAAATTGGATTTTCGACCTGTGCGTTGGTCCAAAACGAATGCAAACTACACCCATCATGACTCCTCGACCTTTTGATGTTCAGGTGGTGGTTTTGCTGGTGACTACAATCACCGAATGACGTTCGTTTCGTTCGTGACAGAAAGAAAATTCCGCCGAGCCCCCTAATACCTCAATCACCCGCAGAAATAGTTGCTTTGCTCGACTCGTAAACAAAACACAGGCATGTGTCCAAGATGAGCTGTCCAAAACGATGTCTTGTTCATAACGTATTACGCATATCTGTCGATCGTCTATTTTGTCTTCTCGTATTCACGTAATAATACTACGTGTGTTTTACTTGCATTAAAATATAGTAAATTGAACATTGTTTATTGACTGAAAACTGGGTCAAAAGCTTGTAAAACCAACATTGGCGACTGAAATAAATTGCACAATAGAGATCTTATAGTTTCTGCGAGAATCTTTGATTAATGACTTGTGGTGGGAGCAAAAATAAATACGAGTTCAAGACGTGTTTACTCAATATTCCTATCTCTTTTCCTCGTGAAGTTATTTCAATCGGAACCACTCGCCCCGGTAACTTCTAGTCCCGCTCTCCCCTACACACATCAAAAAAGTCTAAGCAACACGCATCATTTACAGAAACTGCATGTTTTATTAATAGATACTTTATTTTTTTTTCTTAACAAAGTAGATTGGTATACTTATATCTGTTTGTTCTTAAAACGTATAAGTTTACTGGCTGATTTTAAAATATAAACTTTTCTATTGTGTTTTGTTTTCAAACACAATAAAAGCTAATAATTTTTTCCTGATTTCATGTATTTTCGTTGCTTGATAAAGAACAATGGCAGGTCTCCATACAACGAATTGTCTGGGATCAAATTTAAGCGTCCCGTAATGAAAAATATGTTAAAATATTTGGCGTTAGCTCCAGAATCTATAAATGAGACTATTTTCATTTGGGAAAGCCGGAAAAAAAAGATTTCAGTGTTTGAATTTTTAGGTTATGAATGAACGTCAAACCACAATTATCTATAAAACATCGCAGATTGAAATTAAATCATAAAGAAATGCATAATGTGGTGTGGTCTAATTGAGGATAAGAGTATTTACGGATAAAATGAGAAAAACCCAAATAACTTCTAACCTTCGGTGTAGAGAGTAGTACTCAATTGTATGTTTACGAAAGCCGGGCGCGTATTTTTAAAAAAATGCGCTTGCCCCGTAAACACTAAAACTGAGGGTTATAACCCTCAGTTAAACCTTAATATCTAGAAGATTATAATATAATAATACCTAGAAGCAGTGAGCCTAGTGGTGTGACCGTCAGACTGACAAGTCGTAGGTCTCGAGTTCGAACCCCTCTGACTTTTCGGATTCATGTGTGTTTTATATAATTATCACTTGCTCAAAAAACGGTGAAGGAAAACATCGTGAGGAAACCGGCATGCCTGAGAGATATTTCTCGACGGCATGTGAAGCCAAGTCAGAGGCCCATGGGCGGCTTTAAAACTCTGACACCAGGTTAGTTTACTAACCACACGAAAAGAAGAAGACCTTAATACCTAATGTTAGGGCAAATAAAAAACACATTTTGTTTAACATATTTATTTTATTCCTCATCCTCATCTCGTATTATTATCTCATCAGGAAAACCTGCTGGTGCTGAGATATGTTCTTGATGTCTGGCCCATCCTAGATACCACACTAAGGTCAAGGTGTGTGCGCAGCAGCCTACAGTGCGCCGGCCAACTAAACAACTACAGCAATATTCAACTATGCCGGTTCTGCCAGGAATATTATTTTTGCAGTGTGTTCACGCATATATTGCAGTTTACACATAAAATGAGCGTGCGACACGATGACCGTAATCTGCCATTATGATTTTTCCGGGTTTAAACAAAAATCCAATTCACTGGGCAGTCAGACAATCGGAGCACACAGTAAGATTAGCTTATGGTCACGCAACAGCAATATCGGAGTCCTAAGGGCACGCACTAGTCACACAGGACAGTATCAATCAGTCCATAAACAGTCCAGGTCGGGTAAAAATAAATAGAAAGCCAAATAAAAACACAAAACAACCGAAATGAAAAACGTCGAAGGATTCTGTAGCCTCTTGACAGACAACGACAGACAACATGTCACTGTCAAAGACAAAAGTAGTGCTGCACGTTTCGATTCAGTTTTCTTAGGAATCGATACAACACTGAAACGATCCTGTGATATTTTGATTAATATAATATGATTATAATATTAATTGGATTTAAGTCTTCAAAGATATCAGTTGATTAAAGACGAAAGAATAAATCATTTTAATAATTATGTTAAAAACAAAACCAACTACTCTACATGGGTCAATCGATCGGTTGATTATAAAATCGATCATTCGTTTAATTATTGATACAGATAAATTGCATTCATTCAATTTGTACTCACACCACTATTTTAATGGTAACATGTCGTATGTACTTAATTCGAACATCATTTGATAAGCTTTTAAAAACATAAAATAATTCCGGCCTTTACGAGAAGGAGTGAATAATTGAAAAATCGTAGAAAATTAATTAAATTCGATTCATATATATGAAATCCATGGACGCCAAAAAAAAGTCCAGACCAAATTTTGCCATTGTTCTTTGGTATTTATCTCACTTTTATCATTTTTAAGATGATTTGAAAAAATTTTGTGCAGAGTAATTTTACGATTTTTCGAGCTTAACGGTGCTGATCCATGCGTCATGTTCATGAACGCGCGCCGTCAGTAGGGACTGGTCATCTCTTATCTACCTCGGCTTATTCAAATTTATTTTAATTTTTGAATTGTTTTTACCTTTTTATTACGGACGCTTTTTACGTGCACATCTTTCTACATTGTTCTCACATGTATAATTTCATGTGCATAACCAATATTTTGTAACAATATTATGATTTAAAAGAGTGTCCGTGGAGTTTCTTGCCCGTTCTTCTCCATAGGAACCTACGCTTTGGAATGGGCAAATAGCTTCATATTTTTTTTCAAAAGTGCCTGTAAATGGTTTAATTTAAATAAATGCTTTGAGTTTGAGTTTTGAGGTGTCAATTGGAGCGTGATTTGTCGTCATTAGACCCTGCTGAGCAGCACCCAGGACGTGGAAGGAGTACAACTGCTCGACAGGACCGATACATACAACTGACTGCAAGACGTCAGCCGATATTAACCGCCCGGGAGATAGGTTTAAAGCTACAATTCTCAAGCGGTGTTGTTGGTAGCCACCAAAGCGTGAGAAATAGACTGCATTAATACGGCCTACGGGCACGACGCCCAATTAAGTGCCCACCTATATGCCATGGGAATCGCGCCCGTCGAAACGAATGGTGTAGGGAACACTTGATATGGACCCAGGAGCAATGGGATAAAATGTTATTTTGCGATTAGTCCCGGTTTGGATTTAGGCCTAATACGAGAAGGGTAAGAGTGCATCGTCGTCCCGGAAATGCTGAACTACCGAGTGCACCCTTACAGTGATGGCATTGGCGGGTATTATGAAGAACAGAAGAACTGAGCTCGCTTTTGTAGATCTGGCAATATGAACGTTGAAAGTTACGATGAAGATGTCCTCGGGCTTTATGTTCAACTAATTGCACAAAGTCTTGGCTCAGATTTCACGGTGATGCACGACAACGCGCGTTGGCACTTCGCATACAGCTCGGAGGACCAGAGTACTTGGCAATGGAAAACTTCCGGGTATTACTGTGGCCTGCACAATCGCCAGACCTCAATCCCATCGAGCACGCATGGGGCATGCTCCAGAGACGTGTTATAAAGAACTCTGTAAGACTTGTTAAAATTCCATTGGGAGCGATTGCCGCAGGATCAGATAAACAATCTTATAAATTCTATGAAAAATCGTTGCCGGCACGTTTTTAGCAACAGTGGCGGTCACACTTTGTATTGAATTACCAAATAATAATAAAAACTGTCGTTATTTAATTTTGTAAAACATGAATAGTTTAATTTAATTTTATACTAGCACTTTGCCCGCGGCTTCGCTCCCGTGGTCTTTCCCGCGGGACCCGTTATTTTTCCCGGGATAAAAAGAAGCTTTCTAATGGTAAAAGAATTTTTCAAATTGGTCCAGTAGTTTCGGAGCCCATTCAATACAAACAAACAATCGAATCTTTCCTCTTTATTCTACGTATGTTACGGTACACATCATTATTGTTAATTAGGTAGGTATTATGATTACTTAATTGAACAATTGAATGAAAGATGTTGTTGCTTTAGTCACTAATGCATCAAAAAATGTTAAATTTTGTTTATAAAAGAAATATAAATATATTACAATAGTAAAAATCGTTCAAAAGTTCAAAACCGTATGATGCTTAGACTTTTTTGATGTGTATTTATGCAGCGTTCCACGCGTTTACAATCGAGCTAATGAATTGTCCATTACTGTTAACAGGACGTCATGCTGTGGGCCGGCCTTCGTACGTCACGGTGGCAAATAGTCACCCTGAAAATACCAACATCATGACATAAGTCGCGTTCCGAAAATCAATTGTTCAAATAGAGCCTTCAACCCAACGTCTATTTTCAGCTGTCATCACATGGTTTATAGTATAAATAAATAATCTCCGCTTTTCTTTAGTACGTTACACGTTGTTTTGTTCGCTTTATCGCGAATGTAAACAATATGAGCGTCGCTTGTTGTAACAATAACATAAATCTTGATAAGAAAATGAACGGTCTTATCTTTGCGGATTTGCATTCATCTACGTGAATAATGAAGCTATTATATTATTTATAAGAAAAGTCGGAATTATATCTTTTTATTAATTACGTCCATTGCGCATGTGGTAATTATTTGTGATTATCAACAGCTTTTGCGACGGTTTTGTATCGCAGAATTTTATCATATTACATGTACGTAAAGCTCTTTGAGTGTAACGCTCACTGGCGAACAGAATATGGGTGCAACTAGAATGGTCGAAAATTTTCCATTATCGTCATTCACTATAAGTACTTGTCAAACGAATTATGGGCGATGTGAAATAGCAATTAATTACAGTTCTGGCGTCTATTTCATTTACAAGAAAATCTCCAAGATTTACTATAAATAGGGGCAGCATCATTGTTTGCTTTCTCTATTTCGTGTGGGCGTTCCACTGACGTTCATTGCGTTTGCGCTGCTCATCTGGTTTATTTAAAGTTCAAGATTTTTAGCTCATTTCGTTTTACGGATGTTAGAAATTAGAATATTATTCTGGAAGAAATTAGGAGAGTATTTACGTTTTGGAGACTGATTCTCATCCTCGTGTCAAGGAGTTTTATTATGTTGCTGTTACTTTTACAGTAGGAACTAATTTTATTGCAATGTCTGGTGTTTTAAATCTTTTGCACTTTGCGATTACATGCCAAGATGAAAGACGTGCAGATATATAATTAGAATCAGACATTTCTGGAGTTCGAAAAGGTCTATATTCACTAATATATCTTTCAAATGAGCTTAATACAAAATTAAGAATTTGTCTGTGAATGGGTGACCATATTTACATACTGAGGCTCCTCAGTGCCTCTTGGTCCCGGTCATGTCATTCTTGGATCTTTGACAGTCGTTACGGGTCGTCAGAAGCTCGAAAGTCGGACAACCAGTCTTACCAAGGGGTATCGTATTACCCAGTTACTGGGTTGTGGAGGTCAGATAGGCAGTCGCTCCATGTAAAATACTGTATTCAGCTGCATCCGGATAGATTAGAAGCTGACCCCAACATATTTAGGAAAAGGCAGGCAGATTGATTGTTGAAGTCACACCTTCGAATGTTGCCTCTGCAACATTGATTCATTCATATTTATCGTTCGAAGTGTTTCTTACATGTAAAATACTGGTATTCAGCTGCATCCGGTTAGACTAGAAGCCGACCCTAATATAGTCGGGAAAAGGCTGGGCAGATTAATTGTTTTATTTTTACTGTAGGAACTAGTTTTATTGCAGTGTCTGGTGTTGTAAACCTGTTTTGCACATGCCAAGAATCGAAGATCAAATACCTGATATTTAATTAGAATAACACATTTCTGGAGTTCGTTATAGTCTATATTCACTGATATATTTTCCAAATGCGCTTAATACATTAAATTAAGAATTTTGACCAATTATATTAATTTGACTTGGTCAAAGATTTCTTGAATTAGCTGATAATGTTTGTTCCTCTTCGTAGTATTTACGTATTTAAATTGCAGTACCTTCCTCTCTTGATCGTTTAAAGGGCAGTTTAGTCTACGCTTTACTATTTCGGTATAGGTATAGTACCTACTTAAATAATATTGCGGTATAGGCTATAATGATAAAATGACGATCACACTATACGATATATCGCCAGCCGGTCTACTATACCTACAGGTTGGAAGGGACATTGACGCGAAAACTGATACCCCTGTAGATGTCCCTACCACCATGTATACACTGTCATTAGTTCTCATACAATTCTTATTCATACAGTTGCTTCTGACAGCTCCAAAGTTTTGCAAAATACTACAAATGGTTTTTCTCGACAAATTTTGTTGCAAATGAAAATTCGTCGACGCAATCAATGGTTTCTGATTGATGCCTGGTAAAGTTCCCAAAATTCTCCAGACAATACATAATTTTGGGTTTCCGAGTACCTATATTTCTGGCTTCCAAGAGCCAAGAAAATTATTCCGCCTAGATAGATAGAATACTCTTTATTGTACACCATAAAAATTACAGACATTTTAGAAATTTTACATAAGGTGACACAATGGGCGGTCTTAGCGATGTTTTACAGACAACCTTTGGATGGATTAAAGGTAACAGGAGAGACAATGCTGCAGGTAGTCAGCGGTGTACCATTTACATATACCTACAATAAATACATACATACATAAAGCATAAACTTCCAATATTCAATATTTTTTATCTAATATTTTGGGCTTGTTATGAGAGCAACCACAGAAATAAGAGCAACCAATGACAGAGCAATACGTCCGCTTCGAAGTGGTTAGACACATTAGCATGCTTTGTCATAAATAAACTAATTTTGGTACCTATTATTAGTTAATAACGATGCGAAAAAATGCAACCAGGTCACCAGTTAACGTTAACGTAATGTTAGTTGCAGCAATTTGCTGTTTAATTGGAGGAACCTAACTGTAATTCGACAGTATACAATACGATTTAGAAATCCGATTCCTGTGCGATTAGTTTAGCGACGTCGCCGCCACTGTGTGCACGCGTACTCTAAATTTACGATCCACCAGTGTATCTAAAAGTGCTACCATATTATCATATCTTGCACGTAATCCCGCGCAGCATCCCGAAGTCTAAACTAAATACGCCGACGATATTTTAATTGCACCTTAATACCCCAACTTTAGCACAACCGCAGTGATGTCACAAAATTTACTAATAACAGATAAGGACAGTAAAATGTTTAAAGAATTTAAAGTGGTTTACAAGTTAATTTATGCAGTAGATTGCGCGCTCTGGATCGAGTTACTGCCTCCGTCGCCGGCTCGTCTCAGTAACGAGGTTTGCAGCCGTGAGACACTTTCCCAGAAAACTTTGCTCACCTTGTAAACTTTTCAATCTACTGCCCTTTGATATTGATTCCGTTTTCTTTGTGAACTTACAAACAAGTTGATAGGGATCTCGATTCTTCGCCATTTGCAAAAGGTCCCTTTCGGGGCAATACTTACTTTCCATATTTAATTCGATTTGGTTGTCTTTCTCATGCGTTGACAAATTATCGGCGCACTAATATGACTCATATATGGTAAACTTGCAGAGAAAGTCCACCGTGTTCTGATTCTGACCAAAGCAAGAAAAGTGATAGGTTTGCCGGTTCTCGCGAAATACAAGCTACTGCGCACTGCAGTGAAACTTTTTTATGTGGCATGATAGTAAGAGTTTATTGTTCTTCGAATCACAAAGCGGTTTCATTGTGCTTTAGCTCCTCTATGTGCTTTCATATTAAATTGTACAGCTTCGTTGGACAAGAAAATTAATTTTTCAGTTTTATCTTTTACTTGCAGTTGTAAACCATAGCTTCAGTTCAGTGCGTATCAGTGATAACGGGAATGAGCCGGTTTCAGTGTGAGTGATAGTGTTGGATACAATGTAAAATGATGGTGTCAGCCGCTTCGGCAGCGAACCTAACCAGCCACTCTCTCTCCTCGATGTTTCGGAGGCGCCGGAACCGTTCACCCGTCACGGTAAGCTTTGATGTCTAAAAATATACCGAGATGCGAAAATTTAATCTCGTTTGCTGAGATCCGCACCTTCCACGCTTCTTATGAATATTCAATAGCGAAATTAACATAACAGTGTTACCGGAATCAAGTTCAGACAAACAAACAATAAGCTTTGCATTTAAATCTTGCAAGCACCCACAAATTTGGATCAGAAATTCATTATACCAAAGTACATGCCTACATGACGGATCCGCGAAGTTTTGATCAAGCGAAAAGTAGACAGCATCTGGAATTCCTATACTTTAATATCAGTCTAAAGTAACGGTGGTTCTTCTACGTCACAGACCGACTGCCGTGAAACCATTCGCTTTACATACCCAACGGAACATTTCGCTCCGAGATTACTTTTTTTAAGGAGGATTGATCGTAAACTAGTGAAATTATTATAATGAATTTTATTAATAAAATATTTAATACGTAATCAATTTTAAAACATGCTGTCATTTATTTTAGATTGCTGAACTACCTATGTATTTGAATAATTCATGTGTTTTATTTGTGAATGCTTGAGAGGAGGTAGGTCTGTATCTGTGAACAATTTCGATTTCCGCAATGTTATTCAAATCTCAGCTAATCTGCCTTTATTCGTTATATTCATTGACAGATTCTGATTACAGACTTCATTGTCAAACGTCATACTGCAAGTGCAAGGGCACACGCGAGATCGATTCATCTTCATCTGTGCAAATACGACGATTAAATCTCAAATGTCCTTGAGTTTATTAGCTGTTTTCAAACGTAAACTATCTATAAAAGACTGCAAATTCATTCTATACAGATAACATTGTCTTGCTTTGGTAATTTGCCAAGTGCGGCACTTGTAAATACTTATGTAGTTATTACGTAAACCGTTACGGGTTTGGGGTGACGTTTCATTTGCGCGTTCGATTCCACGAGAAAGTGGTACGGTAAGTCGGTGACTTTACTTACCTGTGAATAAATATGAAATACCTATTGGAATTAACGGCAAAATTCACTTTTACTTAATTACATACTAAAGTTTTTAATTGCCTCGACGTCAATAAAATGTGGCAGTTCAATTTTTGTATCGTGTAAGGTGCGAGAAATTAATGATGATTTTGTTAGCAAATCCCGAAATGGTTCTACTTCTTCTAGTTGTCTAGCATTTTTGCTAAACTGGGGCTTTGACGCAGCCGCGAGGAACACATTCCTGCTAGTATCTTACAACGCACTTTTACACTTTTTAAGCCTCGTGCAGACTAGCGCGACTCCACGACGCGACGCGACTCGAACAATACAATTTCTAAGAAAACTTCACGGTATAACAATAACCGGTGTCGCGTCGCGCTAGTCTGAACGAAGCTTTATTTGGTATTCTTTCCTTTTATTTTCTTTCTTTTTACTTGTGTGCCTTTTAGTCTGTGCTAAATAAATGTATTTTCTCTTTCTTTCTTTATAAGTGTGATTGGGTTTTACCATCAGCAATTTATCAGTAGCAGTCCGGAGTCTTGTCTCTGTTTTGTGCCCGGTTGATGGCAATATTCTCGCCCCCTATTAAGGCTCGTGCAGACCAGCGCGACGCGACTCGAACAATACAATTTCTAAGAAAACTTCACGGTATAACAATAGCCGGTGTCGCGTCGCGCTAGTCTGCACGAGCCTTTACATGTGACTTAAACATAACTGGCGAAATGTGGGTGTACACATCTGCTTAACCCTTCTGGGATTACTGACGTCATGTTATGTTATTGTACAACTACTAATAACAAAATTAGCATACTTCTCCAGAGCGGATCTTAACAATACCTCTTGGTTGTTATTTACGGTGTTTAAATTGAAGAGCATCGTTTGCTGTTCGATGTTCCTGGTTGTTATGATAATGTATGATACTACCCAGACTCCCATACTGAAACACGCTAGAATAGTATCCCTTTATCACAGTGTTCAGTACGTCTAACCAAAGATATCCATTGATTAAAGTGATTTTATTTTGACCTAAAATAATAAATGGCATTGGATAACCAATATTTTTAGTGTTATTTTGTTAGCTGATTTATTTTGCTTGTACCTATCTAATGCAATGAAAAAATGCAATTTTTCTTATTATTTTTTTGCCATTGTCCTTGGCGGTCTGAATGTTTTCTATAAGTTTGTCCATCTATTTTAACGGGACCTTATATGCAGCTATAATCGTAAACCTGCCTGACTGGGAAGCTAAGGAATAGGTAAATTGACAGGAACTATCGCACAGAGCAACCCAATAAAAATTGTGACACCAGATGTCACGACAAGCTTTCAACGACTAGCTCTCAGCATAAAAATAAAGATAAATGACGTAGTTTCTTAGCTAATGCCTTGATTACACATATAGGTAGTCCTCCAGACCGTATTTCGGCCACGGCGGCCAATCTCAACGGAGACTAGCTTTCGGCGCGGGAGATATCTCACTCTCATATTCCGATGGGACGGCAATCCGACACGACCGGAGAGAGATCAGGCGCAGGACCAACGGCTTAACGTGCTTTCCGAGTCTTTTTTGGTTTACGATTACACATACCGAGTAGATGGATGCGGTAGAATCCATCAATTATATTCATTGGCTATGTGAACCAATATGGGACCAATGAATATATCAAACGCATCCATAGGAACGTAGCATAGCACATCTCTGGTGGAAAGGCACCCTAAGTGTAGCCGGATGCAACATGATACACATTACGCGAACGTTTTATCACCACACGTGGTGTAGAAACGCCGTAAATATATCCGCACCTTTAGCGCACTCGCACAGGGCATACCTACTTTTTGTAGGTCATCGGTCAGATTATTTCGCAGAGTTTTATCACCGATTTTGTGACCTACTCAACACACACGAGCTCAAATACGACATATTCTTTTATGTATACAGCGGACTGTGTATGCGGCGCATAGATTTCCGAAACTTTAATTTTTCACCGACAATAGGGCCGGTCATGATTTACTTATGTACGTTTTGTAGGACGTGTGTATTGATACATTTTTGTTCTCTACTGTCTCATTCAGCTAAAATCGGGCCCCGGTTGTATGCCTTCTGCGAACGTTCTAACTGCTACAATCATAAAGTTATCGAACTAGACGAGTATTGATTGCGTACTTTTCACAGCAACCTTGACATTGTGTATCTGATTGGCTTTGGCTGTGTAGATTGTTACAGACTTACAGTAGGTAGGTACCTCCCACGTCGCTTTTCATCATTTATTTAGGAAAATCGATTTTCATTTCGGGCTATTTGCTGGAAGTCACTTTGTTTATTTGTTTCGCTTTTCTTGTATTGATTTCGTTAAGTGGTTTTGGGTTTTGTAGTTTCTATAACAATTATGTTTTTGTTAATATTGCAGTGTACGGAAAAAACCAGACGTTTTTCTTCTGGGGAATCACCCAAGTGCAACAAAATGTGAAATTAATGGAATGCACGAAGTGCCCGTTAGTTGTCATCGTCTGATGGATGACGCGCTCTATTCGTACGGAATACCTATTAGTCTTTGCATCGATCATTGTCAGTAAACCTTGTTATGGAACATCCCGTAAATAATCCCACGTTATAAATAAATTGACATTTGCTGATACACTGTTTTCCAGAAAGCGCAAAATGTTTACAGTATCGGTCCACGCCCACAGCGTTGCATCTAAAAATCTTATATATTCTGTTTTAGGGGCATGAGGAACAGGGTGTAAAGTTCACTCATCCACCATAGAAAAGGGAGGATCCTCCAACCAGACGGGTGTTGTGTCTGGCGGGCCGACTGCCCAACTGTTGATTTCGGATAGTCTTATCTATGTCGTTCGCGCGGTAAACTCTAATTGCGCGATGCAGGATTTGTGTGACGTCATGTCTTTGATGCGTGGTTAGTATGTGGCGGTGTAACCGCTACATCACTCCCCTCCGGAGACCGGAGGTCGATAGTGGGCTGAGTCTTGTATCTTGCGATGCTTCACAGTGCCAGCTAAGGTTCCAGTGAGTCGGAACCGGGTGCCGCACAGTTCGCGGTGAGTCGGAACTGTCTGCGGTGATTGCGGCGGTTGTGGTGATTGAGGTGATTGCGGTGATTGAGGTGATTGAGGTGATTGCGGTGATTGAGGTGATAGCGGTGATTGCGCTGATTGAGATGATTGCGTTGATTCCCCAGTGAGTCGGGGTGATGAGGCTGAGGGTGATGACCAGGAATGCGCGTTCGCTGCATGCTGGTGGTCAGGATACCCGTTGAAGCCGAGGGTGCTGGCTGTCTGTGTGACTCGCCTCACGAAAGCTTGCGGGAGTGATGATGATGATGACGTCACGCTGAAGTAGTTGCACGAAGGCTGCGTTGACGTTCATACTCGGGGTCACCAATTTAGGGGCATGAGGAACAGGGTGTAAAGTTCACTCATCCACCATAGAAAAGGGAGGATCCTCCAACCAGACGGGTGTTGTGTCTGGCGGGCCGACTGCCCAACTGTTGATTTCGGATAGTCTTATCTATGTCGTTCGCGCGGTAAACTCTAATTGCGCGATGCAGGATTTGTGTGACGTCATGTCTTTGATGCGTGGTTAGTATGTGGCGGTGTAACCGCTACACTGTCACAGAATAGTACAGATGGGTCAATCCGCAAAATCATTAAAATAAAAAGCGATTCTTGGTACGACACAATAAAGTGCAATTCAGATCGCACAGCGCTAATTACATACAGTTATATTCACCAAGAAGTTGCCTCTCTTTCTATTGCGTAACTCTTATATCTTCTGACTATTACGTTACGCCCACGAAATTCGACAAGTCGAGTCCACCGCGTACCTACTTGTAGCTTCATACCTAAAATGCGGATTGAACCATCTGTATTCATCTGTGGCTCTATTATAAATTCTCTTTTGTTTTGTTTTTCTAAACAAACCAATATTTATTATTTTTTCTAACATTGGCCAGTACAGCTGAGAGAAAAGACTGTTCTTTTGCCAAAATAATTTAGTTAATTCCATTTTTAACACACCTCTCATCTCATGTATGTTGTGTGTGGTTTTTTTATCATTCTTGACTACACACGTCGCATGTAAATTATGTTTACTTACCTTAATATAGTAAAAACACATGTTACTTAGTTGATGTTGCGTAAATTAAGCTTTGTATTCTTAAAGAAACAGACAGTGTAGCATATAAGGAAAAATCTTTTCCATCTGTTGATGGGATTTGGAAAGTTTTTAGGTATAGTTCGATTCAAAGTTAATGGCGGCTCGGAAGTTAGCTGCTCCCTGCGCAGTACCGCACCCCTCACCCCCGCTGACTCATGAATTTGTACTGCGCAGCGACTCGCCTCATGTTCCGAACCGCCATTAAGTTTGAATCGGGCTGTACCTATGTTCAGTTCGAATCGAATTCAAACTTTTAAATGTCGGGAGCGTGAAACGGTTGAACGGATTGCGATGATTTTTGCCATAGGTACAGGTGTTACTCTACCACGTGACCATTTATTTTTTACTGAAAACGGATAGGGCCGATTCATAAGCGAAACTTAATTTTGAGAATACCAGCCTAGATTCTCAATGAAAAATAAAAATTAAACATTATTTATTTTTTTATTTAAGTATCAAAATTATTTAGATTACAAAAGGTAAGCAAGAAAATTGTTCAGTCATTTTTATATTTGTCAGCAGAACTAATTTGTTTTAATACAGCTGGTGATGATTTTAAGTAAGAATAAACATCTTGGTTATCAACATTGCCTTAAGGACCGGAACCTGTATCTGGGTTCTTTCAGTCGTCCACAATTTTTCATTAAAGACTTTCTATTGGTGCATATATGTTATAAAATATATACAAAAGTTTTCATGGTTAAGGTTGTTGGTGTGGAAGTGTATGAACGTTTCCCCCCCCCCCCCCCCCGACGACGGTTTCTGAAAATGGGAAAATTTTGCGTCCCCAGGTTTTTTTCGGGACACCGAGACGAAGAACCAAAAAAAGGTACGGTCCCGTTCAAAATGATCGATCCCGTTCAAAACGGTATACATAAACTCACGCCTTCTTCCCATGGGAGCAGGCAGAAACTACAGATATAAAATATTCCAGTAAAATCTTCCCTAAGGATATAAAATCCACAAGGCTAAAATCCCGAATAAAAGCAAGCTGAACAATAAAATTCAACGTCTGTTTGTGTTATAGATGTGTCTGCAGTACACAGCTTTGTACTCGTTGTTCTCGAGAACTTCCCCCCCATTATAGCATTGACATTGAGACTCGTTTCACGACCACGTCTCCGTTTCAACATCCTACCTTAAGGGGAAGGTTAGCCCCAGAAATTGAACATTTCTTACCTTTCAGTGTCAATAGGGATGATGACTAAAAAAATGTTTTTTGTCCGTCATGTAGACTATGAAAAAATAACGTAGGTACACGTATTTTTTCTTTTTTTACGTTATCAAAAGATTACGGCGATACATTGAGTTATAATGTGCCATGACGTCACTTGTATGTAGATTTTATACATACTTGTGACGTAACAACCCCCACTCCCCAACTTTAATGCGTTGTATCTAAGTCATTTTTGATTAATATGATAAAGCAAAAAATACGTGTCTAATATTATTTTATTATCTGATTGACGGACTAAATAGAATTTCTTTTTTTGACCCAGTCATCATCCCTATTGTTGGTATTCAGTTGTGCAGCGACGATCGTCGCAGTGTGGCTGGTAGCAGTTGGATGAGAGTTGCCAAAAATCGAATTGAATGGCGTGCAATAAAAGAGTTTATGTCCAGCAGTGAGACTGCTGTAGGTTGGTTATGATGATGATCAGGATCATGTTGATCAATATATATATCATTCGCAGCGGTAACAAATAGGTATTTAAGACTGCACCGAGCTTTTTAATACAAACAAACATGATTTTATTAAGCTTGTTTGAAGTAGTCAATCAATCTGCCTAGCCTTTTCCCAACTATATTGGGGTCGGCTTCCAGTCTAACCGGATGCAGCTGAATACCAGTATTTTACATGGAGCGACTGCCTATCTGACCTCCACAACCCAGTAACTGAGTTATACGATACCCCTTGGTAAGACTGGTGTCAGATTTTTCGGGCTTCTGACGACCCGTAACGACTGTCAAAGATCCATGAATGACAGCCGGGACCATCGGCTTAACGTGCTTTCCGAGGCACGGAGGAGTCTCGGTATGTAAAGATGGTCACCCATCCACAGACCAACCCCGGCAAGCGTAGCTTAACCTAATGGATCGACCCATGCGGCAGTTATTACTTAGTTACGAACTCCACGAGTTTGAAGTAGTAAACAATTAAATTAAAATGTAGGGAAATATATTGGTATTATTGGGGATATCTAATCTACTAGACATTATGCGCGATGGAAACACGATTTGATAAAGTTGGCTCGATATAATAAATAGGCAAAGTTACGAGTACCTCTTATCGAGTAATTTTTTCCTCTATTTTACTACTTTTTTATATAAATAAGTAATTTTATATTATGATTAATTTACTAAAATAAACTTCATAGATGCATTTATGCGCGATAGTTTTTTATTTAAGAGCATTATGACGACAAAAACAACAAAAATCATTGAAAAAGTACAAAAGTGTGGTTATTTTCTTTAAAACGTTTATTGCGAACATTGTACACTTAGTTCGCAATAACTTTGACTCTTTACACGTAAAGAAAAAGACAGAGACAAAGAAAATGGTCGGTACGCTCTTAAATAATTATAATCACAAAAATTATGAATACAACTGATCGATATACATCCTGGACCTGCAAACTGCAATTTCGCGGGTTGCCGGAGCGCGACCCCCTTAAGTAAACGATCGTTTTAACATCCTTGCTTAACCTACATACCTAGGGTATATGCTTTTAGCAAACTACTGCAATGTAGGAAATATTCAACACGTAAATGAATCTTCATATAATATTATGTAGAATTTTAGGAGGTTATTTACGTGTATTTGTATGGAGATTGAAGATTGATATGTTATTCTGTAGTCTATCGTTAAATCATGGGATGTTTGCGTTGTGGAAACTTCTATGATGGTGACGCCACATTAGCCTGGTTTTGAAGATAGAACTAAATCGAGGGACTACTTTTTCGATCGATAGAATTTTGTTCTAGGTGGTGTGAATTGACACAGAACTGGTCGAAGTGGCGATGCTTGGGGGAGGCCTATATCCAGCAGTGGACGTCTTTCGGCTGACGACATGATGATGATGAAAATATATCGTGAGATAGTTTGAGTTACTTTAAACGTGTATTTAATTCACAAATTGTTCGTCCATGTCCGTAACAAAATACGTTTAAATACCTATCAACTTTAGAAACAAAAAATATACTCATGTCCTACAATCGCCAAGGCAAACCTACATTTAATATGCACGAGTAACGCTATTGCTTGCTTCGATCTTCGATTTTCTTTCCATTCGAAGGAACCTTGACTTCTCCAAGGACTCGAATAACTCACGAACCGACAATCAGACTTTATAGCATAGCATATCGTAACGTTTTATTATGAAACTTCAAAGAAAACTATTAAAGTGTGAAAACTGTATGAAAATTCTTGTCTGGAGATATGGCAGTAATACAGATAATCGACTTCTGGTAGTTCTACTAATTCTTTGTGATAATGATCTAGTTGAATTTGGTTGATTTCACAACAGTCACTAATACGTCTTCTTTTTGTACCTATTGTATGATTTATTCTGTACTAGTTTTGCCCGCGGCTTCGCCCATAGTCGAAAAATATCCCACGGGAACGTGCTACCGGGATTACATACCTAATAGCCGAAGAAAAGGTCATTGACTCCTACCGCTGCGCCCGCGTTGCCGTCAACCATAATTATTTTGTTAAGCGTAATTTTGAATATCTTTTAAACTATTAATTTAAATGATATGATGTCAAGGCATATTTTAATCTAAATTAAATACCCAATTTGAATAACATATTTTATTGGATAAGGGTTAATAGCTTTGGAAATAACAATGACATTTTTATCAAATTCTGAAAGATAAAAATGCTTACTGTGTGTCATCCTTAGAAGATAGACATTATTATGCCATCGCGGACTTTTTTGTTGAACTTTTTGAGATAAACCATTCTGTACAATGTGTAGGAACATTTTTTTTTGTATCTTCTACGGTTTGCGCGGCGCACGTCAGTAAAGCTTCCAGTCGGCATGATTTTTTCCGACACCTTCAACAATAATCGTAATCAATTTACATAAAACGCTAATGAATTATACACCAAAACCTTCCGCATGAATCACTCCGTCCATGGGTGAAAACCGTTTGAAAATCCGTTCGATAGTTTTTGAGTTTATCGTGTTCAGACAGACAGACAGACAGACGCGGCGGGGGACTATGTTTTATAATATGTAAGGAAGCTGAATTTTATATGACTTTTGCAAGTTTTACAAGCATGCTGGAGACGGAATTTCCTGTCTGAGTAAGAGTAAGTATAACAAATTAAAGAGTCACGCTCAGATATCTCTTTCAAAGTCACGATATTTATCATGTAGTAGTGCTTCATAATCCACTCTTGTTAGTATGAAGATGAACAGGATCTTAAGAGTTCATAATACCTTAGCTCCAATTCACTCCTTATCTCGCTCGCACGATACTGCACGCGGACTGAGTGAGGCATGGGAGGCCGTCACCTCCTTCTGCGAAGCAGTAATGCTCGCGAAGGAGGAGGCGGAACGCGTGCGGGAGAGGCAAAGTTCGCGCTCTCACGCCCCTAACCGCCGCAGGAGGAGACGCCCTGGGCGTCGGGAATCAATTGCCGATTCCCAGCCACCGTAGGCGCGGGCTTGCGGACGGTGAGCAATGGGTAGCTCGCCGTCCGGTAAGGACCAGGCCCGAGGCGACGGCGCGTTGTGTATCACGCGCGCCTCAAAGAGATGTCAGCGAGTGAAGGGGTCCGATGGGACCATTGCCTGCCGGGGTTGCGGGAAAGTCCGAAAGGGATACCGTGGCCCCCTGGCATTGCACAGGCAACTGTAGGAACACGGGTGGGTTTTAGTCAGTAAGAGTCTGACACGCCCTCCCGCTCCACCCAAAGCAGCATGAGCAGCGCACTGTGGATCGAAAAAAGGCTCTCGAAGACATTGGAGGCAAAATTTTAGTTTAGATTTTTTGCTTGAAATTGATTAAAATAGCCAATAGTATCTACTTATTACGGATAGGATATTTTTGCAAAAAAAAATTATTATGGAGCTAAAGCTTATTTATCGGTGCACACGGTGATGTAATTTTGATTGGTGATTGTTTTTTAATTAAAAAAGGTACCTACATAAACATTTTTTTATTCCAGTATTGTGTCTCCAGTAACGCATGTTTTGATAGAATTTTCATTTCTCTATCTTAATAATTGAGGTCGGTAGCCCACCGGTCGCACTTTATCGAAAACGGGTTACTGAATCTATCAAAAAAGCATTTTCAATGCTAAAAATCAAAAGCACAATTTTTTTTTTAATATTCGTTGCAACTTATAGTATAAAAAACAAAATCCCACCTGGATTTTAAAAATTCATTCACTATTTCAAAAGTCCGAGGTCAAAACCCCCAGGCGCTCCACTACATGTTTTCAGCACTCATAGTACCTACTTAACATGAATCCTCAACTTTACCATATACACACATAACATCACGCCTGTATTCCCCGAAGGGTTAGGCAGAGGTGTACCTATAGTACACCCACATTTCGACAGTTATGTTTAAGTCCCATGTAATAGGGGGCGAGCCTATTGCCATCAACCGGACACAAATCCAGACTCTGGGCTGCTACTGAGAAACTCGAGATGGAAAAACATAATAACACTGCCCGACCCGGGAATAGAACCCAGGACCTCATGCTCAGCAGGCTACTGGCAGCAGCCAGTTCATATTATATTGTCCATTATATTTTACCATATATATTTATTTGCAATGTGTGGTATTAGTATTATAGACTACCCCAATCTGCAAATTTATAAAAACTTTAACGTAGTCTTTTTGTAGTCATCATTTTGTCAAGAAGTTGTCCTTTCCAGTATGTCAGTCTCCATAAAATCTCTCTACAGCCACGATGCTGCCAACAATCACGGTCAAATATTCTAGCCAATGCTTTTACTATAATAATATTATTTATATCCAGGGGCACATAATATTATGTGCTCGTATGTAGAATTACAGACGAAGTCGTAAAATAAAATTGACTGCACGTGTAACATGACAACCAAAGAAACGGGGTTTGTCTACGGAAGAATAGATAAAATGACAGATTTTGATTGTTTATCTGTCATTTTGTCTATTCTTCTGTCGAAAAAATCCGTTTCTATTGTGGTCATGCATCGTTCTGATGTCATGTTCTGTTTATTTCAGTTTTGTTTTTAAAGTGATTTTACCAGTAAAATTATGATTTGAATTGTTGTTTTGTTTTATTATTTAATTTAAGGATAAAAGGCTACTTAAATATTTAAGCAATTAATTAACTGAAAGCTGTAAATTATTTCAGCATAATAAATTCAAATATTCATTTCAGAGTATTAAATTCGGCACGCGAAATATCTACTTAAAAATAAAGAATTAGTAAGAAATGGGATGTTTGAAGAGATTAATATCCTTGACACTTTAAGACCAGTACAAGTAAATATTTAGGAATGACTTCTGCCACCTTGGTTGACTTCACTTCACACTAAGAGATATCTATAAAAAGATCAGATAAAACGAACGACTTGCCGCTTCTTACTTTAGAGGTCGCCCTATTGTACCTACGGAAGCAGGGGATCGATGAGCAGCTTTTGTTCGTAGGTATTTCTCTACAAATAATCCTATCAAATATTCGTGTCTCTAGAATATAGCTTCAGGAGTTCCAGTGGACAAATAATGTTCCTCCCTGCACATTGCTCCTTCTAAGTCTCGAATTAGCATAATTATTACATTAGTCAGATAATAGAAAGAAATAAAATAGGTATGATTACACAAAAGACAAGTTAGCCTGAATACCATTTTATAAAAACATAACAATAGCACGGAAAAAGTAGTCTGTGTAGGTGCGCGTCGGCGTAGTGACTTCCACTCGGCATGATGCTGTACTATGGGGGCCCACAGAACAGCACTAATTTGCTACATATTGTAATTTCTTCCTCTGTAAATATACTCATCACCACCTTTCTATGTACTCCGCAGACTCGACCAGAAAAGCAGCTGTCGGCCTTAGCATCAGGCCCACCCCCTCCCGCGCCGATTGTCCCCCGCTCCGCCGATGGGCCCCGACCGCCTGGCTGGAACGGCCAGCCTCGAAGACATGGCTCCAGCAGGTTCAACGTTCACAGTCAAAACCAGGAGCTGGTGAAACTACCACCTATTAAAGGTAAGTCGTAGCTTTTATAAAGTTTTTCTTTGGACAACGTAAAGCAATGAAGTGTGAAATAGTTATTTATGCTACAAGTGCCGAAAGTAGGTGATGTCCGACGAGTGGCATTTTTATTCACGAGCGAGCAAAGTGAATGAGTGTAAAAGGCTGGGAATACACGCCAGATTTTTTAATCAGATCCGATAGTCTGATCCGGCTATCAGAACAATACAAACTATCAGACTAGCGGATCGGATCCGACTATCTGATGAAAAAATCTGACGTATATTCCCAGCCTTAAGGCTCGTTCAGACCAGCGCAGCGCGACTCGAACAATACAATTTCTAAGAAAATTTCACGGTATAACAATAGCCGGTGTCGCGTCGCGCTAGTCTGCTCAAAGCTTTAGTCGACACCAGTCGAAAATCATCTTACGCACTTGTATTATACAAAGTTTTACTATGCATTGTACGAGAAAAAAAAAAAAACCAGCGAGCCTTACAGTAGTCGCATGTGATGTGTAACATTTGACATCTTGGCTGACGTAGGTATGTATGATATATAAACATTATTTATCACCATCATTTATTTTGTTAAACTTTCCTCAAATAATAAAAACTGCGTCGGGCTAACCACGGAAATAAAAATAAGAAAAAAAATACTGAAAAGTAAAAAGCACTAGTGCAAAAAAATTGCACTTTCTGCAAAATTTGGCTGCTTGGAAAACGCTCTTTTCGAACACATGCATTGTAAAATATAATATTAGACTAGTGCAAAAATGTCATACAAACCATATTTGGTAGACGAGTTGGTAATTGCGGTTTAATGGTATAAGCACACCGGCTCTCTCCGGTCGTGTCAGATTGCGTGCCGTTCCATTGGACTATGAGAGTGATCGAAGAGAGTATACCTGAGTTTGCGCACACACTTGTGCACTATAATATCTCTCGAGCCGAAGTGATCCGTTGAGATTGGCCGTCATGGCCGAAATACGGTCAGGACTATTATTATTATAAGTAGACAGAAACACGCAACTGTCTTATCCTTTTGAGAATCCCGTAGCCATTTTCTACGCTATCCGATGTTGAGATTCTCTAAGATCGGCACGCTTTGTTTGACCTGGCACGGTTTATCCAGCCATATTTCGATCGTCACTGCCTCAACGCGAAGGTCCACATACATAAGAACATAACTATAAGGTTTAAAATATTGTACTCTTCCACAAAATGCTCTTCTAAAAGGTGAATGCAAAAGTGATTCACGAAATATTTTGTATAATTTTGTTCGCACTATATTATGACTCAAAAGTATTTCTATACTCCGTACAATTTTTTTCTGCAAAGAATGTAAAAAAATGTGGAAACTTCTACAGAGATCTTAACCCCTCTGTTATTTTCCCAAAGAAAACAATATTGAATGGAAATGGAACTGTTATGTTTACCTACGTTTTAAATGAAATGTTTGATGACATCACAAAGTATTATGTTTAACCATTTAGTTATGTCGCTCGATTCAATTGTTCCTTCAGAATTTATTAATATGGAGCTGTTAATTATAAAATGAGCGAGATTGTCTATTTTTATGTATGTGGTTATTGTAGATGCTGATCGCCTTATACTAGAAATTATAAATAATATCGCTATAGGCAACGTTGCGGTTTAAAAGAAGGTCTAGTGACAAAAAATGCTTATACTCGTATTGTTTGGTTATGTTGAGAGGATAAATGAATGGCGACTAAAAACAGGTACCATCGAAGAAGTTCATATCTATACACCTTAAGGACTGTTTCTGCTTGCAGCGCTCGGCCGCTATAGAACCGGGGCGGTAACAGGTGTGGTCATCGTGTTCACGGGATTTTGTTTTCAAACTGTTTAGATATGAAGTTCTTCGATAGTATGTATTAGGCAGATGAGTGGAAACACCGGGAGGGGGGGGGGGGAGACCCTAGCTAGAAGGACATAAAGTGATCTTAATGGTGATGTTCTTCAGAGAGGTCAGGTGCATAGCACCCGCAACCGGCGTCCTTGTATGACCAGCAAGTGCCCTAATTGCGTTCAACACTTTCAATTACAAGCCGGGACTTTTATAGAAAATTCCTAATCCAATAGCTTCATAGGCTTGAAAAACTCGGCTGCTCAACACCGTAAACAGTAAGCAATGAACGAGGCTGAACTATCAAAATGAAAGGCATTACGATCAATTGCCATTGCATGTGTGGTACGCCCTTACCCCGCAGCAAAAGCAACCAAACCGAACAAAAACGAAGCAGAAGAATAGGAATATGTAAGGATCGTAGCAGGTGGCGTTCTGTAGTTTCTGTCTACCCCTTCTACGAGAAAAAGGCGTGAGCTTATATGTACTATCGAAGAACTTCATATCTAAGCAGTTTGAAAACAAAATCCCGTGAACACGATGACAACTTCTGTTACCACCCTGGTTTTATAGCGGCCAAGCGCTGCATGCAGAAATTGTCTTTACGGTGTATAGATATGAACTTCTTCGATGGTACGTCTAATATCGCTATTGCCCAGTACTATAGTGTGTGGCACTGTGGACTGTGGAGGTCAGATACTGTTGTGGCGGCATCTACATTGCCATATGCGAACTAAGCATCACACTGACGTCACGCAAAGATCCTGCATCGCGCAAGCAGAGTTTACCATGCGACGAGTATACATACAACGTCCCGACATCAATCGTCGGGCAGTTGCCCACCAGACAACATCCGTCTGGTCGGAGGATCCTCCCTTTTCTAAGGAGGATGAGTGAACTTTACACCCTGTTCCTCATGCCTCTATACTGTTACGTAAAATATTGATATTCAACTCGCATCTGGTTAAATTGAAAACCATCCCGCCCCAAAACTACTTCAGAAAGGGATAGTTGTATAAGAAAATTGTATTTTATGCATTCTGTTGATAGCAGAAATGTATGAGTCCGCGGCATCTCCTACTTCAAAACAGTAAGGAAACTCCCAATCAACATTTTGTCGAGTATACCAGGCACTTGTCTTTACATAACATCACGCCTATTTTCCCTAAAGGGTTGGGCAGTGGTGTACCTAATAGTACTCCCACCATTTCGCCAGTATGTTTAAGTCTCATATAATGGGGGGGCGAGCCTATTGCCAATTGCCACCAACCGGGCACAAATCGAGCCTCCGGGCTGCTACTGATAAATTCCCGATGGAAAAACCCAATAACACTGCCCGATCTGGGAACCGAACCCAGGACCGCATGAGGCAGTCAATTATCTTTTAACTTCAAAAAGGTTTCCGTACCTACTGAGACTATTCGCTGGAAGTTCAAAGGCACATGTCGAGATGTGGTAGCTACACTAATCTCCTTAGCGACTTACAAAGCATTGCGTATGTCTTCGTGTACCCACGTTATAGCCTTGCCACTAAGCTGACTACTCAATGTCACTATGTTACATAATTACTTAGCTATGAACGTATAAACGTATTTTCTTTTTTTTATACGAAGATATAATTATGTATAATTTTACGAGTATATATTTATAAAACAGTTTCGGGATGGATTGACAATGCACAGACTAACGTCCGGCTTCTGAAAGGCTTGGCAACACGAAAATTAACTATACAATATGTTAACTAACAGAGGGCGTTCCCGTTAACCCGCAATAGAATAGCGAACCATGCAAAAAAAAAACATCGAAGAAACAAAATGAAGCTCATTTCGAGCAACTCAGTTGTTAGTTTACCCTTTTCTTTCGTTCAATCTCCAGTATTTAGAGTACTTTCCCTCCAGGGGAGGTTCAAAAATTTCACCCTGTTTATACGGGGTAGGTACTTATAATTTAAAAAAAACTTTTTTTTTTATCTGTCTGTTTGTTCCTGCTAATCTCTGAAACGGCTGGACGGGACTTTCACTGGCAGATAACGTATTTAGAGTACTTTCCCTCCAGGGGAGGTTCAAAAATTTCACCCTGTTTATACGGTACTTATAATTTTTTTTAAACTTTTTTTTATCTGTCTGTCTGTTTGTTCCTGCTAATCTCTGAAACGGCTGGACGGGACTTTCACTGGCAGATAGTTGATGTTACCTATAAGTAGAAACTTAGGCTACTTTTCAATCTGCCTAGCCCAGTTTCAGTTTTCCTAACTATATTGGGGTCGGCTTCCAGTCTAACCGGATGCAACTGAATACCAGTATTTTACATGGGGCGATTGCCTATCTGACCTCCACAACCCAGTAACTGGGTAATACGATACCCCTTGGTAAGACTGGTTGTCAGACTTTCGGGCTTCTGACGACCCGTAACGACTGTCAAAGATCCACGAATGACAGCCGGGACCAACGGCTTAACGTGCTTTCCGAGGTACGGAGGAGTCTCGGTATGTAAAGATGGTCACCCATCCACAGACCAACCCCGGCAAGCGTAGCTTAACCTGACGGATCGACCCGTGCGGCAGTTACTACTTAGCCACGAGCACCTAAACTTAGGCTACTTTTATTTTAGAAAAAACAAATAGGATCCACGTGAGCGAAGCCGCGGGCAGCAGCTGGTATCTCTACATTTATATTCGATTTTGCCGCCCGGCTGTGCCAAATCAGGGCGATCCGAACAAGTGTGTAGCACGCCTATCACGCTGTCGAATCTCATGTCAACTGCGGTGAGTTGTTGACCCAAATACCAACAGCCAATCAAGTCACTTGACCTGACACTTCACAATAGATTAATTTCACAGGCTTCTGAAAAAACCATGGGTTTATTTAGCACTAGAGAAAACAAAACAGAAGATTTTTTTATTTAGGTGGTGTAAGTACAGTCAAGTGCGGTGCATCGCTACTGTACAGTGTACACCCCTAATTAAATTATCCATCAGTCTTTTGCCCAATTTATTTGGGGTCAGCGCGAAATGTCTTCTTTTTTCTTACTTCTCTATTTAGTCGTGACGTCATCTCAGTAGTCACCCCCCTTTCTAGTCATATTATCTTTCACAAAGTCCATCCATCGTTTCTTTGGTCTCTCATACCCAAAAGTGTATAGGTACCATTCGGTAGCCGACAGGCGGCAGCAGCAGGCATGAAAAACCTTCCGTTGTAACGACCACGGCGTCGGTTTCATAGAAATACATTGAATCAAGTCGTGTCTGTCTATCGCCTGCGGTCGACTACGGAATGGTACTTACCTTAAATCTCCTAAAAGAAACAAAAAATGATTTTCAAAACTCAACCCCTGAGCGGGTCAATCAGGGGTTGAAATGAGTAGGTACATATGCGAACAAAATCATATTTTCTCTAATATTATGTTAGAAATCAATAAAACACAGCTGAGCTACTTCACGAGTCCCAGTGACCTACAGAGTGCACGAGTGTTCATCTATATGTAAATTATACTGAACTTAGTGACAGAGCCCGATCCGGCCAACTAGTGCCAATAAATCTTTATTCCACCGTAAAATTTGAATTTGACACACCTCTACGTGTAACTTGGTATAACTTTCTTCTGATTTGACCTAGGAACACGTATTTTATGAGTTTATGGGCTACTTACTACTTTTGACTGCCTGTTGGCCTAGTCTGCTGAGCATGAGGCCCTGGGTTCGGTTCCTGTGGTCGGGCAAAGTGTTATTGGGTTTTTCCATCTGGAATTTCTCAGTAGCAGCCCGGAGTCTGGATTTGTGCCTGGAGTCTAGAATTCTAGATGTTATGTTACGTACTGCTTTTAGTATCTATGAGAGTGAGGGAAGAGAGAGTGTATCTGTGTCTGCGCACACATTTGTGCACTATTTATCTCTCCCGTGCCGAAGGCTGGTCTCCACTGAGATTGGTCGCCATGGCCAAAATTCGTTTACGGACCAAATTTAAAAAAAAACCGTATACATCAGTATACGGTTTTTTTACTCATCAGTATAGATAGTGCAATCCACGACGACGCGCCCCACTCCGCTCCGCTCCGTACTAAAGTACAGCTTACAGTACAAGTACAGTAATCGCGGAGTGGGGCGTGTCGTCGTGGATTGCACCAATCTGTATACGGCTTTATATATTTTTTAATCACTGGGCTTTTGAGAAATACATTCATGAACCAAGAATTTTATACGTTTATCAGATTTGAACTATGGTAATAATTTTAACAAGCTCAATTTTTACCCTAGTAATTTCTAATCTTACACATAATTATGTACATATAAAGAATGTACGAAATTTCGCCAAGGTTAAAAACCTCTGGTAGGGTTGCCAACCGTACTCTAAAATAGACTATTGTACTGTTTCTTGTAGGTGTGCTTTATAATCTATAACACTAATAGAGTACGCTAAAATACTCTTTTTACATAAACAGACTTTTTTGGTACACTGTTCATTGATAGTCTTTTTAGTGAACATTACGGTTAACTAAAAAGATTTACTGTTTACTGAACCTAAGAGCGTTTATCCTAAAAGTTGGCAACGTCGCAAATAGCTGTCAAATAGTTACCTGTTTTGATTAATTTGGAAATATTACTGTATTATATTTGGAAATATGAAATGTGGCTAACTAGTGAACTAAAATATTGATTATGAAATGCAATAATTAACATCGTAACACCGAATATTTAGTTTTAGATGTACAAAAGTATTTAGAAACTTTCCAAATGCCTTTTTTACACTTAAAACTGTGACAATTCATTATTAATATAGTTCGCTAGTTAGACACATTTCTTATTCCCATATAGTTGTATTGCCAAATGAATTAAAACAGTGAAATGTTTGACATATATTTGGGGCGTTGCCCACTTTCAGAATAAACGCTCATATTATGTATACTGGTACCCATAAAAACTCGGGCGTTTCTGATTCTGAACGCAGCCACAATCAGTCAAGTCAAAATATAATGTCGATGTGACAACCTGTCTGTTGGAAATGGATGTCAGATGTCGTAGAACTTGTTTATTTATAAGAAAATTGCTGTATACTTTCAGTTCCCGCCACTTCAGCATTCACCTAACATTTTGCGTGTTTTAATATCTTTCAACTTTGCAACTATGAGGATAGTTCGGGCAACCATGCTTATGATGTGAGCTAGCATCACAATTTTTATTATTTTATACTGGCAACCCTTAAAGTATTTTTTTTTGCTTTCGTGACAAAGCAAAAAAAACCTTCCTTTTTATTTCACAAGGAAGGGTCCTGTCGGATGTAATTTTTCATGTTCACCAAAGGGTAGCTAGGTACCATTTTCCAAGGGGAAATAGAAAATAATGTTTTATCACATCGCCATGAGACCCGAAAACCACAAAATGATAGTTCCCTCATATTTTAGTAGTGTGTGTTGGAAGTTGGATTTATGCGTTGAATTTCGAACTTGAATATTTTTTAAATATCGAATATTCGAATGCTAGCGTGTGATTGGACCATTTCATTAATAACGGTTGGTAAAAAATCACTTCTAATGTTTTTAGTAGCTCAATGTAAATTAGAATTTATAAGTGCTTATCATAAATAGTACCTACCGAGTTATGATGCTATTATAAATATTATGCAAGCAGGATTACTTCCTTGTAAGCTTCGTGCAGACTGGCGCGACCCGACTAACAAAACAATTTCGAAGAACACATCACGGTAGAACTATTACCGGTGTCGCATAAGCGGCGTCGCGCCTGTCTGCACGAGGCTTTGTCAATGTTTACGTTTTTGTACAATTCGTACTGTGTTACCAGGTATCGTTGAAAAATACATTACTAAAGTATAGATTCTTAACTTGTACTCAGGTGTGATTTTGCGAAAATTAACGTGTTTTAAAATGGTTAAAATTAAGAAGTAGTTTTAGATGTACGGTCTTGTTCTAGTGGTCGCAAGTGCTGCTAGGCCAAGCCTGAGGTCCTGGGTTCGATCCCCGGGTCGGGCAGTGTTAATGGGTTATTCCATCTGGAATTTCTCAGTAGCCGGAATCTAGATTTGTGCCTGGGTGATGGCAGTAGACTCGCCCCCTATTACATGGGACCATAGACGTATAAAAAGGTTTTTATACGTCTATGGTCAGGCATGGGACTTAAACAAACTGGCGAAATGTACGTCTGTATTCCACGAAGGGTTGGGCAGAAGTGTAGCCCAACCCTTCGTGGAATACAGACGTAATGTTATGTAACTTATGTTTTTTTATGTTTTTCGTAAGTAGGTACCTATGTGATTAATGCGGAAATCCGTAGTTTTTATACCGTTTGTTTACTAAACAAGCCATTAAGGAAAATTGCGTTGTATGCATGTGATGGGTTAATTGAGAGAAACATACCATTCAAGTAACACAACTAGATTATCATTTGTCACGGACTTCAGTGTCTATTTTTTCCTTATCCGCCGCACATTTTCTCCATTCGCAAGAAAATAATTATGCTCGTCACTGGCCGTCCGCGTCGACACGAAACGAGAAGAAAATTGTGCTGTTAGTGTTGCCAGTTCTAAAAATAGTTTTTGTTTTTTATGATATTATATTGTCTATGATTTTTTCCTTGTTGCGTGCAGATTTTAACTATGCACAGTATAATAGAACACTTCCGTGATTGAATGACAAACAGTGAACCGCAGAAGGTAGCAACTTCAAATTTCAAAGAAACTAGTTTTTTTTAAATACCTAGTTGTGATTTAAATCAAGAAAGAATTACTCAATTTTTTAATCGCCCAAATCTCGTACTGTCTTTGTTACTTCTAGGTAGGTATTTTGTAGCGACCGATATCTAACTAAGGTATTAAGCCAAGATAAGTATCGTTTTAAAATTCGGAGGTGAGCTAATCTAACAGAGGGTTGAAGTTTCCTGGGGGCTATAGGTACCATCGAAAAAGTATATCTTCATATCTATACACCGTAAGAACTATTTCTGCTTGCACCTAGATCCGGGGCGGTAACAAATCTGGTCATCGTGTTCACAGGATTTTGTTTTCACACTGCTTAGATATGAAGTTCTTCGATAGTACCTGTATTAACTTGTATGGTCAGTTCCAAAAGTAAGTATCTGACAAAAATGTAAACAAATGGGGTCAGAAAATGTATCTGTGGATGCTGTGTAGTGCCACTTACAAATTAATTGCTTTAATTTTTATTATTTGAATACATAAACAACCTTAAAGAGATGCTTTTTTGCTAACCTCAATTTTCGTCGACGATTTTTCAATTACAGTATTAAAAAAAGTTGGAAAAAGTGGTGAGTTATGAAATTGAAACCTTCTAAATACAGTGACACATTTTGTCACTGGCTGAATTAAACCAGCTACCTAATTACGTAACATGTTTTCGTAAGCGATTACCACTTTTTTCTCGAACTTGTCAAGCAAATGGATTAGCAATCTTTTTCAAAACGATTCAGATTGTGATTGCTCGTGTATTACGCAAAATAATTATTATTAGGGTACGGAACAGCGTTTGTTTACGCTTTCGTGAGATACTTTTAACACACATTATACATGTAGCGTTAGGTAATGATTCAGTTAGGTGTCTTTAGTAATTAAGCTGGGTAGGGCTCATGCGTCACAGCGTCATCTGGACGCTAAATCTTTTGTACGGTAAACGTGTGACGTCATAAGCTTGTAAAGAAGAACATAACGGAGTGCTCGTAGTGAAAATTGTGTGTAGGGCTTGATTGATCCATCTACACCAGAGGTCCCCAAACTTTTTTATGTTGTCCACCACTTGGCATGTTTTGCGGTTTTGTGTAGACCCCCTACCCCTGCTTACCTAATAATGAATTTATGCAAATTCATCAACTTCAAATGTGTTTTTGAAAGCTGGTATAGTGCTAATCACTTTGAAAAATTTCAGTTTTTAACTGTAGTGTAGTGTGAAAAACTAAAAAAAATATTCAAGAAAAAAACTAGATTTTTGTCTTCTTTTATTTTTGAATCAAGAATATCTAGACTACAGTTAAGTTTTTTTTTTCTGTGAACTATAATATCCCTACTTCGCTAGGTACTAATATTATATTAATAAGTTGGTATACAAAACCGTAGTAGTAAGGTAGGTCTGTTTATTACGTTTTCATGTAAAAACGAAGCAACAAATCTCTGTGACGGATAAAGTTGGAGGTTTTACCGCATATAAATATTTTTACAAAATAAATACATACACGCAGAGAAAATCAAAACTTAACTTATATAAATAGATATCTGTGTCTATTTATATAGGTATTTATAAGAAAGTATTAAGAAATTAAATAGGTACTTATTATCTGTGTATAAATACGGATTATTCCATTCATGGAAAGTCAAAATTTAAGTCTTGACCTGCTTAAATGAGATCCACTATCGTGGACCCCCATTACATCTCATGGACCCCCATTTTTTTTAACCCGATGACATGGACTCCTTGCAAGTTGTCGGCGACCCCTGGGGGTCGATATAGACCACTTTGGGAATCACTGATCTACGCTAATCTAAACGAATAAATATTATATAAAGAAAATATTTGATTTTTTGTGTTTTAAGTTTGTTTGTAACAAAGCTTTCAAGTTGAACGTATTTGGATGAAATTAGGCACATGAGTAGACCATGACCTGGGTTAGGACATTTATTCCGAAATTCCCACGGGATTGAGACTTATGCGGGTGAGACCGCTAGTATTTTAAATAAAAAGAAAATAGGTACCTATTTGTGTTTTTGTTTGTAACAAATAAACTCAAAAACAGGACCGATTTAAAAAATATTGTCAAAGTCAAATCATTTATTTCAAATAGGCCCTTACAAGGCAAACGTCAAAATGTACAAAAAAAAAACATTCTAGTCGCCCGTTCCAAAAGGAAGTTTTTGCATGGAGAAGAATGGGCAAGAAACTCCACCGTTACTCTTTTAAAATGTTTTACAATATTTTGTACCTATGGGTAGGTACATTAGTTACATAATGATTCATTAGTAATATACAGGGTGTTTGGCGCATGGACCGACACAATTTTTTCAGGGATTTGGGAGGTCATTAGCTAGGTTCTAGCTAAGTTCAAAATAGCTTTTAGTTTTTTTTTATAATTAATTTAGAAGTTGTAAAATTTCATTCATTAAATACAAAAATTAACTTTGGAAGCTTGTAAGGAATTTTCTTGAAACCAGTTGTATAAAACAAAGATGTTTTTAGATTTAAAGGACTTTGGAGAATGCAACAAAATTTGTTTTGTGCCACTACACCCACAAACAAAAAAGTTATTTCAAATTAAAGGACACATTTTGGGAATTTTTTTCATTTTAAAAAAATAATCATATGTAACCAACCGTGACATTTGGGACAAAGGGTGTATGGGTAGAACCTAGCTAATGACCTCCCAAATCCCTGAAAAAATTGTGTCGGTCCATGCGCCAAACACCCTGTATAATCACCAGTAGAATGTTATATTATCACTGAGTAACATAGGCTATAATGTATAAAGATATCACGCGGGCGAAGTTGCTGGCGGAAGCTAGTAACAAGATAAAATTGAGGAGTATTTGATTTTAGGCACTCTCGCAAATGAGACTGGCACGATTAGAACGTCTACAGAAAATCTCAAACCCTTTATATCAGTTTCTAATCTCGCGACAATCTATGAAGCCCTATTTGACGTTTCTCATTATACCTATAAGCCGCGATAACTTAAAAAAAATACTACTACACTCTGTTCACCTTATTTTTTTGAGATGGTTAAAAATGTCATCCGGGATATTATAAATAACACCAAAATTATTTAAATAAAAGTTATAAAACTAAAACCCAACTACCTACCTACGACAAAAAATCAACTAAAAAAGTATAAATGAGACACCGCAGACAGACAAATTAAAAATCTTAAAATCCAGAGGCACCCGTAAAGCCTCGTTTAGACCAGCGCGACGCGACTCGAACAATACAAATTCCAAGAAAACTTCACGGTATAGCAATAGCCGGTGTCGCGTCGCGCTAGTCTGCACGAAGCTTAATGTGTTCGATTTATGTAACACGTGTGACTTCCATTGAACATAAAACGTTTAAACGTCTCACATTCAGAAACTACAAAGCAATTTAGTTCAACAACATCTTGATTCTTGATGGTATCATTGTTTTTTTTTCCAAGGCAATGACAATAATCGTTCTGACTCGCCATCGGTTTGCAGAACAACGTAGATAGCGAAATAATTGGCGCCTGTAAACTTGCTGTGTAAACAACCGTCTTTGATTTGTCCAAGGTTAAGAGGAAATGCGGGTGGTCTTTTCTCCATAGAAGCGCTCTCGCCTGTTTTCTTTATGGTTTATGAACTTAAACCAATGATTTTTTACCGTAAAATAAATATCAACTACTTGTATGTCCATATGTTTTCCTTTTTGATGATACATTATATTTGCATGCACTAGAAGCCTCAAAAAATGCTCAAAATTGCCTATTTAGACCGCTGTCAACAGAGGTCTAGTGTACAAATTTGACAACTATTCATGAAAAAAGAAGACATAGGGACACAGTATATATTCTACTTATTCAGTTTATGAAATATCTTTTAAATTGGTCAAATTTTGAAGGAGGAAATAGACGAGAGACAAACGGTGAATTAGGACTTTTTACTTAGGCTATTCAGTCGGATCTGCAGCTGTCCTTATCGCACGTATGGCGGCCGACCGCCGAGCGATAATTTCTTCAAATATCTAATTTTCAAGTCTTTCAGACCGCATTTCCTCTTAAGTAAGACCGAATCCTTTTTAACGATTTGCACAACAACTGGGCGAATTTGTTTCAACTGGATTACATTTCATATTTGGAGTAATTTGGACGGTATGTTCGTTTCAACGTATTTACATCTCTTGTAACGATTACACACATGTGTATCCACCATTACCGACTATAACAGGCAAATTAGCAATTCTTTGACTTCCAACCCCTTTTTTTGATCCCCTAGGATTTTCGTAAACTTACCCCGTTTACGAAAATCCTATCTTATTACTATTTTGTTATTAAACGAGCAATATTTATAAAGTAAAAGTAGGGTGATTGCGCCGGTTGGCGACCAGTTAGTTGAGTTGCTAACTTTAGACGAATCAAAATATACGCCATTTACACGCAAAATAGTTGCCGACAATGTAAATTGGTTCTAAATATAGTCTAGTTGTGAAATAAAATATAAAATATCCAGATTCCATTCATAAATTATGAAAAATTATGGAAAATGTGCAAAAATAGCCGAAATGCTAGATAATGACCACTTTCTTCGGTTGACGACCACTAGTACCTACGCTAGATTACGACCACTGTTAAAAAACATAAAAATAAAGTAATAAAACCACTTTTATGGATAAAAAATATTATTTATTTTTCACTTTAAATGAAACATAATTAAATATCTAATAATCATCAACACAAATAGTATTTAATCATAGTATTAAAAGCATTGTTTCCAAAAAGTTTATACTGAAAAGGCGAAACCAATATTATTTGTCTTCGGATATACTATAGACTGTAGATATAATTTTAATTGATGCCGTAGAAGTGTTTAGATAAGTGCATGACATTTGTAGCATTGTTTCCAAAAAGTTTATACTGAAAAGGCGAAACCAATATTATTTGTCTTCGGATATACTATAGACTGTAGATATAATTTTAATTGATGCCGTAGAAGTGTTTAGATAAGTGCATGACATTTGTTAACACGTAACTGCACATTGGCCGTGGTTAATACAAGACAATAGCTGATTGTTCAAGTTCGCAATTACAGTACGAACGCTAATTGATCGATGAGTCTTTTATACCCGGCCCGCAGTGTGTCAGTGGCTTCAATTAGTCTTTTTGCAGGTATATTAAGGCGCAGCATTCTGAAAACGGGGTTTTTTAAAGCAGTTTATCTCTTAAATCGTAAGTAATTTTGACCAAAAAAAAAGAATGATATTTTCAAGTCTTATTTTAATACAGTGATGGAACTCAAATCATAATTAAACATACATTAATGCTTCAAAAAAATCTTCAAACACACCTCTTAATTGTCTTTAAAAGCAGTTTATACCTTCACTAACAATTATAATTATAGTTAAAAATATACCTTAAAATGTCTAATGCCAAGCTGCATTGAGTGATGGATTATGATGAGTAATATGAGCAGTATGATGAAAAAAACAACGAAAAGCATTGAAAAAGTACAACATTTTGGTTATTTTCTTTACTCTTCACATGTAAAGAAAAAGATAGAGACAAAGGCAAATGGTCGGTAGGCCCTTCATCAATCATTTAATTTATAATTTCGCTGTGATATTATGTTTTGTCAATAACGGTCGGGTACAAAAGTCGTTAAACCTAGAACATAAAACATCACACATTATGTTTATGTCACCGTAAGATAGTGAGAAGTGTTTGTTTATAACCATCGGTATTATTTCCGTTAGATTATAAACTGTCAACAATTGTGAACTGGGTTAGGTTAGGTTAGAATTGTGACCAGCCGCGCGAGCCGAGCGAGCGAAGCGAGCGGTGCCGCGGCAGCGACCGGCGAGCGCTACTTCTGATTCTTCTTCTGTTGCTCGCAGCTAAACAGGCTATTTAGTATAAGCGCAAGGTGCATTACGTCGAAAGCAAGTTTGATACCACATAATTTGTCGGTTCCCTATTGATAGATTATAAACTCAAAAAATAATGCGTTAAATTGTAAATGGTTTGTTGCAGTCCACAATTTATCGAGAGTTTATAATCATAACTGTCAAATTATATAAATTATAAACTAACCAAGTTCACAATTTAAGGTAACCAACATTTTCGCAATAACGGCATAGAGAACGTAATGGTGAGCGTTGTCTGTGAGATTTTCATGCATCTGTTGCTTGATTTCTGATCTAAAATCTTCCACTGTTAACAGCATCAGTAGCTTACAGCCGTGCAAAGTTAAGCAGGCAGTAATAAGCCGCCTCGTTTTCCAGCTACACTGAAATAATCCCTAAGCGCCTTAAGCGCTTTTCACGCTAAACGCCGTATAAAGTGGCATGTGTCCTATGCTTTTTGCTCGGCATCCCTTTGTGCCCGTGTTCCGTTTCCGTCCGCTTTTCACCGCTGCAAGCGAGCCTCTACCGTGAATGCTACTTCAGAGACATCGTCCCAATTCTCGCCAACGACCGCTTTGTGTGTCGTTCGTGACGTGTTATGCGACGAAAATGACCTAATACCGACCAGGGGCCCTATTAGGCGGGTTTTTTTTGCCCCTTTTTTGGATTTGGTTTGTGTTTTTTTAATTTTTTTGGTGGTTTTGGCTAATTTACTCAAACAAATCAATGCAGCATGCTGGCGCGGTTTAATTAATTTGTCCTTTAAGATTAAAGTTTTTGTGTTATTAAAAAAAAAAAAACCACCAATGTTTTGTTAATCTATTGTAGATAGTATACAATGTATTTATACTTTTGTAACCTTTGAAACCAACCTGTCTTCTTGTGACCTTGAATTACAGTCATCATTTTGCCATCATCGTTTACTATAATTACATAATCTTTAACTACATCTCCCTTTGTTGTCATGTTAGTAACTATATTCCTCCTATTTGAACCTTCTGGGCCCCTTAGGGTTTTGTAACCCCATTGAATCAGAACCATCCCTGCTTCTAAGGGATTCATTTTAATGAATGTTTGACCGGAACATGTCCTCTAAACTTTCTAATTGAATTTATCTTAAGATTTGGTCAGGAACTTGGTCATTCACGATGACTTTTTGATCCCGAAAGGTAGATCAGTAGACTTCATCTACTGATCTATTGTACTGTTTAATTACTAGAATCTACAACCGATGTTGTTTTTTTAATCTGAAATGGCATTTGCCTCATAAATTGCGAAGAATCCCTAAAACCCTTGGGCAAAGAGCTTAGAGAGTTATACAACTGCTACAAGGATCTTTTGGCGCCTGAATGACATTGACAGGGGGGCGTTGTTGGTAAGCATTTATGAAACTGTAGTGTCAAAACAAGATGCCAGCGATAGTTCCGATTTTGTCCACGAGCCAAAAGAATCTTGTAGCGTAATAATCATTACGTTCTACTCCCATTGCGATACCATTTGTTCCAAAAACTAAAATCTAGGCAACACAGTGCACGCAGTAACACTAAGGCGTTGCTTCCCTTCTTTGATAAGCTGGGGTGGATCGAATAACCGATTTTTCCCACCCGTACGCAAAATACGCGCTTGACGTGGAGTTGCGGAAACCAGCCCGTATTACCTATTACTTAACACTGTACACGGACTCTTTTTTCCGATCTTCATAGTGCACGTAGTAACAGAAGTCGCCTTACGCCGCATAGAACGCACTGTAAATGCCATATCCTGAGACATCATCAAGAAACTGGGTCGATGTGCAGCGCATGAATCGACGAACTCGTGTGACCCGGAAACTTAGCTTATTTTGCCTGTTCGATACTGTAAAGTCGCACTTTATTGCTTCTGGGCGTGTCAGTTAAACCGTTCTGTTATTTAATACGATCTTTGACCCAAATTCTTTATTCAAGAAAATCACCGGCCAAGTGTTACTCGGACTGGCACACGAAGGGTTCCGTACAGTATTAAAAACGAGCAAAACTCGCCGAAAAAAACACGTTTCTTGTATGGTACTTATTTAATTTGTATTATTTGTTTTTAATAGCGGTAATAGCAATACACAATCTGTAAAAAATTGTACTGTCTACCTATTACGCGTCATGTTCGTGAACGAGCGCCGTCAGTTGAGACTGGTCATCTCTTATCTGCCAGGGCTTATTTTTAATCGTTTTTGAGTTTTATATATTTTTTTACACTGTTCTCACATAATTATAGAATCAACAAGAGTAATGTACCCAGGATTTTGTAATTTCTATATTTAAAAGAGTGTCCTTGGAGTTTCTTGCCCGTTCTTCTCCATAGAGATCTACGTTTTGGAATGGGCAACTAGCTTCAACTTTCTGACTAACTGAGTGACTCTTTGACAATTCAAAAGTGCCTGTAAATGGTTTAATTGAAATAAATGCTTTGAGTTTGAGTTTACGGTTCATGAGATGCATAATAATAGGGTTCCCCGTTGGGCACCCTTCGGGACTCGGATACGGAAACCTAAAAATACGTACTGTTTGTCTCCTAGTATAATAATTATGCGCCATTGTTTCATCTATTACCACTTCATTGATAGCGTATTGATTGCGTATCGCGTCAAAGGACTCATACAGCGTCCCTGAAATCTGTTCTACTTGTAATTAATTATATCAAACGTTTCCAGTACTAATTAAACTTGAGTGCTCTAAGGCAAAAGCGCACATAACTGCTACTAATATATCATCCAACGCCTCTATACTTGGGTTCCCATAATACAGCATGTACTTATAACTACGTGTCTACAGCTGTATGTTAGGGGTTTGTACACTGAAGAGTAAGAAAATGGAGTGATCATGCGATCGGCAAATTGCGTGTGGAGCAACCAGCACTTATTGTCACCGCCACATTAGGTTAGTTGTTGGAAATCCCGTGAATACCGTGAAAAGATCTTTCTTAAACTTACGTACATTGGTACTAGCTGCACCCGCCCTTGCAATGCCACTTTTTTAGGGTTCCGTACCCAAAAGGTAAAAACGGAACCCTATTACTAAGACTTCGCTGTCCGTCCGTCCGTCTGTCACCAGGCTGTATCTCATGAACCGTGATAGTTAGACAGTTGAAATTTTCACAGATGATGTATTTCTGTTGCCGCTATAACAACAAATACTAAAAACAGAATAAAATAAACATTTAAGGGCGGCTCCCATACAACAGACATGATTTTTTGCCGTTTTTATAGAAAATGGTAAGAGTCGGATTCGCGCACGAAGGGTTCCTCGCGCGCGAATCCGACTCGCACTAGCCTTGTTTTTGAATAAAGATTTTTTGGGCCAGCAACCCTTGCGGGGCGTCCTCAGAACACCCTACCAAAGTTTCATCAAACTCGGTCCAGCCCTATGCATAGATTATAAACTTCTTCGCATTGTAACTCTTTGACTTTCACTGATCTCACAAAATTGTCGAATGTCTTGTATTGCTGAGCAGCTGAGCACTCCATTTATTATTATTTTACGCATATCTTCCGCGACCGTCTCTGGGTTCGATTTATACAACATACCTATATAGGCATCTTATTTTTGCTATCACTTTGAAGTGTGCCCATCCTTTAAAGGACAGCGATGGCTGATTAAGAGCGTCAATTAAGACACAGGTCAGCGCCACTCAGTAGCTAATCTTGCTAATTTCATCAGTGACGGACTAATCTCCGCTCTTATCTTAATTAGGCCTGACCTTGAGGTATTTGTCAAGTCTTGTAAAGCCGTTTTTTTTTTGGCGTTTTCGGCTTTTGCTAACAGGAGTAGATTTACGGCCATTTCTAGATACTGTCAAATCAATCTGCCTAGCCTTTTCTCAACTATGTCGGGGTCGACTTCCAGTCTTATCGGATGTAGCTAATACCAGTATTTTACATGGAGCGACTGCATATCTCACATCCACAACCCAGTTACGATAACCCTTGGTAAGACTGGTTAATTAGCTAACTACTTGTAACGACTGTCACAGATCTATGAATGACAGCCGGGACTAACGGCTTTTCCGAGGTCTCCACGAACCGACCCGTGCAGCTGTTATTATTTAGCCTCTCTTCTAGATAAAGTGTATATGTGCATATATATTCCGTTGTTTCGCTATTAAGAAAGAGCTGTAATCTCCAGGGTACTCCGCTACGGTAGATTTAATGCGGAAGTCGAAGGATTTGATGTTTTGGATTTTGGCACACCCCGTAATAAATTGATTAAGCGGTTTAGGAGTGTATTTTCGACGCTCATTACTGCGATATAACTAGACAGGTCATCAATAAAAACATCTGTGAATTCTTCCGTCTACTCCTAAATATGAATTTCGCTCACAGTAGGAATGGTAAAGTTTCAGACGATCTTCCTTTAGAAAATTATCCATTTAATTTGTACGCTATTTTCTGTTTCCGCATTGAAAGTTGGGACAAATAAGTGTGACCTCCAGATATTTGTTCCGAGTCTGGGTGTTTGTCAGCTTTCTCACTAACAAACAATCTCGCAAATATAACAAAAACCTTGACACACTTCTTAATCACATCACAGTTCTAAATATAGCTTTTATTTTTGTTTTATGTACTTCTTTTGGGATTTACGGATAACAATAAAAAGCAGCCCGCCATATTGGAACGAAGAAAAATGGCGTAAGATATCAGAAATGTTGGCGAAAATATGGCGCGGTTTCTATATCATATGGTTTTTTACGGTCTTCCATTTTATTTAGACCACAGTACGTCGATCTAGATTAGATTTTAGTGTTCCGTACATCCTAAAAGATGAAATCAGAATTCTTATGACAGTTCAGTGTCTCTCGGTAGGTCACGTCATTTTTCTCAGTGAAATTCACCATAGTTATGGTAGTCAATTTTATCAAAGAAAAAGGGTGCCCGCTTTGAGCCTCCTGTCAATATAAATTATGTAGCGGCACCGCTTGTGAAAGCAAATTTTCGGGTTTCTGAGACCCTTCCGCTTGGTTTCCTCGCCAAATCAGCTCTTTTAGCTACCATGGTGAATAAGGGGCTACACCAGGGATGGGGAATCTTTTTCCTTCGCGTGCCAATATAATACTAACGAAATATATGGCGGGCCAAGTTGTTTCATTTTTGGCTATGTTAATTACTGAAATAAAAATATTGATATGTATTTTTGAAACACTAATTTATTGTGCAATATTACAAAATAACTATTGGAATAAAAAAATAAATGGAAATTGTAGTTAAATTAAACTTTTAAGTTTGCTGCGTAGTAGAAGGTTGAGGAGCGCTGGTCTTTGTGGGGACATGTGACATGTGGAACTGTTTTTGTTTTTGCATGATTTCATCATAAAGCGGCTCCATTTGTGATGCTGAATATTTTAGTAGTGAATAAAGGTGGTCATCCGAAAGTCTATTACGAAGACAATTTTTTCTTAATTTCATTATTGAAAAAGTTTGTTCGCACAAATAGCTTGTACCAAACATAGCCATTATTTTTTGGGCGTGGGCAACTATATTTGGGTATTGTGTCCTAGATATGGACTTATAAAATTCCAATTTGCTGGTGATTAGAGTGAAATTACTAACAATACGAAATATTCTCTTGATTTTTATTTGATGGTCGCGGGCCGGATTTCAAGCCTTCGCGGGCCGGAGATGGCCCGCGGGCCGTAGTTTCCCCATCCCTGGGCTACACTATCAACACCAACACAAGTAACCTAATTCATACACCCCCACAAACACACCATATCACACATACACACACCATTACAATTACACGCAACATACATACATACTTTGGTATAAGTACTAGGTACTGTTTTCTTTCTGTATTAGTTTTTTTAAATGTTATTGTACTTATTCATTGTCTAGTAGATTATAAGAAATTAAGAAATTTATTGTAACGTATATAATATACTCGTACTTAACACATGCATACCAACAAATATGTAAAGGGAACGAAGGAGCCGGGATCTCACGACACAGGGAATCCTAGTGTGAGTTCCAGGAATCAACGCACTCGAATGTATATTTTCCTAAACAATAAATTATTCTTATTCTTCTTATTGTTATTCTTGAATCTTTTACCACAGGTCCTCCAATTTCCATAACACTTTTAATAGATGTAGGAAAGGTTTATATGAAAACCCAACAGACTTTGGGCTCAACTGGGCTGCTACTGAGAAATTCTAACAAGAAAAAACCGTTTGGAATTGACTCGCTTGCTAGCTTATTATATGGGATTCAAACCTAACTGGTGAACTGTGGGTGCGCCTCTGTCGATCATTTTGGGGAATACAGGCGAGGTGTGCAGTTTCAAAAAAGGCTTGTCTGATGAAAGTAGAGTAGTAGTACCTCATTGTTTACCAGAAAGGAGCTAGTACTTGCTATATTAAAAGCAAACAATCAACCGACTTCCTGTAGCTGCATATAAACTGCTTCGATCCTAAACAATTTGTTTAGCATAGCCTTGTAATGATAGCCCTTTGTATTCCCCACCCCACGTGGGGGTAAGGCGTGATGGTGCATAAACGCCATAACTTTTCCCTACGTATCATATAGCCAACCCACCCTAACGGAACTTCTTTCCTAATTTAGTAAAGAGACTCATGGAGGGAAAAATGGATGGCCCAAAAGAATGGCTTTTTACTTGATTTCCACAGAACTTGGGAAAATCTAAAGTAGGGTTGGCAAGCGCTTACACTTTCGGTCTGTTTCATTATGTAATTTAGCGTCTAGTTTTCAAGTGTTTTGTATCTAACAACTTAGCGTTATTTGTCAACTGCTGGTCATAGACTTATTCAAAGTTACCTTAATAGGTACAAACAAAATTAGTTAAATTTTTAATTTTATTTCACATTAAGGCGCCGTTTTCCTGGCCTGTGGGCCTTTGAAACGCTACCTCCGCCTCCCCCAAATGCAGAAAGACGTATTTATTTACGATTCACTGCCGATCATTTCGCGAAAAATCCATGCCACAGCATAAAATATTTGCAGTTGACCAACTGAAGTAGTTTTTCTTAGGTTCGATTTTTTTCAATAAGTTTACATTTTATGGGACTTAGGTACGGTGTAGTGAACTAAAATGATTACTTAAAATGTCCTGTGTACCTAATGGGCGTTTTCACATTAACAGATAACGACACCAGCCCGATACCGATAATATGTCGGCAGCTATTACACCGACATCGATATAATTATTATCGGCCCAATGATATTGGTAACCATCGCGACGCACCAAACAATGTGGTTGTTTGATGCATCGCGATGGTTACCTACTAAGTATCGCCGTCTTGAAGTCGGCAGTGCAAAAAAATGTGTTCAAGTGATAAAATGCCGCTACTCTCACCGCACTGTGTCTTCGCCGATAGATATCGTACCTATATCGGTGTCGGTCGCTGTCTGCGACGATATAGGTGACAATAGCAAGACAATGTAAAAGCGTTTGGTAGGTACTAAACGTATCCGATCATCAGACCTCCGATATCGTGTCGATGTCGGGTCGGTGTCGTTATCGGCTAATGTGCTGTGTTGTGAACTTGTGACAGTCAATTCATTTTATTAATTAAAGAAACAACATTTTTACCTTTTGATATAGTGTTATGGGATAGTTCGTAGAACGTAGGTACACAGAAAAACATGAAGTTTAGGCCTCTTCTGTCATCTATGGTTTGAATAAAAATCAATATTTATGGTTAGGTGACTGTTAATGAGAAATCCCGTGTATAAACTGCACACGGGATTTTTTTAGCGATAGTTAGGTAGTCATGAATAATCTGTAAGAATCCATTAGTGTATCAGTGTTGTGCCATTAGGTATTATATGAAGGAATGCAGGCGTTTAATAATACACTTAAAATGAAAAACTTCGCAAGGAATGGGAAATTTCTACTGAAGGCTGCGCGTTTAGACCTCAGGAGGAGCTGCTTCTCACACGGACAACTCTGTCGCTTTCTTGCTAGTCCAGCCAGCCAGCCAGTTGCGTCACCAGTCCTAACTCTCAGTATATTTTGGTGGGCGAGACCAAAACTACAAACCTATTGTACTTACAGTGAAGATTTATAAAATATGCCTGTTATTTTAATATATTGTGGTATCTTACGACTGCCACGTGAATGAAGACGACGCGGACAGAAACTACTTTCAGATAAAAATGGCTTTGCGGTAGTAAGGTGAAAGTTTAAAATTGCAATGGTTCTACTGCGAATCTCAACGGTCCCGCAAAATGTAATTTTGATAGAAAATATCAAAGTCGTAATTTCGTTCGTTATAAAAGGAACGAACATCTGCAAAATTGCATGCTTCTATACCCAGCGTGGTTTAGGTTGTGTATTGTATGTCAGTGAATTTAAGAAAGAAAAAAAAACCATACAAACTTTCATCTTTATTTCTTCAGGATTTTTATTAAGTTGAATGGGCTAAAAATGGTCTTACTGTTTCGCTTATACTGTGACCATATTTTTTTGTTTTGGATGTTTCCCACCACTCATGAAGATTCGTAAATATTTACAGCTCTATATGAAGTAACAATTGCCGTACTTTATTGCCAAGTGACGTACCTACTGCTACAGCTATAAATTATCGAATCTATTATTTTAGGACATCGACATTTTAGAACGACATTTTATCGTATACAGAAGTGTCGTATTCGATATCGTAACCAGTGACTTTTTGTATTCAAAACTGAAAATGATTCATACTGAGTCAATACGATACAATCACGGATTCAAGAAAAAACTGTGTTGCTGGCTCAGCTATTCGAAAAATATAATTACGATTTTTATCGTGTTCTATACATTTGGTCATGTTAGTATAGCACTTTTGTTCGAAACAGCATTTTTTTTCTAATTTTAATCGTTCTTGCCAGAGTGAAAGTTTTTTTAAATATTTTTTATACAACCGACAACCGGACCAATTGTATATTATATGTTTATTAATATAGAATATGATATTAGCAAAGACAGTTCGATGGAGAGTAAATATAGTAACATCTGATAAAAAAATCTTTAAAAAAACTTCTTCATATACGACGATAAAAAATTATATAAGACTCGCACTTGACTATAATTTTATCGATAATAATTTGTAGTGTGTCTAACACTATTGTAAGATGACAATTAAACGTCATCATATCGCATATAAATAATCACACTTTCGAAAACAATATTATGAATTAAAACTATATTAAAATTACGAAATATTTTTTCTGAGTTGTCGCAATTTTATATCTAATGTGTTCTTCTTTTATTTGATTTTTTTTTAACAACTGCAGAGAGAGCGTATTTTAAAAAAAATTGACACAGGTCCACCTTCGATGACGTCCCGCAGGACTCTGAGCGCGAGCCGATTTAGCCCGATTTACTATATTTGGGTTTATTTTAAGATTCTATTTGCTGTTACATTAAAATAAATCCATAATCCCCTAAAGTCTTTTATGGTGAATGTATAGACGAAATTTTATTGAAATTGCTTTAATTACAATCGAATAAAACCATTTTTTCTCATAAAAACTCTACATTTTTTGGAAACTTTGCGATTTTTTTGTATCGAGCCAAATTATGTTAATCGTGTTTTGGCCCTCATAATTCACTAAAAAATATCTTCAATTTTAATAATCATGATAAAAAATAAGGCAAATTTGTAGTTTTTGAGGACAAAAATTGATTTTGCGTGCAGCCGAAATGCGTCAAAACCTCGTCTTTGGGACCCATTTCGCCTTAATCTGCATAGCCCTACCTAGGTGCACGGCCCATCGGTCGTTTCCTATGCAGAAGAGCCGGCAAGGAACTCCACGGTTACTCTTTTACAAATAATTGGCTTTTACCAAATGGTGTGTGTCTTTGCGGAAAAATATAATATGTATTATCTTTATTTCCTTATCTTTGTCAAATATAATAACTAAGTTAATCAACTGTCCATAGGAAAGCCTTCAGTCCCTAAAGCTTTCGCTTCGCTTTCGACGACCGCGATATTGAGCGAAAATTGCACCCAGTGGAAACGTAAATATTCTCCGCAATCTGGGGTAGTTACGTTACAGAGATCCCTCCCTATCCCTACTTTAACTCATATATAGAGTCGATGAATGATGAGGTGTTTTAATGGTAATTAGCTAAAAGGTTTCAGATCCTCTCCGAGGTTATATTTTATTGGCCCAATACTTTGTGACTTCTTCGGTGTCGTCGGTGGCCGTGCAGAAGTCAGCGAAAGGTTCTTAGATAAAAATAGAACAGTTTATTTGTAAGATAACGCAATTAAATTTTTCGTACACTTCAAATGAAGATATACCAAATTAGACAAGAGATAAAATGTGCGATTTTATCTTGAAAGCAATTTAATTGAATCTAGTTATCAATTAAAACAAAGCACTTTCTCGACATGAATCATGGAAGTGAGTTAGACGAATTAAATTCAATTAAACGATCGATGGTGCAGGGGAGAGCGAACCAGTCTGGCACAGGAGTACTACCCCTCTCCCCACGCAAGTCGGGATGGCGGGACCCCTCGCGGTTCACCCAAACAAACTTACCCTTGCGTACCCCTTGTTATTCTTCTACTTTCCCAGAAAAACGTCCCCGTCTACATTCGGTCGTTACTCGCAATTTATAATTTATCGCTGGAGCGCGGTTATTGGCTGCGAATGTTCAATGGCACACAATGTTTATGGCGCCTATCTATTCAAGTTTTTTTTTTTCTAATTAGCGAACCGTTCAAACGTTTATCATTCAAGATAACAGGCTCCACAGCTGATTAATGTTTACTTGCTTATATGAATATTAATTATATATTGGTTGGTACTGTTTATAATATTAAGCATTTGGTTATCGCGATACAGTCCATTTGTTTACTGTTCCTTATAGAGTGACGCGAACGCGGCCCCCGACCTCCTCGACTTGTGAAATCGTCGTAATATCTACAGGGCTGCTACAATGTAATACGAATCTGCATCATTACGCCGAGCGCGCGGCGTCGATTCCGGTAACTGCCGTTACTCCATTACGAGAGTGCTCCAGTCACAGACGCAATCAGCTATTGAGACTCACTCTCGTGTGTAGGAGGAGTTATTGCATTGCAGTAACATTCCATGTAGACATTATGTAAATGGTATATGTTACGACGTGGCAACCCTAGCCGAGGTTGTATAGAGCGGCTGGGGCGCAAGCGGGGTGCGGCGGGCGTGCGCGCGCACTCGCGGCGGCGCCAGTGGCGAGTCGCGGCTGAGACCGGCGCGTGGCAGTCCGGCCGCCCCCGCAGCTCGCACCGGTCCCGGCGCTGCCGGGCCTCCGCTCGGATGCCGCTGCCGGCCGCCGCAAGCGATGGTCCATGCCGGGCCGGCCGCGCGCGCGCCCTCTCGCGCGATGTTCGCTGCCGCTGAGAGTAAACCGCGCCGCGCCGTCTCGCCGCTCGGAATCCCAAAGTCTCCGTCGTTCCACTCGGGCCTCGACCTCGTCGCCAGCCAAGCGGCCACCAAGCGCTCCGAGAGCGTGTCGGACGTCGCGCGCGCTTTTCGGTTCGCGCTGTTCGCCGGCCCCGGCATGGAGGGCCAGGGCCCGCAGAAGGCGCCGTCGCCGCCGGACGCGCGCAGCCCGCCGCCCCCCGCCGCGGCCGCCGTCTCGCCCGAGCGCCCCACGATACCAAATGCCGATAAGGAAAGTTTGATGGTGCAGCTCCCCCCGCTGAAAGGTTCGTCGGCAATATCAACAATGCACCCGTGTTAGCTTTGCAGATAATGGTCATCAAATGCGGCGAACCCAGAAGGCTGTTAATCTCTGTTTACAAACCACCTCCAATGTTTGGCAAATTTTCGGCATCCGTGTGTGAAATACCCGTATCTATTTGTGGCTTATACCGAATTACTGAAGTAAACCGAACTGCGTCGAAGAAGACGTTTTCAATATACTATCAAGTACGACGCAGATAAACTACGCTGTAGTAGCGATAACTGCCTACATAGTTTAGTCGCCCACACCTCGTCACTGACAGCCTTGAAGAGTCTAATCAGCCTCGCCGACCGAAACAATGCGGCTGAATCACTGAAACTACTGATTGACTGTCTTATGCGTACATGTAGTATAGACTTGAGGGGAATGGCGAAAACGCCGCAGAAATATATCGACCCATCGGCGGCCAGCGGTCGGCCCCGTGCTGTATGTATGCCATGGGAAATGTGTTGCGACGTCCTTGTGCCCTGCACCATAACCAGCGACAAATCATACAGCGCGATCTCGTAATAATTGATACCAACCGGAATTTTTGTTACTTTGCTAATGAGCGAAATTAGCACGACGAGGTCATTTGCCTATTTCCAGCATTATCATGAACACCTTGTTTATAGACTGTCTTGAAGACTTTGATATTGCTAATGTTTTTGTCATTTGGAAACATGTTTATGTTTGTTTATATGCAAGCTTAGGTGGGGCATTTAACATCGTTTTTACTACTCGTAGTTGTAAAAAAAAATCCAACATAATTACATAAACAAAGCATAACGACTGGGTTGTTTCGTCGTTCTACATTTATACCGGGACGAACTGCTAACTATAAGTAAATATTTATCTAAGCCCGACATAAATCTGTTGACATACATGACCTCATACTGATATCTTTCGTGACCCTGAAAAACTAAGATAACCCGACATTATAATTTAACTCAAGATATAAATACTGCTCTACGAAACCAAGCACATTTTTTTTTACAGTGGTTCTCTCTCGTTTAGAACCCCGTAAACCCTTTTATCGGGAAATCTAAATTTTTACCAACCCGAAGAAGTTTTCACGTCAACTTCATATGAATTTCAAAATCTTATCCTAGAGTACTTAAATCCAAAGCGTTCTGGATTACTACTCAAAGACTTCCTTATATCCTTCGTTTTTACTACTCGAAGATTACGCGAAAAAGCTATTCCGTGGGTCCCGCCTCTAATTTGCGGCTTTCACACTTCCACGAAATGGGGCCGATGGGCGAAAAAACATCGTGGTTTTTAATACCATTTCTCTTGAACCTTGTACTTACGCATCAAGTTATCGTCAGCTATTTAAAATGTCCCCTTTTGTTTGTTTCTGTGGGGCACGCATTTAGGACATAACTCACCGGTCCCCTTGGAAGGGTGTCTGGTGCGGGTGACAAATTTATTAAGAAACGAAGCACTGAACTGTTGGCAAAACTGTCTCTTTGCTAAAATGATTCTCCTTTTTCTTCAATATTGAGTCGTAAATCTCACAATGCTTTAGTCAGACCCCCAAGTAAAGGACTTCGTCGTTTTCTGTTTATCCTAGATAGCATTGTTTACGGCTTCCATTTGGCTCTAAAGGCATCGGGAGTTTCAGAGTGCTAGAAATTGGTATAATCGGTATATGTGCTGGAATTCCTGGATTCCTTACTCCCAGCACATAAACCAGGGTTCCAAAATGGTTATCACTATAAGTTAATGATAAAGGGATTACTGATGCATGGTAAATAGGAACACTAACTAGTCCATGATGCATGGACATCCTATATACCGTGTTTCTGGCAAAATAATAAATAAGTTTATTGATCCATTTACACAGACATAGGTTGTACACTAGTTACATGCTCGACTTAGTCAACTAACAATGGACACAAGGGGAGAAAAAAAACAATTATCTATATCAACAAAAATTAAATCCTGTCTTCTAAACTAGGGATGGCCTGTATCTTAGGGGACAGTGATTCGACCGAGCAGAACTGTAAAAATAATGATGGACCTTATGTTTCGAGTGTCGATGTTAATCTACCATAAGACAGAAATGTGAATTAGCTGAGTAAGTAATTAAGATTTATTTGAGCATGAATTGATGGAGAAAGAGGTTTTGTGAATGGGAGAGAGGTGTGTGTGTTTATGTTCGTGAGTGTAATGTTAGTTGTGATGTATGGGTGTGTGTGTTGTGTGTTATGAGGTGTTTGTTTGTGTGTTGTGTTTTGTGTTTCTATTTAATAGTGATTTGTTAAGCGACACTCTCTGACCATTGGTAACTTCTGAATAATCTAGACTCTGATCAGTAAATTCCTACCAAATCTTATGTCTACTGGCTCATAGATTAAAAAAGCAACAACTTATAAGTAAAAAAGATAAAAAGTACCGGACAGCAAATGTTCTGATTTTTTTCATCTGCAACAACAACAAAAAAGATAAAAAGTACCGGACAGCAAGATGAAAAAAATCAGAACATTGAGATGTTCTGATTTTTTTCATCTTGCTGTCCGGTACTTTTTATCTTTTTTACTTATAAGTTGTTGCTTTTTTAATCTATGAGCCAGTAGACATAAGATTTGGTAGGAATTTATTGATCAGAGTCTAGATTATTCAGAAGTTACCAATGGTCAGAGAGTGTGTGTAGATTTTACATTTTCATTCTGAGGAATGAAAATGTAAAATCTACACGGCGCCCGGTGTGGCGTATGGGTGATATTCATTCGTATACCCAAAGATGCGGTGCGGCTCCGACGTCATGTTAGGACGCCTTACTACTGTATCTGAATTTTTGTTTATTTAATATGGTGTCAATTATCATAGCCGAAGTCTTCTTTAAAGTGACCTCCTCTCCGTAGGTACACACAGAACACCTTAATTCCTAGCTTAATATTAATTTGGTTGTTCCCAAAAGCTTGGAAACTAGTTTGGCAGCAAATTATTCCACGCTTCAAAGTTTGACTCCAAGCCAGTAACGTGTTGTGAATTTGAAACACGGCGAACTTTCAGCCGGGACAGGACTCAAAGCTAAACGCAACAATTCTCTTTCATTGTATATTACTAGCTGTTCCTGAAACAACAAATGTCTGCTTAGGTACGGAGAACAAATATGAATTCTCGTTACCAGGTGCATATTGAAACGTTTTACAAGTGAAAAACTTTTACCATAATAAAAATATTTGACGTTCTGGAACTTTGATGTAGGAAATTTTTCTTGTTTACATTCAATATAGTATTTGGTGGAACATTTATTATTAATGGATATAATGGTCCAAATCTGATGCACCATAGTTACATTTTGACAGAAAATGTAAGAAACTCCAGCGGAAGAATACCTATTCTAAATATTGTTGATATTCTATATTATTGTTGATACTCTTCATCATTACCATTACAGCTGAAAGGCGTATTAACGGTCTCGTAGGACTGCCATAAAAAATAATTGCTGCCAAAAAATAACCAATTACTTTTTGTTCTTAGATGCACCAGCGGCGGAGCGTGAACAGCTCTTCGTACAGAAGCTGCAGCAATGCTGCCTGCTGTTCGACTTCGCCGACGAGCCCCTGTCAGACCTCAAGTGGAAGGAGGTCAAGCGGGCTGCCCTCCTCGAGATGGTGGAGTACGTCACGTCACAGAGGGGCGTTATCACTGAGCCTATATACCCGGAGGCGGTTAATATGGTGAGTGAAATTCATAGATATACCTATCGGAAATACGTTAGTCACTGATTTGACTAATCGGAGCGCCAGCACCGCCTAGCGGCGCTCGAAAAAGTACAACATAACGCTCGACCGGAGTTAAGTTCAGTTTGTCGGTGGTGTTCGAGCAGTGAACACGTCTAAAACTTTCTGGCGTTCCGTATAGTCGTGTCGTGTAGCTACAGTGTGTGAATTGCTAGTGTGATTAATTTGATCGTAAAATAATTTGAACTGCAAATGGTTTTTCTATTTAGTACGCCCTCAGTATTTAAAATATGGCTGATGGTAACGAGAGAGACGTACCTTTTCTGTCATCAGAAATAAAGTCAGGCGTGCCATATTTGAACAACAAAATGCAAACATGCGAGCACTTATTGAAGCCCTGCAAGCGCCTAAAACCAATAATCTTGTGGATCTTCCCGAGTTCAACCCAGGCAATGATACGGATGCGTGATCATGGTGCGCGACAGGTGAATTTTCAGTAAAGCACAAAGCTTTGCTGAAAATTCACTGCAAGGTGATCAACTGGTTGTGGAAGTCCGTAGGACACTTAAAGAAGCAGCATCAACGTGGCTATCACAAATAGCATACCAAGGAATGACGTGGATGGAGCAACTTGTACAACAAGGTACTGTTCATGGCAATAATTTTTTCGACGGAGACCTTGGCGGGTACGCTCATCAACCTTTAAGGCGAAAAGCCAGGTGACAAGGAGACCCTTGTTGCCTATGGGAATCGCCTGATGACGTCTGTCTCTGACCGCTTCAAGGAAGTTGACAAGGAACAAATAGCAGTCGCAGCCGTTCTTGCCCACATTTCACAATTTGACACTAGACTACAACGGCTGGCAATTACAACCGATATCGTCTCGAGGGACAGATTACAGCGAGAACTTTGATTAGCGAACACCAACTTGAGATTTTGTTACATGTGCTTCCCGCCCGACAGTAATTTGCAAAGTATTATAAGGCGTGAAAAATTTAACCTAGGCTTTTCCATTAACATGTCTGCGACAGAGTTTTCGTTACTTAAAACTTTACACACAGTAAAGTTTTCATTGGATTCAGTCCCTGACCGGTACCTATCCCTTCCCCTTATTTCTGACCAGATAGCGCGTCTCAGCAGATCAAATTACTTCTCTCAATTAGATTGCGCTAGAGGATTTCATTTAATTCCTGTAACTGTAGAGTCGATTGACGGCACAGCATACACAACACCTGCCAATATAATTTTTGACCATGCCATTTGGCCTAAAAATGCTGTCTCCGTTTTTCAAAGAGCCATCATGAATGCTTTACGTGACCTTGCTCATGCATGACTACGTGATAATAGGTACGTAGAAAAATCAAAGGACTGTAGAAAATCCCACCATCTATGCGCTCAAGGTGTCAAGTCGTGTTTAGTTTGCGACGAAATCAACGAGTTACAATCCGTAGTGATAGTGAACTTCCTACCGTGGAGGTATTGACTGAAATGCTTGATATCAACTGCAAGCGTCTCATGATAAGAGTGATATTTACTCTCTGCTGGGGACGCTCGCTTGCTAAAGTAAGGTTGACATGGCGCCGGCCATCTTCCACTTGAAATAGGATCTATCCATAAGCTCCTAACCTACTAGCGTCCGTGTGTATGTAGCTCTACTGGTTATTGAGAGTCAAATATTATTAAAACGGAGTTATTGACTTATTGGTTAAAATAGAGACGACACTGGCGAATCTCTTCATACTCAGGCTTCCGAACTTCCTTACCTTTAAAAGAAGTCTACCGATACATGGGAGCCAACATACTAGAGAACCCTTGCATGAATTGCCGAAAGTATGAAGATAATCCCCTAAATTGCCTTAACTGTGAAACGGTCTGTGGAAGAGCCGTTAGTGCCTCTAATTTTCGCTGATTGGCTATATCTGGCCAGCCTCTACCTCAAAAACCAAGAACTACCTTCATCTTGAGGAAGGAGCATTTTATTGTAGTATACAAAGAAATACATTATACATTTTATTGTAGTATACAAAGAATCAGAAATGAGGAGATCCGCAAACGAACTAAAGTCGCTGACATAGCCCAACGGATTAGCAAGCTGAAGTGGCAGTGGGCGGGGCACATAGCGCGCAGAACTGACGGCCGATGGGGCAGAAAGGTTCTGGAATGGAGGCCACGTACCGGCAAGCGCAGCGTAGGACGTCCACCCGCAAGGTGGACAGACGACCTAATAAAGGTCGCAGGAGGCCGCTGGATGCAGGTCGCTTCCAACCGGCCGATTTGGAAATCATTGGGGGAGGCCTACGTTCAGCAGTGAATGTCCTATGGCTGAAATGATGATGATACAAAGAAGGTAAGCGAATGTCTCATGTCGATTTCTTTTCTCGAAACCAATTAGTCCCCCCCTGCCATGAGGAGCAAATGCGCGATGATGTCGAATAACGCGACGAACTGGCTTCAAGCTGAACAACAACGCGATGAGGAAATTTCTAAGATTGTTAGTTCCTTAGAAAATGGTCAAATGGATGAGCAAGTATCTAAGACCTATGTGCTTCGATCTGGTATTCTTAACCGTAAGATACAGCGCAACGACAGGCCAAAGTGTTTGCCGTACTTACCCGGCGTTTTAAGATGATCTGACATCAAAAACTTTCACGACTCTGGTTAATTTGGTGCCGATAAGTTGCGTAAATTTTTTTTTTGACTTTGATTGGTTCCCGGTAATGACTCAGTATGTTAAAACGTTTGTAGAAAATTGTAGGTATAAGATGCAAAGTCACGAAGTCTCACTCGGGAAGGTCCAAACCGAGTCTCTATAAGTTTGTATTATTATTCCATATGACCAACCAACATTGACTTGACACTAAGAATAGTATTCGGGCAGCCAATCAGAGTGTAGTGCTTTTTGGAGCTCCGACTCGTATTATAGCCGACCTAGGCGGATGCGAGTAAGAATTTTCGTGATGTTTGTGACAGTAAAAACGTCAATTTGCACCTCTTAGCGACCGGTTCATCTCGTGCAAATGGACAAGCAGAACGTGTAATGAGTGTTTTAAAAGCGATGTTAACTGCCGTAGACATGAGCGATAACAAATCATTGCAAGACGCAATAGGAGAAGTACAGCTAGCGATTAATTGTACCATAAACCGCGTTACAAAGGCTTCACTTCTAGAACTTTTAATTGGCAAAGTTGCGAGACCATTATCATAGATGTGTAGTGATGTATATACCGAAGTTGACATTGATGAAGTCCACGAGATTGCGTCAGAGAATATTAAACGTAGCGCGGAATATGATGACGCCCGATTTGATAAGACAAAGCTATAAAAACATTTTTGGTTGGCGATTTCGTGTTATTTGAAAACGAAGAGCGAAATCAGACTAAGTAAGATCGGAAGTTCAGAAGTCCGTTTAAGGTAGCAAAAGTTTTGGATGGCGGTGAGCCCGGTAGAAATCGGTATCTCTTGAGGAAACTCAAGTAGTTTTTTTTTTCTGATGTTCGAACCAAAAATAATGCTTAGGCATTTTTTTTAATTTAGTACCTACCCTACCAACATAAAATACTAATATTTATTTAAAACGCTCTTTTTTTAAATATAAACTGTGCGCGTTTGGCTCTGGCAAAGGCGTGTTCTACAATGACCATCATTGAGTGATCCCACGGTGATCCACATGAATGATGGATGCACGTATGATGGATCACTTGTGATGATTTTTGCTAAGATTAATCAGTTTGTCTTAGTTCATTTAGAAGTATACAGTTTTATTAAAACAATAAAAATATTGAGGATTACAGTTTTCTGATTTCAAAAGTCGTAGATGGTCAGAATTGGCAGGGTCGAGTTGATTTCTAGTTGCAGGTTAATAATACACGAGGACTTGACTAATCGGGGCGCCAGCCCCGCTTAGCTTAGCACCGCTCGACAGAGTCTACAACATAACGCTCGACCGGAGTTAGGTTCATTTTGTCGGTTGCGGTCGAGCAGTGAACACGTTTAGAAACTGTCTCGCGTTCCATAAGGTTGTGTCGTGTTCCTACATTGTGTGAATTGCTAGTGTGATTAATTTGATCGTAAATTATAATTTGATTTGAACTGCAAACGGTTTATTTATTGCGCAATAACCAATACCCCTTATTACGCCCACAGTAGTTAAAATATGGTTGATGATAATGATAGAAACGTACCTTCTCCGTTAGATATTTTACATAATTTCTCTATCTGTTTTTAACATGGTGAGTTTTATTCTAGCTTGCTAGTTTTCCTACACTCGGTAATTGCTTCCTCCACGAGAAAGATTGTATGTGGTCTTACAAAAAAAGGCCTCAGGAGGCTATCTGTTCAATTTGTGACTTTTCTAGTACTCAAACTTCAGTTGGTCCGATAGTTTTGATCCTTATAAGAAACATGATCGATTGGCATCAAAAAAAGTTTTTGTTAAAAGTTAAGTTTTTTCAAGATTGTATATGGGAACAACATTTCTCAAAAAAATAAGGACAGTCTCCTAAGATCATTTTCCTGTAGCTACAACGGTTAGGGTACCTGCACTTATTACCCCATCTCAAAAATCCATCCGGTATGTAAATGAAACGTAAATGAACTTTTAGGGGCATGAGGAACAGGATGTAAAGTTCACTCATCCACCATAGAAAAGGGAGGATCCTCCGACCAGACGGGTTTTGTGTCTGGCGGGCAACTGCCCAACTGTTGATGTCGGATAGTCTTATATATGTCGTTCGCGCGGTAAACTCTAATTGCGCGATACAGGATTTGTGTGACGTCATATCTTTGATGCGTAGTTCGTATGTGGCAGTGTAACCGCTACAACGATTTTTGCCAAGACACGCCATCAGATATGGCATGGTCACCTTTACTAACTTAACTGTCGTCTTTAGGGTTAATAAATCGAGTCAGGTCTATTTTTCCGCACGGATAAATACCAACATGGTGGGGTTTCCTAGGAATGCTCTTCCGTCATGAAAACATGTCATTTTCAACAGTGTTTGACAATATGATGACAAAAAACGCTCTGTATTTGGACATCTGTCTGTATTTGCCGTTTTCTTAGGAAACGAAAGCTTTAGAAGGGCATATTTTCCCAAACTATAAAAGTATAGATGATTAAGAAAAATAATTTTCTCTACACACAGACAGGGCTTTAACCCTCTATTGAAGGTAGAAAAAGATAATACTTACTCATACATGTATACTCCTGCAACAATGCCTAGATTTAATGAAGCACCTCCTATAACATTTTCAATTAGCTCTTGAATTCTTAACAAAGTCAGTACATGCATACTTTCCACAATGCCTATAACGCCTTTGAAACTGATAAGCCGTGCTAGCTCTTTGGCTTGCACGGCAAGATTCAAGATTGGCTCCTTAGAGGCAAAGATAAGACGCTTCAGACATGTAGGGGTTCCTTATAAGGAATATTTTGTAATCTAAGGCCTAGTTCCCACTTTGTTGTGAAGCCAGATAGTTGTTCTGTTCAAAGTTTCAGGATGGAATATTTAAATTGAAGTGTTCATAATTATATGCCACGGCGAATCCGCGCTCGCGAAATTAAAATTTTCTTAGTTTTTTGCAATTTGCAGTTATCTAACTTAGAGAGAAAGATGTTTTAGGGGTATGAGGAACAGGGTGTTAAGTTCACTCATTCACCATAGAAAGGGGAGGATCCTCCAACCAGACGGGTGTTGTGTCTGGCGGGCCGAATGCCCAACTGTTGATGTCGGATAGTCTTTTAAATGTCGTTCGCGCGGTAAACTCTAATTGCGCGATGCAGGATTTGTGTGACGTCCTGTCTTTGATGCGTAGTTCGTATGTGGCGGTGTAACCGCTACAATGTATTAATGATTCCAATGATTACAACTCTGTAAATACATATCTGTTATAGTCGCGAATCATATTTTGATCAAGATACAACCTGAAACTGACCTGCTAATTGCAAAAACCGTAAGGAAGTTCGAATTTCGCGAGCTGCAACTGCGGATTCACCTTAAACGAAACGTTTGCGATAGTTTTGAATTCGTAGAATTATAATTTTACCTTGTCTTCACAACCTAGTGGTAAAAGCTAGAAACGACAGTCACAGTTCCAAAAGCAGATAATTAAATCGTCTCGACTCGAACGGAACGGTGTATAAAGCCAAATTCACCATCGTCTACAACTCGACGTAACACACTGCTAGAAATAGGCGTCTCTTTGTTGGTGCCAATCTGAGCATAATTATAACCAAGAAATATAATTCCCAGAATGTTCAACAGCAACTCCTTAATTTTGAGTCAATCACGCAACAACGAACACTTGTGAGTAGGGTTGTCAGCCGTACTATACAGGGTAGCAGGGACATCGACAAGAAAACTGTTACCATGGATTCAGTACATGTTTCTGAAGCCCCCACGTTGAAATTTTCCGTCGGTTATAAAAAAAAATCTGCTGTTTCATAGAAAAGTGCAAGTACTCGTATCTACACGGTCAAAATGTATGGAACAGCAGATTTTTTAATTCAACGCGTAATTTCAACGCATGTGGCTTCAGAATTCAAGTATCAGTTTTCGCGTCGATGTCCCTGCCACCCTGTATAATATAGTATCCTTCTTTAAAGAGGCCTAATTACTATATTTCTAAAGAAAAAATATACCTAGTTGGCGAAACTACAATATTTCTTATTATTCTTATTTTTTCGCCATCTTCTATATTTACTGGCAATGGGTTTGATAATACTATATTTGATATATAAAAGTTGGCAACCCTAACTGTGAGCCCCTGCGCTTACGCTTCATGAACCACGAATTGTTTTCAAAGACCAAGAATGTCCCGACCGCCCTCGAAATACCCACATTCATTTACTTTCAACTTTTCTTTAACTACCCTACATTTTTCTTTGAAAAGTATCCGAGCCTTCTCACGCTTAAATGCACTGAACAAAAGAAAATTGTTTGCGGAACTTTTTAAGGATCCGTCCGAGTCCGAGGTAATACAGAGAACCAAATATCGGTTTATTGTGCATTTGTCCGTCTGTCACAGACGATTTGAACACATGATTTGTTGTAGTGGAAATTTGATTAAAATTGTTTCAACAGACTTGTGGTAGGTAGGGTACAATCACTAAAGACGGATGAGGTATATACAAACAAAGGTTGCTTCAAGTCTTCAAACAAATAATTAATTAAATTAACATAAAATGTCACTAGGTAATTGATGGGAGAGAAAAATACGCGCTCGAATTATTTTTTTTGTATTTTGGAAAAAAACTAAGTTGTAGTAAACAAAGCTTTGCTGAATTTGCAATTATTATTATTTTTTGCTCACAGTCTTGTATTCTTAAATGCAATTCATAAATTGAAATTGAGTAAATGCTAAATATTACACAGTTTGAAGGCTCGTGCAGACCAGCGCGACGCGACTCGAACAATACAATTTCTAAGAAAACTTCACGGTATAACAATAGCCGGTGTTGCGTCGCGCTAGTCTGAACGAAGCTTAATGTAGATCACAGTGAATACTTTTTTGTAAATTCTGTAAAACGTAGACTTTAGTTTCTCTAAGAAAAGTTATTTGCATTTCAACATTTTTTATTTAGTAAGTACATAAATGCAAAATATTGCAGTGTTAAGAGTCCTATTACATTTTTGACGCAAATTCATGATTTTTGACGTTGTAATTTTCAGCAGCAGTAAGATATTAGAATTATTTGATTATGAATAACGATAGTGCCATTCTCTTTATTGTAAGTTGGAGTTGCACATTTTAACTTTTCTTATCGTGTAATTTACTATGAATATTTTACGAACTCAGTTTACAAGGAAAAACGTCGGCAATGGAACTTTGACGCTCAAATTCACATTGTTTCATTCAGTTCTAATAAAAGCGAAAGTTACTAAACGATAACTTGAATGTTTTACTTGTTTATTGGAGTTCTAGAATTTCTTTAAATTCCTTGAGTTTTCAGGGAAAAGTCGTAAAGAAAACCAATAAATGTCTTGATTTTCATGTCCATTATATTCCAAATAAACACAATTAAATCAAATAAACTAATATGATATAAAATTTCGATCTACAGTGAATACGTTTCATTAGTTTTTGTTTCTCAATATAATAAGACAAAATTACAATAAATTAAATTAAAGTATATTCCGCGTCAATTCAGCAAATTACACGAAAATAATGTGTAACTCCAACTTACTAGTAGACCTACATCAGCAATATCTGAATGTTGTTGACGAACGCGATCAACTGAAGGTGGTCACGGATGGTTTCAGCAACTGTAGTAACTTGTATGAGGAAGCTTTAAGCAAAGTTAGGGACCTTGAAGACGAATTAATTCATGCTAATAGTCGTATTATCCAGTTAGAAAAAGAAAAAGTATGTACTCAGGTTAAACAAACTAACCAATTATATGATGAATTATTAAATACTAATTGTAACCCTAATTCCATGATAACTATTGACCTTACTGAAGAATCCTTGCTGAATCAGAAGTATAGTTATAAAATTAGTCATAAGAAAATGAAAAAGTATGCAAAAATGAATAGAATAATTAAAAAATGCAATCAAATTAGGAAACAACAGAAAATCTTTTCCAAAAATATTCCACGGAGAAAAGAACGTGTTGATCTAATCAATAAATTAAATAATTATCAAATCAAATTAGAAGACAGCAAAAAAATTTATGAAATTGATACACAGCGCTTACAGTCTGACATACAGTTACTTGAGGACAGACTTAGTTCCCTTTTCATTAAATATGTGGGTTCTCAAAACCAAATCAAAGAACACATTCTTGCTGCTAATGAGTTAGTTATGTGTCAGTGTACTTGTCAGAAGGTTTCAAACCCTGATGCTGTCCAGTCTGAGGCAACGGAGGACCCGTCCCAGACTGAGTCTCAAGACTGTATCCTCCACCAAGATGTTTTAGTACAAGATCTAGTGGTACAATCTGAGATTGGTAGTTGTCCAACTTTCAGTAGTCATGATTGTTATCATTCAGTTATGTTCTCAGATAGTATAGGAACAGGTATAGGTAAATTAATTAGTAACAACCTGTGTTATTCTACTCTAAATTATTGTATGCCAGGGTCAACCTACAAACAAATAATGGCATCAGTAACAGGAAATGTATATAATCCTAAAACCAACATTACTGTATTTGTAGGTAATAGTTCTAAGGTAAAAAAAGAAGAAATCACTGACTGTGTAACTGAGTTGTTAAAGTTAAATTGCAGTAAAATAATATTGTGTGCTTTCCCATGTTTTGAAAGATTGACAAATAGACAAAACAATTATATTCATATGCTTAACAAGCATATGCACTTCTTAGTTAGTCATTATAGTGACAAGCTTGTATTTCTTGACACCAACATTTTTGTGGAAACATTGAAATCGACTAGGAATACTGTGTATTTGCCTGTTAGTTTTAGACACATAATAGCAAGGCTATTAGCTTTTTATATAAACTCAGACATAGGTAGTATGTCGAAGTCTTGTGTTATTAACACCACAACGGTTAGTAATAGTACTAATTATAAGGTGGTAAGCCTGAATAAATGTAGCTCAAATGCTATAAATATTTATACAGACTGTACGAAGGAGGTTCCATGTCCCTCACTCACTATGAGCTCACTGCCTGGTAATGACACTGAGGTCATGGGGTCAAATCCGGATAGTCATTTAAACTAGTTTGTAAGACAACAGGAGGTACAAGTAAGAATATTCTTATAACTAACAACAACAAGGTATCTTCTGGCTCTAAAATAAATATTTACCAAAAAAGAGATCAGCAGAATGCCTTGAAATGTTTTTAGAAAAAACAAAGTTTGACATTGTTTGTTTCACTGAACATTGGTTAAAGGATTACCAAATGCTAATTAATTATAAGAACTATAGTATGGGCAGTTGTTTTAACCGTAAATCTATGCTGCGTGGAGGTTCTCTAATCTTGATTAAAAATTGTTTAAAAACTAAGGCACGTAATGACATAGTTGGTTTATCAGTTGAACATTGCATCGAACTGTCCTGTGTTGAGCTGGATAAGCATGTTGTAGTGTGCGTGTACAGACCCCCTAATTATCAT